>JAWZYU010000030.1:58131753-59514859 GCA_038380435.1 Ryuthela nishihirai | reverse complement strand
ATATATTTGTATGATGCAGTATATTTTGCAATGCGTAATCAGTGATCTTTATAATGTACGGGCACATAACTGAATTACTAATTATAGCAACATAGTCGCCGTCTCACCACCAACGACTCATTCATAAATATGTATTGAATTGCTAGGGCTATTGTTTCCTAGCCATAAACAGGTATTTGTTTTCACCTCTCAGTGGCGTGCCAACGAAAATCGTCTCGCATGCCACGCTGACCACGAGTTCGCTATCCCTGTTATAATATGTAAATGTGGAAAATTTCAAGTGATTGTGTTTCTTATGAATTTCAAGTGATTTTTATGTAGTGTGCAAATATTAAGCACCTAAAGGAAAAGTTTGTTAATTGGAATAAGTCAGGGAAAACTAATTTGCCTAACATGCAATAGTAATAATGAGTAATTCACCTACGAATAATCGTGTTAAAAGGTTTGTTTTTTTACCTTTCTAAACTAACTTTCTAAACTTTCTAACTTTCTAAACTTTTTTCTTCACTCCGTCATATCGGTGAAAAGTTATCAATGGGCATGGTTCCAGAATATAATGAAGTGTATGATAGACAATAATGAGATTTGTTATTAATATGGTAATTGAATTTTGAATCCATATGCTGTGGCAATTTTCTGAGTGCTAGAAGTAACTCTGGAGTAGAGGTAGTTTTTTCTTGACAACCCGTTGAAAAACGGTGCCTAATCGAAATTGGGCATTTCCGGGCATGTAACCCTGATAACTGTCGATATGATAACAGAAAAACAGAGATTGCGCATTTAGTGATTTCAAAATGTGAGAGAAGACTATTACGTTTGGATTGGCATCATGGGCGCCGAACGCAACTTGGGTCTTTATATCCTTGTTTGTGGCGTCCCAGGACGAAGATTATAGTTAGGGTTTGGCGAGTGCTGGAATTTACTTCTATGGTACTGTTCAGCCTCGACGGTGGATAGGGGTAAACGTGGCATCTCCCTAAAGATGTAGTGCAGCCTCGAGTTGCTGAGCATTGGGTTTTGTCATAAATTATATATTACATTTGGATAAGAAGGAATGAAAAATCTAATTCGTCCTGAATAAATTTAAAAAATCGAAAGCGGGCTTTTCATATGTCATGTAAACTTGATAACTGTAGATACGATGACAGAAAAATGGAGGGAGATTGAGCGTTTAAGGATTTTTAGTATACTTTATATTACGTTTGGATAAGAGGGGATAGAAAATCTAATTTGTCATGAATAAATTAAAAAAAGAGACCTTGCGAATATAAAACGTTCGTTTTCCAAAAAATAATAAAGTTTATTTTCAAAAATTAGTACCCTCTACCGGTGGAAATTTAAACTAACGGAAAACTCGAAAAATGTGAATAATAAGTTTTATTAATACCTATCCATCTAAAAAGGCATTTTTCATTTATCTAGTAAAACAAAAGCTGAGTTTTTCCACTACTTCCTGGAGGTAAGGGGCAAATCGCTATGTTAACCCCTTAATCACCACACTCTACCACCTAAATTTCAGATTTCTAGCATATTCAGACTGTTAACAATATTAACATGTTTCCATTTTCCAAATATACGGCCTATTACCAGTGAATTAAAACTTGAAAGATTCCGGAAACACGAATCTTAATCCAATAACAAAAAGAATTTATCGCTTATTTTTTAAACAAAATATTTGGATATCAAGGGACAGATGACAAAGTGAAAGCAATAGCTTGATTTTGAAAATGAGCTAAAAAAAGGGTCCATGAGCATTATTGGTGCTAATGGGCAGAGATTGAGAACAGGGAAATTTGCGTTACCTCTTTCTCACATTTATGTATCCTTAAGTGCTTCGAAGCCAAAGAAGTGGACAACTGAGAGGATCAAAAATGCGATCCTTTAAGTAAAATTTTATATCCATTTTCCACGCTAATTAATTAACTCATAAGAATGCATTTATTATGTGACTTTAGAGAAGTACAAACAAGTTCGAGGTTTAAGTCATCGCAAGATTTCATGAAAGTGTTTATTACATCCTTGAACTCAAAAGGTTACTTTCCTGCTCTACAAGTTGTATGACTTCAATGTAATACCTATTTCCTGTTTTTAATATTCAGCCCAACAGGTTCTGCTTCCGCAGCCAAGCTGAATGAAAAAAAACAGAATAGCATCGTACAATATTGCACGCGAAAAACAAACAGCTTCGCACTCTATCTGCAAACCTTTAGGTGTCAAGTGATATATACTCCACAGAATCGTCGGAAAGATCAACAGACAATGCAGCAAGAGTGTGTAAAGTCCATCGTTAGCAATTAAAGTTGTGTTGTCCGTTTTCTGTCTTATAACTCTGACCTTTGGCAGATTGCACTGAGAATCAAATAAAAGTATGATAAAATTCCTCTGTAGTAATTTCTTTCAAGAGCGAAATAATCATAAACTGCCTCTTGAACCGCTAGCCTAACTGCCTATTTTAAATGGACTGGTGAAGCCTGTACTGAAGTTTCTAAGTGCAACTAGCGAGTGATCACGTGTGTGTACATGTGTCGCTGCCGTCAGTGCGCGCACACGCCTACCTACCTGCGGCGCCTCCGGCCCTCAGTGCCCGGTACGCCGTCAGTAGATACGGAGCTATGTCCATCACGGACGTTGATTGCGATCGCCTCTCACTGCTACTTGCTTCTTTGCATTGCAGGGGACGTCTCTACGACCTGTTCAGCCAGATCGAGAAGGAGTTCGAAGCACTCTACACAGAAAACCTTGCGCGTAAGTCACTTTTCTCTTTCCATCATAGTCTTGTCTTTATTTGTTTTATAGTTGTAAGTGACATGAAAAATGTTAAGGAACACGATGTGTTCTGATATGTGAAACTTGTGTATTTGCATTGCAAACCAGTTCTTAAAATGAACCGCATCACGCTTACCTCTTTTTTATTATTATCTCGCATAGGTAGACGTACAGAATTCTACGGCTTTTATCAGAAAGTCTCACTTTGCAAGCTTGACAAGTAAAACTGTTTACAATTGGAAGTTATCAGTTTTGTACACGTGAAATCCATCAGATTATTTGCTTTTCCCTAGAAATTGGGTTATGGGCTTGCTATTTATTGTAGCAGTAAGTTAGTAAACTTATTTGTAACCTACAGGACAGAAAAGATCCTAGAAACTACCTCTGGTTTGCACATGCCTTCTCATATAAGGATATGCCCTCCTATTAACACAACAAAAAAGTTTGCCGTCTGGAACAGTCGCTACTTTCTAACCATTAAACCAGTTAAGGCTGAATAATCATGTCTATGATACTTAAGTGCATAGTTAAAAGAATTGTTTTAAACACGTAATTACTGCTGAATATATTTCTCGTACTTTAAAACATTTCCAGATATTAGTGAGATGAATGCAAGCAAATCTTATATTTTAAACCTAATAAAAAATTACAGTGTTTATTTTTAAGCAAATGTTTTGAGAAAAATACCGGCCCCATAGAGGTAATATATAATAGGTAGAAAGGAGAAATATATGGTTAGCAGAATGGTACTATGAGTAGTAGTGCTGACATGATTAAATCAATGATATAACGTATACTATTTCTTCTATACTTTTTCCGAAAATATTTTCGGATAAAGAACTCTGCACAGTATGAAAACGACTAAAAAATTTTGCATTTCTGCAATACTAACGCTGCTGCTCTGAAAAAAAAATTTATTTGTTCCACATTTTTTGCTATTGATCTTATGGTCTGTTTAAGTGTGTCAGATATTAATCAGAAAAATTAAGTAGACTATGCATAGCGTATCTCTGGTGCCACATAATTTATAATTTACTGTGTAATTGATTGCATAGAAAGCTCAGGTTGTGCATTGTATTCTGGCGTGTGCAATAATAAATGTTGATCTTGAAAATTGTTACTGAACCTTTGACCGCGACTTCATTGGTTGTCCATAGACTTTAAAGATTCCGATTATCAGAGATGAGGAAATCCACTCGCCATTAGCGAGTAAATTTTCTGCCGTGGCTTGTAACAAGCCACGGCTTCGGTTCCTTGTGGTCTGGCCATTTAGCCCATTGGGTGCAAAAACATGCCTCTTAGAGGTAAAACAACTCAATATCCTTTTTTTTTAATATACATTAAAGTATGAAAAGTGTTTTGCCCCTCCCACTGCGTATATGTGACTGCTCTGGCTTATGATAAAAACTGCTTGCTAGTCAGTTTTTTCTGAACTTCTCCACCCCTACCAATTACTCCAGAATCGGAACACAGAACATAAGTTTATCGACCTATTTAGTATACTAAACTTATTTCTAAATCTTTGCGCACTTTTTAATGAACTACGAACAAAATTAAGTTCGTAATTCCATTCTTCAGGGGCTGAGGGCTCAGTCGGTAGAGCGCCAGGCTCGTAATCGGCAGTTTCCAGGTTCGAGTCCTCTGGGTAAGCTTTGAGATTTATCTTCTCAAAACTCGGCCACCATGTCAGTATGGGACACCGATGGGCTTAGAAAGGCCGCCGTCCGTCTGATGTGACATTAATCTGTGGCCACATGTGCGGGATAGCCATACCCTGTGCACACTAAAGAACACGCTGGATGGCTTTGACTGGAGGCTACCGTCTGTCTCCCAACAGCTGTTTCAATGGGTCTCCTCCCCCAACCTTTTCTGAATCTTCGTGGTCTTTGTGATCTGGCCATTTAGCCCATTTTGTGGATTTATTGGATGTACACCATTTTTGTGGCTGAATGACCTATGTATAATATAATTTATTCATTTTCCTGCAGATAAGCTATTTAGCTTTGCGGGTCAAATTGTAAATGTATTTGTATTCTTTACTCTTATGAATAAAAATTATATTCTTAAAAAAAAATTGCCACTCAGAGGTATGCTCACTTACACCCCAACGTATGCTCACTTACACTGCAGAACAGTGAAGACAATCTGCTCCCTTTCTGGATTATGATTATATAATAAAAAAAAAATAAATATCCCCTCAAGCAGCTGCTTGCCACAGAGGTCTGACAGGAGCCTGTCAGTTTATATGCCATAGTAGAAGGTCTGAGAGGATGGCAGGACCTCAGCAGAAAAACAACACATACAACCATGCCTTATCCGGGGCTCGAACCCAGGTCCCTTAGATCAGTAGCCAAGCGCGCTAACCACTCAGCCATGGGACGGTATGATTATATAACGAATATAAAATTTTCCCCGCAAATAAAATAAAAATTCTCCCATTTTCACCAATGTGTCTGTGCAAGTACGGTTTATCAAAGTATAGTGTGAAAAAAGTAGTGCAAAAGGCTCTTAACTATCTTATGCTTATCATTGAGACATACCCCGTGCACGATAAAGAACACGCTGAATGGTCTTGTCGGGAGGCTTCCATGTCTCTTCTAACAGCTTTCTATTGGGGTGGCTCAGTCGGTAGCGTGCTAGGTTTGTAATATGCAGTTCCCAGGTTCGAGTCCCAGTTGGGTCAACGTTGAGATTTATCTCCGCGAAACGCCGCGCCCACGGTCAGTAGGGGACACCAATGGGCTTTGAAAGATCGCCGTCCGTCGGTCAATCTGTCTCCCAACAGCTGTTGCAGTGGGTCCCCTGCCCAACCTTCTCTGAGCCCTTCGGGGTCCTTGTGATCTCGCCATTTAGTTCCTTTTGTGCAGGGGCGGGGGTGGCTCAGTCGGTAGCGCGCCATGCTCGTAATCTGTAGTTCTCAGGTTCGAGTCCCAGCTGGGTCAGCGTTGAGATTTATCTCCGCAAAATTCCCCGCCCTGCCCACGGTCAGTAGGGGACACCGATGGGCTAGGAAAGGTCGCCGTCCGTCGGATGGGACGTTAAGCCGTGGCCCTGTGTGCGGGAGAGTCATACCCTGTGCACCTTAAAGAACACGCTGGATGGCCTTGACGGGGGGGGGGGCTACCATCTGTCTCCCAACAGCTTTCCAGCGGGTCCCCTCCCCCAACCTTCTCTGAGCCTTCGGGGTCCATGTGACCTGGCCATTTAGCCCATGATGTGCAAAAAAGTGCCGCTTAGAGGTAAAACAACACAACCCATTTTGTGCACAAAAGTGCCGCCCAGAGGTAAAACTAGATAACCTATGCTTATCATTGAATCCATTTGAACCACGAATGGAAAAATCTTACAACTGGTTTTGAAGCGCAGAACTCTCATTAAACTGTCATATGAATATTGATGAAATAGAATCTTCTACATATTTGACAATAAGCTGGCAAGGTCAAATGGAAAATCACTGTCAAGAGTACGCCATTTTCATCATTTAACTACATGGTAGTGCAGCTCCCCCCCCCGGCCTTGATTCCATGTAATGGGAATGGAAAGCCACATTTATATATTTCCTAAGTCGTAAAATAAGTTTTTAAAGAAAAATGTCATATGAGATAAATTAAGATCTGACACAAATCTCTTTGACTCTCGATTTTTCAGCAACATTCATTTAATATTTAAAGATTGTTGAAGCTTAAATAAATAGTAGCAGACACTACTTTTACGCTGTCTTCATTTCCAAATTAATAAAAACGGAATCATTACATAAAAATGTATTTTTTTAAATTTTATCTTAGTGAACGATTTCTTACGAAAATTATTTGTTTAATAACTTTTGAAATACATCTATGATGGAGTAACAAAGCTACTATTAAATGTTTCAGTTTCCGTAACTATAAATATGCAAAATATATCGAATTCTTTATTTTCAATAGTATGTTTAAATTTTCAGTTTATTTCAAACTGTATTCCATGAGAAGTTTATTTGGTAAGTCTTGAGCTTTGAATGCACTCTTCATATAACAGAGAAGTGTGAAACATAGATGCTTGAGATCAGTGTATTTAGTAGGAATTACTTCTGATAGAAACTTCGGTTACCTCATTCCAAAGACAAGAAAATCCATTCCAAATTATCAAGGCTATAGTTGTACTGTACTATTATATGCTGTAGCTGTACTATTATGCTGTAGCTGTACTGTACTCTTATGCAGTACTGACCGAGTTGGAAAAACATAGAAATCGCAAAGCCACACCAGATTGTGTATCTAATGAGTTTTATTAAGCTATCTCGTACGCCCTATTTTGTGTTGTTTTTTTTAGTATATCATGCCGTTAGCCTTCAGAAAAGTATCTGCTTATCATAGATCCGCACATTTTAAGTCGTACTGCACAGTTAAAAGTGCTTAGTCTAGCTAGGCCTTCATTCTGATTTTCATTAATAAAATCTACACAGGCTTAAGTATCTCATGCCAAGCACAGCGATTCACATTAGATTGTATTCATCCGCCTTTCACTGTAGGTTATCCTCTGGAATTTTTGATAGAGAATTGAAGAAATCTATTATCAATATTTTTTTGTAAAACATAGATGTGATCGTAGTTCTTGTGATATTATAAGGGAATTAGTCACTTTCTGTTCCAGGTTCTTTGCATGGTTGTGATTAATACAATTAAGATTTTGATTGATAGACAACTGCGTGATGAACAGTATGGATTCAGAAGTGGTAGGGAATGTATAAATAAAATATTGTCACTTAGATTAAAATAGATACTTGAAATGTTTAGATTTTCAGAAACCGAAGACGAAAGAAGTTGATCGTTAGATCATATGGAATACCTGACAAGTTAGTTAGCATAATGAAAGCTCTATAATAGCACTGAGTCGTGTGTTCGAGTTGGTAACATTTGTGGCGATTGGTTTAGCATTACTAGTGGAGATAGACAAGGTTGATAATGTTTCTTAGATTTTCTCTGATGTCTTCTCTGTTTTTTAGATGTTGATGAGATGAACTCTTTCATTAGAGCAGTTGATGAGACTGGTAATAGAGTAGGTTAGGTGATAAACAGTGAGAAAACTAAAATGATGAAAATTGGTCAAGCAAACGGCACTTCAGTTGCTTTGAATAACTGCACCTTTGAACGAATGTCTCTGTTTAATTGTATTGGAAGCTATGTAAGAGATATTGGGGATGTGCGGCATGAGATAAACAGAAGAATGGGGATAACTGCTGGGCCTTTTAGGAATCTATGGAAAGAGTTGAAATATAGGCGTATATACTTAATGACTAAAATTAGGCTATGAAATAATTTCGTTCTTCTTAGGTTAGTTATGGTAACGAAACATGGACCCTCTGTAAACAGGATAACAGGAAACTTAATGCTTTTAATTTTAGATGCTTTGTTATGCGCTGATTTTTATATCAGGCATAACGATTTATTTTTTTTTAAATTAATTTCTCACTTGATAGTTTTTTTTTTTAAAACACAGAGGGAATACACGAACAGACTAACAGGGTGGACACATTAGGAGGGGGCGGGATTCGCAGTTGCCCCGATGGGCCACACACAGAGAGCGTCCAGATGACACGACACAGCGCCCGTGGGTGGATGATAGGTGGAATCACCATTTATTCTCTTGCAGTGTGAGGTCCGGCCGGAATGGTCTGGGGGTGCGAAAGACTGCTGTCAGCTTTAGTGCGATTTCACACGGGAAGCTGTATTCGGGAAATCGTCCCCCACATCAAATACAGATGTAGTACTGGACAACATCGTCCAGTTGTTTACAGTAACGAACGAGGAATTCTGTTTCCCAGGCAGCGATGTCAACCTCAAGTGCAGCGACAGACCTCCTGGGGGGAATTTATTACTCGTAAGTTCCTCTGCAGATGCTACATATGGTGAACATACCATTTTTGGGAAAAACAAGGGGAAAGGAACGTGGGGTAGAGTAGCGAGGCAGGGAGGGCTTCAGTTGGACTGAGATTTTGAACAGAGCAGACAGCACTGAGATTTTAGAGAGAGCAGTTGGACAGGGCCGGCCAGATTCAGTAACGGCATATCGGAATCATTGGAAATGAGTGCAGGACTTTGAATCAAAAGCAGTGTGATTGATGTGTTAATGCAAGGACATCCCTATGAATGAGTAGTTTCCTAAAATTAGAAGCAGAGAGACTGGAATTTGCTTCCGAAGTGCCTAACCATTGAAGGGCACCCTCCCCCTTTTAACATAACCACGATGATGCAGCCGACCGCCTCCCTTCGCCACAACCAAATTACCCAACAGCGTATCTGATGGTCAACTGAGGGCCAGTCTCCACATCAGCCACAGTTCGATGGAGATGTTTTCCCAGTCATCGGCTAAAGGACGAATTAAGGAGATGGTCCCCACCCGAAACTAGAGTGACGACGACCTGGCCGTAATCCGATGCAGCTGACGGACGAACTGAGGACTTAGAACGATACGCTTACCCTTCCTTTAACTTATAAGTTGCTATCCTTAATTTTAGATTTAATTGTAAAGGGGTTCCACAGTTCTATAGTCCATTTAATACTTTAAGTTTTCCTTTTTTTAAGTCCACAATAGACAATTGATTATTAGAAAAATTAATTGTTCTGCCTGTACTTTTAAATATTTTGTCTCAATAAATATTGTTATTGTTTTATATTTCCATAAACCTGAGTTGCGCTCATCATCGTTCATATTAATAAAAACGTCTTCCCCTAAGGAGACGGCCTGGGATTTTTGCGGCCCGCATTGTCTAATTAAGGGAATAATCCGTAATTGAGCAATGCGGGAAACACAACGCCACAGATTTAAATTTGCATATTTCTACATAAAAATTGAATAGTGCTTGCAACCGCGAAGTGCGCACAACAGCTTACGCAGAATCGTGGGCATTAGGTAGTTTGACTTTGTAGGTAATGATGAGGTTAGAAGTAGTCAGCACCCTCCTTTAACTAGCATATTGTGCAAAGAGAGACTGTTGGTTTGTTCATGTTGCACGTATGAATAGCTGCAGATTAGCGAATAGGAGGATTATGAACAGCTTGCCTGAAGGTTTCCGGAAAAGAGGGAAACCTACGATGCAGTAGACAGACAATGTCAAACAAGACCTTGCTAGAATTGACTTACAGTGGTAAATTGCATCAGCTGTAGCTCAGCAGACATGTCTGGAGAGGAAAATTTGTCTGGTAGGAGCTCCGTAGTTCATGGCTGCATGAGGATTTTGTGTTGTATGAAAAATGCATACCGTATATGCCGAGCAAGTTAAGGAAAAAAGCCTCATAAATATAAATTAAATTAAAAACTATCTTCCTATATGTTGGTCAAAAAGTAGAAAATAAACCTAAAACATATCGGAGGTGCAATCAGTTACTGAATTCATTTTACTTCAAAGCAAGATGGGGTGACGATTTACCTACTCTGCAAGATTGCTGGCACCATATCTTCCTTTGAAGTGAGTATGAATGCAGTGACTGATTGCACCATAGATATATTTTAGGTTTATTTCCTACTCTTTAAGATGCATATGAGGAGATAGGTATTTTTTAATTTATATTTTTGTCACTAAAAATCCTACCTTAGGAAACTTTCATTTGCTATTTGACTCATAAGAATTGAGCATGTTTTTCCTCATATTTGGAGTCGTGTTTGAGGTAACCCATGACATTGGGAACATCACAAGCTTTAATTTGAGGTGCAACTCGTTAAAATACATCCTTGGGAAAATCTGCCCCCGCTTTTTTGAGTGGAGTGGGTGGAAAAAATCGAAATAGTCTACGACGGTCCTCGCATTCGGAAGATACAGCGGAACAATCGTTTTTCTATTTCTCACTTTTTTAGGGGAGAAGAAGGGGGTCAATTTTGTATATCCTATGACACTCCCCGTTCACAATCTGTCATTTGATGCTTAACTTGTTACTTTCGGCACTCAGGTTCTGGAGATACAAAGGAACAATCGTTTTCATATTTCCCTTTTTTAGGGAGAAGAAAGCATCGGGTGGGTCATTATTTTTATATATAGCCTATGACATTCTCAGCCTTATAAGCTTCGATGTTACACATAGAGGTGGGGGTGACTCAGTCGGTAGCGCGCCAGGCTCGTAATCTGTAGTTCCCAGGTTCGAGTCCCAGCTGGGTCAGCGTTGAGATTTATCTCCGCAAAATTCCCCGCCCTGCCCACGGTCAGTAGGGGACACCGATGGGCTTGGAAAGGCCGCCGTCCGTCGGATGGGACGTTAAGCCGTGGCCCCGTGTGCGGGAGAGCCATACCCTGTGCACGTTAAAGAACACGCTGGATGGCCTTGACGGGAGGCTACCATCTGTCTCCCAACAGCTGTTCCAGTGGGTCCCCTCCCCCAACCTTCTCTGAGCCTTCGGGGTCCATGTGACCTGGCCATTTAGCCCATGGTGTGCAAAAAAGTGCCGCTCAGAGGTAAAACAACCCAACCCAAATGTTACACATAAATCATTAATTTTGATTTTCGCGTTCGAAAGATATGGTAGAACAACTGTTTCAGCAAAGCAAACACAAACCGACAAATGGCGTGCGAAAAGCAATAGGAAGACAAGTAATAAAACTGGGAGTCTGCTTATATACGCATCAAGCATGGATTTACTTGAGAGAAATTTCAAATTTTTAAATGTCGGTAACGCACTAATCAGCAAGCCAGTGGTAAAGCGTTCATGGAAGCAAGGGAAGCAATGGTTCCCTTAAAATTTTCTTGAATAGAAAGGAAAAAAAGATTTATATTTTAGGCATATATTTTTATTTTCATTTAAAAATTAAAATTGTTTTCTTGACTTTAGTTAATTTGAACAAAAAAACTTCTATTTTAAAAATATTCATCGAATTTTCCAATAATATTACACTATATAACAAATAGAAGCGCCAGTGTACCAGGCAAATCTAGCTAAGAATGTATAAAAAAAATCTCGCATCGCACACCGGATATCCAAGTTTCTATCCTCAGCAGACAGAAATTAACGAAGATCTAGCTTGAAACAACCAATCAGCGTTCTTTTGCAAGCCTAATTGGAATCTGTAACCGACATTACTTTTTTTTGCGACGACTATGAAGAAAACATCAGCAAAGGTAATTTGATTTTTTATATATTTATCATATTTTTTTATGTTGCTTGAATTGTATAACTTAAACTAGGAGTGATTATTATTGCAAAATTCCAGGTATATGTCGCGTTTTAGAAATAATTATCATAAGCATCCTTGAAAATTGTTTCGATCTCAAGTATTTTAACCACTGTTAAGCTGTCCTTAATCCACAGGGCAAAGATGGGTGTAGAGGAAAAATTGTCTTGGGCCGGGCACATGACGACACGCTACAAGAGTTTCCTGGTTGATGTTTTTTTTTTGTGAGCAATCAGAATCTACATCACTTTCTGGTCCATTCAATAGTACAAGTAGATATATAGAATTGGTAAATTCAGAGCCGTCGGTTGATTTCATCAAGTACACCGGTTTCCATAAATTAAGGAAAATCTTTCTGGTAAAGATCGAAATTTATGTCATGTAGCCCAACACGACATTTGTCGCAGTTCAGGCAGCATACGTAGTCACACGTGATCTGAAGAAAGAACCTCCGTCCTCCCTCCACGATCACGACAGGGACCATTTTTTCGAGGACTACCTAGAAAAATGTTAATTGTAGCCCTCAAGAGAAGAGGTTTATAACCCCCCTCCCTAGGGTATGCCACTGATGAGACATAATGTGCATGATTTCTAATTATTTATGGTTCACATAATGTGCATGATTTCTAATTTTATTGTTCAACTTAATCCTTTTATGTCCGATGTACTTCTAATGCAAAACTAATATAAACTTTTTATGTATTTTGTATTATTAACTTAAGAAGCGCATATTCGGTATTTAATTCACATATTTAAGCTTAAATATTATGCACAGCATTGAGTTGTGCCATTAAATAGTTAAAATAATTTTTTATAAGTATTGGGCCAGAAGTTTTAGAAACGATCACAATTTTTCCAATGAAAAAGATTTTTTAAATGTTTCGTTTAAAGAAACAAATAAAATTAAGTGGGTTCATTCAAACACATTCAAAACTTTAATACTTGTATTTGCAAGTGTTGGAGAAAATAAATTCTGGAATGTAGAGGTCATATTTATATACTGTACGTATTGAGGTCATATTTATATACTGTACGTATTAAAATAATTTGAGTAATAATTAAAATATTTGAGATAGAACACAGATAGTATTGTCACTCAAATTTCTTAATAACAAGGTCTCTTCAATTGTATCAACGTTCAATTACTGTTAGTTCTTGTATACAAAATGTGTCACGCGCTACCTTCAGCAAAGTCGAAACCGAAAATGACTGCCAGATCGTTAAGTTTATGCAGAAACATTTGCTCTTAAGGTAACAAATTTATATCGAATTGTGCATCGTTTTGCTTTCTTCGGTTCTCACGAATTGCTGTTTGCAAATGTGTGTCGCAATAGGATTTAAATACACCTCAAGCAGCTGCTTGCTACAGAGGTCTGAAAGGAGCCTGTCAGTTTGTACGCCATAGTAGGGTCTGTGGGAATAGCGGGACCTCAACATAAAACAAGAACAGCATGCCTTACCGGGGCTCGAACCCAGGTCCCTTTGATCAGTAGCCAAGCACGCTAACCATTCGGCCACAGGACGTCAATATGATTTAATTACATGCATTTTATTAATGCATAAATGTCATTTAGGATCTAGAGTGCGATTCCTTTTTCTACGTTTCTGGAAAACATTGATATATACGAAGTATATATCAATGTTTTCCAGAAACTCGTTGCTGAATATAAATTATCTCATACTGTGTTGAAAATTCAATTCTGTAACTATAATAGAACCCAAGTTCAAACTTGCAACTGCTGTAAAATTTTGATGCAAGTTTTAAGTAGAAATTGATAAAGGATCTACCGTATTTCTTCGATTCTAAGACGCACTTTATTTCCCATATAAACGTCTCTGAAAACGGGGTGCGTCTTAGAATCGAAGAAATACGGTATATATCGAACTGGCAGGGATGATCGAAGCAATTAATATAAAAAATCTCTCACGTTCCAAAAAGCCTTTATGTAGAATGAAATTGCACATTTTTATAAGGATTTCACACAGGAATTTTACTCTTATGATTTCGAATAAAAATATGTTGTAGTTTGGAAGAAAAATTGCAAGCTGGATGGGTCTCATTTGTCGAGCATAGGAAACGGATAGCACTTATCAGACCCAAATCTAAAAATGAATTAAAGGAGTGGAGGAGAGGTGAAAGTGATTCGATCTAGCCGAGGAAAAAGCAAAATGGAGGGGGCAAGAAACTGGAATTCTATTGCAGTATACATTTTCACCTTAGTTCTCGAGATTTTAAATTTTTTTTTGAAAAATGCAGTACCAAGAATAATAATCTTTGCTTCAATTACCCACACTAGCATTTTCAAAAGGACGCTGTAAAGGGATTCTTGTACCCTCATCCTAGATCTGGCCCTGATACATATCTTAATTTAAAATTTTTGCTACATCCAAACACTAAAATAATCCCTGAAGACAAGAAATATATTCTGTGGCTTGTATAGAATTTGAAAACTGCAAAAAACAAAAGAAGCGTATTTACTTTTGAAAACAAATTATAACAAGTGAGTGAAAATTGAGAAAATATAATTTACTATTAATTCATATATGTATATGGTCCATTAATTTTGCAATTTATTTTTTAATAAGGAAACCATGTAGTATGATTTGCTTGTCTCCGTTTTGTGCATAATATTTCAAACGTGTTTTTGAAAAAATTAATTGATACTAGTAACTAGTATTGCTAATCATATTGTAATCAATAAATTGCGGTTTTTTGTTTCTCTCGCCGAGATAAGATATTAACGAATGGAATAGAAGCTGTAGTTGCTTCTTCGACGAGCTACGCAAAATTGTGACAATAACATCGGTGAAAATTGTATATTCTCGTAAATGAAAAATTTGTTTACATGCCATAATAGACGGGCGGACCTATATACAAAATATTTATGCTTGTTTGTCTATGTATAAGATTTTAATAATTTTAAAAGAAAGTTTTCTAAAAAGGGAAAATAAACCAAGTTATAGCCAATTCGCTTTAAACGGATGTTATCTTTATTAATATACTGTACGGGGTTGATTTAAGTGAGATTAAAACTAATAAACATTTCGTCAGATCCGTTTAATTATTAAACGGCCATACCCAAAACAATGCATTACAACCAAATGTGTACAACCAGTGTCTAACTAGGTGGTCAGTTTTTGATGTCCCAGATAAAGATCTGTGATCTGCGAACCAGAAGTCATCAAAATACTCTTAGTACTTCCACTTAGCAGCGATAGAAAACATCTGTTTCCTTAACGTTAACCAGAATTGTGTAAAATAATTAATAACGATAAAATGTTTATGAAAAATATGAATTTTAATGGATATTTTTTGTGCCTTCTGATAGTTTATCAGAATTGACCGCGTCGATCCGGTATCGACATTTCGCAACCCACTTTTGGAGTTGGACTTAACTCTCTGGGGTTGAAACTCATAACAGTGGTATAAGTTATTGCGAGATGAAGCTGTAGACGACGTTTGATGGTCCTAGCTCTTACCGTCTAGGAGATGGCGAACAAGCAGAGAGATAAACACTAAAATATATATTAAATTAATAATTTGTTTGCTCATTTTTATACTGCTAAAAACAGATATGCCACCTTGATTTTCTTCCTTGATGTCACGGTTTGATTATATAAAAATACGGTAAGCCCATATATGTGTATATGCACAGACAGAAATATTTGTTTTAAAAACTATAGAATTACCCGAACTCAGTCATTCGGAAAGATCAATTATCGAAACAGTGTTCTGTTCGAAATTCTTATTCAGAAAAATCAAAGAAGGTCGTTCCGGTTCAGTGATTTCGAAACATAAGTACCGGAACAGCGTTCCGATTGAATTTGGGCAATGCTTTGAAAATTGCTTCCCCTATTCAAAAAAGTCACGCTTTGCCACTGCAGCAAGCTGTTCGGTTCTACCGGAAATTTTGCCAAAAGACGAGCACGGCTTAACGTTATCTTAACTCTTAAAAAGGGTTAAATTCAGTAACCCATGATATTCTGTAGACGACGTCATTTTTGGAAACATGTCGCCAACGTGAAAAGTGAATCCGTTGACACTCGACCATTCAATAAATGGCCCCCGACGTCTACAAAGATCCACCCTCCATGGTGCATTAAGAATTTCGCCGATTGTTTTGGATAATTGTATACGGAGGGACTTTGAAGGTTCATGCAAATGTTTTCTCATAAGAGACGGTACACATAAAATAATAAATGTCAAATGTAAAAAAAAATTCGTTAAATTTTAATCTTTAAAATTTTTTACTGGCCTAATATTTTAGGGGCCGCCGAAATTGCTGCTAGTGCATGTTTTATATTTCTGATGCCGTTAAGCACTACTAGCACATTTATGAAGTACTATCTGTGGTTCAAATGAAAAACTTATTTCTGATCATAGTACACTACAGTTATACTTCATTTTATTTTCATAAAAGCTCCTTTGCCTTGGAGTCGGTTCCATAAACAATAATACTAGACTTTATTGTTTAATGATAATGGATGTGTATTCACTGATAACATGTTATCTATTGTCTATTCGCCGCTATCAGATCTCAGAACTTAGAAAGATAATTACCGACACGACAAACTAGTAACAGGTTTTCAAGAAGAGGAAATGACATTGACAAAGTTATGGTTTAGGTTGCTACTATATGCACTAATGTCAACAAGGTATCATGGCAGGTCCAGAGTTTATATATCTACTACTACTGAAAAATCACTAATTGCGTCACCCGGACAATATCTAGGGCAGGAAATGCGCAGTGCAAGGTACAGCAGCTATTTAATTATTGTAATGTGTATTTATTATATGTATGTAATGCTATTTAATTATTGTAATGTAATTTCACTCGTAAATTAAAGACTTAACTACTGAAATAATATTTTTTCTGATCTGAATCGGACAATATATGTATGTTGCATATAAGCCATGATTCTTCCAAGCGGCCGCTTGGGTCGGCACTTTTCGGGCTGAGGAAAATGTGTTTAGAGTTCTATGTTTATATCAAGTCGATTTCTCGTTATTTTTCCCTTAACAAATATTGAGAAACTGAAGTTATACTTACCCAACATCGGCAACCTGTAACAGTGGAAATTCAAAGTAATGGATGATTAGCAAAATTCAAACAGTGTAATATTTTATTAGCACCTATAAAATACAAAAAGAAAATTTCATTTATCTCTTTAAAGAAATTTATTTCCCCCGTTCCCCCGGAGGTAAGGCCTGTCAAAGTAAACCTCTTGATCATCATATTTTACTACAAAAATTATTTGGGGAGAGCAATAATCCACTTAAATTTGGGCATTTTCCACTGTTACAGGGCGCTCTTAAAGTTATTGAGAGATTCTTAAAATGTGAATCGTAATATTTCAATACCTATCCGACACAAAAATAATTTATTTATCTCTAAAAATAAAGTTCAATGTTTATAGACGGACAGATGACAAAATGAAATTATTGGTCGTGACTAGTTTTATAAAACTAGATAAAAACTATTTGAGGGCCTAAGTGAGCCAAGAATCTGAATGAAATGAAGATTTTCGTTTAATTTTTCTAGTATTAAAGTCCAAAAGAGAATTTTGAATGAATTATACTACCAGAAAGCCTATCACCAATTTCCTCATTATTAGTGGGAAAGAAAGCAAGAAGGATATATTTTTATTGCCCAGGACATTCCCCACATCAAAAGCTTTCATTTTACATACAACATTACGTTCAGCCCTCACTTTCGAAAGATGAAGTGGACATTTCTTCGCAGATTTCCTCCCCTTTTTGGGGAAGGGCATGGGGGATTTTTATAATTATTATATTATGTGACTCCTTTTGTCACAAGCTTTCATATGACATTATGGCTCTATCCGAAGATATAGCGGAACAACTGTTTTCATATTTCTTTTTAGTTGGAATAGAAAGCATGAGGTTAATTTTTTATAACTTTTGACACTCCCCGAATTAGAAGTTTTCGTTTGAAACATAAATCATTTTGTCTGTCCCGTTAGAAAGATACGGTGGAACTGTTCACAAACGGAGAAATGGAGAACGAAAAACAATAAGGAGATAGGTAAATAAAAATGAACACCCTCCCTCCTCAAGCAGTTGACTGGAGTCTTTCTGTTTAATAAGCCATGGAAATCCTTGAGAAATGCGAGAGCAAAAGAGACAAACTTCAATGCCTTCCCGGGGCTCGAACCCAGGTCTCTTTGATCCAGTATCCAAGCGCGCTAAGCACTCGGCCACTTGCCTCTGTAATACCTCAGGTAGTATTCCTTGCAGCCAGTTTCTAAAATCTTTATGAAAAGAAGACTAACCACGTGCGAAAAAAATTGTTATGGATACTATACATTTTCCATAATTAATGTTTGAAAAAAAAATATTAAGGATTTAGAAGGAAATAGTTAGGCTTTTTGGTAGTATAATTTTACTATCACCAGTTTCATCTTTATTAGCGGAGAAGAAAGCATGAGGGAGTATATTTAGTAAAGCTAAACTTTTTATGTGTATGGATGGTCTAATTCTCACTTGAATGGCATTTTATTTTGAAAGGAATAGGCTAGCCAATTAATGTATTTAGTTTTCCTAGCATTTTAATATGTCATCAGAATATTATTTTTTTTATATATCAATTATATAATTTTAATATATCAACGGAAATAATTTATATGATGAAATACATCACATTTGTTTGGAGATCAGAAAATATTGCACGAAAACTAATTCTGTATTATTTTGGCAGCCATTAGGAATTCAAATTATCTGAGAGTCAAATTCAGTTTCGAGTTTAGAATGTATTCTTATATCTGATGTTACGATCACGCTGAAATCAATCTAGGTCAAATTTTGGTTGTGGCGAGTTACAGTGAGTTGTAAAAAGGAAATTCGAATGAAACATCTGTTTAACTGGTTGTTGGTTTGATTGTTACAATCTTACAACACTTTTATAACTGCAATGAAAACTCGCTCTTTTGACAGTTCTCATTTGGTAGAATGGAAGAGTCGATGCTAACGAGTGTATTGTACTGCATGCCTGTCCTATTTTAATACTAGGACTGACTAGCAAGCCAGTCAGTTGATAGCATTTTTTTGGATCATACATTAGCTATGATGTGTGGGAAAACAATTTAATGCCTTATCTAAGGAATTTAAATGTATCTTTAAAATATTCAGACTGTAAAATATTAAAATCGAAAAATTTTATACTGCAAAAATGGACAGCAGTAGTAAGAATTGAATCCGAAATAATGGACAAGTACGAGAAAGTTTTCAACTTCTGAATTTACTGAAAAATTAAAACTTACGACTATACCAGGTGTTTACAAATGAATGTAACAATATTAATTATGTACAGAAACTATAAATGCAACGTCAACAAATCCTACATGGTTTGGGAGAACATTTATAAAAAAATTTTTTCACATACTAGAAAAAGATTACAGATGTTTAACATTACTACCTTGAGGTAGGAACCTGTATCCATCCTATATTTTCGAATGAGGGTTCGTCCCCCCCCCCCTGCCCTTGTGGTAAAGGGATCACCAATAGGCTTGGATAGTCTATCCGATGGGACATTAAGCCATCACCCCGTGTGCAGAAGGTGATAATCTGTGCACATCTATGAATACTGGGTGACCTTGACAAGAGGCTTCCATGTCTCATAAGAGCAGTCCAGTGGCTTCACTTCCTCGACCTCTGGTATTCCAAAAAAATATTGCTCAGAAGGAAAACAACCCAACCTTATGTTCCAGTTCATCCCATATTTAGTATGTCCATATCAGCCGACGCAATGATCCAAATATGCAGTCCCGTACAATTGATGGTAACGGTGGTGTGTTGCTATCAACTCTAAGCTGAAGGAACGCATATATTGAATCATTTCATCTGTTGCAATTGACACACCAAGGGAGAGGGAAGTGTGAGAATATGGGTGAATGTATATAATATAGTATGTAAAAATTCTTATTAATAAATTAACCTAATTTTCAACAGGTGATTCTTCATTTGCTTTTCAAAAATGCCATAAATTTAAATTATCTAAGATCACACAGGGAGAAAGGGGCGAAAGAGTCCAAGTTCACTCTGAGCGACAAAATAGTTAGCGACGGCCCTGACTGCCATCAATAACAACCAGAGATGATGGGCTTTTGTAACTAGTAGCTCCCCACACCATGATACCTGGTGTCTATCCTATATTGCATTCCAGGTTACTTGCTGTATTACATTGTCATTGGCTGTCTCCACACACACAACTATTACTGGCACATAAACAAAAATAGGATTCGTCACTGAAGACTCCATGATGCCACTCCTGCCCCCCAGCAACTTCTCTCTGCACTACTGTAGACATGCACAACGATGGGATGGGGTCAGAGGAAGCTATGGGGTGAGACGAATACAAGCCCTCGTCTCTATAGTGTCTATCAGATTTTGCTAGGAGACTTGAGAACAGGCAGGAATGACATTATGATGCTAGTAATCTGCCATACCATCGCAGTTCTTTCATGTTAAGCTTGTCTTCTGTTTGTCTGTCATCTGTTTTCCATTATTGCCAACAGCATCCACAAGTCATCACGATCCATACATGTCACAATTTGTCAATTGTGGACAATCCAGCTTCTTCCATTCCAATAATCCGGCCCCTTTCAAAGTTCATGAGGTGCACGTAACTTCATCTTTGGCATCATAAAACATGGCTACTTCACAAAATCTGCCCCATACACTTCTAATCATTCGTTCATATCGCTTTCTATAGCTCCCTGCAACGCTTAGGTCTCAGGGCTTGTGTTTTTGCACCTATCGACATATGCAAATGAGTGACGGGTATATGCAAATTTTCAGCTTTTTCTGGCTATTCTTTCCTGGTGGGGCAGTTTCGATACTGCCCCACCAGTATCGGAACTGTATATTCAGAAGATATAAAATGATAAGGGATGGCCTATTAGTATTTATTAGTAATGCATTGGTAAGTTTCTGTATTGTATATAACAGTTGTGTACAGGAATAGAACTGTTAAAACCTTTCATTGTTTTATATAAAGTAAAGCAAGATATGTTTTATACAAACTCATGTACTGTAGGTAGAAAAACTTCATAATATCAATTAGAGCAGATCTTGATTGGGGGTCGGTAGCACAGTGGTCCGAGCACCTGACATGTTATCAGGAGGTCGTGGGTTCGTATCCCACCTGGCTTAAGACAATTTTTCCTCTAAATTGGATCGACCTAAGAGCAGTATTTTCTTATCTGTGAACCAGAGAAGTCGAGAGTATTGAAGTTTAAAGGTATGTTTTGTTTATGTATTATCTAGTGAAGGAGAAGATCGATGCCCTGAATGAACAACTTGAGAGGGAGGCGTCAAATGTCACCGCAGATCGAACAGCTGATTTTACTGATGGGGGAGAACCTCCTCCTTGTAAAGGCAGCGTTACCAAAGGCAAGCGGGAATCCATCACAGGTATTTTTTATTTCTTTCTTGCCATCAAGTTTCCGATTTTTTGTGTGCTTATGTAAAACTAAACTTCTTTTGCTGTTGGAGGTCTGTCACAAAAGCAGGATTGGGGAATAGAACAGGGAAGAATCCGTCAAAGCCTTTAGATTTTATGTGCATCAAGTATGGCTCCTACTGCTCATGTGACCTCTGAAGCTCCATCTGGTGTGATGTAATCATTGCATACCAGATCCAATAGCAATGTTCCATTTTCACTGCAGAATTGCATGCTATCAACCTTGCCTTAGGCCACACGGCAGCAAAACATTGTCAGCGTATGCTTTACACAGACTGATTCAGATTGATCTCGGTGAGGCATAGGTGATACCATGCTCTTATGTTGGGTGCCTGGTCATATGAGCATCAGGGGCAATGGCTTGGTAGACTCAGCTGCCAGTTGACCATGCCCCTGTCCAACTCTCCATTGTCGGTTCCATATCTGGATTTCCAGAAGCGTTTTACAATCAAGCTCCGGGCACAGTGGCAAAGATCTTGGTCGGAACAGCTAGCCAACAAGCTCTTTGAGATCAAACCTATTATCAAACGATGGCAGTCATGTTTTTTCAGGAATCACAAGGAGCAAGTTCTACTTGCTCAACTCCACTTAGGTCATTCATTTATTACACTCTTTTTCTTTTGGCTGATGACGAACCTAAGTGTGAGTTTTATGACACCACTTTATCTGTCAAATATTTTAATTTCTTGTCCATATTTTAACTTTGAATGCCATGTTTTTTTAGCTTTCACAGATTTTACATCCGAGCCCCTTGCACTTGGACATCCCTTATCAGATCATTGTTTTACTTCTGTATTTCAGTTTATACAATTACTGGATATTTTACTCACCTATAGTTTTACTTCTCTATTTATTATTCTATATATTTTTCCTAGGTCATTTACATCTGGGTTACTTTTATGTTTATATACTGGTGCTCAAAATTAAAGGCTAATTGAGAAAAACTTATATAGTTGTCGATATATGTAAAAGAATGCACTGAAAATGGGCGAACATGGAAAATATGATACACTGAAACTATCCTGCATTTACAGTTGTCACACGTAAGCAAGAATATGCAAATTAGGAATGTGTTTAAAGGATGCATGAGCCTACTTGCAGCTTGTAACTGTTCTAGTCAACTGTTGCTTTCACTTCAGTGCACGTTGAGCTGGTTATGTCCGAAAGTCATTGGATGATTTTCAGCAGTGGAGAGCTATTGGAAGGATAAAAGCAGGTCAGTACTAGGCGGAAATTTTCCAGAACATTGAATGTTCCACAAAATGCCCTGTCAAGATAGACAAATGTTCGTCGTTTACCATGACAAGGCCATCCCAGAGCCACAACTGCTGCAGACGATCACTATATGATTTTTACTGCCAGACGGAATAGAGTGATGACTGTTAGGCAATTGTCTTTGGAGCTTGCAGCAGCTACAGGAACAAGGGTTTCAAGGCATAGTGCTTACAGGAGACTTCGTGAGCAATGCCTTTATGCCAGGCCACCTGTTATTTATGTCCCTATAACTCTTGCTGCCTGGTGAGCTCATTTAATGTGGAGTGAGAGTAATGATGTAATGTTCATTACATCATGAACATCACACTTGGGTGTGTGTTCATGATGAACGTGCATAAATTTGAAATTTTGATCGAGGAATTGGTCTTGAAAATTCCATTGACAACAATGAACTGATCCTAAGCCCAAGGTAGGTAAGGAACGGTTTTGTTTTAACAGATAATTGGAAATCTATTTTTCAGTTGGTTATTAATGAAATGTAATTCGAATTTTCAAAGGTAGGTTTAATTTATATCATTAGAGATCACTTAATGTCGAAATTGCAAAACTTTTAACGAATGTTTCAAGTGATCTGTTTATGGTAGAAATTTTGGCGTGCAGAGTTCTGTTATGGTAGAAATTCCACTGACAGCAATGATCTGCCCACTATTTTCAGAGGAGCGAGAGAAAAGCAACTTTTTAAATTTCAGAACTAAAAGACAAATACTTTTTATGTTTTATAATTACTAATAAAATACTACTATGTAAATTTCCCCCTCTTACATTAAAAAAAATAACCCCTCAAGTTGCTGCTTGTACAGAGGTCTCGCAGAAGCCTGTCAGTTTATACGCTACAGTAGAGGTCCATGAGGATGGAGGGACCTCAGCAGAAAAATAACACGAACATCCATAATGAAAAATTTTAAGGAGTGAAAAAGTAGGCAAAGGAAGAATTTCATTCTCTTTGAAAATGAGATTCCCATATGCGTCCTTCTAGTTATTTTGCACTTTCAGTACCCTCTGACAATAGAAATTCGAAGTAATATATATAATTGTGAAAATAAACTATTAATATTTTATTACTACCTGTAAAACACAAAGAAATGTTTTTCATCTCTTAAAACAGAAAAGCTTCATTTTACGAACGGGACAAATCATTACTATTAGTGTAAACCACTTTATCATTACACTCTATGACCAAAAATTTAAGTTTCTAGCAAAAATAGATCGTTTGCAATGTTTATTCAAAGATTTAGTATTTTCCAGCTTTTTTCTCCCGCTAGAGGTAGCCTTTCGAGTTTTTATTTACCGCCTTTAGCATTCTCTAACACTGAAAATTCTGAGTAATGGGGATTCGAAAAATGTAAATGTTAATATTTTGTGAAAAAAAAAAATTTCCTCGACGTACGGAATTCGAAACTGCATCTCTCCAGGAACATGCCATTGTATTCTTACCTGTTAAACTAACGCCGGCTTTTTCACAAAAAACGTTTTTTGATTTATAGACGTTTAAACATCTACACGTAACGCTGAGGTTATCAAATAATGTTTAAATCATTAATAACACTAAATAGCGTGATGCGACTTCATTATTTATTTCCATCTTACTCGGAACACTAAAAAGATATAGTTGCCACCCGAGATCATAGATGGCGCCATAAGGAGCGTCCAAAATTCACGGAAAGAGTGATACTCATTATTAGTGGAAAAAAGACGGACGGCATTAGTTGAACAGTTAGAATATTCTGGCATGTTTCTGGAGAGATGCGGGTTCGAATCCCGTATGTCAGCGAAATTTTTTCCACAAAAACATTGATTTATAGACGTGTAAATGTCTACAGGTAACGCTGAGATTATCAAATATTGCTTAAATCAATAATATTTTGTTAGTGCCTGTAAAGCAAAAAAATATATTGTTTCATTTAGCTCCCCCTCCCTTTTTGCTAAGACGGCAAAGCCTTGTTGCCATTGTAAACCTTCCGACCATAACACTCGACCATAACACTCGACTACCAAAATTTCAGATTTCCAGTGTAATAGTTTGTAATATTCGTTTGAAATTTTAACATTTTCCATCTTTTCCCGTCGTTAGAGGGCGCTATTAAAACTATTAGAAGATATTAAAATTGCTAATTGCAATATTTCTTCGAAATCTATCCAACCCAAAAAGAATTTTTCATTTACCTCTAAAAGTAAAAAAGTTGATTCTTCTATAGGCGGACAGACAGGTGAAAGACACACAGACAACAGTTAAAGAGAGACGGACAGACAGACGAACAAATATTGGTATAATCAGACGACAAAGTGGAAACATTGGCTCGTTTTTCAAACGAACCTTAGCAAACGCAAATTTGCTTTAACTGAGCGATACGAAATAATATAGAAAGAAATTATTTACAGCAAATTAAAACATATCGTGGAAATAATAAAAGAAATATTTACTATTAAGAAGAAACTTGGTAAGAAATTCAGGCCACACGGTTTCTAAAGTGTTGCAATTTATGTAATAAGTGGACAAGATTTTGATAAATATTGACTTGCAGAAATAGTGATGATACCGTAGGCAATGTATTAGACAGTGATTTCCAGCCTATCGCGGACTGAAATAGAATTTTCATTTTAAAGTTAAATTTGTTCAAGTAGTTCCATCAACAACGTTTTTACTATTTCATATTTGTTTATTAACATTTACATAATTGAACTGACGTTTGTTTAGCACTGGAGATACAAGGTCGTAAATCTCTGGTACTGTGTTTTATATTCACGTGTTTGACATGTGCTTCAAAATGAGGCCTCAAAATGTAACTAATAACAGTTACTTCTGTGCGCATTGATACTAGGCACGCCTGCTTATAAAAACATCACATGTGAATGAGCCGTGGTTTAATTAATCCTGATTCTCCAAAAATATTTGGAGTTTGAAACATCCTGGACACCAACGGTGAAATACCTTGGTGTCATTCTACATAAAAAAAATTTTGTTGGAATGCACATATTTATCATGTGCTCTCAAATCATCAGATGTAAACTGATCAGATGCCCCTGATAGGGTGGAGCCTCAAATCTGCCTCCAGAAAAGAAATTATTTCTTTATAGGACTCTTCTGCAGCCAGTCCTGACATATGCCTCACCAGTGTGGGATAATACTACCAACGTCAGGAGGCTTCAGAGCTTCCAAAATAAAATCCTCAGATTGTGTTCAGTGTCCCTGGTTTGTGAAAAACAACACCATTCACACTGATTTTTGAGCACTGACCACATATACACTCATATTCGGAAGCTCACGCAGACCTTTTTCTAGGCAGTGGGGGATCATCCTTATGATATAATTAAATCTTTGATTGATTATGATCCATTGGTTTTAAACCAATTCAAGCGTCCTAAGATATTGGTGTTTGACACTTTGCATGTTTAACTTTTAGTTATACTTTTTGTAGCAAATTTCTTTTGCCCTTGTGGCCCCTTTGGAGTTTTTGTTTTAACTTTGTTATTGCCAATAAGGCACTATTTTAGACTTCGAGATATAAGCCCTAGGCTTGGAGGTCTAAAAATTAATTCAAGATAGCAGATATCAGAGCCGTGGTTTAGCCCAAGATCAGGGACTTGGAGCTCAGACCATGAAGAGAACAGACGTGTTTTTGCATAGCTCCAAGAAGTGAACTTTAGTTAGCTAAACCTTTACTTAAATTACCCGATCTCGCCCAAGGCTAATAGACATTCAACCCCGGTGGAGCCCTTAGTAGCTACCCTTGAAACTTTAGGGCCATTTTAAGGCCAAAATGGCCCTAATTTAAGGGCCATTTTGGCCTTAAATGGGCTGGAGATACGAAAGTTTCTGATTTAGATTATGCTGATGATTTAGCCCTTTTGGCAAATGATGTTGATGAGATGAACTCTTTCATTCGAGCTGTTGATGAGACTGGTAGTAGAGTAGGTTTGGTTATAAACAGAGAGAAAACTAAAGTGATGAAAATTGGTCAGGCAGGCTGTGATTCAGTTAATCTGAATGGTTGCAGTCTTGAGCAGGTGTCACAGTTTAATTATCTTGGGAGCTATGTAACAGATAATGGTGATGTGCTGCATGAGATTAACAGACGAATAGGGATTGCTGCCGGGACTTTTAAGAACCTATGGAGAGTGTGGAGAAATAGGCGTATACGCCTAAAGACTAAAATTAGACTGTATAATAGTTTGGTTCTTTCTAGGGTTAGTTATGGTAGTGAAACTTGGACACTTTGTAAACAAGATAACAGGAAACTAGATGCTTTTGATTCCAGATGCTTACGCAGTATCTTGGGCATTAGGTGGTTCAACTTTGTAACTAATGATGAGGTTAGGCAAAGGAGTCTGCAACCTCCTTTAAGCAGCATATTGTGCAGAGAGAGACTCCGTTGGTTTGGCCATGTTGCCCGTATGAATAATTATAGATTGACGAATAGGGTTATGAACAGTGTGCCTAAAGGCCTCAGAAAGAAGGGGATACCTAGGATGCAGTGGGCAGACAATGTCAAACAGGACCTTGTTAGAATTGGTATGCAGTGGCCAGATGCAGTAAATGTAGCTCAGGATAGACTTGCTTGGAGAACTAAATTGCACAGTCTGGTTGGACCTCCGTAGCCCATGGCTGCTTGAGGATGATGATGATGATCTCGTACCCAGAAGAGATTACTGCATTGCTCACCACACCAGGCACTCTTTCATATACCAGTGTACTAATTGGAGGATCAGTTCCTCCAAAAGTATGTATTGGTGGTGGTGCAGACTGTTATTATTGTCCCCCACCTTCAGTCTTTCTCATCTGCTGAGAAGTACCTCTTGGAGTTAGTGAAACCTCAATTCAACGTCCCTTTGATATTGGAACTGTTTCGATTCTTTCCACCTTCACCTCTTGAAGTCTTCAGTTTCACCCTCAGATAGCCAGACCTTTCAAACCTCTCCATCGGGATTATCGGAAAGATTTCTCCTCGCATGATCGTCTGTCGCATACTCCCAACAGAATGAACATGGACCACCCCCCATTTCCTCAACATGTATGGTCAGCAATGGTGATTTTAAATAAAAATCTTCATCTGCTCAGTCCTCTAAGAATTGATGTAAATTCTGACAAAATCTGGTCCATCTTCAGGCACACAAAACCGTCTGCATGCAGGAGGATTTACATATAGGCAGTCGATAGACCCATCATCCTGCATTTTTGTCTCGTTTGCTGGGATAGGACTGGAGAAGATCCATCTCACGGAGTGATGCCATTCTTTTGAACCACCATTCTCCACTGCAGAATATGCCCTCACTCCCACCTTAAAAGTCTTTGCCATTCACCGCTTTATTGTATTCCCACTGGCTCTTTGTTCTATCATGTGCTTGGAAATATCTTCCAGGCTGCCTGTGATCTTGTCTCACAGCTGCATTCCCCCTTCTCATGGACAAAGCCTTCTTGGTGATACTCCTGATACCAATGGATAGGGCCGTGTCCTCAAACACCGGCTTTGGGAATACATCTTTCTCTCATTGAACACTGGTGTTAGTACAGGGACATCATTAGTAATGCTTCGACATCGTCATACAGAGGCAGACTTGGACACTCGTTTAGTATTTGGGCACCAAGAAAGTTTTTTGTATTTCTTCTGGTTTCTTGCTCATGTTTGCATCAGCTTATGTATTATACGACAAAGGTCTAAGCAGCTAAAGAAATATGTATTTTTCAGTTTGTCTTCCTAAATGCGCCCTAAAAAGTAGAAAATAAACCTAAAACATAGGGATGGTGCAAACAGTCACTGAATTCGTATTCACTTCAAAGGAAGATAGTGCCGGCAATCTTTTCGAGTAGGTAAAACGGCGTTCTAATTTCCTTTGAAGTGAATACGAATTCAGTCACTGCACCATCGATATGAATTTAGGTTTATTTTCTGCTTTTTTGGGGGGGCGCATATAGGAAGATAAGTATTTTTTAATTTATATTTTTTCTTTGTCGCTAAAAATACCTAGCTACAGAAATTTTCATTTGATATGACTCATAACTTCGACCACATTTTTCCTGTCCCTTGGTCCCAGCTGGGTCAGCATTGAGATTTATCTCCGCAAAACTCCTCGCCCTGCCCACGGTCAGTAGGGGACACCGATGGGCTTGGAAAGTCCGTCGGATGGGACTGTGCACGTTAAAGAACACGTTGGATGGCCTTGACGGGAGGCTACCATATGTCTCCCAACAGCTGTTCCAGTGGGTCTCCTCCCCCAACCTTCTCTGAGCCTTCGGGGTTCTTGTGACCCGGACATTTAGCCCATGGTGTACAAAAAAGTGCTGCTCAGAGATAAAACAACCCAATCATGTCCCTTGGAGTCGTGTTTCAGGTATCCCATGATATTGGCGACGTCACAAGCTTTGGGATATAATTCGTTAAGTATAGTAAAAGCCTTTCCCCTTTTTTATAGAGGGCGAAATCAAAGTGGATATATATTTTTATTGCCCACAACATTCCTCATGTGACAAACTTTCATTTGACATCTAACTTGCTACTTTAGCACTTGTGTTCCGAAGATATAGCGGACAATCGTTTTCATATTTTCCCGTTTTTAAGGGGAATGAAGGAGGGGTGTAGTTTTGACCTGGGCACTCTCCATGTCACCTTTCATTGGACGCATAGCACTTAACTTTCGGTCCTTGCTTTCCGAAGATGTAGCGGACAATCGTTTTCATATTTCTCCATTTTTTTCGGGGGGTGGGGAGGAAGAAAGCATGGCGATCAATTATTTTTAGCCTACGGCACTCCCCGCGACACAAGCTTTCATTTGGCATATAAATCATTAAGTTTATCCTTCGTGTTGGAAAGATGGTGAGAAAATGTTAAAATGTTGACAAATCTACAAAATTACAAACCAACAAAGGACGAGAGAAAACAATAGAAATATAGGTAAAAATGTATTCATTTAACTCAAAGGGTTGGATTGTTTTACCGCTGAGCAGCACTTTTTTTGCACGCAGTGGGCCAAATTCCCAGTTCACAAGACTCCGAAGGCTCAGAAGGTTTAGGGAGGAGACCCACTGGAACAGCTTTTGGGAGACAACTGATAGCCTCCCTTCAAGGCCTCCAGAGTGCTCTTTAATGTGTACAAGGTATGGCTCTCCCACACGAGGGCCATGGCTTTGCATCCCATCCGACCCACGGCGACCTTTCCAAGCCCATCAGTGTCCCCTACTGACCGTGGGCAGGGCGGGGAGTTTTGCGGAGATAAACACTCGAATCTGGGAATTGCAGATTACCTAAAATCTTTGTAATCGGGCGCGCTACCGATGGAGACCTTGCCTTCAATTTACAAAGAGATTGGGGTGAAGTGCCGATTATAATGTAAATTCTAAATAAGTACATATGTAATTCTGGCAATTGCTTTCTTACGCTTCCCTGTCGGCTGTATCATTTGGAGGTAACAACCGTTGACAAGATTCTGAGGTGATACCAGGCTAGATCTTACATCGAAAAAACAATTTCTGACATGTACCGAAAAGTGACTGAAACTATCCCTAACAGCTTAGGGTACTGTTCCAGCAGCCATAATTTTACCTATCTTCATATTGCTTTTCTCTTGTCATTTGTCAGTTTCTGTGTTTGTCTGATATATTGCTTTCAACAAAGCAATGATCACTAAAATGGAAAAATATATATAAAAATACCCCACCCCTCAAGCAGCTGCTTGCCACAGAGTTCTAACAGGAGTTTGTCAGTTTATATGCCATAGTAGGTCTGTGAGGATGGCAGGCCCTCAGCAGAAAAACACGAACATCCATGCTTTACCCGTGGCTCGAACCCAGGTCCCTTAGATTAGTATCCAAGCACGCTAAAAACATAAATTTAATCTACTTTATTTGGTTCTTGATGATGCACTTCTACTTCGTTAATGGGGCGGGGGGTGTTCGGTCTTTATCGCGCCAGGCCCATATTCTGCAGTTCCCAGGTTCGAGTTCCTGCTGGGCCAGCGTTGTGATTATCTTCTCAAACCCCCCACCCTGCCCGCGATCAGTAGGGGCCACCGATAGGCTTCGAAAGGCTGCCGTCCGTCGGATGGAACCTTCAGCTGTGCACATATGCGGCAGAGGCTACCATCTGTCCAAACCTTTTCTGAGCCTCCGGGCTCCTTGTGACCTGGCCATATAGCCCATTATGTGCAAAAAATTGCCGTTCAGAGGTAAAACAACCCAACCTATAATGACAAAAAAAATATCGATCACCAAAAATGGCATAATGTATCGTTGGTGGTGCTTGTATCGATATTAAGGTTTATAAACTGTCAGTGTTTTTCAGAACACCCTGTGTGGTTTTAGCAAAAGAACTCGTAGCAACCAGCTTTCTGTTTCTGATGAATTTTATGTTTACCCAGTCAGATAGAGGAAAACTTCAGAACTTTCATGTTTTAGGCGGAATAAATATCAATTTTAGGACTTCTTCCCCGTTTGCTAATTGATTTCAATTGTTTTGCGTGTTGCTGAAACCGAAGCTTGCAGCAACCGTACGACAAGATACTTGTTTCTAGCCACGTTAATGTATTCTCTTTATTGCAAAAAGCTGCAAGGGATTGTTGTATCTAAGAAGACCGCTGTAGTTTACGACAGAACAATCGATTGATTTTTATGAAAATTACCGAAATGCTTTTGACCCTATAGCAAGTAAGTCATCGACGTGACCTTGATACTGAAGGTCGGTGTACCTGGCACGGTGACAAGAGGTAACCATTATGGTCTTATGTGCAACAGTTATCGTTGCTGCTTCCTCCAACCTGTTTGGAAGACCGCTTATACTTCGATGAGGAAAACCGCCACAATGGGCCGAAACGAGGAAGCATTGCGTTTGCAAAGAGAGAGGCTGTCTGTTAATATGCGTTACTCTTATTTACTTCTGTTGAATGACAAGCAACTGAAGGTTACCATGTTGTCATCTTGTTGCATTTGCGAAATTGCTACTAGTCTGACGAAATCTATCTTTGGCCGAGATATCAAGCTGATGTCGTATTCATTTTGCGTGGTAGAAATTTAGAGATGAAACGCTCTTTTTTCATGTCCCTTTGAAGCGGTTCAAAATTATTTTACACAGGTGTCTGTGGAGATTATCGCTAAATCAATATTTGTCTGGAATGCGGCGAAGCATATTATTGATAGAATCGATAACTTTCCATTTCGCAGTTAATTTTCTCAAAGCCATACATTAGAAGTATTACAAAACTCTAAGTAGCCCATGGCTGCTTGAGGATGAGGATGATGACTAGGCTAAAAAGTGTTATTAAACATCCAATGAAAAGCGAACTAATGAAAATTGAATTGCTCTCAAAATATCTCATCTATTGAAAACATTTTTCGCATTGTTCGTTGCCGTAGTCAGCATTCAATCAAGGGCGCTCAAGAACAGCAATGTTCTTAAGAAAAACCAGAAAAAACAGTTTTACCCTGACCTTTGCTGTTATTGATTCTGGCACACGACTTCCTAATTTCATTTGGTTAACATGAAATTTCGTAATTACTGAATTTTCCGATAGTTTTTTTTTACCTATTTTCCTATTGCTTTTCGCTTGGACATTTGTCGTGTCATAGACTATAAAAAAAATTAACCCCCATGTTTCCCCCCCCCAACAAAAATAGGGGTGAAATATAAGCGATTGTCCCCTTATATCTCCGAAACTCAAGTATGGAAAGTAACTAGCTATGCTTGATATGAAAGCTTGTAACACGGGGAGTATCATAAACTATACTCCCATGCTTTCTCCCCCCCCCCCCCTAAAAACAGAAAATAGTTATACTAGATCTTTTCCAACGCGCGAGGGCCTACGTTACGAGTTTAGGTGTATATACTGTATAATGATTGTAGTGCAACAGTTATCTAGTGAAAATCGTCCTACTATATCTGTGTAACTATTTATTCGACTTTTTTGCCCCCACTTTCCTCCCCTCCTGAAAAAGGGTAGGAGCGGATTTTCTCGAGGTTAGATTAACGAGTTATCTCTCAAATTAAAGCTTGTGACATTTCCATTGTCATGGGCTACCTCAAACACGACTCCAAAAGGGAGGGAAAATTTGGTCGATGTTTGAGTCATAACAAATGAAAGTTTTTGAAGATAAGTGTTTTTAGTAACAAAGAAAAATTAAAAATTTAAAAAAATAGCGATCTTCCTATAAGGGTCCTAAAAAGTAGGAAACCTAAGCATATCGATGGTGCAATCAGTCACCGATTTACCTACACAAGATTCTCGATTTGCCTACACATGATTGCTGGTGCCCTATCTTCCTTTGAAGTGAATACTAACTCGGTGACTGATGCATGTACCATCGATATGCTTTAGGTTTATTTTCTATTTTTTATAGTCCACATAGGAAGATAGGTATTTTTTAATTTTCTAATATTTTATTTTGTAATATTTCATTCTCATCTTTAAATAGCCGAATTACTGAGATCAAATTGAACTCGGCTTAGGCCAATTATATCGAAAAATAATCTTATAAAGCAACAAAAACTAGTCACTTAATATCACTTCATGTTACCAGTTTAATAACATGAAGTAGATGGATTGATACTAAATTTCTGTAAAACATTCGCTATGCATCTTGTATATTTCAATAGCTTTTATTGAAACCCTGTGTACCAAAAGAACTGAACTTGCAGTTCTGCTGTGGAGAGATTAGAATTTTGTGATTGAATTTAAATATGAAATTTTGGTGGTAGTGTGGTGGTCAAGATGTTTACATTGGCAACAATAATTTTTCCCTTACCCCAGTGTGGGTGGTAAAACTCAACTCTTCATTTTAAGAGATAAATGAAAAATTCATTGTGCTATATAGGGATTAGTAAAATATTACTCTTTGCATTTCACCAACTACCACTATCTCGATTTTCACTAGTAGAGAATGCTAAAGGCCAAAAATGGAAAACCTCGATAGCGCCCTTTAATGGAAGAAGCTGTAAAATGCTTAAACTTTAAATGAATGTTGAGAATGATCTATTCACGCTAGGAATTCATAATTTTGGTGATAGGATACGATGGTTAAGAAGTTTATATTGGCAGCAATGATTTTCCCCCGCCTTTACCACTGGGAGGAGCGATGGAAATGAAACCTTTTGTTTCAAGAGTAGAATAAAAAATCATTTTTGTATAGGCTTTCATTTGTACAAAACTCATTAGGCTCTGTAATAGTTTATATAACTATGCCTTTTAGGGCGTGGCCAGGGGGATCCCTTACATTGCCTAGAGCCATGATGGGAAGAAGTATGTCATATTCGGTGATCATAGCTTTTACCATTTACAAAAAATTATTTTCCTTGTTATATGTAGAGGGGCTATTTTGTGGGAGGGAAGGTGAAATGGGGGGAGGTGAAAATCTCATTGATTAAAGCATGGATGAGAGGAACTGTACACCAAATTCAGTGATCCAACCTTTTATCATTTAGGAGAAATTCCCTATATTTGAGAGGGGGCAGGGGTGGACTCAGTAGCGCACCAGGCTCGTAATCTGCAGTTCCCAGGTTCAAGTCCCAGCTGGATCAGTGTTGAAATTTATCTCTGCTAAACTCCCTGCTGTACCCACGGTCAGTAGGGGACACCGATGGGCTTGGAAAGGCTGCTGTTTTTCAGATGGGATGATAAGCTATGGATCCGTGTGTGGGAGGGAACCATACATACCCTGTGCACATTAAAGAATATACTGGATGGCCTTGACAGGAGGCTACCATCTGTCTCCTAACAGCTGTTCCAGTGGGTTCCCTCCCCCAACCTTCTCTGAGCCTTTGGAGTCCTTGTGACCTGGCCATTCAGCCCATTATGTGAAAAAAAACTGCCACTCAGAGGTAAAACATCCCAATCCCATATAAAAGAACTCCCTGGGAGTCATTTTTAGAGGAGGGGGGAATATTGAGGGTCAAACTCTTTCACTAATTTAAGTTGTTTTAGGAAACTGCATACTGAATGTAGTGGTCCTAGCTCGTACAATTCAGAAGGAGTTCGTACCACTTTTTTTTAAAAGGGGACGGAGAAGAAATACTTTGAGGGCTCTAACCCTGATGTTGATTTAAGTTCGATTAGAGGAAACTGCACCCTAAGTTTGGCAGTTCTAGCTCATGCCATTTAGAACCAGTTCCTACTGCTACTTAAAGGAAGTGGGGAATGTAATCCTTTTTTTCTTCAATTCTAGAGAGAACTTTCGGGGTTTCAAAACCCTTACATTGAGTATGATTAGAAGAAGCAGTATACTCAGTTTGGCGATTCTAATTCTTGCCATTTGGAACCATTTCTGAAACTCTAAAGTAAGGAGTAAGCTAAAGTGATTAAATGAACCACAACCAGCCTGATCAATTTTAATCTGAATAGTTGCACCCTTGAGAAAGTGTCTCAGTTTAGTTATCTTGGGAGCTATGCAACAGATATTGGATGATGTGCGGCATGAGATAAACAGAAGAATAACTATAGCGTTGGGACCTTTAAAAATCTACGGAGAGTAGAAGAGTAGGCGTATACACGAAAGATTAAAATTAGGCTCTACAATAGTTTGATCTTTTCTAAAGTTTGTTATGGTAGTGAAACATGGACTCTTTGTGAGCAAAATAAATGTAAAATTGATGCCTTTGATTCTAGATGCTTATGCAGTATCTTGGGTATTAGGTGGGCATTAACTTTGTAAGTAATGATGAGGTTAGAAGGAGTCGTCAACTTCTTTTGAATAGTATATTGTGCAGAGAGGTATTGCATTGGTTTGGCCATGTTGCCCTGTGTAACTATATATTAGTGAATAGGATTATCAACAATTGTTTAAAGACCTCAGAAAGAGGGAGACCTAGGATGCTGTGGGCAGACAACGTCAAACAGGACCTCATTAGATTTCGTCTACATGACTAGATGCAGTAGGTGGGGTTTAGAGAACTAAATTCCTGTCTGGTTTGGACCTCCGTAGAACATGGTGGCTTGAGAATTCTTTGCGTATGTAATTTTTTTGGGGGGATTTGGGGAGTCTGAAACCTTATATTGGTCTAGGTTATGATTAGAGGAAGCATTATACTGAGTTTGGCAGTTCCTAGGGCATATCATTTAGAAACAGTTTCTACCACTTTCTACATGTTTTTTTTTTTAGAGAGGGGATTCCAGAATTGCCAAACTGAGTTTGGCAATTCTAGTAGACCATTTAAGTGTTTGGGGAGAAAAAACAATTTGCAGATTTTGAAAAAAAGAGAAACAGACAGGGACCCTCTTATATATATATATACCAGATTCTTCTGTAGTATTTAGAAATGCTTTGATGTAATTCAGAAGTGTAAAACTGAAATATTGGCTGTTGAAATAAGACTTATGACTTAAAATAGTACATAAATAATAAGAATATGCATCAAAATAGTAATATTTCATAAAGAAAAAAGATTTTAATATTAAAACAGCATGGGTCTGCTAGACCTAGTGCTACCATCCATTGTTAAAAAAGACTGACCAATGAAGGGTTAAAATAGGGAATTTGTTTTTTACATTTTGTATCTTTTCTCATTTTTGCAAATGTGAAAACAAAAAGCTGAAAGTATATACATACACAGATGTCAGTTTATTAGGTACACCACCCCTCATCTCATAAATGGTTCATTCCGATACTAAATAAGTCTCGTGACCATGGTGTGCAATATAAATCGGGCAGACCAACTCTTCAATAATCAGAGATGGAGTATCAGAATGAGCAAAACGAGTGACTTTGAATGTGACGTGCTGGTTCTAGTATCTCCCAAGCAACCATCCATCTGGGCTTTTTGTGCACAACAGTTTTGAGGGTTTTCCAAGAATGGTGTGAAAAGCAAAAAAACTACCAGTGATCATCAATCCTGTGGCCAAAAACAGCTTGTGCATCAGACGATTAAAGTAGACTGGCGATCAACAGAATCGAAAGCCTTTTTGAAATCAACAAGACTAGCAACCATAGGTTTCTGAAACTCTAAACATTTCTCAAGAATCTGCCTAAGTGAAAATATCTGATCCACACATCCCCTACCACTTCTGAATCCACATTGCTCATTACGCAATTGACTGTCAACCAGATTCTTATTTCTATTAAGCACAATCATGGAAAGAACTTTACCTGGAACAGAGAGTAGGCTGATACCCCTATAGTTATCACAAAAACTGCGATCACCTTTTTTGAAAATAGGGATAACAATAGCTCTGGTAAAATCCTTAAGAACCATGCCTTTATCATAAAAGATATTCAGAATTTCAGTCATCCAAGTGGTAACCGAAACATTCCCAGCTCTAAGCATTTCCGTAGTAATTTCATCTACCCCTGGAGAATTTATGAAGTTTAAATTTAGAAATAGACAAAATAACTTCAGATTGTGTTATAGGGCCAACATTAAAGCCACCAATGCATCTCTCATCATTGCAAACGATGGGAGTAAAACAAACCACATTGTTTAGAACATCACTGAAATGCTCAGCCCACCCAGCCATGACAGAATCCTCACCTTCTATAACCTTGCCTTGTTTATCCTTCAATCCCTGTATACCTGTTCGTTTTCTACCACACAAAACATTAACTATCTGGTACAGCTCTCTGCTGCTGTTGTGTCTCACTGCTTCCTCGGCTTTGTCAGCCAAGCCATCAAGCCAAAGATTCTTATCAGCAGCTAACTGATCTTTTACACGTTTATTAAGTTCTCTGTATGCTTTCTATTAGGACTAGTAGGGTACTGATTAAGGACATTCCTGTAGTTCCTTCTTTCTGAAATAAGCTCAAGTGCCTTATCACTCAAATAATTCTGCCTCCTCTTCTCCTTTTTTCCTAAAAGAGTACTGTTAGTGTCCAAAAAAGCCTGTTTAAAACGGCCCCATTCTTCCTCAACTTCAGTAGTAAGCAAACCATGACTGTCATAATGACTAAATAACCTATCATGGTATGCTTTAGCTATAACTGGGTCTTTCAGAGCTTCAGTATTAAAGGTTTGCACGGTCTGATTAGATCTCCGTAGTCCATGGCTTTCTTGAGGATGATGAATTTAGGGAGGTGGTTAAGTTTGTTGAGAAATAAATCAAATTGAATACCGTAAGAAAAAGTTTTCTACTTGTGCACAAGACTCTCTATCCATACCTGCACAGTATTTGGGTATAGATGTATTTAAATGCCTAACAATAAAAAATTTTGTGAATACACTTGCTAATTTCAAAATTCCATTTATATTGAAATAATTGGCAATCACAGGTATGCACCTGTTGGTGATAAACATTGAATATAGAGGAAATATTGTCATTAGCCGGATTGACAATTTTTCCTCTATATTCCAATAATGTTTTATCCTTTGACGCCTTTAAGACGAGAATAATTAATAGTCGATTGTAAATGAAAAATGCGTCCACTGCCTTGCACTCAACTGTTGTGTACTTGACACTGAAAAAGTTAAGAAGTGAGATCAGTTTCGAAGGAAATTTTGAGGTAACAAAGAGTGTAAAAGTCGAGAATGATATTGGATCCGTGGAATAGAGGTGGTAACGCTAGAAATCAACCAAAGAGCCCGGAAAGCATGTATTAGGAATATACCTTTGTCTTCCGTCCAGTTTCATTTATATTCATCTCACAATTTCTGTTAAGAAAAATGTCTCTCGAAATCCACTGCATCGACTTAGTTGCACCACTGCTTGCTATGCAGTTTTCGTCGATTGATCGATTCATGGGGAGATTATCCGTCATTAATGGGTAGCGAGGTAAAGCAGCAGCATGTACGTGAGACTGCATTTTGTTTGTAACCTTGCAACCCAAAATCGGAATTATCAGTCACTTTAATAACTTCCCAGTTCCAAATGGAAGGTTCAAGACATCCCAAATCCTGCATCGTCAGCAATCACATTTATAATCATTGTGATAAGCTGTCAGATTTTTTTAACTACTAGAAAATTAATTATTAGAATTTTTTAAGAATGTAAGCTGCAAGAACTGCTAAGAATTTTAACAGCTTATGAGGGGGGTGCATCATTCAGAATGTTTCTCCAGAGAGCTTCAATCGTAATGAGCCTACCCTGAAATCTTTTAACTTTGAACTGATCTCTCCTCATATACAGCTGCTAAAAGAATTAATGACCGTTTCATCTGTGTCGGAAGTTGAAATTTAAGTCATTTACTTTTTATTCCGAAAACATTGCCTCCTTTTACAATTTATGTACGGTGTTGCGATGTGCAAATATTTTCCGAACCCTAAAGGGTCTGAGGAAATAAGATTTTCTACTGAATGCAATCCCTTACTAATACGAGCTTACATCAAACAGGATTTCTGTATTGGAATAATCCAGCAATAGTTTTACTACTTTTCTGCCAAATCCTGCCAAGTGCAAAAGGACTCAGCAGAAAACGGTGTGCTGCTAACTGAAAGCCCGGAAGTGCACGTCATTCGCAAATTTCCGCTGATCATGAAAGTAACAAAAATGTGCTCTTGCTCTGCAGCTGTTTGCTTTCGTGACAGCTCTGACCCTTTACAATAAACTCTTGTTCATCAGATAGCAAGACACGGGGCAGAAAGAACAAAATGGCGACGTTTAGTTTCATTGCGAAAAACAGCAGTGGGCTGACCTTGCAACTACAATTCCCTTTCGCTATACGTTTCATTTCCATTCACACGGAGGTTGTCTCGGTTTGTCCACGCAGATTCCTTTTTCCTTGTAGTCTCTTTCAGTCGGCGGCCATTAGCGGTCCCTTACTTGATCTCGTGTGTAGTCAAGAAAAAGGAGTCGAGGACACATTTTCGTCATGATTTTCCTCATTCTGTAACGTGCAACCATTGGCAGCTGATATATACTACAAGGAAACTAGTGTCTCCTATGTTGCAATTTTGAAGATTCAGAGAATTTTGTCGAAACTAGCTGATAAATATTCCGTTTTGTCCTTTAAATATTCCGTTTTATAGACGTATTGCGCTATAAGAAGTATAAAATGCTTTTATCCATGCAAGATGCGCAGGAGGGATGCATTCAAAATTAATGTTTTTTGCATGGAGTAAAAATTTGTTTCATATTACCATTAAATCTAGTTGCCTGTTATCGTGTGCATGCGGAAAATAAAAAAAAATATAATTAACCTTATATATTTAATGTAAAAATTAAGGTAAAATTAAATCGTTGAGTAGAAACTTTTTCCATGTATACATTTAAAATCCTTTCTCACATTGAACAGGGGCGGGGGTGGCTCAGTCGGTAGCGCGCCAGGCTCGTAATCTGTAGTTCCCAGGTTCGAGTCCCAGCTGGGTCAGCGTTGAGATTTATCTCCGCAAAATTCCCCGCCCTGCCCACGGTCAGTAGGGGACACCGATGGGCTTGGAAAGGCCGCCGTCCGTCGGATGGGACGTTAAGCCGTGGCCCCGTGTGCGGGAGAGCCATACCCTGTGCACGTTAAAGAACACGCTGGATGGCCTTGACGGGAGGCTACCATCTGTCTCCCAACAGCTGTTCCAGTTGGTTCCCTCCCCCAACCTTCTCTGAGCCTGAGCCTTTGGAGTCCTTGTGACCTGGCCGTTTAGCCCATGGTGTGCAAAAAAGTGCCGCTCAGAGGTAAAACAACCCAACAACTCAAGGTAATAATTTCACCACATTAGTCTCATGCCTATTTTTTAATATTTTCTTCAATCAGAATAAATTTCGACTTTCGAATTATCATAGCTTAAAACCTCTTACATTTGCCATGGTTTAGGGCCTCTTGAATTTGTATAGTTTAAAAATAATAAATACCCCCTCAAGCAGGTGCTTACCACAGAGGTCTGAGAGGAGCCTGTCAGTTTATGCGCCATAGTAGAATGTCTGTAAGGATGGCGGAACCTCAGAAAAACGACACATACATACATCCACGCTTTACCCAGGGCTCGAACCCAGGGCACTTAGATCAGTAGCCAAGCGCGATAACCACTCGATTACAGGATTTAGGACCTTTTAATTTTGCCATAGCTTAAGGCCCAGAATATCAAAGTCCGGCCCTGGTCCTATCCGATAGTCTTTCAAAATCCATTGGTGCACCATTTCTCACCGAGGGCAGGGTGGAGGCCAGCGGATTCAAACCTGGGAACCGCAGATTACGAATCTGATGCGCTACCGACTGCCAACCCCCGCCCGGATTGCCATGGGCAAGAGGTTTAGTTAACATTGCCAGCAATGATTTCACCTCTTACATTCGGGAGGTGGTAAACGTAACTCTTTTGTTTTAAGAAATGAATGAAAAATTCTTTATATATTTAATAGTTATTTATAAAATATTACTCGTTGCATTTTCCCAATTTTCAATTAGGTAGGATTTGTACTGTTAGAGGATGCTAAAGCGTAAAATAATAAGCTTTATTCTCTTTTAAAACAAGCACCCCATATTCCCCAGGGTTGATATGCTATTCTTCTAGATCTATTGTGCGAAATGGTGTGTATTGGACTTCGTGTGAAAGTGTGGATAGCCATGGTGATAAAGTTCGCATATATAGTCACAGAAGCTGTCTCGGTATACAGCAAAAGATTTTTTCTGGAATGTTGGGGAGGTTCGACTTTCCCTACTTTTAATTTTTCTATTTGAAGCAGTTGTATCAGAAATGTTGGATCTAGGTAAATGGAACCAGGGATCATGGCCCGCACTTTCAAAATATTAATAACTGGAAAGATAGTCAAAAATTTTAAAGATACATATTAATATATATTTTGATTCTGAAAGATCACTAGAATGGAAATATGTTTCAGTTCCTTCTGGCTAGATCCGATCACGGTCCTTCCCAAAATATTTCTCTATATAGATCTAAGCCGAGGTACTAATAAATGAAATGTAGAGTTCTCGAAAATACTCCATTTTTAAATTTCAAACACAATTCCTCTTCTTTAAAGCTCTGACTATAGCTTATAAGAATAGTGGAACTAAAAGGAAGTAAAAGGTCTATATTCTCTGGAAAACCTGTTCTACCTAATCTAAAACTGAGCCTTTTCTTCACAGGCCACTCCTTCCCTTCCGATGATTCCCCAATTACAAACCAGAAGAGACTTTATCGAGAAAATCGCCCACTAGCTGGCTCAATATTTCTCATTTCTCAAACTTTCAACAAATGTTGATCTAACAAATTTCTATTTCGAACCAATTTCCGTCGAACAAGTTTCCGGACACCGAAAATCATTGTTGTCAGCGTAAACCCCCTCGGCACCTTGACAATGACACTCCAGTAATAAAATTTCAAAATTCTAGCATAAATCGTTTATAATATTCGTTTCAAATTTTGTCATTTGCAAAAATTTTAGACCGTCAGAGGCCGCGATTTAAGCTAGTGGAAAATTTTGAAATGCGAATGGTAATAATTCATCAATACCTATCCAACCCAAAAATATTTCCCCGCCCTATCCACGGTCAGTAGGGGACACCGATGGGCTTGGAAAGGCCGCCGTCCGTCGGATGGGACGTTAAGCCGTGGCCTCGTGTTCGGGAGAGCCATACCCTGTGCACGTTAAAGAACAGGCTGGATGGCCTTGACGGGAGGCTACCATCTGTCTCCTAACAGCTGTTCCAGTGGGTCCCCTCCCCCAACCCTCTCCGAGCCTTCGGGGTCCTTGTGATTTGGCCATTTAGCCCATGGTGTGCAAAAAAAATGCCGCTCAGAGGTAAAACAACCCAATAACCCAAAAATATTTATCTCGAAAAGCTAAAAAAAAAATGAATGTACATACGTAACTTATTTTGTGAAAACTCGCAATTTTCGAGAAAATGGTCTTTCGAAATAGTTGTTAGTTGAAAAATTGAATTTCGAAAAACTCGTCATTCGAGTAATTTCTTTTCGAACTATTTACCTGGAACCTATGAAAATCGAGAATTTCCATGTCATCTCAACGGGAATCTAACATCGAAGTTCTATAACTTTTAAAATATGCATTTCATGTGAAAATGTGACTGAAGATATAGATTTGTTTATGATCTTCATTTTATCTCCATTTCTAACAATATTCTTTCAGCAATTGAAGAGTTACGGAAGCTGGAATATTTAAAAATAAACAATCTTTCATAAAATGTCTTTCATAATTGCCTAATATTGGGGGCGGGGGTGGCTCAGTCGGTAGCGCGCCAGGCTCGTAATCTGTAGTTCCCAGGTTCGAGTCCCAGCTGGGTTAGCGTTGAGATTTATCTCCGCAAAATTCCCGCCCTGCCCACGGTCAGTAGGGGACACCGATGGGCTTGAAAAGGCCGCCGTCCGTCGGATGGGACGATAAGCCGTGGCCCCGTGTGCGGGAGAGCCATACCCTGTGCACGTAAAAGAACACGCTGGATGGCCTTGACGGGAGACTACCATCTGTCTCCCAACAGCTGTTCCAGTGGGTCCCCTTCCCTAACCTTCTCTGAGCCTTCGGGGTCCATGTGACCTGGCCATTTAGCCCATGGTGTGCAAAAAAGTGCCGCTCAGAGGTAAAACAACCCAACCCAAAGCCTAATATTGAATTAATCACTACGCAAACTTTTAAAATGCATATTTTATTTAGTGGTTTGAAACAGTACTATGGAGTGGTTATTTAAGTTTGGATTAATTTCTGAAGGAAATTCTCTGACGCACTTTTTACCTCTCAAAGATAAAAATAGTCTACAGACAGTTCATTTGGGTACAGATGTAGAGAGTAAATAAAATCCTATCTCTATCACTGCGAAGAACTGATGCTTCGACAAACTGACGTGATGAAATGCCAGAAGAGCACGTCGTCTTCCTATCCAACGGGACCCATCAGTTTCCCCTTTCTCAACAAGGATAGAGCAGAAATTAGGAGAGGAAAGTTCATTCACTAACAGCGGGGCTAGATCCTGAAGACATCTCTTTAAGAAACTGGCGCGCTACCGAGAGCTAACCCTCGTTCCATTCATGATGGTAAAAACCTCAGTTTCATGCTTTATACAGCTTTTTTTCATGCTTTTTATGTTAACGTAACTTTTAACACAGGAGACAGATATCAGCAAAATTTTTAGTTTTTTTTGTCGATATTTAAGAAAATTAAACATCTTGATTGTATTTAAATTTCCATCACTATCATTTCAAATTTTACAACTTTGTAAAAACTAAAATAAAGATAAATTTCAAAATTCTTCGTTAGAATTTTCCTAAGCCAGTGATAGTATGAGTCTTTTCCGAGGCCTGCACTAGCAAGAATGCACAGATTTTTTATTAAGTGGAGGTTTAGAGTTTTGTGTCACATCTTGTTTACCAAGAGTGATCAGTTTCAATTGGAAACTGATTGTCAACTGACTGAATTGAAATCCTGTTTTCAGAAGGCTGGTTGTGGTGCACTTTGGTTAAAAGATTTTGTAGTCTTCTAAACGATTTTTTACCTCTCAAGCTTTTGGTCATCTTGCTTAATTTTTAATTCACGCCGAATCAACAGGCTTAAAATATTTGCACATAAAACGTATGCAGGGTGATCGTAATTAAAGTTCCCCTGTTCAGAGGAGCTGTAGAATTATGGAGTGGACAGGAATGCATTCATATTTATTAATATTAGTTCTTTATTTCTCTTTTGTAAATTTTAAATATATTTTGGGACATCACAAGAGTATTCTCGTGCGTGATCTCTCCATACATATACAGATAATTACTTTGGAGGAACATGATTAATATAAATCAAATTAATAATCAAAACTTAACAAGAAAAAATACTGTCTTTTGATCTCAATATTTGGAATCTAGATCTAAAGAATACGGGAAGCAATTATGTAAAAAAAGAGGCAAAACTTACCACCAGTTGCCTCGGGTGATGCAAGCTCCCTCCCCCCAGCTTGAAGCAGAACGGAAAAAGAATTTATTCATATTAACAACTATTGAACAATCACGATAACGAAGTTGGGTTGTTTTACCTTTGAGCGGCACCTTCTGCACACAATGGTCTAAAATGATCACGTCACAAGATGCAGCAGATGTCTCTCAGGATATATCTATCCTGAGCGGCATCTGGCCAAACTGAGTGACTTTTGTTAAAGTGCAAGAATCATGAAAGCTAACCTCCCCTGCAGGACCTTTTTATCGGAATATATCCAAGGAAAGGGTATACTTTTACCTTTCTAACATTTCACCATCGAACTTGGCGCTTTGTGCCGCCCTGAGGATGACTGCTGAGTACAGTCGAAAGCGCTCGGCTTCTTAAATCATGTAAATAGAATATTATAGTGTCTGTTTTATACATGTATTAATAAATGCAGACGGCATAAAGAGTTATTCTTTCTTTTAAGTTAATAATGATGCCGTGAAATAGTTTCTCGATTTTTATCTTCTCTACGAAAAGTTGGATTTCCCTCTCCGCTTTTGAATGTACATAATACATATATACGTAAAATTTTATTACCTATATATATGTTAACCATTCTAGGCCAGTCGATGTTCCATTGTTCGTTGAGGTCAGAGTGGTGGTGTTGAGGTCAGAGTGGTGGTTAGCAGATAAAACCTCAGTCCAGGCCCACTTGGGACTGGAACCTGGAATTATCAGATTTGTCACCTGGCGCATTACGAGCCGAACCTCATTATCCCTGCGTAGTTCGTTTCGCTGTATAAATATATATTGTTGACCAGTTGTTGAAGCCCACGAGCCACCACTGACTATCATTAATATGTAATTGAAAAATGAACAAAAAGGTGGTTCTCTTCTGCCTCAGAAACAAAAAATGATAGGTTACTCGGTTACGATTCTTACATGTACTTTTCTTGAGGGAAGAAACCTATATCCTCTGGGTGGGTGGAGGAGGAAGCGGTGGGTTATTTTTACCTCTGGTCAGTACTTTTTTTTTGCACGCAAGTAAATGTCCAGGTCACAAGGGCTCAGAGAAGGTTGGGGAAGGGGCAATGCCATAACTAGAGGGAACCGACCGCACCCCTCTATTGTTAAGATTACGTAGATTAACTCTAGATTAACCCTCTGAAGACTTGCTAGTGGTGTGGCGCCTTTTTTATGTGCTTGTATCCCCTAATGTTAGAACCTGGCTTACGCCACTGGGGAGAGGATCCACTGGACAGCTGTTAAGAGACAGATGGAAGCCTCCTGTCAAGGGCATTCAGTGTATTATTTAGCCTGCTAAAGATAAGTCGCTATACTCAGGGCCCTATTTTTCTTTGCATGGGACCACGGCTTAACGTCCCATCCGAGGACAGGTGGGGATTAGCGGAGATAAACCTCAACGCAGGCACTGTTGGAACTCGGACCTGGAACCGCAGAATTCGTTCTGAAGTTACCGACCAGCCAACCCCGCCTCTTGGGTAGGAAAAATAGTAAGTCTTCAAAAGAATAAGTAGAATTGCCAGAAAGGATGCTTCCTTAAGAAATGGAGAGTATGGGAATGTAAGACCAGAATTTCTCTCCATAGGAGTGTAAAACTGTGAAATGTGTGAATACATCTCGGAGAAACTATTGTATGTATGTAAACGTGCGCTAATTTTTGAGTTTAACTCCTATAGCTTGATAGAGAGACGTGCCATCGACGTATCTACTTTCTAATGCTAAAGGGCACTTTGAGTCACCGATACGCAGTCAGCCCTTCACTGGGCACGCGTCTTCTTCCAGCAGAAATTCTCGCTCACGCCGTGTCCAATGCATTTGCAATATTGGAAGTCTCTCCTGTATCTGCCTCTAGTTGTACATCGCCAGCCACAAATTACCGAAAAATTGAAATGGCTTTCTTCTAAGATAATGAATACGTGTACACTTCGTGCCTTTAACTGTTAAAGAAATGAAAGCAAGCTTCGATTTAAAATAAAATCAGCATGCTTTATCTGTTTCAAAGGGAATTATTGACTTGAGCAGGTGGCCAGTACCATTCGTATATTCCGAATCTTCCATCAGTTTGAATTTCTACTTTTAAAAAGGAAACTGGAAAAACTTGTTCGGAAGCGTTTATTCTAGAAATTCAGTATTTAAGTGTTAGAGTGCGATGATCAAGCAGTTTAATTTGATGATGCTTCTCCGATTCAACTCTTTAGTTTCAAGAGAGGAATTTAAAAATTTTCTTTGCTTGAGTACTGAAATATTACTTTTCGCATTTCCCGAATCATCCGTTAGTTTTCATTTCCACCATTAAAAGGCGCTAAAGTTGGAAAATGAGCATTCCATATTATTAACCAGAGGCGATTGAGCATTCTTGTGTATTGTGAATAGCGCATTGAAGTAGTCTGAAGGTTGGTTCTTTAAACATTTTCTTAGATATTGGCATGCTGAATATTATTGCATCTTTAAACTAAAATTCTTTGAATTGGTTTGTCTAACATGTATATACTGGATTGAAAAAAAAAGACAAATATGTGATTTTAATTTCTTTCAGGCACGTAACCAATTAGAGTACACAGCCCCTTCCACCTCCATTACCCCCATCCCTTCGAAGTTCAAGTTAATAAAAGCGAAAAAAAAAATCGGAAAATGAAGAAGCAATGGAACTAATTAGTGATAAGTGCAAGAGAAATTTTATGTTCAACAATAGGCAAGTGTGGAAATATATCCCATCAATCCGCCTCCGGGATTTAGAACACTTGATATCCTAGTTCAGCCTATTAAAGTTTAAGAAACAAATTTCTATGCGAATTTACTTATTTTTAACTTATTAGATCGTTTGACGACAAAATGAAAATGAATCGTTTATGCATTCTGTAGACATTTGTAAATTTGTGTATTTTCCATCTTTAGGACTCTCTCTAACCTTAAAATTGCAATTTTTGGAAGATTCGAAAAGTACGAATCAGTGAAAATAATATTTTTCTTTAAAAAATGTGCTAAAAAAAATACCACATAAGGATAAAACAAATGCATTCTAACTTTTAATAGCGGTCAAAAAAATTTTTGGATACTACTGCTGTTTAAATGACCAAGAGCGTATTTAAGAAGGATGTCGTGGCTTATCTTCCCTCATGTGTTATTCTGTAAATTTAATTCGATGTTTTTGATTTCTTTTGTCGTTAAACAAGTAAATTTCAATATACTCTCCTGTTGCTGTTATTAGACAACTTCTTTGCTTGACAGTAATATTATTAAGACTGGGCTGTTTGTAGTAAAGGAAAATAATTGAGTGACAAGCGATTGACTTTCTGCCTTGATCCGTAGCCGTCGGAATGCAAGAGAAATCCGAAGCAAGCAGCGTGCGTGTCGCTGCAAACATTGTTTTCTCTGACGTCTGGCGCCAAATTAATGATCGTGGAAGTAAATTTTCTTTCGACGATTTCGTAATTTAGATATGTCTGCTATGCATCTGCAGCGTATCACATACGTCATACGGCAAAGAAATCTTTTTTTCAGACTTGTAATCTTTTCTCTATTCTGTACTTCACAGTTAAATATAGCGATCTGATAAATGTAAACTTTTCCCTATTCTGTACTTCGTAGTTAAATATAGCGATCTGGTCGAAGTCATATGGTCAAGAATCAGACAGATGGCTAATCAAGTACAATAAACTAGAATCTTTCTCAGAGATACAAACGGGAATAATGAATCCTTAAATACTTGACGAATGCTGTTGAAAATCGAGATTTAAATAGATAAAATTATAATCTTGAATCTTATAGTAAGATTCCCATTCACATCACACAGAAATTCTCTAATATTTTATTAGGGCAGTATAACTCGTTCCATATATTTTAAAGGTTTCTGCGATTCCAAAATATTTGTTCAAAAGTGATCTCAGAAATTTTTTCTAATTACTCGTGTCATCGTTACGTTGCTGACATATTGATGCAGCCACCTGTCTTGCAGATCCAGTTTGGAATAGATTCGATAGAAAGAGTTTCGCTCCTGCAAAATATCACACAATACTGCATCGTCGTTCAGACTTCTAGTTAAAAACAACAGAAACTAGATAGAATAGTAAATAATCACATATGAACAAATCCGTATCAGAATCCAATTTTGAAGCAAGCGGTAAACAGCGTAATAACCTATACTGCTACGAAGTAACAAGCAAAACAGCGTAATAACCTATAAAAAATAAATAATAAATACCCCCTCAAGCAGCTGTTATATGCCACAGTAGAAGATCTGAGAGAATGGCAGGACCTCAACAGAAAAACGACACATACATCCATGCCATACCCGGGGCTCGAACCCCAGGTCCCTTAGATCAGTAGCCAAGCGCGCTAACCACTCGGCCATGGGACGGCAATAATAACTACGAAGTAACAAGCAAAACAGCGGTTCGCCAGCGCCAAGTGGACGAAAATGTAACTAGCGCTACTGTGTCTTCACGTCTTGAAATCGGCAGGCATTCCCATTACGTAGGCACCGAATATAGTAACGGATAGTGATAAGTATGATTAATGATCAGGGGCTTAGCGAAGGACTATGGTTGTGGGGGAGATAAATCAAAAATTTTCCAACTCGAAAAATCAAATTTTGCCAACTGAGCAAATAATGTCTCTGCCACGTTTTTACCTACATTTTCGCTCCCGGGGGGGGGGGGGGGGGCAATTTGACTTATAATTTTGCCAAATAGCCATAATTTCACAGAAATAATCCCAATATTTACATCTTGCCTGAATTGTAGGAAGTCAGTGTAAATTTTCCTAACTTTCCTTGATTTCACAAAACCAATCTTTACATCTCTCCTAAATTTGCCAAGTCACTTCAAAATTTTCAAACTCCCCAAGATTTTGCCAAGTTTCCTCGATTTTGTAACTGTTCTTAATTTAACAAACCCAATCCCAATTATCACACCTCGCCCGTATTTTTCAAGTGGATTCGAATTTTGCCAACTACCCTAGATTTTGCCAACTCGCCGTAATTTTACAGAAAATATCGCAATTTGTACAACTTCCCTGAATTGGCCAAGTCACTTCGAATTTTATCAACTCTCCTTAATTGCACAAGAAAGGCACAATTTTCATAACTCCCCTGTGTTTTACCAAGTATCTTAGAATTTTACCAACTCCCCTAGATTTTGCCAAGAGTTCTCAGTTTTTCCAACTCTTTAATTTCACAAAACCAATCCCAATTTTTACAACTCACCTGTACTTTACCAAGTGGTTTCAGTTTTGCCAACTTCCCTAGATTTTTCCAAGTTGTCTCGATTTTACCACCTCTCCTTATTTTCGCAAAACAATCCCAATTTTTACATTTCTCCTGAATTTGCCAAGTCACTTCAAATTTTTCAAACTCCCCGAAAATTTGCCAAGTTTTCTCGATTTTGTCAACTCTCCTTAATTTCACAAAAACAATCCCAATTTTCACAACTCATCCGTATTTTACCAAGTGGATTCGAATTTTGCCAACTGCCCTAGATTTTGCCAACTCGCCACAATTTTACAGAAAAAAATCCCAATTTTTACATATCACACATATCACCTGATTTTTGTAAAGTCACTCTGAATTTTGCCAACTCCCCCAAGATTTGCCAACTCTCCTAGATATTGCAAAGTTGCCTCGATTTTGACAACACCATAATTTTACAAAAAAAATTGTAATTTTTACATCTCACCTGAATTTTGCCAACTCCTCCCAATTTTCCCAAGTCACTCCGAATTTTGCCAACTCCCGAAGATTTTGCCAAGTTGTCCCGATTTTGCCAACTCACCTGTATTTTACTAAGTGGCTTCGAATTTTGCCAACTGCTTTAAATTTTGCCTTCTCTCCATTTTCCAAACTGTCCTAGATTTGCCAAGTTGCCTCGATTTTTTGACAATTCCCCTTAATTTTACAAAACAAAAGATTACAAATTTTCACAACTCGCCTAGATTTTATGAAATCGCTTCGAATTTTGCCAACTCCGAGTTACTTGGGGGGGGAGCCTCCCCCCCATAGCTACGCCCCTGTTAAAGATTATTTGGGATGGGGAATTTGATTTTAGAGTAATTTGCCCAAAGTAAAGTTGAAATTAAAAAAAATCTATTGTAGTGAAATGTCCAATTACAGAGAATAGATGTGTGAACCCTTTATTATATTTCTTTAGAGTGAAGAATTGGAGAGATTGATCTCACTAGTTACCTCATTGGTTTCCTGTAGTGCAATCGTTTAATTTTGGATTGTTTCATTTGGAAGAAATAGATATGAAATTAGATAGGCAAATTTATAAATCTATTTATTACTCCAGATCGGATTAAAGAGAATTTACATAATTCTCGGCTAATGCTGATTTTTAAATAACTTTGTTTTGTAGATTGCTAACTTGCACAGACTTAAAAAATGTGGGGTTTTTTTTTTTTGCTTACAATTAGGTTAGTAATCTTAGTAATCTTAAATTATCTCGAACCATTTCTTTTTTCCATCCGATTGTCATATCCTCCCCAGTTGTGGTAGACCCGATAATTTTTTTTATATCCAACAGTGCCAATATTTGGTAAAGATGAAAGGGAAAAATTGTTAAAGACAAATGGATTGTAGATGTGAGAACCAGATTACTTTCTTAATATTTCCACATTGTAAAATGTTTTGTTTCGCAAAATGTGCCAGATTTAAAAGAATTCCGATTTGGAAAGTGTTGGATTTTAAAGTATTTATTGTATTTCATTTTCTTTTCTCTATTATACATGCTGCTGTATTTTTGCCCATTTTGTATCCTCCAGTAATTAAAGTAATACTAGGCAAAATAGAATATATTTCACATTTTTCAATGTAGCCAGTGTGCACTCAGGAATCTCCATATGTGTGTCATATGAAGGAAGGGAGATGAGAACTGAAAATTGCACTGGTGCTGTAAATTAAAAAGATAACATATCTTGTAAACCTTATAAGGGATTTTTTAATGTACAAGAAAATTTGTGCATATTTAACCAATGAAATCGTGAGCATGAAATTTGGATTGCTATAATAAAGTATGTGGTTTTGGTCACCATTCACTTTTATTCCAGCCAGCTTGGCATTAACTTGAGTAGCAATTTGATTTCACCATATTACAAAGATGACATAATGAATAGTTAACTTACGTTGGTGGAATTTAAAAAAGAACATTAACAATTGAAGCATAATCTATGATATTTATTTAGTAGAAACACCTTGTTGAGAAAGGACAGTGATCACATGTGTGAAGTGAATCAATGTTTATTTTACCTTTTAATGAGTATTACATTTTACAGAAGGCACATTTTAATAAGGTGTTGAATCTCCTCGAGCATCAATACAAGCTTCTAATCTGGCATCTAGTCGGTCGTACAAATGCTGGATATATTGCTGGGGGATACCATTCTATGTGCTTTCAACTTGGACACATAATTCAGTGATGGTCATTGCCTGCCGCAGTCCACTGAAGAGTCATTGTCCGATCTAGTCCCAGACATGCTCAATTGGAGACAAGTTTGGAGAATGTGCTGACGAAGGGCGTTGGTGCATTGCCTGAAAAGTATGTTGAGTTGCCCTGGTGAAGTGTGAGTGGGTGTTATCCTGCTGGAATACTGCATTTGGGATTACACTCGAATATGACAGGACTGGCTGTACGATGTCACTGACATATGTATTGCTATTCAGTACCCTGTACAAACACCAGACACATACAAGAGTGATAACTAATCGCTCCCCACAACATGATGCCCGTCATGGGCCCTGTGTGTCGCTGGCAGATACACAATGGAAGAAGCCACTCACCTTGTCACCTTCAGATGCGTAAACGACCATCAGATGCTCCTAAGCAGAATTGGCTTTCATCACTGAAGACCACAGACTTCCATTCTTCCCTCCAATGAACTCATTCTTGACACCGCTGCAAACATCCTCGACCGTGATGAGGTGACAGTGGTAACCGTGCCAGCGGCATGCATGCCTGTAATCCTGCTTCCAAAAGATGATTGTGTATCGTTTTGTAGACACCCTTGGTACGACAGAGGATCGAATTTGTGATGCCATAGCAGTCCGCTCTGCCACAGCTGCCCTCCTGATATGCCGATCCTCTCGTGCATCCGTAACTATGTTGCCTGGAACCATGTTTGCAAATGTGCGAATGCTCTTCTGACCATCAACGCCACCACTGCCGATACCGCTCATCCAATGCGGTGTGCAATTTGACGAAAAGACCAACCTGCATTCCAAAGACTCACTATATGACCTTGCTCAAACTCCACTAACTGAACAAAGCCTGCATTGTCCAGGCATGGTAGCTTCTTCAAAGAACACTGAGCAACACGATGCAAGACGAATAACTTCTTTCTTCATGCCCTAGTCCTTAATTATGCACTGTGTGCATTTGCATGTTGTCGTCCTCAGTGACTTTCAATCTTGGATCACAGTTGCTGCTGCCCTTAACTATTAACATATTATAATATGACATTCCTAAAGGAATTTCTCCTGGGTGTTCTTTTTTTCGATTTCCGCCAGTGTATATTGAATGAGATGACTTTTTTTTTGGATAAATTTCGTGATTAAAAATGTTATTTAGTCAGTTTCTTGGCATTGCATAAATGCCCCAAATTATATAGAATGAGAAAATGTTTTATAAAATTTTACAGATTGCCCTAGAACATTAAATTTTACTTATGCTTTCTGTGTTCATATTCTTTGTAATATTTTCCAAAAAAAAAAATGCTACATAAAATTGTAATGCTAGGAGCCTCACAAAATCTAACACTACTACTGCTGATGTGAATACACTTAATTTCAGCAACATAAACTTAGTTATATCAGTGGTAGTGATTGTATTTAATGCAAATTGTCTTTTCCAATGTACTTTTACTTCACATGCAGTTTCAAATTAGTTTGTATGCAAACAACTTGTAGAAAGTCGAAGTGCTTCTGGTGAAAACTGAATGTGCATTTAAAAGAGAACAAAGTTCTCTTTTGAATATATAATTATATGTATTTTAAAAATATGACGTTCCTAAAGGAACTTCTGGGTGTTCTTTTTTCAATTTCCACCAGCGTATGAATAATGAATTGACATAATGAAGCCTTAACTGGAATAGTGATTAGGGAACTAGCAACTGTTCCAGCAAGGCAAACTTCGTGTGTTGTGTTAGCTCTATCTGAGGCAATGGTCAGCAGTGACTTCTGTCTTAGTAGGGCATACCCTTGTATGAGATGGTTTGTAAAAGCTAGAAGTAGCTTCTAGGATTCTTCTGTCCTGTGTTGCAAATAAAAAAATAATGAGGTTTAGTGGTAAGCAATAGGTAACATGGGAGCTAGTCAATCCCAGACTTGAGGTATCCATGGTCTGAAATGTATCATGAAATGCTCTCATGATTTTTGAAACAACTTCAAGAAACAAAAGTTAGTTGTAGATTAAGACAAGTTCATCTGTTCAGAACAACAACTATCTGTCTTTAACAGCTAGACAATATAAGGAAATGACAGGAAACAGTCTTGTGAGCTATCAGTGACCAAGGATGATAGTTTCAAGACATACTATGTACAGGAGACTGCATGAATGAGTTTTGCATAATGTCCAGTGGTTAGTATTCCTCTTCTGTTGAACAGAAGAGCTTGTTTATCATAGTGTGGACATCACCTTTCAATCAGCTAGTGGGAAAGTGTATTCTTCACAGATGAGTCCATATTCAGTTTAAACACCGATTCTTGAAATGTGTTAATTTGGAGAGAAAAGTCTCCACAACAGCTGTAACATTAGAGGAAGGGAACAGTTTTGGTGGCAATAGTATGATGATCTAGGTAGGCATCACGGTGATTGGCTTAAAGAGCTTCACATCTTGCATAGAGGCACACTAACTGCTCAACAATGGAAGAGTCATGCACCCCATGTGAGGCTTTTCCAGGGTGCTCTTTTCCCTAATTTTATCTTTATGGATAATAATGCCCACCCCTATAGGCTTATGTGGTTTACAATTTCCTTAAAGGTGAAATGATTAGCCAAATCCCCAGACATAAATCCATTTGAGTATACAGGGTGTCCATAAAGTCTCTTTACAATTTAAAAAATTTATTAAAAAATCAAATGAAAAGATAAATATTTGGAAATTATTACAAAATGAGAAATAGATATTGAAATTTTTTTCCATCATTTAATACACCTCTGTATGGGCACCATTAGTTGCACGAAGCACATCAAGACGGTACTTGATTTCTTGCCATGTTCGCTGTAGCATAGCCTCATCGATGGTGGCAATGGCATCAGTGATCTTTTGCTTTAGGTCAGTGATGTCCCATATCTTTGTTCGATACATGATATCTTTAACGTAACCCCATAGAAAGAAGTCCAGGGGAGTGATATCTGATGAACGAGGTGGCCAGGAAATTGGGCCATCCCTTCCAATCCACCGGTCTGGAAATGTTTGATTTAGGAACCCATGGACTTGCAGTCCCCAATGTGGTGGTGCACCATCTTGCTGGAAAACGATGGTTGGTTGAAGGTCATCTAGTTGTGGTGCCACATATTCAGTCAAAAGGTCAAAGTAAACATTTGCAGTAATTGATGCCTCGTTGAAGAAAAATGGACCAAGGATTTGATTGCACCTGATCCCACACCACACATTAACCTCAGTGAAGTTCACTAGTCACATGGGGTGTTCTGATCTCCAGATTCTCAAATTATATGTGTTCATTTTCCCTGAGACATGAAAGGTTGCCTCATTACTAAAACAAACTCAGGTGAGGAACGTTTCATCCTCAGAAATTCATTCCAGCGTGTTAACTGCAAACTCTTTTCGTCTTGGTTTTCATTTGGCTCGAGTGCCTGTAAGAGTTGCACTTTGTAAGCGTACAATTGCAAGCTCTTGTGTAGGACTTTGTGCACTGTTGAACGTAGTAGCTCTAACTGTCTGGCAGCAGTATGGATGGACGTTGTGGGAGATCGACTAAAAACTTGTCTTACACGATCAATGTTTTCCTCAGATGTTCTTGGTCGTCCATTCCTCCCTTTATCCAACACTGTCCTTGTCTCCATAAATTTCTTGTGCCATGCACGAATTGACGGGCGTGATGGTGGATCTCTTCCATACTTAGTTCTGTAGTTTCGCTGAGTCTGCATATCCGATTTCATTTCAATAAACCATGATACACATTGTGCCTTCTCTTGAGGAGTAGTCATTTTTTAAAGTTTCTTTAAAATATACATCTTTTATCAACATGGTACCTGAAATACACAAATGCAATGTGATTAGAAACTTTGATAATCAAATTTGTTTTATGTACTAAGTGGTTAAGATATCTCATCAATTGCTTTTGTAATAAATTTTTTATATTGTACAGAGACTTTATGGACACCCTGTATATGGGAAGCCCTAGGGAGGCAAAATACACACCAGCTCCCTCCCAGAACCACCTATAATCTCGGATCTGCTCTTGTGTAGCAGTGTGCTTTATTGGCACAAAAATTTGAATGTTGTATATGAGAATGGGTGTTGTTAGTTTATACTGTGAGGGATGATCATTTTCCTTTTTAACATAAGTCTACTAATTCCTGCACCTCCATTATGGAAACCCATGCTTTTATCTGCAGCTTTCGTGCATTTTATGCAATTTCATCATTATCACACTTATTGTTCCTCATTCATGTCACAATACCTTTCTTTATGACCTTTAAATTGGGCAGTACTGGTTTCGTTAGAAATATAAAAATTTTAAATTATTTAAATGTATTTGCTGAAAACCATTTTGCGTTATTTACACTTCTAATTATTTCGTTTAATTTTCAGCATCAGTGTACAGTTTCTGTTCAATTTTAAGACACCTCTGTTTTTAACAATTTCTTATAATGAGAAAAATTTATAAAAAGAAACTGTTCGGTACTCAGTATCATATTCTGGAATTTTATTCAGATTGCTAGCAATAGTGGAGAGGGGAACAAAACATGCTGTCATCTGTCCCATTAAACTCGCCAGTATATGTTTTGCTATAAACTTTAAAATATTCTTGAAAAATGGCATTAAAAAACCTAATACTACCACTGATTCAAGCTGAAATAATTGTTCAATATCAATTTATCCAAAGATCTGTAATAGGGTAAGAGGTGAATCAGAAACTCCAAAGAAAGTGAAAAAATTGTGATTCATAATTACCAATGGACCATACAGAAAACCAAATGGGTCTATAGACCCATTTGGTCAATTAAGTGTTGAGGCAGTCTCATTCATTTGGAGCCTCAGTTGTAAGCAAGTCACATTGTCATTTTGACTAAATAGCCTACCATGGGCACATTTATGTATAATTTACCATATTATACATATTATGGGCAGTTCAGTACCAGTGTTAATGATTTGTGCCTTTTTGAATGGAACTCCTAGCTGAACATAGATTATTTGGGGAAAACATTTTTGAACTGTTTTTAGCCTTGGTTACTATAAACCTTAGTTCAGTACTGCTTAGGGAACAGCTGCAATAGACCTTCCATTACAATTTTTTTATCAAATATTTTCATTATTATGTTAAAGCATTCTAAAAATTTGTGTACTGTGCGAAAAATGCAATTCAACACTTAAGTTTATATCAGTAGGTGGGTTTATCATTTATAGTAAATTTTTTGTAAAGTCTGATTTTTTTAGGAAAAATGAAGTGAAAAACTATAAATTGATACAAGTTGTGTGCAAATTTTTCTGCATTTTACTTCCATGCAAGGCATAAAAATGCTTCAACATATGTGAAAGTTCATATAATCAGGACATTTTGACACACTAAATGAAACCAGTACTGCCCCAATTTTTAAAGATTGAAAGAAGTAAATTTTATGCTAAATTTATATACTTTAATAACAAAATTTTATGTATTTGTCACTTTTACTACCAGAGACTTTTCAGCTTAACATGAATTTTCATTTTCCATTTTATGAGTGCTGAATATGCAATGAAAACCCATCTGTAGTGACAACATGGACTATTTTTAATTCAACAACAATTTGATAATGATGGCTTGAATTAGCAAACCAAAATTCTAGTACTCATATCTAGAAAACATTTAATTTTTATGCAAATAATGATCAGTCATCTTATTTTAATACATGGCATCCCAAAATAATGTTGCCATTTTTTATGATTTTGCCTTTGCATATAGCATATTAATTGCAGAAAATGCATTAGCAAGCAAAATTGATAGTACAGAAAGTAATTAAACTTTTCTTATTGGAGATGTTCAAAATGTCGGTGTCCACCATTAGTACTCAAACATAATCTACAATGCTGATAATACAAATTTTTGCAGTTTGGTAACATTATTCTGTAACACCCTTTAAAAATTGGAAAGTTTAACATAATTAACTTTTAAACTAGGTCACTAAAACCTTGAGGATCTTCAAGCTTATTATTCTAATTTTACCTGTTAATTGAATGTTTACTTGGATTGTGTACCATGTAGATCAGAAATCAACGATTTTTTTTTTTGCAATTTGGTTTGTTTTAATTTTATCACCATTATTTAGTATTCAAACTTCATTAGATGTCAGCTAAGGAACTAAGTTATAGTGTATAAAATCATGTACTCTATGACTAAGTCGAGAATGTTGTCACATCAGATTAAAATTCTGAACTGCAGCATATCTATCTAAAGGTTACATTGTTTTCGTAGTTAATGGTTACTGATATAATTGAGTACATATTTTTTTCTCCCAAATTTCTTCTCATTTCTAAATTGTATATCAATTGAATCATTAATCAAATTTAATTTCTTTTTAAGTGTAAGCACTTTTTATAAAAATAATTCACTCACAGAAATGTTGTAGAATATTTTGTTGAATTGCAGAGAAAAAAGCCTATTAGTCATTCATATTTAATTTAATAAGTATGTTTGAATGCTTTTGGAATATCCTAATTTCATTCTTTTTCCTCCCAACGTTTTCTAGCAAGTCAGCTGTCCCAGAAAATCAAAAGCACATACAAATTAAAAGCATCCACTAGTAGGATTGTCTCTACATTCAAAGCTCCTGCTATAGGTTGCCGTCTCGTAACTGAATATGTTGGTCATCGTGATGGAGTATGGGAAGTTAGCTGCTCACGTCATGGTCTTCCAGTTATAGCAACTGCTTCTGCAGGTAAATCATTCAAATCAAACTACTGACTTAAAATTGGTTCTTGTTTAACATCATGATAGTCTCTAAGGCAGTAATCTTTGTCTGCTCTTTCACCAATTCCATGTTACCTTTTTGAACCATCCACCAGTCATCTAATCCAAACTGTCAAGTCCATCAGGAAATTTTGAATCTTTTATACTATTTAAATATTTTTAGATACTTCTACTACTATATAAAATTCATACTTTGCAATTAAAGGTAATAAACACTTTAATTTTTAGAGTGTTACATTTAGAAAATATTTCTAACAATTCTGACAAACATTACACAGCAAAAACAAAGCAGGTACTTAAATGTTACATTGTTGTCTTAGTGGATGTGATTGCACTTCAACATAAGATTCTTATTTATAACACAAAACACTAACTTATTATATGCATGATACTATATATAATTGGAAGTATAACATATTGACTCTGGCAAGTATGGGATGCTCATTTTAAAAGAAAATGAAGTTTTTTACTTTCTGAATTTTGCACCATTTAACAGTAGTAATTTGTATTAATGGGTGATTGGAAAATGTAAATAGTAATATATTATTAGCCCTATGCAACACAAAATTAATTCTAATTTATCCTTTAAAATGATAAATTTTCATTTTCACATCTCCTAGGTTAGGGTAAGGGGCAAATAAGTCAATGTACATGGCTGAGTGGTTAGCATGCTTGGCTACTGATCAAAGGAACCCAGGTTCAAACCCTGGGTAAAGCATGGGGACAGATTTTAAAATGACGATTACACAGGAGAGAGCTACCTGCATAGTTGGGTTTTTTTAATTGGATTTTCGACTACAGAGAAATTTCCACACACAGTTCAACAATGATCCTTCATCCCATAGGAGCATCAGGGTGTGCCACAAGAAATTCTTGGTAACTGATAGTGTTCATGATCAAAAAAGAACATGCAGACTAAGCACATCTAACAATTATGTTGAGCAGATCCGCCATGCTGATCTGCACAGACTTAACAAATCAACTTAACTGCTGTTTGATTTTTTTTCTTACTTGTAGTAATATGTTTCAATTCATGGAATTTAGCTACGTTGATGACATAAAAAAATTGCATCAGTTAATGAAGGAATGTTTTTGAATTCAAAAAGTTTGAACATGAATGTTGATTAGATGTGCCCTGGGCCACAAAAGGTGCTCACATTGAAGTGTATTAACTTTGCAGAAACAAAACTCTTGTTGGACTGTCAAATGCAACATACCACATATCAATCCATAGTAAGTACACAGATTACCTGTAGATATATAATTCAATAAATAGATATTTGGAAAAAAATAAGCCGATAGTGTGGGGATTCGAACCCATTCCTCTTCAGATACATATCAGAGTGCTCTACCAGCTAAGCCAACCATCGAACAATAATTTGCTTCCAGAATATGACCTTTACATCTTTCACTGAATGTGGTGGACCTTATGCCATCTATATAATCAGTGAACACAGCTATATTTTCCAATTGTTCAATTGTTGCTAAAGTTAGCTGGAAGAGTGCTCTGGCATGTATCTTGAGAGTCGCAGGTTTGAATCCCGCACTGTCGGCATAATTTTTTCCAAATAATTACCATGTCTTTGCAGTAATTAGTTTAAAGTTTTCAAATTGTCTAAGAACTTTTGCTCAACCTTTTATTATTATCGAATTGCACTTGATTTCAGTATTTAAAAAGTTAAATATTATTATTCTCATTGCTTACCCAACTTAAAATCTTAATTTTTTTCTAATGTCATTTTTTCACAAAAATCTTATTTTGAAGTTAAGCTTCCATTTTAGTTATTCAGTGGCAGAAAAGGGAGTGTCGTAAGTTTTATGACTTGAGTACATTGACTATTTTTTACAACTTTATGCAATAGCTATTTTATGACATTAACAACTATCTACTCTACAAGGTAATGTGTCATGCCTTAAATAGAATTTTTTTTTTTCATTTTAAGTTTTGTAAGGAAGTGGTTGATGTAACTTATTTCTCAATTCTATTTTAAAAGTATTTTGGTATCTCTCAGTAATCCTGATAATAATACAAATTATTTTTGTATCATCTTTATAATGGCTTATAAAGAATATATATATATAAATAATATATAATAAGAATATATATATATAATATTAATACTGCTCAAAGTGGAAATTGCAACACCAAAAAGGAATGGAAGTAGAGATATGCAAATCACAGGAGGCAATCAGCCATTGGAGATATGCAAATGGTCAAAGTTTTGCAGCTGAACCATGGAGAAATACTGGGTACCCATGAGCTCGTATCATAGTATGACTGACAGTGAAGTTGGAGTGCATGCTGCGAAAATGTTGGGAACATGCCTTGAAGATACCAGTGGGGCCCTTATGTGCAATTGACACCCTCAGAGAGATTCATCAATATGCAAGAGCTCAGATTGATCCTTCAAGCAATTGCTGCATGCATGGGATGCAATGTGAGCACAGTGCAACAGTGAGTCTCATGCAACATTATGGAGCACCAAATGGCACGAAAGACAGCTACTGAGAATGGCCCTCCTACTCACGGTGTACCTGCGAGTAGGAGGGCCATTCGCAACCCTTTTGCCAGTGACTACTTCAGAGTGATTTGCAAACCACTATGGGTACTGTGGTCTCCATGCAAACCATTAGACAATGTTTGCATGATGCAGGAATGATGGCAAGATTTCCAGTCCCACATCTGCTGTTGCAGCAACATCACCTGTTATGCAGTCTCCATTGGTGTTGAGTGAGTCCCAATTCTGTTTTGGCATGTCAGACAGCCAATACATGCCATCATCAACAACATGAGGAAGCTATTCCATTAGCTGCCATGTCTTCCCACCATGGTACAATGGTATGGGGTGACATCACATATGGCGGTTAGACACCTCTGTTCCATGTTTCTGGTGCACTAACAGCGAAATGCTACATCTACGACATCATTAATCCTGTGGCACAACCGTTCCATACCACCATGCCTGGACTGATTCTGCAACAGGACACACATGATACACACTACACGTACAATGAAGGACGGTCTCCAAGGTATAGACATTTTCCCATGGCTGCCATACTCCCCAGACTAATTGCCCATTGAGCATCTGTGGGACATTATGGATCACCACCTTTGCCAGCTCCCTCCAGCAGCGAACCTTGTACAGTTGCGAGCCCATTGGATGCTGTTTAGGACACCATACCTCAGGATACCATTAACCATCTGATTGATGGAATGCAAGACATCTACAGGCTTGTACTGCCCAAGGTTAGCCTGCTATAAAATAGTAGTAATGAAGAATGTACTGATGAATCTGCAATAGAAGCATGTACTTTGCTTTCTCACATTGTTTTTTTTAGCACTTGCACATCTACTCTTATAGCTTCGATCCTGTCAGTTTTGGGGTATACATCACTTCCTTGGCAGTGTTGCAATTTCCACTTTCAGCAGTGTAGATGAAAAATTTAATGATTTCATTTATACTCAATAAATATAGTATCAGCATACAGGACTGAAGAAAATAAGTTTTCGATATTGTAGTAAAATTTGTTTCTCTGTATTTTTTGAAGTAGAAATTGCACACGTATTACAAAGGTATCATTATGTTCAGATCACACAGCACGAATTTGGGACATACATACTGGAACTTGTGTGCTGCAATACCTAGGTCACAAAGGTTCGGTTAATTCTGTACGATTCCATCCTTCCCAAGACCTGGTGGTCACAGCTTCAGGAGATCAAACTGCCCATGTATGGCCAGTTGCTGTGACAGCTCCTTCCATCATTGAACAAACTGTAAGACTTAATTTTTTTGCTTATGAATGTATGCTATGAAGTATGTTCTGAAAATTTCAGTCACTTATGAAGGTATTGAAGTATAAGGGTATTGATATGAATTCAGTGAGATGAAGACTTGGTGCAAGTTCATAAATAGCATATATGTATACCACTAAAGTATGAATGATGCAGTTTATTACAATGACACAATATTATTACAAATTAATCAATTTTATCGAAACACAAGTATTTCTATTCCTCTTTGCATAAAGACAAATCATTTTGTATTGAATCTCATTTGTGACACTAATTAACCTTAACAATACTTTATACATTATATATGTGAAACACTTAACATTGATCTCCCCTGATAGAGTACCCAAGGGCAAACTTTATTGTTAATTCCTTTTTATCCCCGGAACCAGGCTTCATCTTGAATCAAATAAGAGCAGTCTTCTTACGTAAATCACACAACAGCAATTTAATACACTATCTTTCTTCCTTCACTATATCTTTTTGCTTTCTTTCACAATTCTTACTATTTCAAAGCTTCATTGTTCTAAACAGTTAATAATGTAAATTGTCACGTTAAGCATAGGTGAGCGTTCATGATACACCTGTCGCAAGCCATTTTCATCTGTCGTAACATTGCACCCTCCTTTGGTCTTGTTCGTCCCAAACAATTCTGGATTCCGAAACTTCTTCAGATCTTCGATGAAAAGGGGCCAAATGATCCACGTGAACCACCTTGCACTTTGTAGTTGGATGTCGACAAATGCAATACATCACGTCATTAATCCTGTTAATTACCTTCCCAAGGTTTCTGAAGTTTTAGAGAAAGTCTCTTCTTTCTATGTGGATTGTACAGCCAGACAAGATCTCCTTGATTGAAAAGAATTCCATTTGTTTTACTATTGTATCTCGCTTGCTAAGTTGATGTTATGTCTGACAGAGTGATGGATTTCTTCTAGTCATTGTTGTAATTCTTGTACGTATTGTGATGTGGATACAGGCATCGTTTCGGGTCGACCATATAAAAGGTCACAAGGGAGATGTAACTCTCTTCCAAAGAGCATCATAGAAGGTGTCTGTCCAGTCGTCTCATGCACTGCTGTTCTGAATGCCAACAAAATGAGTGGTATATGGTGATCCCAATCAAGTTGATGGTCGTCGACAAACAATGCAAGATGTTGTGCAATTGTCCTATTAAATCTCTTAACCATACCATCTGACTGAGGATGTAGGGGAGTTGTTCTGGTTTTCTGAATGCCTAATAATTTGCAGATGCCTTTAAACACATTGGATTCAAAATTCCATCCTTGGTCAGAGTGGAGTTGCAAAGGTACTCCATACCTACTAATCAAGTTATTTACTATCATCTCTGCAACTGTTGTTGCTTCCTGGTCTTGGATGGGATAGACCTTGGGCCACTTCGTGAAATAATTCATTACCACTAATAAATATCGATTTCCATCATCGGTCCTAGGAAACTGACCCATTACATCAATGGCTATTCTCTCAAAAGGGGCATCAACATTATATGTCTGCAGCTTACCCCGACTCTTAGTCTTAGGGCCTTTCTTTGCTGCACAGGCCTCACATTGCCGACACCATCTTTAAACACCTGCCCTGCTTTTCAGCCAATGAAATTGTTCCTTCGCTTGGCTAATGTTCTATTAATACCAAAGTGTCCTCCATTGGCACTATCATGCACATCTTTCATCACTAGTTCTACTCGGGAGCGAAGAAGGATTATCTGTCAACAGATCAGCCGTCCAGTGGGATTCTCCTATCATCTGTATAATACACTGTCTTTCACTTCTAAGGAGTGTGATGGTCCACCCATTCACTTTTCCTTTTCCTTAACCAGTTTTGCTTTAATTACGTTATATTTATCAGTTTGGGGATTTTATTTCCTTTTGTGGGCTGTCCCAGTTCTTTCTCCAAGTTGTGCATGCGCAACTCGGACCTTTTGATTGTCAACTGCTAAAGCGCGTGTTCAAGGACACGCCCTCTCTTGCATCATAGCTTGCATGATTGTCAATTCATGTAAATGTCTTTCCCATTGTGCAACATGACACTTGTGGGTTTTTGTACGCTGCTTGATATAACAGTGATGTTAGGTCACAGAGTAGTAGAAGCAGAGAGAAGAGTTAGTGAGTGTAGTGAGGAGTAGAGATTGTAATGTACTGAGATAGTGATGAGTCGAGATGTAGTCGACATTTTTATGTGATGTTTGGTGAGTTGAATTTTTGGAAATAAACTTTATTTGTTTTAGAAACTTTTGAATCTTTGCTATTTTTTCTCTTGAACAACAGGAATTACTTTTTGATTGTATTTAATATTTAAACTTGACAATCATTTTTGAAATCTTACTCGATAAGTAACGCTTTGCAAATATTTACCGAACCCTATTTCAACTTTGGGTGCCGTCCCGTGGCCGAGTGGTTAGCGCGCTTGGCTACTGATCTACGGGACCTGGGTTCAAGCCCCGGGTAAGGCATGGATGTTCGTGTTGTTTTTCTGCTGAGGTCCTGCCATCCTCTCAGATCTTCTACTATGGCATATAAACTGACAGGCTCCTGTCAGACCTCTGTGGCAAGCAGCTGCTTGAGGGGGTATTTCAACTTTATTTGGCAAGTTATTATTGCCTGGTGCCTGATTAAGCTATCCTTAGTTTGAATAAATTGGATCAGATAAAAGGTCCAAACTTTAAAAAGTTATTAATCTTTGGAGTGTTACAGGAGTCCCACTGTGCCCAATAACTTTTAGTAGTTGGACTATACCTCGAGATTTGCTCCCAGTTAGGCCTTATATCAGAATTTTCAATCAGATCCATTATTGGCCATATATCTTCGTCTAGTTGGACCTTTCTAATTTCAATTGGACTCCAGATGTTAGGAGTATCACTGATTGCTTGTGTCAATACTATTTGTCTTATGGGCATATGGTATATTTTATAACCAGGTGTCGTATATAATTGTAATTCATCATCAGTTATCCAAATTTCTGTTAGGACTATTATTTCAGGGTTAAAATCTACTAGGTGTAAATAGAGCAAAAAATGGTCAAAATGTTTTCTCATACTTGTTATATTGCCCATTATTAATTGTAATCCTCCACCCCAATAATACAATTCTCTTTCATAAACATTCTCTATTTGTTGAACTTTATACCTAGAATCTGAAATATCAGTATTGAGATCAAGATATGTCTCCGTATTTAAACTAAACATTTGATTAGTAATATTGTTACTCTTTAAAGTTTACTTAAATATAATAATTTTCAGTATTAATCATTCAATAAATTTAAATCATCAACATTTCTAATTTTAAATATTCTTGACCTTTCATTTTGGCAAATATAAAGTTTAGAATCTTTAACCCATACATATTTGTATCCTTTTTCTCTGTATTTTCTTCAGTTCATAAAGTAACTGTTTGCTATTTTGCGTTAAATGTTCATTTACACTGCTATATGGTAAGGAATTATGTATTTCTTTGGCATTTAAATTCTTCTTTACCTTCCAACAATTTATCCAATTTTCTTTAACTTTTCTGGAAGTTAGTTGAACAATAATGGGTTTAATCTTTTGTTTATTCTTAGTTGGCACTCTCTGTATAGCTTGTATATCAGTCTTTTGTTTCAACTTGTAGTTTCTGAGCAATAGAGGTTATTATTTCAGATATATTTTCATTGGGTGTTTCTGGTATTCCTACTATTTCTAGGTTTGTATTCGTACTATATTGTTCTAAATCATTTATTTTCTATTTAAGTTCTTTTATTTCAATTTACATCATTTTATTTTCATATTGCATTTCCTTCAATTGTTTAGACATTTCAGTCACAATAATCAATAATCATCAAGTTTGTCTGAACAATATAAAGTACATTTTTTATACTCAGCTAATTCTCCTAATAATTCATTTTTAGACATCTCATTCATCTCTCTCAATAATAATATAATAATCTCTCACAAGAATAACACTGATTAACAGAGCTCAGTATCAAGTGTTATTTATACCATTTCATGACCTTCACACACACCGTGGTTTACCTGCAGTTGCTTTGAGTTGCCTAAAGACGCACTGGTCATAATATTTTGGCTCTTCACTATATAGTGCTAAAAGAAAAACATTAATTTCCTGATAGCTGTAGTAAGTTATGTTCTGCATTATCTAATGTGGTGTTTAAAAAATGGCAATATTTTCTCAGAGGTATTTTCAATGATTTTGATATGAGATTACTATATTTACATTGCTTTAAAAATTTAAGTTTTAAGAGCATCTAGTCAATGATCATTTTAATCAGTAAAACTGACTGGCGACAAATATATTAGTTCTGCATTTTAACTTGTATGCAAGTTTAATTTTTATTTTTACTTTTTTTATTATTAATTTTAACTTTTTTTATTATTTTTTTTATTTTTGATGTGTTCACTCAATTTTTTAAATCTTTCTTCACACTTATTCAGTATACTGATTTTTTAGCACAAGATGTCATAAAAACCATCCTAAACATCCCTATCTCTTCAAACACAACAATGCATTCATTCGACATCATTTTGCTATACCCTAGTACGCCAGTGTTGCTGCAGCAATGAGACTGAAAACAACATGATCACAGGTGCCAAACCCACAGCTCAAGAGTATTTTAGTGTGTGTGATGCCCTAAAGCTAGCCACCTCATTCAACTGGTTTGTGTAAATGGAGAAACCTAGGTTCAGATGGAAGGTGTATGACATGTTGAACCCTGAAGCCTTAAAGAAGGTTGAGTATAAACCACAATTGTATATAGAGAACATTGATGATGTGTATTTGTTTTGGGACCATGATCTAGATAAATTGCAAATTTTATTTACTATTAAATCACCCACTATTAATTTTGCCCATGAAAAAGAAAGTGAGAAACAGTTAGGATATTTGGACATTATGATAACCCAAAAAGATAAAAAAAAAAATGTGAAACAACTATGTACGGAAAACCATTATATTTATATATCAAATATAAACCCTGAAAATTCAGCTCAACCCAGACACTATAAAGAAATTGGTTTTAACTCTTATTTTTTGAGAGTATACAGATATTACTCCAATAAAAAGGCTTTAAATGCAGAGTTAAACTACATTTATGCAATAGGGATACAAGCCTGAATATAAGAAAGACTACTAGAAAAAAAGAGAAAAAAAGTTAGATATAAAAAATTTTCAACCTCACAGATACTCCCTGCACAAGTACCCCAAATAAATATAGCATATACAATAGCTTTCCCATACATTCCTGGTTTTTCAAATGTATTATCTAAAATACTAAAGAAATATGACATTAAATTACCTCTAAAAATTACTAAGAATGTTTTGAAATAATAGCAATTAATGATAGAGATCAAAGTACACCTAAGGAGGGGGGGGGGGATTTATTTAATGGACATAGAAAATGAAAATAAAATAATATTGGATAATATTAAATATATAGGGAAAACATACCAAAAGATGGCAGCATGAATGACAGAGCACCAATATATGGATAACGAATTAGGAAAAACAGCATTAACACAGACTATTCTAAAAGCTAATTTGCCTAATTACACGCTAAGAGCTAAAATAATTGCATCACATGGAACTAAAGCACAATTAAACTGTATGGAAAATTTGTTTATAATTAAAATCAGAGTAACTTATGTAATACAGATATAAAACCAATACTATCAGCATGGAAACTAATTTTAAATCATTTAACAGGATAAACACTGGCTATCCGCTAGGGGGAAAGTCTTATAAAAAAAAAGCATCTAATGTTCCAGCAATGCACATTGATGAAGATAAGCGAAACGTGTGTTGCAGTGTTTGTCATTTTATTAGAGGAAAAGAGCTTTTTGTATGTTTTTTTATGTTGGTATGTCATAGTATTGATAAGAGTGAACCAAGTAGTTATGGAATATAAGGAGAGTAGTAAAGACCACAAAAAACTCCACCATATGTTTAATAAGTGTGGAATTTAAATAACTTAAAAGAATCCTGAACTGGCATCTCAACATAGTGAAGACCACAAGAAAACATCAACAATGTGTCTCAAGTGTGAGTGCGTCAATCAGAAAAAAACATGGACTTACAGCTATATCGGAACATTGCGGTAAAAATAACTTTACTCTATCACCTTAAAAATAAGTTAAAGGGCTCTCCAGCTATAATAATTTGTATATTGCCCATCTTATGTGAATAAGATAAGGGTAGATATCAACCTAAAGATGGTTCACTATTATGTCAAAAAACGCATATACTAATAGTGATTATCTAATTGTGGTAAAGCTAATTGTAAAATAGGTCATACAGCTCTAACATAAACAAACAATAATTCAAAACAATTTACCAGCAACTAAACTTAATTATAAAATATTAACATGACCACTCACAAAAATTCTGCTAAAATAGGTGGAAATTTTGATTAAAAATTGAAAAAATATATAATTAAAAAACCTTAAAAAAAGAGCTTTGCAACACTGATTTGACAACCCCCCTTCCACCCATTTAGAACTTGCTATTATTTAGAGGGACCATATATCAACCCCATCTGCCAAGAAGTTGTCATCTGAAAATGTTAGCAAAGCAAATTGATGAAATGTCAGATGTGTATATCAGGAGAAGCTGACCATTTACCATCTGATATCAACCAGTTTAAAGCTTTATGAAAAACTCCACTGTGGCAGAACCCTATAGCAAGACATCATGCAGCATGCAGAGATAAACCCCCTCGGTGTGAGCGCCTGTAAGCGGTGAGGGGGACCACCCTGTGAAGGTTCCGCTGGCTCGGTTACCTTCGCAGGGTCCTAAACGCTCGCCCGCTTGTTTGCCGTGCGCGGAGACCCGTGTCCCGGAAAAGGAGGATCCTGGTAATTGCTCGGGGGTCCCCGTCTTCTCTCCTCAGCTCATGACTGGCGTGGTCCCCATTGGCCGTCTTGCCATTGGGGAGCCCGTCTGTCGCAGGGCTGGGCAGCGGATTCCGGGGCCTCTGCTATACACTGCTTTGGCCTCTGCTTCTGGTAAACGGGAGCTCCTGGGGTGGCCCCCCCAGGAGCAATCGGCTGGTGGGCAGGTCCTGCTAGGGTCAACCGTGCAGAGCGGTGAGTAACCTTTCCCACGGTCCGGGTACAGGTTTACAAGTTTCCTCACAGACTATTTTCCTTTTGTAGTTATCCTTTCTTTGTGCGGCCAGTTTGGCCAGTCACAATTTTCTTATTTTACGCTTTGTTTCATTTGTGTAGAACGTTTTTGTTCTGCACACTTCTCTTTTCATTTTCCTTCTATTTATTTGTGAGGGCTTGGCTCACTGTCTGTGTGGGTATAGTGCCTGCGTAGCCCTGGCGCCCGACTGGGCATCCCCTTGTTGGGCTCCGTGGAGGGTGGGGACAGTGGGCACTGAACCACACAACAAAAATCATGAGAGAGAATGATGAAAATAATGCGATCGCCGCCAACAAGAGGGCTCGACATGAGCCCCCATCTTCCTCGTTGCCTAAGTTATCTCTGCCGTCGTCTTCTGTGTCTGTGTCTTCGTTCCCAAAGTTCCTGATCATCCACTCCATGGGTGATCAGGTGCTTGGGGACATGTCCCCTTTTTTTGTCAACAAAGGTTTAAAAGGTCTTGCGGGTGAGCCGAAATCTGTCAAGCACTTACGATCTGGCGACTTGCAGGTTGAGATCGCTTGTCCTAAACACTCCGAACTGCTCCTGAAAGTAAAAGATAGTGGTGGGGTGGCTGTCGAAGTCACTCCCCATAAAACTTTGAATTCCTCTCGGGGTGTGATCACCGAGTGGGGCCTCCTCAAAGTTACTGAGGAGGAAATCCTCTCGGAGCTCGCACCTCAAGGAATAACAGCGGTCCACTGGGTTTCGACACGCCGTGATGGGAAATTAACACCCACCCGGGTGTTAATTGTTACATTCAACACGCCATGCCTGCCTTCTTCCATCAAGGCAGGTTATTTACATTGTGGGGTACGGCCGTATATACCGAACCCTCTGCGCTGTTTTCAGTGTCAGATATACGGTCATGCCCGCACAGCATGCAGGGGCAAGCCCACATGTGCTCACTGTGGCAGTAAGGATCATCTCGATCCTGACTGCACAGCAGAAAAGGCATGCTGTGTTAACTGTAGTGGTGAACATCCGGCGTACTCCCACGACTGTCTGAAGTGGAAAGAGGAAAAAGAGGTACAACGCCTCAAAGTCATGAATAACATCTCGTATGCTGAGGCGAGAAAGCTTGCTGCACCGCCCGCCCCACCTGGCAAGGTTTCCTATGCCAGTGCAGTCATTGGAAAGCCCATCGCTCCAATGACTTCGGTTGCGGTGCAGACTGACATCAGTGTACCACCTACTGAGTATTTCTCGCCAGCTGTGAAGTACCTCCTCACGCAGGCGAGACCGAGGGTGGTGTCGACTTCGACATCAACCCCGGTTTCCATTCCTGCAGCTCAGCCTTCCACCTCCACCGGAAGGCCTCCGCCTTCCCGTCCTCAGACAGCAAGACCTTCCAAACCTAAGGGGCCCCCACCGGGGCCTAAAAAGAAACTAATCACTGCACCTCAAAGGGCGGTCACCGATCCATGCCCCTCGGACGATTCTGAGGACATGGATACCGACCGCCCCCTATTCACTAAACCGTCCTCTGTGGCGGTTAAGTTGAATAGGAATTCGTCGTCCGCCCACTCTTCTAAGCCCTGAGATGGCCACACTCCTACAATGGAATTGTCGTGGATTCCAGAGGAATCTTGACGATATCAAGGCCCTCCTTCAGACACATCAGCCCATCTGTGTGTGCCTGCAGGAGACATAGTTGCAGCCAGTCACAGATCCCACGATCTGGCACTTTTAACTTGTTCGCTGGGACTGGTATGGAGATGGTCCAACTCGCGGGGGTACCGCCATCCTCGTGAGCAACCATTCTCCATTCCAGGTCGTACCCCTCACCACCAACTTGGAGGCGGTAGCCATCCGTCTTTTCGTGGGGTTCTCGCTGACTGTCTGCTCTGTATATCTTCCACCTGGGAGCATCGTCTTGCAGGAAGACCTTGATGATCTCGTCTCGCAGCTGCCGTCCCCCTTCCTCATTATGGGGGACCTCAACGGACGCAGTCCACTTTGGGGCAGTGCTGACACCAACGGGAGGGGCGGGGTCCTGGAGCAGTGGCTCCTGGATCCTTCTCTCTCCCTGTTGAACACCGGTGTTGACCTTACCATCTGCTCCTCCTCGATCCTTCCACTCTTTACATGGGAGGTCGAGGACAACCCGTATGGAAGCGATCACCTCCCCGTGGTGTGCACCATCTCCCGTGGGGGGCCTTGCATCCCTTCACGCGTCTCACGGTGGAGGCTTGATCGGGCTGACTGGGGTGGTTTCGAGCTGCTCTCTGAGCTCGAAGACCACTCTGTCAGCCAGGAGCCCATCAGTGTGGCAGTAGCGGAGATAACGGACTGTATCGTAGATGCAGCTGCATCAACCATTCCTCAAACATCTACACAGTTTCCTTGCTTTCCAAAACCGTGGTGGAATCCAGATTGCACCACAGCTCGTAAGGCTCAGAACAAGGTTTGGGGGGTGTTTCGGAGATATCCGACGACCCCCAACCTCGAAAATTTCAAATGCGCCAGGGCGAAAGCTCATTTCGTCCGACGCCAGAGCCAGAAGGAATCTTGGATCAAGTATACGTCTTCTATCACCCGCACAACTAGTTCTAAGGTCGTGTGGGATAAAGTCTGGAAGATGAGTGGGAACTATACGTCCCACTCGTTATCGATCCTGGAGCACAATGGACAGGCAATTGCTGATCCCAAAGCAATTGCCTCTGGGGGAGTCATTCTCTTCCATCTCTTCGTCTTCCTCTTACTCCCCCGAGTTTCTGGCCCAGAAAGGCAAGGCGGAGCGCTCTCCGCTGTCTTTCCACTCGAATGCCTTTGAGCCTTACAACAGGCCATTCACAGCGGAGGAGCTTCGCCTTGCTCTGCACTCTTCTCGTGCCTCTGCTGTAGGGCCGGACAATGTCCATTATGTCATGCTCCAACATCTTTCACTATCGAGTAAGGATCGGCTGCTTCATCTCTTCAATCGCATTTTTCTCGAGGAGCAGTTTCCGGACTCCTGGCGGGAGGCCATCGTCTTGGCCTTCCCCAAGCCAGGCAAAGATCTCAAGATTCCTTCCAATTATCGTCCCATCGCATTGACGAGCTGCGTGTGCAAGGTGTTGGAAAGAATGGTAAATGCGACTCATCTGGTATTTAGAACATCACAACCTTCTTTCCAACACCCAGTGTGGCTTTCGCAGGCAACGGTCAACTCTTGACCATCTGATACACCTCGAATCGGCTATTAGAAATTCTTTTTTACATAGAGAGCACCTGGTGTCAATTTTCTTCGACATCGAAAAAGCGTACGACACGGCTTGGAGATTCGGCATTCTTCGTGACCTCCACAGCTTCGGCTTGAGAGGTCACATGCCAATCTTCGTCTCCAACTTCTTATCGACACGTTCTTTTCGTGTCCGTGTCAGTAACACTCTGTCGTGGCCATACCCCCAAGAACAGGGGGTGCCACAAGGCTGCGTTCTGAGTGTTACGCTTTTCGCTGTCAAGATTAATTCTATAACTAGACAACTTCCTCCATCAGTAGGCAATGCCCTCTATGTTGATGACTTTAGCATCTTTTGCTCATCGTCCAGCATGAGGGTCATTGAAAGACAACTGCAAATTGCCCTGAACAATCTTTCGGTTTGGGCGACGGCAAACGGGTTTCGGTTCTCCCCACAGAAGACCGCTTGTGTGCACTTTTGCCACAAGCGTAATCTTCATCTGGATCCCGAGCTGCGGCTCGGGGGTAACATCATTCCAGTTGTGGCAGAGACCAAGTTTCTCGGTCTCGTATTCGATCGGAAATTGACCTTTTTACCTCACATACATCATCTCAGGTCCAAGTGCACACGGGCATTGAACATCGTTAAGGTCCTCTCCTCCCTCTCTTGGGGGGCGGACCGATGTTCTTTGCTCCACCTCTACCGTGCACTTGTCCGATCGAAACTGTACTACGGATCCCAGGTGTACGACTCGGCCCGGGATTCGGTGGTGAAGGTGCTGGACTCCCTCCATCATCAGGCCCTCCGTGTTTGCACGGGAGCCTTCCGCACCTCACCAGTCCAGAGTCTTTACGTTGAGACCAACGAACCATCTTTATCTCTTCACCGTCAGCAGTTGTCCCTACAATATGTTTCAAAATTGCGATCCCTGCCTGGCCATCCCACTTGGGACTGCGTTTTCAGTCCGAAGTGGGAAATGCTTTACACAAATCGGCCGACTGCCATTCGTCCTTTTGGTTTGCGTGTCCGAGGCTACCTCAGAGACATCAACACCAGTCTCGATAGCGTTGCACAGTTGACAGCTGAGCCACTTCCACCTTGGCTCGCTGTTTCCCCTTCCTGCGATTTTTCCCTGTGCAGGATGGGGAAGGCCTTTACACCTGACTGTGTGTACCGGCAACTCTTTGCCAGCCATCTTGCTGAGCACCCGGACTTCTTGCCTGTCTTTACAGATGGCTCGAAGTCCGGCACTTCGGTGGGATCAGCCATGGTCTGCTGTGATGTAATCATTGCAGACCAGATCCCACTGCAGTGTTCCATCTTCACCGCAGAGTTGCACGCTATCAGCCTCGCCTTGGACCACGTGGCGACTAAGCATCATCGTCGGTGTGTGCTTTACACCGACTCGCTTAGCTCGCTACAGGCTTTGATCTCGGTGAGGCATCGACCTCACCCTGTTCTTACTAAGATCCGCCAGCAGCTACATCATCTGGCAGCAACAACCACAATCCATTTCTGTTGGGTGCTCGGTCATGTTGGGATTAGGGGCAATGACTTGGCAGATGCTGCTGCCAAGTCAGCCATGCCCCTGTCCGACTCTCCATTGCCAGTTCCCTATCTGGATTTCCGGCAGCGTTTTACCACCGAGCTCCGGGCACAGTGGCAGAGATCTTGGTCGGAACAGCTTACGAACAAGCTCTTTGAGATCAAACCTATCATCAAACCATGGCAGTCTTGTTACCGCAGGAATCGCAAGGAGGTACTTTCTCGGCTCCACTTAGGTCACTCGTTTATTACTCATTCGTTTCTTTTACGGGCGGATGCGACGTACCTAAGTGCGAGTTTTGTGACACCATTTTAACTATTAAACATATTTTAGTCGAATGTCCGTGTTTTAATTTCGAACGTCAATGTTATTTTAGCTTTCATAATTTTATGTCCGAGCCTCTTACACTCGGACATCTTTTATCTGATCATTGCATTTTATCTCCAGTTTTTACCTTTTTGAAATATTGTGGATATTTTAACCGACTTTGATTTTACCTTAATTTATGCATTATTTACCCCAGGTCTCTTACACCTGGGATTATTTTATTTAATATTTCTACACTTGTTTTACTCTCTTCACATACACTTGTTTTCTGTTGTTTTACCACTTTACAATGTTGAAACTATATTTTAACTTTTGGTTACGGGGTTCTATGTCTTTTATCTTTTATATTGTCTTTTGTTTTTTGCATTATGGCCTTGTTGCCGATGCGCCATTACACCCCAAACAACCAACCAGCAGAGATAAACAACAGAACTCCATGTGTTAAACAAATGAACATTCCCTGCATCAGTGGACAGTTACAGCAAACCACACGGTAATGCTATTAGACTGATGAACCAGAAATAGTTATAACACTGCAGCAAGTGAGCATCAGTGTTGCTACTGATGGCAGATGGGGTTGATATTAAATGGTCCCTCTATGTAATAGCAATTTTTGACATAATAGTTGCTAGCAACTATGGCGAGTGTACCAGACACGGACTACTCCCCCATAGTGGTAAGTTTAACAACTAAGCTTATAACTGCATGATATTTGAAACAGTACTATTACCATCGCTTACGACAATGCATAATAATACCAAATCGTTTTAGCATCTCAAGCTGTAACACAGGGAACATTAACTGTACTAATAGTGATATTGTAAAAATAAACCATTGAGGTAAAATAAATTCTGTGTTGTTAAAAACACAAAAAATTTAAACTGCAATAACTCTCAATGAGTGAATTCATCCTATAATTTTTGTTTCTTGTGTTATGTTCTGGTTATATAGCTATGGATAACCATACCAATATCAGCTTTTTCCTAAAAGACCACATTGCAGTGGTCATTTAAAACATCATGGTAAAAAAGTGGTCATTTAAAACATCATGGTAAAAAAGTGGTCATTTAGCACATCATGGTAAAATTTGCAACAAATTGTTTATTAAGAAAATAAATAGAATCGTTTTGGGGGACATGACCAGACCAGCAGTATATCTGAATTGGTGGCTTAGTGAGGCATGTTACAGCGGAGTTTTGTTTTTCTAGTGCAAAGACCTGAGGTAATTTTTTTTGCATTTTACCGATCTGTGAGAAAGCAAATCGAAATTTTAATAATAATGTGCATCTCTCTGTCTTGATGTCAGAACATATTTTAAATAAAAACAATTCTGCATGGCCTTGCCAGTAAATATATATATATTCTGTGTATATCATTACAGAAATGCCACTCATCTGAAGAAGAAGTGGAATTATCAGAAGAAGACCATGGCGATGGTAAGAAATAAAGGTAGTTACTTATTCTGCATGATAACAGATGTATTTTGAAACGGGTAATTTATATTTGATGATACTCATAAAGATAAATTAGAGGATTTAATACACTTTCATGTATACTTTGAAGCAAATTGTATATTATAAATAATTCTTTTTATTTTTAGATACTGATTCTGCTGTTAATGTGTCTGTTTTGAAAAGCCCGAAGATTGAACTACAAGGACATATTGGTGTCGTGATAGCAGCAGATTGGCTAGCTGGTGGTGATCAAGTAATTACAGCATCATGGGACAGAACAGCCAATGTTTATGATATTCACACTGGAGAGCTAGTCACTCAGTTAGTGGGTAAGAGTAATTACCTGAAATGGTGTATTTTGAAATCAAAATGTATTGTTGGAAAAAAAAACTTTGATAACGTTTTTTTAGTTATTTTAATTATTTTCTGAGCAAGAAGGTATTTTTGATTGTGTTATTAAAATTACTGTGTAATGAAAAATAACATTCCTGTCAATATCAATCTATAAATTTTCATACAGTATTTGTTATATAACAGATAATTGTGTATGGAGAAAATTCATAGTGGTATTTTAACAGGAATGCTTTCTTTTCATTACAGAGTATTTACTTCAATATTAAGAGATTTAATCACAAACTACACTGTTTTGGGTTATTCAAATGCCTTTATTGCTCATTAGCTAGTTTTCATATACATCATTGCATTTTGCAAAGTGTAATAGTACTAGCGTGTTATCCTAACAACACAAAGACTTCTACATAAGAATGAAATGTTGGCCTTTGATACTAATCGAGTATTTTATAAGTTCTTATATATATTATACTGGCCTGTTGTACTTGCTTAGTTGTATGTCCTGTGAAGTAGATGTTTTGTAGTTCTGTAGACTTGGCTGGTACACTCACTTTTGTGGAGAAACAATCCTGGTTATCTATGGTGCACTTGACACTTGTTGACTTTCATATTATAGATAAATCTTATTCTTGTCAACAGATTATTATAGTTGCCCTTATCATAGATGTTTTTTCACTTTGATATTTGCTGTTGACTTATATCTGATGTTAACATGCAGACTTTCCATTTAGTATCCCTAGTTGCAGGTTAGTTTTTGAGCATAACTGATATTTAAAGGCATTTGAACATTAAAAAGACAAATCTTTCAACCAAATACATTTAAATCTTATAACTGATATTTAAAGGCATTTGAACATTAAAAAGACATCTTTCAACCACATACATATAAATCTTTTGCATAAATCATATTAACAGTTAAAAAAATCCCCCATAGTACAGATCGTTTCAACATCACTCAATCAATGTCATCGTCAGGCAGTGTTGAAACGTGTTGTATTATGGAGGGATTTTTTTAGCTGTTAATATGATTTATGCCAAAGTTTTAAATGTATTCAGTTGAAAGATTGTCTTTTTAACATTCAAATGCCTTTAAATATCAGTTATGCTCAAGAATTAACCTGCAACTAGCGATACTAAATGGAAAGGCTGCATGTTAACATCAGATACAAGTCAACAGCAAAAATCATAAAGTGAAAAAAATATGATAATGGCAACTATAATAATTGGTTGACAAGAATAAGATTTATCTACAATATGAAAGTCAGCAAGTGTCAAGTGCACCGTAGATAACCAGGATTGTGTTTCTCCGCAAAAGTGAGTATACAAGCCAAGTCTACAGAACTACAAAACATCTACTTCACAGGACATACAATTAAGCAAGTATAACATGCCAGTATAATATATGTGAGTATATATAAAAACTTATAAAATACTTGATTAGTATCAAAGGCCAACACTTCATGCTTCTTATGTAGAAGTCTTTTTCTTCTCATGGTGCTGGTTGCTAGTACCTTTCAAAAGAGATTCTATTTAGGAAGGGAACAAAAAGGTGGGGTGCCAGATTGTGTCCTACTGATCTGGTCATATATGATCAAATTTTTTTTATTCTTCTGCCTGTGCTGAGGAGTGGTCAACTTTACAAAGTCCTGATGCAAACCATTTAACTTGCTGAACTGGCTTATGGCTTAGCTTGATTAAGGATTTTGAACTTGCTGCACTGGTGGGCCTATATTGAGGGAAAAATGACCACTATGTCTTCTGTCTGTGTGTGGGATACCAACCCTACGTGAACAGGTGCACAGGATACCTTATATTAGCAGGTGGATAATCCTAATCAAAAGCCATTGTAGGTATTGGAATCCATACTTCTATTGGATCACCAAGCTACCTTGGAGTAATGTGTCTCAGGCCGGTTAGTTTCTATTTTGATTCTGGTTCTTGAAAAGGTCTTTTAACCCTTAGTGTCAGGTTTCTGAAATTGGTTTCACTCTGGTGGCCAAGTTAATATTGAAGTGTTTTCAGAAAATTAATACAGAACTTCAGAACCTCATCTTAAAGTAAACATTGAAGGGAAATACTCATGTTATATACCAAACGAAACAGCATTTAATTGTGATTAATAAAAATGGCAAAAATTCTAAGAAAAATGAAATACTAAAGTTTTTAAACATTTTTTAAAGTATTGCAAAATTTTACTGTATTTTTTTTTTCTATTTTTAGTTTAAAAAATTTTAAAAAAATGTATTTTTTTTGCATTTTTTCAAATTATTTTGTTATTTTAATATAAATAAGTTCCCATCCTCTCAGATCTCCTACTGTGGCATATAAACTGACAGGCTCCTGTCAGACCTCTGTGGCAAGCAGCTGCTTGAGGGGGTATTTATTTATTTATTTTTAATATTTCCATTAATGCTCAAATCTTTATTTAGTATTCTCAATTTTTTTAGTGATTTATGCAAATATCGCATAATGCATATGCTTAGATTTTTGGTGATTGGCCAACTCTAAGCCTAAGGAGAGTGGTGTCCTAAAAATTCATTTCAATTTAAAAACAAGATAATTTAAATAAGAACTGAAAAATATATTAAAGATAAAGAACTGTGAAAAAATTGAATAAAAATATTCAAAGCATTAAAGTTTCACTCAAGCACTGAAATTGAGATGAATCGCTTTAATATAAGCTGCATACTACTACAGAAAAGTTTTTAAAATTTCGGCAAAAATTTTGGTTAAAAATTGAAATATCCTAATGTTAATTAGTGTATTTGGTAAAATTATTGTCAAAATATCACTAAAATAAGTTCTGCCTTTCAAAAATCATGCTTTTAGGCTAATCACATAATCCTGATTCTTCCAATATCGGCCATTAGAGATCATTAACAACTTCATTTTCGATTGTTTCAAATTCTTTATAATTGCAGTATATATTTGAAAAGCAGTAAAAAAATAATTTCAGAAACACCAGAGTAAAAAGAAGTCTTTGAAATCAAAAGTCTGTAAAATATTGACTGAAAGCATTCAACAAAGTTACAGGATGATGCAACTTTCGATAGTAATAAAATCAATAACTGACGTTAAAGGTTTAGAAAGCATTACAACTCTGCTACAGCTATAAATAAGTCAACGTACTGGAAATAAAAAATCGATCGATAATCTACTACGGTAAGACAGAATAAAGGCATAAACTAAGTCGTCACTACTTGATGCTATTACAGAGATTCAATATGTGCATACAATCAACATAGGCTCAAGTTAGTTTATTTTTTAAAAACTTTTTCATAATTTTTTCAAGCAAAATCAACAGGAAAAAAATATATATCATAGACAAATGTTATTTTCAAGATTTGATTAGAAACAGTTAAAAAAGACTGATGGCTCCCAGAATTGGAAAAGTGAAAATGGTACACCCATGCCTACAATTAGGAGGCTGTTTGATATTGTTGGTTGTATCTCTCTCAATAAACAGGACAAGGGGGGGGGGGGGGAATCATGTTGCAAGCTTAATTGTAAAGATTTTTGAAAAGTGGAAAATTGCCTTTTAGCACTTCTTTTTTTGAAGTTCATTAGCTTTTTGACAAATACTCTATAGTAATCCTATTATGCAATGAAGCATCAACCCAAACTTCCTTTATATATTATGCACTAATTATGAGATACATTAAGTAATTACCACTTTTGATTCGATTCAAATTTTAGAGGAAAAATTGTCTTGAGCGAGGTGGGATATGAACCCACAACCTCCTGATAACATGTCAGGTGCTCTGGACCACTGAGCTACTGGCCGCCAATCAAGATCTCCTCTAATTGATGATATGAACATTTTCTATCTACAGTAAATATTCCATTATGTCACATGTAAGTGCTGTTCAGGCAATCTAGCCACAAGCAGCAGATAAATGCCATATAGATATAGTAGTTTATTTAACATTTATGAGATACATATATATCCCTGTTATTACTTCTGAACTGCAAAAATTTTATTGTTACTGTATTTAGCAAAGTTTTCAGTTAGACTTCTCAAGTCTTTTTAATCAATAAATTTGCCTTTTATACCGAAACGGATAGATGATATTCCTATGATGATTTACTACAGAAGAAAGATTTTATGGAGGTTTATACTTCCATAAAGGTGAGTGGAATATACTTTGATATTTTCTCTCTGTACAGGCCATGATCAAGAACTTACCAATACTAGTACTCATCCAACCCAGCGTTTAGTAGTTACATCTGCCAAAGACACCACCTTTCGTTTGTGGGACTTCAGAGAAGCCATCCACTCAGTTAGTGTATTCCAGGGCCATACTGAGTAAGCAAACTTTTTATCTACATTAATCATATGCCTTAATTCTCTATAAAAAAAAAACATACAAAAAAAAAGTAATCTCTTTTGGGGAACAATTTCAACCTGGCATGTGTAAAGGTGGTTTTATTTATTGTCCAGAATATGATTTAACTTGATGAAAAAGTTTTCCTTCTATAACTCCATGCCATAGTAAATCATAAATATCTCACTTCAGCTGTTGTCAGTTGGAACAAGGAATAAACTGTAATGTGTGCATTTATCTATAAATCTCAAGGTGTTAGAAAGCATGCAACCATAAATAATATCTTCACCAGGTTATTACAGTAATTTCTTAATTATTAAACAAACCAGAGTGCTACTGAGTTTTTGGATAGTGAAAAAATTCAATTAATATAGAATGCAAAACTATATTGACTTGCTGATCCCTTGTATATATTCTTCTGTTATCCTTGGAACATTCTAGAAATATTATTGTGCATTCTACCCCCTCCCCCCCCCCCCCCACACACACACCACCTCTCCAAATCAAATATTTTTACTGCTTATTAAGAGGGAATATATATATATAAACAGCAAGTGCCTGTAAATGTTCAAGCAGTAAACCTGTTGGCTGCAAGATGGCAGTAGTTCCTCGGTGTCGGAAAATAGGCTCATGCTAAATAGTATTAATAAGTTTGTGTCTAGTTAGGCCTGGCTTACACTAAATAGTGCTAAAATGTCTGACAACAAATTGTTTAGTGTAGGTCAAAGTTAGGAAACTGTAATTGTTTTGTATTCTGAAAAAGTAACAATTTTTACCATAATTTTTTAGATAAGGAAGAGTGCACTGTTTAGTCAAAAACTAGGGCTAATTTGGGCATTTTTATGGAACAATGAGAAATGAGTATCCAGCTCACATAAAATGGAATTTTGAACAGGCATATGAAATTACAACTTTGAGTTAAATAGATAAAAGTATGCATTTTAAAAATAGCCATCAAGTCTACATATTGACAGGGCAAACAGTTGTAACCTGGGTGAAGAACTGGTATTTCACTGGTATAGCATAAATTTTTAGAATAGTTTTAATTCAAATTTATGTCATGAAATAATACTATTAACCATTTTACTACTTTAGTGGCAGACATTTAGATCCTTCACCAATAAAACTGCTTGCTGTATGCAAAGTTCCACACTAGATATTGCTATATAATGATAAAAATTATAAACTGGAATTAATATTAATTGTTTCTCCTAATATTATGTAAATTATAAAAAAAATGCATGCCATTATACAGGTCATCTTATGAGTCAGTGAAAGCAAAAATTGTATGTTATTTTGACTCCCACTAGAGATGTATAACAAATTTTATTGCAGTACTTAGGGGCTAATATTTTTCCATGCAATAAACATTCCTGATCATGTTAAAAGTAACTTTACCTCTGTCTTACCTTTATCATTAAGTTGAACTTTTTGATCGCAGGATCAGTAGACAAGATAGTAGATGGGACCAGCAAACGACTGAGTATGTGGGATACAGAGAAAGTGAATTAAACCCCACTTGGCACTAATACCAATACTTTAGTCATAGGCTTTTGTGTTCTTTGTTTTGCATTTTGAAAAAGGTTGTCAGGATTCCTTTCAAACTTAATTTCCTAATTATTGTTTAAATTACAGTAATAAAATAGTTGATAATTTTTCACAGAAATCTAGATTTCCAATTTCTGCATGCCTGCTCTTTTACAATGTAAAAGAAATTCCAATGAATGCTTCCACTGATATATATGTATACATCTTCTGATGTGCAAAAATTGGAAAGGGCGAAATATATGTGAGTTAGTATGATATATGCAGTTAGTATGATATGATGGACAAATGCAGCAATGAGGACATTTTTTTTCCTACAAAATGTTTCTTTAAGTCTGCTTTAGTTTAAAAATTTATATGTAATAAATTCAAAATATCATATAATAGCCATAATTCCAAATGAACAAAAGGGTGGGTAGGTAGATGATGTCGCACTTGTTCACTAGTTCATCAGTTGCAGAAATTGGCAGTTTCCCTGTAGTTCCATGGTTATTTGAGTGATTGGTCCCAAATTTCGTGGAATGGTCCCACTTAGTTCTAGTGCAGTTGGGGTAACAGATTGGGTTCCTAGCTGCTATGGGTTGGGAGTGATCCTTCAAAAGCATCTGAAATTTCTTGGGGTGCTGCCATTGCCTACTTTTTGAATGGAGTAGTACCTTAACAGTGGAAAGCTGTGAATGAACTTATCAGTGGGAAGAGTTATCAATGGACATAAATTTCAAGCCAAGCTTTTAGCATAGGTTTAAGTAGTAGTAAAATAGCCAAGTAGTTGAAATGTACTTTATAAATACTGGTGAAATGTTTTTGAAAGTTGATAATTCACAGAAATGTCTTATAATTTTACCACAAATTCTTTGAAAGCTCCACTATCCTGGGCATCACAGAAGTCTATTTGAACTAAAACACAGCACAACAATACCATAAAATGAAATATAACATAAAAAAAGTAATGTTTAGGATAATTTTTGGATAATTTTGCTCTTTTAATTGAGATAATGTATTAAAGATAAATGTAAAACATTCCTACATTGGCACATTCTACCTTTCCAGTATCCATAATATGTTTTGAGTAGTCATTTCACTCTGTTTTCAGATTCCGTACTGGTTAATAACAGTGGAGGAGGAAAGCAATTTCTGTTTTGCTTGCGTATCAGCTAGGCAATTTAATGCATTTTGAGGAAATTTAAAAATTGATTTTTAAATATAAAATTATATTTTAATGAATAATACAGTGAAATGTCAGTATCGCAAAGTCATACAGATGACCAAAATATATTGCTGTGTCAGAAATGCTCTGACCCAGTCATCTGGTCATTACAATTTGATCTTTGTCAAATTCGTTTAAGTCCACTACCTTTCCCATCTGAAGAACAAGAATAACACTGATTAACAGAGCTCAGTATCGGGTGTTATTTATACTGTTTCGTGACCTTCACACTCGCTGTTGTTTATCTACAGTTGCTTCAATTTGCATAAAGATGTGCTGATCATAATGGCTCTTTGATTACTTTGCTATGCTATTACTTGGCTCTTTGGCTCTTTGTTGTTTATCTTGAACTGTGTACTCTATCAATTTATGTACATAGTTATAAATGTATGTATGTAAATAGTACATCTGAGTTTGTGTGTATTTTATCAGTCATCTAGCGAACATCTGAGATACAAACAAGTAACCTTCCACATACATCTCTCGCATACAGTCAACAAGGAAAGAACCTAGCCCTAACAGGTTGGCAGAATGATGTGTCTACAGGCGTTTATTACAGTTAATATAATAGCTTTGTCACAGGGAATTAAGAAATCAATGGTATAAAAGATCACAAAAGCTCTTTCGATGCAAATACACTCCACAAAATGTTTAGTTCAATTGCATCAGACTATTTGGTTTTAGTTATAAAGGGTTGAACACTACTATGCTATAAGTCAACATGGGTATAGAGGAAAAATTGTCTTTTGCTGGTTGGGATCCGAACTCATGACCTCCTGATGACATTATTATTACTTTAAACTGATAATGATTATAATGGCACTTGATTCAAATAGCTCACAGAGTGTGACTGGTTATAGGCCCAAGAATAGTATGCTGGCCAGGGAATATGGCTGGGTCATAGGCTGCAAGGTGGGAAGAGCTGCAATAAAAGATCCTTCAGTTGCAGATAAGACAGCCACTAGCAACTGACTCTACAGTGATGAGAATTGATATCTACAATAGATGATAATTGATCAATGGCCAGAGCTCAGTGGTCAGAACATTGACATCAGGACATTGTGGAGTCAGATCCCACCCAGCTCAAGACAATTTTTCTTCTGTTATAATCAGTTTAATGATATCAGTAATAATATCAGTTTAATGTATGAACCAACTTACAACATAATAGTGTTCAAAACTTTTATTAAGTGCTGCAATATAAAATGTTACTAATGTAACTGATAATTCATATACAGTGAACCCCTGCATAATGAATTTAGTTCATTCCATGAAAACGTATGAATTTGGGTAATACATGGTAAAGACTTAATTCAATCCTTGACCCCGTGCAAGTTAACATTTTTGGCCTTAAAACATGGTTGGTAAAATTTAAACCATAATTCTTATCAAGAAAGCATAAGAATGTGGCAAAAGAATAAAATTAATAGAAACATAGCAAAGTAATCAATAAATAAAACAAAAATATTACAGTAAATGCATCACTCAATTTGGTAGCTTTCATTTTGCCTTAGGAGAATGTTGGGAATGGTTCATTGAGAAAAACTGTACCCAGTTGCAAGCACATTTGTTTTAACCCCTTTTCAGACATTCCAATCATTTATTTCTTTTTCTCACTCAGAGACTCTCCTTTCTTACTCTTCTTATCCTCTTATCCTTTCTTTTTCAGGGACTCTCCTTTCTTACTCTTCTTATCCTTTTTCAAATTATCTTTAAGGGTTATTGCAATCAGTATTAATTCACATTTAAATTTCAAAATTTGAATGAAAGCAGTCTTCAAGAATGCTCTTTCCACAGCAGGAAACCTGGCAAACATTGTAAACAAAGGCAATCATGTGTTAATGCTCATAAATCATCATCATCATCCTCAAGCAGCCATGGGCTACTGAGGTCCAACCAGACCGTGCAATTTAGTTCTTCAATCAAGTCTATCCTGAGCTACATCTACTGCATCTAGCCACTGCACACCAATTCTAACAAGGTCCTGTTTGACATTGTCTGCCCACCGCATCCTAGGTCTCCCCCTCTTTCTGAGGCCTTTAGGCACACTGTTCATAACCCTATTTTCCAATCTATAATTATTCATACGGGCAACATGGCCAAACCAACGAAGTCTCTCTCTGCACAATATGCTGCTTAAAGGAGGTTGCAAACTCCTTTTCCTAACCTCATCATTAGTTACAAAGTTGAACCACCTAATGCCCAAGATACTGCGTAAGCATCTGGAATCAAAAGCATCTAGTTTCCTGTTATCTTGTTTACAAAATGTCCAAGTTTCACTACCATAACTAACCCTAGAAAAAACCAAACTATTATACAGCCTAATTTTAGTCTTTAGGTGTGTATATACGCCTATTTCTCCACACTCTCCATAGATTCTTAAAAGTCCCGGCAGCAATCCCTATTCGTCTGTTAATCTCATGCCGCACATCACCATTATCTGTTACATAGCTCCCAAGATAATTAAACTGTGACACCTGCTCAAGACTGCAACGATTCAGATTAACTGAATCACAGCCTGCCTGACCAATTTTCATCACTTTAGTTTTCTCTCTGTTTATAACCAAACCTACTCTACTACCAGTCTCATCAACAGCTTGAATGAAAGAGTTCATCTCATCAACATCATTTGCCAAAAGGGCTAAATCATCAGCATAATCTAAATCAGAAATTTTCGTATCTCCAGCCCATTTAAGGCCAAAATCTTTCCCTTGAAGTGAATTTCGCATAACATAATCAATAACCAAACTAAAGAGAAAAGGAGACAAAATGCACCCTTGTCGAACACCAGAAGTAATGCTAAACCAATTGCTACAAGCCTTACCAACTCTCACACACGACTCAGTGTTATTATAGAGAGCTTTCATTATGTTAACTAACTTGTCTAGTATACCATATGATTTCACAATCAACCACAAATTATGACGATCAACAGAGTCGAAAGCCTTTTTGAAATCAACAAAGCTAGCAACCAAAGGTTTTTGAAACTCTAAACATTTCTCAAGAATCTGCCTAAGTGAAAATATCTGATCCACACATCCCCTACCACTTCTGAATCCACATTGTTCATCATGCAATTGACTGTCAACCAGATTCTTAATTCTATTAAGCACAATCATGGAAAGAACTTTACCTGCAACAGAGAGTAGGCTAATACCCCTATAGTTATCACAAGAACTGCGATCACCTTTTTTGAAAATAGGGATAACAATAGCTCTGGTAAAATCCTTAGGAACCATGCCTTTATCATAAAAGATATTCAGAATTTCAGTTATCCAAGTGGTAACCGAAACATTTCCAGCTCTAAGCATTTCTGTAGTAATTTCATCTACCCCTGGTGATTTATGAAGTTTAAGTTTAGAAACAGACAAAATAAGTTCAGATTGTGTTATAGGGCCAACATTAAAGCCACCAATGCATCTATTATTGCAAACAATGGGAGTAGAACTAACCACAATGTTTAGAACATCACTGAAATGCTCAGCCCACCTAGATATGACAGAATCCTCCCCTTCTATAACCTTACTTTGTTTATCCTTCAATCCTTGTATACCTGTTCGTTTTCTACCACACAAAATATTAACTATCTGGTACAGCTCTCTGCTGTTGTGCTGTCTAACTGTTTCCTCGGATTTGTCAGCCAAGCCATCAAGCCAAAGATTCTTATCAGCAGCTAACTGATCCTTTGTTTGTTAAGCTCTCTGTAATGCTTTCTATTAGGACTAGTAGGGTATTGATTAAGGACATTCCTGCAGTTCTTTCTTTCTGAAATAAGCTCAAGTGCCTTATCACTCAAATAATTCTGCCTCTTATGCTCCTTTTTTCCTAAAAAAAACTGTTAATTTCCAAAAAAGCCTGTTTAAAATGATCCCATTCTTCCTTAACTTCAATAGTAAGCAAACCATGACTGTCATAATGACTAAGTAACCTATCATAGTAAGCTTTAGCTATAACTGGGTCTTTCAGAGCTTCAGTATTAAAGGTATATTTTTTAACTTTAGCACAACACTTTTTAAGTTTAAGTTGCAAGATACTTTTAACAAGGTAATGGTCAGATCCAATTCCAGCTTCCCTATATGACCTGGTATTCCTAACAGAACTAGCCCATTTGCTGTTAATTAATATATAATCAATCATATTCTTATGCAGCCCATCAAGTGAACCCCATGTGTACTTATGTATGTCGCGGTGTTTGTAATAAGTGTTAGTTATTCTGAATCCATTGAGTTTATTTACCTGTAGGAGACATTGCCCATTGCCATTGCAGCTACCAATACCAAAAGGACCTATTACTCCTCCCCAAAGGTCAGAGTCACTACCAACTTTGGCATTGAAGTCACCTAGAACAAGGGTAATATCTCCTTTCTTGACAGAATTCAAAATATCCTGAAGTTGTCCATAAAACCTATCCTTATCCTCATTGGCATCCTCAGTGGTGGCATAACAGCAGGTAACATTCAAGTCTTTAACACTTGTCTGAAATTTTGCTGTAAGAAACCTTTCATTAATGCACTCGTATCCTAGAAGAGCATCACTAGTGTGTCTGCTGAGAAGCAGACCCATGCCTTGGTGATGCTTATTGTCTTCCCTCCTGAAAAGAGAAATTTAAGATTATTTTTAAGAATCTGACCTTTATCTGTCCATCTGGTCTCTTGCAAACTGAGAATATCTAAATTATAATGGTGGAATTTTTGTGTGAGGACATCAAGAGAAAAAGCTCTGTCCAGAGTCCTCACATTTCAACTACCTATGGAGAGAAAATGGTTAGTGGGATGTTTAAAGAAACTATGTTTATTGTGAAAGGGAATGCTGAATGGGTGCATTATCCACTTGAAAGCAGGGACAGTCATGAGAGAACAATGCCTGCAACATTGGGTGCAGGTGGTCCCCATGAATAGATTAGTGTGTTGCAGATGTGACATGACCCTGCAGAATAACATAAGGACTAACATAAGGAATGCCATGATAATAAGGCTAACGTAAGAATAACTAACATAAGGAATGCTACGATAAGGCACCCCACAGCATCAGGGATCTACCTTCATGCTTCACAGTCAGGTGGTACACTTAGCAGGTTTTCGCCAGATGCACACTCTACCAGTGATGGGGAAACAACGTGTAGCACAATTCATCAGACCAAATGATACATTGCCAGTCTTTAACATCCCAGTTTTTATGTGCTATGCACAACCTTACACATTTTGTTGCATTGATATTGGTAATCAGAGGTTTGTGGATTGCAGCACAGCCATAATTGCTGGCACGATGAAGTTCCCGATGAAGTGTTGTGATGAAAATGGGATCATTCCAACTGGTGTTCAACTCGACTGCTATTTGTGGTGCCATAGTCTTGTACTTCTGTTGTACAATCCATGCCAACATTCACCTATCCCTATCTCACAACTTTATATGGCGTCCACAATTTGCACATTTGGAGGCAATGCCATATCCTTTGTGATAGGTAGTCATAATCTTCAATACAGTTCTGGTTACTGAAGCTCCTGCAAGATGCATACCAATGATCATGCATTTTTGGAGGTCACTGAGATCTGACATTGTTGACAACTACATCACAACAGCTGTTTCACTTGCACCTGTGGCACTGCTAAGTGATAGCTGACATCTATATACCTCGCATCGCAGGTGACTTCATCCCTTACCATGTGTATCTAGTCTCGTGTTATCTTGCTTACAAAAGATGGCACATTGCATGTACTCTGCAATGTATGGTGCATTGCATGTACTCCAGAGTAGTCAGTGTTTCCATTATTTTGATAAACCCCTGTATAATAACTTTAATCAACTGAACAGAACAGCCTTGATTAGATTATTCTTTTTAGGGACACCTGTCATTTTTTTTGTATCTATTATGGTATTTTGGAAAATCTTATTGTGTACATGATCCGTAAGCAACCATGGGTTATGGAGGTCTCACCAGATTATTTAATTTAGTTACCCAAACATTTATATCTTGAACACAGTTGCATTTGGCCAATTCTAACAAGGTGACATTCCCACTGCATTTTACTTCTTCCCCTTTTTCTGAGGTCTTTAGGCACACTGTTCATAACTCGATATTCTAATCTGTAGTTCTGCATGTGGAACAACATAATCAACACAATGCAGTCTCTCCCTACACAAGAATCTTCTCAAAGTGTTTGCTGATTCCTTCATCCAATCTCATCATTACTTACATAGTCAAACCACCTAATACCCTAAATACTGCATAAGCATCTGGAATCAAAATTATCTAGTATCTGGCCAGTTACTGGGAGATGTGGGTTCGAATCCCACTTACCCCAAAATCAATTTTTTTCAGCTTATTATTTCATGTCTATCTAATCTCCTGTTATCTTGCTTACAAAAGATCAGTTTTGCTACCACAGCAAGCTTTAAAAAAAAAAACAAAGCTTTATACAGCCTAATTTTAGTTTTTTGGTATGTATATGTCTGTTTTTCCACAATCTCCACAGATTCTTAAAAGTCTGAGTAACAGTGCTTATAATTTGAGGTGTAATATCATATGACCATAATTATGACTTGTGCTGTATTACTAAATTTCCATATGATTTATAGTTCTGTGACATCTGCAACGTTTGCTAGTGGAGATAAAGTAGTTTCTGGAAGTGATGACAGAACAGTAAAGGTATGGGACTTAAAAAACATGCGGTCACCTCTCACTACTATTCGACTAGCATCTCCAGTTAACAGGTAAGAAAGATTGATAGTGCTTTTATGTAGTTATATAGATTAAACAAAGCAGTGGGGAAGTGTGACTTTTTTATTGAATAGAAGAAGCAATTACTCAAAGCAGACTAAAAAATTGAACTGGAATGCCATTCTGCCAATGATGTTTTGAAACCTTGGAGTTTATTAACTAAGTTCATTAACTTTAATATTATTAACTATAATTAAAAATATAGTTCTGGAGTACCAGAACTATATTTTTAAGGCAAATATTCTTGTAATGTCTTGTCTACGTAATATAGTCAAACTTTTATAATCCAGCATTTTACAAACTGGAAATCTGTTGCAGCCCTTGGGTTCCTTTGAACTTCATTTGGATATAACCATCAGTTTTAAAGTTCATTGTATTATTTCTTCATTATCCATAACAAAAACGTGGCCTGCTCCATAATTTAAATTATACAGCATGAAACCTGTTTTAATACATTTTTTTTTAAATAAGAGAAAAACTTTAAATCTTTCTCATTTTTAATGTTATTTATTCATTATAATGTTATTGTTAAAGTGTGAAATCCTTTATTAATTTATGTACTGCCTGAATTATGTATTTTAATGATAACATCTATTTAATACATAAAATTGATTAATGCCACTTCTGAAATTATTTACATTTGAACTCCTTGAAACTGGTGATCACAAAAAAAAAATTCTTGAAAGTGGTTGGAATGATAAGAACTACTATGTTGCACTACAGTTGCCTAAGGGATCTCTTTAACTTGGTAGTGTTATGGGCTCCTGTGTTTCACTAAGTTGCATGTTTATTTGTAAACTTTCAGCCCACAGCAACCTCATTACTGTAGATATTTTGTATATTGTAATAAGGGTTTGTTTAATCTAACTATTATGTAGCTATATCTACATTTCAGGCTCAGGCAGTTCAAAATAATTAAACTATCTATAGACATTATTTCTAAGGATGCATGGAGCACTAACATTGAAAAGTACATTCGGTGGTAAAAACAAACAAAACTGCCTATACCTACTTTTGGTAACACTATAATTGAGATTCATGGCCACAAATACCAAGTGAACTGTGTGCGTCTCTTGACAGAAAACTGATTAAAATGGCGTATGGAACATGCACTCTATGGCAGCATCATAGGCAAACCTGTGCACTTCTTATAAGCAAGCAACTACTTAGCACATATTCTAGTTCCTGCTGACTATGTTATACTATGCCCAATGCAGTAGTAGTTAAAATTAATTTCTCTAATTCTTTTAACTTGACTAGTGTGGCAAACTGGTGCTTCTATCTATTATCATACATTTCTAATTATATCAGAGAAGTTTGAAGATTATTGTACAAATGTAAGGGAGGGTGCACACCACAGCAATTTACAACTGCAATCACGTGCAACTGTTGCATTTTTTGTGTTGCAAATCAATTGCTTTGAGACCCTCTCACACTACAGCAATTTTAATTGAGACAACTCAATTCATATTTCATGTCAATAATGCTGCCATCCTTAACTAAATTGTAAGTACATTAGATTGTATGCAGTAATGGAAAGAACTAGTGTAGATAATATGAAATTGTTGATAATCAGAAAAACTATGAAAACTCTATTTTTAATGGAATTTTTTAACATTAGAATAAGCCATTTTCTGTAAGCAAAAAATGATAACAAAATTTACAGTATATTTTCCAACAGTTTCTTATAATCTCAGTGCTTAATAGAATTGAAATTTTTGGATAAAAATTCACTATTCCTACTGTAATTAATTAATAGTTGAAACACACAAGAATTTAACACTCATTAGCCACATTATTAGAAACAGACCCATGGTTCAGAATTGTGGGAATTTTTTACCTTCATTTTTGAAAATAAGGTAAAAACAGTTGAGATTTCAAAAAAACATTCAGAATTGGTTGAAACTGGAAGAAAAAACAACTTACTGTGCTTAAAATATGCTTATATATTTCACTGCAGTTTAATATAATTAATACTTGTGTTTCACCCTGTTTGTATTAACTTTTCAGATTAATTTAACTGACATTACTCATAATAAGTATTCTAGCATCTATAGCTCTAAACTGTTCAATGAGTATTGTTGATATTCGAGACAGATTTGAGATATTTAATTTCCTTCATCCTCATTTTTCATTAAAAAAAGAAACTATTTACGAAAGACCTAATTCTTACATAATTGCAATGAAACATTTCTATTAAAATAGATGGGTATGTTTTAACAAAAAGACTATTTTTTTTTGATAGGAAACAGTTAAATCTTAGCTTTTTTCTAATGTAATTGGATGAAATCATTATCATATCCAATATCTTTTAATTGGATGCTGGGAGTTGGGGAAGCATGCTTAAGGAGCATGCTTCTCATTTTCAGGGATATCCTTAGAAAATGTTATTGTAACCCTCAGGGGGATGTAACTCAAGTATCTCCTCCTTGAGTACACCACTGGAAAGAAAACGATTAAATATAATTTTCCAAATAAGGAAAACCTAGTGCAATGTTAAAGAAAAAAATTCACAGCAAAAAACTTGTAAGCCAGCACTGTATCATGCCTCCACAAGAATACCTTTTTTCCTACACTCATACATTGTTTCTACAGGTGTAATATCACATGGTGCTGAGTTGACACCTGGAGAAGGATTTTACACACCATATATATGTTAGTTGTTTTTTATTGCAATGTAATGATTTGTTGAATAGGAAGTATAAGCAATACTGTTTATTAAGTGTCTTCAAACTACACTTCAGGTTAAATGTTTTTTTGTTTTTTTTATTTTTCATATTACATTTGGTATGCAGATTAAGTGAAAACTAGAAGTTTGGTCATATTTAACAGACGAGATAAATATAGCTAAGAGAATGCTAAAAAAATAATTACAATATTTGGTGCATTGAATAAGGTAGGAGAAAAGGAGCATAACTTATTAAATGCTGTTTATAATTCATTCTAGAACATGATCTCTCTTCACTGAACTCTTGGTGTATCCTTGCAGACTACTGATATTGCTTTTTGATAACATCACAATACTTTGGTATTGGAATGAATAAAAAGGAGAAACAACAGATTAGGATGACTATTGTTACATCATTTAGCTTCTCTGCAGTCAATAAGTGATTATCAATATTGAAATTAAAAAAAATCCCTCAAAAAGCTACTTGCCACAGAGGTCTGACAGGAGCCTGTTAGTTTATACGCCATAGTAAACATTCTGTGAGGAACCTTAGAAAACTGTGGCAGAACCTTAGAAAAACAACAGATATCCATGCCTTACCCAGGGCTCGAACCCAGGTCCCGTAAATCAGCCTAGCATGCTAACCACTTTGCCACAGGACAGTTATAAATAAATAATAAAAGAAAAGCAATAAATTACCCCTCAAGCAGTTGCTTGCCACAAAGGTCTTACAGGAGCCTGTCAGTTAATATTCCACAGAGGAATGCAAGATCCCAGCAGAAAAACAGCACAGAAAAGAAACATGCACAATTTACCCAGGGCTCAGTTATACTATGAACTTTTGATGTCCTCAATCATCCCAACCCACAAAGTTAATTTTTATGTGTATTTTTATGTGTAGATTCTATAGTGAATAGTGGCATATTACTAATTAAGTAAACAAATTGTATTTTGTGCATTTGAACCTCAGTTTCAGCCTTAAAATATTTAGCTTCTACTGGAAATTACACTTCACTCTCCTTGTCTGCAATTGATATAGTTCTTTTAATGGCTGGCAGTTCTTAATTATTTGTAATGAAATGTATAAATAATATCTTTAGCATGCATATATTTATATGTTTCAGGTTAGCAGTTTCCAGTCAGCATATTATTGCTATACCACATGATAATCGCCATGTTCGATTATATGATTTAAATGGAGTTCGTTTAGCCAGACTTCCTCGAAGCAACAGACAGGTAAGAAAGGAATTATGTGCAGTGTGAGAGAAGCAAAAATAAGTTCCAAATTTAGAGCATAAAATTTTAAGTCTAAAAGTATCCCACCGAGTTTTAACTTTAGTTCCACCTTTTTTTTAAATCCATGTAAAGTAACAGCATTTTGCAAATTGGTGACTGCTAGCAGCACTATTCAAAAATATTGTAAAGCAATGATGTTAAATAATCGTTTTGCTTTGATATCTTCTGACAGTTCACCAAACAGTTGTGATATCTGAATGTTTCCCTTTAATATTAACATTTAAATAATGTTAAGCTGAATACGGACAATAACAGAACACTAATTTCAGTTTAACCTATGTAAATTTTGATTTATTAATCTTTCCTAGATTATATATAACCTTAATTTACACTGACCAAAATATAACCAAAATTAAAAGCAGGGGCTAGTATGAAGTACACTGCTTTGTCTGTACTTATTCCTGTGCAAATGTTAGCTGTGTAATTTCTTAACAATTGTTGCACAAATCAATTCAAAATTGAAAGTGGGAGGTCATCTTAATGCAATTTCTCAAAGCAGTTAAGGGATAATACACAAGTTATGTCGGTGTGAAGCCACCTTTCAAACTCTGTAAGTAGAGTTGCCACCTCTCCCAAGTTTCTCAGAAAGTATCTCTAGGTTTATGCAAAGGTCTCTGGGGTCTAGATTGAATCATTAATTGTTCAAGTTAGCAGAAAAGTAATTCAATTACATTTTTTTTTTCATTCATACAAATTGATTTTAACAATGAAACTCATGGATAAAATCCTCATGTTTCCTACTTGTATTACATATGTGGAATTTTTTTCCATGAAATATATGTGACAGTAGTTAGTTTCACACATATGAAATATATGTGATGGTAGTTAGTAAAGGCTAAATATTGCACTAAACTACATTTATTGCATTGAAGTACTGTTTTATTATGTTAGTTGTTTTTATTCACTTAAAATATTCAAAGATATTTTTAACAGGGTCACAGAAGAATGGTTTGCTCAGTAGCCTGGCTAGATGATCAGCCATCATTGCAGTGTAACTTATTTACATGTGGATTTGACAGACTTGTTTTTGGTTGGCATTTGATGTTCCCTAGTAAAGAAGATACAAAACCAAGTGTTCTCAAAGTCAACTAAAAAAATTTACATGTGAAAGTGTTTTATTGTAAAAGAGCCATTGTAGCCATGATGATTTACCTATATACCAACAAGCAATTAACCATTGATTGCATGATAATTACAGTAGGTGCCACTTAACATAATCACATTTTTAATCTTTTAATTCTCTTAACACATTCACTTCTACTGTGATGCCTGTACTTGGAAGGCCACTATTACAAAGGGTAACCTCACACACAGATAACATAACTTTAACCTCAATTCTGCTGCCACTAGGGAGAAAGGGAACCTGGTTAGTGCTGACTGGTTCATATGGGAGGGACAGCTGATATTTGAGCACATAATGTGTTGATCTAGAACAAGAGCAGCATGACACATATCAAGCAATACTGAACATGTTTGCAAAAAAAGCTGGGTCATTTTTGAAAACCATGCAGTAGTGTGGATGGCTCTGAATTATCATTCCCTTTCACCAATATTAAAAATATTCTCTGAGCTGTAGTACAGGCCAAACATTTTTTTACCCAATTATCAGTATCTTGGCCATTAGAATGCTGCTTTTCGCCATTTAGCTTTTTATACTCATGTAGTATCTATCCTTTGATCTTGTTAGCAATCCATCTTTACTTTGAAGTCTAAAGATGTTGCTTTTTGCAACAGTATCCTGCAATTTACAGGGATATTCATTGAGGCCACCTTGCTTAAACAGAAGCAATAAGGGGTTCATGTACTGACTTTTGCCTTGCTGCTTCCTTTTTCTATTTTCAAAAGCCACATTTACCTTTGATCATGATTCCTCAAATGTTTGGATATTGAGGACTGAAGTATTCCTAGCTTCATAGCCACTGCTCTTTGAGATCTTCTATTTAAATTTAATTAGAAGAAAAACATCTCTAGCAAATATGGAATGATCATTTTCAGAGAGAAGAAAGTTTATGGCTTTGGTACTCTAATAGTGGAAATTTGAATTAATGGATGATTCAGAAAATGCAAATACTAATATTTTATTATACTTATCCAACCCCCCAAAAAATTCTTTAATATAAAAGTTTCATTATCTCACCCACACACCCTCAGAGTAATAGGGCAAATTGCTACTGTCAATGTAAACCCTTTTACTATCACATTGTACCATCAAAATTTCAAATCTGAAGCATGAATAGTTCGTTTATCATATTTGTTTAAAAGTTTTGCATTTTTCAACTTTAAGGCCCTCACATAAGGGAAACTGAAGATTTGGAAAATTTGAATCCTGATATTTCTTCAGTATCTACATAACCTAAAAAAAGGTTTTTTCATTTATTTCTAAAAATAAAGTTGAATATCTACTGGTAGATGCTAAAGTTTTCCTTTAATGAGCTATAAATTGTTACCTCTCGAATAGCTCATGTTTTTGCTTCAAACGTAAATTTTTCACTGACATTTTTTCAAAGGCCTAATAATTTAAACTGATAAACACTGTTTAATGCTTATAACAATGCTTTGATAATCACTAGCAAACACTGATGGGTTCAGATGAATGATGCATGGAATAATGTTGGTGTGGTAATATGTAGCCTAAGGAAGAAACAGCCACCCGATGAATCAGTGTCCCTAAGTATTGGCTCACTGTCCTACAGCTTGAAGGGTTTTTGCATATGTGGAATTCATTCATCCTTAACTTGCTGTCCAAAATGTGAAACATTCCCTCTTCAATGCAGCTTAACATGGAAGATCATAACAGTAGCTTTTTGCTCCTGAGGTCCCAGCTCTATGAGACATTTCCTACAAACATTATCTGGCTTTTGAAAGTAATGAGGCTTTAACACAGCAATTAAACATTTTTTTTTATTCAAATATTATAAAAATCTGATATGCATCAAATTATTCTATTTGCTGGTGTATAAGACACATGGAGATTTTAGATGTCATTTTTCAGGCAAAATATTTTCACTATATGACTTGGGTGATAGATGAAAAAAAAATTTTTTTTTGCAGTAGTCGATTTTAATCAAAATATTATTGAGCAGTTGAATGAAACATATAAGAAATATGTACCTTTTTTTAAGAACTAAAATGCCATGTTTAAATCACATTTAACTCAGGGCTAACCTTTCTACATTCCATTGTCACTTTCATCAGGTAATTGTCTTCACTGCTGTCATTAGAAAACTCTAGTTCATAAAACAGCTGATCTTCACTCCCATCCATATCATTACTGATGCCACACATAAATGAACCAACTATAACTTCTTTTTTATCAATCCCCAAGATTTTTTTACCCATTCACAACCAGTTTTTGTAAGGTCATGCTCAGAATTCCCTATCCATTTATTCCACTCCTCTCACATTAGTGTTTTGAATGGCTTATTGATTGAGACATCTAGAAGTTGAAGTTAACAAATTATTAGTCCTCCAAGCACAGTTATCTTGGTATTAAAACTAGCTTGGATTTCTTGCCTTCAGTTAAATGGATCAAAACTGATCCCACACTAATAAGGTAAGTTTTTTCAATAAAACACCAAACTGCTTTGACCAAAATTTTTTTCATCCACAGATCAATCCCTTCTTCATCCATCCACTCTTGGGGTGAACATCTACAGGTAAATATATATGATGACAAGACCCACTAGTTCTGCCTAAAGCACTACCAGTATTGGGATAATGCCATGTTTACCACTATCTACAGTCAGGGGCAAGACAGTACCATATAAATACAGCTCATCCCCGACTACCTAATGGTGAACAGTACTATAGGAGTAAAGCTCATCCATTGGTCAAAACCTAAATTTAATCTATGTCCTGGACCGCCACAAACAAGGATATGAAGATCCAAGTTGCCTCGGCTCCCGTGACGGGAACTCTTAGTCCGGCCTTCTTCCATCTTGGCCTGTCCGACCGGTCCCACTCCAGTCAGCATAGCCTTCGACTTCATTTAGGCCCTCAAGCCCCCCCCCCCCCCCACACACACACACACACCTTGACAAGGTGGTTCTGTATCAGGGGGGGCATCTACAATGACACTGTGGAATTATCTCTTGGTAAAGTGTTTAGTTTGAAAATTAGAAGTAGTGGTAGTTCTGTACCATCTATGCAGCAAGCCAAAGCAGTGTGTATTGAGGTTTTCAGGAGCTGTCATTTAAATGATGGGTTTTGACTCCTTTCTGGCCCACAGTTATATTTGGAGTCATTTTCTGTGCAATCCTGGTCTTTGGATGCATTCTTAAATCTCATCTTTTCATAAAGCTGGGGTACCATGATATTGACCCATAAAAATTGGAAATTTCGTGCTTTTCTGCTTTTTCAACTCAAGAATGATCATTTAATTGAAACTGAAATTCCCTGATTCCTACAATTGACTATACATGCTCTTACGTACTCTAAAAACATGTCTTATACACCGCCAAATAGAGTAATGTAACAGAAAAACTGATTATGTGGAAACTATATGCAGCAAAATTATAAATGCAATTTTCAATTATAAGGGTTTTATTCAGTTTATTTTAATTGATTCTAATAACCAGTGATCACATTAAGCAGTGCCTACTGTACCTTTAAAATGATACCATAAGAATAGTATTTTCAGTTTGATTTTTAATGTGTGTGTGTATATATGTAGAAATGTGTTAAATAGTGATTGTTGTATCATCTTTTTATATTTAAGAGCACAACTGGAAAGAAATAGTCAAATGCAGAGATAATGTGTATTTTATTGTACAGTCACTTGCATTTCTTTGTATATTTTGAATATGTTATATTTAAGTAGGTAGTTATCTTCATACTTTTCATTAGAGATATCAATATTATATATATATTGTTGGACTAGTCAGAACTAGAGGTTAACATTCTGATAAACAGCTATTTTTATATTCATAGTCCTGGGCTGACATTTTATACCTTCTTTTTTCTTATTTCTGTTTTCTTTAGAAATAAATATTTGTTACAGCATTTAAATTAGTTGTTGGATAAATTTGAATTCACAACACAGTTGTTTAATGCTAAAAGGTTTTAGAGCAGGGATTCTCATCTTGGAAGTTGTGATCCTGTTTGAGTTGCTAAAAAATTCTGATCTGATCCTCTCGACTTTCTCTGAAAAACTGAACATCTCAAGAGTTGATGATGGAAAAATAAGACTAACCATCTCATTGAAGAAGATATTTGAAAATTTATTTCATTGCACAGAATTGATGGATTTCATTTCACTATTTGCTCATCAAAATATTTTTTAAGAAAAAAAATCAATTCTAGATATAATTACGTTCAAATAAGTTTGTTTCTAAAGGGTATGTTAGGTTGTGACTATCATGTAGGTAAACATTAACTGAGGATCCTTTGAATTGTTAAAATGGAGGACTTTTGAATGGTTATTAAAATGGTTAAGTTCTTTGAAATGATTATTAACACGAGTTGTTATTGATATAAAGTTAGGAATCAATGAGAATTAAAAATTGTGTTATCATAATTTCAACTTCTTTGAGATTGTGCACAGTTAAATGAAAAGCTTTATCAATATTCAAATATCAAAACTACACACATTAAGTAAGCTGCATACTAAAGTAAAATGTTAGTCTCTACTTTTGTAGGTTTCTTTACCAATGTCTAGTGAATGTCAATAAACAATCTCGTGCAACCCGTGTGCAAAGAAAAATTCTGTGGCCTTGTAAATAACAGCATTTTCCCAATGTGAATGGGGTCATGTCCTTTATTATATGGTGCACCAAATGTAGTTAATTTGAAAAGGTACCTTTTGGTATAATGTGCTGAGTACATATATAGCTTAGAGCAAATTGTGAATACCAATTAAAATTTCTTGTTTGAGGCAAGCAAGGCTTTAGTTACCCTAGTGACATAAAATCCGAAACAAAAAAAAATTATTTTCCATGATTTTTTTTACTGAATTTTTTACACATGCACATCTATCATCTGATGTAAATTGCAATTTTTCATTCAAAATTGCATTTACCTAAATAAATATATAGTTTTGTGGAAATAATGAGTTTTACGAATATGCAGGATTCGAACCCACATCTCTCCAGATTCAAGCCAGCGTATTCTAAGACCACTAAACTAATGCCAATTTGGTCTTTTTTCCCACTAATGTGATCTATCAATACCCCGCTATATATGATCGGGGAACGCAACTTTGAATAATGCACTTCGTAAGATGTAAATAAGTCACTCAGGATAAAGCATTATTAATTAATAAATAGTAAATCCTAATCAATACTTGTTGACTTTGAAGTCAATAGATAGTTTTGTGAGATATATATACCATATTATATATATTTAAAAGTTAAATTTTGTTCTTTTATTAACTGAAAAAATATTTCTTGAGAGGCCATTGTTGCTTGCAAGAAAATTGGGTGCCTAAAACTTGCTTCAACATTTTATTGTAGTCGTTGGTCTTTAAAAATACATTTTAATAGGATGAATTTTATAACTGTTGAATAGTATTCTTTTTAGGTTTTTTTAAATGTATTTTGTTTTGGAAGCTCTTAAGGAATGGAATTTGATCTTCCTTAAAGATAAATTATAAAACAGTGAGTAAACATTACTGCAACTTCCCTAAATTGTTGAATATAGGAATGAGAGCTGTAAAGTTCCTTGTTATGTAGATAAAAAAAAAACGTAAGATGTAGCAATTATTTTCTGAACCATAATGCGAGTTATGAATGCTGAAGCAGACAGCTCATCAGTAACTTTGTCTTGTATCCAATGACCACATGAATTTTAAGTACTGGAACACTGAATGCTCTTATTTAATAAAAAAAAATGTATCTTCGTACACAAATTAGTACTTTATAATCCTTAATACTAATCTAAAACAATTGCTACGTGAGCAGGTGCATATTTTCAGGGGACAGCATATCGTATAGTAAATATCGGTACTGACTGTGACTGTGTAAAATATATCAGCACAATTATAATTTTGTCAGTGAGGATGCACAAATCAAACTGAAGAAAGGAAAAATTGCCCCAGTGTAAAATACTAACTGTAGAATTTTGTAATTTTTTCATTTACTGAGTAAATATAAATAAAAAAAATTGAATATTGAAATTACTTCAGCAATAATATACGGTAACTAAGCTTAATGAGTGTAATGTATATTTCATTTATAATGTAGCTCTAATGTACAGCTGTTTTTATAACGGAATGATTTTTTTTATAAATTACTTGGGATGTGATGCTTACATTGAATACTTATCTATATATTAAAGGTAAAAAATGTGAGGGGGTGGGGGGGGAGAAGAAGCAAAGTTGATGGAAACATTTGTAGACATCTTCGGAGATGAACTTGAAAACCTTAGATTTTCAAGATAAATTCATTTTACTACTGAGGCCTTCAAAAAGTTCTTGACATGTGCCTGTAGATTTGCCCTCGTTCTTCCGAAGTTAATAAGCTATGACTTGTTTGAAAGCTTGTCTAAACTTCTGATTACGTATTAAAAGCAAAGGCTGTATCATCAGTTCTCTTCGCTAACGGTGCGTCAATTCGGGGTATGAAATCAGTGTATTGTTGCTATGGAGCTATAAAAGACTGGGAAAGAGATACATTTTCACGAGGATGCAGCTTTCGGACGAAGCGAAAACAATTCATGCCTATTTATCACAAGTATATGGTACTGTTACGGAATGAATGCGTAAATTCAACACTGCAGAGCTTCGAAGATATCTTTCGTGCAGGAAGACGGAAGGAGGCCGGGAACGATAGAACCATCGCTGCTGTTTGGGAACTCGTTACGGAAAACCCACATCACCATTCAGGTAATAAGTTTAGATGTCACTGTATCTATTGGCAGTGTGAAAATAATTATTCATCAACATTTAAAGCTCCGAAAGATTTGTGTCAAATGGGTAAGCTACAAACTGAAGAACAGCAAAAAGAGTGGATTCATGCAAGGAGATGCTGGCAATGTTGGAACCCAGCGGACCCAAAATGGTTAACAGACATTGTCACAAGTGATGAGACGTGGTTTTATTACAAGTCCCAGAAAGATCGACAACTATGTTTGGGTTGTGGAGGATGAACCACTCCCTCAAATCCTCTAACAAGACTTTTGCTCAAGGAAGAGGATGGATGTTCATAAATTTTTTTCGTTTCCCAAGGAGTAGTAGCCATGGACACCTTACCCGAAAAACTGACCATAAATGACCAATACTACACGAACATTGTTTTGCTCCAAATGGTCAGAGTGAAGGAGCAGCGTCCAGCAACAGACTGGCAATAAAAACATTGTTGGAATTAAAACTGCTAGAAATTTTGGGGTGCAAAGTAAATGTTACCAAGTTTCTATTGACAACAATGACTTGACCCACTATTCCCATGGGGGTGGAAAAAACTTTTTTTTAAAGTGATAATTGGAAAACTCTTCTATTTGGATTGGTACTAATGAACTATAATTCGCATTTTTCAAATCTTAAGGTAGTTTAAATTTATTCCGTTAGAGGTCACTAAATATGGAAACGGCAAAACTGTTGACTTTTGGAAAGCTTTGTATATGACAGACTGTTGAATAATATGCACGCCTAGTTTGCCTGCGATGTCTCGTACAGTTTGGCGCATATCGGATTCAATTAAGCCTTCAATCAGTCGTTATCAATCGTTTCATCGGGTAGATCACGTGGCTTATTTTGAAAGCTGATCAAAAAAAAATTTTTTTTAAGTGAAACTATGTTGAAGGCCGATCAAAATCTTTCAAACGAATGTCGTGTTGTCCATTCACTAGCTTTCGTAATCTGTAGTTCCCAGGTTCGAGTCCCAACTGGGTCGGCGTTGAGCTTTATCTCCGCAAAATTCCCCGCCCTGCCCACGGTCAGTAGGGGGACACCGATGGGCTTGGAAAGGCCACCGTCCGTAGGATGGGACGTTAAGTCGTGGTCCCGTGTGTGGGAGAGCCATACCCTGTGCACGTTAAAGAACACGCTGGATGGCCTTGACGGGAGACTACCATCTGTCTCCCAACAGCTGTTCCAGTGGATCCCCTCCCCCCACCTTCTCTGAGCCTTCGGGGTCCTTGTGGCCTGGCCATTTAGCCCATGGTGTGCAAAAAAGTGCCTCTCAGAGGTAAAACAATCCAATCCATTCACTAGCTGTGCCCCGGTTTAACTCTTATAATAAAAACATGAATTTGACTCTTCTCCATTGTTCCTTTGAAACTCTTACAATTCAATTTCCATAAAATGTACTGACGAAATGGCTACTGTGTAATCGTAAGGGGGCTTCATGATTTAGTATAACATCACAAGGCGCCATCTGGCGACATTTTCAGCTCTTCAAACATCGAAAACTTTATGCATCAGCGAAATCGACCATTTGATATGCAACAACCTAATCCTAATGGAAAAATAGAAGATTTATTGTCAAGAAACTTGCTCTATTCCCTCTCTTCCACAGCCTGGAAACTTCTAGATAATCATACGACTAAAATATCTTTATGCACATAAGCAGGCTGGGATCTAAAAAAAACAAATTACAACCCTAGATGCCCCAGCTCAGAAGCGCGGGTGTGGCTCAGTTGGTAGCGTGCCAGGCTCGTAATCTGCAGTTAGCAGATTCGAGTCCCAGCTAGGTCAGTTTGACTTATCTCCGCAAAACTCCCCCACCCTGCCCACAGTCAATACCAATGGACACCGAAAGGCCACCATCCGTCAGATGGAACATGTAAGTTGCGACTCCATGTGCAGGAGAGCCACACCCTATGCACATTAAAGAAAACGCTGGATGGCCTTGTCTGGAGGCTACCATCTGTCTCCCAACAGCTGTTCCAGTGGGTCCCCTCCCCCAACCTTCTCTGAGCCTTCGGGGTCCTTGTGACCTGGCCATTTAGCCCATTGTGTGCAAAAAAGTGCCACTCAGAGGTAAACCAACCACAACCCAAAGCCCCAGCTCACAGGAATTTGAAGGATGCCCTTTGCATCCTTCGAAGTTTGTCAAGCAGTGTACTTGGGTATCCAAAGAAAATGCCACACCATTAAGGAATGCACGTAACTTGCACATGTAAACAAGTAGGTGGGAAAGAAGTAATCATTGTATCCAGGGCATGCACGAAAAGTTACCAAACCATAACATCACCCCTCCAGCCTGCTGAACACGCCATGCATCCTGGAACCATGGGCTCGTGTTACTTTCTCAAAATGCTAATATGGCCATCAGCATAATTTAGTTGATAACTATTCATCTCATCAAGTGATAGATTTCCATGTATTAAGTTTGTGCTGAAGTGCCCATGCAATGCGGTTTCTTGTTTCTCAGTGAGCACAGATATCTGTAATGGCAGTCAACTGACGTAGCCCATAAGAATTAAGGTATAACATATTGTCTATGTGGATATTAGTCTTGCCATTCCTGTTTTACTGGGTGGTTAGCTGGGTAACTGTGCTGCTGGATGGAGATGGAACACACGTGGCTGTCCCAAGTGTGGTCGATGTAACAGTAGACTTGTGACCCCACAGAACGGGTACAGCTCACCATCGTGGCTGTAGTGCCGACACAATCAATCCACATTTGAAGTCTGAAAGATCGCGACGCAAATTCTTCCTGGAAGTAACGAGGAAACTGATTGTCTCACGAGAGTACCGGATGTTCCCGACCTTGAGCTGATACAAACACCACAGACTGGTCCATATAGACTGCATTTCAAAAATATCTAATCAAACTTTGGGAAACAGGTGTTCTACTGTGCTTTGTGATGAAAAACTTTCCTGATGCTTCACAGTTATAGCACATTTTGGTGAGCTTATTTCATGAGTTCCATGTCTACAGGACACATCCAGGGATTCTTCTTACTCTATTTCTGACAGCATAGGAGATGTATACAAATGTTGGGCAAAATCCCACATCTCCTGGATAATCTCGATCATACCTATCCTCTGCCCATTGGAGGGCCAACTACATGGCCTGCACTATCTCCTAACTTGAGTACATTGAATTCTTACGGGGACGAGGCTGATGCTTAGACTACTACTGTCCTAATACACATTTCTCTGCTGTTCCACAGCACAAGGTTTTTTAATTGAAGGTCTTGCTGGAGGGTGGATGGCGGTTAATGGCATTTCCCACAAGATGTAGTGCTGTATATGTACAGGGAACATCGGGACTTGTCATACAATTTATCACAATTGTCCTAATACACAAGCTCTCCACCAACCGATCGTTAATGGTAAAAAAAAATTGGAACACTTGGACTTTTCAATTGTGTTCAACAATTGATGTGAACACACTGTGAAGTGGGTATTGCTGCAAAGGAAGGCCATTTCGAACACTTACTACGATGTAGACATAATTGTCATCGATCACTTAAATAAATAGCTGTAACGAAAAGTTTCCTTACTTGCACTCTCAAAATGTGCAATTGTGCAACTCAAATACAAACATACTATTAATCCTTTTGGAACCGACCTGTATAGTGACCCCCCACTTCATTAGAAACGAGAACCGCTACTGCATTTAATCATCCTGAAGCACTATGGGCTATGAGTTCCAAATAGACCGTGCAGTTTAATTCTCCAAGCATATCTGTCCTGAGTAACATCTGCTGCATCCGGCCACTGCACACCAATTCTAACAAGGTCCTGTTTGACATTATCTGCCCACCGCATCCTAAGTCTCCCCCTTCTTTCTGAGGCCTTTAGGCACACTGTTCATAACACTATTCGCCAATCTATAATTATTCATATGGGCAACATGGCCAAACCAGCGGAGTCTCTATCTGCACAATATGCTGCTTAAAGGAGGTTGCAAACTCCTTTGCCTAACCTCATCATTAGTTACAAAGTTGAACCATCTAATGCCCAAGATACTGCGTAAGCATCTGGAATCAAAAGCATCTAGTTTCCTGTTATCTTGTTTACAAAGTGTCCAAGTTTCACTACCATAACTAACCCTGGAAAGAATAGAACATTTATACAGTCTAATTTTAGTCTTTGTGGAGAAATAGGCATATTCACCTAATCTCCATAGATTCTTAAAAGATGGATTCTTCATATGAGATTAACAGACGAATAAGGATTCACCAGAATAGCACATCACCAGTATCTGTTGCACAGCTCCCAAGGTAATAAAACTGACACCTGCTCAAGACTGGAACCATTCAGATGAACTGAATCACAACCTGCCTCACCATTTTCATCACTTTAGTTTTCTCTCTGTTTATAACCAAACCTACTCTACTACCAGTCTCATCAACAGCTCGAATGAAAGAGTTCATCTCATCAACATCATTTGCCAAAAGGGCTAAATCATCAGCATAATCTAAATCACAAATTTTAGTATCTCTAGACCATTTATGGCTAAAATCTTTCCCTTGCAGTGAATTTCGCATAACATAATCAATAACCAAAGAGAAAAGGAGACAATACCACCCTTGTTGAACACCAGAAGCAATGCTAAACCAATTGCTACAAGCCTTACCAACACTCGCACATGGCTCAGTGTTGTTATAGACAGCGTTCATTATGTTAACTAACTTGTCTGGTATACCCTATGATTTCACAATCAACCACAAATTATGACGATCAGCAGAGTCGAAAGCCTTTTTGAAATCAACAAAGCTAGCAATCAATAAACATTTCTCAAGAATCTGCCAAGTAAAAATATCTGATCCACACATCCCCTACCACTTCTGAATCCACATTGCTCATCACACAATTGCCTGTCAACCAGATTCTTAATTCTATTAAGCACAATCATGGAAAGAACTTTACCTGGAACAGAGAGTAGGCTAATGCCCCTATAGTTATCACAAGAACTGTGATCACCTTTTTTGAAAATAGGGATGATATTAGCTCTGGTAAAACCTTTAGGAACCATGCCTTTTATCATAAAAGATATTCAAAATTTCAGTCATCTAAGTGGTAACCACGATATTCTCAGCTCTAAGCATTTTTGTAGTAATTTCATCTACCCCTGGGGATTCATGAAGTTTAAGTTTAGAAAGAGCCAAAATAACTTCATATTGTGTTATAGGGCCAACATTAAAGCCACCAATGGATCTATCATCATTGCAAACAATGGGAATAGAACTAACCGCATTGTTTAGAATATCACTGAAATGCTCAGCCCACCTAGCCATAACAGAATCCTCACCTTCTATAACCTTACCTTGTTAATCCTTCAATCCCTGTATACCTCTGTTTTTTACCACACAAAACATTATCTGGTACAGCTCTCTGCTGTTGTGCTGTCTGCTTCCTCAGCCAAGCCATCAAGCCAAAGATTCTTAGCAGCAGCTAACTGATCCTTTACACTTTTATTAAGCTCTCTGTAATGTTTTCTATTAGGACTAGTAGGGTACGCATTAAGGACATTCCTGCAGTTCCTTCTTTCTGAAATAAGTTCAAGTGCCTTATCACTCAGATAATTCTGTCTCCTCTGCTCCTTTTTTCCTAAAAGAGTACTGCAAGTTTCCAAAAAAGCCTGTTTAAAATAGTCCCATTCTTCCTCAACTTCAGTAGTAAGCAAACCATGATTGTCATAATGACTAAGTAACCTATCATGGTAAGCTTTAGCTATAACTGGATCTTTCACAGCTTCAGTATTAAAAGTAAATTTTTTAACCCTAGCATAACACTTTTTAAGTTAAATTTGCAGGACACTTTTAACAAGGTAATGGTCAGATCCAATTTCAGTTTCTCTGGTATTCTCCAGGTATTCCTAACAGAATTGGCCCATTGCTGTTAATATATAATCAATCATATTCTTATGCAGCCCATCAGGTGAAACCCATTTGTACTTACGTATGTCGCGGTGTTTGTAATAAGTGTTAGTTATTCTGAATCCATTGAGTTTACTTACCTGTAGGAGACGTTGCCCATTGCCATTGCAGCTACCAATAGGGCCTATTACTCCTCCCCAAAGGTCAGAGTCGGTACCAACTTTGGCATTGAAGTCACCAAGAACAAGGGCACTATCTCCTTTCTTGACAGAATTCAAAATATCCTGAAGTTGTCCGTAAAACCTATCCTTCTCATCCTCGTCAGCATCCTCAGTGGGGGCATAACAGCAGATAACATTCAAGTCTTTAATGCTCGTCTGAAATTTTGCTGCAAGAAACTTTCATTAATGCACTCGTATCCTAGAAGAGCATCACTAGCATGTCTGCTGAGCAGCAGACCCACGCCTTGGTGATGCTTTCCATCCTCCCTCCCTGTAAAGAGAAATTTAAAGTTATTTTTAAGTATCTCACCTTTATCTGTCCATCTGGTCTCTTGCAAGCCTAGAATATCTAGGTTATAGTGCTGGAATTCCTTTGTGAGGACATCATGAGAATAAGTTCTATGTAATGTCCTCACATTCCACGTTTCTGCAGAGAGAAAATGATTAGTAGGATTTTTAAAGAAACTAGGTTTATTGAGATAGGTAGGGCCAACAATATCAAACAGTCCCCTAATCGCAGGCATGGGGCAAAGACCTGTTCCTCCTCTGCTAAAGGCTGAAGTCACCGATGCTGGTAGGAACTTCAGGCACCACCTTTTCAAGTGGACTTTTTCAAGAGCCACATGGCCTGCCTGAGACATTACTCCAGTGTAGGCTTGACAATGCCCAACTAGCTAAGTGAGGTTCAGGTACCTGCGATGGCCTCTGATTAGGATTATCCACCAGCTGACATAAGGTACGCCATGCCTCTGTTCACTTAGGGCTGGCAACAGAGAAAGTAAACAGAAAACACCGGCAGATTCTCCCTCCACAGAGGCCCACCAGTACAGCAAATCCAGGATCAATAATCAAGCTCAAATCCATAAACAAGTCCAGTCTAGTAGGTATAAATGATCAGCACCAGGACAGTGTGAAGTTGACCACTCCTCAGCAGGGTTGGAAAAAAAAAAGTGGCCATAGATGACCAGATCAGTAGGCCATACTGAACTAGCAGCCCTCCGCTTCCGTTCCCTTCCAAAAAAGAATATCTCTTTTGAAAGGTACTAATGGCCTGCACCACGAGAAGGCGGGGTAGGACATTAGGTGTTAGACCTGACCGGTTCTGTGCATCATCACTAGGGATTGGTACACAGCTCGCCTTCCAGTTTATGCCTAACATTTACAGACCTCTGCATTTAATACTGATGTATAATTATACAATTTTACTCTACAAATGCACACACTAGAGACGAGTTCGTATTAAAATTTTCGAGCCTGATATTGGGGGAAAACATCTAAGACACGTAAAGCATACATAAATTAATTCAATGTCCTAAACCATAGACACCATTTTTTTTTTTTGGAAAATTCTTGGGTTGGGTTGTTTTATCTCTGAGCGGCAGTTTTTTGCACACCAAGGGCTAAATGGCCAGGTCACATGGACCCCGTAGGCTCAGAGAAGGTTGGGGGAGGGGACCCACTGGAACAGCTGTTGGGAGACAGATGGTAGCCTCTCGTCAAGGCCATCCAGCGTGTTCTTTAACGTGCACAGGGTATGGCTCTCCCGCACACGGGGCCACGGATTAACGTCCCATCCGACGAACGGCGGCCTTTCCAAGCCCATCGGTGTCCCCTACTGACCGTGGGCAGGGAATTTTGCGGAGATAAATCTCAACGCTGACCCAGCTGGGACTCGAACCTGGGAACTAGAGTTTACGAGTCTGGCGCACTACCGACTGAGCCACCCCTGCCCAGGAAAATTCTTGAGTAACGTCATTATAGGGAAGAAAGCTAAATGCTGCTTATTTTCAATTACTAACAGACGAGGTCATGATGTAGAGGGGAAAAGAGAAGGGATGTGGGGTCTAAATCCAGCTCTGCTAGACTGAAATATAAGAAATTTCCGTTATGACAGAACACGAAGCATCTATTTTCAACCCGAACTCATTTCTAATAAAAAATAAATACCCCCTGGAGCAGTTTCTTGTTACAGAGGTCTGAGATAATGCCTCCAGAACTTTGAGTTGTGTTTACAAGGCACGTTGTCTTCATGGGGCTCCCGCCAAACTTTGCTTGCTGTCGGTACAGAACAAGGTGTACAGACTTGTAGAACCACGATTTTTCCCCCCAGACTTTAGTACCTAGTCAGGGTGTTCTGACACCATGGCAGACGAACTGTCCTGTTCTTTGCAGAAATCAATGGTTTCCGTAGTCACGCGACTGCTAATACCGATCCTCTTCAATTCTCTGCGCATAGTTCGCTGAGATACGGGTCAGCAACAGTCTTCATTGAATGCTTTGGTCAAGTGCTGCACACAGGAAGTCCTGTTTGTCCTTGCAAGATTTTTCAGACGACGATCTCGTTCTTGACAGATGGTCGTCGCGCCGCAATTACCCCTCTTAGACAAGCAATGTGGGTTACTTTTCCACTGATTAAACACCAAAGATTTCTGACGTATTGAGAACCAGACAGTTCTGCTGCTTCCACAATAAGCCCTTTATCGAAGTCTGAAAGATCCCTTTTTTCAATGTGATCAAAACTACTGACGGGCATGTCTTAGTTGCCTAGATCACGTGACCACGTATTTTGCATATACGCTGCACAAGTTACGATTACGTACATCTGCATAAAGGTTTCTAATTCAGTGGCAAGTGAAAACAAATTTTCCTGTTTCTTGTGAATTCCTTAGTGCAAAATTTGCTTTAAAAAATGAAATTTTATAGAAAACTCGCTTATCAAAAATAGGGTCGGATCTAGGGGGGGGGGGGGGGATAATAAGAGCATACCCCCTCTTCAGAATGCAAATAGTAACAGAAGCCAAAACAATTTGCATTTCGAGTCGTCCGTGGCCGAATGATTAATACGCTTGACTACTGTTCAAATTGGCCTGATTTCGACCGCTAGGATATTTGTGTTGTTTTTCTGCCCCTTCATTTTTTTTAGATCCAGGGCTGATTAAAAGTATAAGAAACTTGCATGTTAATGAGAATGAAAGCCCACATTTGGGTTGGGTTGTTTTACCTCTGAACGGCACTTTTTTTGCACACCATGGGCTAAATGGCCAGGTCACATGGACCCCGAAGGCTCAGAGAAGGTTGGGGGAGGGGACCCACTGGAACAGCTGTTGGGAGACAGATGGTAGCCTCCCGTCAAGGCCATCCAGCGTGTTCTTTAACGTTGGGTTGTTTTACCTCTGAGCGGCACTTTTTAGCACACCATGGGCTAAATGGCCAGGTCACATGGACCCCGAAGGCTGAGAAGGTTGGGGGAGGGGACCCACTGGAACAGCTGTTGGGAGACAAATTTAAGCTGTTTAAATACAAATTTACGGTAAGCAGTTCGCATCATCATTCTTGTCTATGGACGCGTGGAGTGTAAAACCGGACAATTTTTTTCTTTATATCTATTGATGAGGGAAATAAACTTTTTTCTCTTTCGGAGAAACTAGAGGAGGGTAATGGAAATTATTTTCTTGAATAAAATTTATTTAAACCCATTTCATGATTTGAACTTGCAATTCATAAACGGAAAAAACTACTTTTGAGGCTAAATATCAGCTCTCCAGAAACGTAAATTCTAAGTGAACAAATTGCCATACTCTACGCAGTTATTTGTTTACTGGAATATTTTAAACTGTAATATATTCAAACAAAAAATTTTGCTGGAAGTATAGACAGAGGTATATTTTTTTATCCTATTAATTCATTACCACTTATTTGCTTTATAGAAAAACAAAAAAATTAGTCACCCTGGCTGAATGTCACCTAATATCGCGTAACGCCTCCATGCGACTGAAGAACAGCCGAAATCCTGTCTAGCATGGATGCAACCAGTATGCGGATGTAGTACACATCAATATTCATCCACTCTTCCTGCAGCAAACGCCGTAGACCAGATGGCTGGGACATCGCTTTACTCGTTGCCTGAAATAGTCGCACAAGGTTTCTATGGGATTAAAAATATGGAGATTTGGCGGGCCAGTCGAGATTTCGAAGGCTTCAGAATGCTCGTCGTATCAATCCAACACAATTTGAGCCCTGTGCACGTCACAATTGTCTTCTTGGAGGACGGAGGTATCTTTCTGATGATCACTGTGGAGATGCTGCACAAAAGGAAACACCACAACCAAAGGACCCATTTCTTCGTACGTGAAACACACCCAGACCATCACAGAACCTTTCACACAGGCAGCATGCGGCTTACGATGTACCCGTCGCCTCGCATCATTCGAGTACAAAAACATGACTCGTCCGACCAGATCACACGCTTCCAAGAGTCGACAGTCTTTGTGGCACTACGCCCACTGTAGTCGTGCAGACCTGTTAACATGGGTCTCTTCTGCAGTACTCTGCTCCAGATATCCATGGCATGCAGTTCCCTTCAGTGTTCATTCGGAAACTGCTTGTTGTAGGCCTGCATTACTGACGAGCAATTCCTGCCTCACCGCAGAGGATTGCCCTAACAGTACGCGACACTGAGGTGGTCCCTATTGGTGAGCAGTTTTCTGCCGCAGTTCTAGCGACGATCAGCGGTGGATCGCTATGTACGCCACTGCTGGAAGACCCTTTGGACAGTACGTTTCAACACATCTGCAAAGGAAGCGACTGCTTGTACACTATGCCCTTTGGGTCAGTCAAACGCAATAACTTTTGGCCATTCGCATCGTTGGCTTTTTGCCATCGCACACATGGTTCATTCACGACCCATGTTTCATGGTGCAACTAATACACACGTGGCACACCACTTCTTGTCACTGTATGAACCCTGTAGCGCGTGACACTATTTGTAGGAGTTTATTAACGCGCCCTCTGTTGCTGTCAAACGAACATAAGCCTCTTACTTACGGCGGGAGATGACCAATTTTTTTGTCCGGTGAGCTAACAAAATATTTCTAGGTCCAAGAGAACGGGATGAAAGTTTTTCCACTATTTCAAAAGGCTATTATCCCGTTATCTAAATTACTATAATGAATACACTTAGGCGCAGAGCTTAATCGGGCAGAAAAAAAAGTGAAAGGGGAGGGATGGGCCAAGAGATTGGATTTCCAATAAAATGTAAATTTTCCCCCCTCTTCGAAATTCTTGAAAAATCCTTTTTCAGAATGGGAATTATAGTAAGAGGCAAAAATATTAACTCATTTATATTTCACGAGTCATTCCGTGGCATAGTTAATACGCTTGGCCTATTTGCCCCCACCAGTCTGGTCATCGATGCAATCAAAATTCCATTAATCCGTTGTCTTCGAGTTGTGAAGGGAACTTTACAAAGAAATCCTATATCCCTTTAAATCATCACGTTAACGAAGATTGTTAGTTCCAAGTATAAATAAAATAATATTAGTAAAACTAGTTTATATTGGACCAAGATTGAATAGTATTTTAGAACTGATGAGAATTCACCCTCTACAAATCTTCAAGAGAGAACTATATAAATCGACTGTAGATGATTGATATTTTTTGCTGCCAGAAAATGCCACATTTACTTATTGTAACCACTGCGAGTCCATAAGAGTTTCAGCCTATGTTGGATGCTAATTTCAATTGATCGATGTATTAGTATTATTATTCAGCTGCTTTGAGATATCTAACTACAGTGTTTCGCAATGTAAATTTTGGAAATTATTAAAGCACAGATATTCACAGAAAACATTTATTGTGTTAAACTTTTGCTTGCTCATCAACTTGGAAAGTACAATGTATGCATTACGATCAACAAGTCAGCTCTGTTAAGAGCTATTGCATGAACAGGATGGATTACAGAATATAATGTACTTTAATTCACATGAATATGAGGGTGATAATTTCTTTTTCTTCTTTCTGACACAGCAAGATTTACCATTAAGAGGTCTCATTTTAAACACCATACTATTTGGACCAGGTAAAACTTGATCCTAATACCTAGATATCCTAAAAGTAAAATAATAGTGTAATTTACTGCTGGCAGTCAATTTCGACAAAAATCTGGAACAAATCACATTATGTAATATGTGCATAATATATGAATGCAAAAAAAAAAAAGCTAAAATTTTAGTCATTTAAAATATCAGTTCAAATTCATCTTGTTCAACTGGTTTCTTCACCCAAGCTCCCAAACCAGCTTCTTGGAATGCTTTACTAATCTGTTCTTTAGTCTTTTGATAATCTGTAACTGCATTTTTGACTGTTGCATACAGGTGAGGTTGTGGACCCTCCTGGTTTGTAAATGAGGAGACATGCCCATAGATGTTGGAAAAGCGTTGAAAAAAAGATCTCTTTGCCAAACGTGACACCTGCCCATTTTCGGTCTTTCCAGTGCTTGCATTTACAATCTCTGGTCTTCCTAAGCCTGTTGTCCAGTTAATGCTAAAATTCGGAGACTTCACAAGATGGCGAGTTTCTGAACTTGTGGTGCCACACATTTTATGTTTATTTAAACGATATAGCTTGGGAAGCTCTCCAAGTGTATTTTCAATACGACCACACATTGCACGTTGCATGTGACTGGGATGGAACAAGCTACCCAATATTATACTATCTAAGTATATAGGTTCTACAAAATGAGTAAGGAGAGCTCCTTGAAGGCCAAGGATATTCCAGGATGCTATTTTGTCTGAACAAGACATGGTAAGCAATCTTTGCTGACCTTGTAAAATCCCGTCCCATGTCTGTACATTTTGACGTGGTTTTACTGGGATGGTACCTTCGCCAGACTCAATTTTTGTTCGTAACATACCCCGTGCTTTTCGATTTGGATGTCTGTCAACAGGATCAGAAAGTCCTTTTTCGTGTGGTGAAAATATTCTTGCATCCCCACACGGCGAAGTGCTTATGAACAAATGAAATTTAATATGAGGCCTTAAGCAAAATCCTCCGTCGTCTTTCTTCATAAAAATAGACTGATCTGCTTCGCCCTCAATGTGTAATTCTAACTGTGTGTAGAAAAAATCTTTCAGACATCTACGGGAAATTATTTCTGCATGGCAATCATTTAATGTAGCTCCATTCATACTGATATGCTCTCCATTTATGCATTTTGTACCAGTGCCAATGCTAATAACCTGAACATCTTCCATATCGGGATCTTTCGTCATTGTTATTCCTGCTAAAACTTTCCATTTAGCATATTCTGGATTTTCTGTCATTATTTCATTAAACATGTCTTGAATAGATTTTGCAATTTTATCAGCTACTGGTTGTGGGAAATTAAACAATTCTGCATCACTTCCACCTGTGGGAGATGGAACAAATGGGTACATAGTGTAGTTGACATTGTACAATTTGCACAATACAGCTCGAGCTGCAGAGGCTTTGGCCATTTTTTTATTCGGCCCAGTACCCTCAAACTGCTCACCTCCTACAGTTACTGTCATACAAAACCTTTGACTTGGAACAGAGGAGTTTTCTTTAATTAAAGTAAATTCCAAACCTGGATGAATTTCATTTAAAAGCATTACAGGGTTTTTCTTATCAATTTCTGTTATAGCTTTGGCGGCTTTTTTTTCAAGTTGCTCTCCTTCAAGAACCAACTTCATGTCTGTATCTCCTGATCCATTTTTACGCTGTTCAAATCTGTTAAATATTGCTGCCTCATTCTCGACATTGTCAGAGGTGAAGTCTGCATTTGTTATGTGCTTACTGATTGCATTCATTGCTTCAGGCATATTTCGGAATTGAACAAAAGAAGCTAAAGCCGCTTGAGCTGCGGCATGTTTTGCAAGTTGTTTGGAATGTCCACGACCTACAAATTTTTCCTCATTAACAGTGACTGAAACAACAAACACGGGATCATGAGGAGGACCTTCCTGTGATTCAACAACATAATGCAAGCCTGGCTTTAGTTCATTTAATTGCATTAATGCATTCTTAGGTTGCAGAGGACCATGAACCTTTTTCCTTCGTTTTCTTGGAGTCTGTCCTTCTCCATTCATCTGCCTTTTCTTACGTTTAGAATCCTCAGATTTTTCTTCTGAAGTAGAGTCTTGTTCCGCATCGCCATCTTTCATCTCTTCATCAGGAAGTACTTCTTTTGCCTTTATTTCATCTACTTGATTTTCTTTCGTTTTTTCTTCATTAGTTCGGCCAGTAGGCTCTTCGTTTGATTTCGATTCATCTACCATTTCCTCATCTTTATCTACAGTTTGCAAAAATGAAGAGATTAATACAGGCAATCACATAGATTAATATATACAGAGCAATAACATTTGTACTAAACTGACAAAACGTACTTTACAAAACTCAGCATGATTTTAAAATTTAGACAAAATAAAATTTCCTGCTGTGTATTTTTGTATATTTACATAAGTAAAAATATTTTGACAAAAATAATAATGGATCAAATCTTCTATTTGATAACAGAAATATTATAAATTTCCCAAACAGCTGATTATGAGTGGATAATGCTATAATTCTAATTGCAGTAGTAGTATAGATCTGTAAAATTGCATTTTCTGGATGCAGGTTGTAGAAAAAGTACAAAATTTGTGATCTGGGATGGCATTCAAGGTAATGTAGAAGCCAGGTTTTCAATCTCATTACAATCTATATGAGCTAGAATTGCAAAAACTGGTGAACAAGAATAATTTATAATGTAGATCTCAAAAAATTCTGATAGCATGCCAGGTGTTCTGACCACTGAGCTATCAAAGCTAGCTCATTCTACTGGTAATTGTGACTATGCTTTCCCAGTGAATTTACTCATGGTAATTTCACTGGGAAAGGATAATTATTTCTATAAATATAGTCAATATGCTTTATCAGGAAATTGCACGTGATTTCTCTACTACTGTCTGTAGGAATTGTTAAAATTACAAACTAATCTTGACTCGTCACTATAACAAATACAAAACATACAGTGGGGAAAAAGAAAAACATATCACCAATTTTGAACATCAATAAATATTTTGTGGAAAAACTTTTGCCACACGGGACCTGAACCTGCATCTCTCCAGAAACATGCCAGAGTATTCTGAAGGATTGAACTAATGTCTGCTAAGCTTTTTTCCACTAATTTAAGACTAAACTTTTTCACCAATGATTTTCGGCACCAACCATTGGCGAACACTGTGATTGTGACCTATATTTTTAACATATCTGGATAAGTTATAAATGTGTGACCAAATTATAAATGATATTTCTTCTTTATTCTACTGGAAGCCTCATTTTTCATTTTATGAGTCAAAGGTTAGGTATATATGTAACTGGGTACCTTATATTTATATGTGCTCGAAACAAAAGTAGGTTTCTCACCAGCATGTTAAGAGCAATAACTAGTTACCCAAGTATATACACCACCTGGGATAGCTATCAATTTTCAGTCATCTAAGTTAGTATCAATGATTGATTCAAATCAACAGCAGCAGACATCATGCAAGAACTTTTGATTTTGAACTCTCTCCACCTTATACTTCAAAATGTTATCAACTTGTATACATAAGAGTTCTATGGAACATTTTTTCTATCTGTTCACTATACGAATTTTTGTCTAATGATAATGAATACATCCTGTGTCATTTTAATACTGTTTTGTACTTATATTCAATCTTTGTTATGTACTATCACTTATATCCAACAAATGTCACTTAGAAATTGTTATCAGAGGTATCCTGTCAGATAAGAACAAGTTTGTATTCATATAACTTGATAGATCTAGAACGTTTTATACCAATATCAATGTTTTGCAAAATTTTACATTAAGCTTCCATCACTAAATTGAGTTGAAATGAACTTCTCTACATAGTACAAAATTATTAAAATTTGCTTCTGTTCATTCTGGTTATGCACAAAAAAATTGTAACCTACATTTACTACTATGCAAGTCAGTATTTAGAATGTTTCTTGCTGCACTGATCAAAACCTGTATTCAACTGTTTCTCAAAGGTCAGTTAAGAATGGTAAATGGTTACTTTACACAAATTCATCTTCATTTTGAAGATATTAATTTAGGTAAATTAAAGTACACATTGGATCACCAAGTTGGCTTTATACAGAAAGAAGAAAGCATATATTTCATACTTATTCAACACTTTCATTAGCAACCGACCATTTGATATCTTTAGAACATTATCTATAAAATATATACTAAACATAACATTAAATATATTCAACTACTCAAATTAATGGAGTAATCTGGGATGGAAATCCTATGAGCCAGTAAGAAATCTGTGATACCTGGGTGACCATAATTTTTTTTCTATTCTTGACATTAATATTACAAATATCTTATTCAAATACAAAAAAAAGTTCACATTTAAAAATTTGTCTATATCACATCAAAAATGTTGCAATAATAAATTTCTATTTAAAACTTATCATGGTAGCAATCATTAGATCATGTCATAAAAATTGTTTCCCATGCTCCAGTTGATGATTCCAGCTCTTGCTCAAGAGCTATGCACACGTATTACAGCATGTGGTCCACAGAGGCAATGAGCAAATAATCGAGTTAGGCATCCCTTTTAGAAATCGAAACCCTGCTAGGTTGCATTTGACAAAAAGATTAATAGATTCTGAAAAAAATTCATCGCCGCCACGGCGGGAATCGAACCCACATCTCTCCAGATTCATGCCAGAGCGCGCTACCATTGCACCACGCGTCGGACAACGAATATTTTCAGAATATGACCTTTTAAGTTTTTCTTCTTGAGACGTGACTGAGACAGCGCCATCTATACCCAAGGAGATGCAACGTTTTACAGTCGTTGCATTTGATTATCAGATGTTATGAATTTTTTTCAGAATCTATTAATTATTGTTTCTTAACAGGGAATACTGTGCATTCACTTTGGATTTCAATGACAAAAAGAATTGCACACATCCCTATTTTGGGTTTTAAAATTAAGTTGATATCTTAAACAAAGGTATTACCAAGTTTATCAATATTTAAAATTACAAAATTCGACTTAGTATTCTAAATTTATCTTCCTGAACATATATAAGCAGTAAAATAAAACTATCTAATAGATGCTAGAACTTAGTGTGCACTGTCAGTATTCTCAAGTTAGTTCAGTGTGGACATCAATTCAGCAATGGTGCAAAATTTTTACCAGAGGGTTATAAGCATGTTGTCTCTGGAATTTTCACATTATACAGAATTTATATACAATTATGCCGAGTGGTTAGCACGCTTGGCTACTGATCTAAGGGACCTGGGTTCAAGCCCCGGATTAGGCATGGATGTGTGGTCGTTTTTCTGCTGAGGTCCTGCCAACCTCTCAGATCTCCTACTGTAGCATATAAACTGCCAGGCTCCTGTCAGACCTCTGTGGCAAGCAGCTGCTTGAGAGGGTATTTATTTTTATTTATTTATGGTTATACAGAAATTTATATATTTAAGCAGAAAGAGTTTTACCCTATTTTGAAATAAGCACAATTTAATGTGTGAAATAAAAAGTTAAACCCCTTTAGGGAGCACACGACCAAGGTTATTGGACATATATACTCCAGAGCTATCACCAGGCCTGGTGATACAACACTGTGAAATTTAAGAGACTGAGCAAAATCTGGATTCCTTCGAGTTTGGGTTTTATCCTCTAAACTTATCTTCCATAGATGCTTTGTTATTAACAAAATATAAAAATAGAGGTAGATTTTTTTCTGTTTCAGTATATAGTTTTTTCTTCTCATTTCATGAATACACAAATTTCATTTAGATATACACTCGAAATTGGTTATAACAAGCACCAGGGAACTGACAAAATTTCATGTTATAGCTATTACTCATTATAATATCAGTGATAAGTTAAATCTACCTTTTTTTTTTAATTCTCAATGCATGTGGTAAAAAAATACATCTGGCAACACAAATAAAAATTTATTTAAAAAACACTAATTGACAGAAATGATTATAATGCACATAAATAGAAAGGCTATTTATTTCTGAATAACAAAAAGAATAATTTTCTTGTTTGAAGTAAACGTTTCTTTTGTTTTTGTAATTTTTTCTCCTTACCATACTTTGAGAAAAGTCCACGCATTGCAGAGTCCAATAACCAACAGAAATAGGTCATATTATATACCAAATTAAAGAGATCTGAATTCTGAATTTTACTGAAGTAAAAAACATGAACATTGTAGTAACATATTAATTTTAATAACACTTTTTACAGTAGTATACTGAAAAAATAGGTACATATTTCATAATTACCTTAGAAATTCCCGTTTTCAAAAATAGCAGTTTTTTTTGTTACTTTTTAAGAGATTTTCGAAAATTTAAAGAAAAACATGTTGATAATAGTTCAAATCAAACTTGTGGACTTAGATCAGGCGATTGTTTCAATAAAGAATAACATTAACAAACAAATCGGCAATACCGTATAGCACTTCTAAAATATGACAATCAAATGGCTTTATCGAATTACTTATATTGTAGTTTAATAAAATATGTATCAAATGAAAAAAAAAATATATTATTTTTCAAGCTTGAATTACATATTTTTAAGAGATATATGTATGAAAAATTTCAAACTGAAATTTTTTTTTTAAAATCAAAGTTTCATGTGTTGTGCAAAAAAAATCTATAGACATCCTTGACCTGGGAAGGGTTAAAACACTTAATGCATTAAGTCTCATTTTTTGCTTCTAACTGATTTTATAGTTATAGCGATGAAAGCCAAGTCACCCATTTCATTTTTGTCCATTCCAAAAATTGGGTACTATTTCCGATTACCTGAGAAATTAAGAATACTTGTATATCTCCATAGTTACCAAAATTTGTACGATATATCCGTGTGATATTATACTTGTTACAAAAGTGAGCAATTATATAGGAATATATTAAAATCATTATTGCTTTTTTGCTCATTACAGTTGTGATCTCGTTATTTCCATGCTTGGGTTCAGTGCATTCCCTGGAACCTGGCCCCGTGCTTTAAAAGGTACTGCGGTCCATGAAAAGCTCAACATAAAGTTGAATGTAGATATGTACCGTACTTTGTACTTATAACAAATAATTTATTATTATAAAAATTAGTTTATATAAATGCATAAAAATATAATGCAAAAATGTACAAGTATACATAAATAGGTTTTTTTTTGGCCCTGCAAAAGTTCACGCCTGCCCTGCTAGTTACAACCAAGTTTGATTGTATATATGCAGGTGGAGAAGAGAACTGAAGGCTTTAGTAATGAAATGCTTAAAATGCTTAAGGAAAAAAAAAACTCAATGTTTTCACTCTTATGATCAGTCTACCTGCCAGTAGTAGGATTAAAAAACTTTTTTTATTTTTAAGGTAAAAATTCTCTTTTGGTTAGGTAGGAATTGGATGCAATAATATGTTGTTTTCTTCAAATCCCCTAATACTTTTAGCAGTTCTCTCTAGCAGTGGAAAGGTTGGGAAATGGCAAAATTTTAAAGAGAATATTAATAGTGCACACAATCTATTTGTGTTAGAAATATATAATTTTCGTGGCACAGTGTGATGAGTTCTTTATACTTATTTAACACCTTAGGGAGCAGAGCTGATTTACCTCTTACCTCTAAAGCACAAGTTTATAATTTTAAGAGATCAATTCCACTGTTAAAGGGTGCAAAGGTTGGAAAATGAAAAACTTCATTCACCTTAAAAGCAAACATCCCATATTTGCCAGAGGCAATAAGTTATGCTTCTAATTTGGTAATAGGAACACAAGAGACCAGGACTGTATTCATGCATACAATTTGTTTACATCTTAAGTTATATGAACCACACTAGGAGGCTAACCTACATGCTGTTGCCAAATACAAAGCTTTACAGAAATGTAGTTCCAGAGACTTCCTACTTCCCATGAGTACCAATAACGTTTAATCTTATGACTTTATTTGTATTCATGCACAGTATTCTGTGATATACCTTCTTACAATTTCATCACTCTATTTTAGTCTCCTATATCAGTGGTTTTAGAATTTTTTGGGTGGGTGGGTGGGATTGCATTCTAGTTTTTTAGTAAACCAACCAACAGAAAGACATATAAATACATAGACACATAATCCTCAGGCAGCTATGGGCTACAGAGATCGAACCAAACTGCCATTTAATTCTCCAAATACATCTATCATGAGCTACAGCTGTTGCACTTGGATACTGCAGTCCAATTCCAACAAGGTCCTGTTTGACATTGTCCATCCATTGAATTCTGGGTCTCCAAAAAATATCAAATAGTAAATTTAATAATAAATACAGATTACCTGTCAACATAGAATTCAAGAAATAATTTTGCTGAAAAAAAAAAGTTTTGCCATGAGTGGGACTTGAATCCCCATCTTCCAGTTACATACCAGAAATTCTCACCACCAAACTATCAACATTTAAGCTTCTTCAATCACCTAATTGTGACTTAAAATCTTCCAGATCTTGTTACTCATGGCACCATATATGATTGGGAATGACAACCTTTCAATATTGCTCAGAACTAGATGTAAACTAGAAGCTTTTGATTCTAGATATTTATGCAGTATCTTGGTCATTAGGTAGTTCAACTTTTAAGTAATGAAGAGGTTAGGCAAAGGAGTCTGCAACCTCCTTTGAGCAGCATATTGTGCAGACAGAGACTCCGTTGGTTTGGTCATGTTACCTGTATGGATAATTATAGATTAGCGAATAGGGTTATGAACAGTGTGCCTAAAGGCCTCAGAAAGAGGGGGGAGACCTAGGGTATGGTGAGCAAACAATGTCAAACGGGCCATTTTTAGAATTGGTGTGCAGTGGCTAGATGCAGCAGATATAGCTCAGGACAGATATGCTTGGAGAACTAAATTGCATAGTCTAGTTGGGCCTCTGTAGCCCATAGCTGCTTGATGATGATGGTGGTGGTGGTGGTGGTGGTGGTGGTGGTGGTGGTGGTGGTGGTGATGATGATGATGATGATGATGATGATGATGATGATGATGATGATGATGATGATGATGATGATGATGACCAAAGCATTTTACTTTAAAATTGACCATCTTTATTTTACAGTCCAGAAATACATATTAAAAAACAATGTTATGAAGTATGTGTTGTAAATGAATGACAAAAATAATAAAATTTTGAAACATTCAGCAAACCTGTAAATCACATTGAAAGTTACTGTTCTCTAAGTAGCTTTAAAAATATAGTCTACTATTATAAATCTTTTAAAATGTTAAAAAAAGAAGCACTTCATGGCAGCGACACATTTCTTATACTAATATAACTGAATGTTAAGCTTCATAAAAATTAACACGACAGAAAATATAATTGATTCCATTGTAAGGTTCTGATTTTTTCACTGTCTATTTCTATATTATATTGCAGGGGTTGTGAAGCATCTCAACACTGACAGGTGAGAGGTGGTGGGGGGGAGGGAGGTCCAAGCCTCTACCCTCTTTGAGAATGTTTAATGGAGGCAAAAAATTATCAAATTTGTGCATATATCACACGTTTTTCAACACTTCTAAAATGGTGCAAGGAATTTTTTAGATCCAGGCCTGCTCAGGTATATCAAGATTAATGAGAATTGAAAATTATTTCTCAAAAATTAGATTTCCCTTAATAAGCTACAGGTAAACTTTCTCAGGACCAACTCCAATTCAAACATGCCAATCCACCACCAATCACTTCTTTCAATAATTGGAATAAACATTGCTTTTCATTTTACTCAGCAAAGATATTATGTTATCCAATGCTGATCAATAGAAACCTTCATCATCACTATACCATCACCAGCTCGAATTGGCTGCCCAGCCAAACCACCATCCCCTGCTTCATCAACTGTTTTTTTTTTTCTGCGACAGAGGACAGTTTATGATTACATTTTGCTGATACTTCTTCATTAAAAACTTATTTTAATTTGTTAAGAAATCATTATTCACTTTTGCACTAAAAATGGGAAGCAACTTTTTGCCATTTTTCAATAGTCAAAAGAAATGACACAAGAATTAATGGTATTTTAGGCCTAAATTTTTGCATAATGAACTGTTTTTGATGTAAAAATTGCATTTGTAAATCCGGGGATACGTTTAAAAAATTTAGTTGCATAAGGATTTAATAAATACAGCAAATAGCCAATTACAGCTCAAGTTGATTATTGCTATTCTCTAAATATAGCAATATGCTAAGGCCAATATATGTAGATTTCCAATGAATTGATTGTGGCGATGATACATTGCTAAAATAGTAGCCCTACTTGGTATTGGGTTAGCATTAGCCAGATAAGCACTAAATCCAAACATAACACTGAAATTTGATTAAGCACAAGTAATAGCAAACCCCAAAATGGAATGTCAATTAAATCAGCCGAAATACACACAATACATAAAAACAGAAAATCCTGCTGCAACAAAGATATGGTGATTCTACCACACCCATGGAAATTGCTCATGGACAATGAGAAGGATAGGAATACAAACAGAAGGGAGCACCCTACTAATAGCATTGTTCGAGTCTCAGCTGGGTCAGCGTTGAGATTTATCTCTGCAAAACTCCCCGCCCTGCCCACTGTCAATAGGGGACACCGATGGGCTTGGAAAGGTCGTGGTCCGTCGGATGGAACGTTAAGCCGTGGCCCCATGTGCGGGAGAGCTGTACCCTGCGCATGTTAAAGAACACACTGGATGGCCTCCCAAGGAAACATCAACCAACCCACCACAGGCAAATCAACCACGCATGGAACATTCCAAAACAACCACCACCATTAACCCCTACAACATGCCCAGAAAATGATGACAAAAAGTCATCGAAACCAGTTTGGGACTTAATTAACTTTGAATAATGTGCATCTCTACAACATAACACAGGATTTAGTAAACTGCACAGTGAAGAACAAATGGCTGCAGAAAATCCAGCCCCACAATGAAGCATCAGTAACAGCCAGTCGGGGGACTGATGGCAGAACCTGACTGCATCAAATGCCAACCAAGTAAGGAAAGTACTCTGTACAGGTTGAGTGAAACTATATTGTAAATATTTGATATTACCTTTTCTCTACCATACTGTCTCAGAATAGCCCAAAACTGCAGGTAGGAGGTAGTGAAGAGGAAGGAATAGCACTGATTGGACAGTCCATTTAAAAGTCCTGGCCTTTTTGGGCCAGTATGATACTGAAAGGGTTAAACCAGAAGGCATATCCTTGTGCATGAGTTTGCATGTTGCATGAGAAACTAGGACAAGCCTGATAGAGCTTCTAAAATTTTCATCCTTTTTGGAAAAGCACATTCTTCCCTTTTAAAAATTACAGTTAAAATTAAATGTCAAACAAATTTTTTTTGTGAGTAGGTGTGCTCAAAATGCCTTGTTTTTGGCCAAAACAGATTTGGACAGCTAGATGAATTGAAGTACAGCCAATATATTTGTATACTGCTATGTTCTTAGTGTCTGCATTAGTAAATATGGTAGATGAAAGCAACCCAATGATGAGTGCAATTGATACAGCATGCAGTTCATGAGTCTTGTACCACAGAAAATATTACACAACTTGCATACAAAAAAGTGTGTGCACAATGGGATTCTAGAATGCTGACTGAAGCAATGAACAAGCAGATGGAAATCTGTGGAGTTAATGAGACAATAGATAAAAAATTGATGCAGAAAGGAGAAACTCAACCGAAGCCAGCAATGTTTACAAATACTAAAAAACGTTTGTGCCAGAGATCTCCTACTGTGGCATATAAACTGACAGGCTCCTGTCAGACCTCTGTGGCAAGCAGCTGCTTGAGGGGGTATTTATTTATTATTATTTTATTATTTACAATTAATGCTTAACAATTCAATGTAAAATGGTAACATATAAGTTCTGAGAGTGGTACATTGAAACCCAAACACAGTTCTCTTTTCAGGAGTTCCCTCAATATGCAGATGGTTCTCTTCCAGAACAATGTGGCCTCAAAAGTTACTACATATCCCCCCATTTCCAAATTATAAATTAAGTCATTACTTTTCAACACACCCTTGTACTGTCATAAAGCCATTGAACTTTGAGCACAATCAGTTGGATAGCTTATGGCAATAATACTAAACATCAAATATTAACCTCAAAATTCCTTTTATTATGCAGTTTTCAAGCAGAATCTGAAGAAAATAATATAAAGCAACTTTATTACAAATATAAAAAAGGGAACCCATGCTCATGTCCTAAACATTTTTTTTTTTTTCAGCGCTCCTTTTCCTTCTTCCTTCACTTTTTTTTTAAATCATTAAAAACTGTATTGTACTGAAATAGGCTCCTTACAGACCTCTGTGGGCAAACGACTTCTCGAGAGGAAATTTATTTTTCAATTAAAAACTTCTCCCTTATTTGGGTCCATCATGATTCAGCTCCTCTAATTATATATCATTTATCAGATTGTAAATCAGACCTCTGTGGCAAGCAGCTGCTTGAGGAGGTATTTTTTTTATTTTAAATGTACCCAGTGGACCCCTTTAAAGGTTGATTGTTTTACCTCTTAGCAGCACTTTTTTGCACACGAGTTAAATGGCCAGGTCACAAGGACCCCAAAGGCTCAGAGAAGGTTGGGGGAGGGAACCCAATGGAACAGCTGCTGGGAGACAGATTGTAGTCTCCCATCAAGGCTATCCAGTGTGTTCTTTAACGTAAACAGAGTATGGCTCTCCAGCACACGGGGCCACGGCTTTACGTTCCATCCGACAGACGGCGGCCATTCCAAGTCCATTGGTGTCCCCTACTGACTGTGGGCAGGGCAGGGAGTTTTGCAGAGATAAATCTTAACACTAACCCAGCTGAAACTCGAACTTGGAAACTGCAAATTACGAGCATGGCACACTACCAACTGAGCCCCCCCCCCCCTCCCTGAAGGCCTCGATTGATTACACACATTGACAGAATCTGAAATGAGGCCCAAGATGCCTATGCCGATTTCTAGTACAACACGTGTGATGATTATTTTTTAAATAGTAATTGTTGTTTGAAAATTTTCCTACACATATCTTATAAAAATACTTATTTCAGACTTGAAAAATAATACTTTCTTTTTCCAATTGATGCGTATTTTATTAAGCTATGATATAAATAACTATTAAAGCCATTTCTTAGACCTGATATGCACGATTGCTGATTTGTTTGTTCATGTTACTATACACTGAAGCAACCCCCTGATTTTAGCTCACATCTTATTTAAAATATTATCAACAAATTTTTCCTACTTTCAAAATTCTCACAAAAATTAACAAAAAACTATTATTTTTAAAAACAGAAGATTTTGCAAGTAAATATGAAGATCTACCTCTGCTTCCAACCCCCATTTTCTTTTTGGCCTTAGAAAAATACTCCCTCAAGCAGTTGCATGGAGGATTATTTATACATTGCCCCCATTCATCCAGTTAGTATTTTATTTATACTTTTATAATTAAACCTTTGTTTTAATTTCTGAAGATTTCTTTTGATTTTGTTTCCACAAATTACAAATCTTTTGATTAATTGATTATTATCATCTTTTGAAGTTATGCTACATCACTGGCTGAGACAATGGCTAGCTTACAACTTGTTGCTGCTGATATTTTATTTAACACCACATCAAGTTATTTATATGTTAATATTTCTTTCATTATTTCTTCGTTTTCCAGTCTAAAAACTTTGAACGTTTACCATTTCCTGAAAATGAATGAGGGCTTGGATATCGAAGCAAAAAAGGTTTTTCCTGGTCATGGAAATCAGTCCTCCTCGAAGAGGGTGATTTTCCCACTCCCTCCCTTGATACTACTAACACTTCCTGTGTTCGGCTGTGCCACTCGAAAGATACTGATGTTGATTTTGCTTTGGTGCATTAACTTTTCGGCACTTAGCCAAGATCCCTAAAATTCAACATACAAAGAAAAAAAAATTCATGTTCGGTAAAAAAAAGCAAATCTTTATTTTCATTGCAAGATGACTTTTTTTTATTATATAATACTAAAAAAACCTATTAAAACTTTTTTTTTTATTATTATTTTATTTTCAGAAAATCTGGAATTAAATGCTGATCAATTTGATATGTCATAATTCCTTTCATTAGTTATTGGACAAAAAGGTTTCAAGTTAATTTTTTTGGCAGCGCATTGTGAAAAAATAGTTGGGTGTCTGGATGTAAACCAGTTTTTTAGGCTGGACCCAGAAGGATGAAACACTTCTTCCATTAGATAGATATAAATTTTGGATCTTGGATCTTATTTTACTCCGGGAGTATTGCTTTTCAAGCTTTGCATGCCATTTCAACTTATCCAAAGCATCAATAAAACTATTTGTTTCATTTACTATTGGGAATTTCTGTGGTATTTATTTATTTTTTTTTTTATACAGAAAATTCTTCAATGTCTTATTTCAGAACTTTCACAAACTACATTAAACCAAGTTTGAACAGAGCAGTGGGAAATATATCTTCAATGAGTCTACCAGTTATTAGTGCAACATAGTCACTTGGCTATATCATTACAAAGAGAGCAGCATCCCACCATTTCTTAGATATGGTTTGACAATAGAGCAAAAAGCAACAAACATCTCAAAAGATTATGAAGTCAGGGTGCTCAACCCACCCCCAAAAAAGCTAATTAAAACTGTTTTAAAAACTTAAGTGCTGTATTGTTTCCCCTCTCAGTAGAACATTTGTGTACACAATTGGCTAAATGGTCAGATCACAAGAAACCCTACAGGGCAACTGCTAAAAGATTGAAGTCTCTTGCGGAGGCTACCTAGTTCTTAATGTGCACAGAGTTATGGCTCTCCTGCATACATGGTGTGTATATCCAATCCAGTGGATAGTGTCCATCAGTGCCCTCTTTCTCACTGAAGACAGGATGAGGGTTAGTGGAGAAAAATCTAAATACTGACACAATTGGAACTAGGAATTCAAGGATTAAAATTAAATTGAAATCTTTAATTCTCTATGACTGTGTGTGTGGGTGGGGGGGTAGGTAAATGGATTTTTCAGCAAATTCAAATAACCATTAAGATTATCTACTTCACAATCCTCAATGACATCATCGTGAGAATGAAAACTGTGCTCTGACATAACAAGTATATATCACCATAAATTATATACATGTGATGATAATATTAATTTGTCTATATCAAGTTCAGACTATTGATGAGGAAACTTTGATCTCAACAGTGCTACAATAGTCAACTCATCAACCTTTTCACACTTTTAAGCAGTGATAATAATGAACTTTGATCAGGAATTTATATTGTGTGCAATATGATGATTTTGATACGTTATTAATTAATATAATCAAAATCATAAAGCCTAAATACAAACATCCACTGCTATACTTTTATATTTAGCACTGTTCAAGATACCTGAGACTGTGTTTTCAGGCACTGAAGAATTTTGATGACCTCTCAGCCGAGCACTACGCCGAACAGAGCGAGCCAAAGCATCACCAGGCAATGTAGCTTGCTGTCCATCACCAGATGTCTTTATAGCTGGGCTGTCTGCAGCTGAATGCCCAACAGTTGGGGCTACAGACTTCAGTATACCTGTTATCAAAAAATACAATGTGTCACTCTCCTTCCCTTTTAATCCTTTCTGAGTCATATTTTTTGATTATGTTGCTGCTAATAAATAATACATATTAATCACCACATGTCTGTATATCAATCTTTCACATAAGCAAGCAGAGATTGTTCTGGGCAATCATGGGAGTTCACAGAATTTTGCCTGAGATACAAGAAGGTTCAGCATTATGTAAAGGATCAAACCTATAGTGAGATTTACATTGCCAAAGTAATACAATACATATTGTTGGTGGCTAGAAATGTTTTGTGCAACAAAGATGACAATAATTTTTAGCTTAGGGACATGTATATTTAACATTCTCAATTAAGAGTTCGCAGCTTACTTAGAACCTATTAAGACTTTTATCACTATATTTGTCAACTGCCTAGTCTTCTTGATATTTTAGCATTTGTTAAAAATATTAAGAGATATAAATTTTCTATTTTTTTTAGTTGCAATGTTCATCACAAGTGTTTGAATTACACTGCAAAACCTAACACCAACAACAACAAAAAAAAAACTTTTGCAGGACATACCACAAATATAAAATAACATAAAATCAGTAATAAAATTTTTAACAAATAAAAATTTGAATCAAAACCATGATGTATGGGATAGTATTTACTTTCCTGGAGGAAGAGGGGGGGGGGGGGGGGGATTATCTGAATATTGAAATTTTACACCTGGTTGTTAGCATATTAGGTGACAATTCAAAAATCTCATAGAATTAGTGCTTCAGAAAAGATATGCATGTTTTTGACATGTTATCAAAACTATTACTGTGATTGGTTCCTTCACGATTTTTTGTGCTATGATAAATAACAAAAATTACAGTAGAGCTTCACAGTGCAGTAATTAAAATTAAATCAATATCTTTAATACTCTATGACACCGTTTAATGTTTTAAAGCACTTTAACAAAACTTCTATGCTATCTAGTACCAAAAGTGATGAATGAGATGTTACATACCATAAAGGATGGGTCGTGAGAGGAACCTCAAAGATGACAGTTTACAGCAAGTGACAAGTTCATTTTTCAAAGCTCTTTTGCTGGCAAGTGAGGCACAGTAGGGGTGCAGAAGGTGATGCAGTATGCTGATGTTTTTTTTCCTCTGGTCAAAGTTTCATGATTGCAGTAGCATCAAGAACAGCTAATGATACTTATGGTATCATAGAGTGATTAAAAACGTCGAGATCCACAACGTGCATTTTTCAGTCTTACTTTGGGCACATCATCAGGTGGCAAGTGAGCAGCTTAGGGCATTGTGCTAGGGGCACCTTTTTGTTGAGTGGGTTGGTGGGGTGAGGTGCCAAAAATTGCATTGTCAGTGGCTTGGTCCCCCAGGTTTTGAGTGGCCGGCATATGTGCCGATGGCTGTAATGCGATCTACATGTGAAGGAGATGAGTAAGAGGGTCTAGAGTTATGGGTACTATCCAAGATTTAAGGAGTTCAAGGAAAGCTTCATTTTGTGAATAAACTAAAAATTTCTTTGCTTTAATGTCGTTTGCGTTAGGATTACAGTGAATGAGGTAATATTATAAACTTTATAACCCTTGTAAACTTTTGCACGGGATTAATAGTAAGTGTTAATGAGGACATTAATAGTGGTTATCATATCAGTAGAGATAAGGATATTGGGAAGTGTGTGTGGTGTGTGTGTAAGGGAGGGGGATATTCTAATTGATTCCTAGTATGGATTTGTGATAGTTTAGGTTTTTCAGTGGGGTCTTGGGGTATGTACGTGACTGCAGGTTGGAACGATGATCGGGAGTGGATACGGAGAGTGTGTTCAGGGGAGCATTGTATTTCAGAGGGGTCAGACGCCAAGATGGGGGAAAGGGGATGATGTCAATGTTACAAAGTTCAGCTAATTTTATGTTAATAAGGATGTTTTCTGTGACGGTTAGTTGGAATATGACAGGCAGGGATATTATAATTTTTGCTAAGTGAAAATCAGTGGGAAGATTGTTTTCAGTGATAACTTGAGATAGTGCATTTTTTTGTAATTTAAGATCCCTGCCTGCCAAATTCCAACAATCCATCATAGAAAACATTCTTACTACCATAAAATCAATTGAACTCTGCAACACAGACATTGTCCACCTTCCCCCAGCTTGAGGTCTGATCTTTAGGGGATATAAGCTACCCCTCGGAAATACGTTCCCTAAACACACTCCCCATACTCACTTCCAATCCAATTTTCCCCTATATATCTCCAATCACTGTTCTCACCTGCAATCACATACATACCTTAAAATTAAATTTAATTACCACACTGTGTACCTCTATTCTAATTTTTGTTACTACATACCTCCCAGACCCCATTAAAAAATTTAAACTATCACAAATTCATACCAGGAATTGGTGATTAGAATACCCCCCATACATACTTCCTAATACCTCATATCCCTACTGATATGATAACCACTATTAATGTCTTCATTAACCCTTACTATTAATCCCAATGCAAAGGACATTACAGCAAAGAAATTTTTTACTTTATTCACAAAATGAAGCTTTCCTCGAAATTCTCAAATCTTGGAGAGCTCCCATAACTCTACACCCTCTTACTCACCTCCTTCACATGCAGATTGCATTATAGCCATCTGTACATATGCTGGCCACTCCGAACCTGGGGGGGGGGGGGAGAGAGAGAGAGCCACTAACAATGCAATTTTGGCTTCAAATAAAAGCCTCTGATGTGGGGAAAATAGAAAATTGTTCTACTATATCTTCTAATGGGGGGGGGGGCTAAAGTTACGAGTTAAGTGTCAAATGAAAGTTCATAAAATAACCATTGTAAACTATTTCAAATCCCCCCATATTTCCTCCCTACCACAGATGTAGGGGGCAGATTTTCATGGAGTCAGATTTTAATGAGTCATTTCTCAAATTAAGGCTTGTAATGTCTTAAATATCATGGGCTACTTCAAACATGACTCCAAAAGGGAGGGAAAATGTGGTCAATATTTATGAGTCATATAGTCATATATCAAATAAAAGTTTCTGAAGGTAGTTATTTTTAATGACAAAGAAAAACTATAAATGAAAATTCCTATATGCTCCCTAAAAAGTAGAAAATAAACCTAAATAATATATCGATGGTGTAATCAGTCAGTGAGTTCGTATTCACCATAAAGGAAGATAGGGTGCCACAAATCTCATTGTGTGAGTTGAGAGTCCTTTGCAGTGAATGTGAACTCAGTGACTGATTGCACCATCAATACGCTTTAGATTTTTTTCTTCTTCTACTTTTTAGGGTGTATATAGGAAGATAGGTATTTTTTAAATTCCTAACTTTTTTTTTTGTCACTAAAAATAATTACCTTCAGAAACCTTCATTTGATATATGACTCAAACATTGACCACATTTTCTCTCCCTTTTGGAGTCGTGTTTGAGGTAGCCCATGACACTGGAGATGTCAGAAGCTTATTCGAGATATGACTCGTTATGGTTTATCATAAGGGGGAGGGGGAACAATTGGAGACAAAATTCAAAATTGTTTATAAACATAGGTGACAATCACAGCGTTACCTGGGTGATATTTTAACGCCAATTATCAATAAATATTTTGTCTTAAATTAATGTAAAAAAGATGAGCCAGCATTAGTTCAATCAGTAAAAATACTCTGGCATGGGGTTCAAGTCCCATATGTCAGCGAAATTTTTTCCACAAAATATTTATTAAAATAGTTTATGACGGTCATTTTATGAACTTTCATTTGACACCTGACTCAGGACTGGAGGCCCTCATGAGCAGAGATAGAACAATTTTCATATTTTCCCATTTTTGGAGGGAAGAAAGGATTGGGGGGGGGGGTAAATTTTTATAGTATATGACACTCCCCTTATTAGAAGCTTTCATTTGGAGCATAGCTTGTTACTTTCAGTGCTTGTGTTCTGAAGATATATAGGGGGAAAATTGCTTTCACATTTCCCCCTTTTTTAAGGGAGAAGAAAGCTTGGGAGTTATTTTTTTTATATTCTATGACACTCCCACATCATAAGCTTTCATTTGACACATAAATGATTAAATCTGTCCCTCACGTTCGAAATATATGGTGGAACAACTGTTTTGACAAACTGACAAATGTCAAGTGAAAAGCAATATGGAGATAAGTAAAATTGGAACTTCTGTCATTTTCATTGACTTTGCACATATAGTTCACATTTATTAACATAAAGTTATATTCATTTTGTCGCCTTATGTACAAAGCTTAGTTATATCAGTGTTAATGGTGAAAGTTTGTTTATTATACATTGGAAGTGTCCTGTGGGTGAGTGGTTAGTATGCTGTCTAGTGATCAAAAGGACCTGGGTTCGAGACCTGGTATGGAGTGGATGTTTGTGTTGTTTTCTGCTGAGGTCTCACCTTCCTCACAGACCTTCTACTTTGGCATATAAACTGACAGGCTCCTGTCAGACCTCTGTGACAAGCAGCTGCTTGAAGGAGTATTGTTTCCATTATACACTGAGATTATTTGTAGTTACAGAAAACCATTGCTGAAACAGTAAAGGACTTACACTAGAAGTGCAAAAAGCTTGCTCTTTTCTTTTCCCCTGAGCTCATCAAAGATTACAGCAGAGTTGCACAAAATGCAGTAAGAGGGACAGATCAAACCAGCAAATTTAATGTGAAACTGTCCTGTCAATGATTCTTTCTGAAGTTCAGTACATAATTGTTCCTCTCGAGCAACTGCTGCCACAGAAGTCTGATAGCACCTGTCAACATAATTCATCTTAGAGAACATCTGTGAGGAAGACAAATCTCAGCACAACAAATTTTTTCACTGCAGTAGTTACACATTAAGTCTTTCAGCCTAAACATGTGTATTTTTTGAACTGCAACAAATGAATTCTTCAGCATCTGCATGTGTCTGCTCATCAAGCTGGCTTGAATGCCCTTGCCGAAAAACAAAGATTTTAGCATTTTGAAAATACATCTTGTTGTTTTTAAAAACTTATTGGAAGGGCGAAGATTTAGAGGCTAAACACCTGACACTAGTCAGTTTCCCCATAATTTGCTGCATCATGATATATATACTGCACGACATTGAAATTCCCCCACCCAGAAGGAGTGAGAGGATAAGGGTGAAATGTAATACACACATAGCAATACATAATGGCATAGCATGATTTAATTTGCTGCCACTTACAGCGATTAGAAGATGAGATAACGCAGCGCAATGTGACTGCCTCAGTAGTGGTTGCACAGCTGTGAACGGCAATACAGGCAGCAATACGGCATGGCATGGAGTCATACAGTCGACACATATGGCCCTGAGGAATTGCACACCAAGTAGTGTTGACTTGCTGCCATAATTCATCGAGATTCTGTGCTGGCCAGTGAGAGGATTACACATGCCATCCAATGTGGTCCCATAGATTTTCTATTGGGGATAAATTTGGAGATTGTGCTGGCCATGGCAATACTTGAACATGCTGCAAACATTGTCTGGAGACCCTAGTAATGTGTATATGGATGATGTAATGCTGAAAATGGGCTGCTGCATGCCTCCCAAGAACAGTAACAAAACGGGCTGCAGAACTGCGCTAACGTATCATGTAGCTGTCAGTGTTCCCGTGATGCAGACAAGAGGTGACCTGCTGTCATATCCAATAGCACTCATACCATTATGCCTGACTGACGAGTGCTGTGCCAGTTGTAAACAAAAGCTGGATCCATCCTCTCACCAGGTTGTTGCCATACATGGACACGTCGACTGTCAGCACCCAGACAGAAACGGGATTCATCACTAAACACAACAGTACTCCATTCGTGACCCAAGTTTGCACGACTTCAGCACCAAGCCAGACGAGCGCTGCGATGGTTTACAGTCAATGGCAGTTGACGTAACGGTTATCTAGAGTGCAGGTGTGCCTCATGCAATCTTTGGTTTACCATTCGGGCTGTTATGGAGATGCCCATGGCTGTTGACACAGCCTGTCGAATATCACCTGCAGTGCTTTGTGGTGATGAACGAGCATGTTGAACAATGTCTCAAGCCATGCTGACATCTGTCAGACAGCAGCACTCCCTCTGTGACACACTCTAGAACCTTCATTTCATTACTGTTACCAACAGTACATGCATCCCAATGAACATGGGCAGCGACACATGCAGTCCATTCAGCTTCATATAGGCCTATAATTCCTCCTCTCTCAAAAGCATCCAAATGATGATAAACCAGCTGATGGCATGTACTACGCATTTTCGGCCTTCGCTGAACAATTAACAAATGGAACCACCTAATCTCAACCTTTTGCAAGGCTTTCACATGCATAAACACAATACTATCTCTGTTCCTTCTTGCACCTTTTATCTCTTGAGTCACACACGTCATTGGCTCTGGATTATCATCATTTGCATATCCTAACTGCGCACACCCACTTTTCTATTCATGTTTGTATGACATGTCCTTCTGGGTGGGTCACTTTCAATGTCAAGCAGTGTATTTGCAGATGAACATTCAAAGCATGTTTCAGTAAATTATGGATTTCAACATTATTAAGCACACTGGCAGAAATTGAAAAAAGAATACCCAGAAGGAATTCCTTTAGGAACGTCATATTATAATATGTTAATAGTTAAGGGCAGCAGAAACCGTGATACAAGATTGAAAGTCATTGGATGAAATGATATCACTGAGGACAATAGTATGCAGTGCATATATAAGGACTAGGGCATGAAGAAAGAAGTTATTTGTCTTGTGTCACGTTGTTCAGTGCTCTTTGAAGAAGCTACCATGCGTGGTAGTCGTCATGCTTTTCGTCAAATTGCACACCATATTGGATGAAAGGTATCGGCAGTAGTATAATGATGCCGTTGATGGTCAGAAGAGCTCGGAACCACACTTGCAGACGTGGTTCCAGGCAACACAGAGTTACAGACACATGAGGAGGGCAGTGGTGGCAGAGCAGATGGCTACAGCATCACAAATTTGATCCTCTGCCATACCAAGGGTGTCTACAACAACAATATGCAATAATCTTTTGTAAGCAGTACTATGGGCACGTGTGCCACTGGCATGGTTACCACTGTCACCTCATCACTGTCGAGCACATTTGCAGTGGTGTCAAGAATGAGTTCATTGGGAGGAAGAATGGCAGTCTGTGGTCTTCAGTGATGAAAGGCAATTCTGCATAGGAGCGTCTTATGGTCATTTATGCATCCGAAGGCGACAACGTGACTGGCTTCTTCCATCGCACATTCACCAGCGACACACAGGGCCCATTCCGGGCATCATGGTGTGGGGAGCAATTAGCTATCACTCTTGTATGTGTCTGGTGTTTGTGCAGGGTACTGAATAGCAATACATATGTCAGCGACATCGTACAGCAAGTTGTCCTGTCATATTCAAATGTAATCCCAAATGAGATATTCCACCAGGATAATGCCCGCTCACACTTCACCCGGGCAACTCAACATGCTTTTCAGGCAGTGCACCAACTCCCTTGGCCAGCACACTCTCCGAACTTGTCTCCAATCGAGCATGTCTGGGACTAGATCAGACAACAACTCTTCAGTGGATCACAGCAGGCAATGACCATCACTGAACTGTGTCCAAGTTGAAAGCACATGGAATGGTATCCCCCAGCAATATATCCAGCATTTGTACGACCGACTAGATGCCAGATTAGAAGCTTGTATTGCTGCTCAAGGAGATTCAACACCTTATTAAAATGTGCCTTCTGTAAAATGTAATACTCATTAAAAGGTAAAATAAACATTGATTCACTTCACACATGTGATCATTGTCCTTTCTCAACAAGGTGTTTCTACAAATAAATATCATATATGCTTCAACTGTTAATGATGTTCTTTTTTCAATTTCTGCCAGTATATTTCAAATGCACATAAAAACGATGATGGAAGATGTGTAAAAAGAAAAATCTTAACGTCTTTTCTTCATAATTTTTCCAAAATATGTAGCATTAATATTATACTTGTGTATTGTATTCCTTTAAACAATAAATTATACAATCATGGAAAAATCCCAAAAGGGAAGTTCAGAACAAGGGTCAGGGACGCTCTTTACGTGTTCAGGGTATGTTTGCACGAACTATTGGCTCTACCATCCCAAGGTCATCAATGTCCCCTGGTAAGTAAGGGCAGAGTGGGGAGTTTTTCTGAGATAAATCTCAACGATAGTTCAAGTGGGACTAAAAACCTGGGAACTGCAGATTATGAGCCTGGCACACTACTGAATGAGCTACCCTCACCTGTAGGTAGTGGAGTAGGTTTGGTGATAAACATAGAGAAAACTAAAGTGAAGAAAATTGCAGTTTAATTACCTTGGAAGCTTTGTAAAAAAAATTATAATATGCTGCGTAAGATAAACAGAAAAATCAGGATTGTTACTGGGACTTTTAAGAATCTGTGGCCAATGTAAAAAATAGGTGTATACATCTAAAGATAAAATTAGGCTATACAACAGTTTGGTTCTTTTTAGGGTTAGTTATAGTAATGAAACTTGGACCCTTTGTAAACAAGAAATTTGTGCTTAAGCAGTATCTTGACTATCCTGCTTAAGTAATATAGTATATATATTATTATATAAGTAATGATGTCATTGGGTAAAGGAATAAGCAACCACCTCTGAGTAGCATACTGTGCAGAGAGAGATTGCCATGTTGCCCATATACATGACTATAGATTAGTGAATAGGGTTATGAATGATGTGCTAAGGCCTCAGAAAAAGGGGGAGGATATTATACATACGTAATGTTGCTTGAGGATTTTATACATATGTAATGTGTTGAACTCTCCATCATTTGACATATAGAAGTAGATGCTTACAATGACATTCCACACCACCAAAAAACTGACTTGTGCCAGGAGCATAAAGTATGAGCCATGAATAAAATTAGAAAAATGAATCCCATTTTCCTATGTATGTATCACAACACACAGGATTTTGTGGAAAAGTTAAGTGGTCACAATGATGACTGAATGCAACAAGAATATAACAATAAGGTACAGCATTTTCCCATTTGTGGCTGCCATACTTCAACAAATACAAAACATATTTTCACAAAGATAAGTAAACAAGTTTTATGTGAATCTTACCACTCTTTAACAATTGAGTGAAATAATCAAAGTTTTATGTGTTGTTAACCAAATTAGCTAATTGTAAGTTTGGTGATAATTCAAAATTAATATAAAATTTTTTCAGGGGTTATTTATGGGAACTATGTCTTGGCTAACTCACAGTCAATTCCCTGATCAGCTCTCAGCAAATCAGTCCTCCAAATTTTTCTGTGAGGGGCAAACACACGATAAGCAAGGGTCTGCTGTATAAGACATGTACTTTTATCGTTTATAGCTCTGCCATTTAAAGAATAGATGTTCAGAAATTCAAGTGGAAGTCCTGGTGGGTGGATGGGTAGGGGGCTTCTACTCGAAGGACTTTCACAGCATGGGTAATTATTCAATAGCTGAAAAGTGAGTAATATAAACCATTATCAAGGTATTATCTAACTGTTACTAACAGATAACACTCTGGCATGAATCCAGAAAGACCTGGGTTCGAATTCTGCACATTGGCAAAACTCATTTTTTCTACATATTTTTTTCATTGCTTTATTGACTTCAAAAGTCAATAGGAAATTAATAAATAACAAGATTTACTATTTAGCTAAAAATGCATTTTAAAATTGGAATTTTACACAGTACACATGCTAAAATAAAATACCCTAACCTGGTTGACAACATATACAAAAACATTGAGAGTTTCTGAAATTCTTAACATTTTTCAAGAATCTGCCTGAGTGAAATATCTGATCTACACATCCCTACCACTTGTGAATACATATTGCTCATTACACAATTGCCTGTCAACCAGGTTCTTAATTCCATTAAGCACAATCATGCAAAGAACTTTACCTGGAACAGAAAGTAGGCTGATGCTCCTATAGTTATCACAAGAACTGAGATCTCCTTCTTTAAAGACAGTGATATAGGGCAAGCATTAAATTCAGTAATGCAACTATCATTTATTAAAAACAGTGGGAGTAGAATTAACCACATTGTTTAGAACATCACTGAAATGCTCAGCCCACCTAGCCATGGCAGAATCCTCTTTTTTTATAGCCTTACTTTTTAATCCATCAATCACTGTACCTGTCCATTTTTTACCACACAAAACATTAACAATGTGGTACAGTTCTCTGCTATTGTGCTGTCTAACTGCCTCCTCGGTTTTCTCAGCTAAGCCATCAAGCCAAAGATTATTAGCTGCTAACTGATCCTTTACACATTTATTAAACTGTTTGTGACACTTTCTGTTAGGATTAGTAGGGAATTGATTAAGGACATTCCTGCAGTTCTTCCTTTCCAAAATAAGCTCCAGTGCCTTATCACTCAAATAATTCTGCCTCCTCTGCCCCTTTTTTCCTAAAAGAGTAGTGTGAGTTTCAAGAAAAACTTGTTTAAAATGGTTCCATTCTTCCTTAACTTCAGTAGTAAGCAACCACAACTGTCCTAATGACTAAGTAGCCTATTATGGTAAGCTTTAGCTATAACTGGGTTTTTCAGAGCTTCAGAATTAAAGGTAAATTTTTTAACCTTAGCACAACACTTCTTAAGTTCAAGTTGTAAGACACTTTTAATAAGGTAATGGTGAGATCCAATTTCAGCTCCCCTATATGACCTGGTATTCCTAACAGAATTAGTCCATTTGCTGTTAATTAATATATAATCAATCATATTCTCATGCAGCCCATTTGGTGAAATCCATGTGTACTTAGGTCACATGGGATCAATTAGCATGGGTCAATCAGGATCCATAATCATGCTCAGAGCCTTATTCCAGTTCTGAAACCATGAAGTTTGCTTACCTGTAGGAGATATTTCCCCATTGCCATTACAGCTACCAATACCAAAAGGCCTATCACTGCTCCCCAAAGATCACAGTCAGTACCAACTTTGCCATTGAAGTCACCTAGAACAAAATTAATATCTCCTTTCTTGACATAATTCAAAATATCGTGAAGTTGTCCATAAAACCTATTCTTCTCATCCTCACCGGCATCCTCAGCCAGGGCATACAGCAGTTAACACAAGTCTTTAATGCTTGTCAAATTTTGTTGTAAAAAACCTTTCATTAATGCACTCATATCCTATAAGAGCATTACTAGTATGTCTGCTCAGAAGCAGACCTATGCCTTGGAGATGCTTATTATCTTCCCTCACCGAAAAGAAAAATTATTTTTAAGAATCTGACCTTTATCTATCCATTTGGTCTCTTGCAAGTCAAGAATATCTAAATTATAACGGTGGAATTCTTATGTGAGGGCATGAAGAGAATAAGCCATGTGCAGAGTCTTCACATTCCAACTACCTATGGAGAGAAAATGGTTAGTGGGATGTTTAAAGAGACTATGCTTATTGAAAGAGGGAATGCTGACAATATCAAACAGCACACTAATAGCAGGAATGGGGCAAAGACCCATTCTCCCACTACTAAAGGCTGAAGTCATCTACACTAGAAGACTTCTTCTAAAGTAGAATTTGACGATGTCCTTACAAGCAAGAGTTCAGGTGCTTGCGATGACCTCTGCTCAGGATTATCCAGTAACTGATAAAACATATCCTGTGAATCCATTCACTTAGGTCTCTCAACCCATAAACAAACAGAAACACAATGGAAAATTTTCCCTCCACAGAAGCCCATCAGAGCAGCAAAATCAGGATCCATAATCATGCTCAGAGCCTTATTCCAGTCCAGTAGGTTTATATGGTCAGCACCAGGACCCTATGCAGTTGGCCAGTCATCAGGGTAGAAAAAAAAAGAAAAGTAGCCATAGTTATCCAGATCAGTAGGCCACACTAATCTGGGAGCACTCCCCTTCAATTCACTTCCACAAGAGAAAAGTTTTCCAAGGTACTAATGGCCTGCACCATGAGAAGGTGGGGTCAGACATTAGGTGCTAGACCTGGCTGATTCTATGCATCATCACAGGGGATTGGTGCATAGCTCTCCTTCCAGTGATTACCTATTATTTGTGAGTAAAAGAAATCAGCCCAATGTCTTATTAATAATTAACAAAAAAAAATACTATGATAAAAAAGCCTGTATTTTAGAAAAATATGTCTACTAAATATTAGAGTAACATAATTTTGCAAATTCTTTTGAGAAAAAATTGCTGTTTTAAATGTTAATCTGCAATTATGGGAAGGCACTCCTTTTTATTAACTAGTACTTCTCCTTGACATTTCATCCTGTAAACTTTGTGAATGACTGAAATTTTCAGATTTAATTCCAGTTCTCTATGCAAATTTTTTTAAACTAAAATTTGCTTTGTCACCTAAAAAAGTTTTAATTTGTGACTTTATCCCAATGCATTTTTTTAAGTGAATATCATCACTGAATTTACAAACTATTTTTTTTTCATTATCTAAAGTAGTTTTTTCACTCATGTCAGCCATCAATAATGCAGTAATATTTACCCATGTTCTTAAAGATTTCATCCATGTTAGCATCCATTTCTTATGTGTAGTTTTATCTGCATTAACATTAATCTTTTATCTGTGGAGTGCTTTCAAATGCAAATAAAACCATGGATATCCAATCCACTTAAGGCTCTACTTATAAGTAGCAACATTGCTGCTAATACTCACAAGTCTTTAACCCTACACCATATATTTTTAGTGGTTCAAATAGTAAGTGTAAGACTGAACTGAAAGATTTAATGATGGTTATATGTTTGAATTATCTTTCTCTTAGACTAAATTACAAAAACTTCACTGCAAACCTTAGTATCACCGACTGGTGGATATTATAAAATTTATTCCCCACAAACTTCAAATATATCACTAAATGCTTTACATGATTATGAAGAAAAACTAACATGACAATCTAAATTGTTGAATTTCTATCTTACAGGCTACTTGATATCTAAAACTACTTGATATCTCCAAAAATAGAAAATTTAACTACTGGTTTTAGCTAGCTGAAAAACTTTGAATCCCACTCACGGCAAAACTAAACACATGCTTCCCAGTTACACATGCCAAGCATGCTGACCACTACACTATCAGTAGCTAACTTTTCTTCAGCAGTTAGCAGCTGATATTGTAGTTGTTAGCATGCCTCACATGTAACTGGGAAGCATGGGTTCAAATCCCACTGATGGTAAAACCAATTTTTTTCAGCTATTCATGAGTCCCATGTCTACAGGACAGCTACTACTGAATTAACAAGTGGTTGTTGAATACAGGTTTCAATATCAGTGTAGCAAAATAAATGAATCAAAAACAATTTGATAGTATAAATTGCAAAAGAACAAAGTAATATTCTGTGCAGCCACCTCGTTAACTGAAAATAATATTAATTACCAAACACACTTTCAGGGTATCTGATGTTCTGACTGCTGAGCTCAATGGTAGGAGCACTCGATCCCACCCAGAAATTTTTTTTCCTTTATACCTTTGTCATCATATCAATAAATACAGCATAACAGTGGAAATTACCCAGTAAAAACCGATGAGCTGTGGATATAATTAATAATCACACAGTTTAAAACATTTCGATAGTTCATATTTTAGGGAGGTAGAGAAGGAAATCCTTGAAATGTTAAAGTAACTCTATAAACACTGTAGGTACTGTCCTAGTTATGTGGTATAGGGAAAAATCATCAGCTCATTGACAACTAATGGAGTAATCAGTGCACTGAAGTTCAGATTAATTAGTCATACCTGTATTGGGCTTGAGTAGTCAGTCATACCTGTATTGGGCTTGAGTAGTCAGTCATACCTGTATTGGGCTTGAGTAGTCAGTCATACCTGTATTGGGCTTGAGTAATCATACTTGTATTGGGCGTGAGATAGTCATACCTGTATTGGGCTTGAGTAATCATACTTGTATTGGGCTTGAGATAATCATACCTGTATTGGGCTTGAGATAGTCATACATGTATTCCTCTTGAGACAGCTCTTCAGTTGTACAAGGAGGAAAAGTCTGAATTGTGTGCTGTTCTTCATGGGAGCTGGTGCTTTCATAGATTCAGTGTTACTACTTCTCACTTGTTGGGGGGACTGAGAGTTCTTTCGTGCTGTGGTGTTATTAATCAGCACTCTGCTGTCTCAGCATGGTAGTTGCTGTGGTATGAGCCACTTGGTGCCTGAACTTCACTGTACTGATTACTCCATTAGCTGTCAATGAGCTGATTGTTTTTCCCAATACATGACTTGTACAGTACCTAGTGTCTGTAGAGTTATTTTAATTTTCTTTTAATTCTGCACACTGTGTTTATATCCTTGACTTTTAAATGTTATAGAATTATTGATATTGATAACTACTCTTCGTATCAAATTGCATTGAGCTTTCAATGCTACAAAAATGGTTTCAATTCAGGTCAAGGTTTAGAAACAAAGTTTTGAGGCATTCTGAATTTTTTTTTTATATTCCTGGACTGCTTATTTGCAAATTATAACTGAAGGATTAAAACAAGTATAATTACATAAAATAAACAGATGTAGAGATACAATTTTAAATACAGTGTCCTTCATTAAAAAAAAAAAAAGAAATATATCATCTGTTGTATTGATACATTAACCTCTCTCCTTTTTCATTCTCAACCTTTTTCATGTTGAAGCACACCTAAGATCATAATTTCAATATTGGATTGATTCATCATAAATATCTTGTACTGGGTTCACTTCAATGTGATATACCAAAATTAATATGCTTCAATAATTACAGTTCTATTACTGAGAGCACTGAATCACCCTTATTTTGTAATTCACTCTCATTCATGGAGCATCTATGTCCAGTATTACACTAGTTGAAAACTTCACTAAACTTTTTAAAAACAATTCAATCATAATTGTAATACCCAATAATAAATATTTAACTATTCTTGCTTTATTTATTAATATCATTGATGTTCATCTCTCTCTTTATATATATAAGATTAAAGATGTCTACAACAGACCTTCTACTATGGCATATAAACTGACAGGCTCCTGTCAGACCTATGTGGCAAGCAGCTGCTTGAGGGGGTATTATTATTATTACAACTCAGCTGGCTTTCACTACTGTCATGATGCTTCATGTTATCTTGGTAGCTTGTTTCATGTGATGTGATATTTGAATAAATGGTGGTAAAACACTATAACTGGATTCAATCCACATACTTGTATTGATAAAACAATTAGGTATATGTCATGATGCTTGGGTTGCCATAGAAATATGTTTCACATGATGTGACAATCACCACATTTACTGTTCAGTTTTTTTAAAATTACAGTAGCATATTACAAAACTATGCAAAAGTATGTTAAGAGCTCCTAGATCAGCATATATACTTTCACCATGAGTTAATATAATACCAGTGTGCCACTGAGGTGGACACATTTTACCTTTGATTGCCACTTTTGTGCACACAGTGGGATAAATAGACAGGCCAGAAGGATCCCAAGTGCTCAGAGAAGGTTGGTAAGAGATTCACTGGGCAGCTATTAAGAGACAGATAGAAGCGTTCTGTCAAAGCTACCCAGCATGTTCTTTAACATTCACAAAGCAATGGGGCCCACAACTCAATGTCGCATTTGATAGACAGTAGCCTTTCAAAGCTCATTAATGTAGGGTGTACAGATTTGGACTCATGAAAACCAGTACATTTCAGTAAATATCCTGATTTTAGCTTACTGAAACTAAGACATTTCTTTTCGGAGGTGTAACCTACAGATTTGGGTTGTTTTACCTCTGAGCTGCACTCTTTTGCACACAATGGGCAGCTGTTGGGAGACAGATGGTAGTCTCCCATCAAGGCCATCCAGCATGTTCTTTAACAAGCACAGGAAATAGTTCTCCCGCACAAAAGGCCACGGCTTAACATCTCATCTGATGGATGGTGGCCTTTCCAAGCCCATTGGTATCCCCTACTGACTGTGGGCAGGGCAGAGAGGTTTGCAGAGATAAATCTCAATGCTGACCCAACTGGGATTCGAACCTTGGAACTGCAGATTACAAGCCTAGCATGCTACCGACTGAGCCACCCCAACGAAAAACCCACAGAACGACAGAACCCCACAGAAAAAACTAAATTTGACTAAGACAGCTGCATGTGGCAATAAGCAAGAAGATGCATGACACAATTCGCAGTAGGTGGGAGGAGCAATATTTCACCCACTTTAAGCACATGAAGATTTCATAGTCATTCTGCATACACTGATGGTATGGTAGACCTAAGAATGAGAGAGGTGTGTCTTTTCTTGTTGATGGGACTATGTTACAGAAGAGTGAGTTTCTTTGTGGCTTGGCTAATTCAAAGCCCTCACACATGCGACACTTGCAGTCAAGTTCTTCACAGACAGCACCCAACTATGCTGCCAATGTTAACCCAATGCTCAGTACAATCCACATTATTCCACAAAAGATGTCCTCGCAAATAAAATATTTAAAAATTATATAGATACAGTGGCAGTTATTCCAAAACCATGTTAATTATATAATGTAAAATCGATAGATAGTGTCACTAAAAACGGACATTTGGGCATCCTGAAACATTTTTTCAGGATAGTTCTCTAAAAATGAGAATGTATCGACACCTTAGAATAGTGTTCTCTTTCTAACCAATGGCAGAACAAGAGTTAACAGATAAAATGCAGGTAAAATAGACTCTTGAGCTTGGGAACTGAAGATTATAAGCCTGATATGCTACCAACTGAGCCAAACCCTCAACCAACCAGGTGGAGAGGAAGAGGAAAAATTAATACTCTGTCCTGACGAAATCCCCAAGGGAAAAAACAGATTTTCCTCCCACTGGAATTTGATAAAAAATATCTATATATAGAAGGCTAAGGATGCCTGAGCAACAACCCAGCTGATGTTCACTATTGTTGCAATGCTTCAAGTTAACTTGGCAACATGTTTCACGTCATACTGGAGTGAACCGTGTACTGAAACATTGCAACTGGATTAAAGTCGTGTTGGCTTTATAGATAAAATGATTAGATATGTATATTGTGACAGCCACTGCAGTGGCATATTAAAATTATTATTCAGTATTTATAAAATCACAGTAGCTTAGTGTAAAACTATATAAGAGGATGTTAGTTAATATCTCCTAGACTGGCATATGTTGTGTCAGGAAATCTGCCATTGTAGTCATCAACATGGGTGAGACATATGCACAATCACTAATGGTACTCAATAACTCAAGTACACCTGCATTCCTGTTTACATGTTTATTACTATATACATCTACTATTATTAACTTTCCAGAAGTTACATGGAATGACAGAAATAAAGAGGTGGCTTTGGTCTCCCAGACCAATTATGCAAAAATGTTCTCTAAAAGTTTATAATAAATTTGAAATAAACTTTTAGTTTATGATAATTTAATTAAAAAACACTATTTTTTAAAATAATCTTTATTCAAAGAAATAAAAAATACATCCTTAAAAAATGCCTAATAAATGTTTACTGACAAAGGTATTTGATTTAAAAAAAAGTAAAAAAACAAATACTTGCTACTAATTAGAGCCAATTATTTATCTTTTGGATTATTTATAGGATTTAAATAGTTTATTGTATTCACAGAAAAATAACATAAATTAAAACTAACACCATGAGTAGCATTGGTGTGACAGACTGAATTGGCACATAACTTAATTCGGAGTAATCGGACATACTAAACATCGCAATGCGGTTCAGTATATATTAGGAAGGTATTACAGTGTGCTTGTGCCTAAACCTTTGTGTTGCAAAATTATTAGTAAATATATTCTCAATGAGTTTGATAGACCATATGCCACTTCTGGAGAGTTAATACATTGCTACTCTGCACTCTTAGAGTTACAATATTCCCTTTCCTCAGCAGCAACACACTTCTTCCAAACAATGCTAACTGGCCTTATATCATGTACCCATCTGGGATGCAGTTTGCACTCCACTGGCCATCTTTCCCAAGATGTTCAGAGAGGGACTCTTGAACTTTTTTTTCATCCATTGGGAAAACTTTACATGGAGAGTTCAGCCCTGACTCCTTGCCGTTATGTATGGCCCAATAGCTCAAGCTGACACTAATGACCTTCATTTGGAGAGCAACATAAGAAAATATGAGAAGCTGATCACAATCTGTTTCTTTTGACCTTCATAAAACTGTCAACTCCCCCCCGCTTGTGAACGGTGCTGAAACACGCTTCCTGTGCAGCTGAGAAAGAGATCAGCATATCCTCTCTATATTGGCCAAAATTAGCAGTCTATAATGAGCAGGGTCACTTCAGAGGCATTCAACCATTACACCTAATTTCATTTATATTTCAAGACTTTTATTAATATTAAGTTACACATTTTCCTCTCTCTTTTGGAAAGGAATGGAAAGAGAGGGTTGCCAGTTGAGTGTGGCCTACTGACCTGGTCATCTATGACCACTATTTTCTTTTTTTCAACATGCTGAGGAGTGGTCAACTTCACAGGGTTCTGATCTATCACTGATGATACCCCAGATCACAATGGCAAACTGTGACACACACAGGATGATTTGATGTATAAACACTTGTAAAATCAATGACCTGGAATGAATTTGTGTGAATATAATGGTTTGCCATCATATATGTATCATTCTAAAAAAAGAAAGAGCTCACTCACTTAGCCTCCTGGAAGCTCCTATCACTACCCACCTTCTACAATAAATAATAATAATAAATATCCCCTCAAGCAGCTGCTTGCCACAGAGGTCTGACAGGAACCTGTCAGTTTATATGCCAGAGTAGAAGATCTGAGAGGATGGCAGGACCTCAGCAGAAAAACGACATACTTATCGGGGCTCGAACCCAGGTCCCTTAGATCAGTAGCCAAGCGTGCTAACCATGGGACAACACAGTACATAAAATCTCCTTAATACCTTTTGAGTACTTGATAGCATAGAACATTTGTTAAAGTGCTTAAAAAAACCCACTGGACAGATATATGGCTCTGAGCTTGATTATGGATCCTGATTTTGCTGCACAGATGGGCTTCTGTGGAGGGAAAATCTTCCGCTGCGTTTTCTGTTTGTTTGTCGGTTGACAGCCCCAAGTGAATAGATTCACAGGATGGGTTTATCAGCTGGTGGATAATCCTGAGCAGAGGTCATCGCAGGCACCTGAACTCTTTGCTTCTATTGGAATCGTCAAATTCTACATTGGAGGAAGTCTTCCAGTGTAGATGGCTTCAGCCTTTAGTGGTGGGGGAATGGGTCTTTGCCCCATGTTTGCGATTAGGGGACTGTTTGATATTGTCAGCATTCCCTCTCTCAATAAACATAGTTTCTTTAAACATCCCACTAACCATTTTCTCTCCATAGGTAGTTGGAATGTGAGGACTCTGCACAGAGCTTTTTATCTTGATGTCCTCACACAAGAATTCCACCGTTATAATTTAGATATCCTCGGCTTGCAAAAGACCAGATGGACAGTTAAAGGTCAGATTCTTAAAAATAATCTTAAATTTCTCTTTTCAGGGAGGGACAACAATAAGCATCACGAAGGCATGGGTCTGTTTCTCAGCAGACACGCTAGTGATGTTCTACTAGGATACGAGTGAATTAATGAAAGGTTTCTTACAGCAAATTTTCAGACAAGTGTTAAAGACTTGAATGTTATCTGCTGCTATGCTCACACTGAGGATGAGGATGAGAAGGATAGACAGACAACTTCAGGATATTTTGAATTCTGTCAAGACAGGAGATATTACCCTTGTTCTAGGTGACTTCAATGCCAAAGTTGGTACTGACTCTGACCTTTGGGGAGGAGTAATAGGCCCTTTTGATATTGGTAGCTGCAATGGCAATGTCTCCTACAGGTAAATAAACTCAATGGTATCAGAATAACTAACACTTATTACAAACACCACGACATACATAAGTACACATGGGTTTCACCTGATGAGCTGCATAAGAATATGATTCATTACATATTAATTAACAGAAAATGGACTAGTTCTGTTAGGAATATCAGGTCATATACAGGAGCTGAAATTGGATCTGACCATTACCTTGTTAAAAGTCTCCTGCAACTTAAACTTAAAAAGTGTTGTGTTAGGGTTAAAATTTTTACTTTTAATACTGAAGCTCTGAAAGACCCAGTTATAGCCAAAGCTTACCATGATAGGTTACTTAGTCATTATGACAGTCATGGTATGCTTACTACTGAAGTTGAGGAAAAATGGGATCATTTTAAACAGGCTTTTTTGGACACTAACAGTACTCTTTTAGGAAAAAAGGAGCAGAAGACACAATTATCTGAGTGATAAGGCACTTGAGCTTATTTCGGAAAGAAAGAACTTCAGGAATGTCTTCATCAATACCCTACTAGTACTAATAGAAAGCATTACAGAGAACTTAATAAACGTATAAAAGATCAGTTAGCTGCTGATAAGAACCTTTGGCTTGATGGTTTGGCTGACAAAGCCGAGGAAGCAGTTAGACAGCACAACAGCAGAGAGTGGTACCAGATAGTTAATGTTTTGTGTGGTAGAAATCGAACAGGTATAGTGATTGGAGGATGAACAAGGTAAGGTTATAGAAGGTGAGGATTCTGTCATGGCTAGGTGGGCTGAGCATTTCAGTGATGTTCTAAATAATGTGGTTATTTCTACTCTCGTTGTTTGTAATGATGATAGATGCATTACTGGCTTTAATGCTAGCCCTATAACACAATCTGAAGTTATTTTGGCTATTTCTAAACTTCAACTTCATAAATCCCCAGGGGTAGATGAAATTACCACGGAAATGCTTAGAGCTGGGAATGTTTCGGTTACCACTTGGATGACTGAAACTCTAAATATCTTTTATGATAAAGGCATGGTTCCTAAGGATTTTACCAGAGCTATTATTATCCCTATTTTCAAAAAAGGTGATCGCAGTTCTTGTGATAACTATAGGGGTATCAGCCTACTCTCTGTTCCAGGTAAAATTCTTTGCATGATTGTGCTTAATAGAATTAAGAATCTGGTTGACAGGCAATTGCTTGATGAGCAATGTGGATTCAGAAGTGGTAGGGGATGTGTAGATCAGATATTTTCCCTTAGGCAGATTCTTGAGAAATGTTTAGAGTTCCAGAAACCTTTGGTTGCTAGCTTTGTTGATTTCAAAAAGGCTTTCGACTCTGTTGATCGTCATAATTTGTGGTTCACTGTGAAATCATATGGTACACCTGACAAGTTAGTTAACATAATGAAAGCTCTCTATAATAACACTGAGTCGTGTGTGAGAGTCGGTAAGGCTTGTAGCAATTGGTTTAGCATTACTTCTGATGTTCGACAAGGGTGCATTTTGTCTCCTTTCCTCTTTAGCTTGGTTATTGATTATGTTATGCGAAATTCACTTCAAAGGAAAGATTTGGGCCTTCAATGGAGTGGAGATACGAAAATTTCTGATTTAGATTATGCTGATGATTTAGCCCTTTTGGCAAATGATGTTGATGAGATGAACTCTTTCATTCGAGCTGTTGATGAAACAGGTAGTAGAGTAGGTTTGGTTATAAACAGAGAGAAAACTAAAGTGATGAAAATTGGTCAGACAGGCTGTGATTCAGTTAATCTGAATGGTTGCAGTCTTGAGCAGGTGTCACAGTTTAATTACTTCGGGAGCTATGTAACAGATACTGGTGATGTGCGGCATGAGATTAACAGACGAATAGGGATTGCTGCCGGGACTTTTAAGAATCTATGGAGATTGTGGAGAAATAGGCATATACACCTAAAGGCTAAAATTAGACTGTATAATAGTTTGGTTCTTTCTAGGGTTAGTTATGGTAGTGAAATGTGGACACTTTGTAAACAACTGATAACAGGAATCTAGATGCTTACGCAGTATCTTGGGTATTAGGTGGTTCAAATTTGTAACTAATGATGAGGTTAGGCAAAGGAGTTTGCAACCTCCTTTAAGCAGCATATTGTGCAGAGAGAGACTCCGTTGGTTTGGCCATGTTGCCTGTATGAATAATTATAGATTGGCGAATAGGGTTATGAACAGTGTGCCTAAAGGCCTCAGAAAGAAGGGGAGACCTAGGATGTGGTGGGCAGACAATGACAAACAGGTCCTTGTTAGAATTGGTGTGCAGTGGCTAGATGCAGTAGATGTAGCTCAGGACAGACTTGCTTGGAGAACTAAATTGCATTGTCTGGTTGGACCTCTATAGCCCATGGCTGCTTGAGGATGATGATGATGACTACATCATGAAGCACTTTGTGTGAAACAGCTTAAAATCACTTGAAATCACTTTTCAAAATTATTAAATGAAACTGAATCACAATATTCAGGGTTGATAATACATGACAGTGTGCAATGATTAAGTCACAATCGAGTTCTCAACAGTTTTGTCGGTCTGCTAGACAAAATAAGATTATATATATAAATGAAAAAGAACAGAACATTCCAGATCTTTCATCACATTTGCCTTACTACAAAATGACTATCATTGTAGTGAGATTTGTTCCTTCCTGTCTTATTGATGTAAAATGGTTAAATGATGTAATGTCATTTTTTGTGATTTCAAGCAACATTTTCATAAATTAAACAGAAAACTGCCTTTTGATTAAACTACTTTCCCTGATTCTTGAGAAATATTACATAGTTGCATTTTCAGATTTTCCTATGTTATGAATAAGTAACTAATAAGTATTTCATTAAATACCTTTATTTCTTTTCATATTAGTATATAAGTTTTTCACAGTACCTCATACAAATAGAAACAAATACTTTTATTACAGCATTTCATATTGAAGGTTAAATACAACCCAAAAACAGATTCTGAATCCTTTCCTTGCCATGAAATATCGAAAAGTTTGCATTTATTTTAATAGCATCAGCACAGCACTTTTTATTCCATTTTTGGCAATTCTCCAGTAAAGCTATTGCTACCTATTTTGTTTATTTATCCCAAGACTCATCTGCCATCTCAAAAACCTGGAGTTTTGTAGATTTTTGTGGAGAAAAAACTTTACAAATATAGCCCCCCATTCCATAACTCACTCATCCACATGAATTTATTTAAAATAACACAGCAGCACAAAATTATACGCTACAGGCATACTTCAGTTATTCTCAACCATCAGTTATATAGTTTTAGAGGGTACTAAAATATTCAGATCCAAGAATTATTCTGGGGAACCAGGCATGGCAGCAGACATACTTAGGTTTCAGCTGGGATTTTTGCCTGCAGATCCAAAGTTATTGAAGATATGTAAGGCTTAATTATTAAGACTGCATTTGGTTTCTTACAGTCAAGGAGATTGAAGTTGAGTGAGATTAATGGAATGTGCTGTCAAGACAACAGTTTTGTGAAATGTCAAGCAAAGTATGGCAAGACCTCCCATACCAACTGTAATAAAGGCTATATCCATATCTGTATCCCATATTGTGTTACAATTTAAAATTCCTATCTACAATACGATCTGACTGTTGAGGGAAAATCTGTTGCTGTATATCAGCTGGTGGATAATCCTGATCAGAGAGCATCGCAGGTACCTGAACCCTCATTTAGCTACTTGGGTATCGCCAACCCTAAACTGGAGAAATGTGTTTCAGACCATTCAGTTTCTATCTAGATTTAGTACTTGAAAAGATGGTGCCATGCCTGCGATTAGGGGGCTGATTGATATTGTTGGCCCTATCTCTCTCAATAAACCTAGTTTCTTTAAAAATTCTACTAATCATTTTCTCAACAGGTATGTGGAATGTGAGGATGTTGTGACGATATTATTCTCTTGAAGTCCACACACAGGAATTCCAGCATTATAACCTAGATACTCTGGCTTGCAAGAAACCAGATGGACAGGTAATGATCAGATTTAAAACTAATTTTAAATGCCTTTTCAGGGAGGGAGGATGGAATGCATCTCCAAGGTATAGTTTTCCTTCTCAGCTGACATGTCAGTAATGCTTTTCTAGGATAAAAAAAAATAATAAAAATAAATACCCCCTCAAGCAGCTGCTTGCCACAGAGGTCTGACAGGAGCCTGTCAGTTTAATACACAGCAGCAGAAGGTATGTGAGGGAGGTAATACTTCAGCAAAAAAATGACCAAACATCCATGCCTTATCTGGGGTTCGAACCCAGGTCTCTTTGATCAGTAGTGACTGCATTAATGAAAAATTTATTACAGCCAAATCTAATTGAATGTTATCTGTTGTTACACCTCCACAGAGAAGTCTGACGAGAATGAGAAGGAGAGTTTTACAGACAACTTCAGGATATTTTGAAAACTGTCAAGAAAGGAGATTTTCTCTTGTGCTAGGTGACTTCAATGCTAAAGTTGGTACTGACTGATATTTGAGCAGGGATTTTAGGTACCTTTGGCATTGGTAGTTCCAATGGTAATTGGAATGTCTCCTATAGGTAAGTAAACTTAATAGTTTGAGAATAACTAGCACATACTACAAACACCAGGGCATTTATAAGTACACATGGATTTCATCTGAGGGTTGAGAGTTGCACAGGAATATGATATATTTTAATTAAGAGCAAATGGGCTAGTTTGGTTAAGAATACCTGTTCATACTGGAGATAAAATTGGATCTGACCTGGTCAAAAGTGTCTTGCAACTGAAACTTAAGAAATGTTGTGCTAAGGTTAAGGAAATTACTCTTAACACTGAAAGTCAGAAAGATTCAGACAGTCATTATGGCAATTGTGATTTGCCTACTGCTAAAGTTGAGGAAGAATGGAATCAGTTTAAACAGGCTTTTCTTGGATTCTTTTAAGTAAAATGGAACAGGGGAAACAAAATTATTTGAGTGATAAGGCTATGAAATTTATTTCTGAAAGAAAGAAGTGCAGGAATAATATATATCAACAACCTACTAGCTCTAACAGACAGCATTGAAATGAGCTTACTAAACACATAAAGAATCAGTTAACAGCTGATAAGAATCCTTGGCTTGATAGCTTTGTTGACAAAGCAGATGAAGTAGTTAGACAGTACAACAGCAGAGGGCTGTACCAGATAGTTTATAATTTTTTGTGGGAAGAAACAGACAGGCACACAGGAATTGAGGCAGAAACATGGTAAGGTAGTTGAAGATGAGGATTCTGTCATGGCTCGATGTTCTGAAGTCATTTGGCTATCTCTAAATTAAAACTATATAAATCCCCATGGGTGGATAAAATTACCACTGAAATGCTTAGAGCTGGGAACATTTGTGTTATCACATGGCTGACTGAAATTCTGAATATTTTTAATGATAAAGTTGTTTCAAAGGATTTTACTAGAGATTTTATTATCCCTATTTTTTAAAAAGGTGTTCAAAATTTTGGTGATAACTATAGGGGTATCAGCTTACTTTCTACTCCTGTTAAAGTTCTGGGCATTATTGTGCTTGATAGAATTAAGATCAAGTTGATGAACAATTGCATAATGTGTAGTATGGATTCAGAAGTGGTATGGATTATGTAGATGACTTTTTCACTTAAGCAGATTCTTAAAAAATGTAGAGTTTTAGAAATCTTTTGTTATTAACTTTGTAGATTTCAGAAAGGATTTTGACTCTGTTGATCATCATAATTTGTGATTTATCTTGAGATCGTATGGCTTACCAGACAAGTTAGTTAGCATAATGAAAGCTCTCTATAATAACACTCAGTCAAGTGTGAGAATTGGTAATGCTTATAGTAATTCCAATTCTCACACTTGACTGAGTGTTATTATAGCATTGCTCCTAATGTTCAACTAGGGTGCATTTTATCTTTCGCTTTAATTTGGTTATCAATTAAGCAAAATTCAATACAAGGGGAAGATTTTGAGCTTAAATGAGATCTGAGAATTACTGATTTATATTATACTGCTGTTTTAAGATCTATGGAGAATATTGAGAAATAGGTGTATACACTTAAAGAATAAAATTAGACTATAATAGTTTGGTTCTTTCTAGGGTTAGTTATGGTAATGAAACTGATGAACTAATGAACAGATGTGTTTGGGGAACTAAATTGTACCATCTGGTTGGATGTCCATAGCCCATGGCTGCCTGAGGATGATGTGGACAAGGCAGTGATGCACATCACCTATTGGCAGCAGCAATCCATGCTGGTGTAAACAGGACTTAACAGATTAGTGATACAGAACTGGTGATATTGGGTTAAAAGTATTCACATGCAGTAAAGCAAAACATAACAATTAATTGTTCATTGTTACACAGAGTTATCACTGCATAAATGCATAATGGAAACTACCTTATTACACAATTTCTGGAGTCTGCATTATGATAATGGGGATGTTACTAATATGAACATATAAAACTTTGCACATTCATTTGCATTAATATCCATAACAGTAACATTAACATATAAAAGGACAACATAGAAAAACAAATCATGTCTAAAGATTGAGAAAGGCTTCCTTTATTCACTACTTAAGTACACTAATGATTGGGACAATTGGTAAAATTTAAAATGCCAAAATTATAAAAAATATTCTTTATAAAATCATAATTAATTAACTGTTAATTTAATATCAGTTTCTTTTATATTGATTTTAGAACTGGACCAAGCTACTTTCCACAAAAACAAAAATTGCCTACGTAGCACTCTTAATAAAATACCGATTTTTTCAGTCTTAAAAAAATGGATGTGAGTATTATGTTCAGATTATTCATTGTATGTGTGGGGATTTGGATGGATTATCTTTCTTGTAATTTAATACACTAAAAACAAAATTATAATAAAAATTCGAGGCTACAGCTCACCAAACATCGAGGAAGTGGGTATTTCTTGTCACAAACACTGTTATAAAAAATAAAGAACTAATTTTTCTACCTTAAAACTACATACGATTACTAGGTGAGCAAATATGGTATTACAAGTCGTTAAAAAAAAAACTGGTTATAGTGATGAATTTTCATTTAAATTTTTCCCTTTGACAAAAATTCAAATTTCAACAGAAATAATTATCGTAGTTCTTTTTGAAGTGGGTTTTATTTCACATAAAAGAAGCTACCACTGTAACAATTATTTCTAACTATGTGAAATATCGTACCATATAATTAACTAAAACCTATATATGTGCTAAAATCTTAAACCGGCGCCATACAATGGAAACCAGATTCTTTGTGAAGGCAAAGTTATTGTCAAACATTTGAAACTAACGCATAATAGCAATAATACAAACAAATTTGTACAGCACTCTAAGCATACATATTTGTAATACAAATTTTACATCGTATACCAATTAAGAAAACGTTTCTTTAGCATTACCTTTGTTTCTTTCAACATCCATTTTAACTTTATCATCGGCCATTTTCAGTACGGACTATAGTTAGTTTCAGCTAAAGCTGTCTGTTTACTTCTTTATTATCAAAAGCTCAAATTACACTCTACTAGAGCATGGCCAACTGGAGATTCTACATAAGTAGAGGTTGATCATCATCATCATCATCCTCAAGCAGCCATGGGCTACGGAGATCCAACCAGACAGTGCAGTTTTATTCTCCAAGCATGTCTGTCCTGAGCTACATCTGCTGCGTCCAGCCACTGCACACCAATTCTAACAAGGTCCTGTTTGACATTGTCTGCCCACCGCATCCTAGGTCTCCCCTTCTTTCTGAGGCCTTTAGGCACACTGTTCATAAGCCTATTCGCCAATCTATAATTATTCATACGGGCAACATGGCCAAACCAACGGAGTCTCTCTCTGCTCAATATGCTGCTTAATGGAGGTTGCAAACACCTTTGTCTAAACTCATTAGTTACAAAGTTGAACCACCAAATGCCCAAGATACTGTGCAAGCACCTACAATCAAAAGCATCTAGTTTCCTGTTATCTTGTTTACAAAGTGTCCAAGTTTCACTACCATAACTAACCCTAGAAAGAACCAAAATATTATACAGTCTAATTTTAGTCTTCAGGTGTATACGCCTATTTCTCCACTCTCCGTAGTGTCATAAAAGCCCCAGCAACAGTCCCTATTCGTTTGTTAATCTCATGTTGCACATCACCAATATCTGTTACATATTTCCCAAGATAATTAAACTGTGACACCTGCTCAAGACTGCAACCATTCAGATTAACTGAATCACAGCCTGTCTGACCAATTTTCATCACTTTAGTTTTCTCTCTGTTTATAACCAAACCTACTCTACTACCTGTTTCATCAACAGCTCGAATGAAAGAGTTCATCTCATCAACATCATTTGCCAAAAGGGCTAAATCATCAGCATAATCTAAATCAGAAATTTTCATATCTCCAGTCCAGTTAAGGCCAATATCTTTCCCTGAAGTGAATTTCACATAACGTAATCAATAACCAAGCTAAAGAGAAAAGGAGACAAAATGCACCCTTGTCGAACACCAGAAGTAATGCTAAACCAATTGCTACAAGCCTTACCAACTCTCACACAGGACTCAGTGTTATTATAGAGAGCTTTCATTATGTTAACTAACTTGTCAGGTATACCATATGATTTCACAATGAACCACAAATTATGACGATCAACAGAGTCGAAAGCCTTTTTGAAATCAACAAAGCTAGCAACCAAAGGTTTCTGGAACTCTAAACATTTCTCAGGAATCTGCCTAAGGGAAAATATCTGACCCACACATCCCCTACCACTTCTGAATCCACATTGCTCATCACGCAATTGACTGTCAACCAGATTCTTAATTCTATTAAGCACAATCATGGAAAGAACTTTACCTGGAACAGAGAGTAGGCTGATACCCCTATAGTTATCACAAGAACTGCGATCACCTTTTTTGAAAATAGGGATAACAATAGCTCTGGTAAAATCTTTAGGAACCATGCCTTTATCATAAAAGATATTCAAAATTTCAGTCATCCAAGTGGTAACCGAAATATTCCCAGCTCTAAGCATTTCTGTGGTAATTTCATATACCCCTGGGGATTTATGAAGTTTAAGTTTAGAAATAGCCAAAATAACTTCAGACTTTGTTATAGGGCCAACATTAAAGCCACCAATGCATCTATCATCATTACAAACAATGGGAGTAAAACTAACCACATTGTTTAAAACATCACTGAAATGCTCAGCCCACCTAGCCATGACAGAATACTCAACTTCTATAACCTTACCTTGTTTTTCCTCCAATCTCTGTATACCTGTCCGTTTTCTATCACACAAAACATTAACTATCTGGTATAGCTCTCTGCTGTTGTGCTGCCTAACTGCTTCCTCAGCTTTGTCAGCCAAGCCATCAAGCCAAAGATTTTTATCAGTAGCTAAGTGATCCTTTACACGTTTATTAAGCTCTCTCTAATCCTTTCTATTAGGAATAGTAGGGTACTGATTAAGGACATTCCTGCAGTTCCTTCTTTCTGAAATAAGCTCAAGTGCCTTATCAATTAAATAATTCTGTCTCCTGTGCTCCATTTTTCCTAAAAGAGTACTGTTAGTTTCCAAAAAAGCCTGTTTAAAACAGCACCATTCTTCCTCAACATCAGTAGTAAGCAAAACATGACTGTCATAATGACTAAGTAACCTGTCATGGTAAGCTTTGGCTATAACTGGGTCTTTCAGAGCTTCAGTATTAAAGGTAAATTTTTTAACTTTAGCACAACACTTTTTAAGTTTAAGTTGCAAGACACTTTTAACAAGGTAATGATCAGATTCAATTACAAGCTCCCCTATATGCCCTCGTATTCCTAACAGAACAAGCCCATTTACTGTTAATTAATATATAATCAATCATATTCTTATGCAGCCCATCAGGTGAAACCCATGTGTACTTATGTATGTCGCGGTATTTGTAATAAATGTTTTTTATGCTGAATCCATTGAGTTTACTTACCTGTAGGAGACGTTGCCCATTGCCATTGCAGCTACCAATACCAAAAGGGCCTATTACTCCTCCCCAAAGGTCAGAGTCAGTACCAACTTTGGAATTGAAGTTACCTAGAACAAGGGTAATATCTCCTTTCTTGACAGAATTCAAAATATCCTGAAGTGTCCGTATAACCTATCCTTCTCATCCTAATCGACATCCTCAGTGGGAGCATAACAGCAGATAACATTAAAGTTTTTAACGCTTCTCTGAAATTTTGCTGTAAGAAACCTTTCATTAATGCATTCATATCCTAGAAGAGCATCACTAGCATGTCTGCTGAGCAGCAGACCCATGCCTTGGTGATGTTTACCATCGTTGCTCCCTGAAAAGGGAAATTTAAAGTTATTTTTAAGTATCTCACCTTTACTTATCCATCTTGTCTTTTGCAAGCCAAGAATATCTAAATTATAGGGAACAGTTATTTTCATATTTCCTCCCCTTTTTAGGTGGGGAGAGGAAAGGAAGAATGAGGGGTCAATATTTCATTGCCTATGACATTCTCCACAAGGAAGCATTTGTTTGACATATAGCTTGTTACTATCGACACTCCTGTTCTGGAGATATAGGGAAGTATTGTTTTTATATTTCCCATTTTTCAGGGGGGTATAAAGCCTTGATGATAATTTCTTGTAGCCTATGATACTCCCCAAATCACAAGCTTTCATGTTACACATAAATCGATAAGTTTCTCCATCGCGTTTCGAAAGATTTAGCGGAAAAACGTTTTGTCAAATCTACAAAACGACAAATATCAAAGCCAAAAGCAATAGAAAAATTGGTGAAAGTGGGAATTGTTTCGTTTAATTAAGTACAGTTGGTGCAATCGAAAAAACTGTAAAATCTAGGACAGTTGGCAAAACGTGAAGCCACTTGACAAAATGTAGGTCATTTGTAAAGAATGGGAATGATTTTGTGAAATTAAAGAGAGTTGGTACAATACAGAAAAAAGGATCCAGTAAAAGGGCCTATTACTCCTCCCCAAAGGTCAGAGTCATTACCAACTTTGGCATTGAAGTCACCAAGAACAAGGGTAATATCTCCTTTCTTGACAGAATTCAAAATATCCTGAAGTTGTCCATAAAACCTATCCTTCTTATCCTCATCGGCATCCTCAGTGGGGTCATAACAGCAGATAACATTCAAGTCTTTAACGCTTGTCTGAAATTTTGCTGTAAGAAACCTTTCATTAATGCACTCATATCGTAGAATAGCAACACTAGCGTGTCTGCTGAGAAGCAGACCCACGCCTTGGTGATGCTTATTGTCGTCCCTCCCTGAAAAGAGAAATTTAAGATTATTTTTAAGAATCTGATCTTTATCTGTCCATCAGGTCTCTTGCAAGCCGAGAATATCTAAATTATAGGGAACAGTTAACTAAATTATAGGCCACAGAGATCTGACAGGAAACTGTCAGTTTATATGCCACAGTAGAAGATCTGAGGGGATGGCAGGACCTCAGCAGAAAAACGACACATACATCCATGCCTTACCTAGGTTTGCAAAATCGACAAAACCTGCAAAATCGCGGAAACTTACCAAAATCGAGATAACTTGGCAAAAAAAGAACTTATTTTCTCATTGGCAAATTTTAATTTTCGAGTTGGCAAATATTAGTTCTCTCCCCTCCCCCCAACCATAGTCCCTTCGCTATGCCCCTGGTCACTGATACCTCTGGGTTGGATTGGGTTGTTTTACCTCTGAGCGGCACTCTTTTTGCACACCATGGGCTAAATGGCCAGGTCACATTAACCCCGAAGTCTCAGAGAAGGTTGGGAGAGGGGACCCACTGGAACAGCTGTTGGGAGACAAATGGTAGCCTCCCGTCAGGGGCCATGAAGCGTGTTCTTTAACGTGCACAGGGTATGGCTCTCCCGCACACGGGGCCACGGATTAACGGCCCATCCGACGGACGGTGACGTTTTCAAGCCCATCGATGTCCCCTACTAACCGTGGGCAGGGCAGGGAAATTTGCGGAGACTGATACCACTGGATAAGGAGCTTTGGCTCAAGGCATCCTGGTTGCAAGGACTCTAGTCAAAGTAGATCAAGAACAAATTCCGGTTATAGTGATAAACTGTAACAAAACCAGTAGATTATTAAAAAGAGGTGAAGAACTAGCAATATATGAACGTGTTACATTTGTAATTGTACAAATACAACAGAAATTCTGAATAGACCAACATGAGATAATAATCATATTACACTTGCTGAATGCTGTCTGTTTATATATTACCAATTCACACTCAATTGTCAAATATTGAAATGTAACAAAAACTGTAACAATATCATAAGTGCAATAAAATGGACAGCAAAGATATCACCACTGAATAAAATATTTGGAAAATATGATGATAAATGAAACTCACTGTACGTTCAGAATAATATAGTATGCCACAAGACATTTATCTCAGAAACTGGGCAAGGTTAACTAAATCTCATTTAATTGTTAAACAAGTATAACACAATATTAACAGCACACATGTATATATATATATACAGTATAGCTAAAAAAGTCTTTACACTGGACTAGAGTTAAAATATCTTTAACCATCAAATTAAATTATTTGTAAACATAGCATATGGTTATTAGCCCACTAACTTACTGATAAAGGGAATATTGAAATTTTAATAAAGTACCTCTGTGGAAAGTAGCTGCTTAAGGAATATTTTTTTTTACCTGAAATATCTAGATTTTTTCTTGAAAGAGAAAAGTTCAGTGAGAAAACCATGAACTAAGGGGTAGAAGAAAATCTTCCTAAAAAGAGAATCCGAAATCAAAAGCTTAAGCCTGGTGAAATAATTTAACACCAAGAGTTACATAATATCATACAACATTTCAGAGTGAAGGTTTTTGATGCAAATATGGATAGTTGAATAAAGTCAATTGAGAGAAGTGTTCAAAATCATACGAAAATTCATTTACCGACATATCAATATCAGATCCAAAAATATTTAACAGAAATGATGGTGTGGCTGACTACTATTGGCATATATTTTAAAAATAATAATATTTGTCTCTGAGTGTGAATCCTCAATGCCGTAGTGCAATATAGGAAGGGACACGAGAGAGAGATTTTCTTGCTCTTATGTCCATGTATCCATATTTTATTAAAGTTCCATCTATCCATATTTCATTGTCCAGGAAAATTGCACACTAATCGACATAGTAAGGATATTAAAAATAATTAAACAGCACGAGGATCTTTATAAAGAATTATTTTTAACTACAAAAGGCAGGAAATTTTATTAGGTAGTATTTATTATGAAGAAAATTTTGTGTGTTTTGGTGTTTGCTCTGGTTGCTCAACATTAAATTAAGCTATCGTCTTGCATGCTTATTAATAGACTTAAATATAAAATATTTCGTTTATTATTTACTCGTATTCTTTTATTTTATTGCGTGAAAATAATTAATTATTTCTGTAATATATTTTATGGGAAACAAATATAGAATAATATAGAATCACTAAAATAGGAAGATACATATGGAATTATAATAATTTATACTGAGAGTTTTTAATAGAGAACCTTCTATACTAAGTACTGTTTAACTGAAGAGTGACCTGATTTAGTTTTTAAATTTTGCTTAATTTGCAAACGCTTAATTTGTATTTGAATATTTTTTTTGCCGTTGATATTCAATAGAATTAGCTCTCGTTATCTAAAGTATAACTTGACAGCATTTAAAAGTGTAATTTTTATTTAGTTACCACATTTCATAGAATTGAAAGAAATTGTGTTAAAATATTAATAAATATATGCACATATTTATATATTTGCCCATATAATTTTAAAACTTGTCTTTTATTCTTCCGTTTGCAGGTATTTATTTTTAAAACATATTTCCTTTCTGTGTTTGGCAACAGCAGTTGTCGTCTTGTTGAAGGAGCAAAGCAGCGCTTTTTACGCGGTTTCGTAAGTCTGAAAGACGGCAACATGGAGAAGAGAATTGAGCTCGAAAAACGGGGAAGAAGTCCTTCTCAGGTAATTTATTTTGTTTACTATTGCATTAAAAAAAGAGTATTTGATAGTTTATGATGCTATTCTCTCTTAGTTATATGAGTAAGGAAGTGTCTCGTAACAGGGTTAGAAGAATCCTCCATGATGACTTCGGTATTGCAGAACGCTATCGTGCACAGCTATTGTTTGTAATGGCGAATGAGCCAGCCACCATACTAATGTGTAATAGCAAAACCTCTTAATGTCGTATGAACATTCGCATATCTGATGTTTGGAAGGCCAAGTTTTTTTTTAATTACTGTAGATACATAGCTGGCAGATTATTAGATAGGTTTAAGAGAGATATTTCAAACTTCTTTTTTGATTATCATTGTAAAGGAATATGCAAGAATACCATGCCATCATTTACAGCCTTTGACTGTCTTTTGGCACTTAGGTTGTGGTTCGAACACAGACTTCTTGCATTGATAACGGCATATTTTTTTAATATAGCTGTCCAAATTTACAGTTTATACAACAAAGTATTTTAATATTGATTTAAATAATTTAATATAACATAATGAACTAAAGCCATAATTATAATACTCTAATTTTAATTTTAACATCCTTTACATAATAATGTAATAATCTTGTTTTGTAATGTATTGGTGAAATATTATAAAATTAAGACATTATCATTAAAATACTTATTTTGATATCATGGCATACATAAAAGGATGGCATTTTATATCTGGCCACTGGGATATTAAATTATTTTTCAGCTGTGTTTAATAGCCAGTAAAATTTTTTTAATAATCATAGTCATCAGATTCATTCTTTGCTGACCAATAGGTTAGAATGCCCAGATTAAATTTTTTCTAGTGTTCATATGCTTCTATTTTTACCTATCTTCCTATTACTTTTCACCCATGTCAGTTTGTCAAGACAGTTATTCCATCATATCTTTTGAACATGACGGTCAACCTTAATGATTTATGTGTCAAATCAAAGCTTACAAGTTCATGACATCCATAAGCTATAAAGAATTGACCCCCCATGCTTTCTTCCCCCTAAAAAGGGGAAATATGAAAACAATTGTTTTGCTATATCTTTGGAACGGAATGGTCGAAAGTAACAAGTTATGCATTGTGAAAGCTTGTAACACAGGGAGTGTCGTAGGTTATAAAAATAATTTATCCCCATTCTTCCCCCTAAAAAGGGGGAAATCCCCACAGTCTCTGTGTTACTTGCACCACCTCCCTATTTTTCTGATTCTGGGCCTTAGTGACCATAATTTCCGAACTAAAAATTGAGATACACTGTTGCAAAGCCTTGTTGAAAGTGCATTTTCTTGCACTTTACATTCATTTTGACACTAAAGTAAAATTTGGTTTTACAGAAATTTTACAGTTATAACAACTTTGAATTGAGTGTCTGGACTTTTGAGTAAGATATTTGGCTCACTAAAGGGTGCAGAGTAGTGTGTACAAGTTGAAATGTGTGATATAGTTGCAAGTAAGAACAGATGCCATTTTCTCACTTTGGGAAGTTCTATCAGGAAACGGCCATCCTTGCTGTTAATGCATGCAGGGTTATTTTGTGATCTTCATTGAGAATATCCTGGGCTAGGGTGATTTGTTCAAAAGTGCTTGTTTCCTCAGATCACAGAATTGTGACAGCGAAAAGTTTGATATTCAGATAAACGTGAAACTTTGATTTTTTGCATCGCAATTATTTCCTCACATGGGGTCTCAGGATTTCACAATATGGAATTGTACTTTTACCATTTCATAAACCCAAAAAGTCCATTAGAATACATTTAAGTCTAAATGGAAGTTCCATACAGTTGATATCAGAGCATAAATTTTTGGAAGTACTCCTGACTCCAGACTTCACATTATCATCCTCAAGCAGCCATGCGGAACATAGGTCCTCCAACCAGATCATGTAATTTAGTTCAAGTATATTTGTCCTGAGCTACATCTGCATCTTGTCACTGCACAACAATTCTAACAAGATCCTGTTTGACATTGTCCACTGCATCCTAGGTCTCTCTTTCTGACGCCTTTAGGCACACTGTTCATAACCCTATTCACCAATCTATAATTATCCATACGGGCAACATGGCCAAACCAACAGTCTCTCTCTGCACAATATGCTGCTTAAAGAAGATTGCGGACTCCTTTGCCTAACCTCATCATTAGTTACAAAGTTAAACCACCTAATACCCAAGATACTAAGTAAGCATCTAGTTTCCTGTTATCTTGCTTACACAGCGTCCACGTTTCAGTACCATAACTAACCCTAGAAAGAACCAAACTATTATACAGTCTAATTTTAGTCTTTAGCTGTATATGCCTATTTCTCCACACTCTCCATAGATTCTTAAAAGTCCCGGCAGCAATCCCTATTTGACTGTTAATCTCGTGCCACACATCACCAATATCTGTTACATAGCTCCCAAGGTAATTAAACTGTGACACCTGCTCAAGACTGCAACCATACAGATTAACTGAACCAGCCTGCCTGACCAAATTTCATCACTTTAGTTTTCTCTCTGTTTATAACTAAACCTACTCTATTACCACTTTCATCAACAGCTTGAATGAAAGAGTTCATGTCATCAACATCATTTGCCAAAAGGACTAAATCATCTCCATAAGGGTAAGGCATGGCTGTTTGTGTCATTTTTTTGCTGAGGTCCTGCCATCCTAACAGACCTTCTACTATGGCATATAAACTGACAGGCTCCTGTCAGACCTCTGTGGTAAGCAGCTGCCTAAGGGGGTATTTATTATTTTTATTATATATAATCTAAATGGGAACTTTTCGTATCTCCAGACCATTTAAGGCCAAAATCATTCCCTTTCACTGAATTTCACATAACATAATCAATAACCACACTAAAGAGAAAAGGAGACAAGATGCAACCTTGTCGAACACCAGAAGCAATGCTAAACCAATTACCCCAAGACTTACCAACACTCACACATGACTCATTGTTATTATAGAGAGCTTTCATTATGTTAACTAACTTGCCCATATGATCTCACAGTCAACCACAAATTATGATCAGCAGAGTTTAAAGCCTTTTTGAAATCAACGAAGCCAGCAACCAAAGGTTTGTGTAACTAAACATTTCTCAAGAATCTGCCAGTAAAATATCTGATCCACACATCCCCTATCACTTCTGAATCCACGTTGCTCATCACATAAATTGCCTGTCAACCAGATTCTTAATTCTATTAAGCACAATCATGGAAAGAACTTTACCTGGAGCAGAGAGTAGGCTGATACCCCTATAGTTATCACAAGAACTGCGATCACCTTTTTTGAAAATAGGGATAATAATAGCTCTGGTAAAATCTTTAGGAACCATGCCTTTATCATAAAAGTTATTCAAAATTTCAGTCATCCAAGTGGTAACCGAAACATTCCCAGCTCTGAGAATTACTGTAGTAATTTCATCTACCCTTGGGGATTTATGAAGTTTAAGTGTAGAAATAGCCAAAATAACTTCAGATTGTGTTATAGGGCCAACATTAAAGCTGCCAAAGCATCTATCATCATTGCAAACAATGGGAGTAGAACTAACGACATTGTTTAAAACATCACTGAAATGCTCAGCCAACCTAGCCCTGATAGAATCCTCACCTTGTTTTTTCCTTTAATCCCTGTATACCAAGCCATCAAGCCAAAGATTCTTATCAACAGCTAAGTGATCCTTTACACATTTATTAAGCTCTCTGTAATGCTTTCTATTTGGACTAATAGGGTATTGATTAAGGACATTCCTGCAGTTCTTTTTGAAATAAGCTCAAGTGTCTTATCACTCAAATAATTTTGCCTCCTCTGCACCTTTTTTCCTAAAAGAGTACTGTTAGTTTCCAAAAAAGCCTGTTTAAAACGGCCCCATTCTTCAACTTCAGTATTAAATAAACCATGACTCATAATGACTAAGTAATCTATCATGATAAGCTTTAGCTATAACAGGGTCTTTCAGAGCTTCAGTATTAAAGGTAAATTTTTTAACCCTAGCACAACACTTTTTAAGTTGCAAGACACTTTTAACAAGGTAATGATCAGATCCAATTTCAGCTCCCCTATATGTCCTGGTATTCCTAGCAGAACTAGCCCATTTGCTGTTAATATATATAATCAGTCATATTCTTATGCAGCCCATCAGGTGAAACACATGTGTACTTATGTATGTCGCGGTGTTTATAATAAGTGTTAGTTATTCTGAAACCATTGAATTTACTTACCTGTAAGAAATGTTGCCCATTGCAATTGTAGCTACCAATACCAAAAGGGCCTATTACCCTTCCCCCAAGGTAAGAGTCATTACCAACTTTGGCTTCGAAGTCACCTAGAGCAAGGGTAATATCTCCTTTCTTGACAGAATTCAAAATATCCTGAAGTTGTCCGTAAAACCTATCCTTCTCATCCTCATCAACATCTTCAGTGGGGGCATAACAGCAGATAACATTCAAGCCTTTAACGCTTGTCTGAAATTTTGCTGTAAGAAACCTTTCATTAATGTACTCATATTCTAGAAGAGCATCACTAGCGTGTCTGCTGAGGAGCAGACCCACGCCTTGGTGATGTTTATCATCATTTCTCCCTGAAAAGAGAAATTTAAGATTATTTTTAAGAATCTGACCTTTATCTGTCCATCTGGTCTCTTGCAAGCTATAATAACGGTGGAATTCTTCTGTTAGGACATCAAGAGAATAAGCCCTGTGCCGAATCCTTGCATTCCAACTGCCTATGGAGAGAAAATGGTTAGTGGGATGTTTAACCCTTCCAGTGTTCAGGCTGAAAAACAGGTTTCCATCCAGAGGCCAAGCTATTTTCTCACTATGCTCAGCCAAAAAAATTTCAGTTATTTGGCAAAAAATTTCTAAATTTAATGTAAGGAATTATGGCATGTTGTATACCAAATTAATCAGCATTTAATTATGGATTTTCTGAAAATCAAGTAATTAACAAAGGAGACTTTTATTTCAATAGGACTTTTTTCGAGTCATGTAGTAGAAAAATGCTGATTAATTTGATTACAATGCACATGATGCACAATGCACAAAATGATTACAATGCACATGAATAAAATGACTATATATTTCTGAATAACAAAAAGAAAATTACTTTTTTGGTTTTAAGTAAATATTTTTCTCGTTCTGTAATTTTGGCCAACTGTACTGAGTCAGATAAAAGAAGTCAGCCTTCATCATTATCCTCAAGCAGCCATGGGCTACAGAGGTCTAACCAGACCGTGCAATTTAGTTCTCCAAGCAAGTCTATCCTGAGCTACATCTACTGCATCTGGCCACTGCACACCAATTCTAACAAGGTCTTGTTTGACATTGTCTGCCCACCGCATCCTAGGTCTCCCCTTCTTTCTGAGGCCTTTAGGCACACTGTTCATAACCCTATTCGCCAATCTATAATTATTCATATGGGCAACATGGCCAAACCAACGGAGTCTCTTTCTGCACAATATGCTGCTTAAAGGAGGTTGCGAACTCCTTTGCCTAACCTCATCATTAGTTACAAAGTTGAACCACCTAATGCCCAAGATATTGCGTAAGCATCTGGAATCAAAAGCATCTAGTTTCCTGTTACCTTGTTTACAAAGTGTCCAAGTTTCACTACCATAACTAACCCTAGACAGAACCAAACTATTATACAGCCTAATTTTAGTTTTTAGGTGTATACACCTATTTCTCCACACTCTCCATGGATTCTTAAAAGTCCCGGCAGCAATCCCTATTCGTCTGTTAATCTCATGCCGCATATCACCATTATCTGTTACATAGCTCCCAAGATAATTAAACTGTGACACCTGCTCAAGATTGCAACCATTCAGATTAACTGAATCACAGCCTGCCTGACCAATTTTCATCACTTTAGTTTTCTCTCTGTTTATAACCAAACCTACTCTACTACCAGTCTCATCAACAGCTCGAATGAGAGTTCATCTCATCAACATCATTTGCCAAAAGGGCTAAATCATCAGCATAATCTAAATCAGAAATTTTCGTATCTCCAGTCCATTTAAGGCCAAAATCTTTCCCTTGAAGTGAATTTCGCATAACATAATCAATAACCAAGCTAAAGAGAACAGGAGACAAAATGCACCCTTGTCGAACACCAGAAGTAATGCTAAACCAATTGCTACAAGCCTTACCAACTCTCACACACGACTCAGTGTTATTATAGAGAGCTTTCATTATGTTAACTAACTTGTCTGATATACCATATGATTTCACAATCAACCACAAATTATGACGATCAACAGAGTCGAAAGCCTTTTTGAAATCAACAAAGCTAGTCAACCTTAGATTTAAAAAAATAACCAATCAATGGAAATAGGTCATGTTAATACCAAATTAAACAGAATTTAAGTATGAATTTTATGAAAATAATAAACAAATTTGCAAGCATATTGATTTTAATAAGTTTTTCAATGTGATATGGTGGAAAAAAAACACACTATACAATTAAGGCTTTATTTTGGAAAACCTGCTGAATAAAAATAGTTAAATTATATATTTATCGAAAGAAAATTTCCCCCCGAATAATTTTTTTTCAACATATCCCCACTTGAAAATAATATTAAAATCAACATATGATTGCAATTCTTTGATTTATTATTTTCATAAATTCCTACTTAACATTCTGTTACTAATCTTGGCCTATTAACATGCACCTATTTCATTGAACTGGTTATGAAATAGAAAAAACTTCCTTGGCTGCTTTTTTTTTTTTACTAAACATTATGAATTTTTTCTTTGGGTGTTGAAGTTTGGCGATCTTGGTTAAGTACAGAAACGTTCCCAAAATTGTACTCCCAAATGATGGCCAATTCCCATAGCAAGGAAGTCTATTTTGCTTCCGTATCCAAGACGTTCAGTGTCAGAAAACAATAAAAGCTCAAATTTTTTTATTAAAAAAACAAGAAATAGTAAAAGAAAAATTACATGTAACCTAATTGGATGTTAAATAAAATATTTGCAACAACTTTTAAGCTGGCGTCCAATCTAGCATATATCGGTAAGATCGATAAATCAGCCAATTAAAGATCGCTAACTAATGGAAGTAAATATACAGAAGTGAATTTGCTTTCATATTCAAGACCTCATTTATTTTCAGAAAATTATACTATAGCTAAAGTTTTAATGGAAAAGTAGTAAATAATAAAATAAAAATTAACATAGCCTAATGCGATGTTAAAATATCCACATTTACAAGTTGTAGGCCGGCCATATGCTATAACTATGAAAAAATCAATACTTATCGATCGGCTAAAAGATCGATAATTTTTGAAAATAAATCAATTGAATTGAAAACTAAGGTTTAAAATATAAAAAAAAATACTAACTTTACAAAGAGTATCCAATATGCTAGACCAAAACTGTAAAAAACACTTTATAGCACACGGAATGGAGATAGCAGCTTATCTGAAATTTTGCTGTAAGAAACCTTTCATTAATGCACTCATATCCTAGAATAGCATCATTTGCATGTCTGCTGAGAAGCAGACCCATGCCTTGGTGATGTTTATTGTCTTCCCTCCCTGAAACGAGTTGGGTTGTTTTACCTCTGAGCGGCACTTTTTTGCACACCATGGGCTAAATGGCCAGATCACACGGACCCCGAAGGCTCAGAGAAGGTTGGGGGAGGGGACACACTGGAACAGCTGTTGGGAGACAGATGGTAGCCTCCCGTCAAGGCCATCCATCATGTTTTTTAACGTGCACAGGGTATAGCTCTCACACACACGGGACCACGGCTTAACGTCCCATCCGACGGACGACAGCCTTTCGAAGCCCATCGGTGTCCCCTACTGACCGTGGGCAGGGCGGGGAATTTTGCGGAGATAAATCTCAACGCTGACCCAGCTGGGACTGGAGCCTGGCGCGCTACCTACTAAGTCACCCCCCCCCCTGAAAAGAGAAATTTAAGATTATTTTTGAGAAACTGACCTTTATCTGTCCATCTGGTCTCTTGCAAGTCAAGAATATCTAAATTATAACTGTGGAATTCTTGTGTGAGGACATCAAGAGAATAAGCTCAGTGCAGAGTCCTCACATTCCAACTACCTATGGAGAGAAAATGGTTAGTGGGATGTTTAAAGAAACTATGTTTATTGAGAGAGGGAATGCCAACAATATCAAACAGCCACATAATCACAGACATGGGGCAAAGACCTGTTCCCCCACAACTAAAGGCTGAAGCCATTTACATTGGAAGACTTCCTCCAATGTAGAATTTGATGCCAGTAGAAGCAAAGAGTTCAGGTTCGTGCGATGACTTCTTCTGCCCATAATTATCTTTTTTTTTAATCAGCTGATGGATAAAAACAAAAAGATGGGAATACTGAAATAGGTTTATGACAGAAAAGAGTGTGAAATGGAAAAAAAAAAAAAAAGTTGCGGTACGTATTTTGTAATTACTTCCAAAATCTATCGTTTTTAAAACTGCAATTTTTTCTTAATTTTTAGGAGATTTTCAAAAATTTAATGAAAATTTTTTTGATAATAATTCAAACCAATCTTGTGAGCTTGAAATCAGAAGGTTGCTTCAACAAACAGGAACGTTAACAAGCAAATCGACAATACCGTTTAGTGCTTCTAAGAAATGGCAATCAGATGGCTTTATAAAATTATTTATGTTGTAGTTTAATAAAATATGCATTAAATTAAAAAACTAAGTATTATATTTGAAGCCTGAATTATATATTTTTGTAAGTTATATATATATAAAAGCTGTCCCCGAGTGGTTAGCACGCTTGGCTACTGATCTAAGGAACCTGGGTTCGAGCCCCAGGTAAGGCATGGATGTATATGTCGTTTTTCTGCTGAGGTCCTGCCATCCTCACATCCCTACTGTGTCATATAAACTGACAGGCTCCTGTCAGATCTCTGTGACAAGCAGCTGCTTGAGGGTGTATTTATTTTTTTTATTATATATAAATTACAATGGCAATTTTGATTTTTTTCTTTATATGTATATATACTGAAAATGAATACATACATCCTTGGCCTCTCACTTCATATTCTCCGAACATATACAGACGACATGGACACTGGAAGGGTTAAAGAAACTGTTTATTAAGAGAGGGAATACCGACAATATCAAACAGCTCCCTAATCGTAGAATGAGGCAAAGATCTGTTCCCCCACCACTAAAGGCTGAAGCCATCTACACTGGAAGATTTCCTCCAATGTAGAATTTGACGATGCCAGTAGAAGCAAAGAGTTCAGGTGCCTGTGATGACCTCTGCTAAGGATTATACACCAGCTGATAAACATATCCTGTGAATCTGTTCACTTTGGGCTGTAAACCCACAAACAGAAAATGCAGTGGAAGATTTTCCCTTCACAGAAGCCACCAGTGCAGCAAATTCAGAATCCATAATCAAGCTCAGAAGTTTGGACCTGTGTGGTTGACCACTCCTCAGCAGGGTAGAAAAAAAAAAGTTATAGTTGTCCAGATCATTAGCAACACTAATCTTGCAACCCTCCCCTTCTGTTCATTTTCACAAGTGAGTAGGTCTTTTGAAAGGTACTAATGGCCTGCACCATGAGAAGGAGAGGTCAGACATTAGGTGCTAGACCTGGCCTGTTCTATGCATCATCACACGGTATTGGTGCATAGCTCTCCTTTCAGTGACTTGCTACCATTTACACACCTTACTTTGAACATCCTATTGAAAAAAGTAAAATCTTTTTTGCAGGGCCTTGAAAGTGAGAAATAGAGGATTCTTGATAGATTAGGTAATTATCTATAAGCGGTGTAAGGTCTGAAATGGAATGCATTGGATGCAAGCAGTTGTACCTCTGAAGATTAATGTTCTTGAGAAATCACAAAATGCAGCTATCAGAATTTGTGCAGGCATACCAAAATTCTGTTAGTGACCTCTTTACAAGCAGAGACAGCTATGCTTCAAAGCACAATAAAAAGACCTTTTCAGAAGATAACTAAAATAACAAAGTTTTCTGTGATTGAGCAATAAAATTTTGAAGTTTAGCCTTCAAATCATTTGCATATTAAAAAGTATTTAGGAGCAAGGACAGTGCTCTATCTTCAGTGACATGATGCAATGTGGTGATGTTAGGGCTGTTAAGAAACTTCAATAATAACTTTCCACATGTCATGAAGGGTGATTCTAGAATCTCAATTTCAAGTATGTTTGGACGAGGTCATTATTTCAGTAGCCTTGTGGATGCTGTTTCTGTAGTAAGTGAATGCATATGTTAGCAGTGTGGCATGTTCCCAGTCTTGTGGTAGTTATAGTGGCAGTTAGTTTGTTTTGTAGGTTGTTTGTTGTTGTCTCTCCTGTAGGGAATGTATGGTTTTTCCAATATAATAAACAATGGAATTATCCAACAAATGTGGACAAAAATTGGTATATGCCCAATTTTTAAAGGAGACTAAAGTTTTCTCCCTTTTTCTAATTTTCTTCAGAATTGGAGCTGATTTGAAAACAATATTAATATTGGGGCTCTAAGTAATTGGTCTCTAAGTAATTTGTGGGCTGATATGGACAAGAATTTAAGATGTGGATCCAGTAGAAGTGCCTGCTCAGAGTCTGATTGGGAGGAGAGGCCAACCTGTTTATTGCCATTTTTATACTTATTGATAGCTTTTCTATTATTTCTGGGTGGAAGACATGGGACACAGCAGTAGATTGAATGTTTTGAAATTTTTTTAAGCAAAAACTCATTTGATATGGTGAAGGCCCTAAGGATGAAACAACTGAAAGCTGCAATTTTGTACTCCCATGGAGTGCACAGAGCTGCCAATTACTGAGCTTTTTTTTATTTAAAATCCGAATTGGTCATTGAAAATCGTATTATAGTTTTTCCAGTTTTCATCATCATCATCCTCAAGCAGCCATGGGCTACGGAGGTCCAACCAGACCATGCAGTTTAATTCTCCAAGCATATCTGTCCTGAGCTACATCTGCTGCATCCGGCCACTGCACACCAATTCTAACAAGATCCTGTTTGACATTGTCTGCCCACCGCATCCTAGGTCTCCCCCTCCTTCTGAGGCCTCTAGGCACACTATTCATAACCTTATTTACCAATCTATAATTATTCATACGGGCAACATGGCCAAACCAACGGAGTCTCTCTCTGCACAATATGCTGCTTAAAGGAGGTTGCAAACTCCTTTGCCTAATCTCATCATTAGTTACAAAGTTGGCAAGATGGTGGAACACATTATAAATTACACTGAGGGTAAGAATCTGTCTAAGTTGGATCAATTTTTAAATTGTGATGACAATCAGCAAATAAATGCTGAGGTCTTATTTATAACATTTTTGTTGCAGCACATCCGGTTATCAGCTGCCGAACATGCTAGCAAGCTATTTGCTGCGAAGTTTCCAAATTTGAACTATGTATGTGGTCGAACCAAAACAAATTTTATTGTTCCAACTACTTGCTACTGGTTACTTGGGTAAAGTTATAAGTGCTATAAAGAGTTTTCTGTTTGCAACTCAGCAATTCTGTTGATAAATTGTTTCCTCTTGTGTAACTTATGATGATGTCAAATGAATAAAGTGCAGCCTTTTATCATTGCTGTGCTTGGAGAGTGATCCATTGGGGGAAAATATTACCACCATAATGTTTTCCGAGTTCAAATATACGGAATTTTGTGGTTGAATTGTGTGTCATTGTCATCTGACAATCCCTCTGTCATGCTTGGTAAGAAGAAAGGAGTAATTGCTTACCTTAAAGTGGGGCGGGGGTGGCTCAGTCGGTAGCGCGCCAGGCTCGTAATCTGTAGTTCCCAGGTTCGAGTCCCAGCTGGGTCAGTGTTGAGATTTATCTCCGCAAAATTCCCCGCCCTGCCCACGGTCAGTAGGGGACACCGATGGGCTTGGAAAGGCTGTCGTCCGTCGGATGGGACGTTAAGCCGTGGCCCCGTATGCGTGAGAGCCATACCCTGTGCACATTAAAGAACATGCTGGATGGCCTTGATGGGAGGCTATCTTCTGTCGCCCAACAACTGTTCCAGTGGGTCCCCTCCCCGAACCTTCTCTGAGCCTTCAGTTCAGGGTCCATGTAACCTGACCATTTAGCACATGGTGTGCAAAAAAGTGCCGCTCAGAGGTAAAACAACCCAACCTTATCTTAGCTAAGCAGCCACATTTAATTTCCTTAGGTCCCACTGCAATTTATGAGTTGTTAGAAATTTATTCCTATTTGGAAAAAAAGTACAAAATGGAAAGGAAATCTAAAACATTTTCAGTCATTGTGTGATCCAAACATTTAAAAGCTTCTTGAAAAATTTAGTATACTGCTGGTGATCCAAATGCTTTCTCAAATAAATCACTGGAAAAGGGCACAATAACATTTGTGGTTATTCTCTGTATTGAATTCTAACTTATGCAATATATTGATTGATCTATTATTGATCAGGGGATGATGCCTTGTATTGATTAATTATTAGTAATTAAGGTAACTTCCATTAATGTCAAAAACAAGCTTGCCACTACCGATAATCCAATCACTGGAGAAAAGAGGTGAAATAGTTGTTGCTATTGTCTCTATATTGTAAATGTTAACTTTTGCAATATATCTACTGATCTATTGTCATTGTGTGATGGTCCACCTATTCACTTTTGCTTTTCCTTAACCAGTTTTACTTTATTTACATTATATTTATCATTTTGGGGATTTAACATTTCAGTTGGACTTATTACTTTTTCCTCTTCTGATCCACTAAAGGAGTTGTGCATGTGCAACTCCAACTTTTGATTGGCAGCTGCTAATGCATGCATAAGGACACTCCCCTCTTCTCTTGCATTGTAGGTAGTGTGATGTCAGTTTATGCAAATGTTTTTCCTAGTGTCCAACACACATGTCAGGTGCATGTATACTAAGTGACATTAGGTTACGAAGGCAGTGGAGATAGTCAGAACGAGATAGTAGTGAGTCAGTAAGAGAAAGTTTTTTTTTTTTGAGTTATTAGAGATGGAGCTTTTAGTTGCTCAGACTTTTATATTCATCCGTATATTTGCTAAGTCTTGAATTTTTTTGGAAATAAACTTTGTTATATGAAATATTTTGACTTTGCTATTTTTTCTCTTGAGCAACGATAATTGATTATTTTTATTAAGATTTAACTTTAATAATTTGACAGTCTTTTGATTTCTTATTCAATAAGTAATGCCCATACACTTAGTGAACCCTCATTTAACTTTATTTGGCAAGTCAATATTGCCTGGTGCCCAATGCTATCCAGAAGCGTAATTAAACTTGGATCAGTCAAAAGGTCCGAAGAGAAGTTTAACAATCTTTTGGAGCATTGCAATTCGATGATGCCTACTACATATTGTTGATTATTAGTGATTAAATTTCTTTAGCATCAAAAAGTACAGACTCAAAAGGTGTAAAGGCTTTTTTATATTATGTAAATTTATTTTAATTTCTAATAACTAGATACATTGATTAATAATCAAATTGCATAAATTTTACAAGATGTGGGAATTTTAGTTTTCATAAGTGTTCTTATTTTTTATTCTTCCAAATGTAATTTTTGTCGTACAAGGTTGGCAGGTCTGAGTGCATGTATTCATGCTTATGATGGATAGTACATATGTAGGCTTTTCGTATAATAATCTGTCAAAGCTCCTGCACCATCTTTTTTTTGATAAAACCATCTAAATAGGAGATGACATTGCTGTTTTCCTCTCTGAAATGTGTTGTAGGATCCTGTTGGCTCTAATAATGAGACAGTTTGATTGCTCATTGCTGTCATTCCAAATTAGAAATATATATCGTCAACATAGTGACACCAGGAGACTGGGAAAATTGCAGAGTTGAATAATTTTGTTTCAAGGTCTTTGAAGAACAATATCTTGGACATGATGCTGGAAAGGAGTGAGCACATGCCCCCCCCCCCCCCCAACCAATCAGGTTTTCCCATTGTTTCATTTTTTGTAAACATTTTTATTTGATCTTGCTCTGTACAGAAATGTAACTCTTTATGTGAAACTGTCTCCTTTCTCCCACACCTGGGAAAGGCTGTTTATGACTGTGTCTTTGCTGCAATTAGCAAGACAGGTTTATTGCCCCTGAACATTGGTGATCTGTCTCTTTCTGCCATGGCTCCTTTCATCTTGGAGCATGGACCAAATGACCATTCCCATGGACTGGGAGGATGGTATTTGCATGAGAGTGCCAGACATCCCGGCATCAATCAAGATCATGCACTTCTAAGGCAGTGCCTGAAGTGAGTATACCTGAATTGGAATTGCTTGGTGGATGGATATGTATTTCATGAGTCTAGAGGTTTTCTTCTGTTAGGTGCTTAGAAGACAACTTGTTAAACAACCTTTGCACAGTAGCTAACATCAGTTCTACCAGAGACATCTGTAAATACCTTCATTCAGCAGCGAGAAGAGTTCAACAAGATCTTCTTGGATGATAAAACTTCTGGGAAGACAGACCAAGCAGACAGTCAAAGAAAATACCACTAAGAGGCAGATGGCTACCACCTCTAGAGTAGTGAGTGGTGAGGGGAACCATCTGGAATGGAGAATGGTTGCTCATGAGGATGGCAACAACCCCATGCAAGCTGGTGTATCTCCCTTTCCTCATCATAGGGGGACTTAATGGACACAGTTCTCTTTAGGGTAGTATTGACAAAAATGAGAGAGGTGGTTCCTTGAGTAATGGCTTCTAGATTTGGCCCTCTCCCTGTTGAACACCTGTGTCAGTCCCCAACCCACACATTCACTGCCATTGATCTCTCACCATCTGCTCCTTGAATCTTCCACTTTTTACATGGGAGGTCGAGGACAACTCTTACAGGAACAGTCACCTCCCCATGGTTCATGCCGTCTCCCTTGGGGTGGAAGGGATGGGATTGAAACCCTTCATGCATCTCGTGGAAGCTTGATTGGGCTGACTGGAGTAGCTTTTGAACTTCTTTGGGAGTTTGGTGAACACTCATTCAGCCAGGAGCCAGTCAATGTTGCAGTAGCAGAGATAATGGACTGTATCATCCACACAGCTACATCTATATCTCCTCAAACTTTGATATAGTTTCTTTGATTTCCAAAACTATTGTGGAAGGAATCTTGACTGCAATACAGCATGTAAGGCTCAACTTGAAAGATTTCATACATCCCTAACCTTGAAGCTTTTGAGCGTGCCTGGGCAATAGCCCGTTTTGTCCAATGCCAGAGCACAATGGACAGGTAATTGCTGATCTTTGTACTCTCCCAAATTCCTGGTCCTGAAGAGCAAAACCAAACATGTTCAGCTTTCTTTCCACACAAATGATCTGGAAGCTTTATAACAGGCCATTCACAGTGGAGGAGCTGCATTTTTCTGCACACTTCTCGTGCATCTGACACCAGGCCAGACATTGCCTATTACACCATGCTCCAACATCTCACCATCAGGTAAGGATCTGCTGTTCTGACCTTTCACCCTTATTTTTCGCAAGGAGCAGTTTCCTGACAGGACATCATCGTCTTGGCATTCTCCAAGCCAGGAAAAGATCCCAAGATTCTTTTAAAATATCATCCCATTGTGTTGACAAGCTGCATGTGCAAGGTGTTGGAAAGAATGGTAAATGTCAGACTCCTCTGGTATTTAGAACATCATAACCTTCTTTCCAACACCCAATGTGGCGTTCAGAGTCAACGGTCTACCATAGACCACCTGATCCTGAAATTGGCAATCAGAAATTCTCTTATGTAGAGAGTACCTGGTGTTACTGGAGATTTGGCATTCTTTGTGACCTCCATGCCTTAAGCGTGAGAGGTCACATGTTGATCTTCATCTCCAACTTTTTATCTTCTTGAACATTTCATGTCCATTTTAAGAAAACTGCCCTCAACTGGGCAGCAGACCAGTGTTCTTTGCTCCATCTGTACCTTGCACTTGTGTCTTGTCAAAACTAGACTACGGATCCAAAGTGTATAACTCTGCCTGGGATTCAGTGGTGAAGGTGCTGATGCAGAAGGCTCCAGCACCTCGTTGGTCCAGTCTTATGGTTGATAAGTCTAAAAAATTCCTTTGCTATCAGCAATTGTTTCTGCATTACACAGTAAAATTGTGATCCCTGCCAGGTCATCCCACTTGGGCCACATTTTCAGTCTTCAGTGGAAAATGCTCTACACAAATTGCCTGACTGCCATTCGTTCTCTCAGTTTGCGAGTCCGAGGCTACCTCAAAGACATCAATTTCAGTCTCAATAGCATTCCCAGTTGACAGCCAAACCACTTCCACTGTGGCTCGCTGTTCCCCTTTCCTGCGACTTTTCACTTTGCAATATGCAGGTCTTTACACCTGACTGTATGCCAGCAACCATGCTGAGCACCCAGACTTCTTGCCTATCTTCACAGATGGATGGAAGTCCGGCTCATCAGTGGTATCAGATATGGTCTACTCAGAATATGGTCTACTGTGATCATTGACCAGATCCCATAGCAGTGTTCCATCTTCACTACAGAGTTGCGTGCTATCAGCCTCTCCTTGGACCACATAGTAGCTAAGCATCACAGACAGTGTGCCCTATACTTCTCACCCTGTTCTCTCCAAGATCTTTTCAGCAGCTCCACTGTGTAGTGGTGTTCCATCTTCACTGCAGAGTTACATGCTGTCAGCCTCGCTTTGACCACATAGCAACTAAGTGTCATCTGGTGTGTTCTCTACATTAACTCACTTAGCTTGCTACAGGCTTTGATCTCGGTGAGGCATCGACCTCACCCTGTTCTTTTCAAGATCCTCCAGCAGCTCGCTTGTCTGGCAGCCACAACCATCATCCTCTTCTGTTGCGTGATCAGTCACGTCGGCATCAGGGGCAATGACTTGGAAGATGCTGCAGCCAGGTTGGCCATGCCCTTGTGTGGCTATCCACTGCCCGTTCCATACTTGGGCTTCCTACAGTGTTTTGCCACCGAGCTCTGTGCACAGTGGCAGAGATTTTGGTCTGAACAGATCAAGCCCATTCTCAAACGATGGCTGTCAATTTTTTGCAGGAATCGTAAGTAGGAAGTTGTACTTGCTCTCTCCACTTATGTCATACATCACGCAATTTATTTTTTGGGCAGATGATAAACCTAAGTTCAGGTTTTGTGATGCCTTTTTAATGTTTAAACACATTTTAATGGAATGTACTGCTTTTAACCTTGAATTCCACATATTTTAACTTCCATGATTTTACATCTGAGCCTCTTATGCTCGGACATCTTTTATCCGATGAATGTTTTAACTGCTTTCTTTGCTGTCCCATGGCTGAATGGTTAGCACACTTGGCTGGTAATCTAAGGCACCTGGGTTCCATCCACAGGTAAGGCATGGATGTATGTGTCATATTTCTGCTGAGGTCTTGCCATCCTCTCAGATCTTCTACTATGGCATATAAGCCTTTTTACATTTTACTGGATTTTTTAACTGTCTCTAATTTTTACCTTTTGGCATTGTTTCGTACTTGGGTCATATACTCTGTTATTTTTTCATTTTTTTTTTTTTGTATTTTTCATAGGTGTTTTTTGTCCTTTGTTTTTGTGTTTACATTTATTGTTTTTATATTGTCTCTTACTTTTAACTGTAGTTGTGAGTTTACTTTTTGACTCATAGATCTTTCTATCCTTTACACCTTGTTTGGTGCATCATGGCTTTAGTTGTCTTTGTGCCATGAAACCCCAAACAACCAAAACAGCAGTTCCATTGTCTGACAGCCACAAGTACCATTCTTTCTGTTGAGTACCTGTCAAGTCGGGATCAGGGACAATGACTTGGCAGATGCTGCTGCCAAGTCTGCCTTATTCCTATCTGACTCCACTGCCTGTTTCGTATGTGGACTTTCAGCAGTATTTGTCCACCAGGCATAGTGGCAACAATCTTGGTCAGAACAGATTGGTAACAAACTCTTTGAGATTAAGCCTGTTATCAAACCATGGCGGTCATGTTTTCACTGGAATCACAAGGAGAAAGTTGTACTTGCTTGGCTCCGCCTAGGTCATTCATTTCTCGCACATTCATTTTCTCTGTGGGCTGAGCCCAAACCTAAGTTTTGTGACTCCATTAACACTTCTAGTGTCCACGTCATCTGTATATGTTCGAAGAATCTGAATTGATAGGCTGAGGATGTATGCATCTGTTTTTAGTACAACACACCAAACTTTTTTTTTTTAAATAGAAATATCAGATTTTAAAAATTTTAATATATATACTCGGAAAACTTATATTTTAGAGGTGTTAAGAATACAATACCTTTTTAATTTAAGATTAATTTTCTTCTTAAATGGCATAAAATATCCCTGTCACACTCCCAGTAGCCATTCAGACAACACAAATTATGGCATCACCACATTCTGACTTCCTGGCAAAACGTAACTTTCCCGCCACAAAATTTGCGATTACAATTTGAAGTGTTGCTAGTTGGTTTTTTTCATAAAAGTTTGAAAAACTGCCGAAAATTAACAATTTTTTTTTCAGAGCAACTTCAAAACATTTAGCAAGCATATACTTTTACTCTTTCCTGCTTTTTTTTTTTTTCCAGTATTATTTTTTCTCTTACTGAATATATATTTTGATGTTCGAAAAAACAATATATTTGGTGTAATCATAACTGCTAGTTTCTGTGGCAGTCAGTTTTGGTTCTGGAATCGCTCCTGCTAGCTGTACTTAGGATTATCATTGAGTTCTTTTATATTTTATAAGCTAGTTTTTAATAATATATATTTATTTCATTTATATATGTAAATATTGATAAAATTTATATCAGTGATAAAAATCAAAAATGGTTTCAACATCAAAAGTTAGATGAAGAGCTGAGTAAAGTGTATCCTGAAAATCGTTTTTTTTTTTTGCAATATTTTGGGGACTCATATGAATTTGAAGTCTTTTTTTTCCAATGCTGATAGCCTGCAAAATGATGAAATGTGTTTTTGATTCAGATGTAGGTGAAGATCAAATTGAATTGTATGAGCCATCCAGTAAAAGTTGCAGTGATTCAGATGATGAACCTGCCATTTCCAAAGCTGAGCAACTTTATGCCGAATGGGCTAAGCTTGAAGAAAACACATTTTTACCAAAAAGGCATGCATTCATAGGTAGCCTGAAAAAAAAAATGAAACTACTGAGACAGTGTTGGATTTTTTCAAGTTTTTCATTAGTGACAAAATTTTTGAAGAAATTGCACAGCAGAGTAACCGATATGGTGCTGCCTTGCTTGGAAAGTCTGAAACCAGTTCTGAATATTCCGCTTGAACAATAAATAGGGTTTCAGGAAAAACCAACCTCAGCTGAAGAAATCAAATGTTTCTTTGCTTTAGTCCTAGCAACAGGCCTTGTTTAAAAACAACCCTTGGCAGAGTACTGGTCTTAAAGAGATGGTTGTATATACATCTTTATTTTCAAAGGTCATGTCAAGAAATAGGTTCAGATTGTTGCTGCAGTGTTTCCATTTGTGTGACAACAATATTGTGAGAGATAAAAGGTGAACCTGGCTATGATTCTTTAGCTGAACTAGGTCAGGTGTTTCCTGTTATTATAGACTTAGAACAACATATGTTCCAAAAAGAGAGCTAAGTCTTAATGAGGCAATAATTGGCTATAAAGGTAGAATTTATTTCAGAGTATATAATGGAAAAGGAACTGTTCAGCCTCATGCCAGCTGCATGGGCCATGCACATGCTGTCACTATAAAACTGATGGACTTTGATATACCAAGGCTATCATTTATACATTGCTATCTAGTTATAATTGATGAGAGAAGTTGGGAAAGGGAGATGTCATTTCATTCAAAAAAGTTTCTCTCTTTTAGTTTTGAAGTGGCATGATAAAAGAGATGTTATCATGCTCTTTACCTTTCATAATGCTGAAATGTCAGAAGTCCAGCAAAGGAGAAAGAGGCAAAAAAGGTGGAGGTACTCAAACTATTTTGAATGAGCCAAAAAAATTACAAAATGAGAAAAAATTTTAAACAAAATAATTTTTTTTTTATGTTATTCAGAAATATATATATGGGGTGTCTCAAAAATATAGGTACAAACTTTTAGGGGAGGTAGATAACATCTAAAGGAATGAGAATTGCATAGGAACCCATAACCGGAAACGACACCGTAAATCAATTGGCAGCGCTGTTCATCAGTGCGCTAGAAGGGAAATTTTGGATTTCCTCATTTGAGTGGTAGTCGGCTAATGAAGAGCATACAAAGGTATTCGAAAAGAGAGCTGGCAGACTTTGCACTTAGTGTATGGAATAGCTGAGGGCAACGGATGAGCCGCTCAATGAATGTATCAAGAACACTTTCCACACAGACCTGTACTGGGCCACCGTTTGTTTGTGTGTGCGCATCAAAATTTGTGCAATTATGGGTCATTAAGAGATAGCAGAAGTGAGGGCAGGCCATCTAATACTCCATTTGTAATAATTATGTCCAATAAATGTTTTCCCATTAATCACTGTCTTGTGTCCTTTCAGATCTTGTACCTCTGCTACCACTTTCCCATGATGTTTCTGGTTATGGGTTCCTATGCAATTCTCATTCCTTTAGATGTTATCTACCTCCCCTAAAAGTTTGTACCTATATTTTTGAGACACCCTGTATATATATATAGCCATTCTATTCATGTGCATTATAATCATTTCTCATCATCATCATCCTCATGGACTAATTTGCACGGTATTGCACGGTCTGGTTGGACCTCCGTAGCCCATGGCTCAAGCAGCCATGGGCTACGGAGGTCCAACCAGACCGTGCAATTTAGTTCTCCAAGCAAGTCTATCCTGAGCTACATCTACTGCATCTGGCCACTGCACACCAATTCTAACAAGGTCTTGTTTGACATTGTCTGCCCACCGCATCCTAGGTCTCCCCACCGCATCCTAGGTCTCCCCTTCTTTCTGAGGTCTTTAGGCACACTGTTCATAACCCTATTTGCCAATCTATAATTATTCATACGGGCAACATGGCCAAACCAACGGAGTCTCTCTCTGCACAATATGCTGCTTAAAGGAGGTTGCAAACTCCTTTGCCTAATCTCATCATTAGTTACAAAGTTGAACCACCTAATGCCCAAGATATTGCGTAAGCATCTGGAATCAAAAGCATCTAGTTTCCTGTTATCTTGTTTACAAAGTGTCCAAGTTTCACCACCATAACTAACCCTAGAAATAACCAAACTATTATACAGTCTAATTTTAGTCTTTAGGTGTATACACCTATTTCTCCACACTCTCCATAGATTCTTAAAAGTCCCGGCAGCAATCCCTATTCGTCTGTTAATCTCATGCCGCACATCACCATTATCTGTTACATAGCTCCCAAGATAATTAAACTGTGACACCTGCTCAAGACTGCAACCATTCAGATTAACTGAATCACAGCCTGCCTGACCAATTTTCATCACTTTAGTTTTCTCTCTGTTTATAACCAAACCTACTCTACTACCAGTCTCATCAACAGCTCGAATGAAAGAGTTCATCTCATCAACATCATTTGCCAAAAGGGCTAAATCATCAGCATAATCTAAATCAGAAATTTTCGTATCTCCAGCCCATTTAAGGCCAAAATCTTTCCCTTGAAGTGAATTTTGCATAACATAATCAATAACCAAGCTAAAGAGAAAAGGAGACAAAATGCACCCTTGTCGAACACCAGAAGTAATGCTAAACCAATTGCTACAAGCCTTACCAACTCTCACACACGACTCAGTGTTATTATAGAGAGCTTTCATAATGTTAACTAACTTGTCTGGTATACCATATGATTTCACAATCAACCACAAATTATGACGATCAACAGAGTCGAAAGCCTTTTTGAAATCAACAAAGCTAGCAACCAAAGGTTTCTGAAACTCTAAACATTTCTCAAGAATCTGCCTAAGTTAAAATATCTGATCCACACATCCCCTACCACTTCTGAATCCACATTGCTCATCACGCAATTGACTGTCAACCAGATTCTTAATTCTATTAAGCACAATCATGGAAAGAACTTTACCTGGAACAGAGAGTAGGCTGATACCCCTATAGTTATCACAAGAACTGCGATCACCTTTTTTGAAAATAGGGATAACAATAGCTCTGGTAAAATCCTTAGGAACCATGCCTTTATCATAAAAGATATTCAGAATTTCAGTCATCCAAGTGGTAACCGAAACATTCCCAGCTCTAAGCATTTCCGTAGTAATTTCATCTACCCCTGGGGATTTATGAAGTTTAAGTTTAGAAACAGCCAAAATAACTTCAAATTGTGTTATAGGTCCAACATTAAAGCCACCAATGCATCTATCATCATTGCAAACAATGGGAGTAGAACTAACTACATTGTTTAGAACATCACTGAAATGCTCAGCCCACCTAGCTATGACAGAATCCTCCCCTTCTATAACCTTACCTTGTTTATCCTTCAATCCTTGTATACCTGTCCGTTTTCTACCACACAAAACATTAACTATCTGGTACCGCTCTCTGCTGTTGTGCTGTCTAACTGCTTCCTCAGCTTTGTCAGCCAAACCATCAAGCCAAAGATTCTTATCAGCAGCTAACTGATCCTTTACAAGTTTATTAAGGTCTCTGTAATGCTTTCTATTAGGACTAGTAGGGTATTGATTAAGGGCATTCTTGCAGTTCTTTCTTTCCAAAATAAGCTCAAGTGCCTTATCACTTAGATAATTTTGCCTCTTCTGCACCTTTTTTCCTAAAAGAGTACTGTTAGTGTCCAAAAAAGCCTGTTTAAAATGATCCCATTCCTCCTCAACTTCAGTAGTAAGTTGCAACACACTTTTAACAAGGTAATGGTCAGATCCAATTTCAGCTCCCCTATATGCCCTGGTATTCCTAACAGAACTAGCCCATTTGCTGTTAATTAATATGTAATCAATCATATTGTTATGCAGCCCATCAGGTGAAACCCATGTGTACTTATGTATGTCGCGGTGTTTGTAATAAGTTTAGTTATTCTGAATCCATTGAGTTTACTTACCTGTAGGAGACGTTGCCCATTGCCATTGCAGCTACCAATACCAAAAGGGCCTATTACTCTTCCCCAAAGGGCAGAGTCAGTACCAACTTTGGCATTGAAGTCACCAAGAACAAGGGTAATATCTCCTTTCTTGACAGAATTCAAAATATCCTGAAGTTGTTCATAAAACCTATCCTTCTGATCCTCATCAGCATCCTCAGTGGGGGCATAACAGCAGATAACATTCAAGTCTTTAACGCATGTCTGTATCTGATAATCATTTCTATTAGTTTTTAAATAAATTTTTATTTGTGTTGCCAGATGCATTTTTTTTACTACATGACTAAAAGGGTCCTATTAAAATAAAACCTATTTTTTGGTTAAATACTTTATTTTCAGAAAATCCAGAATTAAATGCTGATTAATTTCCATACAACATGCCATAATTCCTTTCATTAGTTATTTGGCAAAACAGTTCTAAAGTTAGTTTTTTTGGGGCTGAACATTGGAAGAAAATAGCTTGGCCTCTGGATGGAAACCTATATTTCAGGCTGGACACCTGAAGGGTTAGACATTTTTTACCAATTGCACTTTTTTCATACCAAATGTTTTTATTTTAGCTTTCACAATTTACATTTTTTATCTGATAAATTGTGATTTTATGGCTTAGGATTGTAATTTTACAGTTTTATATTCTGTCCAATTGGGTCTTCTACACTTGAGTTGGTTTTATCTTTATCTATATAGTTATTATTCTATACATATGTGTATATATATGTATTCTATACATATGAGGGTGTTTTAAAAAGGACACAACCCTAAATATAAGAGAATAGAATTTACCCGCATGTACATTTTATGCCATAATATTAGTTGACATTACTGTACTCAAGGTTAACAGCCTTTAGCAGTTGAAATGACCATGTTACACACTAGTCTCACTGAAGCATTCATTCCTTTGTGTTGTGTCAGCTATGTCATTTTCCAAAAACGAACATGTATTTATTGTTGAAACCTATTGTGCATTCAAATCTTACAAACGTGAGAGAGGATTTTGAGTTGAAGTTTCCTCAGACTGCAGTTCCCAACAAGTCAACAATATCTCATTTGATTGATAAATTTATTTTCTCTCACCCAGAAAATCGCTTAAGAAAGTTATCTTCACAGGTTGGACTGTCACCAGCTACTGTTTTCAGGGCTACAAAGAAGTTAAAATTTCAATCCTACCGCATTGGTGTCGTTCATGAACTGAAAGAACCAGACCATGAAAAACATTTACGGTATTGCCATTGGTTTCATTCTTTTGTTGATGAAAACAGAATTGAGGTGTTGGACCGTGCTTATTTCAGTGACAAGGCTTGGTTTCACTTGGATGGGTATGTGAACAGTCAAAACAGTCGAATATTGAGCGAAAAATCCTCGCGCTTTTCACGAACGACCATTACACACACTGAAAATTGGTGTTTGGTATGCAATTTCCCATCGTTGTGTGATAGGGCCTTTATTTTTTGACACAACTGTAACTGGTGAAGTTTATTGTGACCTCATCCAACAGTTTATTGCACTATTGGATGTGAATGAATGAGAGTGTTGGTTTCAACAACCCATACTGAAAATGACACAATGGTCATGTTGCAAGAATTTTTTGGTGATCATTTGATTTTAAAAAATTTGTGGCCCCCCAAGATTCCTGGATCTTACTCCTCCAGATTTTTTCCTTTTGGGGATATCTCAAATGTGTGTGTTTCAAAACAATCCTCATAAACTTGAAGGCTAACATTGAAAGAGAGATTTAAACATAAGAAAACAAACGTTACAAAAGGTGGGTGCAAATGTCATGAAACAGGTACGAACCTGCATCCAGGTTGCAGGAAATTACTTCAACATCTGTTGTAAAGGTAGATATATGTCTAATTTGCATCTTTTGAAATTTGTGTCTTTTGCCAAGTTTAAGTAGAAAAATGCAATAGAGTAGTGGTTTTCAACTTTTTATGCTTCATGTACCCCCTGGAAATGTGTATGTAACTGGCATACCTCTTGTATAGATAAACTATAGTTATAATATAACAATGGGCATAAAATAAAACATATATATAACATATATCTAGTGACTTTTGAGCTCTCATGGCGCATACCCCAAAAAAGTTTACTGCAAACCCCACATTGAGAACCCCTACAATAGAGGGTTGCGCCCTTTTTGTGAAACACCCTTTATATTCTATTCAGTGTGTGAAATTCGAACCCACGTCTCACTAGATATGTGTCAGAGTATTCTAATGAATATTGGCTCTGTTCTTTTTGAACAGGACAAATTGGTTTTGTCCTCTACTTTTATTTTATCGTGACAGAATTTGTTTTATTTTGATTGAGAATGTTGGCTCTGTCTTTTTTTCCACTAATATGACCTATCACACATCCCATGATTTTAGCACCATCTATAATCTGGGATGGCAACTATTTCTTTTATGTTCTGCTGAGTATGATGTAAGTAAACAAGCCACATCACACTATTGGCATTATTAATGATTTAATAAATAATATCCACAGTTAGCTGCTGCTTTTTAATGTCAATAAATGGTTTTATGTGCAAAACTTTTTTCTACAAAACAATTTATTGATTTATTTACATTAAAAAAAGGTAAGTGGATATTATCTGTTGATTAAGTTCTTTGTATTATTTGCATCTGTTGGTTTTGTCCTCTACTTTTATTGTATTGACTTTCTTAACTTTGGTTGTGAATTTTTGTACCTTTTACCCTTTTTATTGGAGTGGGGGTGGTTCATTCGGTAGTGCACCAGGCTCGTAATCTGCAGTCTTACCTCTGAGATAGCACCATTTTTCACACAATGGGTTAAATGGCCATGTCACAAGGACCCTGCTGAAGGCTCAGAGAAGGTTGGGTGAGGGGACCAACTGGAACAGCTGCTGGGAGACAGATAGTAGCCTCTCATCAAGGTCATCCAGTGTGTTTAACGTGGACAGGGTATGGCTCTCCTGTACAAGGGATCACACCTTAACTTCCCATCCGATGGCACTCAAACCTGGGAACTGCAGATACCCTGTCCACGTTAAAGAACATGCTGGATGGCCTTGTTTGGGGGCTACCATCTGTCTCCTAGCTGTTGTTCCAGTGGGTCCCCTCCCCCAACCTTCTCTGAGTCTTTGGGGTCCTTGTGACCTGGCCATTTAGCCCATTGTGTGCAAAAAAAAGTGCTGCTATCTCAGAGGTAAAACCATCCAACCCTTTTTATCTCGTTTGGCACATTATAGCCTTAGTTGCTAATGCACCATAAAACCCCAAGCGATCAATAAATCAACCTGCACATCAAATAGAGGAAATCTATGACTCAGCTGACCATTTCCAGATAGAACAATGGCCAAAGTCCACACTTAAATTCTTTTATGCCATTGAAGGCTGTTTAATTGTTTCTAAATGAGTGTTTATTGAATCTATACCCAACTCACATGGCTCCAGCCAACTAAATGCTAATCAGATTACTTAGAATCTCTGAAACTTCAGAGTGAAGGAGATAATATAGATAGTAAACTTCCCTAATCTGTGGGCCATGATTGACATTGCAACTTGAATGTGCATGTCTGTTATCTGGGTTGGGTTAATGAGTTGATAAGAAATTAAATTTTTTTGCACTAGAGTTCAGGCAATTTGACAGCTGGGCTGATTAAAACTCCTCTTTAGTTTGATTTCAGCACTGTAGCAGTACTCCCTTTGTTCTTACCTCTGCACTTTGTCATTTGTTGTTGTGTGTAAAGTTTCATTACCAGTTTTGCATTAAAATTTTTACTTTGCCACATAAATGTTCTCACAATTGGAAGTATTTGGCACAAAATATTCACAGGAATTTGAATATGTGAAATCATCGCACAAAGCGAAAAAAATTTTGCATTTTGCAAGTTCTGCAACGTTGATATTAGCATTGGGCACAGAGGCTGGAGAGAGATTTTACTGCATGACAAGGAGTTGTAATCAATTATGTACTATATGTTTCCTATTGTATTTCGATTATCATTTGTTAGCTGATATCAGTTTGTTCCACCATAACTTATAACCTGGCAGCTGATCACATGAGGTATGTATTTGGATTGTTTTATCTCTGAGCCGCATGAAAAAGCTGTTCAGCGGCTGTTAGTCAATTATTAATCAATGAATGATATTTACACATTGATTGTTAGTTATTATTAGGTTAAATTTCATTAATATCAAAAACATATCAATGCAGTGACTTGGCTGCATGAAGCCACTGCTTCCCATGCTGCATGACAAGCTGCCACTGCTGGTAACCAAGCGCTTTTTTTAAAAATCACCGTAGAAAAGAGCTCAATAACATTTGTTGTTATTCCCTCTGTATTGTAATGCTAACTTTTGCAATATACTGATTTGCAATTAAGTTAACTTTCATTAACATCAAAATTGTACTAATGCAGTTGAGTTGGCTGCGGCAAGCACCATTTCCTGTGCTGTATACATGTGAAGCTTGCCACTGCTGGCAATCCAAGCTCTTTCTCAAAAATAACACCATGAAAAAAGCACAATAATGCATACTTCATTGTGGAGTTCAAATAAATGGCAAAGAACATTTTCTCGTGACAACCAATGTAGTTCTACGTGAAGCAGCAGCAATCTCTTATGCAGGCTACCCATTTCTTCACACATAATTGAAAAAAGTCGAGACTTGAATGGTCAGATTTCGATGAAATTAATCATTTGTACACTTTCATCCAGAACTCTTTTCAAATCATCAGGGAGAAATTTAGCTATCAGAGCTTCATGGTGAAGACAACAATGAGTGAACTTACATTCTGGTGCAACTTGTTTTATATGACCTCTGTTGCTATTCTCTTTGTAGTGTAAATGTTAACTTTTGCAATATATCTATTGTTTACCATTCGATGATGCCTACTACATATTGTTGATTATTATCATTAAATTTCGTTAGTATCAAAAAGTATGTATACCATAGATTTTCTGCACTTCAAAAATGTAAACTGATTTAAGCTTTTTGTTATAAGATAGGAAATTTAATTCACAATCAGTTAATGGCTACCATGAAATGTTCATAGTTAAACTGATTGTTTGAAATGGTAAACTTTTAACCAATCAAGGTGCCTCCTAAATGTTCTTTTATGTAAATAATTATTGAATATAACTAGTAACTAATAATTCAATGTATATTTATGCATTAACTCTGAAAGATCACATATAAATCTATGGGAATAAAATCATATTGATCTATAGAAATAAAAATGAACTTTTAATTGTAAAAGTATAAAAAGAATAACTGAATTAAAAAAAAATATCCATTGTTGATGACATGCAGCACACGGCACACAATTACTGCCATCTGTCGTGCTGGGCCATGACATATATACCAGGACTTTTGCACAATGAAGTTATGTTTATAGTTTTGATTTCTGTACCTGAAATGATGTATAGAATGCTGGGATAAATGATAAAAATAATTCTAGACATATTTAAAGAGTTTTAAGGCTGAAAAGAGAGCATAGAATAAAAGAAATATGTACTTCCAAAATCTTCCTGTTTTTAAAATAGCAGTTTTTGGTTAATTTTTGAGAGAATTTCAAAACTTTAAGAAAAATTTTGTTTATAATAGTTCAAATCAGATGGAGCTTAACCCATTCTATGTTGGGGCAGTATTAACCCTTACACTTTTATTTTTCTTCATTTTTTTCTCTTAAAATGCAACTCAATTTCTGAGCCTTATTGTGAAACAGTTAATGAATGAAATAGTTTACATATTTAAAGAAAGACCATTTAATTCTGAACAAAAAGTAAAAAAAAAAATGATAGGTAAGAATGAAAAAATGAAGTTCATTTGTAGGGGTTTTTGAAAACTGATTAATCAACTTCTGACACTTAACCCTTTATGTACCATACTAGCCCAATGTTCAGGTAAGAGGTAATGAAGAAGGAATAGCACTGAATGGACTTGGCCATTTTGGGATGGTATGGTCTGAAAGGGTTAATTGGTTTCATCTTTCGAATTATAGTAACTTGGGGAGTAAGAATCATTACTGTAGTTACAAGGTTGTAAAAAATATTTTCAGAAATGGAGATGGACAGGTTTTTTAACTGTTTCTAATCAACTATTGAAAGTAACATTTAAATATACAATATATATTTTTTACATGTTGATTCTGCTGACTAAAGTAACTGCAATTTAGTTTATGCTTTCGTTCTGCCATCCTTTACATAGATTATTAATCTCGCCTGATTCCTGGCCTATCTCCTGCTCTAGCAGAGTTGTAATGCTTTCTATACTTTTAATGTAAACTATTGATATTATTACTACTGAAAGTTACATAATTGAAAAACTATGCACAATGCTTTCAGTCAGTATTTTAGCAGACTTTCGATTTTAGACTTTTACTCTAATGCTTCTAGGATTATTTTTTATTGCTTCTCAAATATATACTGCCATTGTAAGGAATAATTTGAAATGAACGACACTAGTGATCTCTATGGCAGATATTGGAAGAGTCTAAATATTAAGAAATTAACCTAAAAGCATGATTTTAAAAAGGTATGACTTATTTTAATGATACTTTTAATTGTATTTCAACCAACATGAAAATCTTATTTTTAACCAAAATTTTTGCTGCAATTTTAAAATTAAACTTTTATATAACCTACTTTGGCATGTAAGCTGACAGGCTCCTGTCAGACCTCTGTGGCAAGCAGCTGCTTGAGGGGGTATAACAGTTATACAGCTTTATAATAAATTAATTTTCAATGTTTGAGTTAAATGCTTTGAGATATTTATTCAATTTTTATATAAATTATCTCGTTTTTAAAGCAAAATGAATTTTTTATGACATTATTTTCCTTGGACTTAAAAGTTTGCTGATTGACAAAATTCTAAGCTTATGCATAACAAAAAAAAAAACTAAATTAAAGATTTAAGAATTAATAACAATACAAATTATTTTTTTTAGAATAATAAAATAATTGTGGCGAAAATAGTTTGATAAAAATTACTGAAGTTGAAATGGAAAAAAAATGCAGTAAAATTTTGCAATGTTTTTAAAAAAAATTCCTACTTTTTGTGATCATTAATTTATACTATCGCTTTTTATGTTCATTAAATTCTGTATTCTTTTACACTTTTATGACATCATGAAATAAATTTCTCATAATTTGGCCAGGCACTATATATGTTGTATATGTTCAAAGTACAAAAACTGGCACCCAAAGTCCAAATGATGCCAGATTCAAGTTTTGTACTTTATTATTTTAGTTTTTGTTTAAATTTTTAAAATCTTGTTCTGCAAGCGAGCTTTAAATGTGTGTCATACATTTTTCTAGATCAAGGAGCTGAATCTTGACAATTGTCGAAGCACACAAATAGTTGGTTTAACTGATGAGTTTGTGAGCATGGAGTCACTCAGTCTTATTAATGTGGGATTGATTAGCCTGAAAGGATTCCCAAAACTGCCAAATTTGAAAAAAGTAAGTTTTTTACCTGTATTTTTACACCCACAAAAAAATTGATAGTACATAATTCACTGTTAAGTAAACATACATGTTCTTAGATTACACTTTCACAAAGTGTCATGCATCTGTTCTCAAATATACACTTGACTCGTCGCAAAATGGTTGAACCCTTTTTGGGATGGATTCTAGGGCTACCTGCTAATATTAAATGTTGTCAACTAGAAAGTTCTCATCATACAGTTTGTTGTGAATTACTTGCTTGTAATGGCTGGTACACTCTAGTTCCTGCCACATTATTTTCATTGTAAGCATGGAGGATGAACAGGTTTTCAAATGCAGATGTCATATTACTGGTATGCAGTCCTTGCACCTACTCCTTGAGAAAAGTCTTTTTTGCTGTTGTTTTATAGTTGTTGAAGAATGTGATTTGCTGATGCTTCACAGTTGCAATTAGACACAATTTTGGATTTCATGGTCACAACTTTCATTATAGTACCAGATGATGCACAGTCATGCAGTTTGCAGCCTTATGAGAGCATTTATCTATATTAACAATTTAACATGCTAAAAGTAAAAATTTAACATTAAAAAGCAGTGTTTCCTCAACCAACCAGCAGGATCGTGGTTTGGGTGGGACTATTTTGAAACGTGCTCTGTGGATTCACCACAGAGCAGCAGTAGCAGCAGATTCATGCCACAGGAAGGGCAGTAAAGTCAGTATTGCATATTGTTGTTGAAGGTTTTTGAGAATGTTTTCAAAATAATTTAATTAGTACTTTGATGGGGATGCTATGATTTTTGATTCTGGTTGTGCTGTTGTATTTTTCTTAGTTTATTTTTAAGGTCTACTTCATGTTCTTTGTCTTGTAACTGCCAATAGGTTTTACTGATATATTTTTATCTCTTAATTTATTATATTCCAGACCCTGAAAATAAATTGAGAGAAAAAAGTAAATATATTGGTAAAACTATCAGCAGTTACAATGTAGACTTAACTTGAAATAGACCTTAAAAATAAACTATTGAAAACAGCCCTTAACATAGACTAGACCAGGCATGGCCAACATACGGTCCGCGGGCCAGATCCGGCCCGCGTAATGAATTTATGTGGTCCGCGAACAATTTTTCAATATTAACATTTAACTTCTAGTAATTAATCGAATGAATTCTCGATACTTCTATATTTTTTAAAAAAGATTCCGTTATAAAGAATTAAAACTTTTATACTCATCTGCACTCGATGTTCAAGCGACGTTGCCAGCAGGCGAGTAAAATATTTTTGCATAGTGCAAAAATATTTTAAAAATCGATCATGTTACAAATGTAGTTGTGAAATTAGTGAATTTCCTACGATCAAAAGGATTAAATCACAGGCAATTTATTGATCTCCTTGAAGAACTAAATACCAGTCATTTAGATGTACTATATCACAATAAAATCCGTTGGTTAAGTTTGGGAAAAGTTTTAAGACGTGTGTGGGACCTTCAAGAGGAAATGAAAATATTTTTAATGCTTAAAGAAAATGAGGATTTTCCTGAATTATTAGATCCAAATTGGATTTGTGATTTAGCATTTTCTTTGGATATTCTCACACATTTGAACGAATTTAACACATGTATACAAGGAAAAAATTTATTTGCTCATGATTTAATACAGAAATTAAGAGCTTTTAAAATGAAGCTTAGCCTTTTTTCTACAATTCTAACTGAATGTAAATTTGATCATTTTCCAACGTTACAGACCATATCTTTAAATATTTTAAAAGAAAAGGTTAAAACATTTAATAAAAACATCCTTGCACTAATGACAAATTTCGAGCAGAGATTCGATTGCTTCAAAAAAATTGATAAAATTTTATCTATTATCCGAAATCCATTTTCTGTACAAGTGATGACGTTCCTGTTTATATACAATTAGAAATAATTAATTAACAATGTGATGAATTATTACATGAGAAATATCGAGAAGAGCAAGAAAATTTGTGTAATTTTTATAAGCAATTGAATAATGAAAAATATGGAAATTTAAAAAAACTTGCCAAGACGTATTTAGTAATCTTTAGCTCAACTTATATTTGTGAACAAACCTTTTCTTTAATGAATCTAAATAAAAGTACAACAAGATCAAGATTGAATGATTTACATTTGGAGGCTGTGTTAAGAATAGCTACTACAAGTATAGAACCAGATATTAAAAAAATAAGCGATGCAAACCGCCTCAACACGTCGCATTAGTTATTATGTTAATTTGTTGTATTGATTTACTTACAATTATTCATAAACATTATGAAATTTGTTTATGAATAATTGTTAAATTTTGTTTACTTAAAGAAATAAGTGTTTTGCTTAACATTTTTCAATTTTAATATTTCGTCCGGCCCGTGAAAATATTTTTTTTTCCAATCCGGCCCGGGGGCAAAAACAGTTGGCCATGCCTGGACTAGACGATAAACTAGAACTAAAAATCGTTGTAACCCCACCAAAGATATACCAAATAAATTATTTTGAAAACTTCCTCAAAATCCTTCAACAACAATCACTATGTATTACTGACTTTACTTCCCATCCTCCAGTATCGACCCTACTATGCAAGGCAGCGGTGACTCCACAGAGGGCCTTCAAATTAAACCCACCAAACCATCTAGACTAAATTGCTTGATAAAGCTGCCAGTCAGTAAAGGAAATGCATTACTTTTTATCTCGTTTTCAAACGAAACAAGATAATAGTTTCGCTTTGTCATCTGTCTGTTCGTCTGTAGACATCGAACTTTTTTCGTTTACAGAGATAAATTAAAAATTCTTTTTGTGTTGGGTAGGTATTGATGAAATATTATGTATGTACTTTCTGAATCTCTCTAAAGCTATAATTATGCCCTCTAGCTGCAGAAAAAGTTGAAAATTCCAAAATTTCAAACTGATATTGCAAGTGATGTATTTATAATAGAAATTTTGGTGGTGGAATAGTGAAGGTCATGAAGTTTCCATTGCCATCAGTGAGTTGACCTCTTACACCCAGAGGGGGTGGGAAAACACATTTTTAGTTTTAGCAGATAATTGTTTTTTGAGATAAATGAAAAATTCTTTTTGGATTAGATAGGAATTGGTGAAATATTATGATGCATGCTTTTTAAATCTTCCGAAAACTATAATTGCACCCTCTAACAGTGGAATCAAACTATGTATTTAATCCAGAAATTTTAAATTTTGGTGGTGGAATGTGAATGCCATGATGTTTCCAATGGCAGCAATGAATTGATCTCTTAGACCCGAGGGAGACCCCTTTTTTTGTTTTAGCAGATAACTTGTTTGTATTTAGAGATAAATCAAGAATTCTTTTTAGGGTTAGATAGGAATTGATAAAATATTATTCGCATTTTCAAAACCATAATTACAGTCCAAACTATTATACAGTTTAATTTTAGTCTTTAGGTGTATGCCTATATCTCCACACTCTCCATAGATTCTTAAAAGTCCTGGCAGCAATCCCTATTTGTCTGTTAATCTCGTGCCGCACATCACCAGTATCTGTTACATAGCTCCCAAGATATTAAACTGTGACACCTGCTCAAGACTGCAACCAATTCAAATTAACTGAATCACAGCTTGCCTGACCAATTTTCATCACTTTAGTTTTCTCTCTGTTTATAACCAAACCTACTCTACTACCAGTCTCATCAACAGCTCGAATGAAAGAATTCATTTCATCAACATCTTTTGCCAATGGGGCTAAATCATCAGCATAATCTAAATCAGAAATTTTAGTATCTCCAGACCAATTTAAGCCAAAATCTTTCCCTTGCAGTGAATTTCGCATACCATAATCAATAACCAAACTATCGAGAAAAGGAGACAAAATGCACCCTTGTCCGAACACCAGAAGCAATAATAAAACAATTGCTACAAGCCTTACCAAAAATCACATGACTCAGTGTTATTATAGAGAGCTTTCATTATTAACTAACTTACCTGGTATGCCATATGACGATAACAGTGAAAAGCCTTTTTGAAACCAAATCAATCAAGAAAGCTACTAACCAAAGGTTTCTGAAACTAAACATTTTTGAAGAATCTGCCTCTGTGAAATTATCTGATCTACACATCCGCTACCACTTCTGAATCCACATTGCTCATCATGCAATTACCCATCTACCAGTTTCTTAATTCTATTTAGCACAATTATGTAAAGAACTTTACCTGGAACAGAAAGTAGGCTGATACTCCTATAGTTATCACAAGAACTGCAATCACCTTTTTTAAAAATTGAGATAATAATACTCTGGTAAAATCCATAGAAACAATGCTTTATCATAAAAGATATTCAAAATTTCAATCATTCATATGGTAACTGAAACATTCCCAGCTCTAAGCATTTCTGTAGTAATTTCATCTACTCCTGGGGATTTATGTAATTTAAGTTTAGAAATAGCCAAAATAACTTCAGGCTGTGCAGCTAACTGATCCTTTTCACGTTTATTAAGCTCTGTGTAATGCTTTCTATTGGGACTAGTAAGGTATTGATTAAGGATATCCCTGCAGTTCTTTCTTTCAGAAATAAGCTCCCTGGGGATTTATGAAGTTTAAGTTTAGAAATAGTCAAAATAACTTCAGATTGTGTTATAGGGCCAACATTAAAGCCACTAATGCATCTATCATCATTACAAACAATGAGAGTAGAACTCCGCATTGTTTAGAACATCACTGAAATGATCGGCCCACCTAGCCATGACAGAATACTCCCCTTCTATAACTTTACCTTGTTTATCCTTCAATCCCTGTATGCCTGTCTGTTTTCTACCACATAAAACATTAACCACTTTACACTCATTTGATGTATTGCTATATCCTAGCATACCTGTGCTGGATGCAGTGATCGATGTGACTAAAAATGAAATGGTTAGTGTGTATGAGGCCCTGGCCACCTCATCAAACTAGTTTATGGTTGACGGTATGGGAGCAGATGGAGGGGGTACCACTGTGATCCCCTGATCTCTACCATGTTGAAGATTATTTTCAAGTTATATGAACTGAAGTCAGAACATTTAATAACATGTCCCAGTTTTTACTGATCGCAAATATTGGGCATTTTCGTTCGCTCATCTGTAAAAAAAGGATATGAACATTTATCAATAGCAGCATTATAGCTGTAACAGCCATATGCTAGTGGGAGTGGTTGGAATTTCAAAGTCGCTCTCAAGTGCAAGCAGCAAACACATTGGTAGCTTCTTTGTGTGTCTCCTCCAGTGCACATGGGCCAGTTATATTTTAACTTCCATGATTTTACATCTGAGCCCCTTACACTCAGACATCTTTATCTGACGAATCCTTCTTACCTCCTCTCTTTGCCTTTTTACGTTTTACCAGTTATTTTATGATTGTAATTTTATGGCTTTGTCATTTATACATTGTGCAACCTGGGTGGTTTTCCTTTTATGCCTTTATATTTATTGCTTTACACATCTTTCTTGTTTTTATATTTTTTATATATGTCTATTTTTGTCTGTTACCTTTTACTCTATCGACTTTTAACTTTGGTTGTGGTTTTTTTCAAATCTTTTTATTTGTCTCATTTGGCGCATTTATAGCCTTAGCTGCCAATGCACCATAAAACCCCAAACAACCAACCAATCAATCCAGTGCACATGCGCAAGAGCATCTGTGTGGTCCCCTAAAGTGCATCATTAGCGATTATATTGGTACAAATTCAATGTTTTTTTTCTCATTATCAAAGAAATGACCATACTCCAAATTTCATGTAATGTTATATGGAGCATAATGTATGTTTTTAATGAATTAATAAAACAAATCTACATCAATACAACAAGTTTGGTCTTCTCATTCTACCATAGAAGCAAAAAAAAAACATGTCACAATCGCAATTTGTATATTTTCCCCTTAGGTTAAACTATTATAATTCCTTAGAAATGTTTCTTTTTGACTCAAAATGTTTTGTACTATTAGACATCTTATGTGTACTAACATTTATGCTAGAGATCATTGAAATCTGTGATGGGTGTTGAACTTTTTCCAAAATTTTCGTTGATTTGAGGTGGAATGACCCACAAACTGTTGTAAGCAGTGTGGGAAATGACTGATACCAACATGGTATATGATGTAAATTTCTTGGTATAGTTGAGCTTGCCTGGTAATATCACACACTTATTCACACTTATAAATTAAGGCAACACAAGAACTAACTTCACTAATTTTGTATTGAAATGAAACTGTTGAGATAATTAAAGAATCAAATATTCATGTAAATTGTGATCTTTATTATCTCCTCCCCTAAAGATGAGTGCCTCTGCATGCTGATGTTTATTACTTAAATTTGTAAGCCATAGTACTCTTGGAAAATGACTAATCAGTTTTTCTTGTAACCACAAGAAATGCAAAGAATGTAAAGTTTCATGTCGAATTTTATGATTAATCAAAAAAAATTACTGAGCTACTGCATTGTTCTTGATAATGTTAATAATGGAACAGAAATTTTAAGTATCCTGAATTTTGGTGCCCTGCTGAGGCATTCACCTTGCAGCCTCACCTATCACATTGTGAACTATATAACTTCACCTAAAAATTTTGAATGCTTTAAACTTTTGTGCATTTTATTTTTGTTATTATGCATATTGAAAGTAGTATGTATTTTTTTTTATCTTACAGTTAGAACTCAGTGATAACAGGATTTCTGGTGGCTTAAACTGGTTACATGGCAGCCCAAAATTAACACACCTTAACCTCAGTGGAAATAAAATCAAAGATCTTGAAACATTAGAGCCCTTGGTAAGTGTGTAATGATTAATTTACAATTGCTGAAATGTTTTGTATTAGTATGTGGAAAGTCTAAAACCTGAGGATTTCTTTTTTCGCCCCAAAAAATTTCAACAATGCATTATGAATATTAAAAAAAACTTAGTTTTCATTTTATGTAGGGAGCATGCTTGGCTACAGATCAAAAGGATGCGAGTTTGAATGCTGGGTAGCATTGATGTTTGTGCTCTTTCTGCTGAGGAATATTATTAAACTGACAGGCTCCTGTCAGGCCTCTGTGGTAGGTAGCTGCTTGAGTGGGTATTTATTCATAGTGATCTGCATTTTTGGAACATTTAAATCGTGATATATTTGGAATCATAATTTTTTTATTGTCTGAATATTATTGCCAATCCTATTATGAATATTGGCTGTTTTTCCAAGTCCAAAAGTTATTAAAAAATTAAAGATTTGTAGCTTTTAAGGCTAGGCAAATATCGGCATTGGTGACTAAAGTTGAAATCCAAATCGATGGGAATGATTTATTTTAATTTTTTGACTTCTCATTTTCAGAGATATGTTTTGTTGCTAGGACTATTAGATTGTCGGATTAAAAGTTTTCTTTTCAGATGCTTCACATTGGAATTCAGTGAAAATGAATGTTTTTGTCATGCGAAACAGAATAAATTAACCATCCTTAAAATGTTAGGCATCTTTATCTATTATTTTAAGTGTGTAAATTATTTTGCTATCACACCCTCTGAGCCACATTCATGTGTAAGAATTCACTAGTCAAAAGAATGTACTGGTATGTTTGGCATAATGAACTATACAGAGTGTTGTTGAAAGTATGGGGGAAATAGCATTACTTTTATATGTATCTTAACCCTTCCAGTGTCCACGTCATTTGTACGTTCACAGAATGAAGGCCAAGGGCGTATATATATATGTTTTTAGTACAACAAAAAAAAAAATCGATTTTTTAAAAAATAAAATTTGCCATTGTAATTTATATATATATCTTATAAAAATATTAATTCAGTCTTAAAAATAATATTTTGGTTTTTTAATTTGATGCATATTTTATTAAACTACAATATAAATAATTTGATAAAGCCATCTGATCTAAGGGACCAGGGTTCGAGCCCCGGTTAAGGTATGGATGGTGTCATTTTTCTGCTGAGGTCCTGCCATCCTCTCTCTACTTTGTCATATCAGACCTCTGGCAAGCAGCTGCTTTTGGGGGGGGGGGGGGGGTATTTTTTTTTTTTTTCCATCTGATTGCCATTTCTTAGAAGCACTAAACGGTATTGTCAATTTGCTTATTAATGTCTTATTTCCTGAGTAACTTTCTGATTTAAGCTCAAGTTTGAACTATTATCAACAAAATTTTCCTAAAATTTTCGAAAATCTCTTGAAAATTAACAAAAGAAAGCTGCTATTTTTAAAAACAGTAGATTTTTAAGTAATTACAAAGTACGTATCGCCATATTTTATTTTCCGTTTCACACCCTTTTCTGTCATAAACATATTTCAGTATTTCCAAATTATTTTTATCATTTTTCCCAGCATTCTATGCATCTTTCCTGCTCTTAAAATCGAAACTGGAAGTAAACACATCCTTCTTAGAAATTCTAGTTGCAGCTGCACTTAATTACATTATGACTCACTGAGGCAAACAAGAGGCAGATGGCTGACACATGCTATCTCCATTCTGTGTGCTATAAGTGGCTCCCATAGTGTTTTGGTCCAGCATATTGGATACCCTTGTAAAGTTAGTATTTACTCTTTTATATTTAAACCTTAGTTTTCATTTCAGTAGATTTATTTTCGTAAATTTGTGATCTTTTGGCCGATCAATAAGTATTGATTATTCATAGTTATGCTGCGTCGTACAGCTGGCCTACAACTTGTTGCTGTGGATATTTTAACATCGCATTAGGCTAGATGTTAATTTTTATTTTATTATTTTTTACTTTTCTTGTAAAACTTTGATCTGATATCATTTTCTGAAAATAGATGAGGTCTTGGATATGGAAGCAAATTCATTTTTGTAGATTTATTTCCGTTAGTGATCTCTCGGTCAACTCTTTACAAGTTATGTTAGATCAGAGGCAGGGTTAAAAGTTGTTATGGATATTTTATTTAACATCCCATTAGATTATATGTAATTTTTCTTTTATTATTTCTTGCTTGTTTTTTTTTAAGTAAAAAAAAAAACTTTGAGCTTCTATCATTTTCTGAAAATGAATGTCTTGGATACGGAAGCAAAATAGACTTCCTTGCTACTGAAATCAGCCGCCATGTAGGAGGGCAATTTCGGAAAGGCGTCCCTTCCACTAAACTCACTATGAAAGTTTCACCCATCCTTCCTCTAGAGAAATATATATATTTTTTTAAATTACGAGTTTTTATGTTTATATTGAATGATTTTAAAGGCAACCCCCCCCCCCCCTCCTCTTTAAGTACCTTGGCTATGCCACACAACACTGTTTTTTTGCTTTGGTGCACAAACCTTTCTGCACTTAACCAAGATCGCAAAACTTCAATACCCAAATAAAAAATACAGAATGTTTAGCAAAAAAGGGCACCCAAAGAAGTTTTTTTTCTATTACATAACCTGTTCAGAAAATCCTGTGAATGTGAGAAGTCCAAGTCACTTTGTATAACACTGGCTGTATTTAAAATATGCCATACTAGATAGGTAGTCACTGGAAGGAGAGCTATGCACCAATCCCCTGTGATGATGCATAGAACCGGCCAGGCCTAGCACCTAATGTCCGACCCCGCCTTCTCGTGGTGCAGACCGTTAGTACCTTTCAAAAGAGATACTCTTGTGGAAGTGAACGGAAGGGGAGGGCTGCCAGATTAGTGTGGCCTACTGATCTGGACAATATGGCTACTTTTCTTTTTTTTCTACCCTGCTGAGGAGTGGTCAACCACACAAAGTCCTGGTGCTGACCATATAAACCCACTGGACAGATATATGGCTCTGAGCTTGATTATGGATCCTGATTTTGCTGCACTGGTGGACTTCTGTGGAGGGAAAATCTTCCGCTGTGTTTTCTGTTTGTTTGTGGGTTGACAGCCCCAAGTGAATAGATTCGCAGGATATGTTTATCAGCTGGTGGATAATCCTGAGCAGAGGTCATCGCAGGCACCTGAACTCTTTGCTTCTATTGGCATCGTCAAATTCTACATTGGAGGAAGTCTTCCAGTGTAGATGGCTTCAGCCTTTAGTGGTGGGGGAACGGGTCTTTGCCCCATGTCTGCGATTAGGGGGCTGTTTGATATTGTCGGCATTCCCTCTCTCAATAAACATAGTTTCTTTAAACATCCTACTAACCATTTTCTCTCCATAGGTAGTTGGAATGTGAGGACTCTTCACAGAGCTTTTTCTCTTGATGTCCTCACACAAGAATTCCACCATTATAATTTAGGTATTCTCGGCTTGCAAGAGACCAGATGGACAGATAAAGGTCAGATTCTTAAAAATAATCCTAAATTTCTCTTTTCAGGGAGGGACGACAATAAGCATCACCAAGGCGTGGGTCTGCTTCTCAGCAGACACGCTAGTGATGCTCTTCTAGGATACGAGTGCATTAATGAAAGGTTTCTTACAGCAAAGTTTCAGACAAGCATTAAAGACCTGAATGTTATCTGCTATTATGCCCCCACTGAGGATGCTGATGAGGATGAGAAGGATAGGTTTTACGAACAACTTCAGGATATTTTGAATTCTGTCAAGAAAGGAGATATTACCCTTGTTCTTGGTGACTTCAATGCCTCTGACCTTTGGGGTGGGGTGATTGGCCCTTTTGGTATTGGTAGCTGCAATGGCAATGGGCAACGTCTCCTACAGGTAAGTAAACTCAATGATTTCAGAATAACTAACACTTATTACAAACACCGCGACATTCATAAGTACACATGGGTTTCACCTGATGGACTGCACAGGAATATGATTGATTATATATTAATTAGCAGCAAATGGGCTAGTTCTGTTAGAAATACCAGGGCATATAGGGGAGCTGAAATTGGATCTGACCATTACCTTGTTAAAAGTGTCTTGCAACTTAAACTTAAAAAGTGTTTTGGGTTAAAAAATTTGTTTTTAATACTGAAGCTCTGAAAGACCCAGTTATAGCCAAAGCTTACCATGATAGGTTACTTAGTCATTATGACAGTCATGGTATGCTTATTACTGAGGTTGAGGAAGAATGGGATCATTTTAAACAGGCTTTTTTGGACACTAACAGTACTCTTTTAGGAAAAAAAGAGCAGAAGAGGCAGAATTATCTGAGTGATAAGGCACTTGAGCTTATTTTGGAAAGAAAGAACTGCAGGAATGTCCTTAATCAATACCCTACTAGTACTAATAGAAAGCATTATAGAGAACTTAATAAACGTGTAAAAGATCAGTTAGCTACTGATAAGAATCTTTGGCTTGATGGCTTGGATGACAAAGCTGAGGAAGCAGACAACACAACAGCTCTTGGGAGCTATGTAACAGATACTGGTGATATGTGACATGAGATTAACAGATGAATAGGGATTGCTGCTGGGACTTTTAGTAATCTATGGAGAGTGTGGAGAAATAGTCATTTCACCGAAAAACTAAAAGTAGACTGTATAATAGTTTGGTTCTTCTAGGGTTAGTTATGGTGGTGAAACTTGGACACTTTGTAAACAAGATAAGAAACTAGATGTTTTTGATTCTAGATGCTTATGCAGTATCTTGGGCATTAGATGGTTCAACTTTGTAACTAATGATGAGGTTAGGCAAAGGAGTCAGCAACCTTCTCTGAGCAGTATATTGTGCAGAGAGAGACTCCATTGGTTTGATCATGTTATAGATTAGTGAATAGGATTATGAACAGTGTGCCTAAAGTCCTCAGAAAGAGAGGGAGACCTAGGATGTGGTGGGCAGACAATGTCAAACAGGAGTTTTCAATTTATTTTTCAACTTGATGCATCAGAAGGTAATAAATGTTTGTGATCTTTCAAACTGCGTTAGCACAGTCCAAAATAAGGTAAAAGGAGTACCAAAATAAGGTAAAAGGAGTACCAAAATAAGGTAATCCAAACAACTAACCATTACCATTGATAAGCTGTGGTCGTGCCACACCTTGCTGGTGGTTTGTGGTTTTTCCCTCCTCGGACCACTTTTTGAATGTACTAACCACTGCTGACTCTGAGCATCCCACAAGCCTTGCCTCTCAGAAATGCTCTGACCCATTCATCTGGCCATTACAATTTGGCCTTTGTGAAACTCACTTAAGTCCGCTGCCTTTCCCATCTGAAGAACAAGAATAACACTGATTAACAGAGCTCAGTATCAGGTATTATACACGGACGACGAACCTAGGTGCGAGTTTTGTGACACCATTTCAACTATTAAACATTATTTAATCGAATGTCCGTGTTTTAATTTCAAACATCAATGTTATTTTAGCTTTCATAATTTTGTGTCCGAGCCTCTTACACTCGGACATCTTTTATCTGATCATTGTGTTTTACCGCCAGTTTTTTACCTTTTTGAAGCATTGTGGCTATTTTAATCGACTTTGATTTTACCTTGTATTTTTTCTGTCTAACCCGGGCTTGGTTGTTTTTTACTATATACATATTGTTTTTGTTATATTTACATCTTTTTGTGTTTGTTATATTTACATCTTGTTGGTTTTATCTTTTGCCTTTTACAGCACTTGGTTTTAACTTTGGTTCAGGGGAACTTGACTTTTAACTTCTATTTATCTCGTTTGACACATTATAGCCTCAGTAGCTCATGCGAAAAAAAGAACCCAACCAACAGGTGTTATACAATTTCACGACCTTCACACACATTTTTGTTTACCTGCAGCTGCTTTGATTTGCCTGAAGGTGCGCTATTCATAATGTTATGGCTCTTCAGTGTACATTATTGGGCTAAAGCAAAATTATACAACTCTTTTGTATTTCAAAGCAGATAGAGAACTTTAAGATTTTTTATAAGATGACCAGATTTTTGGGTAGTTACAAAGCATCCAAGTTTCACTACCATAACTAACCCTAGAGAACCAAACTATTATACAGTCTAATCTTAGTTTTTCTGTGTATATACTCATATTTCTCCACACTCCATATATTCCTAAAAGACCCGGCAGCAATTCCAATTCATCTGTTAATCTCATGCCACACATCACAGCCTGCCTGACCAATTTTCATCACTTTAGTTTTCTCTCTGTTTATAACCAAACCTACTCCTACTACCAGTGTCATCAACAACTCGAATGAAAGAGTTCATCTCATCAACATCATATGCCAAAAGAGTTAAATCATCAGTATAATCTAAATCAGAAATTTTAGTATCTCCAGACCATTTAAGGCCAAAATCTTTCCCTTGCAGTTAATTTCACATACAATAAACAATTAACCAAACTAAGGAGAAAAGGAGACAAAATGCACCCTTGTCGAACATCAGAAGTAATGCTAAACCAATTGCTACAAGACTTACCAACTCTCACACATGACTCAGTGTTATTATAGAGAGCTTTCATTATATTAACTAACTTGTCTGGTATACCATATGATTTCACAATCAACCATAAATTATGACGATCAACAGAGTCGAAAGCCTTTTTGAAATCAACAAAGCTAGCAACCAAAGGTTTCTGAAACTCTAAACATTTCTGAAGAATCTGCCTAAGTGAAAATATCTGATCCACACATCCCCTACCACTTCTGAATCCACATTGCTTATCACGCAATTGCCTGCTAACCAGATTCTTAATTCTATTAAGCACAATCATGGAAAGAACCTTACCTGGAACAGAGAGTAGGCTGATACCCCTATAGTTATCACAAGAACTGCGATCACCTTTTTTGAAGATAGGGATAATAATAGCTCTGGTAAAATCCTTAGGAACCATTCCTTTATCATAAAAGATATTAAAAATTTTAGTCATCCATGTGGTAACCAAAACATTCCAAACTCTATTTCCATAGTAATTTCATTTACCCTTGGGTATTTATGTTGTTTAAATTTAGAAACAGCTAAAATAACTTCAGACTGTGTTATAGGGCCAACAATAAAGCCAGTAATGCATCTATCTTAATTACAAACAGGAATAGAACTAGCCACATTGTTTAGAACATCGCTGAAATATCGGGCCACTTATCCATGACAGAATCCTCACCTTGTATATATACTTCAATCCCTGTATACCTGTCTGTTTTTCTACCACATAAAACATTGTCTGGTACAGTTCTGGACCTCAAGAGTGTCTATTGTCTGCTGTGCAACACCATCATTGAGAACTACATCCCATGTGAGTCGTTACCATAAGTTGCATTCTGTTTTTATGGTGCAGGGGATGGCTCAGTCAGTAGTGCACCAGGCTCATAATCTGCAGTTCCTAGGTCCAAGCCCCTCCTGGGCCAGCATTGATATTTATCTCTGTAAAACTTGTCACCCTGTCCTTGGTCAGTAGGGGACACCAATGGGTCTGGAAAGGCTGTTGCCTTTCACATGTGATGTAAAACCACTGCCCCATGTGCAGACAGGAGAGCCCATATCCTGTGCACATTAAGGAATTTGCTTAATTGACGGGAGTTAAACCATCAATCTTACAACAGCTGTCCAGTGGGTTCCCATCATTGGTGGGTTGTTGGTTTGCCCTGTTCTTTGCAAGATTCACCAGAAACTTTGCTGTCTAAGAGCATTACCACAATCCAGTTGAGTGCATGAGCATGTGATATCACTATTAAAGTTAACCTTTCCCTTGTTCAACACTTCAATGCCAGTTTCATATATGGATTTCTAGCAGATCTGATAACTCTTTCATTCTGCTACTTTTTGAATTTTTAAAGTTTATTAGGTATTTTAATCACTTATAATTTTATTGCCTTTCAGTGTTTGTACCATGATTCTTTATACCTGTGGTATTTTTTCATTATTGTCGTGTTTATATATGGCCTATGCAATTTTTAGTTTCAGTTGAGTTGTTAATCTTTTTTTTTCCCCCAATTTCATTTTATCTTGTTTGATATACTATAGCTTTAGACAACCAACTCTACAAAGCTGCAATAGCATACATGGTGATTAAGATTTTTAAAAAAAGCTAAAGACTTCATCATATATTTCCTTTTCAACTGCATATATGATTTAAATTGTTAATTTCAGGAGTTTTAAAATGTAATCTACTCAGCTGTATAGATGAAATTTTCAGGTACCATTTTATGTGTTGTGAAGATGAACAGGAAAATTGAATGTGTTAATCACATATTTAATCATATGGCATTTTATAATACTTTGTATTAAAATTTTAATTAATATGTATGCATTCCTCTTATGTAACTGTCTTGGTGGTTGAGTGGTTTGCATACTTGGCTACAGATCTGGGTAAGTACTCCACATTGTTACAGTAATGTTCAAATTTTTATCATTTACTGCTAACAAAGGATATCACTATGTAGCTATTATATTTGATAGTAAACATTTTGTTCATTAGTTTACCAATTCTGAATTATTTTCTTTTACCTTTGCAGAAAGAGTTCAAAAACTTAAAAAATCTGGATCTCTTTAACTGTGAAGTTACTAACATAGAAAACTACAGAGAAAAAGTCTTCAATCTTATCAGTAGTCTGAAATACCTTGATGGATATGACAGAGAAGATAAAGAAGCAGAAGATTCAGAAGTTGATGATGAAGATGGTAAATGATTTTCGACACTTTATATATTTTCTGTTAATAGTAGGAAAACATGCTAAAGACCAAACATCTAACTTGTACAAAGTATTTTTTTAAATCTATTTCTCCAAGAAATTTGGGGGCCAGCAGTGTCAAGCGCTTGTGAGATACCTTGAATATTACAAACTGAAAAGAAGAATGGCAGCTAAGTAATGGAAAAAATGTAATTTGGACTTCAAATCAATGTTTTTAGCAATCTTTATTTGTGACAATTAACATTCTGCAAGCTTTTTGTGGAATTTTACTATATTTTCTTCAGGAATGGTATTATGATTTAAAAAAATTTTTAAAAGTTTTTGAAAAAATAAATTTTTATGACTTTATGTGGATTTTGAAACTAAGTCAGGTGGGCATAGACTTTCCAAAATATTCACCAGGTAATTCAACTTTTCAGCTCATGCAGACTTTTACATAACAATCTGAAATAATTTGGGGCATGATTAACGAGATATTTTTTACATCCTTTTCTCCCATTATCCATACTTTTGTTGTAGTCCATTATTACTATAGATTTCATTATATCTGTGGTTTCTTATTTTTCTCCCCTGTATGGTCCTTGTTCTCTCCTTTTGATAGACTTGATGGGAGGCTACCATCTGTCCCCTAACAGCTGTTCAGTGGGTCCCCTTCTCCCAATGAGTCCCTGAGGGTCCTTATGGTCTGATCATTTAGTCCATTGTGTGCAAGAAAGTGCCATTCAGAGGTAAAACAACCCAAAGCTCTTGATAGATGTTCAGTCATTTTGTCAATTTTATTTTTAGCATGTGATGACTAAACATTTTAGTGACTTCTGTTTAAGGCGGTAGGTTATTTTCTCAAGCATATTCTTTTATTTGCAGATACTTTTGTGCCATATTTCTTGATTCAAATACAGTTGGTAGTTTTTCTCCTTTTGTTAATTGAAAATGTTGCAATATCTTGATTTCGAATCACATATTAAGGAGATGTCCATATTTTGAGCATATTAGGAGCCAAAAATATCTGACATGCATCGATAGTTGAATTTGTTCATGAGTGAACAAAATAAAATAAGTATGTTGATTTTATACCAATATTGCATTTAATTTGATAGTTTGGAAAGATTATAAATGTTTAATATTTGGTGTTCAATCTGATAATTACCTGTAACTTTGCATTAGTCATTATCAGCTGACACTCGAGTTGCTAGTTGAAGTGACAAGGATCTGTAAAGTGAACATTGGTACCATGATTTTATAAACTTCAGTGTAGAAAATGCATTTTAACATAGGTGTGTGTTTCCAGTTGTCTAGTCTTATCAAAATCCTTTAAATGAAGAAATAGTCTTCCTAGAATAAAAAAAAATTATAAACTTACTATTTACCATTGCATAACAATTTTTTAATCACAGTCCTAAATGTAGTTGGAAGTATAATTTTCAATCAATAGTAAATACCCAGATTACCTAATTTTCAACTACTTTGATTTGGTTGTTGGAACAGCATTGGATTACACATTTCATAAAATAATTATTTCACAGTTAGAAACAGACAAATTATTAGCTGAATTTTTTCACTGTAACATGTGTTTGGATGAAAATTTTGAAAAATCATTTAATTTTCCATTTTCTGCTCTTGCAAAATGGGATATATATATCTTATAAGAGAATCTTTGAGAATTCTTTGAAGCCTTCAGATTTATAAATTTTTATTCTTTTTTACTCTCTGATTTCAAATTCAGTACATTTAAGTAAATGGGCTTGGAAAGGCTTCTATCTGTTGGATGGAATGTAGAGTCATGACCCCTAGTACAGGTGAGCCATACCCTATGCACATTAAAGAATGGTCTGAATGGCCTCAACAGGAGACTTCCATCTGTGCAGTGTGTCCCCTTTCCCCAACCTTCTCTGAGCTTGGGTCTTTCTGACATGGCCATTTAGTCCATTGTGTACAAAAATGTGCCACTCAGAGGTAAAACAATCCAATTTAAGTAAGTGGATGATATCAATCTATAAAGTTAGCTGAGAAACGTGCAGATTATAAGAAAAAATTCTTTAATGCTCTGTGATTTTAGATTGGAAATACTAAAACGTCTTTTCTGTAAGCTAAAAACCTTTTGGAGAATTTGTAGCAAAGACAATACACTATCTTGGGTACCACTTAGTATGATAGTAGATGAAGGGGTATCACTTAGTATACTTCAGATTATTGGGGCTGGGCAAATCCACTCCAAACAAAGGGTGAATTTTTTGAATGGCTATTTACTTTCAAAGATAGAAAATTTTTAAACAGAAAAATATTTCCAGGGTAAAGAACATCAAATTTCACCTTTGAATGCAGTATCAATAATTTCATTGCATGCTCTTTTTTTAATGCACATAAAGACAGGAAAAAGTTCTTGTAATATCCCCCTTGTTTGTTTACATCTTTGCCCTGGGGCTTGTAGTAAAAATTGCTGAGATTTTTTAAAATATTCTCAACCTTTCATAGTATTACCATAATTTCAGCATCAATGCCAAAGTTGATACTGACTCTGACCTTTGGGGAGGAGTAATAGGCCCTTTTGGTATTGATAGCTGCAATGGCAATGGGCAGCATCTCCTGCAGGTAAGTAAACCTCAATGGATTCAGAATAACTAACACTTATTACAAACACTGTGACATACATAAGTACACATGGGTTTCACCCGATGGGCTGCATAAGAATATGATTGATTATATATTAATTAACAGCAAATGGGCTAGTTCTGTTAGGAATACCAGATCATATAGGGGAGCTGAAATTGGATCTGATCATTACCTTGTTAAAAGTGTCTTGCAACTTAAAAAGTGTTGTGCTAGGGTTAAAAAATTTGCTTTTAATACTGAAGCTCTGAAAGACCCAGTTATAGCCAAAGCTTACCATGATAGGTTACTTAGTCATTATGACAGTCATGGTATGCTTACTACTGAAGTTGAGGAAGAATGGGATCATTTTAAACAGGCTTTTTTGGACACTAACAGTACTTTTTTAGGAAAAAAGGAGCAGAAGAGGCAGAATTTTCTGAGTGATAAGGCACTTGAGCTTATTTCAGAAAGAAGGAACTGCAGGAATGTCTTTAATCAATACCCTACTAGTCCTAATAGAAAGCATTACAGAGAACTTAATAAACGTGTAAAAGATCAGTTACCTGCTGATAAGAATCTTTGGCTTGATGGTTTGGCTGACAAAGATGAGAAAGCAGTTAGACAGCACAACAGCAGAGAGCTGTACCACATAGTTAATGTTTTATGTGGTAGAAAACGAACAGGGATTGAAGGTTACAGAAGGTGAGAATTCTGTCATGGCTAGGTGGGCTGAGCATTTCAGTGATATTCTAAACAATGCTGTTAATTCTATTCCCATTGTTTGCAATGATGATAGATGCATTGGTGGCTTTAATGTTGGCCCTATAACTTGTTTAGAAAATACAATGCGTGAAGTTATTTTGGCTGTTTCTAAACTTAAACTTCATAAATCCCCAGGGGTAGATGAAATTAGCACAGAAATGCTTAGAGCTGGGAATGTTTTGGTTACCACTTGGATGACTGACATTCTGAATATCTTTTATGATAAAGGCATGGTTCCTAAGGATTTTACCAGAGCTATTGTTATCCCTATTTTCAAAAAAGGTGATCGCAGTTCTTGTGATAACTATAGGGGTATCAGCCTACTCTCTGTTCCAGGTAAAGTTCTTTCCATGATTGTGCTTAATGGAATTAAGAATCTGGTTGACAGGCAATTGCTTGATGAGCAATGTGGATTCAGAAGTGGTAGGGGATGTGTGGATCAGATATTTTCACTTAGGCAGATTCTTGAGAAATGTTTAGAGTTTCAGAAACCTTTGGTTGCTAGCTTTGTTGATTTCAAAAAGGCTTTCGACTCTGTTGATCGTCATAATTTGTGGTTGATTGTGAAATCATATGGTATACCAGACAAGTTAGTTAACATAATGAAAGCTCTCTATAATAACACTGAGTCGTGTGTGAGAGTCGGTAAGGCTTGTAGCAATTGGTTTAGCATTACTTCTGATGTTCGACAAGGGTGCATTTTGTCTCCTTTCCTCTTTAGCTTGGTTATTGATTACGTTATGCGAAATTCACTTCAAAGGAAAGATTTTGGCCTTAAATGGACTGGAGATACGAAAATTTCTCATTTAGATTATGCTGATGATATAGCCCTTTTAGCAAATGATGTTGATGAGATGAACTCTTTCATTCAAGCTGTTGATGAGACTGGTAGTAGAGTAGGTTTGGTTATAAACAGAGAGAAAACTAAAGTGATGAAAATTGGTCAGGCAGGCTGTGATTCAGTTAATCTGAATGGTTGCAGTCTTGAGCAGGTGTCACAGTTTAATTACCTTGGGAGCTATGTAACAGATAATGGTGATGTGCGCCATGAGATTAACAGATGAATAGGGATTGCTGCCGGGACTTTTAAGAATCTATGGAGAGTGTGGAGAAATAGGCGTATACACCTAAAGACTAAAATTAGACTGTATAATAGTTTGGTTCTTACTAGGGTTAGTTATGGTAGTGAAACTTGGACACTTTGTAAACAAGATAACAGGAAACTAGATGCTTTTGATTCCAGAGGCTTACTCAGTATCTTGGGCATTAGGTGGTTCAACTTTGTAACTAATGATGAGGTTAGTCAAAGGAGTTTGCAACCTCCTTTAAGCAGCATATTGTGCAGAGAGAGACTCCGTTGGTTTGGCCATGTTGCCCATATGAATAATTATAGATTGGCGAATAGGGTTATGAACAGTGTGCCTAAAGGCTTCAGAAAGAAGGGGAGAGCTAGGATGCAGTGGGCAGACAATGTCAAACAGGACCTTGTTAGAATTGGTGTGCAGTGGCCAGATGCAGTAGATGTAGCTCAGGATGGACTTGCTTGGAGAACTAAATTGCACGGTCTGGACCTCCGTAGCCCATGGCTGCTTGAGGATGATGACGATGATGATGAAACCCGTTTCATACAATATTCTTGGTAATTCATGGGATATATGACAAACAATTTTCAGAAGTCCTAGTAATCCAATCCAATTGCAAAATCAACTGTAATTCTGCGATCTAAAATAGCAGAGAATGCATATGTGAAAACTTCATGTATCTGTATTTTTGTGAAGAGCCTCCAATATATCTGATCTTTGCAGTGTTGTGAGAGAAGAGAATAGAGGGAATAACTCGTCTCTCCTCTCACAAGTTGATTAATCTGCATGATAAAGGCACGTTTCACATCGTTCAGTAACTTCTTTACAGGATTTTTTCTTCATACTAATTCTGTATGTCTCACTAAAAAATATGGTTTTTAGGTTTCATTTTCCCATCTTATAAAATTCAATCATTTCAGTTACACAATATTTTGCTAAAATCCATTAATTGAATAGTTCTTAGGTTTGGCTTGCTGAAGTACAACTGCACATAAAACTGCAACATTTGATAATTCTATATTTTTAGCTGCAAGTAAGAATATTTTGGTTTGACCTTTTTATTCATTTTATGTCAAAATATCTAATGTTTCATAATTACATTGTCAGTAAGTGTTGCTTCTACTGCCTTTTCAGCACAGAAGCTACCAAATGTGAAATATATTTCCAAAGATATTGGGAGGGGGAAAGAAATTATTTTTTATATTCATTTCAAGATTTATTTTTGTATTTTAAATGCTTTAAGACTGCAGTTAATTACTTGCAGCCCACCTGTTGGACACCCCTGGTGTGATTTGTCAAACTTGATTTGGAGCTTCACTCATTTGAATGAAATATACATTGCAAAAACAGTTTGCAAATTTGCAATTTTTCTGACAATAGTTAATAATTATTATATCATCCAAATAATCTCCCATTTTCTACTCTGGCATGAAAACAGGACACAAATCTATTTCATCAGTTATGATGTTAAAAAAAAATTATTTTCTAGTTTTCTGGTTCTACATTTAGCAAGAAGTAACTATGTAAGTGGTTACATTGCTTTCTGAAGAATGTGTATTGTAAAGTATATGTTGTTATTTTTGCTTGTTTAATCCATTTCTTAACAAGACCTATGGAGAGGAGGCATAATCCACATAAAAAGCAATGAATACTATTGCTTTGGTTGCTAGAGTCCATGTAGGTAAGTAACAGTTGCAGTAGATATAAATACCCACTTATGGTTCTACAGATATTTCAGTGTTCTTCTATAATGCTTACTTAAAATCATATTGAGCAGATTTTTATGTATTTATGTACCAGTAAATTCAACTATGTAACAGAATTTCCTGCCTGGAGTTAGGTTGCATTCATACTGCTCACTCAGTGTTTCAGAAAGATAGTTGCAAAGCATAATAACAGTTCGCCATAGAACATAGATGAGCTCCAGATCAATGTTCATTGATGAGTCATAGTTGCTCTTGTTGGCTGATGGTAAATTTGCACATTATGGAGGTTGTGTGGCCATCCATTCGATTTCCCTTCTTTTCTATTCAAGAGGTACATATATGGTCCTTCATGTGACATATCTGTTAGGGCTAGTAAAAATTTGCAAAAAATCTTATTTCTAAGCTATAAATCATGCACATTCACTAGAATTTGAAACCTGTGGAATGTGATACACTTCCTGTTATACACCTTGGTGCCCCATCCTGTCCACAATAGTTGTGACCACTGAAAAGGCCTAGATATCCTTCTCTGAGTAGAATTGTTTAGCCAATTCGAAGCATGAGCAGGGGTTGTATGTATAGCTGTAGTCAAATATTGAAGAAGATAACCTATCAAAGAAAGTACATGCTTGGGCACAGTGTCCAATCAGTTTTTCAGTGTGTAAATTATGTTCTTCCATCTTTGTATTGTACCTACTGAACACCATACTCCTGTGTATGAGGGGTATTCAAAGAGTTCTTGACATGCATTTGCAGAACAAAAACCATTGTACTTACCTCAACAAAACTTTTACTGTGATTCAAAGTACTTTCCTCCAGCGTATATGCAAAGCTGCAGATGTCTCTGCCAATTCTGGAACACTTGTGGTACTCCTGTTAGGAACTACTCTGCAACTCTGAATGAATGCATTTTGCAATGTCATTGAAAAAGGCTTCCCAGCAAGTTCCTTTTTAATTTTTGGAAACAGACAAAAATCGCATGGTGCAAGATTGGGTGAATATGCAGAATGGGATTTGTTAGCACTGGAATTGTTATGAAGAAAGAGAACAATTGACACACCTGTTTGATACTGCTCCTTCATCTCCTTGGCCATTTTGAGGAAAACAGTGTTGATGTAGTATTGGCCATTTATAGTCAATTGTTCAGGTAAAGTGTCCACAGTTACCATTTCTTGAGAATTGAAAAAAAATTGTGAACATCTTTGAGTGAGTCTTGTTGGAAGATTTGGGGCCATGGTTCATATCCTGCAACCCAAACATAGTTGTCTTTTTCTGGCAATTGTATAGTAATAAAATCATATCTCATCACATGTGACAATGTCTATTAAGTGAATTGTTTCCACACTACCAATTGATACACTGACATTTAAACTTATTACCTGAGTAGTGATGTGTGGGTTTTCCTTGAGTTCACGAACAGCAGTGATGGTTTTCTCATTCACAGCCTCCTTTGATCTTCCTGCATGAGGTAGGTCTTCGAAGCTCTGCCATCCTTCTCTGAATTTGCACATTCATTCCATAGTGCCATATGAACAGGCACAATTCCCATATATTTGTGATAAATCAGCATGAATTTTTTTCATGTCATCCCTAAACTGCATCCTTGTGAAAATGTAAAATCGTTTAAATATTGAATAAACTCTTACTTTTTTGGTATATACTAAGTAATTACCACTTTTAAGTCTATTCAAATTTTTAGAGGAAAAATTGTCTTGAGCAGGGTGGGATAAGAACCCATGACTTCCTGATAACATGTCAGGTGCTAAAAATTTGAATCGACTGAGTTTATTCAATATATAATCAACTGTATACTTGTAAGATATACTTTCCATCTGTTTTGCATTATCTGCCCCTTGTGGCTAGATTGCCTGAACAGTGCCTACATGTGACATAATGGAATATGAACTGTAGGTAGAAATGTTCATATCATCAATTAGAGGAGATCTTGATCGGTGGCCAGTAGCTCAGTGGCCCAGAGCACCTGACGTGTTATCAGGAGGTCGTGGGTTCATATCCCACCCAGCTCAAGACAATTTTTCCTCTAAAAATTTGAATAGACTTAAGTGGTAATTTCTTAGTGTATGTAAAATAGTTCTGTATTTATTAGGCTCCATATAGCAACAATATGCAGATTTCACAGACTGAACTTTACATGCCACGAATGAAGAGAAATGATACAGCATTTGTTTTTAACGTGTGATGGCAAGCTTTCAAACAAGTCGTATCTCGTTAACTTTCAGAAGAAAGTGCAAATATACAGGCACGTGTCAAGAACTTTTTGAAAGCCCTCTATAACTATGTTCCTTAGCCGCCTGTGCTCACAACACATCTGCTATTTTTAACGTCAGTTGTGTTGGAACATTCTATTATCTGTACACTACATCAAATTTTGAAATTTCAAGCGCTCTTTTAAACAGTTTGATCATTGTAATATAACATTAATAAAAGAATGTTCATTTAAATATAGATAAGATGATTTTATTTCAGTGGAACAAAAAATAATTACTAAAGTATTTATTTAGTGTTCGTTTTCCTCTTGTCTTTATAAATTGTTCTTTTAAATATCTGGATTAGTTTTTATTACATTTGCTATTTTGTTCTTTATTGGTTTCAGGTTACATACATTTTTTTGTTGTTGTTGTTGTTAGGGCTATTTAAAACATAAATAGGCTAATAACAGTTAGCTCTTCAATTCATTTATTTTTATTGGATTTCAGGAATATCATGTCATCTCAGAATTTAGTGGTAAAAAAAAACTTAAAAATGGTTTTTGTTAATATAGTAAAGGTTGTGCTTGACTAATGTGACTGTGTGATTAACTATGAAATATTAGTCCAAGATCTGCTAATACATGTCATTTTCTCTTAGTTGCTGAGCACAATCAATCCTCTAGCATAACATTGCCTACCAAAAAACAGTAATACATTTATGATCTCAATAAGCATAAGCATTTTGTTCAATAGTTATGGAGGGCATGAAAAATTTTACTTAGAAGGTAATTATAATCATTTGCGCAATTTATCGTTACCAATAAAATTTCTGTATCTGTATAACATTCTTTCATTCCTGTGGAAGAACAATGATATTCATAGATCTTCCATTGCCTTCACTGTTGTACAGCATTTTAAAATTCTGTAGGTCAGGAGCTTAGGTGCTGATCAGCATCACTAGCAAAAAAAAAACCTTAATTTGAAATAAAAGCAAATTGCAGTTTGAAATGTTTTTTTTTACATCTTATAAAAATATATAATTTGGGATTTAAAGTATTGTTTACCTTTTTAGTTTTCTACATTTTGTTAAGCTATAAAACAAAAACTCTTCCAGCAGTATGGTCTCTGTTCCATTGATTGTGATATCCAACTTGATCATTTCATTTGTTCATATTACCTGTATTGAAGCAATCCTCTACTTTCAGCTCATGCACCTGATCATTTTACCATAAATTTTTGAAATAGTCCCAAAAATTAACCATTTTATTTTAAAATCGTAAGATTTTAAAAGCAAGTTACCTAGTATTTAATTTTTTTTTCTTCTGGTTTAAACTGATTTCAATATTTTTAGATTTACTATTATCATTAGTCACATCATTCATAGCATTATTTCTGAAATTGAGGTTAAAATGGAAGAGTTCCTTGGTTTCAGAAACATACAGTTTGAGTGATGGAGCTGTGGCTGCCCATGTCTTTTATAGTGCCTGCCTACAGTAAACAAACACTGGATAACATTTACATTTCCTGAGTTAGTACTTTATAATTTAATAAAACTCAATTTTTATTCCCATAGATTAATATATCAATTTTTTAGAGTTTTGGCTATATTTTCACTGTTTTTCCTGACCAGGAAGTCATGCCATAACTTGTTGCTACTTATATGTAGAAGCAAAGAGGATTTATGTGGTATGGAAATTAGTCCTACAGTTGTGTGTTTGGGGGGAGGAGTTGCAATTTCGTGGAGGGAATTTTACCATCCCTCTCTGCTACTACACTGAAGGTTTAATCTCCCCTTGGTTTAAATCTGTAGTTTATACTGAATGATTTTTAAAAAAAGTATCCTCCCCCCTGAAAGTCTTTTCCATACTACTTTCAGTGTAATGGGAATCTTTAGCCTTAGTGCATTAGCTTGTAGGCACTTTTTCAAGATCCCTAAAGTGCAACATCTGAAGAGAAAATGTGTGGCATTCAATTTAAAAAAAAACAGTGAGAATGTGTTCTTATATTGTAATTTAGCAGGACAGAAATACCATGAGTGGAAACTGCAAAGTTGTCTTGTGCAATTGGGGCCAATGTTTTAAATATATTGTTGCAAAATATATATATATAAAAGATCTTGTTTCAGATGATTTTTTTTTTAAATTGTATTATTCATAAATTTCCCTTCTGTAGCTGGTTAACATAAATTTATTATTAGTTTTTCCAAAATTAAAGATTTTAGATCATTTACATGAAAAAGTGTTATTTAATATTTTCCATTTTGATTAGAATTTTTATCTTCATGAAATTCAGAATTAAATGCAGTCTAATCTGGTATATTAATGTGACCTATTTCTATTCTTTAGTTATTTGACATAAAAATGTTCCATCATTAATTTTTTTTAGGGCTGATCAGAGTGCAAAATTGCTTGCACCTGTATATACATTGCAGTTTTTCAGTCTGGACACATTAAGGGTTAGTCATAGAATAGCATGTTGTACCCAAGTGGGCTTCAAGTTGCAATAGGGTAGATGGTAAGAATGTTTGACATGTAACTAACAAATCATCAGTTCAGGTACAATGTGGATAAATTGTAAATTTTTGCTTTTTTTTTTAATTGTTTGGGATTATTTAATTCATTTTACTTCTTATTTGCTTAGATATTCCAAGTATGTTCTTAATGCAGGTCAGCATTATTTAAGAGCCTTACAAACTATTTATTTCAATTATATATATATAGTAAATAAAATCCATGAGGCATAATCTCAAGTAAGCTAAATTTTGAAATATTTAAATAGTGCAGAAAGAAATAGTTTATGCATATACTTTATACATTATTATAAAGTCATTTGTAAATATAAACACTTAGTTTTATTTATACTTATATAGTTATAGGACTTAAAAATGAAGATACAAAAGAAAATGCAATCCGAAAGAAATATGCATTCCTAAATTTTAAAATGCATAATAGATTTCAAAATGCATAATTTCCAATTTTGCAGTGATGTGATCAAAAATGTTGCATTTATCCTGATAACTTGTATTCACACCAAGTTTTTTACTTAGAATTTAATTCTAGTAAACAGTATCGTATTTGCAGGGTCATTACAAATGAATGTAACTATTTTATATATTATGTAAAACCTGTTGTGTTCCTTTAGCTCATTTATAAGTAATAACCCCAAAAGAAAAAGCTTGTGGGGGGGGGGGGGGGGGGGGTTAAATTGGATGATCGAGAAATCCATAATTTTAAGCTACCACACCCAATCGATCTTTCCTCTAACTTTTGATATTCCCTTATTTATGACAGTATGGAAATGTGGAGGAGCCCATTAAATTCTCTGTTAGAACATATTAAGGTGTAAAACAAACTTTAATCTGTGTATTGGCTTTTTATAAAGAATTTTAAAACAATTACATTCATTTGTAATCACTTTGTATATGAAATAATTGTATGCTAGTTACTAGATTTTTTGCCTTAAATGCAATTTGTCTTTTAGTGTACACTGGTTAAAATATGAAATTAAGAATAATTACCTTTAGAATAAAAATTTACATTAGTGATTGAATTCTTCCTTCACAAATTTCAAAATAATCTATGGAGCTCTTAATTCTTTATGTAGATTACTAGTAGTTATTTTATTACTTCAGTATCAAGCTTAATCTGTTGGAAGAGTTCAATTGTGAGCAACTTTTGCTTAAAAGATCCCGAACAGGATTATTAACATGTTCAAGATCAGTATTCTTAGACTTGTAGCATTGCTATTTGGTATTATGTACTTTGCCCTAAACAGAAGAACACTTCAGATGTTTTTGTTGTAGCAAGATAACTAAGAAGCTTTCCTGATTGATGAAGCGACATTGTGCTATATATTAAAAGGCTGTAAATTGCAACTTAAGGCAAAGCAGTTGATATTATTTAAGCGTATTAATAATAAAGGATTGGATGTTTAACAGACTTTAAAGAATATATTTAACCTGTAATTTTGTTATGAATATGCTATAGTCTGTTGGAAGAATACTGCTTGCATTATGAAATGCAAAAAGAACTGCATAAAGTTATGAAATTTACTGAAGAAAAGAAGAAAATGCCATATCTGAAAGATGCATTTCTAAAAAAGGCTTTATTTTTGTTACAAAAAAATTAATGTGTGCTAAATATAGGGAAAATATTTAGTAATTGGTTTCTTCACATTGTAATGTCTCCTTGCTGTTATTTCTACCAGAATACATATTCTGAGTATATTTTATGTGACTAAGAGAACACAGAAAATGGGCTGAAACAGTAATTGTTTTAAACTTAGGAAATGAAGAGGATGATGATGAAAATGATGTTCATGATGATGGAGAAAGTGAAGATGATGAGGAGGAGGAAGGTGAAGGTAAGAAAGGATTAAATACCAGTAAAGGAAACTGATTTTATTCATTTTGAGAAGCTTTGCTGAATAATACATATTTTTTAAGAGCACAATTAAAAGTGAATATTTTGCCAAAAGAGGTAAAAAATTAGGGAAACTGAAAAATTAATCTTCCCATTATCTTTTAATTTTGTTTGGATTATGTAAGGTTTTCTTTTAGTTTCAGTTCTGAAGAAAAAAATACCTTATTTTCATCCAGCTTGATTATGTCACCTAGTGTTAATTTTTAAAGAAAGTTTTTCATTTCCATTCCAACTTGCCAAATAGCTATTTTGCCTCCTTTGGTATCTACTATTCATTACTAGGTTAAAAGCGTTTTTTGAGAAGTCATTAAGAAAATGGTGCAAAATGCTCAAATGAAAATCCTCTTGAGTTCACACTTATGAAGTATTAAAGTGCAGAGGTTTGAGCATTACATGATCATCAGAGAATTATACACGTACTGCAAGATTGAAGTCTGCAATTCTGAAAGTTTGTAAAAAAAAATGGTTCCCTAAAAATCTATTAATGGTTTGCAAGCAGTGTTTGAGCCTTCAACTGAAGTTGCCCTTTGTTGAGCAGAATTCATTCATTAACCTGCATTTTCCAGTATGAAAATTAGAACTTTAATTATATAATTGCATTGTTTTAGTTTATTTTAAATGGTTTTATGTTATCTTGAGGTAGAGTAACTTTTGTTTTTAATTTTTAAATAAATAAATAGAATTTTTATTATACTGACATATAGTAAATAGCCTAGTTCTAAGTTTTCCTAAGTATTTGGATAAATGACCTAATTGAGAATTTATCTGTATTAACACATGCCATACCAGCCTGAACTGCAGATAGGAGGGAGTAAAGATGAAGGGATAGTATTGATCGGATGAGTCCATTTAAAATCTGTCATTTTGGTCAGTTGATAATAAAATGGTTAATGAGTGTATTTTCAGTACTTTTTAATAGTAATATGCAATATAAATCACTAAACTGAAAATGTGATTTTTTTTAATTATATTTCTTACAACTTTTAAGCACTGTGCATTTAAAAACATTGTCCTTGCTGCTACTTGGATGGGGATATTCATTTAAAAGAACAGTGCTATGCTAAATTGCTGTTGTTGTGAACATGTATTTGTGTGCCATTATAGGCCAGGACCTACAACAACTGAATCTCAACAATAGTGTTGTGTGATATAATGCAACATTAATCACCAAATGAAGTATTCCCCCCCTCCTTCTGTCAGTTATTGTCCTTTTGCATTACATATACTAGTGATCACAATAAAATGCTTTTGACTATTATTACCTCACTACATAAATCTTTCCTTGGGTTTAGGTGTCAATCTTTCCTTGGGTTTAGGTGTCAATCTTTCCTTGGGTTTAGGTTGGGCAATGCAATGTCTTTCTGCACATTATGCTGCTCAAAGATAGTTGCTGACTCTTTTTCCTAGCCTCATCATTTACAAAGGCAAACCACTTATATATATTCCAAATTATAAATGAAACTGGTTACATAGAGAAATTTATAAATGTTTTCTATAATAAAATTAAACAAATTTTTTAGCTTTTCACAACTGATCTCAGCTCAATGATTTAATACCTCCCCTCCCTTTTTTGTTCTATAATAAAGCATGTGGAAAATAATAAACTGTGGATTTAATCTGCCTACAATACATATATTGTAAGCATTAAAAATCAAAGAATCAAGTTTCCTGTTACCTTACAAAGAGAAAAGTTTCACTACCATAACAAACTTTAGAAAGCATCATACTATTATAGAGATGGTTCATTTGAAACCACTGGCAATAATTTCCGTTTCAGCTTCATTCGAATGAAGCAATGTGCGAAAATAAACAGCAACGAGCAAACGCAACGATGGCCCAGTGTGTGTGACGTCAAAAACAGGTTGGTGGGCTTGTTTGTTCTAGGAGGTATTGGTACATCCCATTCTCTCTGGAGAGCAGATCAGAGCACATGGAGAGTCCTTGGCAGTGGGTCCCAAATAAAAGATTCTTTTAGACATTTGTGGGGACATTTTCTTGAGTTTTTCTGTAGAATAGACTAAATTGAATAAATACTTTTTGGATTAACATAGCCTTCCATGATGTGTGTGTGTGGGAGGGGGGAGCTTTAGAAAATAAGAGGGTTGTTCAGCCTGAAAAGGTGGTGTTGAATCCAAAAAGATTGGGAACCATTGTTCTGTATTGTCAAATCTGGAGAATAGACTAGACTGACCATCAACTGAATATCCTCACTTTCAAGGAATTTGATTGTCTGAGCTCTGCAAGAGTAGGTATTAGCTTCCATCAACATAAACTGGGAGATAACAGCACCCCTGAATAGCCTCAAACAGAGCTGAAGGAGATCTTCCCTATAACTCTGACCAGTCAGAGAATGCCTGTGGCAAAGAATTGGAGGGGTGTGCATCTATTTGATATAATATCACCCCAGACCATCAAACCACAACCACCATAGTGGCATCATTCTCTGATGTTAGAGAGTTGGTAATAATCTTCTTGCAATGAATTCCATGTAACATAATAATCAAACTAAAAGAGAAAAGGAGATAAAATACACCTTGTCGAATGTCAGTGGCAATGCTAAACTACTCTTTTTACAACTATCATACACAACTCAATATTGTAGAACACTATTTTTATGCTAACTAATTTACCAGCCTTTTTGAAACTACAATGTAGTAACCATAGGTTTTTGGATTCTAAGCATTTCTCAAGAATGTGTAAGCAAAAATATTTTATCTATGCATCCCATATCAATTCTGAACCCACACTTTTCAGGTTGGGAGTTGGAACATCATATTACAAGTCTGGCATGTTACTGACTGATCCAAGTCCCAACTGCGCCAGCAGTTGGGACTTGTTAGCCCTAGTTATCTCAATGAGAAAGGGGCTATTTGGTTAGAAGGCTGCTGCTCATTGGATAAGATTATTGTCTTGGCCTCATGTTCAGAAGAGCCATGTTCTGTGCACATTAAAAACATGCTATATGGCTTTGATGGGAAGTTTCCATCTGCCTTCTAAAGAGTGGTTCATTGGATTCCCTTCCCCAATATTCTCTGAGCCCTTTGGGTTTATGTGATCTGGCCATTTAGCACATTGTGCATAAAAAAAAAAATTCCTGCTCAGAAGTGGAAATGCCCAACTCTCTCTTCATCACAAAAGCTGTGCACCAACCAAATTCTTAATTCTATTATGCACAATAATAAAAGAATAGTATCTGGAACTAATTCCCTTGTAATAATCACAAGAGCTGCAATATTTTTTTAATGGGGTAAAAGTGTAGAAAATGGAAACATTTGATTATTCATTGCAGATTCTGACGTCCTGGTCCCTTGCATATCAGTTTTTGACTTTGCAGCTGGTATTAATACTTTGTCTAAGCATGTAGTATCATTTTTCAAATTCTAGTATCCTAGATATCTTAATTTTGGTAACTTTTTTAGTTAGAATGAATGAGAATTAGTTTAGTAAATGAAATGTTGCTATGAAAAATTTGTATTTAGACATTTTTATTTCAAAAATTTCTGGGCCGTGTTATAACCTACTGCAGGCATGCCCATTACATCACCTATAGGCAATAGATGTTCATTTGAGAGGGCTGTGTCACCCACGCATTAAGCTTATATGCCTGAGTGAAGATTTATAATAATAAAATAAACCATAAAGTTGCCCACAAGACACTAACCAGGCTGAAAGTAGCCAATGATATGAAAACATTTGGACACTTCTGTGCCCTAGTGTATGCACTCAGAAATCCTCTAAGCTGTTTCAAAAATTTGTGTTGTGGTAGTGCCATTTCTGCTGATTTGTCCTGAAATTTTATTTAATTGAATTGGGCACCCTACTAAAATGTAGGCGACAAATAAGCATTGTAGGTGCAGTCAATACATTTCAAAACATCACCAGTAGTTAATCTTTGTAGCAGTACATATACTCTAGTAGGAGCATCTGTGAATGAAATTCAACATGTGGATGAATAACAATTTCTGAAAATATTTTGTTATCACATATCCATGACTTGATAATTTTGTACCATAAGCAAAGTCTTTCAATACATCAATAGTCAATATCTAAACCATCAGGAACAGATTTACGAACCTGATCATTCATACCTGTTTAAAGCATGTGTTTGGAGGGGGTGGGGGGGATCAACCAACTAAAAATAGTACCCTGTGATCAGGTCTGGTTTTATACTTTGGGAGGCTGGGGTGTCAACATAAAATTTAGGGCTCATCAGTTGATTTTTTTTAAACTTAGTAAGAATTTTTTTTCCCAAAGACGTTCAACTCAAAACAGGTCATTTCTTTTACAGTGAAAGCCAGCACATGGCACTATTCAAATGACACACTAGGACTAATGCTTATACAGTACACTTCACACATATTGGGTTTACACTCTGTACATGTTGGTAAAGAATATACTGCATGGTCTTGACGGGAGGCTACCTATGTGTCTCCTAACAGCTATCCAGTGAGTCTCCTTCCCCCAACCTTCTCTGAGTTGCTTGGGTCCTTGTAACCTGGCCATTTAGCCCATTGTGTCCAAAAGGTTACTCAGAGATAAAACAACACAATCTGTGCATGCAGCTTTAGTAACTTAAAAATGTCATTAAAAAAATTAGAGAGCATAAACTGACAGATGCCACAAATTATTATTTGATGTTGTGACAATAAAAATCTCAGTTTGTAAGACTGCATAACAATGGCTAAGAGTTATAGTTGCATATAACGAGTGTTGAAAAAATGTTTTCTAAATATAACTTCATCAATACCTAAATTCTGCCAGTGGGACTTAGTATCAATGCTGATGATAGCAACAACTATTTCAATAGCTTGTGAACTTGAAGAAATTGTTAACCAACTGCAGTTAATCTACAGACACCTGTTGCTTGTGATAGATGTCTGTAGATGACTCCTGTCATATGCGCATAGCGTAAACCCAATGTGTGTGTGAAGTGTATTGTATAAGTGTTAGTCCTAGTGTGTCAGGTGATGTAGTTAACTGCAGTTAACGATTTCTTCAAGTTCACAAGCTGTAGTGGTAATGGGTCTTTGTGATTTTTAAGTTACTAAAGCTGCATGTGCAAATTGTGCTGCATGTAGTACCTTCTCTCAGTCCTTGGGGTCCTTTAACCTGACCATTTAGCCCATTGTGGGCAACCCAATTTCAGATCTGTGGCTGGGCTGAAAATTGTGTTAATTTTTATTGAGCTCTCAGCAATTTACAGAGTGATTTACACAGGAATGTAAGATGTATATCCAGCAAGTTTGCCTTCTGTATCGAAAGAGGAAAACAGTAGTGCCATCTTTGAATGTTTTTATCCAAAAAAAAATGGCTCCTGAGCCTTGAAGACTTGAGTGTACAGAAAACCTCCTTCATATCCTGCATCATATACGTGAACTTGTGCACTCACAGGCATACAAAAATGCATTCTTCTGCTCTCTTATCCACATAGCCTTTACCATATTGTAAAATGAGGTTCTGTTTAAAAAGAAATGCCATTCAATCCATTGCTGTGTCCCACAGTTTCCATCCTAATGCAACGAAAAGCTAATAGGTATAGAAAACAATTCGGCTCCCCTCCCATTCATCACTTTGCAGCACGCAACTTTTTCTGGATATGTCATATTCCTGTGCTGTGCTATTCAGCCTAACTCCAAATCTGAAGAAAATTATAAAAAGGAAGACAGACAGATTTAGCCTCCTTCAAAATTTCAGTATGTACAGATTCCCTCTACATTTGCCAGATGATTATGTTTATAATATCTGAAAACACCATAAGTTCTCTAGAGGATATGGAAGGAAGTTTTAAAACAGCCCTAATATCACCACACAGTATCACTTCGCTGAATACTGAGTGCTGTCCTTGCTCCAAAAAGCTGCAGTTTACTCCTAGAAACCTTTTAATATGCAAATGGTTTAAAGCAGGTGTGTCCAACCTTTTGACTTCCTTGGGCCACATTGAGTGAAGATGAATTGTTTTGGGCCGCACATAAAATATGTGACATAGTTAATGTATACGAATAATAATACATTTATTTTCATATGTTTTATATTATAAAATTAAAAAAGGGCAACATAGAACTAGTGGGATATCAAACTCTCAATGAAAATCACATAATCATGTTGAAAACTTATGTCGTAAACACTTATTTTATGATTATAATTTTGTGGGCCTCGGGTTGGACACGGCTGGTTTAAAGGATAATCTTTAAAAAAAAATTATTGCAATGACAGAACTTCTAGTTACTATATCATAATTATTTACTGAGCAAGATCTTTTAATTTACTAAATATAGCCCTAAGATTGACTTCTTACTATTAAAATTTCACTTTAATAGTACAAGTGATAATAAAATATGAATAAACCAGCTCTGTGACTGAAAGGATGTTAAATGTTACTTTCCACATATACAATTCATGTTAGGAAACTAGCTAGAAGCAGTTGATCTTAACTTACTCATTTGCATATTTGCAGTGGTAGCAGAAGAAAGACTAGCACAGTTTTAATCTCCATAGTGCATGTTAGCAGTGTAGAGAAATAACTTGCACAACAATTCTATACTCTGACACCCCTTCAGATTATTTCACTATTGTTGAATGTTCTCCTATAGTGGGAAAAATCGAGCATGTTTAGTTTTATATGCAATTAAGATCTAATAAACATCATTGGTTCAAGAATGATGAAGGGAAGTTGATACATGGGACCTCATTTAGAGGGCTTGTTGGTGGTCATAAAGCTGGTACATTACTGAAACAACTCCCAAGATCACTGTTTTGCCAATAAAATGCCAAGAGATGCCTGAAGTGACCAGTATCCAAAAAATCATGTAACGCAGGAGTTTCGGCTGTAAAAGAATGCCGAACAATAGAATGATGATTATGTATTAGTGCACAGAAACAAAGAAGGAATCTATATCATCAGCAGAAATGTGTCGAGAACTGTCCAGAATAGAGCTTGCTCCTTTCATTGTGCTTAAGGAGCATATAAATTACACAACTTACTCAAACATGATTACAGATCACTAAACCCATTTAGGTCCTATTCAAACCCAAAGGGCTTTACTATCTTGTCTGACCAGCTCAGTCTTTTCCATATTTAAATCACATTGAACGTCTGAGATCATCTAATGTGTTTTGCTTGCAGTTCGTATGAAAGCTATCATACAGATAAAAACTCGTATTAACATGGCATCAAAAAGTGTTTGCAGTATGATCAATGATGCTCAAAAGAGGCTGGTTGGCTATAGAGGTTCAACTAGACTATGTAATATAGTCTTCCAAACACATATGTCCTGATCTACAGCTGCTTGTCTTTGACCATTGTAGCCCAGTTTTAACTAGGTCTTCTCGACATTGCCTGCCAACTACATCCTAGGTCTCCCCATTTTGCTAAGACCTATAAGCATACTGTTCATAACCATATTTGTTAATTTATAGTTATGCATATGGGCAACGTGATCAAATCAATGCATTATCTTTCTACACATTACGCTGTTCAAAGATGTTTGCTATTCTTTTGCTTAAGTGTCCAAGTTTCACTACCGTAGCGAACTTTAGAAAAGACCAAACTACTTGAAATAATTAGTTGAAAAAAAAAAAATGGTTGTCCTGAGTGCGGCTTGAACCCACACCTCCCAGGAGCATGCTGGGTTTCCTAATTGCTAGATCATCAGATGCTGCGATTTTTTTCAACAAAGTGACATTATACACATTCCCGCAACTATTAGGGTGTGGGGTGACTCACTCGGTAGTTCCTGGGTTCCAATTCCATCTGTCTGCATTGAGATTTATCTCCACTAAATACCATCTGTTTGTGGGGAGAAAGGGGATACTGATATACTTGGAAAAGTCGCCATCTGTTGGATGAGATGTTAAGTTGTAGTCCCATGTACAAAAGAGCTATATCTTGTGCATGTTAAAGAACATGCTGGATGCCTACCATCTGTCTATTAACAGTTGTCCTGTGGCTGTATTCCCTTCTCTGAGCCCTTGGAGTCCTTGTGACCTGGTTATTTAGCCTGTTGTGGACAAAAAAGTGTCACCCAGAGACAAAACAACTCAACAAACTATTATGTTGTCTAATTTAGTCCTTAGGTGCATACACCTATTTTTCCATAATATCCACAGAAATACTCATCCCACCTGGTCATGACAGACTCTTCACCTTTAATAACCTTACCACATTTATATTTTATCTCTCATTCCCTGTATGCCAGTCTGTCAATCCTCAAACACACACACAGAACATTTATCATACTATCTGGTGCTACTCTCTGTTGTTATACTGTCTACTTCCTCTTTTATCAGCCAGTCTAGTCAAAGATTCATATTGGCTGTTAACTGATCCTTTGCTTGTTTATTATCTCTGTGATGCTGTGTGGTAAGACTAATAAGTGGTTGATTCAGTTTATCCCTGCACTTCTTTCAGAAATATGATCTATATCATAATCACTGAAATGGCTCTCTTTTGTTTCGTTTTGTCCAAAACAGCATTTGTGTGCTTTAGTGTTAAAAGTAATCCTTTTAACTTTAGTACAGCATTTTCTATATATTGTCCAATTTAGTCCTTTGAAATGGGTCAGACCCAATTTCAACTCTCCTATATAACCTAGTATTCCTAATAGAACTAACCCATTTGATTCTGTAATAATTAACAGCAATCATATTCCAACACAATGCATCAGATGAAACCCTTCATCTGATGCATTGTGTTGGAATTCTTTTAATAAATGTTATTTTCAAACAATTGAATTTATATTCCTAAAGGAGACATTCCCTATTGCTATTATGCAAAGTTTTGTGACACCATTTTAACCATTAAACATATTTTAAATACTTTTCCTGCTTATAATTTTGAACGACGTATATATTTTACCTTCCATGATATTCCGTTCGAGCCTCTTACACTCGAACATCTTTTATCTGATGAATCGAATTTAACTCCTGTTTTCGAATTTTTACGTTTTACTAGTTATTTTACCCATTTATATTTTACATTTTTTATTAGATTTTCTCTGTTTTTGATTTTACATGGGTCCTATACACCCATTGTTCTTGTTTCTTTTTATTCCTAGTTTTTTACTCTTTATTGTGCTGTTTTGTTTTAGTCTATTTTAACTTTGGTTGTGGATTCAATGACTTTTAACCCTTTGTCTTTTTGTTTGGCGCAATATAGCCTTTGCTGCTCTTCGCGCCAAAAATCCCCAAACCAACCAAGCTATTATGCAATGCCAAAAGGACTTCTCACTCCTGCCCAAAGGTCTGAGTCAGTACAAACTTTGGCATTGAAGTCACCATGCACAAGAATAATATTTCTTTGACTTGATTCAGAATACTCATTTGTCTATAAAAAAAAATCTATCATTTAGTTTTTCATGTTTTATTTTGACAGAAAATAAAACTTTGAAAGATTCGTGTGTCAGAATACCTGAAAATTTTTATACACAAATAACACTGGTCAAATAGGATATTTTTAACTAATTTTGGGGTGCTGAATTCAAATATGGCTGAAAAATCTGCAGCATGTACAGTTTTTTTTTATTATTATTACAGATTGATGTATTTCAAATTTCAATGAATATGCATATCTGGGAAATGAAAATAAATGTGATTATTTTATTAAATTGCAACTTAAAACTCATTAATTACATGATTACAGTGAAAAAAAAATAGAAGCATGATAGTTATAGACCACTGAATAATATAAAGTAACAAATGAAATAATATTGAAAAGGAAACTTGGGTAGGGATCTATTAAACTTACAAGAAGTTCATTTTTGTCTTTTATGTGCTGAGGTATTTTCCTTCTGCAAGAACCAGCAGTAGTCATCCATCGTTGCTGGTTCCCACCTGCCTTGGTATATCTCCTCCACAGTTCGGATATACTCCTTGAGTGAATGAAATGATGTAGATGGTTTTATAGTAGTAGCTTATATTCTTGTATTATTAAACTTATTTATCTAGCTGTGTAGTTTATCTTTTGATATCCTCGCCCTTGCTCATCACTGACAGCTCCTAAGTTTTTGGGAAAGAAGTCTGGATGTGAGTGCTGCAAGAAATGGATTTTCAAAGACATTTGGCAGCCAAGATTTTCTAGTTTTTGAGCCAATGGTAATTTTCCTCTTTATGATTCCCCAGAAAACCCTGGACCACAGATGTGAAGGATTTCCATGCAGCGTGCTCCTCGATATTCAGTTTTTACCTCACATTACTCTTTCCAGGAATAAAAACATCTCTTTTGGGCCAGTCTTTTGTTTGATAGTGTTCCTTTCTGGCCCTACTGTCCCACAAACACAGCAGCGAGTATTTTTTTTCCATGCTTTCATAAGTTTCCTTCATTCCCATAGAGTATGTCGCGGGAATGGAAGGTTTTTAGTTTCCTTTATTCAAAAGGACAGCTTTTAAGCTGAATTTTGATGAATCTGTCAATAGATGCCATTTCTTAGGGTCATGATTTCCAATTTCTTCCATCAGCCTTGACATATCTGTGCAGAAACACAAACCATCTTGTAATAAGCAGATAAAGCCAAATTTCTCTTTCTGAACAGACTCGGGTACCTTGGCCAGAAGATTCCACTCTTGAAGTCTTGAACCTAAAACCTCAGCTTGTTTGGAAAGTCCTAGATCTCCAACAAGATCATTTAATTATTTTTCTGAATCAGATGAGGCTCGTCTAACTTTTTAGGGGTGTATGCAGGATCTGTATATGCCTCAAAGTCTTCCTTTGATGAATGTGAATCCATCTCCTCCCAGTTGTAGGTATTGGTATAGGAAGATCTTCTCCATGAGGAACTGGCCTTATGGCTGAAGTCACATTTGGATATTGTATTTTGCTTTTGTTCTTTTTTGAAAAGCCCGACACTTCATCACCTGCAATGAAAAAGCCAAAGCTTTCCAACTCATCAAACTCATGGTCCCTTTTCTCTGGGATAATTGTTATTGAACTTGGACCATTGACAAAGAAAGATACTACTTGCCCCTGGAAAAGCTTAATCGAGCTCTGAAAACCAAAAGGCCAGACCTCATTCGGCAGGACATCAAGTTTCATCAGATAATTCCAAGCCATCCATACACAACTCACAAGATACTGGCAAATATTGAAAATCTGGGGTGGAGCATAATGTGTGAAAGAGTGGTGTGCAAGTCAACCTCCTAATTTTTACCAAAGTGCATTCACTTCATGGAAAAATGCAATGGATTGTACATTGAGTATTATTTTCACACAGGTGGAGGATTGTATTTCCCATTTGTGCTGTATAGTTACCTTGTCTGAAAGAGTAAAGCAGTTAAGCTAATTGTGTATTACTTTTTGACCAAACCTTGTACATTCTCCAAAAAGTATAGAATGTACATTCTTCAAAAAGTAGAACATAGTTGTAGCACACTACACTTGATACAATTGATACACACCGTTGATGTCAATTTTTCTTTGGCTGTTGAATTTTGGGGATCTTGGCTTAAGTGCTGAAAATTTTATGTTGTAGAGTGACAGCCAAGATACTGGTTTTGCTTCCTTATCTAAGACCTCGTTCATTTTCAGAAAATGATACACAATCAAAGTTTCTTTACTGGAAAACAAAGAAATGGATAGAAAAGAAAGAATGGTGTTAAATAAAATATCTGCGAGAACTTGTAAGTCAGCCATCCAATGTGTCATAACTCTAAAAGATTGATAATTTACTTAGTTTTGTTTTGGAGTTTTTGGAACTTCCAAAATCATGATAGTAGTTATTATACATCGATATCAGTGGCGAGTTGTAATTTGTTTCAATGCATGTGTAATGTGCTTCAAATATGTTCTACTTGTTGATCTACTTGTTGCAAATTACTATGTATAAAAAATTACTATGTATAAAATTTGTTTCTTCTTTTCAAGATTTTAATACGATGGCAGGCTATAATTTTTAATTCACATACTTTGCAAACTCTTATAGTATTATATACATTTATCAGTGCCATCCATTATATATCATCTGTCACTGCCAAAGTGTCATATTTTTAGTCCTCATTAACTTGTTTCTTAGATAACTTTTTTATCAATATTTCCTATAACAAATTTACAGTTATAAATAATGAAGTTTGGTTGTCCTTTCAGATTTGTTATTAGTGGGCTCAAATGTATTTGGTAATGATGAAAATTATCTGAAAAAGATTAGTATATACTAACTAATATTCTTAGTATCTACATATATGCATTTTGTTGAGAATAATTTCAGGAAATGTGTAATCTTTCTCAATATAATGTGTTTATTTCTTTTCAATAAATGAATACCAAATGATTATGCATAGAACTCTAAAATTTAAATTGATATTACTGAAGTTTAATGGAAATATTATTAGGCTTTATATTGAACAGAGTTCAGATAATGGGGTAAGTTTTACAAAAGAAAGTTTATTATTGATAAGATACTATCCTATGTTGTAACATCATAGGGAATTCCTCATTTTATGATTATCAAGGTGCCAGGATATGAAAGGTACAGGTTTTACTGTCTTGAACTGTGGATTTTTCTAGTCAGTTCTATATCAGACTCAATGAATGTTTTTTTTTAAATTTTTCAATCTGTACAAGTTCTTAATTACGTGTTGTAACAAAGCTATATACTCTTTGTTGAAAAAATTCTATTAAGTATAATAAGCAAATAGAGAGAGAATAGTAAAAACTCAAATTTGAGGTATTTACCATTCTAGGAAATAGGCCATTAAACTTTTTAAATAGACTGCCATCCCATGATCTGCAAATTTAAATAAAAATTGTTATTTACATACTCTAACATCATTTGAATGTCTAATACTGTATGAAAAACTCCTTGTATTAATAAAATGGCTAACATTTTTTTTTTGCTCTAATAAATATCTTATTGTCCTCAAAAACTAGATGAACAAGATGATGATGATGTAAATGTTGATGATGAGGAAGAAGAAGGTGATGATGATGATTTGGATGATGAAGATGCAGAAGATGGTGAAGATGAGGTAAAATCTTTCATTCCAAGAATATTGTATATTCAAGTGTTTAAAGAAATTATAGCTCAGATAATTTAATTATAACAGCAGCTCCCCTCCTCTCTGATGCAGACACACGATCTTTAGAAGTATATTTCAGCAATACAGTAATATATACTATAAGTCAAACAACTGTATCATGTTTTAGTAACTGCTCAAAACATGCAATAAAAGTTCACCCCCATTTTTCTAAAATGTTTGCATTTAAAGTATTCACTTTTTTAATTCCATGTGAAAAATATAAATGTTAAAAAGCAAAATTAATTTCAGGAATTAAGGTAGAAATCATAGCGGTATGGTGTAACTGGCTGGGCATACACTTATCAAAATTATGAGACTGCATTAAGGAAATTCTGAGAGATCACAAATAATAATAATAAATAAATACCCCTCAAGCAGTTGCTTGCCACAGAGGTCTGACAGGAGGATGACAGAACATCAGCAGAAAAACAACATGCACACCTTCATGCCTTACCCGGAGCTTGAACCCAGATCCCTTGAATCAGTAGCCAAGCACACTAACCACTCTGCCACTGGACTGCTGTGAGATCATATATAGTATTATATAGTTATTAATTTAGATCATTAAAGTGTAATTGTAGAGACAATATGCAAAGCAGGAGTATAGCATCCAGTCACGTGGGACCCTGAAACTGGCAATGCCTATAAATAGAGCAGTTTTCTACACATTGGAAACAAGTCACAAAGTAATTGTGTTAGGGCAGTGACATAAGTTTGTCCATGTGCAGATAGTAGGTGAGATGGAAGGCCTATTGTTTAATCACTGTCTGCTGAACTGTTGGGATTTCCACATCAGACAATCGCACATGTATACCAAGGCAAAACTTCCAACCAGCAGAAGAAATGTGGATGTAAACATGCAATTGACTATTGGGGTGAGTGCAAACTGTCCTGTACCAGTACAAGGAACCACACGGCTACCATGGAGCAGATAATGTCAGAATTGAATGAGGATGTATCCACAATCTTGTGCACAAAGACTATCTGTCATACTATGGAAAAAATAGACTGGCAGTCAACATCCACATTGTGTCCCTTGTTGACTGCAAGGCATCAAACTAAACATGGAAAACTTGACATGGACTACTCCCCTTCAACAAAGCACTTTAATATATTTATACAATAGTTTTCTACAATAGTTACCTAACCCTCAAATACTTTGAGACACTACTCTACTTTGTTCTTCCATACATATACCTTCTGCTGTAATAGCAATGACTACACTATAATCAAAGTTTAATTCATCTCTTTCACTACAAAAACCAGTCTTCTATTGTATCAGCAGTCCATCAGTGAGACAGGATAGGATGTTCATTCACTTAGACAATAGAAAACATAATCCACTGAATCTATTTTAACTGAACAGCTGTTAGAATGACACCCCAATACAATGAAGATGTTGCCCCTTGCTATTTTGTAAGGGATAATGTCATAATTACTCATATCTTTTAAGTCAACTTCGGTGCAAAATAGCGGTTATAACCATTTTGTGTATGTAACCAATTGGACCATATATATATAGTGACATTTGTTTAATTTGATTGTACAGTAGCAGTTTCATCACGTTCGAGATTTTTAGTTGTGCAGGACTCTCACTAGGGCAAGTCCACTCATCAGTGGCAAGTGAATTTTCTGATGTGGCTTGTTACTTTCGAAGCTATATAAAGTTATAACGATGAAATATTTCCAAGGGAAATAAAATCTTTCATCTTTGAGTGCAGTAACGTTAATTTTATGGCATGCTTTTTTTTTTATGCACAAGACCGGGAAAGAATTTTTACTGTAAAATCTAGCTGCTCAGATTTTTCTGAATTTCCTCACACTTTGCCAAGAAGTGCATCAAGGAAAGTGAAACTAATAATAGGATAAGCAAAGTTAAGTTTCATGCAGAATTATCCAGGGTAGTCATTATGCTGCCATATTCTAAAATTATTACCCTGCATATTGTAAGGACATAAGCTCACCAGACAAAAAATTAGTCACTCCTGGCTGAATGTCACCTAATAGCGAATAATGCCTCTGCATGACCGAAGAACAGCCAAAATCCTGTCTGGCATGGATGCCACCAGTATGCGGAAGGCATCCATCCCAGACATCTGCTCTTTCAACAGCAAATGCCACAGATTGGCTGGATGGCTGGGGTGGCACTTCACTTGTTGCCCCAAAAGTCCCACAAATTTTCAATGGGATTCAAATCAGGATTTGGTGGGCCAGTCAAGATGTTCGAAGGCTTCATAATGCTTGTTGTGCCAATCTGACACATTTCGAAGCCTGTGCATGAGACAATTATTGTCTTCGAAGACTGGGGTATCCTTCTGGTGTTCACTGTGGAGAAGCTGCACAAAAGGCAACATGTAGTCATCCAGTAGCTCCATATAGCCTTTCTGGTTCAAGTGTGATGTCACCGCAACCAAAGGACCCATTTCCTCGTGCGTTAAACACCCCCAAAACATACAAAATTTAAGACCAAACTCTTAAATTAGCAGAAAAAATATAGAGCTGACATTAGTTCAATGGTAGAATACTCTGGCATGTTTCTGGAGAGATGCAGGTTCAAGTCCCATGTGTTGGCGAAATTTTTTCCGCAAAATATTTATTGTTTTAATTCATAACAATAAGCAAGTAATCTGCAGTTTATTGCATTCACTCACTTAGAAGGTGCAATAAGTGGTAACAAATTTCTTAAGTGTGTATTATAAATGAATAATTTACAGTATAAAAGCTTTTCATCTTATCAAGCAATTTATTGGGTTATCTCTTGAAATGTTTTGTATGGCCTCTGGTTTTTGATTATTTTTTTTTAGGTCTCGCCCTTAAGGTTAATAAAAGTTGAATTTATTTAATTGGAAGAGGTAGGCTATTCATGGAAATGCATTTTTTTAAATGCAATCTGGATTTAATTCCCATATAATATAACATAACAGTGTAATTTTAAAAAGTACTGAAAGTTGCAGACATTGCATTGAGCAGGAAATGGAACGATTTCGTCTTTAGCAATATGTTCTTTTTAAAGTGGTTGTCTCCGATGACACAACCTTTTGTAGTGTTTTTTTTTATTAATAATGCAGATGGCAGTGCATTGTTTATGATAATTCATGTTTTTTAGGCTTGCTTTCCCTAATGAGATTATTTAGTTCCAGGATGTGCCATAGAATGATAGAGAATTGTTGAAAATTTGTGATATTGATTTATCAAACGTTTGTATAATTTTTAATTCATCTGGAAATAATTGTTGGTAGCTATAAAGTAATTTCATTTCATAGCTGACAATTATTTTTGCATTGCTTTCATAGAGGATACACTTCATAAACAGCTAAATAGGTAGCATTCAGAGTTTGTAGTTGCAAGTTTTGTATAGTCTTGATTATTTACAAAACATTGGAATATTTTAATGTTCCACATTTTCAGCAAGTATGAATATAATGATGAGATTGAAAAGCTGTTCTCTACAGGTACAACATCAAACTATGCTTTCTCTTTTGCTATCCTGAATGCTTGAATTTTACCCCCTTAAAACTTTATTTTCATGTCTGGAGTAAGGATCAACTAATTTAATAATTTTGAACATTGCTCATCCATGAAAATGGGACTTGGTTGAAAATTGTTTTTTGTATAATGTAATTTTTTTTTTTTTTCAGGAGGACAGCGAAGGTAATGATTTCAATGCAGATGGGGGAGATGAGGATGATGAAGAGGATGAAGGTAAGTTGTGTTTTGACCAATTTGCCTCATGGGTCCCATTTCAAAAAATCCACACCCTTATCTGATTAATCTAATTGAATCCTTTCTCAGATTTAGTCCTGATAAGTCTAATTGTACAGAATTCCTTTTTGTTTATATTATATATGGTGAAAGCTCTCTTAACAGACTCCCTCCTAAAGCACACCTCTATTTTCCAATATGACAGCAGCATTAATCATTCAAAATCAAGATACTCTTTAAACAGTGGCAGGAAAATGGGAATGTAAAAAAATAGAAATTTTTTGACTACATATCCAACAAAATTAAAAAATATATATCTCTGGCTCTATGAAATAAGCAAAAATATTTGGAAATCACTTCAGAAATCAGTCAATGCTTGAATCACTCTCCAGAAAACATGCCGAACACAGATGAAGTAACTGTTTTCTTGTGAAATTCCGGAGAAAAACTATGCCTTAGTCGAGGGGAAATGTGAGCAAAGGAGCATCTCACCGTACTTTTGTGTTGAAGCATAACTGACTTTTGTGAAATACCTCTGGTTTTTAGTAAATCAGTTAAAACAAAGAGCTTTAAAGTCATTCCCCAAATAAATATATTTTTACTTGGAGAACAAATAATAAGGCATGGATGACTAGAGACATAATGATGGAATGGTTGACCCAGTTGGATAAAATTCACCATGCAGAAAAGTTATTTTAGTTCTTGATAATGCAACATTTCCTATGGTTAAACAAAAATATTTTTGCTTCCGAACATCACACTAATTCTCAGCTTCTACATCAGTGTACTTCAATCTTTTTTTATTCAGCTCCCAGTGTTGTTATATTTTGCCTTTTGAAATGTGTTCCACCCACTTGTAGATTTAATATTAGAATAGCATTTGGTAAGTTAACACCCACTCTGAAGTCCACTGTTCTAGATCAAGGAATTATAAGGAATTTCAAAGTAAAATGCAAATAAATGGTCCTTAAACATCTCATTCCAAGAATGGATAAAAACTGTGATACTAAACTTGGCAAAAGTATTTATGTAGTGCAGACTATAACTTGGAGTAATGCATTGAACCCCTCTGCAATTGCCAACTTTCTAAAAAGCAGTGTTTACCTGTAATTTAGGATAGTGTGAAAGCAATGATATTGAAGATGCAAATGTGCTTATAATTATAATGGCTTGTCACAGACGTTGGGAAATCCAACAAGAAATTGTGAGGAATATATTTTTATAGATAGTGATGAAATGGTACAAGGTACAAACTTTGAGGTATAAGATTTTGCTAATGAGCTTATGATCAATAGAGAACACGAAGGAAGAAAAGAATGAAGGGCAACATGAATCCTAGTTTAAAAAACGTGGTGATGCATTGAATCACCTAACAACTTGAAGTGACTTAATTATACACCATTAAAGTGAAATTGCAAAGATGAAATGCTCTAAGTTAATTATCTCTTTTTAGCAAAAATGAAATATTTATTTGCATTTACTTACGCAGTAAGTTTATTAATCTGTTTTCATTCTACATATTTTATTTGTCTGACTTTGCACAAACTGGCACACCATTTTTAACCAGACACTTCTGCGTAGTGGACACTTTATTCCGTCCCACTGGTTCAGCTTTAGATAGGTGGTGATATTCTAAACTTGAGAGGATATATCATCATGGACAAAACCTTAAAATTGCAAAGGTATGTAGGAATTCCTACAATAGATTTAAAGTCAATATTTTTGCAAATTTTAATTCAAAGATAATTCCAGCCTGAACAAATTTTTTTTTTTTACAATTCAGCTGCTGAATATAAAAATAAAAAAAGTTACTCTCTGTCTTCATAAACAAGATTTTCAATTAGGAGCAGTGACATCTTTTACACCAACACAATGCTTACTCGATATTCCCAGGTTTGAGTCCTAGCTGGGCCAGCATTGAGATTTACCAACCTTCTCTGATCCTTCGGGGTCCTTGTGATCTTGCCATTTAGCCCATTGTGTGCAAAAAAGTGGCACTCAGAGGTAAAACAACCCAGCCCTGATGCTTGCTTTTTTTTTGGGGGGGGGGTATGTTTTACACAGTTTCATCAATTTTTAATTACTCAAATTATGAGGATAAAAATAATAAATTGGAGGAGCACAAGAAAAATCAATGTGTTGTATGCTATGCCAACAATAAAGAACAATTTGGTAGAAATGTAACTCAAAATAAATCGACCAGAAGCAAGTGGTACTGTCCAGCTTGTGTTAAAAGTTATTGTATTCCATGTTTTTTTTCTATTCATAATGCAAAAAAATGTAAAAATAACATTGCTCAGGTATTGTTCTATTTTTATTTTCGAGTTATATTTACTTTTACTGTTATAAATCAATAATTATTTCCTAATATTTATTATTTCGAAGTTTTGTCACAAATTACCATAAAATATACTGTAATTAGCAAACATGTACAAATATTCATGACCAGGTAATATAAATAGTTCGTACAGACGGTGGATTTTGAATGGCTATCTATTTAACATTGTAGTGAGACACATAATAAAGCTGCGCCGTCGTATAGAATTTTCGAGCTGAGGCATTCATTGATGTCACGCCGGTCAAAGTAGAACAGCCAGTGAGATATCAGTGCTATGCCACACCATGCTGAACGTGTCAAGCTGTTAGAGGCATGTAGTAAAAAAATGCATTTGGCAATGCAAATAAAAATTTATTTAAAAAAAACTTAATAGAAAGAAATTATTATAATGCACATGAATAGAAAGGCTATTTATTTCTGAATAACAATAAATCCTGTGGCAGGAACTGTACACATTCTATAAGTTTGCATTTTTTTTTCTTACATAACTCATGCAAATAGTAAGATCTACTGTATTTTATCATTTGCTTATTATTGAAATATTTGTAAAGGTTTGAAAACATTTTAATATCAGATGTAATATTACATTGTAGATATGACTGATATCTAAAGTAATATATATATATTCCAAACTTTTTCTCTACATTTTTTAATATTACTGAAATTTTTTTAGAAGAGAGTCCTCGAGGCCAGAAACGAAAGAGGGATGGTGACGAAGGAGATGACGACTGAAACCTTTCCAACAGACATTGCTTCATCTGTTCATCCTAACATGTAGAGTGATAATATGTACAGCAAGCTATTCATCTCAACTTTATATTTTGTCATCTCCATCTTGGGATGACAAGACATAAAGATTATCAGTGGTTGAGACCAAATGATGGGGTGGATTGCCTTTGGGTATTCCACATTTGAGTTGTGCCTCGTAGTTGAAAATCCACAAGCCTGGTCAGGACCCCTTACTCTGTCATTGCACAATACCCATAATTATAGATGCCATTTCTATGTCTTTATAAAATGCACATCCTTAATTTTCAGTTGTACATTTATATAAATCTAGGTTAAAAAACTTAAAAGTTTCACGATTAAAATACTTTGCTTTGCTATTTACATGGCATAAGCAAAATTTATTTTTTTTTTCTTAATTTTTCTATTTCAAAAAATTTGTCTACCAACAGATACTTAAAATGCTTCATTCAGGCTTTTTTGATAGAATTTGTTTACTATAGCTATTCTTGTTGTATTTTTTCTCTTTTAAAGTGACAAAGCATAACTTGATCTTTTACTGTTACAGCATGTTTAATGTTAGTTGCCAAATTTTTTCTTCCATTCCTGGCAACAGGCTCCTGGTTTGGTTTCTGGTTCACTACTGTAAATTGGGATCGTCATTGTTATTTTAAGTCCATCAACTAGTGAAATCGTAAAGCATCAGTCATCAATCTAGAATAACAAGCTTCCGTCTCACAAGCTTGTATTTCACTCAGTTGTTAATAAAAGTTTTTTTATGAAGACATTCCTTTTTCATTGTTTATTATCTGTAATGTTAAAGCTTCTACAGCACAAAAATATACCAAATTAATGAAGTGAATATTAACTTATTTCCTTTAAAATATTTAAAATATATATATATACTAAGCATATCGTTTCTGCATTAGTTTTTCCTAATGCTCAAACTACTGCTTTATAAGTACTTGTGCTCTGCAGTATGTGTACTTTCTTATAGTGAAGCACTTGTTTCATGGGTGACATTCTCCTGCAGTAATTAGCATCTTGATATATAAAGTCATATTCATCTGCAGCAAAGAACATAGGGAAACCTGTCTTTTTAATCTGAAATTATTCGTGTATGTGGCTGGGAAGAATTTTGCTGTGCATTGGTTTTGACCAACTGCATGGGGAAAAACGTAATAAAGTTCCTTGCTGAAATATAAAGTGACTAATTTTTGAAATACCAATATTTTATACTTCTGTACAAATTTGATTTTAAAGCAGCTAGAAAATATCCTTTTAGGAAAAAATTAGCTGAGAAGCTTACACATTCAACTGTCTATTCCTAATTAGCCTTCCTTCTACCCTGACTCAAATATATTTGCATTAACTTAATGTTTACTTTCTGAAGTTTTTGAGTAACTATCTCCCTTTATGTAGATTTATTCCACATTTATTGCTTATAAAGTTTGCATCAGCCTAGGAGTATTCTTAAATAGGCAATCAGTTGACATATTTTCTTTGAAGTAGTAGTTTAATTTATAGTAAGGTAACAAAACTGGAATAGTGTTGATATTATTTAACATAAATTTAAATCATGAAGTTCACAGTATTTTAGCAACTTATGCACAACCAATCCATCCTATTTGTACTTTTATTGGATGCAAAAAAGGCTTTTTATAAACCATCAAGCAAATTCATTGACATTTTGATGCTAAAATTCACTGACATTTTGATGCTTACACAGTTAGAACATGAAATGTTTTCAGTGAGTTTTATGCATGTTTAATAGATATACACCACATTTTGTTTGGTTTCTGAAACATAGCTGTCACTGAAACATTAATAAATCAGATTGTGCATATTCATACAGGAAAGAAACTGTAGACAATGTTTTAAAGTTTTTATGTGCATGAAGTACAGGTTTGATAAATTTCAACAAATCTAGTACTTTGTTTCATTCTGCTGCCTGTGGCATGTGTGGAAAACTTGCGCTAATTATGTACATTTGTGATGAATGAATGAACCAAAATATAAAATTATGTCTAAAGCAGCTGTTTGTAATCTGTCATACTTAATTCAATAGAAAGTAATTTTATTTTTAAAACATGTAATGCTTAACTTTCTGGCTTCATTTTGTAGTTGAATACAATAGGATTTATATGCAACCCTCTGCATTCCTGATTGAAATATATATATGTTATTAATATGTTATCTTTGAAACTTTTGTTGGATCTTCAGTTTGACTACAGTAGTTTTACGTAATAGATAAGTAAACAAAGATTTTCCTGCCTCACTTAAGTGTGTAGCATGCATTTTGATGCAGAATATCTAGTAATGATAGATCAGGATATGATAAAAGTGAAAAATGTTATCCTACAAAAGCTGATTACTTTTGTTGAAAAATATACTTTTATTTCCATCAATATAATAATTTCTATTTGTCATTCCAGAATTTTAATCATTACGTTTGGGATACTTTTTTACTTACAGGTTATGCACATTAATCCAAGCAACTTGTCGATAAGGTTATGTTCTGTGAGCTGTGAAATGCTTAAATAATATCTCAGTTGCCAACAAAACTATTGCATGTAAGCTAATTTTTTTAAAATAGGAAACCAAAATTTCCTTGCGGTTTAAATATTTTTGAATTGCAAACCACTGATTATATACAGCAGTGAGTATTTTCTGGACTTTATTTTTGCTGCAGAAGTAGGAGAGCATCCATCAGTCCCATAACATATGGGGCAAAATGATACTTTGCATGCATCTGGCTGTCAATGATGGTAGTCATTTACCACTTTCACAAGTCTTTCAATTAGCAGTGTAAAATGTGGGCAGTTTTATTATATTGTTGTGTTACTGCATTGTCTGAATCCCTAATCAATATCTCAGTTAATTCTGCCATGTTACAACTTGACAAAAATTATGATTGGGGGTGGTTATTATTAAAGTCAAGGTTCAAAATGCTTGTTATAAAAGTCTTATAAAAGTCCAACTCTTATAAAGAGGATTTAGGAATGGGAATCATAATAGTAGTACCTATCAAACCCAGAAGGAATTTTTTTCATTTCTTATTTAGAAAACCATTGTATAATTTACAGGTGCTAATGCATGTGGAAACAGGCATATTTTTAACAAGTTAAAAACAAATTAAATGTTAAAAATATATATATTTTTTGCATTCTTTTAGTGATTTCATTTACTCCATGAAGAAATCATTCAGTGCTAATGGTTATTGGATGTGATGAAATATTAAAGACCATACACAGATAAAGGTGTAATGTACAAGCAAATTTTTTTTAAAAGCTGGATAGCTCGAGAGGTAATATCTGACCTCAGGTACAGTATCGAACTTTTCCATTGACACACAGGGCCATTCTTTTTTGACTTTGAACGGTCATTTAGCCCATTGTGTGCATATAAAAGATGGGTCTTGCTTGCATATAAAAAGCCCAAAATCCTGTATGTTGCATTTATTTCCATTGCAACATTTTTTTTAGAGATACAGTTTAAACAAAAAAATGTGTTTAAATACTGTAATGTAAATGCAATATGTTGATAACAGTAACGAAGAAAGTGGTTGCTAAAAACAATCCAAAGGATAAATAAAAATTCTATTCCGGTAATCTATATTTTTTAATCTTTTTCTAATGATTTTTTAAAATAATATTACCTAATTAGACAATTATTTGATTTCATTTAAAATATATACATGTTTTACAAACTGATATAAAAATACAAATTGTTGAATAAATTTGATGGCACTGAAGTGAACTCGTATGCTTGCAGCACTAGCATTTGCTTCTGGTAAAGGAAACTCGTGGATTTGTTTTTAATGAATAAACATTCTTCTGGAAAAATTCACTTTTACATTTGTATAAATATATAAATTAATGTTTATAATATTTGTAAAATTAATAATTTAAAGGTATAAGTTTTATTAAGTATTTAGAAATATAAGCGACGTTATATGTAGTATAACATCAAATCACATTTTTTTTATTTCTACATCACTCCCTAAGACATGGTCACAATTACAGTAAAACTCGATTATCCAGATTAATTGGGGGTGTTAGTATGGATAATCGATTTCAAATTATAATTTTTTATGGTGTATTTAAAAAGTCTTACTTATCCCTGAATAAGGTTGTGGTGCCTTTAAATAACTTCAGCATTGATATTGTTTTATCTAGATTTTATGAATTTTAAAAAATAAATCTAGTCACCAGTTGAACTCTCGTAGGTTCGTCCAACAAATGTTCGTTTTTTGTCATTACGTATCAATATGTTTTATAAGAATGATGGGAAAGCAATGCCATTTGATCGACGGGATCTCCTTTCACTACTCTTTTTTTTGCCTCTATCTGACCATTTAATGATATGCATGTTTCTCACTGTATAAATTGATTTACTTGACACAGTTGTTCAATTCACTTTATTTGGTTCCCCCGTATTTTAAGGTATGTTATAATTTTGACATTACTGAGAAAATAGTTCGCCAAATTCTTATAAAATTTAAAGTACCTTACAAGAATGCTCTTCAAAAGGTTGTCGTTACAGAAATTGTAGCAGATTTTACTTCTATTCGTAAGTGATGTATTTCAATGCCGAAGTTGAAACCATGGCCCTTTTTCAGAATAATTTTAAGCAGAAAAATTGTCTTCAGCTGTATAGGATAGTAACTTGTGACTACCTGATATCAGTAGCACCTGCTACTGATAAAGATTATACTAACAAGGGCTATGAAGGAAGAATGTTCATTAACTCTAAATGTGGCAAATATGTATTCTTACTTAGCTTAGTAATATCTGTTTTGCAACACAGCAAGAAACAAGGGAGAACTGAGACGATCATTAGTGTCGTAAAAACTTTATTTTGGCCTTGTATCAATCGCTCAATAGATGCATAAGACTAATCCAGAATTGCATTTTCAAGAACAAGCGAAGAAAGCTAAGTTTACCGTTTTCAAGGGACGATATTTAAGGCAATGTAAGTGCAGCTCATATAGCTCGAAAAATATTTTAAACCATATAAAGTTCAATTAAGAACGAGTCACTTTTGGCTCAAGTTGCATTACATGTTACGGAAAAGTTAAATTTCAAATAACGGCAAGTATTTCATTTAAAATATAAAGTTATTTCTAGTCACAAAATTACTCTGTTTAGTTAGAAATTATCACTAAAGTCATATATTTTGAAAAATTAGTTTTTCAGCCTAATCAATAATGGATAACATTTGAGACAGTCGCGTTTTCAGGACAGTTTCTCCCTAAACATAAAAAAAAGTTTTAAAAATTCGAAATCTACTAAACTATTTACAATTAGAAATGTGCTTAATTGTTCGATTATGCAACTTCCGGTGAACATAAAAATCTTAAGGAAAAGGTTTAGAAACCATTACAACTCTATTCGACGGAGAGTAGCTCAAATTCGTGGAAATTAATACAATAATCCCCGTACGGTAGGTACAACAGAGGAATCGTTTCTTCGTTGTTACTTTTCGGTGCCTCGTGAGATTCTACACAAGTGCAAGTTATTATTTATGAACTTTTATCATTTTTGGAAGCTGTTCAACTGATAAAAATATATGGATTTATATTTCGTTTTCTACATTTGATTAAAAACCGGTAAAAATTGCCGATTTCCATTGGGGAAAAAAACAATTGTTTTATTTTCGGGTCACTCTAATTGAGAAAAGACAAAGGGTTAATAACAGATGACTATTGTGTAAACACTAATGAACGGAAAGAAGTGTACGTAACTGCGGAGCATGTCCTTGTGCAAGTGTTTGTATGTTGTACGAGAAACCAGGACAAACTTAATATAGCTTCTAGGTTATCTCTGTCCTTTGTGTAGGGAAGTACCATCTTTTTTTAAAAAAAAACAATCGCCCGAAATTTTTTGCGAAAGTACCTTGACTGGCAATTGCTGCTCTCAGTATGAGGCGCAGGAAAGAAAAACTAAAAGCTTGTGTAGTTGCTCGAAGCACAACTTCCGGTTGTAATAAAAATCGATATATGTCAAAAAGTTCACAAAACATTACAACTTTGCTAGATGCGAAAAATAGCTCGAATTCGGGGAAATACCGATCAGTAATTGAGACAGCTTAGGGTTACCATACCTCCTCCATAAGGAGGACAGTACCTTCTGTTTTATCTCGTGTCCTTGAATTTTGATGGACTCTAAATTTCTTGAACCGCGATTAATATAATTTACTGTTAACTGTGTTTAGAAAATTACATAAAATTTTGCCACCTCCTATGGATTAGCTAGGGCTGTGAAAGTTGATAAATTTATTTTTAATTTTCAACATATAAGGACAGCGAAGGAACTGAACTGCGCTTGGTTTGAACAAGCATACAAGGGCATGCTCTACCAACGCCGAAGTCACCGCTGACCATTACCTCAATAACAGTTAATACAAAGTTTGCTTTCTGGAAGAGTAGCTAGTCCTAACCACTGCGCCAGTTAAGGCCAAATAAATCTTGATGGCTTGTAAGGTATGAATAAAAACCGCTGTCATATTTTAAAGTGTATTGACTAGTATTATGCCTTTTTCTGACTGAACTTGGTACTTGAAATGAAAATTAGTATGAAAAAAATTATTTTACAAATTGAAAACATCCTCTATTTAGAATATTGCCAGTCGCGTTTTAAGGGCATTTTCTGACGTAAATACTGCAGTTTCCAGGTTCGAGTCCCAGCTGGGTCAGCATTGAGATTTATCTCCGCAAAATTCCCCGCTCTGCCCACGGTCCGTAGAGGGACACCGATGGGCTTGGAGAGACCACCGTCCGTCGGATGCGACGTTAAATCGTGGCCCCATATGTGGGAGAGCCATTACCTGTACACGTTAAAGAACACACTTGATGGGAGGCTACCATTTGGCTCTAACAGCTGTTCCAGTGGGTCCCCAACCTTCTCTGAGCCTTCGGGGTCCTTGTGGCCTGGCCATTAGCCCATTTTGTGCAAAAAAGTGCCGCTCAGGGGTAAAACAACCCAAATCTGGCGTTAAAAAAAAAACAAATAGCTGCTTGCCATGGAGGTCTGACAGGACGTAAATTCCATTTCCCTGTAGTTTCGAAACAGTTATTCATTTTAATTTCAATATATATTTGGAGTATGTATAATCCATTATGACTAAAATCTGAGTCTTGCATACTTTTTGTTATCGCTAATAATTTTCAAGAATAAAGTGATGACCATACATATCAAATCCTCATACAGCCATGGGCTAAGGAGTCCAACTAGACTGTAATTTTCCTCTCCAGACGTGTCTCTTTTGAGCTACAGCTGCTGCATTTGGCCACTCTATGCCAATTCTAGCAAGGTCCTGTTTGACATTGCTCATCCTAGATCTCCCCCTTTTTCTGAAATCCTTAAGCACACTGTTCAAAATCCTGTTTGCCAATCTGCAGCTATGCATACGGGCAACATGTCTAAAACAATACAGTCTCTCTCTGCGCAATATGCTGCTTAAAAAGAGGTTGACGAGTCCTAGCCTCATTACCTTACAAAGTCAAACCACCTAATGCCCGAGATACTGCTTTGGCTACGAGATTTTGAATGTTTTGTTTCAGTTGTGATTGCCCAAAGCCGATATGAGTGGAGGAGCCGAATCAGGCTCCGCTTAAAGAGGAACCCTATGCTTGAAGGATCAGTTGTCTGAAATTACCGATGTATTGTCATTTACAACGCAGAGTGCATTTGATATTTAATTATATTAATATTTCTGCCCTTTTCTTAAAATGAGAATGTTAATGAAAGGGAAAAATTCCCTATTTAGCTCTTTTACTCCTGAAGGTGCAGCTGTCTCTCCACTCCCTAATCTGTGTAAACATCCTCTTCCGTTAACTGAACCACTTTGTAAGGGGGCAGAATGCCCAATCTGCACACCAATCAATGGAAATCTATGACTCCAGCTGACCTTTCCGGACAGAACACATGGCAAAGTCCACACCTAAAAGTCATAGATTGTTTCTAAATGAATGTTTATTGAACCTACACCAAACTCCCGTCTCTGGCCAACTAAACGCTAATTGAATTTCTTAGAAACGGAAACTTCAGAGTGAGGGAAGTAATACATATTAGAGAACATCCGTGATCTGTGGATCATGATTGACATTGACTCTTGATGTTATGCATGTCTATTGTTATCTGGGTTGGGCTGTTGTATAGATAAGGGTTAAAACTTTTCTTTCACTAGAGTATACAGTAATTGTAATCAATTATGCATTTTGATTCCACTATTACTTATCTTCCTAGTACTTTTCGCTTGCCAAATTTGTTGATAATAGCTCAAATCAAACTTGTGAGCTTAAATTAAAAGGTTGCTTCAGCGAATAGGAACGTTAACAAGCAAATCGGCAATACCGTTTAGTGCTTCTAAAAAATGGCAATCGGATGGCTTTATAAAATTATTTATATTGTAATTTAGTAAGATACGCATCAAATTAAAAAACAATATTTTTGAAGCCTGAATTATATATTTTTATAAGATATATGTAAAAAAATTACAACGACAATCTTTATTTTTTTAAAAACGATATATTTTTGTTGACTAAGACCGTATACGTACGGGTTAGGCCCTGGAAGGGTTAAAGGAACACTGGATAGTCTTGACAGCAGGCTTCCATCTGTCTCCTAATAGCTGTCCATTGTATCCCTTTGCTCTACCCAACTCCGAGCAGTTAGTGCCTTGGTGACCAGCCATTTAGTCCATTGCATTCACAAAAGTGCTCCGAGGATAAAATAACCAAATCACACCACATGAAAAAAATCAAATGTCATGTCTACACAATTTTCAGTAAACATGATCTAGATAAGTGGGCAAACATCATATTGTATTGCATTTCTTCAAAGTACATTTGAAAACTGTTTTTTACATAGTTTCTGGAGAATGAATTGCTACTTCTATTAGTGGATGTTCCTCTCAAACAAGAAAGCATGTAACATGAATCACCTCCACATTTTGCCAGACAGATTGCAAGGTACTTGAATGAAAATCATCAATTATCCATTAAACTTTTCATATGGGGTTGTATGAAGTCAGGTATACCATGATGGATAACTGGAAATGTGGCAAGTTACTAGTGGGTATAACTGAAGTCACTTTGTGAATAGGACACAATGTGCAAATATTTCGAAATATGAGATTGTCAATAGAGTGATGCCTAGCAGCATGTATTCTGGCCATAGGATGTCATTTTGAAAATGCAACTTCGTAACCCTGCAGCTAATCACGAAAGTTATGTATGATTCTTTTACGTCCGATCTGCATGAAAATGCCGCTCAGAGGCTTCTGGTCATTTATTAATTAATGATATTTACGTATTGATTGTTAGTTATTAATAGATTAGAGCCGTCTCATGGCCGAGTGGTTAGCACGCTTGGCTACTGACCTAAGGGATCAGGGTTCGAGCCCCGAGTAAGGCATGGTTGTGCGTGTTGTTTTTCTGCTGAGGTCTTGCCATCCTGTCAGACCTCTGTGGCAAGCAGCTGCTTGAGGGGATATTTATTTTTTTATTCTCTCTGTATTGCAAATGTTATATTGCAAAAGTTAACTATTGTTAATCGTTGGATGATGCCTACTACATGTTAATTATTAGCGATTAACTTAAATTTCATTAATACGAAGAAGAAGCACACGTGTCAAAAATGCAAACTTATTTAAGCTTTTTGTCAAAATCCACAATCACTTAAGTACTGTAAAGTGATCATCGCTAAATTCTGATTGCTTGAATGGGAAGGCTAATTTATTTGCTCCCGAATATTACATAAGGAGCCGAGATTTTTTTAGGTTATGTAAATATATATTAATCACGAATAACCGGTAATAAGCAGGTACAGCTGCAATACGGCAGTCACTCATTAGATAGCGCCACGAGTGAACAAATTTCTTAAAATGTGTAATGTAAGTGAATACCTTAGCAGTGGTTCTCGACCTTTTATGCTTTACGTACCCCCTAAAAATGTGTAACTCTCGTACCCTTTGTATAGATAAAATTATAGTTATAGTATTAACAATGGGAATAAAACATTTATCTCTTGCCCGTTTGTAATTGTTTATATCGGTGACTCCCAGTGGGTGCGCTTGGTTTGTCAAACTGATAAGTTTATACGCCATCTAATTTTTTACTAGTTTTCTGCACTCTCTCTTTTTCACGATGGGAGCGTAAGACTGATTTTTGGTAATAAGGAATGCATGAAAATAATACTTAATAAAAGTTGGGTAAAAAGATACCAATTTGTGTAATTGAAATTGATAACGAAGTTCTACTGACTTGCGGGAGCAAAGTTTGACATCGTGGTCGAGTAGGTGGTATCAAAACATGTAAGGATAAGATAAAACAGTCAAAAGGAAATGTTACTTTGCAATAAAAGGTTTTCATAATTTCTTTTACTACTAACTGCCATACTGGAGATGAGTTCGGGCTTGGACGAGCTGAACCAGTTTAGTTACAAGTAGCTTGAGATTTTGACAAATACTTATCGTTTTAAAATTTACAATGTTCGATATAGTACGAAAGAACAGAAAATAGTCAACTGGCATTCCTTTGTGCATATAAGTAATGATTTGTTCGTAAAATTTTCAGTAGTTATCGATATGATTCTTGCTGGAACTCATATCTGGGATGATGGTAGCCTCCCATCGAGTCCATACAGCATACCCTTGATGGGATGTGTTCTAGATGAGAGTTAAAATCATGACCACGTTAGGGAGCTACCGTTTAGTTTTGCTCTGAGCATTTCGAGTTCTAAGACGTTTTGCATGCTTTTTACGTTTTAAATGTGAGCGTCACACTGAATTTGATTTTGGCATATTCCATTGAAGGTTTATCTTAGCCATTATAATTTCACGTGCTGTTATATTTTGTACAAAAAACCTAACCACAGTTTTATCTTTCAGTGATACAGCTGTTATCGGAATTTCAGTTCGACATTTGCACGAGGATTTTATTATTTTATAAATAAATGAAAGTAACCCCTCAAGCAGCTGGTTGTCACAGAGGTCTGACAGGAGCCTGTCAATTTATATGCCAAAGTAGAAGATCTGAGAGGATGGCAGGACCTCAGCAGAAAAACAACACATACAACCATGCCTTACCCAGGGTTCGAACCCTTGTCTCTTAGATCAGTAGCCAAGCGCGCTAACCACCTGGCCATGGGACGGCTTTATTTAGCAATATAAATTAACACTTGACATGTCTTGCCTCAAAATTTACAGTTCAAACTTTATGCTATGTAGATCGTTATGTTCCTTTACATCCCGTGATAAATGAACAAACTAGGAATACGCTTTTATAAACAAAGTAACGGTAATTACGTAAAATGGAAATGTTTACCATGAAATTGTAAATTATTTGCGGGTCACCTATGGATACATCATTTTTATAGTTGCGATATTTGTTTAAAGTTTGGTTTGTTGTTAGATTCGCTATTAAACCAAAATGTAATATTTAAAACAAATTGAGAACAATATTTTTTTTTCATTTATATCAACATCAGTGTCTAATGCAGATCTAGCAGGCTTTCAATATTCATCTTCCGTAATAATCGACAGAAACAGAATTGTAAGAGCAAATTTAAAAAATATATGAGATACAATGACATTTGTAAAGCCAGAGCAGTATAATAACATCTAATTTTTTTTACCCTAGGTTCATCAAGTTGTCAAATATTTAATTAAATACAATTAACTTTTTTTTTAATGTATATTATTTTTCTAGAATATTGCTAATGCACTCTCAGCAATGTTTTAAGAGCCAGCAGATGGCTTTACCGCATATGCAGATTTTCCCTTAAATTTAAGTAAACCCATGACAATTTCAAAATTTGCCTTTAATTTTTGAAAACTGCCCCTCAGCTCATACAATTTCAAAGAACACTAAATAACTTAAACAGTTGTCATAAATAACTCATTTGTGGGGTAAGACTCCCTTGTCAATCATTTTTATGTATAAAAACGGCTCTTCCTCTAATTCTAACGCTTGGTTCTTTGTGATAAGCATTACTATCTGATAAGCCTTGTAAGCAACATAGCCAGCGACGAAAAAACTAGTCTTTTTTCATCGTGAGTAAATAATTTATTTTACGTTCTTTGTTCCAATTTTTTCCCCTTCAGAGAAGATTGATTATACAGTTGTTAACTTCTTCAGGCGAAAAACTGAAAGAAAATCACTGACTGGTACATTTCCAATTTTTCTACTGCTGATTTTGAGTAATTTCGTAAATCTATCTTTTTCTCCGATACTTTTTTTGCATTGTAGTTGGAGCAAGGCGGGACACTCATAGACTACCTAAGCTACAGTTTAGAGCCTTAATGCATTTCATGTTTTACTGTGCAGCAGTTGTGAATTTGAATTAGTAGTTAGAAAATATAAGAAATGTTTTCACCATCCTAGTTTCATGTTTATTTTTTAATGTTTCCTTCAGTCAGAAAAATATACTGTAGTTGGAGCAAGGCGGGACACGCATAGATAATTGTTATTATATAATATAGTTATAAATTAAACGGATGGAAACTGAGCGTGAGTTGAAAAATAATATTTAGTAATAATAATTCTAAAATGTAATTTATTACAAAGTATGAATGATAACATTTATAGAAACTAAATTCAACCAACAAATTTTCATCAGTATAAAAATAAACCTTCAGAAGAACATAGCACCTTATTACTTTTCCTACAAAGAGGCTTTTTACAACACAATAAGTGTCACAATCTTATTTGTGAACAAACCTGCAATCTATCAAGAATAACCTTACCAATTCCTAAACAAACTAAATGACTTCCTTCTGCTGATAAGTATACTGGTTTCTCAGAACCAATTCTTTTTACTCGTTCACTAACAAGATTCACCCTAATAAATTTATTTACCCTCCATGCATGCATCAAATAGAAACATTTCTTCTTTATACTATAGTGCACAGATTAACAGAAACTACGTTTTCCTTCACACAAATTCTTCCTAATTACAACACTTATTCTATATTTCTAAGTATTCGAAGTGGTTAGTGAAATAATTCTCACCCTGAAGTAAATGCGAGCATCAAAATGACGTCTCGGTTTCATTATTGCTTGTTCATCTGTAGTAACATATTTCGACTTTACGAATTTTTGGGAGCTCTCAAACTTGAGGCCTCAGAAAGTCAAAGTCGGGCACAGTTCGAGCCACTGATTTCACGATATCGTCCAAAACAGATTTAAAATGCTACCTACAATAATTTTATTCAGTAAAATTCCGAGAGAATGTGTTTATCTGATGTTTCTCTTTCTCGCCTTTTTGGAACTGCAACGAAGGCTTGTCATAATTCGACCGACAATTTCGAATACAACACTTCCTCTTGATGTTTCAAAAAGAAATCGGCGCTACATAGTTAACACTAAATTCAGCAGATACAACTGCTTTGGCAAAGGTTACAAAAAATAAATTGTTCGTTGCTGTGTGCATCCACTACGTTCAGTCTAACCAAGGGCGGTCACTTCACCCATGCGAGGAAAGGTCGCCTTCAGTGCCAACGGGGGTGGTGATTTATCTCCGCAAAATTGCCCACCGTCAGTAGGGGACACCGATGGTCTTGGAAAGTCCGTTGATTGGACATAAGCCGTGTGTGGGAAAGCCATGCCCTGTGCACGTTAAGGAACACGCTGGATGGCCTTCAGATTTGGGATTCTTGTGACCGGGCCATTTAGCCCATTGTGTGCAAAATGGTCGCTCGGAAGTAAAACGCAACCTCCGGTGACGAAGGGGTGCAACCATTTAGATTAACTGAACGTGCCTCACTAATTTTCATTATTATAATTTGCTAACCAAGTACAGGGTGGGGAGTATTGCAGAGATAAATCTGAATGCTGGTATAGTTGGGACCCAAACCGGGAACTACAGATTACGAGCCTGTTGCGTTTTACTTATGAGCGACACATTTTCGCACACAATGGGCTAAATGGCCCGGTCACAAGGATCACAAAGATAGGGAGAGGGGACCCACTGGAACAAATGATAGCCTCTCAAGGCCATCCATGGTGTTCCTTATGCTATGAGGTTCATTGCAAGGCGAATATTTTGTGCCTTAAATGCTGTAGAGATTTGAAAATTTATGATTTAATTTTTTCGGTGATTTGAGGCAAATGAGATGAATTCTTTTATGAACCCGTCGATGAGATTGGTAGAGTAGTTTCGTTGATAAATAGAAAATTAAAATCATAAAAAAAATTGTTCAGCAGGTTCATTCAATCTAAATGGTTGCACACTTCTAGCAAGTGTCATTTTATCTCTCCGAGGGCGAGTGGAACATCCCCACCCCCTGCCGAAAATCCGGTCATTTTATGCCAAATCTCAAACTTTACCTAATTTGAAATACAAAACAGTGGTATAATTTTATTTTACCCCATTGTATACGTCCGACACTCGTAATAAATTTAGAAAACACGTTTTATTCCTTGCAGAATATTTAGTTAATTCGGACACCCTACTGAAATGGGGCGGGGGGTGCTCAGTCGGTAGCGCGCCAGGCTCGTAATCTGCAGTTCCCAGGTTCGAGTCCCAGCTGGGTCGGCGTTGAGATTTATCTCTGCAAAATTCCCCGCCCTGCCCATGGTCAGTAGGGGACACCGATGGGCTTGGAAAGGCCGCCGTCTGTCGGATGGGACGTTAAGCTGTGGCCCCGTGTGTGGGAGAGACAACCTGTGCACGTTAAAGAACACGCTGGATGGCCTTGACTGGAGGCTACCATCTGTCTCCCAACAGCTGTTCCAGTGGGTCCCCTCCCCCAGCCTTCGGGGTCCTTGTGACCTGGTCATTTAGCCCATGGTGTGCAAAAAAGTGCCGTTCAGAGGTAAAACAACCCTACTGAAAACTTGTTCCTAGCCCCACTCCCAAACTAGATTCTGGGTATGTTTCTGAGCAATGTAACTCGTGATGTGCGGCATATGATAAACAAAAATATGGAATGTTTGTGGAACTTTTAATCTATGGAGGAGGTAAAGAACTAAGAAGACAGATTAGGTTATATACAGTAGTTTGTTAGCTATGGTAGAGAAACATGCATCTAAAGAGATTTCTGCCCCCTGTATTAAAATGATTACGTTTTAAATACAACAGTACATGATTTATTAAAGTCTCTCTCAGACATGAGCATAATTAATAAGCTTTCTTGGCATAACCAATAATCTTCCACCTGCAAGCAGTGGGAACAATTCGGAGCCATTGAGAATCGCTTTGTCCATCTAAACAATTTCATCATCCTCAAGCAGCCATAGGTCCACCGGACCATGCACTTTAGTTCTCCAAGCATAACTGTCCTGAGCTGCATCTGGTCACTGCACACCAATTCTAGTAGCAATCCAAGCATATCTGTCCTGAGCTGCATCTGGTCACTGCACACCACCAGTAGGGGTGCTGGGCAGGCAATGTCAACAAGGTTTTGTTTGACATTGCCTGCCCAGCACCCCCTACTGTAGGTTCCCCTCTTTCTGATGCCTTTAGGCGGACTGTTCATAACCCTATTCACTAATCTATAATTATGCATATGGGCAACATGGCCAAATCAACCATGTATCTCAGCACAACATACTGCACAAAGGAGGTTGCCGACTCCTTTGCCTAACCTCATCATTACTTACAAAGTTCAACCATCTAATGCCCAAGATAATGCGTAAGCATCTATGCTCAAAAGCATCAAGTTTCCTGTTGTTTAAAAGCATCCGAGTTTCAATGCAATAACTAACACTAGAAAGAACCAAACTATTTTACAGTCTGATTTTAATCTTCAGGTGTATACACCTATTTCTCCACATACACACCATAGATTCTTAAAAGTCCCGGCAGCAATTCCTATTTACATGTTAATCTCCTGCCGCACATCACCAGTATCTGTTACATAACCCCTAAGATAATTAAATTGAGATACTTTCTCCAGGGTGCAACCATTCAGATTTACACAACCACAGCCTGCCTGACCAATTTTCATCACTTTAGTTTTCTCTCTGTTAATAACCAAACCTACTCTACTACCAGTCTCATCAACAACTCGAATGAAAGAGTTCATCTCAGCAGCAACATTTGCCAAAACGGCTGAATCATCAGCATAATCTAAATCAAATTTTAGTATCTCCAGACCATTTAAGGCCAAAATCTTTCCCTTGCAGTGAATTTCACATACTATAATCAACCAAACATGAGAAAAGGAAACAAAATGCAGACTTTCGAACATCAGAAGCAATACTAAACCAATTGCTACAAGCCTTACCACCAATCGCACACGACTCAGTGTTGTTATAAAGAGCTTTCATTATATTAAGTAACTTATCTGGTATGTCATATGAGCTCTTGATAAACCAAAAATTATGATAAGGTGAAAAGCCTTTTTGAAATCAACAAACCTAGTTATCAAAGGTTTCTGAAACTAAACATTTCACAAGAATCAGCCTCGGTGAAAATATCTGATCCACGCATCCCCTACCACTTCTCATTCCACATTGCTCGTCATGCAATAGCCTGCCAACCAGATTTTTAATTCTATTAAGCACTATCATGAACCTGGAACAGAAAGTAGGCTGATACCCCTATAGTTATCACAAGAACTGCGATCACCTTTTTTTTAAAAATAGGGATAATAGCTGTGGTAAAATCCTTAGGACCATATATTTGTCATAAAAGACATTCAAAATTTCAGTCATCCAAGTGGTAACCGAAACATTTGTAACTCTAAGCATTTCCGTAGTAATTTCATCTACCTATAGGGATTTATTAGTTTAAGTATGGGCCAAAAAACATTTTGAGTTTTTCATAAACAACGCTTGGTAAAGTGGAATGACTGGGTAGTTGAAACGTGCGATGAGCAGTAACCTGCTACAGTTGTAGCGGCTAGTACTTAACTTTTGCTTGGATTGCACTCTGCTTTTAAAATTTTCTTCGGATGGTCTGAATTGCTTGACCGCAGAAAACAACGTCACAGGGATTCGCATGATCTTCAGTTCTTTACCGATTATGATGTCGCTGTTGTAGGCCGCTGGATTCTTGTCATTGGATAGGTTTCACTTGGACTTTACTCAGCTTTCTCATAATAGTTTGAGGTAAAGAGAAAATTCAAAAATTATAAGGATTCGGTTAAGGAAATTGAAACGATTTGGGTTAATGACAAATTCAAGACGTAGAGGTTCGAGCTGACTATAGAAAAGCAGTAACTCCACCTAGTACAGTCAAGGCAAAGCAATATAGCTGCTCAGATCGTCAACTGCCCTAAGGCTACAATACGAAATAGCTAAACGGAAAAAGCCTGGGACTTTGACATTTAGAATTATCATGCATACTGTGAATTGTATAATGAGCCAAATAAAATTGTTCCAGGAAATTTTAAGGCTGATTTTAAAAGGTCTTTCAATTAATGAGGTTATTGCTTTACATTCTAAGTTGCATTATGTAGATTAGGGGTTGTCAACGTGGAGTACATGTACCCCTTGGGGTTACACTGTAAATTTTTTTGGGGGACCTCATGAGAACTAAAAGTCATTAGATCTGGTAACAGAGTAAAAATAACCATTGTTATACTATAACTATAGTTTATCTATACAAAGGATACGCCAATTACACATTTACAAGGGGTACGTGAAGCATAAAAGGTTGAGAACCACTGCTATAGATGTTCCAATTCCAAACAGCTGCTAATGGAGTAAAATATTAATTCCACCGTGAAGACTATCAACAATGTCTCTTCAACGGAATTATCTTGTGTACACAGCAAAAGGAATTTTGTTACTACAATGCTTCTCACATGTTCGAAATGTAATACACCCAAAATGAACAAAGGATTAGCTTCAGGTGTGTAGGTTGGTTACAAGCTTAAAGACATGAATATTTATGAAGTAACTAAAATTGGCTTATCTGATGAATATATGATGTGATATCGACAGAATTCGAACATACTTTTGGAAGTTATAGAATATTAAATTCCTATCAAAATGGGAAATACTATCTGCAAAACCTTTAAAAAACAAATGCAAAAAATGAAAAATCTATGTGAAATTGAAAAACAAGAGTATTTTAAATATCTAGTAAAACATTTTGAAAACTACGGCTGTCTGTGAGTCTTAAAAAATGTTAATGATCAATGTTGAAATCATGTTTGTAGCTTCATTGGAAGACAAGTTGTGAAGCTTATAAATTAGGAGGGTTCTATAAAATTTCAGTGAAACCTATGATCCAAGACAATTCGTGATGAACTGCACGGTAATAAATTTTCTAGTATAACTATGCAGTAAATGCGAAAATATCCAGCTAAGAACAAAATGAAATATGAAATCGTTCTAAGAACAAAGTGAATATGAAATAGGTCTGGAGCTCTTTATTCCTACGGAACGGATCGATTTTTATTGCATCAGATTATAGTACTTTGTAAACTAACAGTCATTATTAAAACCAGATCTTAACTGAATTAGAAAGGACATCATTCTACAAAGTCTAAAAGTGTCAAATTCATGAATCAAAACTAACGAGACCAGAGCACTTCCAATGCATTCAACTTATAGTATTAGCCAAAAAGAATCCTAAGGCATTAATTTTACGTCATGCACAATTTAACGAATGCTGGAAATCTTGCTTAGAAAGTGGATCTAACTTTCTTGCATTTATAAATGTAAGAAGGTTAACCTACAAAACCATAGGCAATGGGTTGACTGCTTCTCACATGTTCAAAGTGTAATACACCCAAAATGAACACCAAGGATATTAGATTCATGTGTGTAGGTTAATTACAAGCTTAAAGAATTTCAAAGTTAAAATGGTTTAACCCACTTCGAAGCTGAGCCATATTCTAATTATGCCAAAACACAAGACATGGTTTTGGATATTCCCTAATACTAGAAAGAACTCTAGCTTAATTGCATAAATTTGCAACCTAACTCTATATAACGTTCCCCTTATGAAATGTCATTTTTTCTTTTGGAAATGTGTTTCCGGTGTTGACAGTTCAAGAAACTCTGATATCAATGCTATTTTAATTTGGGTGAATATTAAAAGGCCCCACAAACATTAATTTTTCTGCTTTGAACAACATTGCAGATTGCTCGAGGCTTTCTGCAAATCTACTCATATGGATTTAAGAGTCCTGCTAACAAAACATATTGTGCTTCCTTCATTCATTTGAATATTGCACCCTATTACTCCTTGAAAAATTCAAATAGCATCATGGGCTTCTTCAGTCCACAATAAAATATTCTGATTCAGACAGAAAAACAGAAGAGAAAACCTGCGCATATATTCAGCTCCTACAGGACCCCCGTCGAAGAGTACTTCAAGGCCCCTCTGCAGTGCCTGAAATGCCAAAGCTGCGGGCACATTGTGAAGAAATGCTGAGGTTCAATCCCCGTAAGCACTGCAGTGGGCACCATTCCCGAAGCACACTGGTCCTCCTGTTTGTGTGAATTGTGGTGGGCCTCATGCCGCCACCTTCTCTGGGCGCTGCATCAGGAAGTTCGCCTGTGAGAGGAAGAAAGAAGCCCTTGGTCCTGTCCAACAGTACAAAGTTTGGCAAGATCCCTCTGAGGAGTGCTGTCGTGACTCTTCGTCCTAAGAAGAGTGGGAGCAGCCGTCGACCCTCTGTGAGCTATGCCACGGCTACAAAGTGAGCAGCCACTAAAAATAGCGCCCTTCGTGAAGTCTTTGATAGAGTGCACTACTGCAGATGTTGCCGCTGCTCCTCCAGCCATTGCTCATGCCTTCTGAAGGCTACTGGCCTTGTCCACAAAGCTTCTCCTGCTATAGCTAGCAGCTCCCTAGTCCAGTATCTTCCTTTGGCCTCCACTCCCCTCCAGGTCACCCAGTTAGTCAAAAAGTTCAGGAAATCATGGAAGAGTAGAGCTTCTTTCCATATGGAACCGAAGGCCTCATAAAGATTCCAAGAAGGACCACAGGGACACAGTTTTTCTGCCCATCATATTTATGTTATTTATGTAAACTGATGAAATAAAGGTTTGTTATAAATTCATAGAAATAAAAAAATCAAGAAACGGGAGAGAACGTAATACGCATATTATTCATTTCCTATCCTTTTGTTGTACTACTGAAATCCTGCAGAATTTCACTGTTAGGTCAATGAGAATCTAATTTTGAATATCTATCACTTCTAAAATGGACATTTAATGGAAAAAGTAACCAAAGATAAAATAAAGATCACAATCAAATCTATAAAAATCTCGATTTTAAATGATATTCTCTCAATATTTAAATAGTAACGGAAGTGGAAATATTTCACGATAAATGAATTTTAATATCTTTTGTGATAAAGGCATTGTTCCTAAAGATTTTACCACAGCTATTATTATCCCTATTTTTTTTAAAAAAAAGGTGTATCAGCCTAATTTCTGTTCCGGGTAAAGAAGATCATTCCAGGTTCATGATAGTGCTTAATAGAATTAAGAATCTGTTTGACAGGCTATTGCATGACGAGCAATTGTGGATTGAGAAGTGGTAGGGGATGTGTGGATCAGATATTTTCACTGAGGCTGATTCTTGTGAAATGTTTAGTTTCAGAAACCTTTGATAACTAGGTTTGTTGATTTCAAAAAGGCTTTTGACTCTGTTGGTCATCATAATTTGTGGTTGACTGTGAGATCGTCTGGCATACCAGACAGGTTAGGTAATATAATGAAACATCTCTATAACAACACTGTGTCGTGTGTGAGTTGCTAAGTCTTGTAGCAATTGGTTTAGCATTGCTTCTGATTTTCGACAAGGGTGCATTTTGTCTCCTTTTCTTTAGTTTGGTTATTGATTATGTAATGCGAAATTCACTGCAAGGAAAGAGTTTGGTCTAAAATGGTTTGGAGATAATGAAAATTTCTGATTTAGATTATGCTGATGATTTAGCCGTTTTGGCAAATGATGTTGCTGAGATGAACTCTTTCATTCGAGCTGTTGATGAGACTGGTAGTAGAGTAGGTTTGGTTATTAACAGAGAAAACTAAAGTGATAAAAATTGGTCGGGCAGGCTGTGGTTCTGTAAATCTGAATGGTTGCACCCTGGAGAAAGTATCTCAATTTAATTATCTTAGGGGTTATGTAACAGATACTGGTGTGCGGCAGGAGATTAACATGTGAATAGGAATTGCTGCCGGGACTTTTAAGAATCTATGGTGTGTGTGGAGAAATGGGTGTATACACTTGAAGATTAAAATTAGACTGTATAATAGTTTGGTTCTTTATAGTGTTAGTTATTGTATTGAAACTTGGATGCTTTTTAAACAACAGGAAACTTTATGCTTTTGAGCATAGATGCTTACGCAGTATCTTGGGCATTAGATGGTTGAACTTTGTAAGTAATGATGAGGTTAGGCAAAGGAGTCGGCAACCTCCTTTGTGCAGTATGTTGTGCTGAGATACATGGTTGATTTGGCCATGTTGCCCATATGCATAATTATAGATTAGTGAATAGGGTTATGAACAGTCCGCCTAAAGGCTTCAGAAAGAGGTGGAGACCTAGGAGGTGCTGGGCAGACAATGTTATGTTTTCAGGTCCATTTTTTTCCTTTCTTTTGAAAGACTTCACGATCTTGTGAGAGTTGGTGAACTGTGGTCAGATGTAGGTCAGAACAGATGTGTTTGGAGAGCTAAACTGAACACACTTGGTTGGACCTCCATAGCCCATGACTGTTTTAGGAGGAGGAGGGGGAGAATGTTAAGTTTACAGAAATTTAACTTGGAAACGTAAACTTCTAAAATATGCATTTTAATAAAAAGAAAATGACTGAAAATAAATAAAAGATAGTTATCAAATTTATTTATATCTACATTTTCAACATTAGAAACTTGTTTAAGCAATAATACAACTTTGAAATATTTTGTGGGGAGTGGGATTTTAACGTATTCTATATGAGGCACGATACGTTTTTTCATTTGGTATATTTTTTAAAAACTTTAAGTTAATTTTGCATAGGTTATATAAAAGATAATGTGTCATTTGATATATTTCAAGAATTTGTGTTCTAAACTTTTTGCTGGGAAGGGAGAATTTCCTTCCAAAAGTTCCACTGAGTCAGGACCAGATCTAGAAAAAAAAAAAATCGAGGGTGGCGGCGGGACAAAAAAAGAAAGGAAAAAAAATGGACCTGAAAAACATAATGGAGATATTCCCCCCCCCCCCGTTTTACAGGTCATTAAAAAAGTGAATTAAAAATAAGTTTATTCTTCAATTGTTTTCCTCCACAGTGAAGCTGGTAATTTTTTTTCCTTCCAGTACAGTGATATTAATATTCAGAAGAAAATTAACCTATTCAAAGTGAACAATATAACTGCAATATTTTTCTACTAAAGTCTAAAATTATTCTATTGGTATAACCATAGATATAGTGGAAATAAGCGTCCCATGGCTGAGTGGTTAGCGCGGCCCTGGCTACTGATCTAAGGGATCTGGGTTCGAGCCCCGGGTAAGCATGGATGTATGTGTCGTTTTTCTGCTGAGGTCCTGCCATACTCTCAGACCTTCTACTATGGCATATAAACTGACAGGCTCCTATCAGACCTCTGTAGCAAGCAGCTGCTTGAGGAGGTATTTATTTTTATTTTATTTATAAACTGGCAGGCTCCTGTCAGACCTCTGTGGCAAGCAGCTGCTTGAGGGGGTATTTATTATTTTTATAGTGGAAATAACTGGGTTCAACAAAATTAAATTGTGATTTAGAATATGATATGGCAATGGTCTGACTTTTGAATAGTCCTGTCCTCTAGCGTGGGTATGATGTACTATTACTTGGAATGTGTAAGAATCCGTTATTGAAAGTGTGTGAACGTCAACTATTGATGTTGGCAAGTGCTATAGATTTGGTACATATTGAGTTAACATGCTGTATTAACCACAATATTTGTTTGAAGAATAGTCTGATTTATTACTGTGTGATTGTGTTTTAATCAACTTACATGGAACCAAGTGAGCATAGTTACTGAATTTATCTGCCATTTGTTATGGTGTGTATTCCTGCCGGTTATGGTGGTAACGGAAAATTATTCATCATATTGGTGCAAACTTCGAATAATGGAGCTGATGGATCAGAGGAGGCTTGGGATTCTATTAATGTGTTTATCAGACAATGCCTCGTCGAATAGATGATGAATCTTCTGCACCAATGAAGACATCACTTGGTATGTTATATATTTGATTGTAATTAAAAATTGCTGTTAGCATTAGAGTGAATTTTAAGCTATAGAAACAAATTAATCAGGAAGAAATATTAAGTTGATGCCTTGTAAAGTCAATTCTAAATGCATATTCCTTTTTTGTGTACTCACTTGGAGCTGGTGCTTATGATCCAGAGCATTTGTTCTTGCACAAAGAATTAATACAATAAGTGGAAAATAAATGTAGGTGAATAGGGAATTCTCTCTTAGTTTTAAGATATATTACATTCATTAATTGCTGTTTCAAAATTTGGTGCTTGATATCTACTCTGGCCTAATTTATCCTCCCCCTCCTTCTAATACAGCTGTAATGAGTACCTAAATATGAATAATGATTAACATCTGTCAATGTGGATATATGCTGGCATCTGGTTTTGTAGATTTTAAGTACATCAGCAATTATTCTACTATAGTCCTGTGTGATTGAAAAACAAGTCATGCTATTAGAGCCACATACACAAAGGTTTTAGGATATTCCCTCCTTCACCCATTCATATTTAAATATGTATATGGTATCATTTCTTTTAAAGAGTTTCATATCAACAGTTATTTTGTTTCACTGGGTTTAAATTCTGAATAAGTTAGTGTGTGTTCTATTAGATTTAAACTGTTATTCAACTGAGGTCTTACTCACAAATTTTTATGCTAAGTTATGCTTGAAAGGTTCCTGCAGACTTCTGGAGTTGATGGGGGATGGCTGAGTCGGTAGTGCACCAGGTTTGTAATCTGCATTCACAGGTTTGAGTCCCACCTCGGCCAGCATTGATCTCAGTCAGAAAGAGGATACTAATGTCTTGGAAAGGCTGCTGTCTGTCGAATGCGATGTAAAACCATTGCACCATATACAGGAGAGCCATAACCTGTGCACTTTGAACATGCTAGAGGGCCTTGACAGGCCTTACAGCTGTCCAATGAGTCAACTTTCTCCAGCGTTTTTGCCCTTGAGCTTCCTGTAACCTGGCAATTTAGCACATTGTGTGTCCACTCTGAGGTAAAATAACCCAACCTCTGCGTCAAGAGTTTTCCAAAGAAGAAATTTATTTTTATTATGCAAACCCATGCCACAAAGCACTTCTTTTTTATCACAATTATAGGATTATCAGAAAATTTTTGGGAAAAAAATTTGGAGAAGTAAATAAAAATGTATAATTGCAGTTTTTAAAATATTATTGTGTGATGATAGCAATGCACAAATGCAGTACATGTAATGATAATAACAGTATTAATTAAAATACACTCATGGATCAGATCATTGACTACCCCTGTCTCCAAGAGTGGACACATCCCACAGCATGTAGCACTGACATCACCAACCAGCCCAAATGTATATAGACCATTGGCACAGCATGTCAGCCTATATAATGAGGAAAGGGAAGAACTTGTCAGAATTTAGACAGGGAATGATTATTGGCTTAAGCAAGGCAGGGCCAGCATCTCAGCAAAGGCAGGCAGTGTTGGCTGTACAGTACCACTGTAATGAAGGTGTGGCCAGAATGGTCTGAAGAGGGACACACATCCATCCAATGTACTGGAAAGGAGAGATCACCACTTGTTAACAGTCGAAGTGAATGTTTTTGGCACATGCTGTCTGATAATAGATGGCTCATGATTCATTAATTAATAGCAAACTACAACCAGAGTGCACAGAGAAACATATCCAATTAATCAATCCAGCAGATGCTCTTTGCTGATGGGCCTATGGAGTGCATGTGCCCATGTTGAATGACCATTATCTGCAGCTCTTCCTGCAGTGGACATGGAAGCCCTGTGATTGGATATTGGATGACTGGAAAAAAGTCTTGCTACGATGAGTTCAAGTTCCAGCTCCACTATGCTCATGGAGGGTCTATATTTGACGCCAATCAGGTGAACAGGTGCAACCAGGCTGCATGATTGGATGGAAATAGGCCAGTAGTATCATGATATGGGGATTGTTGTCATGTACATCACTGGGTTAGTTGAAACCTCTCTATAAAAACATTGAGTCGTGTGCAAGATATAACAGTGATGATTGTAAGGCTTGTAACAATTGATTTAACATTCCCCCGGTAACAAAAATTACAGTCGAGGTTCACAGTACAGTAATCAAAATTAAATTGAAATCTTTAATTCTCTATGATACTGTTAAATGTTTTTAAGCACTTCAGCAAATGTTCTATGCTATAAAGTATCAGAAGTTATTAAGGAGAAATTTACATACCATACCACAGAGGATGAGTGGTGAAAGGAACAACTGGGATGCTTGCGAGTGACGAGTTTAATCTTTGACGTACTTGTCGGCAAGTGATGCCTCAGTAGAATTTGAGAAGGCAATGAGGGATGCTGATAATTTATTTGCTTAAGATTTAGTGAAGGAAATAACTAATAATACTTTTGGTAGCATAGAGTGCTTAAAAAGTTTGAGTTCCACGGCTTTGTTTGTTAATGTATGTATAACTAATAATACTTTTGGTAGCATAGAGTGCAAAAAAGTTTGAGTTCCACGTATTTCGCACCCTTTAGGCACTTTAGTTTGATTACTGATTATGTTATGCAGAATTCACTGCAAGGGAAAGATTTTGAGCTTAATTGGTCTAGAGATCTAAAAATTTCTGATTTAGATTATGCTGATGATTTAGCAATTTTGGTAAATGATGTTGATATGAACTCTTTCAATAGAGCTGTTGATGAGACGTAGTAAAGTTTGGTGATAAACAGAGAGAAAAATTGGTCAGGTAAGTTATGATCTGAATAGTTGCACACTTGAGCAAGTGTTTCAGTTTAATTATCTTGGGAGCTATGTAACCGATGCTGGTGATGTGCAGCATGAATTAAACAGTGTGCAGTGGCCAGATGCAGTAGATGTAGCTCAGGATAGACTTGCTTGGAGAACTAAATTGCACGGTCTGGTTGGACCTCTGTAGCCCATGGCTGCTTGTGGATGATGATGATGATGTAATCGATGCTGGTGATGTGCAGCATGAGTTAAACAGAGGAATCTGCTGCAGGGACTTTTAAAAATCTAAGAGAATGTGGAGATGTAGGCATATACGCCCAAAGCTGAAAATTAGACTGGATAATAGTTTGGATGTTTCTAGCGTTAATTTTGGTGGTGAAACCTGGACCCTTTGTAAACGTGATTGCAGGAAATTTGGTCTTAGATTCTAGGTGAATCTAGATGCTTATGCAGTATCTTCGGCATTAGGCAGCTCAACTTTGTAAGTAATGATGAGGTTAGGCAAAGAAGTTGGCAACCTCCTTTGAGCAGTGTATTGTTCAAAGAGAGACTCTGCTGGTTAAGCCATGTTGTGCTTATACATAACTATAGATTAGTCAATGGGGTTAGTGAAAGCAGTGTGCCTGAAGGCCTCAGAAAGGGGAAGACATAGGATGGGGTGGGCAGACAGTGTCAAACAGTACCTCGCAGGGCTGGATTTATAAGGCGCACTAGGCAATAGCTAGGGGCCACATCGAAAGGGGGCCTCATAAGACATCATTTACTTATCCATAAAGTTAATGCTTTTATTGCATTTAATTATTGATATATGATAAATAAAAATTGCTGCTATTAATACATATAATACTTTTGCCACTGTTATAACCTCAATCATCCTCAAGCATTTACCACTGTACTTCACCTCATTATATTCTGTAGTTTGCAGTGGTCAACTCATTAGGGGGAATTAGGATGTGTCTGAGGCACTTAAGGAGTGAAACTAAAGCAAAATATGGAGGTGCTGCTAAAAGCAGTCATTCCTGAAAAATTCCACAACTCGTCAAGACACACTTGTAATTAGAGCTGAGGGATAGGTAGCAATAGGAAAGGGCTCTCAATCACAGTGTTTAATGACAGTTGCCTTAAAGCCTTCAACATTGTTCTCTTTAGGTGCTGAGCAGCTCTCTTTATTCTTTAATAATATGGTGATTTTTCTAAGAATTGCCTCCTTTCAAATTACTAGGAATGGGTTAATATATATCAGGGCAATATATATGGGGGGAATTTAATCAGGTGAATTTTGAAAATTGTTTTTTTTTTTGTAAAATTAAAGAGCAGTTAGCAAAATCTAGACAATTTGGCAGAATCTGGGGGTAGTTTTCAAAATCAAGACAACTTGACATAATCTAGTGGGGTTGGCAAAATCAAGGCAACTTGGAAAAATCTAGGGCAGTTAGTAAAATTTGAATCCACTTGGGAAAATTTGGGTGAATTGTGATTGGTTTGTGAAATTAAGGAGAGTTGATAAATCTTAGGGAATTGGCAATATCTGGACAACTTGGGGAGTTGGTGAAATCAAGCCAACTTTGCAAAATGTTAGGTAGTTGGCCCAATCGAGGTAACTTGTCAAAATATAGGGCAGTTGGCAGAATTTGAAGCCACGTGGTAAAATGTAGATGAGTTGTGAAAATTGGGATTGGTGTAAAAATAAGCACAGTTGGCTAAATCAAGAAAATGAGGCATAATGTAGTGAAGTTGGCAAAATTCGAAGTGATTTGGTAAAATTCAGGCGTGATTAAAATTAGGGAATTTTTGGTATTAATCGTGGATCCATTCTGGGTGCATCCCTGAAAGAGTTTATAAGAGATATAATTTATTTTATCAGTCTTATTTTCTCAGTTGGCAAAATTTGATTAACTAGGACAATTTTCTTTCTCTCTCCCCCAACCACAGTCCTTTGCTATGCCATTGGGTTTGATGATAATTGATAACTGTAGCCAGCCTCACCCAGCAGCTACCAGCATATGACTTTAGGATCATTACTTGTAGTTGATATTAGAGGTGTTTGTAATAGAGGGAGGATGGGTCATTAACCTTAAAGATAGTTGAGATTTTTGGGTTCAACTTTCACAACTTTTTTTTACTGAACATATTTTCCCATCAAAACCTTCTACCTCTGTCCATGCCCTCCTTCCCCCATACAAATTTTCATTGAGTTTGTTGGCAAATTGGGAGCATTGATACCACTCTGAAACACTGCTTTTGAGCACATAAATTTGTGCTTCGGACCAAAAGCAGCTTTATTCAAAGTTCCCTCTCTCTGTCTTTGATGATGGCTACAGACTGATTCCAAATAACCTTTGGCTGGTTATAAGAAGAAAAGAGAGTTTAACAAGACTGGCATTATAGTAATGCAATATTTATTCTTTTGCTAATGGTTGGTCCCTTCAACTGGTTTTTGAATTGGCAAGTCTTTTCTGTTTCTTTTTTAAAGAGTTGATTAGCCTGTAGAAATTTGTTGTTAATTTCAGTGTTCTTCTGAACTGTGTCATGACTGCTGAGATGGCTGACATGCATCTGGCATATGGGTCTGCCAATGGAAACGGAAGAGCTGCTGTGAGGTTGTACTGACAGCTCTTCCAAAACAGACATGTTCCAAACTACTAAACATTTGCATTTTCGGCAACTGCGAGAAACTGGAATATTCTATTCAAACCATGCATGTGTACTCCTGACATGGAAGAAGAGATCCTACGGCGGATTGAGGCCAATCCAACCACAAGCATGCGAGCTGTTGCATGTAGCCTCGGTGTGAACTGAGACCTTGTGTGGAGAGTGTTGCACAAGCAGCAGTTACATCTGTTTCATTGGCAGAGAGTTCAGACATTACAACCTCAGGATTACCCTCTTTGTATGGAATCGTGTGCTGGTTTCTGCAGCAGACCGTGGTGTAGCCTGATTTTCCAGCTCACGTGCTCTTCTCAGATGAGGCCTCTTGCACATGTGAGGGTGAGTTTAATATGCACAATTCTCACATTTGGGTGCACAAAAATCCACATGCCACAATGGTGCATGGTCATCAACAATGGTTTCTGTCAATGTTTCGGCAGGTATTATCCATGACATTTTGATTGGGCCATACCTGCTGTCTCCCTGACCCAACAGGCAGATTTATCGGGTATTCCTGAATGAGTCTGCATTGTTTTAACTCTGAAATAAGCTCGACGTATTCCAAATCAACTATTAAATCAGCACTCTAGTGTCGATTTAAATATTAGAGGAAAAATTGTCTTGAGCCGGGTGGGATATGAACCCACGATCTCCTGATAATATGTCAGGTGCTCTAAACCACTGAGCTACTGGCCGCCGATCAAGATCTCCTCTAATTAACGCTATGAACATTCCTTTCATGTTTCATTTGGCACTATTCAGGCAATTATAGCCACAAACGGCATTTATATTTGCCAATAGATGGAAGCATATACAACGAGTATGTAGATAGTAAACAATGAAATAAGCTCGACATATTCCAAATCAACTATTAAATCAGCATTCTAGCGTCGATTTAAATATTAGAGGTAAAATTGTCTTTAGCCAGGTGGGATATGAAGGAGTTATCAGGAACCCACGACCTCCTGATAACATGTCAGGTGCTCTAAACCACTGAGCTACTGGCCGCCGATCAAGATCTTCTCTAATTAGCGTTATGAACATTCCTTTCATGTTTCATTTGGTGCTATTCAGGCAATTTTAGCCACAAACAGCATTTATATTTGCCAATAGATGGAAGCATATACAACGAGTATGCAGATAGTAAACAATGAAATAAGCTTGACGTATTCCAAATCAGCATTTTAGCGTCGATTTAAATATTAGAGGAAAAATTGTCTTGAGCCAGGTGGGATATGAACCCACGATCTCCTGATAACATGTCAGGTGCTCTAAACCACTGAACTACCGGCCGCCGATCAAGATCTCCTCTAATTAGTGCTATGAACATTCCTTTCATGTTTCATTTGGCGCTATTCAGCCGGTAGATCAGTGGTTTGGAGTACCTGACATTATCAGGAGGTCGTGGGTTCATATCCCACCCGGCTCAAGACAATTTTTCCTCTAATATTTAAATCGACGCTAGAGTGCTGATTTAATAGTTGATTGTTTTAACTCTTTGCAGGAATATTCAAAGTTTGATGTGTATTGATTGTTTATTGAGTATTTCTTGAAGAAATGTTGCTGGGACTGCTGGAAGATGTTCCTGTGGCTATTTGCAGACAAATGTGGTTTTAACATGATGGGGCACCAGCACACTACAGCAATGATGTGCGGGATTATATGAACAGCATTTTTGGAGGCCAATGGGTAGGCCGGAGTGAACCTGTCACCTGACCACTGAGATTGTCCGATTTAATATGTATCAATTTCTTCCTCTGGGGACACATGAAGAACCTTAGACCTCATCGCTAGAATCGCTGTCGCCACTGCAACTGTTTGTGAAATTCCGGGAATCTTTCAACATGTATGGTAATCAATGCTTTGACACTGTCATGCATGTAATGCTGTTGCTGGTCACAACTTTGAGCACCTTTTTTAAATAAACATGTTGTTCACACTTGTTTCCATTCATTTATGTACCAGCTCCACTGATATTTCTGTCAGTACCTCTAGTACCAAAGGGTTAACATCAGTGCACATACATTCATAATACATTCTTAATTTGAACTGACCAATATGACATGGCATTCCTAACAGAGAATTAGCCCATTTACTGTTAAGCAGTATGTAATCAATCCAGTGGCGGAGCTGGCTGGGGAGTGCCCCAGGACCCAAGACCTGTAGAGGCTCAGTGAAAAAAAGCCCTGACTGGATTTCGAGAAATGTATTTCTTAACGAAAGCATTAGGTGAAATCAAACTAGAAGTTGTTAAAGATGAGGACGATCCTGAAAATGCAGTTCACGAAGCCTGCATATACAGCCATAAACAAAAAACTCCATCATTAGCACCATGAAAAAAAAAATGAAAAATATTAAAGTTTGAAATAACTTTTTTATATATATGTATAATAGACATTTCAGAGCTGCTAAAGTACCTCTAGTACCAAAGGGTTAACATCAGCGCACATACATTCGTAGATGAAAAAGGTTTGTCTTGGTGTTCCCTATCTCCCATTGAAATTTGTACAGAGAGTTTTGAAACACCCTGTATAATCAATCATATTCTTATGTAGTCCATCTGGTGAAACCCATGTATACTTACATATGTTTACTAAGTCTGAAAGGCTGTAGGTAATGGCATGTTCATTCACATAGCGAGGGAAGAGATACTAATGTGATTTGTTTCTGGGAGCTTAGTTCAAACCCCCATTATCCGTTAAATATTTTGTGGTCGGTGCCCAAAGTTGCTTAACTTTTGAGATCGGAAGAAAACTAGTGTTTTCAGCTTGGGCTAGTTCTGTACTAGTAGGATGTACGCAGTCATATCAGAATAATATGACTGTGTATATGTATGCGAAATGTAGAGTAATAAGTTTTCATAATTGGGTATTTTGCATCCAGTAACAGCAAACAATTTAAGAGTGTGTCTAATGTGGAAATTTTGATGTAATTTGCCTATTAATTTATTTAATTTGTATTAATTGATTTAATTAAAGTTTAGTTGACCAACATCATTATTTCACGGTTTAGAGTATTCACTGTACTACAGATCTGCAATAGTATCATTAGCATTTATTAGATATTTAAAATATTTTCATATTCAATAGTAGAGTTGTTAGTAAGTATAAATTTTTTTGGATAACTATTCACGAGTCCCATATTGTGCACCTTTCCCCCCCTTGATTTTTTTTCTAGATCCTTGCCTGTATGTATACTGCCCATACAAGTTCATGTTTAGTCAATCTCTAAGTTATAAGAGAATAGGGAGAGAGGGGGTATGCATAGGGAAAACTGAAAATACGAAGAAAATTTTGAATTTGCCTCTGGGGAATATCAGAAACGATCTTGGATTTCTAAAACCTTAATTGGGCAACTAGACAAAACCAGTTCCACTCTCCAAATATGGTATTGGAAGGCATGTCTTTTCCTTGGAGAGAGTATCTCATTAGCCCATTGGGTTGGATGATTCTTGTGTTCCTGAATTGATATTTCTGCAATTTGCATGGACAGAGAGAGTGGATATGGTATGATTATGACCTGGTTTGGTTAGACTATCTTTAGCTTTCTTCATTACTCATGTCCAGTTTTTGGGAAGACCCCCTTGACTAGTTTAGGCCATGATTTGGGGAATATTCATTAGATATCTCTAATTTTTAGAGATATTATCTATTTACCTTAATTCTAGATAGGCAAAATTCATTTAAAATTTTTACTGCTTTTGGGAAGCCATGATCAGAGTAGTCTGATACAGACATTTTTCTTTTTTCATTTGCTTCCTTGTGTACCATAGAAGTAATTCAGTCATCATTCCTAAGTAGACTCATAGGGTAGGATCATTGACTTGAATCTTAGCTAATTGTTGTTACTTTAAATTGGACAATATATATTGGATGTGGAGTACTAATAATTATTGTAATTTAAATTTTCCACCTTTAAGCCTATGGTAGAATTCTGTTACTCTAGATATTTAATGAATTTTTTTAAATTGTTTTTAACCAAAAATAGTGTTGTGGTCTTTTACAAGACCTCAACTCTTCGAAACTGTAGTTAGGAAGTATAGGACTACATATTAATAACTTGTGGGCTGTTTCTGGTTTAAACCTGAAATGTGCTTCCAATAGTTTTCTCAAAATTCTTGTTGGAATGCATTCTCTAAAGTCAGATCAACCAAAATTTGCTAATCTGTACTCCTGAGGATCTAGGAAGGTGTAATAATGATTAATTCATGTCACATGGATTCTAGTTCATATCGCACATTTTGAAGAGAAAAAGTTGTGGGTGACAGTTTTCTCTCTGTTTATCACCAAATCTACTGTACCACAAGTATCATCAACAGCTCTAATGAAAGAGTTCCATCTTGTCAACATCATTTGCCAAAAGGGCCAAATCTTCTGCATGATCTGAATCAGAAATTTTCAAATCTCTAGACCATTTAAGGTCAGAATCTTCCTCTTTCATTGAATTCCTCCAAGCATAATCAATAACCAAACTAAAGAGGAAAGCAGACAAAATGGACCCTTGTCAAATTTCAGTAGTAATGCTAAACCAATTGCTATAATCTCTCATCAGCTCTCACACACGAATAGTGTTATTGTAGAGTTTTCATTACAGTCAACTGACTTTTCAGGTAAGCCATACAATCTAAATGATCAATGGCAAATTATGATGAAAAAGACAAAAGCCTTTTTGCAATCTACAGTGCTAATAGTTTCTAAAACTCGATAATCTGCCTAAGTGAAAAAAATATGATCTCTACATTTCCTACTACTTCTGAATCTGCACTGCTGATCATTCTGTTGTTGTCAACTGTATTTTTAATTCTGTTAAGCACAATCATGCAAAGAACTTTACCTGGAACAGAAAGTAGGCTAATAACCGTATAATTATCACAAAAACTGCAGTCACCTATTTAAAAAATAGGGATAATAATAACTTTGGTAAAATCCTTGGAAACAGCACCTATTATCATAAAACATATTCAAAATTTCAGTCAGTCATGTTACAACATGAACATTCCCAGCTCTTGAAGCATTCAGTAGCAATTTCATCTACCCCTGGAAGATTTATTTAGTTTTAAGTTAGAGATAGCCAAAGTGACTTTAGAATATGATATATAGCCATGACTTTAGAATATGATTAAAGCAAGTAATGTATGTATCTATTATTTTTTTTATATATCTATTATCTATCATTACAAACGAATTTGAACTAACCACATTGTGTTCAAACAGCACACATTAGATGGGCTGAGATGCTCAGCCCATCTAACCATTACCCTCACCTTAAATAACCTTATTGTGTTTATCCCTCAATCCCTGGCTGTCTTCCCCCATAAACTCTCTGTTGCAGAAATGATGTTCGCCGATCGATATCACGCTATGACAGTGCTCTGTGCTTCCTCTGCTTTGTCAGTCAAGCTATCAAACCGAAAACTTGTTTTAGCTGTTAATTGATCCTTTTACACCTTGATTAAGCTTTTGTAAAGCTTTCTTTTAGGACTAGTAGGGTATTGATTCAGATTATTCCTTCAATTCCATCTTTCAAAAATAAGCTACAGTGCATTATCACTAAAATAACTTCATCTTGTCTGTGCCTTTTTATCTAAAAGAGTAGTTAGTTTCAAGAAAAGTATTTAAAGTGGCTGCATTCTTCCTCAACTTTGGTAATAAGTAAACCATGAGTATCATAATGACTAAGTTACCTATCATGGTAAGTTTTGGCTGTAACTGGGTCTTTCAGAGCTTCAGTGCTAAAAGTGTTTTTTTTTTTAAACCTTAGCACAGCACTTCTTAAGTTTCAAGACACTTTTAATATGGTAATAGTCAGATCGAATTTGAACTGACCAATATGACATGGCATTCCTAACAGAGAATTAGCCCATTTACTGTTAAGCAGTATGTAATCAATCCAGTGGCGGAGCTGGCTGGGGAGTGCCCCAGGACCCAAGACCTGTAGAGGCTCAGTGAAAAAAAGCCCTGACTGGATTTCGAGAAATGTATTTCTTAACGAAAGCATTGGGTGAAATCAAACTAGAGGTTGTTAAAGATGAGGACGATCCTGAAAATGCAGTTCACGAAGCCTGCATATACAGCCATAAACAAAAAACTCCATCATTAGCACCATGAAAAAAAAATGAAAAATATTAAAGTTTGAAATAACTTTTTTATATATATGTATAATAGACATTTCAGAGCTGCTAAAGCAAATCTTTTCATTTTATTCCTCAACATGATGTATCAGAAATTTCCTCATACTGCCACAAGCATAGTGCAAGAGATTGGTTTGCTGTCGGTGTGGTCGAGTGTTAGCCCTCTTGGCTACTAATCAAGGTACCTGGGTTCAAGCTCCTGGTAAGGCATGGATGTTTGTGTTGTTTGTCTGCTGAGGTCCCGCCATCCTCACAGATCTACTATGGCGTATAAACTGACAGGCTCCTGTCAAACATTTCTGGCAAGCAGCTGCTTGAGGGATGTTTATTATTATTTTATTATTAAGTATTTATAGCCCTCTCTCCCACTAGCTAGCTGACAGAGAGTTCCAGGGAGTTAATTTAGTAGTTTACTAAAAATATATCCTTATGTGTCTTCAATAAAATGAAGTCAGATTCCAAGGGGACATTTTTTTTTCATTGGAGGATTTCAGTGATTTGCACCAAAAGACAGCCGTATGCGTTTTGTTTTGCCTTTCGTTTTAATATATGTAGCTATCAAAAACTACTTTAGTATTTCTAAGTTACTTTTATCTGTTATCGGATATATTTTACGAAAGGAATATAAAATAATAAAATAAATAAAATTCCCTTAAGCAGCTACTTGCTACTTTAATACTCCATAAAGAAGAATCTGTGAGGAAGGCGAGACATGAGCAGAACAACAAATATCCATGCCTTACCAGGGGCTCGAACCATGTCATATGAAGAGAAAAATCGATATTTCTTTGATCATGTGATCGACACTGTCATAGCATGATATGGATCGGCCAACACCATTTCTTTTTAAACGTTTATGTGCACTTCTAAGACTATATAGATATTTATATTGTGCTCAGAAAGTACTGAAGTGTTTTTACGTTTAATTTTTCTAATGAAATGCAGGTTTTGAAGGATAATAACAATATGTACATAATATATATATCCCCAATTCAGCAATGGATATTACCAAATTGAATCGGAAAATCGTGAGTTTTTTCCAAACTATTCCATTGACTCTGTGAGAGTGATTCAGATCAATTCTGAATTTTCTAAGATTCTAAAGAGGGATACCGATTCCACTACTTCTAGAATTTTTTATATTGCCTCTCAAATATATACTGAGAGTAGAAAGAGTAATTATTTAAAGTTTGACCAAAATTCAAATCATTAGGCATAAGCGACTTAAAATAGTAACTACTTTAGGAGACATCTGATTAGGACATTGTAACTAAGAATTTAATTTTTAAATGATAGGACTTAGTTTATTACTGCATTTAATAAACTAAAGTAATTTCATAAGTAGCATTCAGAATTTTCAAGCAAAGTTTTTGTTGTTTTCATGAAGTTCAACTTTTTATAGTAGTCAGTATATAATGCAAATTGATCTGGAATGGTTCGATCCCAATTTCAGTAGTTAAAATAAAGTGTATTTGTTTTGAAATTTTTTTGTTTAACTTCTTCACCTATTTTATCTAGTTTAAATTATGTATTTTTTAGTTTTTATTTAAATTGTTTTTAGAGAAAAATAAATTTTTGTAACATATATTAGTACCTTAGTCTTAGAGTTTGCTGATCAAAAAAAATTGACAATATAATTTGTTTCATAAATGATCAAATAATTTTGAAAAAATTAAATAAGTGAAAGATTTAAATAATGATAGAAATATTATGAATTATTTCTAATAAACTAGTGAAATTCTACAGAAAATACGGCAAAATTAATTAATTTTTTAAAAACTGAATTTAAAATGCAAAAAATACAGTAAAAACCTTGTAATTTTCTTAAAGCATGTGTATAAAATTTATCAATCGTTTTCTTTCTAAATTTTCATAATTATCTTAACATTAATTAAAATGTTCTTTTGGTATGTAACATGATCATTTTCTGTTGATTGTAATTTTTTTAAAATTTTAAAGTTGACTTATTTATTCCCCAGTGATGATGCACAGAACTGGCCAGATCTAACACCTAATGCCCGACCCCGCCTTCTCGTGATGCAGGCTGTTAGTACCTTTCAAAAGAGATATTCTCTTTTGGAGGGGAACGGAAGGGGAGGGCTGCTAGTTCAGTATGGCCTACTGATCTGGTCATCTATGGCCACTTTTTTTCCAACCCTGCTGAGGAGTGGTCAACTTCACACAGTCCTGACTATTTTTACTTACTAGACGACTTGTTTATGGATTTGAGCTTGATTATGGATCCTGGACTTGCTGCACTGGTGGGCCTCTGTGGAGGGAGAATCTGCCATTGTGTTTTCTGTTTACTTTCTGGGTTGCCAGCCCTAAGTGAACAGAGGCATGGCATACCTTATGTCAGCTGGTGGATAATCCTAATCAGAGGCCATCGCAGGTACCTGAACCTCACTTAGCTAGTAAGTTAGCTGACAAGCCTAAACTGGAGTAATGTGTCTCAGGCAGGCCATATGACTCTTGAAAAAGTCCACTTGAAAAGGTGGTGCCTGAAGTTTCTACCAGCATCGGTGACTTCAGCCTTTAGCGGAGGGGAAACAGGTCTTTGCCCCATGCCTGCGATCAGGGGGCTGTTTGATATTGTTGGCCCTACCTATCTATTGGTCTGTAAATGGTAGCTAGGTAGTCACTGGAAGGAGAGCTATGCACCAATCCCCTGTGATGATGCATAGAACTGGCCAGGCCTAGCACCTAATGTCCGACCCCGCCTTCTCGTGGTGCAGACCGTTAGTACCTTTCAAAAGAGATACTCTTGTGGAAGTGAACGGAAGGGGAGGGCTGCCAGATTAGTGTGGCCTACTGATCTGGACAACTATGGCTACTTTTCTTTTTTTTCTACCCTGCTGAGGAGTGGTCAACCACACAAAGTCCTGGTGCTGACCATATAAACCCACTGGACTGGACAGATATATGGCTCTGAGCTTGATTATGGATCCTGATTTTGCTGCACTGGTGGGCTTCTGTGGAGGGAAAACCTTCCGCTGTGTTTTCTGTTTGTTTGTGGGTTGACAGCCCCAAGTGAATAGATTCGCAGGATATGTTTATCAGCTGGTGGATAATCCTGAGCAGAGGTCATCGCAGGCACCTGAACTCTTTGCTTCTATTGGCATCGTCAAATTCTACATTGGAGGAAGCCTTCCAGTGTAGATGGCTTCAGCCTTTAGTGGTGGGGGAACGGGTCTTTGCCCCAAGTCTGCGATTAGGGGGCTGTTTGATATTGTCGCCATTCCCTCTCTCAGTAAACATAGTTTATTTAAACATCGTACTAACCATTTTCTCTCCATAAGTAATTGGAATGTGAGGACACTGCACAGAGCTTTTTCTCTTGATGTCCTTACACAAGAATTCCACCATTATAATTTAGATATTCTTGGCTTGCAAGAGACCAGATGGACAGTAAAGGTCAGATTCTTAAAAATAATCTTAAATTTCTCTTTTCAGGGAGGGACGACAATAAGCATCACCAACGCGTGGGTCTGCTTCTCAGCAGACACGCTAGTGATGCTCTTCTAGGCTACGAGTGCATTAATGAAAGGTTTCTTACAGCAAAATTTCAGACAAGCGTTAAAGACCTGAATGTTATCTGCTCTTATGCCCCCACTGAGGATGCTGATGAGGATGAGAAGGATAGGTTTTATGAACAACTTCAGGATATTTTGAATTCTGTCAAGAAAGGAGATATTACCCTTGTTCTTGGTGACTTCAATGCCAAAGTTGGTACTGACTCTGACCTTTGGGGAGGGGTGATTGGCCCTTTTGGTATTGGTAGCTGCAATGGCCATGGGCAACGTCTCCTACAGGTAAGTAAACTCAATGGTTTCAGAATAACTAACACATATTACAAACACCGCGACATACATAAGTACACTTGGGTTTCACCTGATGGGCTGCATAGGAATATGATTGATTATATATTAATTAACAGCAAATGGGCTAGTTCTGTTAGAAATACCAGGGCATATAGGGGAGCTGAAATTGGATATGACCATTATCTTGTTAAAAGTGTCTTGCAACTTAAGCTTAAAAAGTATTGTGCTAGGGTTAAAAAATTTGTTTTTAATACTGAAGCTCTGAAAGACCCAGTTATAGCCAAAGCTTACCATGATAGGTTACTTAGGCATTATGACAGTCATGGTATGCTTACTACTGAAGTTGAGGAAGAATGGGATCATTTTAAACAGGCTTTTTTGGACACTAACAGTACTCTTTTAGGAAAAAAAGAGAAGAGGAGGCAGAATTATTTAAGTGATAAGGCACTTAAGCTTATTTTGGAAAGAAAGAACTGCAGGAATGTCCTTAATCAGTACGCTACTAGTCCTAATAGAAAGGATTACAGAGAGCTTAATAAACGGGTAAAGGATCAGTTAGCTACTGATAAGAATCTTTGGCTTTATGGCTTGGATGACAAAGCCGAGGAAGCAGTTAGACAACACAACAGCAGAGAGCTGTACCAGATAGTTAATGTTTTATGTGGTAGAAAATGGACAGGCATACAGGGATTGAAGGATAAACAAGGTAAGGTTATAGAAGGTGAGGATTCTGTCATGGCTAGGTAGGCTGAGCATTTCAGTGATGTTTTAAACAATGTCGTTAGTTCTACTCTCATTGTTTGTAATGATGATAGATGCATTGGTGGCTTTAATGTTGGCCCTATAACACAATCTGCAGTTTTTTTTGACTGTTTCCAAACTTAAACTTCATAAATCCCCAGGGGTAGATAAAATTACTACAGAAATGCTTAGAGCTGGTAATGTTTCTGTTACCACTTGGATGACTGAAATTTTGAATATCTTTTATGATAAAGTCATGGTTCCTAAGGATTTTACCAGAGCTACTATTATCCCGATTTTCAAAAAAGGTGATCGTAGTTCTTGTGATAACTATAGGGGTATCAGCCTACTCTCTGTTCCAGGTAAAGTTCTTTGCATGATTGTGCTTAATAGAATTAAGAATCTGGTTGACAGGCAATTGCTTGATGAGCAATGTGGATTCAGAAGTGGTAGGGGATGTGTATATCAGATATTTTCCCTTAGGCAGATTCTTGAGAAATGTTTAGAGTTTCAGAAACCTTTGGTTGCTAGCTTTGTTGATTTCAAAAAGGCTTTCGACTCTGTTGATCGTCATAATTTGTGGTTGATTGTGGGATCATATGACATACCAGACAAGTTAGTTAACATAATGAAAGCTCTGTATAATAATACTGAGTCATGTGTGAGAGTTGGTAAGGCTTGTAGTAATTGGTTTAGCATTGCTTCTGGTGTTCTACAAGGGTGCATTATTGTCTCCTTTTCTCTTTAGTTTGGTTATTGATTATGTTATGTGAAATTCACTTCGAGGGAAAAATTTTGGCCTAAAATGGGCTGGAGATATGAAAATTTCTGATTTAGATTATGCTGATGATTTAGCCCTTTTGGCAAATGATGTTGATGGGTTGAACTCTTTCATTCAAGCTGTTGACGAGACTGGTAGTAGAGTAGGTTTGGTTATAAACAGAGAGAAAACTAAAATGATGAAAATTGGTCAGGCAGGTTGTGATTCAGTTCATCTGAATGGTTGCAGTCTTGAGCAGGTGTCACAGTTTAATTACCTTGGGAGCTATGTAACAGATACTGGTGATGTGCGGCATGAGATTAACAGACGAATTGAGGTTGCTGCCGGAACTTTTAAGAATCTATGGAGATTGTGGAGAAATAGGCGTATACACCTGAAGACTAAAATTAGACTGTATAATAGTTTGGTTCTTTCTAGGGTTAGTTATGGTAGTGAAACTTGAACACTGTGTAAACAAGATAACAGGAAACTTGATGCTTTTGATTTTAGATGCTTACGCAATATCTTGGTTATTAGATGGTTTAACTTTGTAACTAATGATGAGGTTGGGCAAAAGAGTCTGCAACCTCATTTAAGCAGCATATTGTGCAGAGAGAGAGACTCCGTTGGTTTGGCCATGTTGCCTGTATGAATAATTATAGATTGGCAAATAGGGTTATGAACAGTGTGCCTAAAGGCCTCAGAATGATGGGGAGACCTAGGATGCTGTGGGCAGACAATGTCAAACAGGACCTTGTTAAAATTCATGTGCAGTGGCTGGATGCAAGAGATATAGCTCAGGACAGATATGCTTGGAGCATTAAACTGCATGGTCTGGTTGGACCTCCGTGGCCCATGGCTCCTTGAGGCTGATGATGATGATGAAGTAAAAATTAAATTTTCTGTGAAGTCAGAGACAATTTTTTAAATTAATATTCAGGGATAAATATCTTTACTCTTTATTTTTGTTATTGGCTGTTTTAAAATAAATTTCTATATGCATTACCAGATGCATTTTTGTACTACATGCCTGTATAAAACCTTATTAAAATAAGGATTTTTTTTGTCAGACTATTTATTTTTAGAAAAAAACAGAATTATATGCTGATTTATTTTGCATACAACATGCCATAATTGCTTTCATTGGTTATTTGGCAAAAAAAGTTCTAAAGTTAATTTTTTTTTGACTGAACACAGTTAAAAAAAAAGCATGACCACATGGTACAATTCAGTTTTGTACTCCTGGCATTGTAAGGATTAAAGAAACTATATGTATTTAGAGAGGAAGTGACAATAGTATCAAAAAACCCTTTAATCACAGACATGAGGCATAGACTTGTTCCTCCGACTATTAAAAGCTACCTACTTTCAAAAAGGAATGATCAGTAGCTACTATGCCAAGGGTGGAAGCATCTAGGAAACAGCAGACTTCGTGGGCTGTTCACGTGGTGCTGTAGTAAGGGTGTACCAAGAATGGACCGCTGGCACACCTAGTACCGTCAGACGTCATAACTGTGAAGCCCCAAAGGCCATCGACCCTAGAGGAGAACGTTGCCTCGTTGACTGGTAAAGGGCAATCGATGCGCAACAGTGAAGCAGTTGACCACTCAAATGAATGCTGGGGCACCCAGGTACCTATCCTTGATAACAGTAGAACGAACCCTGTTATGCATGCGTCTCCAGAGTTGACACTGTGTAAAGGCACCCATGTTAACCAAGGTCCATTGGCACTGACGCCTGCAGTTTGCACTGGGCTACCATCATTGGACTGTGGAAGAATGGGAAAAGGTTGCCTTCTGTGACGAATCTAGGTTTCTACTCCACAGAAGTGATGGGCGGTGGCAGATACGGCGTCAGGCACACGAGAACCAACACCCGGACACGCTTGTCAGTCAAGTACAGGCTGGCGGTGGCAGTGTGCATGTCTGGGGGGATGTTTTCCTGGTATGACCTGGGACCGCTGGTACCACTGGATGGGTCCCTGAATTCCAATGGCTACCTTTCCATCCTCGCTGACCACATGCATCCCTTCATGTTGGATGTTTACCCTGGTGGTGATGGTGTCTACCAACAGGACAATGCGCCCTGCCATGTCCCTAAGGTGGTGCATGACTGGTTCCAGGAACATGACAATAATGTCTCCATTCTCCCTTGGCTGGCGAAATTGCCCGACCTTAATCCCATAGAGCACTTGTGGGACCATTTGGATCGACAGGTTCGGCATGTGGACCCACAACCATGTCATCTCCGTATCCTGCTGGAGTCTGAATGGGCACGTGTGCCTCTGGCAACCTTTCAGGGCCTCATTGCTTTCTTGCCACTGTCATCCACGCTAAGTGTGGCTATTCCCATTATTATGTAGCTGATCATATTATTCTGATACGACAGTGTATACACTAGTGTCCCAAAGTTAAGCATAGTTTACAAAATGGGCTATATTGAACAAACAATGAGCAACCAAAGGTACCTGCAGATAATGGCAGGCACAAGCATGTGACACATATAATTTGTATAAGAGATAAGAACTGGAAACCTGTAATGATATAAATAATGGGATAGATGGGGAAAACCTCATTGCTTGTCGCCAGCGCATTCTGTTTGTGTCGAAACAATTTGTTGCTGTAACATTGTCACACAGGCAGCATATGGATGTCCTTATGTGTGGTTGGGCTGTCTGGATGTTGGAATCGGCCAAACACAGTCAGAGTAATAGCTGTGCACTAATCTCTGGTGTCAAGGCTAGGAGAAGGTACCTAGAGACAGAAAATGTTAGTCGTCTACACATGCAGGGTCGACCATGACTCAGATGGCTCTGGATGACTTATGTGGCACTAACAGCAATTTTTACTGTCAATTTTAATTATATTTATATATATAAGTTTATAATCTGGTAAAATTTTCCAGGTAATTAAATAATATTATTACCACTAATGTTGTATTTGCTGTAGTTTCTAAGACGCAGAATGTTTAAAATTCTGATTCATTCATACATTACTCGCATCCCATGGCAGAGTGTTTTGCATGCTTAGCTTTTGAGAGAAAGGGATATGGTATGAAGTCATGGATGTGTTTGTTGATCACTCTGCTGAGTCCAGCATTTCTAATAGATTTTCTATGGCATAATGAACTGAATGAAAGGTAAGTAAATTTAATGGTTTGAGAATAACTAACACTTATTACAAACATTGGATTTCACCAGATGGGATACATAAGAATATGATTGATTATTTATTAATTAACAGCAAATGGGCTAGTTCTGTTAGGAATACCAGGTCATATAGGGGAGCTGAATTTGGATCTGATCTTGCAACTTAAACTTAAGAATGTTGTGCTAAGGTTAAAAAAGTTACCTTTAACCCTGAAGCTCTGAAAGGTCCTGTTATAGCCAAAGCTTATCATGATAGGATACTTAGTCGTCATGACAGTCCTATTTTGCCTATTACTGAAGTTGAGGAAGAATGGGATCATTTTAAACAGGCTTTTCTTGAAACTAATAGTACTCTTTTGGGTAAAAAGGAGCAGAGGAGGCAAAATTATTTGAGTGATAAGGCACTTGAGCTTATTTCAGAAAGAAAGAACTGCAGGAACCTACTAAATCAATACCCTACTAGTCCCAACAGGAAGCATCGATAATTACGAAATTTGACACGCAAATGGACCATCTTTGAGATTTAGCTCCTCTAAACATCCCTGCCCTCGGCCAACAGAGCACAACAATGCACTTGGAAAGGCCTTCATCCATTGGGTAGAATGTAAAGCCATGGGCCCATGTTCAGGAGAGTCATGCCCTGTGTATGTTAAGCACACACTGGAGGGCCTTGATAGGAGGCCTAACAGTTGTCCAGTAGTCACCTTCCCCTAATCTCTGAGCCCTTGGGCTCCTTGTGACCAGGTCATTTGCTGTTGTGTCAAAAAAGTGCTGCTCAGAGATAAAACAACCCAACCCTATAACTTTCATGATTGACCCGTGTTAGGGAGATACAGTAGTACTGTTTAGACCAATTCAGTGAAAAAATCTGAAATCCAAGAATGACAATCGGAAAATAGTAGAAAATCAAATATTGAAGTAGATTTTGATTAAATCTATACCTTATCTGCAGTAATATTTTTCAGATAAAAAGTTAGGAAAGTTTAAATTTGTTTTATGATTGAAACAGTATGAAAGGGATAATATTTTATGTCATCATCATTCTCAAGCAGCCAGGGGCTACAGAGATCCAACCAGAATGTGCAATTTAGTTCTCCAAAGCATATTTGTCCTGACCTATGTCTGCTGCATCTGGCCATTGCACTCCAATTTGAACAAGGTCCTGTTTGATATTGTCTGCCCACTGCATCCTAGGTCTCCCCCTCTTTCTGAGGCCTTTAGGCACATAGTTGATAACCCTATTCACCAATCTATAATTATCCACACGGGCAACATGGCCAAACCAACTTAGTCTCTCTCTGCACAATATGTTGCTCAGATCAGGATGCCGACTCCTTTGCCTAACCTCTTCATTACTTACAAAGTTGAACCACCTAATGTCCAAGATACTGCATAAGCATCTAGAATCCTGTTATATTGTTTACAAAGTGTCCAAGTTTCACTACTGATCCTAGAATGAACCAAACTATTATACAGTCTAATTTTAGTCTTTAGGTGTATATGCCTATTTCTCCACACTCTCCATAGATTCTTAAAAGTCCCAGCAGCAATCCCTATTTTTCTGTTAATCTGATGCTGCACATCACCATTATCTGTTACATAGCTCCCAAGGTAATTAAATTGTGACACCTGCTCAAGACTGCAACCATTCAGATTAACTGAATCACAGCCTGCCTGACCAATTTTCATCACTTTAGTTTTCTCTCTGTTTATAACCAAACCTACTCTACTACCAGTCTCATCAACAGCTCGAATGAAAGAGTTCATCTCATCAACTTCATTTGCCAAAAAGGCTAAATCATCAGCATAATCTAAATCACAAATTTTGGTATCTCCAGACCATTTAATGCAAAAATCTTTTCCTTGAAGTGATTTTCGCATAACATAATCAATAACCAAACAAAAGAGAAAAGGAGACAAAATACTCCCTTTCAAACACCAGAAGCAATGCTGAACCAATTGCTACAAGCCTTACCAACTCTCACACACGACTCAGTGTTGATATAGAGAGCCTTTCATTATATTAACTAATTTTTATGGTATGCCATACGACCTCACAATCAGCCACAAATTATGATAATTAACAGAGTTGAAAACCTTTTTGAAATCAACAAAGCTAGCAACCAAAGGTTTCTGAAATTCTAAACATTTGTCAATAATCTGCCTGAGGGAAAATATCTGATCTACACATCCCCTACCACTTCTGAATCCACATTGCTCATCACGCAATTGCCTGTCAACCAGATTCTTAATTCTATTAAGCACAATCATGCAAAGAACTTTACCTGGAATAGAAAGTAGGATAATTTCCCTATAGTTATCGCAAAAACTGCGATCATCTTTTTTAAAAACAGGGATAATAATAATAATAGCTATGGTAAAATCCTTAGGAACCATGCCTTTATCATAAATAAAAATAAATAAATACCCCCTCAAGCAGCTGCTTGCCACATAGGTCTGACAGGAGCCTGTCAGTTTATATGCCATAGTAGAAGATCTGTGAGAATGGCAGGACCTTAGCAGAAAAACACCACAAACATCCATGCTTATCCTTGGCTCAAACCCAGGTCCCTTAGATCAGTAGCCAAGCACGTTAACCTCTCGGCTTTTATCATAAAAGATATTCAAAATTTCAGTCATCCATGTGGTAACCAAAACATTTACATTTCTAAGCATTTCCGCAGTAATTTTATCTACCCCTGGGGATTTACGTAGTTGAAGTTTAGAAATAGCCAAAATAACTTCAGACTGCGTTATAGGGCCAACATTAAAGTAATGCATCTATCATCATTAGAAGCAATGGGAGTAGAACTAACCACATTGGTTAGAACTTCACTGAAATGTTTAGCCCACCTAGCCATGACAGAATCCTCACCTTATATATAACCTTACCTTGTTTATCCTTTAATCCCTGTATACCTGTCCATTTTCTACCACACAAAACATTAACTATTTGGTAAAGCTCTCTGCTGTTTTGCTGTCTAACTGCTTCCTTGGCTTTGTCAGCCAAGCCATCAAGCCATAGATTCTTATCAGCAGCTAATTGATCCTTTACACATTTATTAAGCTCTCTGGAATGCTTTCTATTAGGACTAGTAGGGTATTGATTCAGGACATTTCTGCAGTTCTTTCTTTCTGAAATAAGCTCAAGTGCCTTATCACTCAAATAATTTTGTCTCTTCTGCTCCTTTTTTTTAAAAAAAAAACTACTGTTAGTTTCCAAAAAAGCCTGTTTAAAATGGTCCCATTCTCCCTCAACTTCAGTAGTAAGCATAGCATGACTGTCATAATGACTAGTAACCTATCATGGTAAGCTTTGGCTATAACTGGGTCTTTCAGAGCTTCAGTATTAAAAGTAAATTTTTTAACCCTAGCACAACACTTTTTAAGTTTAAGTTGCAAGACCTTTTAACAAGGTAATGGTCAGAATCAATTTCAGCTCCCCTATATGACCTGGGTATTCCTAACAGAACTAGCCCATTTGCTATTAATTAATATAAAACACTGTGCAACAAATTTTCATAAAAGTCATGCCTCTGAACTAAAAGTAGCCATTGCTTAAAGATTTCAAGGTGCTGAACACAAATATGACAATAATATTTGTTGATTGGCTCTTGTTTAGGAGAGACAGAGATGGTCATGTATAAGCAACTCAGGTAGCATTGAGTACATAGGTAACCATTTTGCAATGCTGTATTTTAAACTCCAGATTGCAACATATTGTGTTGTATTGCATCAGCCTGTCATACACACAACTAAATCCCTGGAGGTATTGCATCCTTGTGTGATGCAATGTAGTTGAGTCATTACATCCTGCTTTATGATTGCAGACAAAAGATGATGCAATCGTTAGTTGTAAGCGATGTCTCGTAGGGTGAGCAAGTCGTTTGAGTGATTCCCATTTACCCCTGAGTCAAGTACAGAACAAGTGATCCTTGCAGTTTTAATCCAGTAGTAGTGATGCCTTGTAAGTGTGTTAATAGTGCAGGTACATTTTGTTACATTTGCGAGGAAGTGACGTTTGCATGCCAGAAAAGGGTCATTACTCCAATAGTGAAAGTGGTATATGAGTTTTATTTTGGATGTATGATCGGGGACCAGGACAAGACCTGGGTCCCACACGTATGCTGCAGTACGTATGCAAAAAATCTTCCGAAGTGGCTGAAAGGCGAAATAGTGGTGATGCTGTTTGCTTTTCCTATGGTTTGGAGAGAGCCAAGCAAATGTGCAAATGACTGCTACTTCTGCATGGTTCCACCTGTTTCTGGAGGCATCACAAGGAAAAAGAAGTGGACAATAGCATATCCAAATATACAATCTGCTCTCCGGAAGCCTTCTGTTCCCAGACCTCCAAAAGAATTTTCCATCGATTCAGTCAATGAGGAGGGAGTGTGAACCGACATCTGGTTCTCAGCAGCCTTCGGTATCTAGTGATGATCCATACGTCTGCCATTGTGTTTCATCTGTGCCACACATTCTCACCGAAGAAGAAATGAATGATCTTGTTCACAATCTGGAGCTGTCCAAGGCCAAAGTAGAGTTACTTGGATCCACTTGAACAATGGAATCTTTTCAAGGAAAATGTCCAAGTGACTTCGTTTCGAACTCGTCTTGAGCAATTTGCGCCTTACTTCAGAAAGATGACCTTGTGTTCTGCTCCAATGTATGATGACTCTGATGAATGCCCTCGGAATCAAACATGACCCTCAAGAATGGCGACTATTCATAGACTCCTCGAAATTGAGTCTCAAGGCAGTGTTGCTGCATAATGGAAATCAACTTCCATCCATTTTGGTTGGACATGCTGTCTACATGAAAGAAACCTACAACAACCTAAAACAGCTGTTGAACTGTCTTCATACAGCAAGTATGGCTGGCATCTCTGTTGTGACTTGAAGGTAGTGGCTCTGTTGATGGGTCTGCAGCAGGGATATACGAAGTACTGCTGTTTCTTATGTGAATGGGACAGCCGAGCAAAGTCTTTGCACTAGATGAAGAGAGACTGGCTTCAGAGGAAATCTCTGAAGGTCGGAGAGTAGACTGGATCACCCAGACTGGCAGAAATGCACAAAATCCTGCTACTGTTCTTACACATCAAATTCAGTATGATGAAAAACTTCGTAAATGCCATGGACCAGATTGCATTAGTTTTCAAGTACTTGGCTTACAAATTCCCTCGACTGAGCGAAGAAAAAATTAAGGAGTGAATTTTTGTGGGTCCTCAGATCAGCGAGCTGTTCAGAGACCACAGATGTTCGACAACCTGCTTCAGGGTGACGTGAAAAAGGCTTGGGATGCGTTTCATCTGGTGTCAACTAAATTCCTCGGGAATGTCAGGGCAGACAACTACAAGAAACTGGTTAAGGACATGACTCACAAATTTGGCTGCAGTATGTCCTTAAAGATCCACTTTCTCCATTCTCACTTAGAATTCTTCCCCAACAACTTGGCATGGTTAGTGATGAGCACAGTGAACGTTTTCACCAAGACATTGCAACGATGGAGAAACGATACTAGGGAAACTGGGTCCATTTCAATGTTGGCTGACTACTGTTGGATGATCGCCAGAGATGATCCTGAGGAGCTGTACAAGCGACGGGCAAAGCGACATAGGAAGTAGAAGCTGTTAATGATGAGCACAGTGAACGTTTTCACCAAGACATTGCAACGATGGAAGAACGATACCAGGGAAACTGGTCCATTTTAATGTTGGCTGACTACTGTTGGATGCTCGCCAGAGATGATCCTGAGTAGCTATACAATTATCAAAGATTTCTTTACAAATTATACAGTTTAATTTTTTTTAAACTACATCCATGTAAAATTCAGGACATCATATACTTATAATTCATCTTCGATTGATACCATGTCAGATCAATACAGCTTCCAATCTCGACCTCTCTAATTCGATGAAATTCAATATAGTAATAGTAGTAGTGCGAATACTCAAACATAAACAGCAAAAGCTATTAAAAAAGCATTTAAAAAGTAAAAAAGCATAAACAGCAAAAGCTAGTAAGCGACGTCGGGAAGTAGAAGCGGAGTTTTCCCGATACATGTCATATGTACGTTTTACTCTATTATATAAGAAACTATTGCGGATTGCTCAGAAATCGTAGCCAATTTTGCATTTTCATTGTCATATTTGTGTTCAGCACCTTGAAATCTTTAAGAAATGGCTACTTTTAGTTCAGAGGCATGACTTTTATGAAAATTTGTTGCCCAGTGTAATATATATAGAACAGAAATTTGAAAAATTAGTGATAGTTTTTATCAGATATTCCACTGACAGCAGTGATCTACCAACTTTTCTGAAAGAGATGTGGGAAATGCAACTTTTTAGATTTAAGGGTTGAAAGACGAATACTTTTTTGTGTTGTATAATTACTAATGGAATACTATATAATGTAAATAATATAATAATAATATAATAAATATATAATTTTCCTATCATCCGCTAGCCCAAATTAAAACTTTTAAGGAACGAAACAGTTGGTAAAGGAAAAACTTCATTTTCTTTGAAAACGAGATTCTCATATGCGTCCTTCTAGTTAAATTTATATTTTTTTCTCGTTCTAGTAATAATGAGCTTCTGGGATAGAGAGCTAGAGCGACGTGCAACAATTTTGAAACAAAAGTGAACTGATTCGAGAAATAAGCTCTTATTTAAAAAAAAGCAGGACTATGTGCGAAATAGTCATTCCACGTGAAACCATCACAGGAAAAGTGGTATTTTGAACCTGGCCATTTTTGAATTTAATTAAATTTGCTGAGTTAGCGACTCGCCAATTATGAAATTGGTACTTACCGAAAAATTCTTTTGCGATAATTTCAGGTTTTTGTGAACCGACGGAATCTTTGAAATAGTCGCTTACAAAACGCAGAGTACAAATTTCTGCAGTCTACCTCTTGTTTAAAGAGTAATTCTAATTACTGAACATTCCACTGAACATTCTTTTCTATTAGAAAATAAACCTTTCCTCTTTGACACTGTTCACAATTTAAAATGCATCAGAAACAACTGGATTAATCAAAAGGATCACTGTTTTAGAACTTAAATTTATAGCACATAAAAATATATCGGTTTGTAATATGTTATACACTGCTCTACCAGTATGTTAGAGAATTTCCATGTTATGTCAATGGGAATCTTAATTCGAAATCTTATAGCTTCTAAAATTTTCATTAAATGGAAAAATGTGACAAAGTTTAAAGATTATAATCAAATCTATTTAAAACTCGATTTTCAACAATATTCGTTCACTATATAAAGACTTACGGAGGCTAGAATATTTCATAAGAGTATTATCTCATAAGAATTTAGCTCAGAAATTAATAAAACTTAAATTTCGTACTGTTTCAAATTATATAATGAAATAAATAATTTTAGAGGTTTACAGTGATTATTTCAATATTAGACAGTTCTGAATAATTTTTGTAAAAAGAAAAATTTATTGTCAAATATTTCAACTTTCATAACTCCTTAAAAACAACGAATATTGTTGAAATTCAAGATGTAAATAGTGATTATGTTCGTTAATTTATCTTCAGTCACATTTTCCCATTAAATGCATATATTGGAAGTTACAGAGTTTCGTATTTAGATTCCCATTGACGTCACATGAAAATTGTTTTGGTATGACAGTATTTATTTATCAAGATATTTATAGAGTGGATTTGAGTAATGAGAAATAATTTCGGTTTCTTGTTAGAATGTCGGAGCTTATTGTTTCCCACTAAGATGGTGAATATTAATCAGAAATTTGTTTCCTTTTCCGATTAAAAATCTCGGAATTTCGTTTTGTTTATATATTTTAAAAGTTTGTTTATTTTAAAAAGTAGCGCTAGAGATAAAATTTGAAATCATAAAACCATGAAAAATGTCTAACAGATGAAATAAATCATAATTAAGTTAATAAAAAGTTCAGTAAGGAAGTGAACGATTTTACTTTATTAGTACAGCACGTTGTTGGAGAAGGGACACTGTTTTAGCACATAAAAATATATCAGTTTGTAATATCTTATACACTGCTCTACCAGTATATTAGAGAATTTCCATGTTATGTGAATGGGAATCTTAATTCGAAGCCTTATAACTTCTAAAATTTGTATTAAATGGAAAAATGTGACAAAGTCTAAAGATCATAATCAAATCAAAATTTAAATCTCGATTTTCAACAATGTTCGTTCACTATATAAAGACTTATGGAGGCTAGAATATTTCATAAGAGTATTATCCCATAAGAATTTAGCTCAGAAATTAATAAAACTTAAATTTTGTACTGTTTCAAATTATATAATGAAATAAATATAAATAATTTTAGAGGTTTACAGTGATTATTTCAATATTAGACAATTCTGAATAATTTTTGTAAAAAAAATATTAACTCCTTAAAAACAACAAATATTGACCACAGTTTTGACCTCTTTAACCTCCCCAGCTGAAGGGCGGTAGCGTTCCTTAAGAGAGCCTTGGTGCGACTGAACTCGGTACGATTGATCCGTGAAATTTTGGATTTTTTTGGGAAGGAGGGGAAATAATCTGAAATATTCCATGATATTCCTATGTCAGATGCTTTCATTTGAGATATAACTTATTACTCAGTAATCGTTTGAGTATTTCCCCCCTTTTTTTCAGGGGAAGTTTAGTTACTTCCCCCCCCCCCAAAAAAAAAGCGGGGAAGAAACTAAAATAATTAAACCTTGCTTAAAGTAAAACATATCATTTCGAGAATTCAAATAAAAGCTTGAAATTGAAACCATTTTAACTTTTTTTGCATATAGATATTACTTTTTAAATAAGAGACTGGTTGCAGAAATTTGTTTTAATCTAGTATTAGTCATTAGGCTCCTATCAGACCTCTTTGGCAAGCAGGTACTTGAGGGGATATTTATTTATAATACTGTCAAAGCTTATTTCAAGACCTTTCAAAGGAGACTAATTTTAATATTGTAGTGTAAATAGAATGCGAGTTATCAACGTTTAAAGAAGCTTAAACAGTTTAAATTTTGAATATTTTTGACACTGAATTAGCTTTTGCTGTTTATGTTTGAATATTCGCACTACTACTATTACTATATTGAATTTCATCGAATTAGAGAGGTCGAGATTGGAAGCTGTATTGATTTGACATGGTATCAATCGAAGATGAATTATAAGTATATGATGTCCTGAATTTTACATGGATGTAGTTAAAAATAAATTAAAGTGTATAATTTGTGAAGAAACGTGCTCACTTTAGTTGCAAAATGGCAATACGCGTACAATAAATATTATTGCAGTTGAAATTCATTTTTACTAATCTTCGCGTTAAATAGTACTTTTTACATTGTACAACTAAGTTTGTTTATAAAAATAATAATAAATACCCCCTCAAGCAGCTGCTTACCACAGAGGTCTGACAGGAGCCTGTCAGTTTATATGTTTGTTTAGGGGTATCCAATTTATATAATATTTGAGAACCGACAACTGCAGTAGAAGTTCTTTTAAGGAAGTGTGAGCTGTGTGAAGAATTGAACTAATTTTCATTCCTATTCTATGTTATTTGAAACAAATAAACGTTGGAAGTTGTTTTTAGCACACTCACACAATTCACTGAAGTTTTTAAATCGACATTTTAGAGTTTACAGCTTGATGACAGATTTTTTTTTTATCTGTACTCCAGTTCTTGGTATGTGTGTAGCCTGAGAAGAATTGATGTCTGTGATATAGTATCGGTTTCAACTGTTAGATATTTTAAAACCAGATTACGCGTTCGTTGAAGATTGAAGATAATTTTTATATTAAACCGCAGCGAATAAGGATCTTACTGCAAAGCGATTTGATGTAGGCTTTGCACTCTCGCTTCTTGACTAGAAAATGTGGCAGGCAATGTAAGTGTGCGTTGCTCGGCCGAGAGCAAAGCAGCTCACCTGCCCACCGCCAATCACCATGGCTTGCCAAGGCCACTCGCTAGTCCAACTGTGGCCGGCACGTGCTGCGGGCCATCAATCATGGCCGAATACCAGGGTGACGTGGCACTGGTTGGATCGCATAGTTGTCTGCCACGCCGACCGTAGTTCTTCCGCCGCACATAACACTGGTTGCTTTCATTGGGCAGGAAGACCACAATGCCTTTTGCTTCGAACTTTTTATGGAATAACATCAGTGTCACTGCGCTCTGTGTTAGCAACAATAATAACGGATTATCATAAATTTACCTAGCATATTATAGTTAAAAGTGTAGGTGGCTGAATCTGGATTCTTTCTCATCATTTAGACTTTTGCAAAATATTCTTTGGGGGTGGGGAGTAATTTTAATTCGTACTGTATATTTTCTTGTAAGTAAATGAAATATATTTCACAAACATCTTTCGAGAATATTAATTTTCACCGAAATGGGATTAGTGTGTTTTATAAGAGGGAAAGGATTAATAGCTGTTTCGAGCTTTGTTAGCATTGCACAGAGTATTGTTATCCCGCCGCCCAAAAGAATATATCATTTAACCCTTTAATGCCCAAGAAATCTGAGAAAAGGATAGAGGGTAGGAAAAACAAAGAAATAGCACAATTTGGACTAGTCCGTTTCAAATCTCGGTCGTTAAAAGGTTAAAACGCAACTCAACACTGTGTACTATGGAAACGTTACGAAATGTTTTAAATGTTTTTCGTTTAAAATGCACCATCATTTACTTGATTCTTACTTTTTAGAATATTATTAATAATAAATATCACATATAATTCGAATTTCGTAATGCATAGTTCGACATTATGGTATGAATCAGGGCCGGATTTACTGGGTGGGAGTAGGGGGTGGCGCAAGGGCCATGCCCCCATTCCTTGAGAATGCTAGTATGTGGTAATGGAGGCCGAAAAAATTTTTGAACTGGGGCATGTTTTACGCATTTTTCATGAATCTTTTTAAAAAACCTCTAAAATAGAAGAGAAAATATTACACTGCAATGCCCCCTTCCCCTTAATTTTTTTAGATCAGGCCTGGAATGAATAAGTTTTACAACTTCATAAAATATTGCTTCAGTTCCACACGGGCATAAACAAAATTTGTATTAAAATGCTAACATAATTTCAACTAAATTATTTTGAATATGATTCATATTCTCCTCCATTGAGGTAACATATCGTCACTGGCGAATGTGGGATCCTGGTTTTCAGAGATGACAAATTTTTTTACTTTCCGAAATTTCCACCCTTTAACAATAGTAATTCGTACTAATAGTGAGTGCAAAATGTAAATAGTAATGTATTATTAGCCCTACACAATGCAAAAAGAATATCTCATTTATCATTTAAAATGAAAAATGTGAATTTTCCTACCCCTTTGCCGTCTCATGGCCGAGTGGTTAGCGCGCTTGGCTACTGATCTAAGGGACCTGGGTTCGAGCCCCGGGTAAGGCATGGGTGTTTGTGTCGTTTTTCTGCTGAGGTCCTGCCATCCTCTCAGACCTTCTACTGTGGCATATAAACTGACAGGCTCCTGTCAGACCTCTGTGGCAAGCAGCTGCTTGAGTGGGTATTTATTATTTAAAGTTAAGTGTATATAAAATAAAATTATTTGTTTATTATTACTATATTGAAATATTATTTAAAATTAAGTGTTAAATTTATAGAAATAAGGAGCAACAGGGCGAATTTTAAGAAATTTTAATTTAATTGAAACATATGACTCAATTTTTCCATTCTTTATTAATACATTCATCAGAATTTCTAGAATAAATATATCGTTTGTAATATTATTTCAAGTTTACATTTACAGCCCTCTAACGATGGTAAATTAAGACCATTTGAAGGTTTGAAAACTATGAATCATTATATTCCGTTAGTGCCTATTCAACTCAAAAATAATTTTTCTTTAATTTCTCAAAACAAACAGTTGCGTCCCCCCCCCACAACTAAAATATCATACATCTAACACAAATAATATGTTTGCAATATTCGTTTAAAATTTTCCACAGAGGGCGCAATTAAAGATTTTGGGTGATTCTAAAAGTGTGAATTTTAGTTTATCAACGAACAAAGGGCGTAGCGAAGGAAGTATGGTTGTGGGGGAGGTAGATAACGAAAATTTTCCAACTCGGAAATCAAATTTTGCCAACTGAGAAATTACATAATTTTATTATGTCTCTGTCCCGGACGTTCCCAGAATTTCAGGGTGGGGGGGTTGTTTACATCTCCGAAGATTTTGCCATGATTTTACAAAAAAAGAACTTTTTTTACATCTGACCTGATTTTTACAAAGTCATTTCGAATTTTGCCAACTACCCAAGATATTGCCAAGTTGCCTCGATTTTGCCAACTCGCCATAATTTTACAGAAAAAAAATCCCAATTTTTACATCTCACCTGATTTTAGCCAAGTCACTTCGAATTTTGCTAACTGCCCTTAAATTTACAAAAAGAAATTCCAATTTTCACCTCACCTGGATTTTAGAAAGTCGCTTCGAATTTTGGCAACTCCGTTTTATATATATATATATTTTTTTTTGGGGGGGGGGGGCTATTCCACAGCTACGCCCCTGTTTATCAATACCTTTCCAACCAAAAAAGAATTTTTAACTTATCTCTAAAAATATCCTATAAAGCAAAAACAATTGCGTCTTTCCACCCTTTTTGGGAGTAAAGGTAAAAATCATTTTGCCAATGCACACTTCGTGATATTCACATTTCACAACCAACGTTTCAAATTTCTAATGTAATTACATCACTTGCAATATTAGTTTGAAATTTCACAATTTTTAACTTTTTTTCTGACGTTAGAGTGCGCAATTTTAGCTTTTTGGAAGTTTCCGAAAGTGCGAATCGTAATATTTCGTCAATGCCTGTCGAACCCAAAAAGAATTTTTAATCTATCTCTAAAAACAAAAAAAGTTTGATGTCTACAGACGGACAGGCAGTTTTTTTTTTTCCAGAAAACGATCTAAAAAGTAATATAAGAACAATAAGGAAATGGGAAAAATTAAAAAAAATAATATTAGAAACATTTCTAGTCTTAAGAGTTAAACACGAAGTTTGATTTGTCGCGAGAATCGCTAGTCACACGGAAAAAATGACGTTACCCGCAACAGTCATGGTCTTAACGAAGTTCACTGCCAAGCTCACTCAGACTGTGAGAGATATTATATTTTCTGGCACATTAAGAAGCAAGGAGAGGAATTTTTAATCGGGAAAACGAAGCTGATTGTTCACGGTCTGTTATTTATTCAAAGCTGTAGAAAAAAAAAAATCCCGGCTGTTCCTTTAAATAGTTGTATATCAAATTTCACCATAAATTTTGCATTTTTTATAGGCCCATTCCCGCAATGCAGGGGTCTATCAAGTACGCCTCTGATCCGGAGGATCCTATGAGGTCAAAAAATTTAGATTTATCGGTACTAGAGAGCTAAAAATTGGTTCTTGGGGGGTATTTTGAGGCTTAGAACACGTAAATATTGCGAAATTTTGGATTAGGTGGGTCTTTCGAGATCAAACATCGATGTACTAGTGTTAGAGAGCTAAAAAATCGGTGCCAAAGTCACCGATTGATTTCTAGTAAAACAAATGTAATAAGAAGCTTTCAAATCATTTTTGAAATTTTCGTGTTGTCGGCTTTTAAATACTTGAAATTTACAAAGCCATGTATGACAGTGATTGATTTAATAATATTTTTACTTTTCTGTGATGATTTTCATTTCGTAACAGGTTTATTTTTCTAAAGGTGGAATTGTATCAGTTACTATAGCATGTTCTTTTTTTAACAGTTAACTGTTCCTCACAGACCTTTGTTACATATATTACACTGACAGCTCCTATCACACCTCTGGCAAACAACTCTTGAGGAGTAAAATTTTTTTATTATCAATAGCTAAGTTTTTCCCTTAGGGCACTGCACAATGGATTAATTGGTTAGGTTAGAACTGTAAGTGAAAAAGAATTCACACGGCCGTGTGGAGATAGGGGAGGCTATGGTCAATACCATTAAGTGTGGTTTAAACATCCACAAGGAATAGCCGTGTTATAGCTTAGAGGCTCATGGCAGTTATTATGGATCTTGTGAATATTATTGAACAGAGTATAAATTGCATATACAGTGGACCCCCGATATAACGCGCATGTCGGGCGGGAAACAACACCCGCGTCATAAGGTGAACCGCGTTATACCGAGCGGCGCGGTGGCGACACAATAAATTTCACACTGTAAGCTTTTCTTTTACTCATCATGCATACAATAATTAAACACTATTCAAAATACATGCAGGAACTCAATACATACACAATTCTCAATACGCAGTAACAATAAAATGCGATACTCACTAACGCCGCCCCTCGATGCGAGAGCCTGTCCGTGGTGAGGGGACCACCCTGTGAAGGTTCCGCTGGCTCGGTTACCTTCACAGGGTCCTAAACGCTCGCCCGCGTGTTTGCCGTGCGCGGAGAGCCGTGTCCCTGGAAAGGAGGATCCTGGCAGTTGCTCAGGGGTCCCCGTCTTCTCTCCCCAGCTCATGACTGGTGGGGTCCCCTTTGGCCGTTTTGCCATTGGGGAGCCTGTCTGTCGCGGGGCTGGGCAGCGACTTCCGGGGCCACTGCTATACACTGCTTTGGCCTCTGCTTCAGGTAAATGGGAGGTCCTGGGGCGGCCCCCTCAGGATCAATCGGCTGGTGGGCTGGTCCTGCTAGGGTCAACTATGCTGTTCAGTGAGTAACCTTGTCCACCGTCCGGACAACGGTTTGCGAGTTTCCCCACACATTTACTAGTTTTGTAGTTTTCTTTCTTTTGTGAGGCCAGCTCTTGCCTCACACTTTATTGCTTTGTTGCTTCTTTTCTTTTGTGGGAACTCCGTCGAGTTTCCCACCATTTCTCTTTTACTTTTCCTTTTTGTTTTGTAGTGAGGGCTTGGCTCACTGGCTGTGTGGGTATGGTGCCCGGGCAGCCCTGGCGCCCAACTGGGCGTCCCCTTGTTGGACTCCATGGTGGGTGGGGACAACGGGCACTGAATTTTTTAAACACAACCATGAGTACACCTACTCATAATTCTTCGAACAATGCCGCGAAGAGGACGCGCCATGAACCCCCAACTTCTCTGTCTTTGCCTTCGTCTTCGTGTGTGTCTCCGTCTCCGAAGTTCCTGATCATCCACTCTACGGGTGATCAGGTTCTTGGGGACATGTCCCCTTTTTTTATCAACAAGGGTATTCAAGGTCTTGCGGGAGAGCCGAAATCTGTCAAGCGCCTAAGATCTGGTGACTTGCAGGTGGAGACTGCATGCTCCAAGCACTCGGAGCTTTTATTAAAGGTTACAGCGATTGGTGGAGTGGCAGTCGAAGTCACTCCACACAAAACGCTCAATTCCTCCCGGGGCGTGATCTCCGAGTGGGGCCTCCTCAAGGTTTCTGAGGAGGAAATCCTCTCGGAGCTTTCAGCCCAGGGGGTGATCGCAGTCCACCGGGTTTCGTCACGCCGTAATGGAAAGTTAGAGCCCACCAGGGTACTAATCCTAACTTTCAACACACCACGCCTGCCTACTTCCATCAAGGCAGGATACTTACACTGCGAGGTGCGGCCATTTATCCCCAACCCTCTGCGTTGCTTTCAATGCCAGAGGTTTGGCCATGCCCGCACCGCATGCCAGGGCAAGCCCACCTGTGCTCGTTGTGGCAGTCAGGATCATCTCAAACCTGACTGCACAGCAGAAAAGGCATGCTGTGTAAACTGCCGTGGTGAACATCCGGCGTACTCCCGCGACTGTCCGAAGTGGCTGGAGGAGAAAGAGGTACAGCGCCTCAAGACCCTTCATAACATCAGCTATCCAGAGGCGAGAAAGCTCGCTGCACCGCCTGCCCCACCTGGCAAGGTCTCCTATGCCGGTGCGGTTGCCGGAAAGCCCATCGTTAAGATGGCTTCTGTGGCGGTGCAGACCGACATCAGCGTTCCACCTGCTGAATCTTTCTCGCCTGCTGCCAAGTACCTCTTAACGCAGGCGAAGCCGACGTCGGTGTCCATCTCGACATCGACATCGGTTTCTATTCCTGTGTCTGTGCCTTCCACGTCCACCTCCGGAAGGCCCCCTCCACCCCGCCCACAGACAGCAAGACCTACGAAACCCAAGGGGCCCCCGCCGGGGCCCAAAAAGAAAATTTTACCTCCTCGTTCGGCGGTCTCTGATCCGTGTTGCTCGGACGACTCCGAGGACATGGACACCGACCGCCCTAATTTTCCTAAACCGTCGCTGGCGACGGTTAAAATAAATCGCAAGTCGTCCGCCACTTCCAAGACCTGAGATGGCCACACTCCTTCAATGGAACTGTCGTGGATTCCAGAGGAATATTGACGACATCAAGGTCCTCCTGAGGGCACACCAACCCCTTTGCGTGTGCCTTCAGGAGACATTCTTGCAGACAGCCAACAATCCCACTATCCGGCACTTTTCTCTCGTTCTCCGGGACCGGGATGGAGATGGTCCAGCTCACGGGGGTGTTGCCATCCTCGTGAGCAACCATTCTCCATTCCAGGTCATTCCCCTTACTACGAACTTAGAGGCGGTAGCCATCCGCCTCTTTGTGGGATTTTCGTTGACTGTCTGTTCTGTCTACCTCCCACCCGGAAGCATCGTTTTCCGGGACGACCTTGATGACCTCGTCTCGCAGCTGCCGTCCCCCTTCCTCATCATGGGGGACTTCAACGGACACAGTCCACTTTGGGGCAGTGCTGACACCAACGGGAGGGGCCGGGTCCTGGAGCAGTGGCTCCTGGATCCTTCTCTCTCCCTGTTGAACACCAGTGTCAGTACTTACTTTCATTCCCCAACCCGCTCTTTCACTGCCATTGACCTCACCATCTGCTCCTCCTCGATCCTTCCACTCTTTACATGGGAGGTCGAGGACAATCCATATGGAAGCGATCACCTCCCCGTGGTGTGCACCATCTCTCGTGGGGGGCCCTGCAGCCCTTCGCGTGTCTCCCGGTGGAGGCTTGATCGGGCTGACTGGAGTGGCTTCGAGCTCTTGTCTGAGCTTGATGATCACTCTGTCAGCCAGGAGCCCATCAATGTCGCAGTGGCGGAGTTCACGGACTGCATCGTCCATGCAGCTGCCTCTACTATTCCTCAGACCTCGACTCGGTTTCCACGGTTCCCAAAACCGTGGTGGAATCCCGACTGCACCGCAGCTCGTAAGGCTCAGAACAAGGCTTGGGGGGTGTTTCGGAGATATCCGACGTCCCCCAACCTCGAAGCATTCAAACGCGCCAGGGCGAAAGCCCGTTTCGTCCGGCGCCAGAGCCAGAAGGAATCTTGGATGAAATATACTTCTTCTATCACCCGCACGACCAGTTCTAAGGTTGTGTGGGATAAGGTCCGGAAGATGGGTGGGAAATACACGTCCCACTCATTATCGATCCTGGAGCACAATGGACAGGCAATTGCTGATCCTCGTGCAATTGCCGACACTCTGGGGGAGTCATTCTCCTCCATCTCCTCATCATCCTCGTACTCCCCCGAGTTTCTGGCCCAGAAGAGCAGGGCCGAACGCTCTCCGCTGTCCTTCCATTCGAATGGCCTGGAGTCTTACAACAGGCCATTCACAGCGGAGGAGCTTCGCCGTGCTCTGCACACTTCTCGTGCATCTGCTGTGGGGCCAGACAATGTCCATTATGCCATGCTCCAACATCTCTCACCATCGAGTAAGGATCGACTGCTCCGACTCTTCAACCGTATTTTCATCGAGGAGCAGTTTCCGGACTCCTGGCGGGAGGCCATCGTCTTGGCCTTCCCTAAGCCAGGAAAAGATCCCAAGATTCCTTCGAATTATCGTCCAATTGCGTTGACGAGCTGCGTCTGCAAGGTGTTGGAAAGGATGGTAAATACCAGGCTGGCCTGGTATTTGGAACATCACGGCCTTCTTTCCAACACCCAGTGTGGCTTTCGCAGGCACCGGTCTACTTTAGACCACCTGATCCGCCTCGAATCGGCGATCAGGAATTCTTTTTTACGTCGAGAGCACCTGGTGTCCATTTTCTTCGACATCGAAAAAGCGTACGACATGGCATGGAGATTCGGCATTCTTCGTGACCTTCACAGCTTTGGCTTGCGAGGTCACATGCCGATCTTCATTGCAAACTTTTTATCTTCTCGTATTTTTCGAGTTCGTGTCGGCAACACTCTGTCGCGGCCTTTCCCCCAAGACCAGGGGGTGCCACAAGGCTGCGTCCTGAGTGTTACGCTTTTCGCTGTCAAGATAAATTCCATTACACGGCAACTTCCTCCGACTGTAGGCAATGCCCTTTATGTTGATGACTTTAGCATCTTTTGCTCATCGTCCAGCATGAGGGTCATTGAACGACAACTGCAAACTGCCCTGAACAATCTCTCGGTTTGGGCGACGGCCAATGGGTTCCGGTTCTCCCCACAGAAGACCGCTTGTGTGCACTTTTGCCGCAAGCGTAATCTTCATCTGGACCCCGAGTTGCGGCTCGGGGGTAACATCATTCCAGTTGTGGCGGAGACCAAGTTTCTCGGTCTCATCTTCGACCGGAAATTGACCTTTTTATCTCATATTCGACATCTCAGGTCCAAGTGCACGCGGGCATTGAACATCATCAAGGTCCTCTCCTCCCTCTCTTGGGGGGCGGACCGATGTTCTTTGCTCCGCCTTTACCGTGCACCGGTCCAGAGTCTCTACGTTGAGACCGATGAACCATCTTTATCTATTCGCCGTCAGCATTGTCCCTACAGTATGCATCAAAATTGCGATCCCTGCCAGGCCATCCCACTTGGGACTGCGTTTTCAGTCCCAGGTGGGAAATGTTATACCAGAATCGGCCGACTGCCATTCGTCCTTTCGGTTTGCGTGTCCGAGGTTACCTGCGAGACATCAACACCAGTCTCGATAGCATCGCACAGTCGACAGCTGAGCCACTTCCACCTTGGCTCGCTGTTTCCCCTTCCTGCGATTTTTCCCTGTGCAGGACGGGGAAGGCCTTTACACCCGACTGTGTGTACCGGCAACTCTTTGCCAGCCATCGTGCTGCGCACCCGGACTTCTTGCCTGTCTTCACAGATGGCTCGAAGTCCGGCACTTCAGTGGGATCAGCCATGGTCTGCTGTGATGTAATCATTGCAGACCAGATCCCACAGCAGTGTTCCATCTTCACTGCTGAGTTGCATGCTATCAGCATTGCCTTGGACCATATAGCAGCTAAGCATCATCGTCGGTGTGTGCTTTACACCGACTCGCTTAGCTCGCTACAGGCTTTGATCTCGGTGAGGCATCGGCCTCACCCTGTTCTCTCCAAGATCCGCCAGCAGCTCCATCGTCTGGCAGCCACTACCACGATTCTCTTCTGTTGGGTGCCCGGTCATGTCGGAATCAGGGGCAATGATTTGGCAGATTCTGCTGCCAGATCAGCCACGCCCCTGTCCGACTCTCCGTTGCCGGTTCCATATGTGGATTTCCGGCAGCGTTTCACCATCGAGCTCCGGGCACAGTGGCAGAGATCTTGGTCTGAACAGGTTGCTAACAAGCTCTTCGAGATCAAACCCATTGTCAAACCGTGGCAGTCTTGTTTTCGCAGGAATCGTAAGGAGGAAGTTGTCCTTGCTCGGCTCCGCTTAGGTCACTCGTTTTTAACCCACTCTTTTCTCCTTAAGGCGGACGCAGTACCTAAGTGCGAGTTTTGTGACACCGTTTTAACGATCAAACATATTTTACTTTCATGTCCTGCTTTTACCTTTGAACGTCGACTCTATTTTAACTTTCACGATTTTACGTCCGAGCCCCTTACACTCGGACATCTTTTATCAGATCATTGTTGTTTTAACGCTGTTTTCCAATTTTTAAAATATACTGGATATTTTACTCGTCTATAGTTTTATTCGAATGTATAACCCAGGTCGCTTACACCTGGGTGCTTTTTATATTTATTCTACATTTATACCTTTGTTTCTTGTTAACTATGTTTCCTTTTATTGTTTTACATTTTTTTCTCTATATATATATAATACATTTTTAAATTTGGTTGTGGGTGTTATGACTTTTAGCTTTTATTTAGACATTCGTTTGGCGCATTATAGCCTGAGTTGCTAATGCGCCATTAAACCCAAAACAACCAACCAACCAACCACTAACGCCGCACGGACCTGTATAAACATGTTTGAACTTATCGCGAACGTTGCCCGCGCTATAACCGAGTGCGCGGTATAGCGAGCAGCGCTATAACGAAGGTCCACTGTACTACATTATTTTACATTTCTTTTTCGTTGTTTTCCTGGTTTGGTTTTTACCTCTGAGTAGGACTTTTTTGAACACAGTGGGCTGAATGATCAGGTCACAGACTCGAGGGCTCAGATAAGATTGCGGGAGGAAATCCACTGGACAACTGTTAGGAGACAGATGGAAGTCTCCCATCAAGGCTATTCAGTGTTTTCTGTTACGGGCACAGAGTATGCCTCTCCTGCAGACAGGGCCACGGTTTTGCGGCTTTTCCAAGCGTATCTGTCTCCCCTTTCTCACCGAGTACAGGCAGCTTATAACTACAGATTACGAGACTGGCTCCTTTACCGGGAGCCAACCTTCTCACCGTGTATTCGGGGAGAACAGAAGTAAAAATCTTATGATTTTTACTTCTGTTCTCCCCGAATACACGAATTTCACACGTTGCCATGAGTAAAAATCTTATGATTTTTACTCATGGCAACGTGTGAAAAAATATAAATTAAAAAATTTAAAAAATACCTATCTTCCTATAGGACCCTAAAAATTAGAAAATAAACCTAAAGCATATCGATGGTACAATTACCCACTCAGTTCGTATTCACTTCAAAGGAAGATAGGGCGTTGGCAGTCTTGTTGATGAGGAATAATCGCGCCCTATCTTCCTTTGAAACGAATACGAACTCAATGAATGATTGCACCATCGATATGCTTTAGGTTTATTTTCTACTTTTTGGGACCCTATTAGGAAGATAGGTATTTCTTAATTTTTTAATTTATATTTTTTTGTGGTTTATATTTTTTTGTGGTCACTAAAAACACCTACCATCAAAATATTTGTTGATATGAACATCAAAATATTTGATCATAAACATCAAGAATATTTACTCCTCTATTGGAGTCGTTTGTTGAGGTAGCCCACGACATTAAAGACGTCACAAACTTTGAGATACGACTCTTAAAGTCGACCCCCGCGAAAATCCCCTCCCACATTTTAGGGGGGAATAGTGGGGGCGAAACGATTACGAGTTTTCATATGACATCTAATTCGTAACTGTAGGCCCTCGCGTTTCGATGATATAGTCTGAACGTCGTTCAGATTTCCCGTTTTTTAGGTGGAAAGAGATCATGGGGGTTATTTTTTATACTCTACTACACGCCCAGCGTCACAAGCTCTCATTCGATACATAGCTCGTTACTTTCCGCACGCGTTCAGGAGATACAGAGGAACAATCATTTTCACATTGTCCCCTTATTTTAGGGGGAAAGAAAGCATGGGGTTCAATTTTTGATAGCCTATTACATTCTCCACGTCAGAAGCTTTCATTCGACATGTAGCTTGTTACTTTCGGTAGTCAAAGCTAAAAGCAAAAGTTCGGCATTCCTGTTCTGGAGATATAGTGGAACAATTGTTTCGCATTTCCCCTTTTTTAGGGGGGGGGGGGGGGTAGAAAGCATGGGGGTGGTCAATTTTTTATAATCTAGACCAATGATTTTCAACCGGTGTGCCGCGAAAAATTTTAAAGATAATTAATTAAATTATTTTCGAAAGAAGTCCAAAGCACAATAAGTGTACATATCAAAATTAAAATCTCTTTAAATTGATTATACGAGTATATCATTGTTATAATAAACGTATACATAATATAGTAAAAAATACATGTGCATAAGCAAAAATATATGTGCATACCACCTATCATGTTGGGTTCTCTTTGGTGAAAGAAAGCCATACACTGCAATGGTTGCGATGACTAGCAGTGTTGGTCGCTGGCTACACCGCGCTGCGGTATTTAAACCGTGATGGTACGTTTTGTTTGTGTTAATAAATAAATCAAAAAAGGTATACTCTTTTTTTTACTCTTTTTTTGATCATCGTAATTTAAGTGTGCCGCGGAAGTTTAACTATAGATTCAAGTGTGCCGTGAGATAAAAAAAGGTTGAAAAACACTGATCTAGACGCTGCCCGCGTCACAAGCCCCATTCGACACATAGCTGGTTACTTTTTGCACTCGCATTCAGGGGATATAAGGGAACAATCATTTTCATTCCCCTCCCTTTTTTTAGGTGGGAAGAAAGCGTGTGTGGGGGGGGGGGTCAATTTTTCGTAGCTTAGGACATTTCCCGCGTCCGAAACTTGACGTATATCTTGTTACTTTCGGCCTTCGCGTTCTGGTGATATATGGCTTAAAAATAGTTTTCACATTTCCCCTTTTTTATGGGGGGAAAAAGGATGGGAGTCAATTTTTTTATTGCCTATGACATTCCCCTCGTCGCAAGCTTTCATTTAGCACATAAATCATTAAGTTTCTCCATCGCGTTCGAAAGATATGGTGCAACAGCCTTTTGTCAAATCCGCAAACCAACCAACAGAAAACCGACAAATGTCAAATCCAAAAGCAATAGAAAGATAGGTAAAAATGGGGAAATGCGAAACAATGGTTCAGCTATTTCTCCAGAACGCGACTGCCGAAAGAACAAACTATATATCAAATGAAAGCTTCTGACACAGAGAATGTCGTAGGCTATGAAAAATCGATCACCCATGCTTTCTTCCCCGCCCCCTCTAAAAATAGAGGAAAATATGAAAATGATTGTTCCCCTATATTTCCTGAACACGAGTGCGGAAAGTAACGAACTATGTGTCAAATGAAAGCTTTTGACGCGGGGAGTGTCGAAGGCTATAAAAATTGACCACTCATGACTTATACCCCCCTAAAAAACGGGAAATATGAAAGTCGTTCTGCTATATTATCGGAATGCGAGGGCCTGCAACTACGAGTTAGATGTCAAATGAAAGGCGTATAATGACGGTCGTAAACTATTTCGAATTTCGCCCCAACTATTCCTCCTTGATAAAATGTGGGGGTGGGGGCGGATTTTCGCGGGGGCCGACTTTAAGGAGTCGTATCTCAAATTTTTGTGTTAAGAAATTTGTGACATCTCCAATGCCATGGGTTATCTCAAACATGACTCCAAAAGTGGGGGGGGGGGGGTAAACGTGCTCGATGTTTATTAATAAAAATAATAATAAATACCCCTCAAGCAGCTGCTTGCCACAGAGGTCTGACAGGAGCCTGTCAGTTTATATGCCACAGTAGGAGATCTGAGAGGATGGCAGGACCTCAGCAGAAGAACGACACACACATCTATGCCTAAGTCCGGGGCTCGATCCCAGGTCCCTTAGATCAGTAGCCAAGCGTGCTAACCACTCGGCCACGGGACGGATTTAGTCATGTATCAAATATTTCGAAGATAGGTGTTTTCAGTGACAATAAAAAAATAAAAAATTTAAAAATAGCTATCTTCCTGTAGGGCCTAAAAAGTAGAAATTAAATCTAAAGCATATCGATGGTGCAATCAGTCACTGAGTTCGTATTCGCTTCTAAGGAAGATAGGGCGCGATTTACTTACACAAGATTGTCGGCGCCCTATCTTCCCTTGGCGTGAATACGAACCTAGTGATTGATTGCGCCATCGATAAGCTTTAGGTTATTTCTACTTTTTAGGGTCCTACAGGAAGATAGGTAAAAAATACCTGTCGTCCCATTGTTTTTGGCTCTGAGATTTATCGGATGGTTGGTTTTTGCATTTCACAAAACCTTGTTCCACCATAATTTTTCCAACGCGATGGAGAAATTTGATGATTTATGTCTGTGAGCCTAACTCTATTAAAGCCTGTAACGTGGGGAGTGTCGTAGGCTATGAAAAATGACCCCCGTGCTCTCTTACCCCTTTAAAAAGGGGAAATGTGAAAACTATTCTTAAGCTATATCTCCAGAACGCGACTATCGAAAGAACAAACTATATATGTCAAATGAAATCTTCCGACGCGGGGAATGTCTTAGGCTGTGAAAAATTGACCACCCATGCTTTCTTTCCCCCCTAAATGTAGGGGAAAATATGAAAATGATTGTTCCCCTATATTTCCTGAACTCGAGTGCGGAAAGTAACGAGCAATGTGCCAAATGAAAGCTTGTGACGCTGGGAGTGTCAAAGGCTATAAAAATTACCTCCCCATGCTTTCTTCCCCCCTAAAAAAAAAGAAATGTGAAAGTCGCTCTGCTAAATCTTCCAAATGCGAGATCCTACAGCTATGATTTAAGTGTCAAATGAAAGCTCGTATAATGACGGTCGTAAACTATTTCGAATTTTGCCCCCACTATTACCCTTTGCTAAAATGGGGGGCGGGTTATCCTAGGGTTCGACTTTAACGAGTCGTATCTCAAATTGAAACTTGTGGCATCTCCAATGTCGTGGGCTACCTCAACATAACTCCAAATGGGTGGTTGTGCTTGATGTTTATGAGGCACATATCAAATTTTTTGAAGGTAGGTGTTTTTAGTGACAACAGAATATGAATTAAAAAGTTTTAAGAATACCTATCTTTTGAAAGAGCTCTAAAAAGTAGAAAATAAATCTAAAGCATATGGATGGTGAAATCAGTCACTGAGTTAGTATTCACTTCAAAGAAAGATAGGGCGCCGATTTACTTACTCGACAAGATTGCCGGCGCCCTATCTTTCTTTGAAGTGAATTCTTTGACTACCAGTCAAAGAAATCTGTATTCCGTTCCTTGTCGTGTAATAAATTAGATTCCCAGGTAAGTCAAGGAGTAGCTGATGTTCGACTCTCAAAAACAACGATAAAATGGGGAGTTTGTTTTTCAAAAAGAGTAATGCTGATGCATTGCTGTTACTTTTCGCAGTTATAATGTTATTTACTATAATAAATATTTTAAATAGTGCTTGACTGGAATAATTTTTAGCTGGATATTGTTAGTTTGTTGAAACTTCACATACTGTTTCCTTCTCAAGTCTGATCTTATTTTTCATGGAAGAAAAAATATATTTAAACGTGATAAAAATATTTTGCTGGCTATTGGAGATGCAGAAAGCGTACAAGTGCCTGTTACACTTTTGGTAATTGTGCCTAGCACAACACATGCATAAATCTTAGCAAAGGTGCAGCACACTATTACTTGCTCCTCGCCTTTTCGGTAGTGGGCCAGGTTCGTAATCTGCAGTTCCCAGGTTTGAATCCCCGCTAGGCCAGCGTTGAGATTTATCTCTAGAAAACTCCCTGCCTTCGGTCAGTAGAGGACACCGATGGGCTTGGAAAGGCCGCTGTCCTTCGGATGGGACATTAAGCCGCAGCCTCCTTGGGCAGGAGAGCCCTGTGCACGTTAAAGAACATGCTGGATGTCCTTGACGGGAGGCCCCTCCCCCAGCCTTCTCTGAGCCCTCGAGATCCTTGTGACCTGGCCATTTAGCGTAATGTGTGCAAAACATACCGCTCAGAGTTAAAACTACCCAATCGTCCCCTATTTTTTTCCAGGCATCGCATTTGCTTACGATATTAATATCGTTTTCGCGAACGTATTTGATCAAATTTTTTTATTTTAATAATAAAAGCCAATTAAGTACATTGGCGACAAAACCACTGAATTTTTTTAAAGTTGTCTTAAGTGCGAAAACTAATAAAAGTAGACTCCTCATAATAGACTTTGACCTAAATCTTACATACATCTGGAGCTCGTAACTAAAGGGTCTCTTCTGACCTATTTGAGAGTAATTTGACTTTCCCTAGTTAATGGGTAAGGGCCTATCTTTCCCCGAGAATCAAATATGAAACTCAAAAGTAACAAGTGGACTGCAAGACGGTGAACTGAGGAAAGTCCTATTTTAAGTGGGGGCGGGGGTGGCTCAGTCGGTAGCGCGCCAGGCTCGTAATCTGTAGTTTCCAGGTTCGAGTCCCAGCTGGGTCAGCGTTGAGGTTTATCTCCGCTAAACTCCCCGCCCTGCCCACGGTCAGTAGGGGACACCGATGGGCTTGGAAAGGCCGCCGTCCGTCGGATGGGACGTTAAGCCGTGGCCCCGTGTGTGGGAGAGCCATACCCTGTGCACGTTAAAGAACACGCTGGATGGCCTTGACGGGAGGCTACCATCTGTCTCCCAACAGCTGTTCCAGTGGGTCCCCTCCCCCAACCTTCTCTGAGCCTTCGGGGTCCATGTGACCTGGCCATTTAGCCCATTGTGTGCAAAAAAGTGCCGCTCAGAGGTAAAACAACCCAACCCTATTTTAAGTTGCTAATACAATATAATTACCAAAAGCATTCGGAACGCCGTTATTTTTAAAATAAGATTTTTTGAAAAATGTCGCTGTACGACATTTTTCAAAAAATTGGGGTCCATGTGATTTTTTGAAAAATGTCGCTGTATGAATTGAAGAGTTCAATCATATCTTAAATCTTTGTTTTTCGACAATTTAATATGATTTAAAAAGTTATGAAGGTGAAGCATTTAACAACAACATTGCTGATCAAACAGGGTTGGGTTGTTTTACCTCTGAGTGGCAGTTTTTTGCAAACAATAGGTGAAATGATAGGTCAGAAGGATCCCAAAGGTCAGAGAAGGTTGCGGAAGGGGACCCACTGGACAGCTGTTAGGAGACTGATGGAAGCCTCACGTCAAGGCCACCCAGCGTGTTATTTAACGTGCGCAGGGCATGGCTCTCGTGCACGCGTCGTCACGGCTTACCGACAACCTTTGCAAGCCCATCAATGTCCCTTTTCTCAAAGAGCGCAGAACGGGGTTAACAGAGAACATTCTTATGACAGGCTCAGCTGAGACTCGAACCTGGGATCGTCCGATTAGGAGCTGGCGAGGTACTGACTGATCCAATCCTTTCCACATTGATCATAACAATTTACTACAAAAAAATAAAACACTAATTTTGGAAGTTGATGTAATTATTCGTTCAATTGCGTTAATCTTGAAGAAAAATATTAGGACGAATATAATAGCAGTGTCTATTGTTAAAAGATTCCAACTTCAATAGCTATTGACATATTAAACTAATATATGTTGGAAAGTCGAGATTAAAGAAATATTAGGTCTTCAGTTTATCTTCAGTGACATTTTTCTGTAAAAAGCTTATTTTCAAAGCTAGGAAACGTTTTTTGCTTTTCATTCAAATAATATGGAAATGTTCGAACAATTTGGTAATGTATATTGTGTAGCATCATGGTTTTTTAAGGAAAGTAATGTAATAATCGATTTCAATTATCAGTTTGTATCAGCATCTACAATAATAAAATGAACAAAGTGAACTGATTAAGTAGGCCAGTGATAAGTAACTATTACACGTAGGTCGGTAAGTAATTGAGATTTGCACAGCAGGCGACTAGCGAGAAAATTTCAGTGGTATTGGAATAATTTTATATTAGATTATTCCGATTAGGATTACCGTTAATTAACATAGAGAGGGAAGTATTTACATTTTGTTTGCTGTTAAACTGGTGCGCCGCCCTGTACTGTCAGATCTATAAATTAATCTCGAAATTTCAAGAATGTTATGTTCAAGTATACGATATGTTGTGCACACTTCTCAAATTAAAAGTTTTACTTCTGCACGAAGTTACCGAAATTTCACGCTCAACTACTTAAAATCATATTTTAATTATCCTAGATTTTACGATGTGGAAAATTATTTTCTCCGAGTCATTTTACGTGAACCTATACTTGCCACTTATTCAGCCAATTATTCATTATTATATTAACAGGTATGGCAGGTATACAGGATGAAGCTGTTTGTAAAGGAAAAATTGTCTTGAGCCAGGTGGGATTCAACCCATGACCTCCGGATGACATATCTAGGTAATGGGCTAAGTGATCCTTGTGCTCTCACACAGAGAAGCAGGCATACATAGACGGAACTTACCAACATCAGAATAAGTGGCAAGTATAGGTTTGAATGTGATAGGCGACGTGTTGATTTCAAATAATACCGGCTTGGCGACATCCAAGGATCAGTTATTGGTTGAGTTTCTAGACTGGCGACACACCATCAGTTCTTAGTTGCAATAACATCGTTGAACAGGTATGGTTGGAACTGGAGATTTGTGTTCGAACTCGGTTTTTCGAGCCAGAATCATTTCGATAATTGTTGAGACCGATTTGGATAAAAAATTTCCATGACTCATCATAAGACATATATAGAGAAATGCATGTCTCTAATCATTTATTTTATTCATATATTATTAAGTATAACAGTTTTATTACAAATGTAACATTATCATTATTAAGCGCAATCATTTATTACAGATAGAGAATACGGAAAAAATATTAAAAAAACCGTATTAAATTATTTTTAATTCTAAAGGCTGATTAAAAGATTGACATTATAATGAAAAAATATGATATTTTTACCTGTTTTTTTCACAGTTACAAGAAATATTTGAAATTGAAATTATTCTGAGCCCGATCCTCGCTCTATTCCTAGCATCTCTCCTATTAAATTTTCACATTTCTAAACCTCTAAAAAGGCCATAAAAAGAATGAAGTTGAAGTCGGACGAAGAGTTGCAGTGAGTTGTCACAGACTTCCTCATGCAACAGCCAAAGTCGCTCAAGAGGATATATAATGTCGATACAAATGTCTCGAAAAGCAGGGCAAATTTGCAAAAGATCAATAAATGATTTGCGCATTATTTCAGACGTGTCTACGTTTCATTTGAGCAAACTTTATATATAACATACTGAGGAAAATTCTTGTTCCTTATGTTTAGTTTATTTTCAGTTTTTCTATATAGGAGGGATTTTTTTATCTCGTTTCAAGGAAAAAACGATAATAATTAGCCTTGTCGAGATAATGTATTAACTTTGCCGTCTCCCTGTTTGTTCATCTGTAGACGTCGAACTTTTTTATTTTAAGAGATAAATTAAAAATTCTTTTTTGGTTGCATAGTTGTCGATAGAATATTACGATTCACACTTTCCGAATTTCCCAAAAGCTAAAATTACCCCCTCTAAGGGTGGAAAAATTATAAAAAATTCAAACGAATATTGCGAACGATGAACGGCGTTCAAAAAGTTACTGACACTTGCCTGTAGATTTGCACTACTTCCTCCGAAGTTAACGAGCTACGACTTGTTTGAAAGCTTGTCTAAACTTGTCATGTTAAAAACAAAAGCCGTATCATCATTTCTCTCTTTGCTGGTGGCACGTAAAATTTGGGAATGGAAAAAAAAATTCTAATGTCCTCTTCCTTGAGTGAAAGTTTTATCAGAGGATTTGGGGATACGATCATTGTGGTCTGAGAAATCTGTGTGTTGCGGCTATGGAGCTTATTAACCACAGGAAAGATTTTAAATTTCCACAAAGATGCAGCTTGGGGACGATAGGGAAAAAAATTCATGCTTATTTTGAATTAGGGATCTTCTTATTTTGAATTAGGATCTTCGAAGCTCTGCTGCAGAGCTTCGAAGACCCTCATGCAGGAAGACCGAAGGAGACCGTGAGCGAGAGAACTATCACTGCTGTTCGTGAACTCATTAAGAAAAACCACACATCACCTTCAGGTAATAAGTTTAGATGTCGCTGTATCTATTGACAAAGTGGAAACAATATTCATCAACATTTAAAGTTCCGAAAGATCTGTGCCAAATGGGCACCCCACAAACTGACAGAACAGCAAAAAAGGGCTAGTCGACTCGTGCAAGGAGATACTGGCAATGTTTGAACCTAGTGGCCCCAAATAGTTAACAGACATATCGACTACTATGTTTGGGTTGCGGAAGATGAACCGCATCCCCAAATCTTGCGATGAAACTTTCGCTTAAGGAAGAGAGGATGCTCACATTTTTTTCGATCCCAAAGAGTGGTAGCCGTGGACACTTTACCTGCAAAAATGAATATAAATGGCCAATACTACATCAGCATTGTTTTTCCCCAAAAGGCTAATTATTAGCATCCAATAACAGCTGGGTCAAGTGTTCTCCTTCTTCATGGCAATACCAGTGCTTCCAAAACCCAGCAAGTTAAGGCCTATCTGGAGCAGAAAAAAATCAAACAGCTACCGCATCCTGCATAGTCACCTAATCCTGCACCATACTATTTTTGGTTTCCAAATATTAAAAAGGAACTTGCTGGGAAGCCTTTTCAAAGGATATAAGACCTTGCAAAATGCATTCATTCAGAGTTGCACAGGAGTACCACCAAACGTTCCAGAATTGGCGTAGATGTTTACAACTTTGCACAGATGCTGGAGGAGGGTACTTTGATGAACAGCAAAGTTTTGTTGAAGTAATTGCAATGGTTTTTGTTCAGCAGATGCATGTCAAGAACTTTTTGAATGCCTCTCGTATTTATGCTAAAAATTGGAAATATTGGTAGTGGTATGTGAAGGTGTTTTTCGCAGATTTTCAAATTTACCAGCTGTCCAGTCTCACTACAATGGTCACCTCAGCACCATAAAACCGCCCTCTCTATGATTTAGCTGTGAAGCTTTAACGGACAGTTAAAGATTGGTTACTACTGATATACATGGTCGTATCAGAATATGACCACTTACCATAGTATATGTATGGTAAGTGGTCATATTATTCTGATACGACTGTGTATGTTTGTGTGTTATCATGCAATTTATAATAAGAAAAGATGTAAAGGAAAACAAGGGACTCTTGAGTCAGTTTAAGTCCATCCAAACGAGTCAGAGAATCAGAACCTGGAACAATTTTTCCAGGATTTGGGGATGTAGATAGTGCCGAAATGACGGAATCTGAACCTGTAAAGTGATGAGGAGATTGCAGATGATCTGGTTCTGTCACTCTCTGCTCCTCCTCTTAAATATCACCCAATTGTTCAACATTGTTCTTAGCATACATATTACATTTTTAAGATAGACATAAAAATCATTTATTTTAATAATTCATTCATTAAATCATTAACACTGTTTTCTGTAGTATATATGCTTTTATATTTCCAAATAAGCTTTTTTTTTAATCTTTCGGCCACAGTCGGAGCTTATCCCATTATTTCTTGCGGGGAGAAAAAATTCCCGCTAACCGAGTAAATTGTTAGGTCCCCATTACCCTCGGATAATAAGAACCTCTTTTAATATGTCATCTTCGTAACTGTCATGCTTAGTGATGCCGATAGTGTTTTCTAAATGACGCCAACGTCTCATTCAGAATCCACCGAAGTTTCACAAGGTTAAACTAAAAGGATAACATATCGCCTCTGGCGAATGTGGGATGCACGTTTTCAGAGAAAATGAAGTTTTTGATTTTCCGCATTTTTCATCCTTCAACAGTAGTAATTTGTACTAATGAGTGATTGGAAAATGTAAATAATAAAATATTATTATCTCTATACAACACCAAAAGAATTTCTCATTTATCCCTTAAGATAAAAAAAATGTACTTATCCCCCAGTGTTAAGGAGCAAATCATCTAGTGTATATAAAATAGAATTATTACTATATCGAAATATTGAAATTTTTTAATTAAGTAATAAATTTATAAAATAAGGAGTAACTGGTTGAATTTTAACCAATTGTAATTTAATTAAAACGCATGTGATTATTAAATTTCTATTCTTCATCAACCATCCCAATACTAGAAATTCTAATTTTTAGCATAAATATATCGTTATATTACTTCAAGCTTTATATTTTCTGCATTTAGCGCCCACTAACGACGGTAAAAAAAAGTTTTCAATTTATACTAAAAACGAACAATTTTTGCTTAAAACACCAAATTGCCCTTTTCCAGGCTGTCACTGGTAAGTTCTTCGATGTTTGGCTGTTTCCAACGAACAGTGTTGATGCAGAGCGATCTCTGAATATGGATATAGATGATCGCAGGAGTATAAAACAGGGCAATTTATCTACGTTATGCTGTACTAGAATTCATCATTAGTATGTAAGATGCCAGTTGACCCCGCGAATTTTTGCATTTTTCAGCACGGTTGCTCCGCGAATTTCACCATTTTTTCCTGCGAAAAAATTACAGCCCTAGTTATAACCTCCGTGAGGGGAGGAAATTTTTTTCAAATTTTGTGAGAACTACAGATTTTAGAGTTAGCAACATTATGTGCAGTGTCAATTTTTTAGCAGTTTAGTTCTGTTTAATTGTTATTGTTGTTTTCTAAACGTATAGGCCCCGCATTTCCGAAGGCCATCATTGGGTAACAAATTGAGCTAACAGATCTAGTTGAGCTAACAATTGAGACAAATTGAGCTAACAGATCTCGAAATTTCTGGGGGCGCTGCCGTCACCTACTTTGTGAATGGAGTAGTACGTGTAGAAAGCTGCAATGAAGTTATCAATGAACATACGTTTGGCGGGGTTTAATTGTGACTGAAGTGGTGGAAAGCTGTGAATGAACTTATTGATGGGAAGAGTTATCAATAAGTTTCGCGCCAAAGTTTTGGCGTGGGTTTAACTAGTTTTGAATAAAAGTTGTGTGAGAAACAAGGGGCGGAATAAATTGGCCACAAGCCTTGGGGTTCCTTATTTCCAACTTTTTTTTAAATTTCATTTATCTGAAACCAGTGTTGGTGTAACTACAGGCATATACACATTCGTATCAGAATAATATGACCACCCACGGAATCACAGTGTACCCGCCCAGATGCGTCACAGAGTGCACATGAAAGGTCGACAACATGGATATATAAGTGGCCGGCCAGGACAGATGAGCCATAGTGCGTAACGTGAGCACAATGGGCAGAGGTATTGATTTGATGGACATTCAAACAGGAATGATCATCAGCTACTGCACCAAGGGTGGAAGCATCTTGGAAACAGCAGACTTTGTGGACTGTTTGTGAGGTGCTATAGTAAGGGTGTAGTAATGGACTGCTGGCACACTGAGTACTTCCAGATGTCATAACTGTGGAGCCCCAAAGGCCATTAACCCCAGAGGAGAATGTCGCTTCCGTCGACTGGTAAAGGGCAATCAACGCGCAACAGTGCAGCAATTGACCACTCAAATGAATTCTGGGGCACCCAGGTACGTGTCCTCGATAACAGTAGAGTGAACCCTGTTACAATGGGTCTCCGGAGTCGACACTGCATAAAGGTGCCCATGTTAACCAAGGTCCATTGGCAGCAACATCTGCAGTTCGCACGGGACTACCGTCATTGGACTGTGGAAGAGTAAAAAAAGGTTGCCTTCTCTGACGATTCGAGGTTTCTACTCCACACAAGTGATGGGTGGTGGCGGATATGGTGGTCAGACACACGAGAACCAACACCTGAACATGCTTGTCGGTCAAGTACAGGCTGGCAGTGTGCATGTCTGGGGGTATGTCTGGGACCGCTGGTACCACTGGATGGGTCCCTGAATACCAATGGCTACCCGTCCATCCTCGCTAACCACATGCATCCCTTCATGTTGGATGTTTGCCCTGGTGGTGATGGTGTCTACCAACAGGACAATGCGCTGTACCATGTTGCTAAGGTGGTGCATGACTGGTTCCAGGAATATGACAGCAATGTCTCCATTCTCCTTTGGCTGGCGAAATCGCCCAACCTCAGTCCATAGAGCACTTGTGGGACCATTTGGATTGACAGGTTCGGCGTGCGGACCCACAACCACATCGTCTCCAGAACCTCCATGCTCTTCTGGAGTCCGAATGAGCACGTATGCCTCTGGCAACCTTCCAGGGCCTCATTGCATCCATGCCACACCGTCTGACCGCTGTCATCCGGGCCAAGGGTGGTTATTCCCATTATTAGGTAGATGGTCATATTCTGATATGACTGTGTATATTATGTGGCAAAATCTCTTCAGTTGAAATGTAGTTGTTGAACTGATGAAATAATAAGCTAAAAAAATTGGGTTTTGTCTTGAGTGGGATTCGAACTCACGTCTCCTAAAAACATGGCAGTTATGCTAACCATTACACCATCATCGGCTAACTGTTTTTTTAGCTGGTGTGACATAAACTTCCTTATGTTTTTTTTTTATTTGATTCGCACAGTGGCACCATCTATCCGGGAAGTGCACAACTGTGTTGTCACAGACATATTTGTCACTCACGGCATTAAATCAATAATTCAGTACACATATTTATTTATTCTCTACCATTAAATCCTTAACATCATATTTAATTCACTTCATATTCTCAGTATAATATTTTCTTAATATTCAATCTTCAACAACTACTACTTCAGTAGCAAAGAATCGCAGGATATATCCTGTAGACATGAAACTCATGAAGTAATAAGCTGAAAGAATTTTTAGTATAAATGCAAAATAAGGAAATATATGTTATCATTTTTACTTTGTATATGCAGTACTGTCGCCCAATGGTTCGCACCAGTTCAGTCAATCACTTGTTAAAACAACAAAAAAAAATTGGAAAACAAGAAAATATTAATACGGTAATAATTACACTGGTTTACAATGTTTTTATAACACGAGCAATTGTAGCTGCCTCTAACTGTTTTTCAGGTGCTGATTTCACATCTGGCCTTTAGAAATGTCTAGCACATCACGTTTTTATGTTATTCGTCATTTTGACTCCTTGTAAGATCTTCCTATACCAACACCTCCAGGCAACTGGAAGGATACTAGATATTTTACTTTTGCTGTTGGCAACACTGTTTGCCAAGCGGGAGAAAACGCGTAACAGTAACCTAAACATCAGACCGCCATTCTTGTTGTTTTCATTGTAGGAGGAAAACGTGATGTAGGTTGAAGAGTGAATTTTGGCATTTAAATGGCACAAAGGCAGCGTTGCAGATGTGTTAATATGCCAGATAAGTTTGTTATATGTGTAAAAATTATATTTTAAAATTCCAGGGTCGTTTTTTGACAAAGATTGTGAAGAAAGCTTATGACTTGTATTTTGGATGTCATGTTGGAGATTAGGACAAAACATAGGCTCCACATGTGTGCTGCATTTCGTGCTTTGTTGGCCTGAATGAATGGTTGAAAGACAAAATCCATGTCCTTTGCAATTCCAATGGTTTGGCATGAGCTTGCATGTCACTTGCATGATTGTTATTTTTGTTTAACTAAAGTGTTGGGCTTTTCAAAAAAGAACAAAAGCAAAATACAATATCCAAATGTGCCTTTAGCCACAAGGCCAGTTCCTCATGGAGAAGGGGCGGAGGTGGGGTTGGCTCATTCGGTAACGTGCAGTTTGCAGGTTTGAGTCCCAGCTGGGTCAGCGTTGAGATTTCTCTCCGCAAATCTCCCCGTTCTGCCCACGGTCAGTCGGGGGACACTGATGGGCTTGAAAAGGCCGCAGTCCATTGGATGAGATGTTAAGCTGTGGCCCCGTGAGCGCGTGAACCATACCCTGTGTACGTTAAAGAATACGCTGGATGGCCTCGACAGGAGGCTATTTCCCAATAGCTGTTCCAGTGGGTTCCCCTCCCCCAACCTTCTCTGAGCCTTCGGGGCCCTTGTGGCCTGGCCATTTAGCCCATTGTGTGCAAAAAAGTGCTGCTCAGGGTAAAACAACCAACCTTATGGAGATCTTCCTATACCAACACCTCCAACCAACTGGGAGGGGATGGATTCACATTCATCAGAGGAAGACTTTGAGGCACCTACAGATCCTAATCCTACATACACCCCTAAAAATTTAGACGAGCCTCATCTGATTCAGCAAAATGAACTAAATGATCTTGTTCGAGATCTAGGACTTTCCAAACAACAAGTTGAGGTTTTAGGTTCAAGACTTCAAGTTTGAAATCTTCTGGCCAAGGGTACCAGATTTTCTCTGTTCAAAAAGAGAAATTTGGCTTTATCCGCTTATTACGAGATGCCAGATGGTTTGTGTTTCTGCACAAATATGTCAGGGGTGATGGAAGAAATTGGAACTCACGACCCTAAGGAATAGCATCTATTTATAGATTGGTCAAAATTCAGCTTAGAAGTTGTTCTTTTGCATAAAGGAACCAAAAACCTTCCATTCCAGTGATGCACGCTGTGGGAATGAAGGAAACATGAAAGCATGGCAAAAAATACTCAGTGCTGTAAAATATGACCAGTTTAAGTGGACAATATAAGTCATACCTCTCTTGCTCGGGGGCGGGGGTGGCTCAGTCGGTAGCGTGCCAGTCTCGTAATCTGTAGTTCCCAGGTTCGAGTCCCAGCTGGGTCAGCATTGAGATTTATCTCCGCAAAAATTCCCCGCCCTGCCCACGGTCAGTAGGGGACACCGATGGGCTTGGAAAGGTCGCCGTCCGTCGGATGGGCGTTAAGCCGTGGCCCCATGTGCGGGAGAGCCATACCCTGTGCACGTTAAAGAACATGCTGGATGTCCTTGACGGGAGGCCCCTCCCCCAGCCTTCTCTGAGCCCTCAGATCCTTGTGACCTGGCCATTTAGCGTAAGGTGTGCAAAAAATACCGCTCAGAGTTAAAACTACCCAATCGTCCCCTATTCTTTTCCAGGCATCGCATTTGCTTACGATATTAATATCGTTTTCGCGAACGTATTTGATCAAATTTTTTTATTTTAATAATAAAAGCCAATTAAGTACATTGGCGACAAAACCACTGAATTTTTTTAAAGTTGTCTTAAGTGCGAAAACTAATAAAAGTAGACTCCTCATAATAGACTTTGACCTAAATCTTACATACATCTGGAGCTCGTAACTAAAGGGTCTCTTCTGACCTATTTGAGAGTAATTTGACTTTCCCTAGTTAATGGGTAAGGGCCTATCTTTCCCCGAGAATCAAATATGAAACTCAAAAGTAACAAGTGGACTGCAAGACGGTGAACTGAGGAAAGTCCTATTTTAAGTGGGGGCGGGGGTGGCTCAGTCGGTAGCGCGCCAGGCTCGTAATCTGTAGTTTCCAGGTTCGAGTCCCAGCTGGGTCAGCGTTGAGGTTTATCTCCGCTAAACTCCCCGCCCTGCCCACGGTCAGTAGGGGACACCGATGGGCTTGGAAAGGCCGCCGTCCGTCGGATGGGACGTTAAGCCGTGGCCCCGTGTGTGGGAGAGCCATACCCTGTGCACGTTAAAGAACACGCTGGATGGCCTTGACGGGAGGCTACCATCTGTCTCCCAACAGCTGTTCCAGTGGGTCCCCTCCCCCAACCTTCTCTGAGCCTTCGGGGTCCATGTGACCTGGCCATTTAGCCCATTGTGTGCAAAAAAGTGCCGCTCAGAGGTAAAACAACCCAAACCCAACTCAACTCTCTTGCTCGGCTTCACAAAAATTTCCTGTTTTCTGTGTTTGTGCGACAGTAGGGGCCAGAAAGGAACACTATCAAACAAAAGACTGGCCCAAAAGAGATTTTTTATTCCTATAAAGAGTAATGTGAGGTATAAGCCGCTAGTTGACCCTTCTGATGTTCTGCCCACCACTACACATCAAACTGGGACTTATGAAATACTTTGTAAAGGCTATGGACAAAACTGGTAAATGGTTTTTGCACTTGAAGGAAAATTTTCCAAAACTAAGTGATGCCAAACTCAAAGAAAGGATCTTTGTTGGTCCTCAGATCAGGAAGCTACTGAATGATACTGTCTTTGAAGAAAAACTGAATATGAAGGAGCGCAATGCATGGAAATCCTTCATGTCTGTGTTCCAGGTTTTTCTGGGGAATCACAAAGAGGAAAACTACCATCAGCTCATTCAAGATCTCAAAAACTTTGAAAATCTTGGCTGCCGAATGTCTTTAAAGATCCATTTTTTGCACTTGCATCTCGTCTTCTTTCCCAAGAATTTATGAGCTGTCAGTGATGACGAAGGGGAAAGATTTCACCCGGATATCCGAACCATGGAGGAGAGATACCACGGCAGGTGGGACCCAGCAATGATGGGTGACTACTGCTGGTTCTTTTAGAAGGAAGATACCTCAGCACGTAAAAGACAAAAATGAACTTCTTGTAAATATAAAAGATCCTTACCTATGTTTTCTAATTTTGTGTTTCAATATTGTATCATTTGTTACTTTATGTTCAGTGGTCTATAACTATGATGTTTCTAATTTTTTTTCACTGTAATCATGTTATTAATTAATGAGTTTTAAGTTGCAATTTAATAAAATTGTCACATTTATTTTCATTTCCCAGATATGCGTATTCATTGAAATTTGATATACATCAATCCGTAATTTAAAAAAAACTGTACTGCTGCAGATTTTTTACAGCCATATTTGAATTCAGCGCTCCAAAATTAGTTAAAAACATCCTATTTGAAAAAAAAAAAGTTTCAATTTGTCGTCTAATGTTATTAGTAATGAAATAAATACATAAATGTAAATAGAATTGTTGTTATTGCTTTTTCTGCTATTGATTCTTAAAAATTTTGGTTTAAAAATAATGAAATAAAAATTGCAATTAGGAGACCCAGTTATGAAATGATAGGATGACACCGCTGTAAGTTTTCTAATAATATATATTAAGGTATACAATCGAAAGTACTAAAGACAGTCACGTACTAGGATTTAGATTCGGGGATTGGGGAGGAGCTCAGAATTTAATATCGGAGAGATTTGAGAATCTAGTGTCGAGGGAGGAGAAAATTTATTTTCGGGGGAGGGAAGAATTTAGTTTGCGATGAGTTAGAATAAGACTTGAGTAGGGTCTGTAAATGGTAGCTAGGTAGTCACTGAAAGGAGAGCTATGCACCAATCCCTTGTGATGATGCATAGAACCGGCCAGGCCTAGTACCTACCTTGAGTAGGGTCTGTAAATGATAGCTAGGTAGTCACTGGAAAGAGAGCTATGCACCAATCCCCTGTGATGATGCATAGAACCGGCCAGGCCTAGTACCTAATGTCCGACCCCGCCTTCTCGTGGTGCAGACCGTTAGTACCTTTCAAAAGAGATACTCTCTTGTGGAAGTGAACGGAAGGGGAGGGCTGCCAGATTAGTGTGGCCTACTGATCTGGACAACTATGGCTACTTTTCTTTTTTTTTTCTACCCTGCTGTGGAGTGGTCAACCACACGGTCCTGGTGCTGACCATATAAACCCACTGGACTGGACAGATATATGGCTCTGAGCTTGATTATGGATCCTGATTTTGCTGCACTGGTGGGCTTCTGTGGAGGGAAAATCTTCCGCTGTGTTTTCTGTTTGTTTGTGGGTTGACAGCCCCAAGTGAATAGATTCACAGGATATGTTTATCAGCTGGTGGATAATCCTGAGCAGAAGTCATCGCAGGCACCTGAACTCTTTGCTTCTATTGGCATCGTCAAATTCTACATTGGAGGAAGCCTTCCAGTGTAGATGGCTTCAGCCTTTAGTGGTGGGGGAACGGGTCTTTGCCCCATGTCTGTGATTAGGGGGCTGTTTGATATTGTCGGCATTCCCTCTCTCAATAAACATAGTTTCTTTAAACATCCCACTAACTATTTTCTCTCCATAGGTAGTTGGAATGTGAGGACTCTGCACATAGCTTTTTCTCTTTATGTCCTCAAACAAGAATTCCACCATTATAATTTAGATATTCTTGGTTTGCAAGAGACCAGATGGACAGATAAAGGTCAGATTCTTAAAAATAATCTTAAATTTCTCTTTTCAGGGAGGGACGACAATAAGCATCACCAAGGCGTGGGTCTGCTGCTCAGCAGACATGTTAGTGATGCTCTTCTAGGATATGAGTGCATTAATAAAAGGTTTCTTATAGCAAAATTTCAGACAAGCATTAAAGACTTGAATGTTATCTGCTTTTATGCCTCCACTGAGGATGAGAAGGATAGGTTTTATGAACAACTTCAGGATATTTCTGTCAAGAAAGGAGATATTACCCTTGTTCTTGATGACTTCAATGCCAAAGTTGGTACTGACTCTGATATTTGGGGAGGAGTAATAGGCCCTTTTGGTATTGGTAGCTGCAATGGGCAACGTCTCCTACAGGTAAATAAACTCAATCAGTTATAGCCAAAGCTTACCATGATAGGTTACTTAGTCATTATGACAGTCATGGTATGCTTACTACTGAAGTTGAGGAAGAATGGGATCGTTTTAAACAGGCTTTTTTGGACACTAACAGTACTCTTTTAGGAAAAAAGGAGCAGAAGAGACAGAATTATCTGAGTGATAAGGCACTTGAGCTTATTTCGGAAAGAAAGAACTGCAGGAATGTCCTTAATCAATACCCTACTAGTCCTAATAGAAAGCATTACAGAGAACTTAATAAACGTGTAAAAGATCAGTTAGTTGCTGATAAGAATCTTTGGCTTGATGGTTTGGCTGACAAAGCCGAGGAAGCAGTTAGACAGCACAACAGCAGAGAGCTGTACCAGACGGTTAATGTTTTGTGTGGTAGAAAACGGACAGGCATACAAGGATTGACGGATAAACAAGGTAAGGTTATAGAAGGGGAGGATTCTGTCATGGATAGGTGGGCTGAGCACTTCAGTGATGTTCTAAACAATGCGGTTAGTTCTACTCTCATTGTTTGCAATGATGATAGATGCATTGGTGGCTTTAATGTTGGCCCCATAACACAATCTGAAGTTATTTTGGCTATTTCTAAACTTAAACTTCATAATTCTCCAGGGGTAGATGAAATTACCACGGAAATGCTTAGAGCTGGGAATGTTTCGGCTACCACTTGGATGACTGAAATTCTGAATATCTTTTATGATAAAGGCATGGTTCCTTTATCATAAAATCCTTACCAGAGCTATCTTAAGCTTACTTATTATTATCTTAAGCTTACTTATTATCTTATTATTATGGTAATCCTTACCAGAGCTATTATTATCCCTATTTTCAAAAAATCTGATCGCAGTTCTTGTGATAACTATAGGGGTATCAGCCTACTCTCTGTTCCAGGTAAAATTTTTTTCATGATTGTGCTTAATAGAATTAAGAATCTGGTTGACAGTCAATTGCGTGATGAGCAGTGTGGATTCAGAAGTGGTAGGGGATGTGTGGATCAGATATTTTCACTTAGGCAGATTCTTGAGAAATGTTTAGACTTTCAGAAACCTTTGGTTGCTAGCTTTGTTGATTTCAAAAAGGCTTTCGACTCTGTTGATCGTCATAATTTGTGGTTGATTGTGAAATCATATGGTATACCAGACAAGTTAGTTAACATAATGAAAGCTCTCTATAATAACACTGAGTCGTGTGTGAGAGTTGGTAAGGCTTGTAGCAATTGGTTTAGCATTACTTCTGATGTTCGACAAGGGTGCATTTTGTCTGCTTTCCTCTTTAGCTTGGTTATTGATTATGTTATGCGAAATTCACTTCAAGGGAAAGATTTTGGTCTTAAATGGACTGGAGATACGAAAATTTCTGATTTAGATTATGCTGATGATTTAGCCCTTTTGGCAAATGATGTTGATGGGATGAACTCTTTCATTCGAGCTGTTGATGAGACTGGTAGTAGAGTAGGTTTGGTTATAAACAGAGAGAAAACTAAAGTGATGAAAATTGGTCATGCAGGCTGTGATTCAGTTAATCTGAATGGTTGCATTCTTGAGCAGGTGTTACAGTTTAATTATCTTGGGAGCTATGTAACCGATAATGGTGATGTGCGGCATGAGATTAACAGACGAATAGGGATTGCTGCCAGGACTTTTAAGAATCTATGGAGAGTGTGGAGAAATAGGCGTATACACCTAAAGACTAAAATTAGACTGTATAATAGTTTGGTTCTTTCTAGGGTTAGTTATGGTAGTGAAACTTGGACACTTTGTAAACAAGATAACAGAAAACTAGATGCTTTTGATTCCAGATGCTTACGCAGTATCTTGGGCATTAGATGGTTCAACTTTGTAACTAATGATGAGGTTAGGCAAAGGAGTTTGCAACCTCCTTTAAGCAGCATATTGTGCAGAGAGAGACTCCGTTGGTTTGGCCATGTTGCCCGTATGAATAATTATAGATTGGCGAATAGGGTTATGAACAGTGTGCCTAAAGGCCTCAGAAAGAAGGGGAGACCTAGGATGCGGTGGGCAGACAATGTCAAACAGGACCTTGTTAGAATTGGTGTGCAGTGGCCAGATGCAGTAGATGTAGCTCCGGATAGACTTGCTTGGAGAACTAAATTGCACGGTCTGGTTGGACCTCCGTAGCCCATGGCTGCTTTAGAATGATGATGATGATGAGGGTTTCCCAACTACTAAAATATTCCATCCCACAGGAAAGACTAAATGAAATTCTATATGAAAAAAAAAATTTATGTTTTTTTTTTTACATCTACTTTTAAGTGTCGGGCATAAAATATGGGGTTAAAGTTGTACAAAAACGCCTGTTTTGGATTTCAAAGCATGTAGACACGTTTCAGGTTTCGCATAAGACGACCGGATATTCGGGGGGGGGGAGGAAGAATTCTCCATCCCCCTAGATACATCCCTGACTGAAGGATCATAATCCTTAGTACTGTAATAATTTTTGTGCACAGATTGATATTTTAGAAAAAGTTGTTAAAATTTCCTGAGTAAGTTTTAAAATAATGTGAAATTTCCTTCAGAAAAATTAAAGAAACAAAGTAAATTCATTCAAAAATATTGATATAATGCAATCAATGTTATTCTGTTTTATTCATAATTATAAACAAAAATGTCTTCTAATAGCTTTAAATCCAAATTATTTCTTTTGTTAGAGAGAGTCCATTTAAGTATATAAAAAAAAACTTTAGATACCTGAGTTGTATGTACTGCTAGAACAATTCTTGCCAGTCTTTGCAATGCTTTGTTTTGATTTTTCCAGGAGTGAAAATATTCCCTTTGTGGAAATTCTCTCTCAAATTCGTTTTATAAAATTGAAATTTTGTTTTATTTCTGTTGCCTCCAATTTTTTGGTTTCATCGAGATAAGATTTCCAGCAAATCATTTATTGAGTCGTTTGATGACACGAACTATTTTTATCGATGCTTTCCTGTAGAAGAGGTTTGCTGTGCTTTTGAATGTATTCATGAAAATTAATTAAATGAGCTTTCTCTGAAATAGATTTCAGATAGCATAAAAATAATCTAATGAATAAAGTAAAGAAAGTAAAGAAAAGTAAAGAAATCGAAAACATTACTTATTAACTTTATACAGTATCTTCTTAAAGGAGTTGCAGAGAAGAAAAACACAGCGTCGTCACTGCTCGATTGAAACTTGAGAATTACCTCGTTTATTTTTTCTCAACACATGCACAAGGTTAAGTTGATGCTTGGATTTGCAAACATGTACAATGGAAATATTTCGGGAGGGAGTCAAAGGTTTGGTGCGAAGATGAAAACAGAAAGTTTCGACTACTGTAAAGAAGTTAATGACCTTTTCCTCCAATTCTCTGTTCTACCAGTTCTACACCCAACTTATGACATCTGCAGTTCCATCTCCAAGTGTTTAAGCGAATCACAGGGATTTGTAATTTAGTTTGCATTTTCCCTCTATTGTAATTGCCCTGTTTTTCTTCTGCATGAATGGAGACTCAAACTTTCTTTTCCATTCCAGCTCTTAAGATGGCCATACACGATCGGGCTTGGAGCCAAGCCCGGGCCCTTGATTGAGAGCTGTCGCGCCAAGTTATGACCACCGGCGAAGTGCGCCCTGAACTTGCTCATACACGGTCGGCTTTCATCCATCGGTCCGAGGCCCAGTTCTTTTGAGCAACAGTTCAGTCCCTTCATGCGTTCATATGAGTTTTCCTTATATTTTTTCGGTGCATTCGTAAAATTGGCGCTTTATTCAGTAAGATAAAAGCGGCTGCATTAATAATTACTCTGCAAAATGAAGAACCAAAACGAAAAAAAAATAAGTGTAGTTTTTTGTTATGGCTTGGTTAAGAGAGCTAAAAGAGAATTTCCCCATGTGATTATAATACTTCACAGATGTTATCCGATAGTGGAATCACTGAAAACCGTAGTGTGTATTCCAAATTGAAGAAGCTGCTAAATTTGCCAAATAGCAGTAAAACGATAGATGGTATGAATTTCGTTTTCTTTGGTGATGAAGTCTTTGCCCTAGATGAACATTTTATTAAACCTGTTCCGTTGAAAGAAATATCTGAAGCAGACGATGAAGCATTTAAAAAAGAAATATTCAATTACAGGCTGTCACGTGCAAGAACTGTTATAAAAAAAATGCATTTGGCATAATAGCTAAGATTCCGAGTGTCGCATACTGCAATTAATTTAAATCCCGAAAAAGTAGATTCCGTACTCGTGGCCTGCTGCATGCTGCAAAATAATTTAAGAAATTGTAGGTTGACCTATTCACCTACAAATATTTTGGATTGAGAGGATACAGAAACTAGAAATGTAACGCGTGGAGCCTGGAGAAATGATGAGCCCATCAACGATTTAGAGGTGGGTAATTATCGAAATGTTGCTGAAAAGACTAGAAAATGTCGACAGAGATATGTGGAATATTTCAATGGGCACGGAAAAGTACGATGGCAAGACAGAATGGTGTTGCAAAAATTTTGTAACAGTCGTCGTTGCTGAAACATAAATAGTACATTGACCTACCAAAATATTAGAGAATTTCCATGTTATGTAAATCGGATATTTCACTACAGTAATGATTCATAAGATTTACCACAGAAATTATTTAAAACTTATAAGGATTGCTTCAAACCAATTAATAAACATACATTTTAAAATTCTGTTTAATGATTATCTCAATATTAGAGAATTATGAACGATTTTCATAAAACAAGCTTCCTTAATTCTTTAAATGCTTAAGAAATATTTTTGAAAATCAAGATTTAAATATATTTGATTATGATCTTTATTTTATTTTCAGTCACATTTACCCATTAAATGCATATTTCAGAAGTTATAGAGCTTCGAAGTTAGATTTCATGACATAGCAAAAATTATCCAATATTATGTTAGGACCGTGAGTATGTTTATTTTAAAAGTATGAATTGTTAGTCGATTATTTTGATATCAGTATAAACCCAAAAATATGCACATTCACAAATATGGGTACTAATTTTTCGCATTCACGTAAAATTTTTTTATGTCGCATCCTCGGTTTGAAGCTCGTAGCACAGTTAATCTGTGTCAGTGAATAATAATTTAGCCTTTCCTCCATATTTTGGACTAATATTGTCATAATGAAAGTTATACATCAGTATATTACTAACATCTAAAATATTGAATCCAGCATAAATAGGTCTGTTGAGTTTCAATTTATTTTGCTTTGATTGTACACATGCGAGTTTTTTATCAAAAACACGAAAGGCGTGAAAAGCAGGGGATGCTACGAGTTTGCAAACTTTCTTTGGACTCTGAGTCAATTCTGTATTCACTCGATTTCTCAAGTTTTCCATCGTTTTTCCAAACATAGCATTATTCATCAGTTTGAAGTAGTCCTTCTCGAAATCATTTCTAGCTTTCTTCCTCTGACCTGTATTAAATATTCTATATGGTTTTAGCCAGCAAGATTTTTTGAATTCTAAAATGTGATATATTTTCTTCAGCTGCATACCGAAGGCTAAATATTGCTTCATATTACCGTAATGAAGGACATATTTTTCCTTAGAATACAGATTTGGGACTAGTTTCACGACTGATTGTTTGGTATTTATTCCAAGGTTATGAGCAATCTCTTGTCAGTATGGTGATAGCTTGCTGTTGGTAATCTGAAGTTTCTTAGGGGCTAGTTGATAATCATTATTCTTGTTGTGGAGAGAAACTGGATAATCTAAATCGACTTCCAATATATAGCCTTTATTGGAATCATCAGCAACCGTGGTAATATCTAGATCTTCTATTTCTTCTCTATCAAACCATTGAAAATCACTTTGAGAAAGACATTGTGACATTGCCCATCCATAGAGATTGTTGGCATCATAGTACATAATGTATTTAGAGGGTAGCTGAAGATTATAGGTATCTAAATACTTGTTTGCCGTGCTAAAACGATTGCATATCACTGAAATTCCTCTTCGTATGCCTTTTACCAGGAAAAGGTACATTGTAGGGTCTGTTATCAGCTCTAGATTAACATTTGTCATTTTCAGGCATGCTTGCCAGGCTAGTCCAGAAGCTGTGTAAACATGGCAGGGATCAAGTTCGTAGTATGTTACACATAGTTGTCTGAAATTCTCAAAATCGTCAGCTAACAGGATCACATCGATCTTCAGGTACAGGTCATGATATTGACTTAGGTTTTTTATATTGAATGTGTTCCATACTTTCACTGCATGGATGTAGTCTTCTTCTTCTGGCGCTTCTGTGAGTTGATTGTAAAAAGCTTCATGTGGAGGCAATAACGTTTCTTGAAACTTTTCGCTGCTGTCAGTGTAATCGTAGGGATAAACCCCTTTTCTCAAAACCAGGTGTAGCCGTTCAGATTCGACATGCTCCTTTAAAATATGGAATTCTTCTGCTGATAAATTATGGACTAACTTCTCAAGAGATGCACTTAAAAATTGATAGGAGTCTATGAAATTCAAAGTCCCAAGGGAGAATGCTATGTATTTTTCCATGTTATTGGGAATGCATTTAATCTTATTTTTGATTCTGCCGATTCCTTGAATTATTTATTTTAATAAGATGGCTGTCATATCCCCTTTAGGTTATGAAATAACTGGAATCTTATTTGTGAACTTAAAATTGAGATTACACGCATTATGGGCGGCTCCTCGTAATTTGCCAGTTAAATGATCGTGATCCCTCACTCGATCTAGTCCCAGAACATCTTTGCAAATATGACAGTTGGTAGCGTTGTGAAATGATTCCTCTTCGTGATTTGAAAGGTGCATTGGTTTGATCCTCTGAGAGTAAATTTTTGATATCGTTTTCTTCTTTCAGCAAACATTCAAAAAATTATTTTTACCACATTAGGACCTCTATAAACTACTGGTGGTTTATAGCTGCAGCCGTCAGGTCGAACAACAATATATGCAAATCCACAGGGTTCATTATTTACTGTAATAGTGGTGTGAAATTTCGAAGGGTCAGATACAAGTGTCCATTTTCATTAAGAATGATTCAAAGTCGGCATAAATGAGTAAGGAACAGGCTGTTGGAACTCTTCAGTTGGAAACTACCCTCTGGGGTCCATGTTCTTGACACTAGGGAACATGATCCTTCAAGAGTGATTCATTCGTGAAACGGTGAAGGCAGTAATCACAATAGAAATTCACACCGTTATGTTTGGTGAGAGAACTGAGTCTACTCATATTCTTAATAGAACAATAGTGATGTAATTTCATCATCTGATAACAGTATGAGATTTGCGTGCTCTTTAAATCTGAATGGTGCGATGTAGAGTGGGAACACCTCTTTTTCGTATCCAAAAACATTGACAGATATGTTATTCATTTTTTGGAAATTTGACATTTGATTTACTGTTATAGGGCAAATTAGACCAGATGTGCTTAATTTTTCTTCTAAATGCATGTAGTTGCTAGGGCGCTGTGGATGATCTCTAGCAGGATACAAACAAGCTAAAACAGAGCAGACAAAACATTTTTGGTCAGAATTACATACATTAACAATAGCACGTTTTAATAGTAATTCTCTTGGAGTAGGGACATAACTAGACCCTGCAAGAGGGATATATTTTGCAATGTTCGTTTCACCGTGGAGTACAGCATCTGGATGCTGTATTCCACGGTATAGTAATATTATAGTAAATACATTATGTACTATTATTCTTCAAATGAAGTCTTGATCTTCTTGCATGCTGAATCCAGTTCTCTCCTAAGGGACGATGTAGGAAGACTTGTGACAGAGTTACTTCGGAAAAACGGGGTACAGTATTCGAAGGTAGAAGGGGAAACTTTTCAGCTGAAGTGCAGTTGCACGACAAGATACCATTTAATGCTACCCTTCGAGGTCAATTCTTCTTTCAAAAGAGTTGAGTTACTTCCGTGTGGTCTTGAGGAAAATGGTGAGATCAACAGATGTTTCTTTAGTCGTCATCAGTATGTGTTGACAATGGTCCTTTTCAGTTCTTCTGTAAACTGGCAGGGGGCTTCAGGGTCCAATTTTTGCTTCTTCTGGGGAATCTCATCTTCAAAACGTTTTCGATTATTATTGTATGGCTTTCTTTGGTGTCGCAAAAGATTGTCTTTTCTTCCAAACTCCATAGCACATTCTTCACATTTGTGGATTTTCCTGGAGGCGTGGGATAACTCATAGCGTTTGTCATCATTCCTTGAGAATGTAGATTCACACTGAGCACTTAAATAGATTCTTTCCATCATGATATTTCTTATGCTGAATGATATTCGTTTGGAGGTATTCTTTTCAGCATTGCCCGACTTCAGTCTTAAAACAGTGGGAGTCTGACCAATGTGGTTGATAATGATCCGCCTCCACTCTAAACACATGTGAGGCTTATCACATAGGATTAACATTGATCCGCCTCTGGCTTAGAACTCCCATTATCTCCATACTTCTCTGTCGACATTTTCTAAGCCTTTTCAACAACATTTCGATAATTACCCACTTCTAAATCGTTGATGGGCTCATCGTTTCTGTATCCTCTCAATCCAATATATTTGCAGGTGAATAGGTCAACCTACAATTTCTTAAATTATTTTGCAGTATGCAGCAGGGCACGAGTACGGAATCTATTTTTTCGGGATTTAAATTAATTGCAGTATGCGACACTCGGAATCTTAGCTATTATGCCAAATGCATTTTTTTTATAACAGTTCTTGCACGTGACAGCCTGTAATTGAATATTTCTTTTTTAAATGCTTCATCGTCTACTTCAGATATTTCTTTCAACGGAACAGGTTTAATAAAATGTTCATCTAGGGCAAAGACTTCATCACCAAAGAAAACGAAATTCATACCATCTATCGTTTTACTGCTATTTGGCAAATTTAGCAGCTTCTTCAATTTGGAATACACACTACGGTTTTCAATGATTCCACTATCGGATAACATCTGTGAAGTATTATAATCATATGGGGAAATTCTCTTTTAGCCCTCTTAACCAAGCCATAACAAAAAACTACACTTATTTTTTTTTCGTTTTGGTTCTTCATTTTGCAGAGTAATTATTAATGCAGCCGCTTTTATCTTACCGAATAAAGACAAGGCACCAATTTTACGAATGCACCGAAAAAATATAAGCTATTAAAATATAAACTATTGACTCATGAACGCATGCAGGAACTGAACTGTTGCTCAAAAGAACTGTGCCATGGACCGATGGCTACCTCCATGAAGCAGACCGTGCGCTTGGACCGACGCGGTTTGACCTTCGAACTACACCCCCCATACACGATCGCGTTTGGACCGAAAGGGGGAGCTGACGTTATTGTTATAACTTTTTTCATAACGTTATTCAAAAATCATTTCATTACGTTACAATAACATTTTCCAGTACGTTTTTGGCCATAGCAAAAGGTCTATGAGGTAGGCGAGACCTCAACATGAACGTTAGAAATATCCATTACTTACCCGGGGCTTGAATCTAGGTCCCTTTGATCAGTAGGCAAGCACGCAAACCACCCGGCCACTGAACTGCTATTTTAGAAAATATTAGTTTTTATAAGGCTAATTGAATCTAAAATGTCTTCACGAACACTCACGTGTATTATTTTTACCAACTTTTTTTGTATTAACTTAAAAATCGGAAATACTTCCATACAATAAAAAAACATGCGTTTGAACAGCACACATACACACACAAAAATAATGACTTTGTCCATTATTTAAATGTATAAAAGAAGGAATACGGGAGAAGAAGCAAGAATACGGAGAATAGAAGGAATGACTAGAAATTGTAACCAAAGGGTCCAGAGAGCAAGTACTACGGATATACCTTTCCTGTCTTTAACAACTTCCAGTTTGACTTAACGGAAAAACGTTTCTTGAAACCGAATAACTGCCCTCGCACCGGGCCCCTAAAGGTCTTGGGCCCTGGGCACTATCCCGGCCTAGTTCTGCCACTGAGGAGAAAGTAAAGTAGAAAAGTTAAAAGTTCATTTATTTGAAACAAAACATTAAAAAAATTTGTACTGAAAGTATAAAGTACAGCTTTCAGTTATGTATATTTTAAAGTTCTGTGCGAGTCATATAAATGTATTTATATAAGAACTCGGAAGAAAAGCCACATCACAGCTGAAAAATCTCTAATGCAAAAGAGTGCAACGTTATGCCATTCCAGTCAGTATTCACGTGCAGCAGTCCGGAAGATCAGCTTTCTTGACTGCCATTCATTGGCTGCATCCATTCTGTTTGGCGGTCTCTGCCGCCATTCCTGCCTGGTGCCTCCCCGGAGCTACCTAAGTGGTTGTGGTATGCGAGGCACGTGGCAGGGCCAACAGAACACCACTACTCCCGGGACAGCCCAGGAGGGATGCAAAGAGGTGAGGGGACGGAGGGAGATGCTAATGACGGCTGCTTTCTTCCTCTAGCTTTTTTTATCCCTTAAGGAGAAAGAAAGTATGCGTTGTTTTTTCAGTCGCTGAGCTTAAACAAAAAATCTTATACAAAAGTCTTTTGTGTTTTTAAGACGAATACCATATGACCTTAGTGAGCGAGATGTATTCATTTTCAACATCTGAATATGCTAACTCATGGTTAAAAATATAGCCGTAATGTTTATGTAGAGTTCGACGCTTTTAGTAGAAGGTGAAGTATTGTAACTTAAATCGAGGAAAATGGTGAACCTTGGAAATTTTGGACAAACGATATTCGTCTATAGAAATGATTCACTGATGAATTACTAATCTTAATTCGTAGAAACAACCGCTGAGAGTTTCGAGTGTGGCGTATTGATCATATTGCCCTTGAAATGTAACAGGTTTTCGCATTTAATTCTAACTTGCACAACACCATTCAGTGTGGAATAAACGATACCTGTGATCAGAAGAATGCGCAATTAAAAAAGATAACCTTTTCGGGAACTAGAGACTTTTAGAAAACTGGTTTGGACTCTGTGGCATAGCCAGAAGTTTTCCGATGTAGTTATGCTGGGAAGCTTAAGGCTAAATTTCGCATAACTTGAGGCGGTGTACGATAAAAAAAACTACAAGCAATTAGTGTAGAATGATTCAAGGCAAAACTGATGCAAATAGTAAGTGTAGTTTATGATTACTGCATCTTTTTCACGAATGTTGTTTCGGGTTTTATGGCGTGTAACTTTTTTGAAGATAAAGATTTGAAACAGTAATTTGGCTGCAATTCCTTTTATAACAATATTTTGAATTTAAACAGAGATAAGTATAATAATTTTAGAATATTGGGTAAATTCGATAAATGAACCAAAGGCACATTGGTAGTTGAAAATCTGCGTTTGATGTTAGTTATTTACCAAAAGAATCACCGTAAAAAAGACACTGGATATTTTGTTCTCACATTCGGATTTTTTTGGATTTTTTTTTACTTTGTTTTTACTTTACAGAAAATATGCTGTTACTATGCAGTTCTTGAACAGATTTCAGTTAGTCAGATTTATTAGAGGGCTTATTTCCATTTTCAGAAATGTAAACAAATCGCAGTTTTATATCCAAGTCAGAAAAATCACTGCTGATGATGATTCATAAATTCAAAGCCAATAAGAGAGAGATCTTAATGCTTTACCCATTGTTCTTTCCACAGTAGAGATAGCTACAAAATTAACCCAAGAGAGTAGAGAAGGTCTTCATATTTAGAGAATTAGCTAACTTCAAATCGATCTGCTTGTAGTATAGGGGTCATTTTTGCTAAAAACGACCTTTGGACCTTGAAGGTCATGTTGCCGTCAGGAGGCGCCATCTTTTATTCTCTCTATCAATTGACCTTTAACTCTGCCACAAAGTCGTCTTATCTTCCTCTACCATCAAGGATTGCACCACAACCCCCTCTCAAAATCATCATGTTGATATTGCCATGCTCTTGTCAGAATGATTCCCCGATTTTCCCACTCATCGACCATCTTGAATTCAACCAAACCCATTCGAAGTAAAACTCAGAAGATTCTGAAAATTACCATGTCCCACATCCGCCATCTTGAATTGCATCATCGATTAAACCCATTCAAAGTAAACCACTCTAAGAGTTACGAAATTTACAAAGTCCCACATCTGCCATCTTTAGTTGCGACATCAACCAAACCCAACGTGTTTTTGGAAGTAAACGTTGAAATATTCCAAGTCCTGTGAGCGCCGTCTTGAATTCTTTGCCGACAGATTGTTCCAAAGCGCCTTCTAGTGTTTGAAATACGTATTCATAATTATACTAGCGACGCTCGACTATACCTTTAAAAAAACACTTCTGAACAACTCTGGGCTCGAACGCGGGACCTCACCCTTATCAGCACATGACCCATTGCACTAAAGGTAATATTAGACTTCGCCGCTTAAAGATAGTATACACCCCAATGAAGTTTGTTTTCCCTTTCTGAATATCTTAATGAAACAGCTTTTAATATTATATTTTTTTTCCTTCGGTATACTGCTATGGCTATAATCACAGTCGTAATTCATTCCACTGATTCTTAATATTAATGATTAAAACTTGTTTTTTATAACTCGCTATGTTTCGCAAAAGTGCAGACATTGTTTTTTCTTTATTTCCTGTCTCTCGTTCTTTTGTCAAACCTTATGAGCTACATAAACAGCCCTAGGGAAATAAATGTTTTATATCGGTAAACATTATTTTAAACTACGAGTTGCACATCTTGAATTAAAAAAAAAAACTAATAAATATGGTAAATAACTTTATTCCACTAGTAAAACTTTAAACCACTAGTTAACTTTTTTTTAGTAAACATTTTTTTACTTCTATTCATTAATTTATTTTTTCTTTGAAGTTTTAGTAAAACTTTTCAGGCTCCTATTCAACATTATAAGAATTCTCTTTGAAGCATCAAGTTAACGGAATTATATTGTATACTAAGCCAGGAATAGGTCTTAATCTGCTTACCTAGTTACTGACTTACTGCCACACACACTTTCTTACTTAATTATTCACTCACTCACTCACTCACCGCCTCATGCACTCATTATCTCACCACCCACTCACTCACTCGGTATGACTATCCTGCACACGGCGACAAGCTGAACCTTTCAAACTCATCAGTATCCCTTCTCTCACCGAGGCTAGAACCTAAGGGTAGAACAGGAATCAGATCAGCTCTTGCACATCGTCTCTGGCAAATATTGGATTCTTTTAATTGGAAAGTTTTAATTCGAACTAATGGATTATGGTGAAAATGAAAGCAGTAGTATTTTATTAGTAGTTATAAAACTGAAAAGTATTTGTCTTTTGTACTTCAATTTAAAAAGGAAGGACACATCTTCTGAGAAAAGGGGGCAGATTGTTGCTGTCAATGGAATATCTTTTTACACTGCAATGCCGAAATTTCAAATTTCTACCATAAACATATCACTTGCAATATTCGCTAAAAGTTTTGCTTTTTCCATATTTAATGACCTCTAACAATGTAAATTTAAACTACATAAGGATTTGTAAAATGTGAATTTTAATTGTGAAGGAAATTATATCAGTTCAACGTTGATGTCAGTTCTTAGAGGGAAAATTGTCTGAGCTGGGTGGGACCCCATGACCTCCTGATGACATTGGGTTGGTTGACAGGAGGTCATGGGTTCGTATCCCACCCGGTTCAAGGCAATTTTTATTCTAAAATTGATATCGATGTTGAACTAAGAGTGATGTTTTCTTTGACAGTTGAACAAAAACATTGAGAAATTTCTCCAATTTTTATGAATTATAATATTTTATTAGTACCAATACTAATACTAAAAAAAGAATTTTCCACTTACTACCAGAAGAATTTCTAAAGAATTTCAAATCTTGAGCATAAATACATGGTTTACAATATTCGTTTAAAATTTTATATTTCAACCTTTTCCATCTTTAGAGGACACATTTATAACTTTTGGGAGATTCCAAAAATGTGAATCGTACTATCACACCAAAAAATAATTTTTTTATTTAACTCTAAGAACCAAAAATTGGATGTCTGCAGAAGTACAGCTGACAAAAGTGAAAACATTTTCTCTCTCTTTTTTAAACGAGATAAAAATAGAAGATATGGGAGGAACATGTACAAAAATAAAGAAAAACAGCATGACAAGTGAAAGAGAAATCTACCTTCAGACCTTTACTGAGATCCTAGTTCAAAGGAGAGACAAAAGAGCTCCCCAAATAGTTTTGCCCAGACCTTACAAATGCTAAGGGCGGTAGTGATGGGAATTGTCAAAAAAAATTCTCAATGCAGCGATATTTGAGACTCAAAGCTGGGAACTGCAGATTATGAGCCTGTTAGAAATAGGAGATTGCTCAGATACTGGTACAGATAAGACATATCCGAGTCTCTCATAAAGGCCACACTACATGTTTTCTAAGATTTTTATCTCTTTTACATCTAGAGCTAGTTTTAAGTCCCATTTGAAGGACGCCACTTGAAAAAGATCTTGACATGCATCTGCAGAACAAAAACCATTATACTTACCTCAACAAAACTTTTACTGTCCTTCAAAGTACTCCCATCCAGCATCTATGCAAAGTTGCAGACGTCTACACCAATTCTGGAAAACTTGGTGGCACTCCTGTTGGGGAATACTCTGCAACTCTGAATGAACTCTTTTTGTAAGGTTCTTGCTTCCTTGAAAAAGGCTTTCCAGCAAGTTCCTTTTTATTTTTTGGAAGCAACAAAAATTGGATGGGATGGCTGTTGGATTTTTTTTTTCCTGCTCCAGATAGGCCGTAACTTGCTGGATTTTGTGAGCACTGGGATTGTCAAGCAGAAGGAGAACCTTGGCAGGCTGCTGATGGACACTGCTCCTTCATTTTCTTAACCATTTTGGGCAAAACAATGTTGGTATAGTATTGGCCATTTATAGTCATTTTTTTTTCAGGTAAGATGCCACGGCTACCACTAATTGGGTATTGAAAATCACTGTGAACATCATCTTCTTGAGTGAAAGTTTTATCGGAGGATTTGGGGACGCAGTTCATCTTTGTCAACCCAAACATAGTTGGCAATCTTTCTGGGAGTTGTAATAAAACCACATCTCATAACCTGTGACAATGTCTGTTCAACATTTGGAGTCACTAGGTACAAACATTGCCAGCATCTTCTTGCACGATTCAATTCTAGTCCTTTTTTGCTGTTCTGTTTGTTTATGTGGTACCCATTTGGCACAGATCTTTCAGAACTTTAAATGCTAATGAATACTTGTTTCCACACTGCCAATCGATGCACTGACATCTAAACTTGTTACCTGAATGGTGATGTGTAGGTTTTCTTTAATCAATTCACAAACAGCAGTGATTTCTCTCATTCACTGCTGCCTTCGATCTTCCTTCCTTCAAAGCTCTGCCATCCTTCACTGAATATGTGCATTGATCCCATAACTGTGGGCTTATGAACAAGAATGATCCCCATATTCTTCTGATAAATCAGCATGAATTTTTTTTTGCATTGCCCCCAGGCTGCATCCTTGTGAAAATGTAAAATCTTTTCCATCTTTCCATCTTTTGTAGGCTCCATAGCAACAACATTTGGATTTTGCAGACCAGATTTTACGTGCTGCAAGTGAAGAGAGAAATGATTGATATGGCATTTGTTTTTAACGTGTAATGGCAAGTTTAGACAAACTTTGAAATAAGTCGTAACCAGTTAACTTTGGAGGAACAAGTGCAAGTCTACAGACAATGGTAATAACTTTTGAAAGCTCTCCATACTTTTCATGAAGAGATGAAGCACAGGTTGAAGAGAAGTGATAATAATCTCAGAACTGTTAAAGAATCTAATCTGCAAACTACAGATAATTTTTTGTTAGTCACTAAATTTGTTAAAATTTGAATTGTTTTACAAAAATTTTGGAGATTGTATGTATTTTTTTTTATATTGCATAGAGGCATTAATATTGAATTGATAGTTTGTCATTTTTATTCACTAGTTTTTGCTTTAACATTAGTCAGCTATGGAAGATTACCAAAGTTATATATTGATAGCCTGGAGAAACTTTGTAACAAAATATGTACTGAAATATGTATGGAAGATTGTTATATATTTTTAATTTGTACTGTAAAGGACTATAGTTGTTTTCAAATACATTATTTTTTGACAGTTATAAAAATAAATAATAATAAATAACCCTTCAAGCAGCTGCTTGCCACAGAGGTCTGACAGGAACCTATCAGTTTGTATGCCATAACAGGTGCCTTACCTGAGGCTTGAACTCATGTCCATTTGATCAGTAGTCAAGCATGCTACCCACTTGGTCTGTATATATATATAAGATTTCTTTCGTCAGATGCGTCATGTAATAAAAATGCTAATATCTAATTTTTTTTCAACTTAACGGATCACTTTTGCTTTAGATTATCCATATAGCAAATCACATATTTTCTTTATTTCCATTTATTGTAATTTGTAATGTATTTAAAAAATTTTCATTTAGGTCCTGATGACCCCACCCATGGCCCGGAATGAGAGGACAGTTGGCCCGGGTTGGTCCCATCCAAGGAGATCGTCCCTTGCCAAGGTATCCGTATTTTCTTCTGAAAAAAAAAAATTCTTAATATTCTTATGTTTGTATTTAAACACATCTACAGTGTCCATTTTTAAATGTAATTTATGGTGCATTTGTCAGCAGAAAAGTAGCCATTTGTAATATAGTTGAAAAATCTTTCTTTGGTTCATGTCTGAAAGATAGCTATATACACTGCACGACATTGAAATTGGCCCACCCAGAAGGAGTGAGGGATAGGGATAAATTTAGCACACACATAGCAATACATATTGGCATACCATGATTTAATTTGCAACCACTTACAGTGGTTAGAAGATGAGATAATGTAGCACAATGTGATTGCCTCAGTAGGTGAATGCACCACCGTGAACTGTGGTGGAACCACCTACTGAGCAATACGATTACTCAGCAATACGACGTGGCATGGAGTCATACAGTCAATGGACATGGTCCTAAGGAATTGCACACCAAGCAGCATTGACTTGCTCTCATAATTCATCAAGATTCCACACCAGCCAGTGAGAGGATTGCACACATCCTCCAATATGGTCCCACAGTTTTTCTATTGGGGATAAATCTGGAGATCGTGCTGGCCATGTCAGTACTTGAACATGTTGCAAACATTGTCTGGACCCTAGCAGTCTGTACACGGGCATTGTAATGCTGGAAAATGGGTTGCTGCAGAACCCTACTAATGTATCGTTCAGCTGTCAGTGTTCCTGTGATGTGGACAAGAGGTGACCTGCTGTCATATCTAAAAGCACCCTATACCATTATGCCTGGCTGACTGGCAATGAGCCAGTTGTGAAAAAAAGCTGGATCCGTCCTCTCGCCAGGTTGTTGCCATACATGGACCCATCGATCGTCAGCACCCAGACAGAAATGGGATTCATCACTAAACACAAGTGTTCCATTCGTGACCCCAGTTTTACATGACTTCGATACAAAGCCAGACGAGCACTGCAATGGTTTACAGTCAATGGCAGTTGACATAACGGTTGCCTAAAGCGCAGATGTGCCTCATGCAACCTTTGGTTTACTCTTCGGATCATTGTGGGGACGTCCATGGCTGCTGACACAGCCTGTCAAATATCGACTGTATTGCTCTGTGGTGATGAACGAGCATATCAAACGTGCCTATTAAGCCGTGCTTAAGTCTATCCGATGGTACCACTCCTTCTGCGTCCAACAATTCATGCATCCCAATGAACATGGACAGCGACACGAGATTTAGTCCATCCAGCTTCACATAGGCCTATTATTCTTCCTCTTAAAGCATGCAAATGGCGATAAACCTGCCGACGGCGTGTACCAGGCATTTTTGGCCTTCGCTGAACAATTTCCAAGTGGAACTACCTGATCGCAACTGTTCTCTTGAGCCACACATGTCATTGGCTCCGTATTATCATCATTTGCATATCTCAACTGTGCACACCCACCCTTCTATTTGCATATTTGTATGACATGTCCTTCTGGGTGGGGCACTTTCAATGTTGAGCAGTGTATATATATATATGAACTTGTTTATATAGCTTTTGCAATACAAAAGAACACTTAGCTCTCCAATTAAAAACTAATTTTTATAATGTAAGTACTGGAAGTGCCAATGGAAAGAAAATGGAAAGTCAGAAATTAAAATAAAAAGCTAAATTTTTTTTACCATTAAACCAAAATTTTTCAGCTAACTATTTCATGAGTGCCATTTCTACAGGAACATGTCCTGTGATACTTTACTATTAAAAAAAGTTTATGTCAATGAAAGATGAGATCTTATGTATAAAAATCAATCCATAGTGAATGCACAGTATTCCCTGTTAAGATAGACATCAAACATTAATTAATAGATTCTGAAAAAAATTCATCACTGACACGGCAGGAATCGAACCTGCATCTCTCCAGATTCATGCCAGAGTGCGCTACCATTACACCATGCGTTGGACAATGAAATTTTTCAGAATAAGACCTTATAAATCTTCATTGAGACGTGGCTGAGACAGCGCCATCTAAACTCAAGGAGATGCAACATTTTTCAGTTGTTGCTATTGATTATCAGATGTTAATGAGAAGGTCGCTACTGCGATAATATATAATTAAAAATCAATCCATAGTGAATGCAGTATTCCCTGTTAAGATAGACAGGTAGCGCGTTCTGGCATGAATCTGGAGAGATGCGAATTCGATTCCCGCCATGTCAGCGATGAATTTTTTTCAGAATCTATTAATTAATGTTTGATGTCTATCTTAACAGGGAATACTGTGCATTCACTATGGATTGATTTTTAATTATATATTAACGCGGTAGTGTTAGCGACCTTCTCATTAACATCTGATAATCAATAGCAACAACTGAAAAAAGTTGCATCTCCTTGAGTATAGATGGCGCTGTCTCAGCCACGTCTCAATGAAGAAGATTTATAAGGTCTTATTCTGAAAAATTTCATTGTCCAACGCAGGGTGCAATGGTAGCGCGCTCTAGCATGAATCTGGAGAGATGCGGGTTCAATTCCCACTGTGTTGGCGATGAATTTTTTTCAGAATCTATTAATTAATGTTTGAGATCTTATATATTAAGAATGCTTCCTCTTTTAAGTTACTGAAAAACTACAGGGCATATTCAGTATTTGATACCTGACTACTTATTACACTGGTGTCCAAGATTATCTTACTCAATATTTGATACCTGACTAGTTATTACACTGGTGTCCAAGATTACCTTATTCAGTATTTGATACCTGACTACTTATTACACTGGTGTCCATGTGTGAGGCCAAGGCCTCCCCCCCACTGCAATTATGTAAATAATAAATATATATATTTTTTTATATATGTAATTGTCGTTATATCAATGTCATGTAGGCTCAACATTGTACTGTGGCAATATATACCACAGGGGTAGGGTCTCAAAGAGGTGACCTTGGTTCCACTGTCCAGTCACTCTTGCAGCTTGAGACACAGTCCCTTGTCCTTGAAACACTGAGAGGGGGGAGTTTAAATGAGAAGGCTGCATGGGAGAATACAGAGGAATGCAAGAGGTGTGGTAGTAAAGGTTTGACTGTTGTACAGTGCAGACGTTTGACAAGATTTTTCAACATTTAAAGAGAAAAGGGAAAGCTTCTGCTGAACCTAGACGGAAAGACGATGAGCTGTGGAGATTGCTCTTGAGACGAATTAAGTTAAACTCTCAGATTAATTTATCCTTTGGAATTCAAGTTGTTTTGAGACTTCACTATACAGATGCCCTTTTGAGAAATGCTAAACCTGGGTTCGAGCCCCGGGTAAGGCATGGATGTGTATGTCGTTTTTCTGCTGAGGTCCTGCCATCCTCTCAGACCTTCTACTATGGCATATAAACTGACAGGCTCCTGTCAGACCTCTGTATCAAGCAGCTGCTTGAGGGAGTATTTATTATTTATTATTTATTTAAATCCTTTGGCTTTGCACATCTTTATAATTTGTGACTCGGAATACTGGGCATGACATAGGGCCAATGTACCCTTCCCAAAGTCTGTCAATCCTTAGTGGCATTTCTCACAGTTTGTGCTCATAAAATGGTATGCACATATAACTATTGAGCCATATACACCACCACAACCTATTTGTCGTGGGTCAAGTCAGCGAGGTTGGGTTCTTTTACCTCTGAGATGCACTATTTTGCACACAATGGGCCAAATGGCCAGGTCACAAGGATTCTGAAGGCTCAGCAGAAGTTGGTGGAAGGAACCCAATGGGACAATCGATCAATCAATCATTTATTTCCCTAGATATGAATACATAGTATACTGTTACATATACCCCTGAAATAGTAGCATAAAAAATGTTTTGGAAAAATAACTACACCACAAGAGTAAAGACGCATGCTCTGTGGTGTTAATAAACTAAAAGTTTGTACATTATTTAAACATTAGCAACATTAATGTGGACCTGATAATGATTAATAGATTCTGAAAAAAATTCATCACCACCATGGCGGGAATCGAACCCGCATCTCTCCAGATCCATGCCAGAGCGCGCTAACCATTGCACCACGCGTCGGACAACTAATATTTTCAGAATATGACCTTATAAATCTTCTTTCCTGAGACGTGACTGAGACAGCGCCATCTATACTCAAGGAGATGCAACATTTTCAGTCATTGCATTTGATTATCAGATGTTAATGAGAAGGTCGCTAACGCTACCGCATTAAATATATAATTAAAATCAATCCAAAGTGAATGCACAATATTCCCTGTTAAGAAACATTAATTAATAGATTCTGAACAAAATTCATCGCTGCCACGGCGGGAATCGAACCCGCATCTCTCCAGATTCATGGCGGCGATGAATTTTTTTCAGAATCTATTAATTAATGTTTCTTAACAGGTAATGTTTCTTAACAGGGAATACTGTGCATTCACTTTGGATTGATTTTAACCTGATAATGACTGTAATACAATGATTTAGTTAAAAATAATCTTTTTTATAATGATTATTTCTTCATAATGTAGTTTCAATATTTTCTATTTCATTAGCATATTTGTAAAGATATTTTGAATATTTGTAAATGCATCTTTCATTTTTAAGAGTAACTGGCAATGAGTTCAAAATTTTTTGTGCCAAATAAATGTAATTTTTTTATTATACTTTTTGTATTTTTTTTTTCTATTTTCTAGGTATTATAACAATAAATATTGGGACTTTCGCTGTGCCTTGTGTTATATTTATTATTGACAATATTTGATCAGACCACTTTTTACTAACATTCATCAAGATATTAAAAACATATAATTTTCTTAGTGGAAGAATGTTCAATACTTTATAATAAATTTTGACCTATTAAATTTCCTTTCTTTCATAATGCATCATATTACATGATTCTGGTTATTATAAGGCTATTTATATTAGTAAAATACACATCTCCCCATGATATAATTCCATATTTCAAGTAGGACTTTATCCAACTGTTACATAGCAATTTTAATAATGAAATGTTGAGAAAATTTTGAACATAATACAGTTTTGGTGTTATAACATTAATATTTTTCATTATGTGTGATATATAGTATGTCCATTTCAATTTATAATCCAAATAGACTCCTAAATATTTAAAACTTTCAACTCCATCTGTTGGAAGACATTTGCAATTCTGATTATTGCAACACATATCATGATAGATAATTTTATTTTGCAATAAATCATTTTCTTCCATAAGTCTAAAGAATAAATATTTTGTTTGCTTTTGTTTAAAAGTAATATATTTTTTAGAAACCAACCTCTAATTTCATTCAAATCAGAATTTACTGCTGTAATTAAAGACATGCATCCATTTACTGCATCCAGAGTATAATCACTAATGCAGTATCATCTGCAAAAATAATTTTAAGGTGACCATTTAACTTCAAATTACATAGATCATTTATATAAATTAAAAATGAAATAGATCCTAGCACTGAACCGTGAGGTACACCGAAACATACCTTATTTTCATTACTTATACAATCATTTGTTTTTACCCTCTGTAATCTGTCACTTAAGTAGCTTTTTTACCAATTAAAAATTGGACCTCTTAGACCACATCTATACAGTTTTAAAAGAAGAATATTGTGTGGGACTGAATTAGCCTTATGTATATTTAATGAAAATTAAAGCCACTTTCAAATTTTAATTTATTCCTTTATATACTATTGATATCAATCCCAAATCATATCCTTGGTACCTACTTGCTCCCTAAATACATACTAATTTACAGAAAAGAATTTGCTGTCATATAAAAATTTGACAGTTCTTTTCTTTAATAGTTTTTCGATAATCTTTGAAATATTTGATAAAATGGAATTGGCCTGTGTTATGTATTTGTACTGTGAATGAATGGTAGCTTCCCATCGAAGCTATCCAGCATGTTCTTTAACGTGCACAGGGTATGGCTCTCTCGCACATGGGACCACAGCTTTTCTTCCCATCCAACACATGGCACCCTTTCCAAGCCCATTAGTGTTCCCTACTGACCGAGAATAAAGTAGAGGGGGGGGGGGGGTATTTGCAGGGATAAATCTTAATGCTGGCACAGGCGGGGCTCGAATCTAGGAACTGTAGATTATGAGCCTGATGTACTACTGACTGACCTCTCCCCTCCCCCACCCATAGGCGAAGTCACAGCCCCCAAATCCCCAACATTCATAGAAGGATTATTCCCACCTATGTAATGAGCCAATTGTTTTACCCAATATTGTGCCACACAAGGGGCAGCCACATATGTATATGGGGACAGTTGATCAAGCATCTGGGGCACTAAAGAGGACTGAAATATGTTAATCGAAGTTTCTCATTAGTTTATGTTTCCCACCGCCAGGCTCGTAATCTGCAGTTCCCAGGTTCGAGACCCAGCTGGGTCAGCGTTGAGATTTATCTCCGCAAAACTTCCCGCCCTGCCCACAGTAAATAGGGGACACTGATGGGCTTGGAAAGGCCACCGTCCGTTGGATGGGATGTTAAGCCATGGCCCCGTGTGCACAAGAGCCATACTCTGTGCACGTTAAAGAACACGCTGGATGGCCTTGATGGGAGGCTACCATCTGTCTCCCAACAGCTGTTCCAGTGGGTCTCCTCTCCCAACCTTCTCTGAGCCTTCAGGGTCCATATGACTTGGCCATTTAGCCCATGGTGTGCAAAAAAGTGCCACTCAGAGGTAAAACAACCCAAACAACCTCTCCCACCCACTGGAAATGCACCTATTATTATATACAAGAAATCAATCGATGACTATTTGATCTTGAATGTGACATAAGATCTGAAAATTTTCAATATTTCTGAGATTTACGATGCAAAATTTATCCTATGCATCAACTCTTTAGCTCTCTGTAACCAGTATATTGTAATTTATCCTGGAACAATCAGATAAAAATTTCATGTTTCTTAGATTTAAGACCTCAAACACCTCCCAAATATCAATTTTTTAGCTGTCTATAACTGGTAAATCAAAATTTGTCCTATGCCCTTGTATGACCCACTGTATCTGAAATTTTGTACTTTTCTGATATTAACAACCCCTCAACACTAATTTTCCCATTTCTGGCACTTGAAGATCAAGGTTTGTCCTCAACATGACCTCTCTTTGACACTGAAGAGAGTCTGAGGTCAAATTTCAGATTTTTCCAAAAATCGAAGATCTGGATTACCCCCAGGTGAAAATTTGTGGAGCTCTACCATTTCTGTATCATAATTTAGGAATTGGAATAGTTAGAACTTGCAACAGGCTATTCCAAATACTTCTTGATGAACCAAATGCATTCATATGTATGGCAGCTCAGCAAAGATGCACGTTACAATTATTTCCTGATTATCTACCAGAAATCAAGACATGAAACCACAGGCAACGTAAGTTTTAAGTGTTCCAGGTCGTTGGAAGTGGAAAGAAAGCATTAATATGTGTACAAAATTTAGATTTCTCATGAAGTTTAGAATTATATTGCAATAGAATAATGTATTAAATAAAACCAAAGAAATAATCAAAGAGATTAATTTCTTACAATTCAACAAAAAATCTTCAGTGGTCAAATTTTTGGTTTATTCTATGGATACATACGGATCGGTTCTGGAGAGGGGAAGCATGGAACCCCCATCCCTGAGAATGCTAGCAGTGGAAGCCAAAAATTATGAAATATGAATATTTCACGCATTTGTTTAGAAACCTCTAAAACGAAGGGAAAAATATTACACTGCAATGGAAATCCTGCCCCCCCCCCCTCCCATCTTTTCCCGACTCAATTTCGTCACTTAACACCCTTTTATTTTTCTAGATAAGGAGCCTGGATACATATCTAGAATAATATAAATAATTCATTGATCAGTGATGGTTACCAGACTTATCATTTCTTACCGATTTCTAACGATTGAATCTTTGACACAAATGATTAAATTTGTTAATGCATTGAAATACCAAATGGAAAAGAAGCCTTTATTATTTCACAGTTTTTCAAGACATCTATCTCTTCTGATGTTCTTGAAATAACTCCCAAATGAAATTTTTAACATGAGTTAGATCGTTTTACCTTTGAGCGGCACCTTTTTTTGCACACAATTGACTAAATTGCCAACTCACAAAGACCCCGAGGCAGGGATTTTTTCTGCGAAAAATCTCAATGCCAGCCCAGGTGGGACTAGAACCTGTTAACTGCTTATTATGAGCCTGGTGCACTATCAACAGAGTCATTAATTAATAGATTCTGAAAAAAATTCATCGCCGCCACGGCGGGAATCGAACCCGCATCTCTCCAGACTCATGCCAGAGCGCGCTACCATTGCACCACGCGTTCGATTCCCGCCGTGGCAGCGATGAATTTTTTTCAGAATCTATTAATTATTGTTTCTTAACAGGGAATACTGTGCATTCACTTTGGATTTCAATCAACAGAGTCCTTGCCCCCATTTTTAACATGTCCAAGGTTCTATCCACCTATGCTTGCGACTGTCTTCCATCAAATGCCAAAAGTTATCAATCATGCTAAACCGAAATATCTATAAAGGTCATTGAAATAAATTCTGGGTGGACTTGAAAATGATACCTAAATAACTTATTGATCTCTTTAACTTCACCTGAGACGTGTCGCATGATATCAAGTTTCTGGAGCGACTGGTTGGTGCATGTGAAATTATTTGTGCTTGGGAGCAGTAAAAGATACCTTGAAAAAAAAACAGCTTGTTTTGCAGAAAAGTCCTTGGTGGTTTTATTTTTTTCCTACTTTCAAATGTCCATAGTTTTGCAATATCATTGCAAGTTCATGGCATCACAATGTTACAGAAACGTAATCAAGAGCAACCCTGAGAGTCATCTTAAAACATCAGCATACCACAAACTTCGACTTTGGATGTTTCCATGCTTGCAAACATCCAAAGCATCACAGATCCAGCCCTAGTTCTTGCTTCTATGCATTCCCATTTCCATGCTTGAGGGCACAGAGATTACTCAATCCATTTACTCAGATATATAGTGGTTTTCCACTTTTCAATTGAATGACCTATACATTGCACTGTAGACCCAGAAAACCTAATCAGATGCATTTTGTTATACATCAACTTCAGTATGAGTCCCCACATATCCCCACATGATATATTGTAGAGGGTGAAGATTGTGAATGGGTTACGGCCATTTATTAAGTATTATCCTCCACTTGAAGTTCCTAAAAAGGCTGGAGATGATGGCGGAGTTTACCTTTCACCAAAACAATAAAGCATTTCTTGTTGGAGATTTTTACAGTTTTATTACATATGTAAACATAGCTCGACTAGCTATAGTTATGCCTGCTCCATCACTGTAACCTTTCACTATGCAAGGGAAGATCTCTTACTGCTTAGCAGTCTGAAAACAACTTGAATTCCAAAGGAGAAATTAATCTGAGAGTTTAAATTAATTCATCTCAAGAACGATCTCCACAGCTCATCATCTTTCTGCCTAGGTCCGGCAGAAGCTTTTCCCTTTCTCTTTAAATTTTGACAAATCTCATCACATGTTCGCACTGTCCAACAGTCAAACCTCTGCTACCACACCTCTCACATTCCTCCATATTCTCCCACACAGCCTTCTCGCTTCCAACCCCCCCCCCCCCCCCCCCCCCCCCTCAGGGTTTCAAGGACAAGGGACTGTGTCTCAAGCTGCAAGAGGGGCTGGACAGTGGGAACTAAGGTCACCTGTTTGACACTCACCCCCTGTGACATATATTGCCACAGTACAATGATGATCCTACACAACATTGATATAATGAAAATTACATAAAAAACAACAAATATTTACTATTTACGTAATTACAATGGGGGTCCCTCACAATTTCCTTTCCCACTAAAGAGTTATCCAGACTTTATTTAGTCTGATGACCCTTGACCAGAAAAATTTTCTTTATCAGTTGCCCTTTCAGAATTCAGTCTAGTGTCACTAATTAACAGGTTTTTATCAAAAGTTGACAATTGTTCCAGTGTTCACGAAGTCCACAGTTAAAATGTCAAGCTTTATGGACAGTTCTTCCACTTTTGCTGTCACACATAATTAGATCACTAAAATCATGATACAAGCTTACATATGATAATATAACTATAAAAATAATTCTAGTTTGCCAAAACAATTACATGGCTACCTAACTGGTTAACTCTATCCTTGGGAGAAAGGGAAAACTTCTCGATAAGAAAATGTTTCTTTTTTGCAATGGACATGGGTTTAGTTTTATTGCTTGCAATTGCCAGAGCTTGACTTCTTGAAAGATCTATTGGTATTGCCATTTCCTTTACAGAGAGAACCCTTCTTGCCACCAGCCATTTCATCTGTTTCACTAATAACCCTCTCAGTAGTTTCAAATTTTGCCTTACGTTTATGCCACTTAATATTCCAATTGCTTTTCTTATTTAAATTTTTATTTTTAGATTTCACAGTTTTCTTCTGGATCTTTAAATTTAGCTCACTGGACAAAAAAATTAGTCATCTCCCACCATAAGAGGGTTATGTCCGTTCAACAGCAACAGAGGGCACACCAGTAATAAACGCATCCTACAAATAGCTGGGCCATGCACTACAGGGTTCATACAGTGACAAGAAGTGGTTGTGTGCCACATGTGTGTTAGTCACTCTGTGAAACATGGGTCATGTGAAAGATGTGAATGATTGGCAAAAAAGTTACTGCATTTGGCCGAGCCAAAGGACATAGTGTACGAGCCTTTGCAGGTGTGTCGAAACATACTGTCCAAAGTGTCTTCCAGCAGTGAGTGACGTACATCACAATCTACTGCTGTGGCAGAAACTACATCACCAAAACTGTGGCAGAAAGAATGTGCTCACCAATAGGGACTGTCGCAATGTGTCATGCACTGTTAGGGCAAATCACTCTGCAATGAGGCAGGAATTGCTCCAGTCAGTCAATGCAGGCCTACAACAAGCTGTGTCCAAACAAACACTCTGAAGGGAACTGCATTCCATGGATATCTGGAGCAGAGTACTGTGGAAGAGACTCATGTTAACAGCTCTGCACAGCTACAGTGGGCGTGGTGCCACAAAGACTGGACTGTCGACTCTTGGAAGTGTGTGATCTGGTCGGATGAGTCACGTGTTTGCTTGTACTCGAATGATGTGAGGCTATGGATACATTGTAAGCTGCATGAAGCCTTCCATGCGGACTGTGTGCAAGGTTCTGTTCAAGCTGGAGGAGGTCCTGTGATGTTCAGGGGGTGTTTCACATATGAGGAAATGGGTCCTTTGGTTGTGGTGATGTCACACTTGAACCAGAAGGTCTATATGGAGCTACTGGACGACCACGTGTTGCCTATTGTGCAGCATCTCCATAGTGAACACCAGAAGGATACCCCAGACTTCCAAGACGACAATTGTCGCATGTGCACAGGGCTCGAAGTGTGTCAGATTGGCATGATGAGCATCCTGAAGCCTTCGAACGTCTCGACTGGCCCACCAAATTGCTGGATTTGAATCCCATAGAAAACCTGTGGGACTATTTGGGGCAATGAGTGAAGTGCCGTCCCAGCCATCCTGCCAATCTTGCTGAACTGCAGTATTTGCTGCTGGATGAGTGGATGAATATTGATGTGCACTACATCTGCATACTGGTGGCATCCATGCCAGACAGGATTTCGGCTGTTCTTTGGTCATTGTAGGCATTATGCACTATTAGGTGACATTCAGCCAGGGGTGACTAATTTTTTTGTCCACTGAACTTATATGCTTTAATTCTTCGAATTGGGCTACTAATCTAAATACCTTTAAGTTGCTTCTTGATTTTCTTACAGATATTCTATCTCAAAACCATTTAAGTGCATCAATTCATCATCTTCAATACAGCAAATGTAACTCTGAGTTGATATAAACCGAACAGCCAAAACATGACCACCTGCCTAATAAGATGTTGGTCCTCCATGTGCCACCAAAACAGCTCTTATCCAGCGAGGCATGGACACTACAAGATTTCTAAGGTGTCTTGTGTTATCTGGTAGCAACACATTACCAGCAGATCCTTTAACTCTTGTAAATTTTGTGATTGAATTGCTGCAGATCAGATATGCTGTTCCAACATAAACCACAGATGCTCGATTGGACTGATGTCTGGGGAATTTGGAGGTCAGGGCAATAACTGGGAGTCTTCCTCGTGTTCCGCGAACCATTTTCAAATAATCCAGGCAGTGTGGCATGGTGCATTTTTTCATGGCCAGGTACATGCCATGAAAGGATGTACCTAGTCTGCAATGATGATTAAGTAGGTGGTAGACGTCATAGTTTCCTACACATGAATGACTGGACCCAGGGTTTCCCAGCAGAACATCGCCCAAAGCATTACATTTCCTCCACCAACTTCTTTTGTCCCACGGTGCATCCTGGTGCCAACACTTTCCCATGTAAACGACACACACCTACCCGGCCGTCCATATGATGCAATAGGAAACGAGATTCATTGGACCAGACGACCTTCTTCCAATCATTCAAGGTCCAGTTTTGATGCTCGCCTTGCCCATTGTAGGCACTTTCGATGGTGAACTGAGGTTAGCATGGGCACTTGGATCGGTCTGTGGCTATGCAGCCCCATTTTCAGCCGGGTTTCATGTACTGTGTGTTGTGACACATTACTTTTGTCATTGGTATTCAAATTACAGGCAAGTTGCACCACGGTATCCCTTCTGTTGGCTCATAACATGCGGTGAGCCGTGATTGGCCCACACCTTGCCGGCAGTTCATGGTTTTTCCCTACTGGAACCATTTTTTGAAGGTACTAACTACGGCTGACTGTGAGCACCCCCACAATCCTTGCTGTCTCAGAAATGTTCTGACCCAGTCGTCTGGCCATTGCAATTTGGCTTTTGTCAAACTCACTTTAGTCCGCTGCCTTTCCCATCTGAATAACAAGAATAACACTGATTAACAGAGCTCAGTATCAAATTTTATATATACTGCTTCATGATCTTCACATTCTCCGTCATTTACCTGCAGTTGCTTTGATTTGCATAAAGACACGCTGATCATAATGTTTTGGCTCTTCGGTGTGCATCTATTAACCTCTGAGGAAATATAGTTATCGGTGTTCTTAACGTTATAATTTAACTCCATTCTTGAAAAAAATAAATACCCCCTCAAACAGCTGCTTGCCACAGAGGTCTGTCTGACAGGAGCCTGTCAGTTTCTATGCCATAGTAGAAGGTCTGAGAGGATGGCGGGGCCTCAGCAGAAAAACAACACATTCATCCATACCTTATCCGGGGCTCAAATAGGCAAATGAATTTTTACATTTGTTACAGAAACAGACTTAGTTCTGCTTTCCTCAAAGCTCTCAGGAGTAAAATTTTGAATTGTATTTTCATCAGTTGCATTGCTCTGTACATTCTTCTCCGGAAGTAACATATTTAAATCATTATTATTATTATCCATACTAAAGTTTGGAACATCAAATTTGGAAATCAAATTTTCAGTATTAACTGCCATTTCTAGTTTATCATTATAATAACACTTTTCAATTTCCTCAAGACCATCATTCTTATCCTTAATGTAAATTAGATGATTGTCACTCTTATATATTTCTCTCATATCTTTGTTTTGTGATACACCTTTAGCATATGCCCATAGCAAATCATAAGACCATTTAGTTAATAACATGGGATAACAGAACACAGTACCTCTATTGGTGTACAGGTTATTCCTTGATTTCCTGCAAATTTAGCTAGAAACATTAATTTTGATTAACTTCACTTCAGTTACATGATCAAAAGCACTTTGTATGGCTATTTTACCACAAAGTTTAGCAAGTGAAGGGAGTGCCAAATGAGAATGAATAACATTTATTTGAGTACCTGTGTCTAAAATACCTTTAATTTCATCCTCACCCAATTTTATCACTACTTCCTGTAATTTCTCAATGGTACTGATATTTTCTACATTACAAGAAGCTTCAGAAATTCAGTTCATAAAAACCTGTTGGCTACAATAGCTGCTTCCTCAGTTTTACTTTTATCATCATTAACCTGAATTTGTTGTGTGTGAGCACTCACATTTTGACATCTGGGACAATCTCTTTTGAAATGTCCAAGCATATCACACTCAAAACATTTCTTATTATCCATAAGTTTAAACTTTGCTTTAAAATTTTCAAATCTTTTACGTTGGGTGTTCTGTGTCCGAAAGTTATTATGTTCTGACTTCTGCCTCAATGGCTGGGGAGAATAATTTCTAAATTCCCTGTTGCTCCTACATTTTGAGCTTTCGTTAAAAAGATTTAATTTGTTACTGGTAGCCAAACTATGTGCATGAATATCTGCCATGCAAGCAATTTTATGAGGTTTTTCCCAAAATTCACATTTTTGACAAGTTATATAACCACATCTTTCTGTGGGTAATAAAGATTTTAGTATGTCAGCTACAATTAGTTGCGACATCTGTTCTTTAGTTTTGACTACTCTCTGTGTCCAAATATTGGATAAATCAGCAACAAATTGGGTCCACGTTTCATTTTGGTTATGTGTAGCTTCATCAAACCTCAATCTATAACTTGCAGGTGTTAATCTGCATTCTGTTAGAATTGCCTGTTTAACTTTATTATATTTGTTCAATTCTTGTACACTTATTGTGGCAACTACATTTTCAGAAAACTTGCCAACTAAACTAATAATTATCTTGCTTTGATTCCCACTCTTAATTTCATGCAAAGCAAATAATTTCTCAACAGTCTGTAAAAACTGTGTTAATTTCCTCAATACTATTAGGTGCATTTGGCATCATCGCCTTCATTAATTTACACTCCACTTCCAAAGATCTATTATTATTACTGTTTGTAACATTACTATTAGCCTTTAATTCGATTTCTCTTGATCTTAAATCATAATCCCTTTCCATTTTCTCTCTCTGTGATTCCATATCTATTCTAAATTTCTCATTTTCCATTCTGAAAAGGGAGGGCATGCCCGCTCCCCCATCCTATATCTGGCTCTGGTGAAAAGCATACTTGCTGTCGAAACTTCTGGTTATGTGCTTGAGGACGGGAAATGGTCAGTTGAAAGGACCACTCATATTAGGAAAGGACCACACATATTAGGAGGTGAGCAAAGGCTATCCCATGCACAATTAGGCTGTTCAATAGCACAATTATGCTGTTCCTGTTGAACAGCATAATCATGCATTAAATCCTTTTAATCTTATTGCTGTGTAATTACAATTTTTCTATTTCTAATGGTCAGTTGGTAGCATGCCAGTCTTGTAATCTGTTCCCAGTTTTGAGCCCCCATTGTGCCAACGTTGAAATTTTTCTCTTTTAACATGATGAAAAGTAAATATCGATGGACTTGGATAGACCACTGTCTATCTTATGGCCGTTAAGCTACGGCCCTAGTGCATGTAAAAGAATATACAGGATGGGCTTAACAATTGTCCAGTGAGGCCTCTTTTCCCACCCAGCTCTGGGTTCTTGTGTCTTTGTAACCAGTCGCAACTGGCATACATGCTAATCTGGCTAACAAAATTAAAAGAATTATGACTTTTGTGAACTTATATAAAACCATATTCAAGATTATAAAGAAATATTCCAGCAGTTTCTGAAAGTTATCAAGAGTTTAATTTTAAAGCACAATGCCAGAATTGGAAATTTGAACAACTGGAATGATAAGTAAAAATCTTTTATAAAGCTTGCACCTATTTTATGTATAGATCTTCTTATAGATATACACAGTTAACTGAAGAGCCAAAACATTATGACCAGCGCATTTTATGTAAATTGAAGCAACTGCAGGTAAACGATAGTGCATATGAAGGTCATGAAACGGTATAAATGAAACCCAATGCTGAGCTCTGTTAATCAGTGTTATTCTTGTTCTTCAGATGGGAAAGGCAGCAGACTAAAGTAAGTTTGACAAAGGCCAAATTGTAATGGTCAGACGACTGGGTCAGAGCATTTCCGAGACAGCAAGGGTTGTGAGGTACTCACGGTTCCTTCAAAAGGAACTTAGTTCCTTCAAAAAACGGTCCCAGGAAGGAAAAACCACAAACCGCTGGCAAGGTGTAGGTCGACCACGGCTCATCGATGCTGGAGGTGAGCGAAGGCTATCCCATGTGGGACAAGCCAACAGATGGGATACTGTGTGGCAACTCTCCCGTAATTTGAATGCTAGTGATGGGAGTAATGTGTCACAACAGACAGTACATCGAACCCTGCAAAAAATGGGGCTGCGTAGCCATAGGCCACTCTGAGTGCCCATACTAACCTCAGTTCACCGTCAAAAGCTCCTGCAATGGGCACCAAGCATCAAAATTGGGCCTTGAATGATTGAAAGAATATCCTCTGGTCCAATGAATTTCGTTTCCTATTGCACCACATGGATGGTCAGGTAAGAGTGTGTCGTTTACCTTGGGAAAGTGTTGGCACCAAGATGCACAGTGGGATGAAAAGCTTCTGGAGGAAGTGTAATGCTTTAGGCAATGTTCTGCTGGAAAACCCTAGGCCCAATCATTCATGTGCAGGAAACTATGACGTCTACCACCTACCTAAACATCATTGCACACCAGGTGCATCCTTGCATAACAGTATTCCTCTCTAGTAGTGCCTTCTTTCAACAGGATAATGCACTATCCAACACTGCCCAGATTGTTCGAGAATGGTTCGTGGAACATGAGGAAGACTTCCAGGTATTGCCCTGGCCTCCAAATTCCCCAGACATCAATCCATTTGAGCATCTGTGTTTGTGCTGGAACAGCATATTCGATTTGTGGTGGCTCAACCACGTGACTTGCAAGCGTTAAAGGATCTGCTGGTAATGTGTTGGTACCAGATACCAAACGACACTTTTAGAATCTTGTAGCATCCATGCCTCACCAGGTAAGATCTGTTTTGGCAGCACATGGAGGACTAACATCGTATTAGGCAGGTGGTCATAATGTTTTGGCTCTTTGGTGTATGCTGCAGGTTAATTCACGTTAATTTAAGTTCATGTTAATGTTCAAGTTAATTACACTGGTTTCCATAATTTAAGGAAAACTCAGAAAAATTATGGTTAACAAAAAAATATTTTTTTTATCTTATATGTATTTTAATGAAATTTGATGGAAACACGAATTAAAGTGCTAATTTCAGAGTGGCATAAAATATTTTACACTAGAAACATTTTTCGTTCAAAAATAACACAGGAACTTGTCCAAAAATGAGGTGTCAGAATGCAACGGGCAAAGTTGTTTAATAAGGAGTGTGGTCACCCTTTACAGCAATGCAGGCACAACAGTGATGTTCCATGCTGTTTATGATGTGAATCAGCTCAGTAGGGAGTACGACCATTGTTCCTTTAAAGCAGTAATAAGCTCCCCCGTTGTTTCAGTTGGCGGATTGAGGGTAGCAACGTGTCTCCCTATAGCATCCCACACATGCTTAATCCGATTTTGGTTGGTAGATCGAGCTGGCCACTTCATGCACATAATGGTCTCCTCTTGAAGATATTGTTCCACTTGTCAAGCTCTGTGTATACAATGTTATCGTCTTGTAAGATGAATGTTTTACCTATTGCACCAGCATAAGGATGTACATAAGGATCTAGGATGTCATCTCTATACCTTTGAGCATTGAGGTTCCCACTCGTCGACACATAGAGGTCTCTGCGTCCACCTGAGGAAATGCCACCCCAAACACACACGCTATCTCTGCCATAACTGTCTCTTTGACAGATGTCACTGGGATGATAGCGGGTACCTTTTTTCTCCATATCAAAAAGTCTGGAATCACTCTGCGAGTAATATTTGGACTCATCTGTGAAGAGTACAGACCTCCATTGCTCTTCTGTTCAGTTAACATTCGTGCGTGCCCAGTTCAACCACTCACCTGTGATGTGAGAGGTATACAAATTACTAGCCTTCTAGCGTACAGACCTCCCTCATGAAGCCTTCTACGCACAGTAGAAGCTGATACAACCTTCCCAGTGACTGCTGCAAGAGGGTATCATAGCTGAGAGGGAGTAGACATCCTGCTCCTTCATGCTGTTAATAGCAAATATCGGTCTAGCCCTTCCTCAGTTAAACCTCCGAGACGCAGAATCCATGCTAAGAAATTGATTCCACAGGCTATGGACCCACAGAAGAACTCGCATTCAGCCATCATGCCACATCTGACTGACTTTGGCCTGCTTCAAGCCGACCAATAGCTCTCCACTGCAGTTCATTTGGCAAATGATGTCTCGAGGTATTCCTACAAAATGGCAATTTCGAATTTCTTTTCTCACATTTACAACATAAAATAACAATCTACTCCAAAACACAGTTTTTATGCCACTATCCGATTACACAAATTGACGCAACCTAGACTAATTTGCATACGATATGCTCACTGATATGCTCACTCGGCATTACCTTACTGGTGACTTAATTGGTGAGGATGCGGTTTTTCTCATTTTTCCTTAATTTATGGAAAGCAGTGTATATAGGAACCAATATCACATTCATGATTGAGGTAATATAAAATAATTAGGTGCTCTGCTCCTGCGTCCAACCCCACCAAGGAGGATCCACCCGCCTGGAATCTCCCCCCTACCTTATTGGCCCGCTTTGCTTGTTCCTTCCAATAGATCGTTTGTAATAATTCGTTGACAATTTTAAAAAATTTCCTCTGTGAGGGGGTGCAATTAAAACCTTTATATGTATGCCTGTAAAAATTATTAAACGTATGCCTGTAAAAGGCTCAGTTTATTGAACTGAGCCTTTTACAGGCATAAACTTCCAGGATTCACCAAAGCCGTATCAAATTTGTATTTATTAATGAGGTAACATAATGACAGGGCCAAACTGCTTTTGTAGCCAGCCAATAGGGTACATGCACACTCACAAATCTATAAAAGCTGCATAGACGTACTAAAGTGCATACAATATACGACTGCTGTATTGTTTGCATAATAATCATAAATGTATGAGAAAAACTATAATTCTTAAAGCTTAAGTCTTTCTCAGTTATAAGCATTTAAAGCACTTCATTCTATTAAAATGTAATGCAAGAACTCTTTGCAGTGAAGGTGTAGAGTGAAGTTGCCATTCAATGAAAATTAATCTTCTTATCATCATCATCCTCAAGCAGCCATGGGCTACAGAGGTCCAACCAGACCGTATAGTTTAATTCTCCAAGCATATCTGTCCTGAGCTACATCTGCTGCATCCAGCCACTGCACACCAATTCTAACAAGGTACTGTTTGACATTGTCTACCCACCACATCCTAGGTCTCCCCCTCCTTCTGACACCTCTAGGCACACTGTTCATAACCCTATTCGCCAATCTGTAATTGTTCATAAGGGCAACATGGCCAAACCAACGGAATCTCTCTCTGCACAATATGCTGCTTAAAGGAGGTTGCAGACTCCTTTGCCTAACCTCATCATTAGTTACAAAGTTAAACCACCTAATACCCAAGAACTACATAAGCATCTGGAATCAAAAACATCTAGTTTCCTGTTATCTTGTTTACACAGCGTCCAAGTTTCACTACCATAACTAACCCTAGAAAGAACCAAACTATTATACAGTCAAATTTTAGTCTTTAGGTGTATACCCCTATTTCTCCACACTCTCCATAGATTCTTAAAAGTCCCGGCAGCAATCCCTATTCGTCTGTTAATCTCATGCCGTATATCACCAGTATCTGTTACATAGCTCCCAAGGTAATTAAACTGTGACACCTGCTCAAGACTGCAACCATTCAGATGAACTGAATCACAACCTGCCTGACCAATTTTCATCATTTTAGTTTTCTCTCTGTTTATAACCAAACCTACTCTACTGCCAGTCTCATCAACAGCTTGAATGAAAGAGTTCATCTCATCAACATCATTTGCCAAAAGGGCTGAATCATCAGCATAATCTAAATCAGAAATTTTCGTATCTCCAGCCCATTTAAGGCCAAAATCTTTCCCTTGAAGTGAATTTTGCATAACATAATCAATAACCAAGTTGAAGAGAAAAGGAGACAAAATACACCCTTGTCGAACCCCAGAAGTAATGTTAAACCAATTGCTACAAGCCTTACCAACTCTCACACGTGACTCAGTGTTGTTATAGAGAGCTTTCATTACGTTAACTAACTTGTCTGGTATGTCATATGATCCCACAATCAACCACAAATTATGACGATCAACAGAGTCGAAAGCCTTTTTGAAATCAACAAAGCTAGCAACCAAAGGTTTCTGAAACTCTAAACATTTCTCAAGAATCTGCCTAAGGGAAAATATCTGATATACACATCCCCTACCACTTCTGAATCCACATTGCTCATCAAGCAATTGTCTGTCAACCAGATTCTTAATTCTATTAAGCACAATCATGCAAAGAACTTTACCTGGAACAGAGAGTAGGCTGATACCCCTATAGTTATCACAAGAACTACGATCACCTTTTTTGAAAATCGGGATAATAGTAGCTCTGGTAAAATCCTTAGGAACCATGCCTTTATCATAAAAGATATTCAAAATTTCAGTCATCCAAGTGGTAACAGAAACATTACCAGCTCTAAGCATTTCTGTAGTAATTTTATCTACCCCTGGGGATTTATGAAGTTTAAGTTTGGAAATAGTCAAAAAAAACTGCAGATTGGGGTATAGGGCCAACATAAAGCCACCAATGCATCTATCATCATTACAAACAATGAGAGTAGAACTAACCACATTGTTTAGAACATCACTGAAATGCTCAGCCCACCTAGCCATGACAGAATACTACCCTTCTATAACTTTACCTTGTTTATCCTTCAATCCCTGTATGCCTGTCCGTTTTCTACCACATAAAACATTAACTATGTGGTACAGCTCTCTGCTGTTGTGTTGTCTAACTGCTTCCTCGGCTTTGTCATCCAAGCCATCAAGCCAAAGGTTCTTATCAGTAGCTAACTGATCCTTTACCCGTTTATTAAGCTCTCTGTAATCCTTTCTATTAGGACTAGTACTGATTAAGGACATTCCTGCAGTTCCTTCTTTCTGAAATAAGCTCAAGTGCCTTATCACTCAGATAATTCTGTCTCCTCTGCTCCTTTTTACCTAAAAGAGTACTGTTAGTTTCCAAAAAAGCCTGTTTAAAACGGCCCCATTCTTCCTCAACTTCAGTAGTAAGCAATGTCATGGTGACTGTCATAATGACTAAGTAACCTATCATGGTGAGCTTTAGCAATAACTGGGTCTTTCAGAGTTTCAGTATTAAAGGTAAATTTTTTAACTTCAGCACAACACTTTTTAAGTTTAAGTTGCAGGAGACTTTTAATAAGGTAATGGACAGATCCAATTTCAGCTCCCCTATATGACCTGGTATTCCTAACAGAACTAGCCCATTTGCTGTTAATTAATATATAATCAATCATATTCTTATGCAGCCCATCAGGTGAAACCCATATGTACTTATGTATGTCGCGGTGTTTGTAATAAGTGTTAGTTATTCTGAAACCATTGAGTTTACTTACCTGTAGGAGGCATTGCCATTGCAGCTACCAATACCAAAAGGGCCTATCACCCCTCCCCAAAGATCAGAGTCAGTACCAACTTTGGCATTGAAGTCACCTAGAACAAGGGTAATATCTCCTTGACAGAATTCAAAATATCCTGAAGTTGTCCGTAAAACTTATCATTCTTATCTTCATCGGCATCCTATGTGAGGGCATAATAGCAGATAACATTCAAGTCTTTAATGTTTGTCTGAAATTTTGTTGTAAGAAACCTTTCATTAAGTACTCATATCCTAGAAGGACATCACTAGCATGTCTGCTAAGAAGCAGACCCATGACTTTGTAATGCCTATTATCTTCCCTCCCTGAAAAGAGAAATTTAAGATTTTTTTTAAGAATCTAACCTTTATCTGTCCATCTGGTCTCTTGCAAGCCTAGAATATCTAGGTTATAGTGCTGGAATTCCTTTGTGAGGACATCATGAGAATAAGCTCTATGTAATGTCCTCACATTCCACGTTCCTGCAGAGAGAAAATGATTAGTAGGATTTTTAAAGAAACTAGGTTTATTGAGATAGGTAGGGCCAACAATATCAAACAGCCCCCTGATCGCAGCCATGGGGCAAAGACCTGTTCCCCCTCCGCTAAAGGCTGAAGTCACCGATGCTGGTAGGAACTTCAGGCACCACCTTTTCAAGTGGACTTTTTCAAGAGTCATATGGCCTGCCTGAGACACATTACTCCAGTTTAGGCTTGACAGCAAACTTACTAGCTAAGTGAGGTTCAGGTACCTGCGATGGCCTCTGATTAGGATTATCCACCAGCTGACAAGGTACGCCATGCCTCTGTTTACTTAGGGCTGGCAACACAGAAAGCAAACAGAAAACACAGCGGCAGATTCTCCCTCCACAGAGGCCCACCAGTACAGCAAGTCCAGGATCCATAATCAAGCTCAAATCCATAAACAAGTCCAGTCTGGTAGGTATAAATGGTCAGCACCAGGACAGTGTGAAGTTGACCACTCCTCAGCAGGGTTGGGAAAAAAGAAAAAAAGTGGCCATAGATGACCAGATCAGTAGGACATACTGAATTAGCAGCCCTCCGCTTCCGTTCCCTTCCAAAAGAGAATATCTCTTTTGAAAGGTACTAACGGCCTGCACCACGAGAAGGCGGGGTCGGACATTAGGTGCTAGACCTGACCGGTTCTGTGCATCATCACTAGGGATTGGTACACAGCTCCCCTTCCAGTTTATGCCAAGCTACCATTTACAGACTTTAATCTTCTGAGAATTACTAAAATACTCGTCGACTTATAATCAGTTGGTAATTTCCTTTGACAATAGACTGTAGAATAAATAAGTACATAAAATAACGTTAAAGAAGTTTTATTGTTAAATTTTTGCTTAAATAAATTTTATAGGTTAATATGTAGGGAAATATACAAACTGAGCCTTTTACAAACATAAACTTCAGCTGACGTATCTCGATTCTCCTCTGGCAACCGGACTTCTTTACACACTGACAAGAGATAGCGTATTATTTTAAAGAATTTTTTGATTTTATTTCGCGCAATTTTTTAGCTCTTTTTCAACGACTTGATCGCCTGTCTGTAGACATTCAACTTCTTTGTTTTGTGAGATAAATTAAAAATTATATTTGTGTTGGATAAGTATTGTTAAATATTAAGATTCGCACTTTCGGAATATGCCAATAGCTGTAATTGCGCCCTCTGACGTGGAAGAATTTAAAATTGGCAAAATTTTAAACGAATGTTACAAGTGATGTAATAATTATGTTAGAAATTTGAAAATTTTCTTTTTGAAATGTGAAGGTTACGAAGTTTGCATTGACAACTATGATGTTTACCCTTATCCACGGTGGTGGAATGCAATTTTATCCTTTTAAGAGATAAAAATAAAATGTGTTGAATAGAGATTGATAAACTATTACGATTCACACTTTTCAAAATTTCCAAAAGTTTTAATTGCGCCCCCTGACAGAGGAATTTTTTTTGAAATTTTCAACGAATTATTACAAACGATCTATTTGGGCTAGAAATTTTGATATTTTAATGGTGGAGTGGGATGATCAATGGCTTTACATTGGCAGCCGAGATAAGTTAGTAACAGAAGTATAATTTGTATCTATACGTATGTTAATTAAATTACTATTGGTGAGAATTCGACCTGTTCTCTTTATTTTTTTAATTTAGTACTTAATTTAAAAATTTTGCAGTAATATTTTAATATAGTAAAAATAAATAAATTATTTTATATATACTGACTGATTTGTCCCTTAACCTTAGGGAATGAGAAAACGCAACCTTTTCATTTTAAGGGAGAAAGCACGCCGAGTGATTAGCACACTTGGCTACTGATCTAAGGGACCTGGGTTCTAGCCCTGCGTAAGGCATGGATGTGTGTCTTTTTCTGCTGAGGTCCCGCCATCCTTACAGACCTTCTACTATGGCGTATTAAACTGACAGGGTCCTGTCAGACCTCTGTGGCAAGCAGCTGCTTGAGGTGGTATTTTTTTTATAAGGATAATAATAAGTTACTCTTTACGTATTCCAATCGCCCAATTAGTATTAATTACTATTGTTAAATCGTGCAAAAATTCGGAAAATGAAAAAAAAAATTTTTTTTTTCTGAAACGAGCATTCGTCGTTGGCCAGATGCAAAATGTTATCCTTCTAGTTATTTTTATGATAGTAAACAAATATTATAACAAATTACTGAATGGTGGTATACAGGGCCAGATTGACCTTTTGAGGCATAGACTATGACAAGTTTAATAGGTTCTAAGCTACAATAAGTTGAAGAGGCCCCAAAATTTCGAAAGTCGAAATAAGTTTTATATTTATTATTTTGTTTGAAGGGAACATTAAAAAAATATGAATTTGGTCTGGTGAAAACGTTATATTACCACTGGTTTACAACAATGACTGTTTATAGCTGAGACTAACAGCGTTTGCACAATAATTAATTTGAATATAAAATTTCGTGACAAAGTAAACTTAAATTGTTGAGGCCCCTCATAATCGTGAGGCCCTAAGCTGTAGCTTAGTTAGCTTATGCGTAAGTCTGGCCTTGGTGATATATTGTCTTTACATAATAACTCTCAGTTTAATTAATAATTAATTTAATACAGTGCGTCTTTTTTTCGCACATTGTCTTATTAATAATTATTAATATACAACACATGTAACATACCGTATGTATCATATATAATCGCCGGTGGAATATCAACGAATACGGAAAAAAGCTGAGGAGAAAAAACTTGACAGGAATTTCTGAGGAGAAAAAACTTGACAGGACGCTCTTCTCCACTGAAGTCTGTTGAATTATATACGAAAGAATTCGCTTGCACTTATTTTGATGCTTTCATAATCAAAAATTAATAACTTAGTGGGTCAAACGTAAGGAATTTGAAGTTCCCAGTAACACCAATAACATCTAAATGAGATTTACAACTTCTGTTTTCTGTTACTGGGTTCAGCAGTTCAAGTATTAATAATCGTTTACCTTATATTTTATTTCCGTCCCTTGACCGACTGGTTAGCACAATAGGCTACTGATCTACGGGACCTAGGTTCGAGCCCCGGGTAAAGGCATGGATGTTGTGTTGTTTTCCTGCACCCGCCATCCTCACAGACCTTCTACTATGACGTATAACTGACAGGCTCCTGTCACACCTCTGTGGCTAACAGCTGCTTGAGGGGATATTTATTTATTATTATATTTTGTTCAGAATAATACCAATGTCTCAGGTAGGTATGCATATAAAAGTTTGCATGATATTTAGCAAATTAGTATGAGAGAAGTCAATACTAGTGCAAAGACTGCTGTGTAGCTGGTACTGCCTTCTGTCCAAATTGATTGCAGCTGTATGCACTGCTGTTAGCTTTGAGTGTTCATGACTTGCACTAATGGCCACTTTTCTCTTATAGAGCCGTGCTGGCAGCAGCGGCAGAGGGCCGGGGACGGCTGACCTTGACGGTTTGGGGGACATCATGAGCCTGCTGTCCGGCGGTAAGTACCTGTATGTGGCGGGGCCACATTCCTCGCGGGTCACGTGCTGCCGCGTGCTGACCCACTTTGTCGGCACCTGCCTGCACCACAGTTGGACGTTAGAACTTCTGAGCAACATCCCAACTCCCTATGGACGGGCTTTGACCCGTACATTTAACCAAGCCGCTGGGTTTCAGTTTATTCTTAATATTTGAAAGTTGCGAGTTGTTTTTTAGCCTGACGTCATATGTGGCCAATGTAGAATATTTTTTGTTTCATGACTTTTTTTTTCTTGGACTTCCTGCTGCCTGGTCAGTGTTCAGTCAGCAGGCAATTTCAATATATGGTATTACTGGCATCACTAAAAAAAATTGGAAAATATAGTAATCTGTTGGGAAAAAATATTTCGTGCTTTAATTCCGCTTTCCAAATTTGAAGAGCTCTTTCAAACGTAAATGACAGATTTTTCATTCTTCAATATTTTGTCCCTACAAAATTTCTTTAGATAAGACATTATTCTGGACAACTTTTTGATGCCAGTTATAAAGTAGAAATTTTTCATGATAAGAAGACCTGATTTCAGACAATTTTTTTGCATTCACCCTCCGTCCGTCATAGTGGATCTCACAGACCCAGATTATTTTGTATCTTAAATCTTTCCTAAACAATATTATCTAGGACCCATTCCTTCTCAGTACCTTTGACCCCATTCCTTTATTATTACTTGACAGGACACATAATTGTAACAAATGGTACACAGACCGAATGTGACCATCGTTGTCACTATTTGCCTATATCAGATATGTTTCAATATCTACCGTTTTGCTTATTATTTCAAAAATAGCTGAAGTATCTCCTAATTGCCTAATAGCACCTTTAACTGCAGAAAAAGGTGGAAAATGCAAAACTTTAAAGTAAATGTTGTAAATAATCTATTCCAGAAATTCAAAATTTTGGTGATTAAGTGCAGGGGCGTAGCTATGGGGGATGGGAGGGGAAGCTCCCCCCAAAGTAACTCGGAGTTGGCAAAATTCGAAGCGACTTCGTAAAATCTAGGTGAGTTGTGAAAATTTGTAATTTTTTTTGTAAAATTAAGGGAAGTTAGAGTCCAAGGGACCTGGGTTCGAGCCCCGGATAAGGCATGGATGTCTGTATCGTTTTTCTGCTGAGGTCCTGCCATCCTCTCAGATCTTCTACTATGGCATATAAACTGACAGGCTCCTGTCAGACCTCTGTGGCAAGCAGCTGCTTGATGGGGTATTTATTTAGCCGTCCCGTGGCCGAGTGGTTAGCACGCTTGGCTACTGATCTAAGGGACCTGGGTTCGGGCCCCGGATTAGGCATGGATGTGTGTGTCGTTTTTCTGCTGAGGTCCTGCCATCCTCTCAGATCTCCCCTACTGGGGCATATAAACTGACAGGCTCCTGTCAGACCTCTGTGGCAAGCAGCTGCTTGAGGGGGTATATATGTTTTTTAAAATCTAGACAACTTGGCAAAATATAGGATAGTTGTCAAAATCGAGTCAACTTGGGAGAATCTGGAGCAGTTGGCAAAATTCGAAGCCGCTTAGTAAAATACAGGTGAGTTGGCAAAATTCGGAGTGACTTCGCAAAATCGTGGGGAGTTGGCAAAATTCAGGTGAGATGTAAAAATTGGGATTTTTTTTCTGTAAAATTATGACGAGTTAGTAAAATCTAGGAAAGTTGCCAAAATTCTGAGTGACTTTGCAAAACTCAGGTGAGATGTAAAAATTGGAACATTTTTCTGTAATATTGGTGGCGAGTTGGCAAAATCTAGGGCAGTTGGCAAAATTCGAATCCACTTGGTAAAATACGGACGAGTTGTAAAAATTTGGATTTTTTTTTAATTAAGGAGAGTTGACAAAATTGAAAAAACTTGGCAAAATTTTGGGGAGTTTTGGCAAATTTAGGAGAGATGTAAAAATTGGGATTGTTTTTGCGAAATTAAGGAGAATTGGCAAAATCTAGGGGAGTTGGCAAAATTCGAAGCCACTTGGTAAAATACAGGGGAGTTGCGAAAATTGTGCCTTGTGCAATTAAGGAGAGTTGATAAAATTCGAAGTGACCTTGCAAATTCAGGGAAGATGTAAAAATTGCGATTTTTTTTTCTGTAAAATTACGGCAAGTTGGAAAAATCGAGGCAACTTGGGGAAAATATAGGATAGTTGGCAAAATTCGAATCCACTTGGTAAAATATAGGCTAGTTGTGAAAATTGGGATTAGTTTTATGAAACAAAGTAGAGTTGGACAAATCGAGGAAACAGCAAAATCTAGGGCAGTTGGCAAAATTCGAATCCATTTTGTAAATTACGGGCGAGTTGTGATAATTAGGATTGTGTTTATGAAATTAAGAATAGTTGACAAAATCGAGAAAACTTGGCAAAATTTTGGGGAGTTTGAAAAATTTGCAGTGATGGTAAATTCAGGAGAGATATAAAAATTGAGATTGCTTTTGTGAAATTAATGAGAGGTGGCAAAATTTAGACAATTTGGAAAAATTTAGGGGAGTTGGCAAAATTGGAAACCACTTGGTAAAATGCAGGTGAGTTGTGAAAATTGGGATTGGTTTTATGAAATTAAGGAGAGTTGGAAAAATTGAGTACTCTTGGCAAAATCTTGGGGAGTTGGCAAATTCGAATCCACTTTATAATACAGGTGAGATGTGTAAATTGGGATTAGTTTTGTGGAATTAAAGAGAGTTGGCCAAATCGAGATAACTTGGCAAAATTTTGACGAGTTTGAAAAATTTGAAATGACTTGTCAAAATCAGGAGAGATGTAAAGAATTGGATTGGTTTCGTGAAATTAAGTAGAGGGCCAAATGAAAGGGAGTTGAGAAAAAATCACTCTGACTTTGGCTTCAATTCAGGCGAAATGTAAATATTGAAATTATTTGTGAGAAATTACGGCTAGTTGTCAAAATTCGAAGTTACGTGGCAAAATGATGCAGGATAGTTGTGAAAATTGCCTTCAAACCCCCCTCCCCCCACGGAGCTAAAAACTAGGTGTGAACCTGACAGATATTATTTTCTCAGTTCGAAAAATGTGATTTTCGAGTTGGAAAATTTTCGATTTCTGCCCCCTCAACCATAGCCCTATGCTACACCCCTGGTTGAGTGTGGTGGTTAGGTTGGCAGCAATAATTTGTCACATTCCCTCAGCGGGGTGGTAAAATGCAACTTTTTCTTTTAAGAGGTAAATGAAAAATTTATTGTGATACATAGGGACAAGCAAAATATTACTATTTGCATTTCTCTATCCATCCGTTAGCTTGGATTTTTACCAGTAGAGAATGCTCAAGGCTGAAAATAGAAAAAAACCTCAATAGCTCCCTATCATTGGAAAATGCTAAAATTCTAAATGAATGAAATAAACTTTGAATGAAACTATTAGTGAATATGAAAATGATTACTAAGTGCACAGTCATATTAAAATAATATGACCACATACCTAATAATGGGAATAACCACTCTTGGCCCGGATGACAGTGGCAAGATGGCATGGACACAATGAGGTATTTGGTTGTGGGTCCGCACGCCGAACCTGTTGATCCAAATGGTCCCACAGGTGCTCTATGGGATTGAGGTCGGAAAATTTTGCTGGCCAAGGGAGAATGGAGACATTGCTGTCGTGTTCCTGGAACCGGTCGCGTACCGCCTTAGTGATATGGCAGGGTGCATTGTCCTGTTGGTAGGCACCATAACCACCAGGGTAAACGTCCAACATGAAGGGATGTATGTGGTCAGCGAGGATGAACAGGCAGCCAATGGCATTCAGGGACCCATCTAGTGGTACCAGTGGTCCCAGGTCATACCAGGAAAACATCTCCCCGGCATGCACACTGCCAACCTGTGCTTGACCGACAAGCGTGCCCTGGTGTTAGGTCTTGTGTGTCTGTCGCTGAATCCGCCACTGCCCATCACTTTTGTGGAGTAGAAACCTCGATTCGTCGGAGAAGGCAACCTTTTTCCATTCTTCCACTGTCCAGTAATGGTAGTCTCGTGTGAACTGCAGACGTTGTTGCTGGTGGACCTCGGCTAACTTGGGCACCTTTACACAGTGTCGACTCCAGAGACCCGTGCATAATAGGGTTCACTCTACTGTTATCGGGGACACGTACCTGGTTGCCCCAGCGTTCATTTGAGTGGTCAATTGCTGCACTGTTGCATGTCGATTGCCCTTTACCAGTTGATGGTGGCAACGTTCTCCTCTGGGATCGATGGACTTTGGGGCTCCACAGTTATGATGTCTGGAGGTACCCGCTGTGCCAGCAGTCCATTCTTGGTACACCCTTACTACAGTACCTGGTGAACAGCCCACGAAGTCTGTTTCCGAGATGCTTCCACCCTTGGTGCGGTAGCTGATGATCTTTCCTTCTTGAATGTCCGTCAAATCAATACGTCTGCCCATTGTTCTTATGTTACACACTGTGGCTCATCTATCCTGGCTGGCAGCTTATATCTCCGTTTGGTCGACCTTGTCATGTGCACTCTGTAACTTTGCACCCTTTTTACCTACTATCTTACTGCTTTTGGCTTTGACATTTATTTGTCAGTTGGTCGGTTTGTGGATTTGACAAAAGTTTGTTCCACTACATCTTTCGAACTTTATCATTAACCTCTGAATTGGGGATTTGCTTGGACTTTCTCTATAGTCAATCTCCCTTTAAGCTAATGCTCCAGTGTTGATAAAACCTTTTCATACGAAACATGCTGCTAAGTGGTGTACGCTATATTTTGAATATAGCTGCTTATAAAAGTTCTTGCTTGGGTGTAGCCAATAGTGGTCCTGGGGGAGGGGGAGGTTCCCCCTCCGAAGGCTAGGAGAAGAAGGCAAAGAGAATCATTGCACAGTTCCATTGAGTTCTGTTTTTATCTGTCTGTCATTCGTTTTGTCATCTGTCTGTCTGTAGACAACGAACTTTTTTGTTTGCAGAGATAAATCAAGAATTCTTTTTGTGTTGGATACGTATTGAAGAAGTATTACGATATGCACTTTCGGAATCTCTCAGAAGCTATAAGTAAGCCCTCTAGCGGTGGAAATAGGTGAAAGTTCCAAAATTTCAAACGAATATTGCAAACGATGTACAATAGAAATTTAAAATTTTGGTGGTGGAATGTGAAGGTCATGAAATTTCCATTGCCATCAATGAGTTGACCCCTTACACCCAGAGGGGGTAAGAAACACACCTTTTTAGTTTTGGCGATAATTGTTTTTTTTTTTAGATAAATGAAAAATTATTTTTGGATTAGATAGGAATTGATAAAATACTGTGATTTCACACTTTTTAAATCTTCCGAAAACTATAATTGCGCCGTCTAATGGTGGGAAAATTTGCAAATTCTAAAATTTGAAACAAATATTGCAAACGACATGTGTAATCTAGAAATTTTGATGGTGGAATGTGATTGCCATGATGTTTCCATTGGCAGCAATGAATTGTCCTCTTAGACCTAGGGGGACAAATTTTTTTTTATTGTTTTAGCAGACAATTGTATTTAGAGATAAATGAAAAATTCTATTTAGGGTTAGTTAGGAATTGATAAAATATTATGATTTGCACTTTCAAACTCATTTTTGAAAACTATAATTGCGCCCTCTAACGGTGAAAAAGTTTGAAAACTCGAAAATTTCAAGCGAATATTACAACAATGTATGATAGAAATACGAAATTTAAATAGTGGAATGTGAATGTCACGAAGTTTCGATTGGAAACAAACAGGGGCGCGCCAAGGGTATTTGCCGCCACGGTGCAAACTTTTAGCGGCCGCCCCTTAAAAAAATAACTAAAAGAAATTGCATGTAGCGTATACTACAATAAATAAAATAGCAATTGATGCAAACCAAAAATTACATGTCTTATTTATTAAAAAACACAGAATACATAGTTTCGTATAGTGATTTTTAACATTTTCTCAAAAACAAACAAAAAAAAACAGTTATTTCTTAATATAAACAAGGATTAATTGCACATGCCTTTATGTAAAATTTACTTCACGTGATTTTTTTTGTAGCAAAATCATTATAATTTCCATATCTAAATTAGTAGCAATTTTATGTTCTATGCTAATAAGACTTAAATTGTTGATTCTATCCTGTGTCATTGTACTGTGGAGATGATTTTTTATAATTATCAGCTTTAAAAAGGATCTTTCGCCAGTTGCAACAGTCACAGGTATTGTTAAATAAATTCTTAGTGCTATTGACAAATTGGGGAAAACACTAAGAAGATCATTCGAAAATATGCGTTCATATTTGGATTAAGATAGATTAAAATATTTTCTATTTCCTCGCATAATTCAAAGGAGTTTATATCAGAATCTGGACCATCTGTCAATTTTATCTCGAAATCTCTACAATATTTTAATTTTTCTTTTTTCTCCATTGGTTTTAATAAATAGTCATTTAAAAATTCAAAAACATCATTATGTTCTTTCAATAATGTAAATCTTTCAAGTTTTGAGATTCAATAACTTCATCTTCACTTTCATATGATAATAATCTTTTTGTTTTCCGAGGTCTGACTATTGACATATAAGGAAAAATTGGATCACAATCCACTGTATTTGCAATTTCGGTTGCTTCCTCTAACATATTTTTAAATGCCTCATCTGTTCTACAATCCTTTAAATAATATTTTAGGTCTATCAACATTTTCATTATTGCAGACATAATTACGTCCGGTTTTTGCATCAAGTTACTTACGACATTAATTTTCGATAAGATTTGGTGCCATATAAAAAATAAATAAATAAAAAATAAATACCCCCTCAAGCAGCTGCTTGCCACAGAGGTCTGACAGGAGCCTGCCAGTTTATATGCCATAGTAGAAGATCTGTGAGGATGGCAGGACCTCAGCAGAAAAACAACACACACAACCATGCCTTACCCGGGGCTCGAACCCAGGTCCCTTAGATCAATAGCCAAGCGTGCTAACCACTCGGCCATATAATAAGAGAACATATGAATTTGAAAGATTTAATTTTTAATAATAATGATTCCAACAATAGCATTTACCAATGAACAGTATTTGTTTCCTAATTGACTTCTCATCAAATAATAAAGTGAAAATCATATGCTTTTGCTTACTACCAATTAAATTTTCCATGCAGAAAACTTCAACAAATCCAGGAAGGTCATCTACAGATCTGCACCAAGTTAAAAATGTGGAGCTGTTCGGGAAGAAGTTTTTCTCTTACAGATTCACAAGCCTTTTAAAGATAAAAAAAAATTTAACATCAATTTTTAATAAGCATTTTGGAGTGCGAAAATATAATATCATGGTAAACCTATTTACCTCTTGGCAATAAAATTTGTCATTGCTTCTTTTAGCATTTTGCTGTGAATTTCTGAACAGGTTTAAAGTTATATCTGGAAACACACACTTTGGTGTTTCAATGTCATGTTGATGAGCTTTTTGAGCCTTAAACAAATCTAATATTTATTTTAAAGAAGAAGAGTCTGATTTTTGACTCTAAAAAAAAATAATATAAATACCCCCTCAAGCAGCTGCTTGCCACAGAGGTCTGACAGGAGTCTGCCAGTTTATATGCCATAGTAGAAGATCTGAGAGGATGGCAGGACCTCAGCAGAAAAACGACACATACATCCATGCCTTATCCGGGGCTCGAACCCAGGTCCCATAGATCAGTAGCCAAGCGTGCTAACCACTCGGCCACGGGACGGCTTTTTTGACTCTAGGCTGGCAATAATATCACCATAGCATTTTCTTTAATCTTTGGATTTTATTTTGCACTGATATCAACTTTCTCTTAAATTTTCATGGACTCTTCTCTCATGAGTGATCATTTTTATAGGCAGTATCTGTTCTCATTGCAATTTCTATCATATCTTATACAAGTGTATCTTAATACAAGAGGTTTCCAATTTGACAGTGTGTAATTTCTTACAAATGTGAATAAAGTTCGCACAGCACCATTAATTTCCCATCCATAGTAAATAGGCAGATTATCTGTAAAAATAGACGTCAAAAATTATTCAAAATTGGCCACATCTCAGTGAAAGATTTATAGGTCTTATTCAGGAAGATTTTTGCGTCTGATGCGTGGTTTAACGGTAGAGCGCTCTGGCATGTATTTAGAGAGTTGCAGACCCGATTCCCGCAGCATCAGCGATAATTTTTTTTCAGATGTTTTTAATGATTGTTCAAGTCTATTTCTACAGGTATCTGTGTATTTACTATGAATGGATCAATAATAATAATATGTTTTAGAGTACTAGATTGAAAGCCCATAACCTCCTAATCATGATTTTTAAACCTTAAACGGCATGAGATGGAAACCATCAATAAAAGATAAACCACTCAGTGGGGGTCCCAATGGTACAAAAACAATAATTAAGATTTTGTAAAGAAATCAAATTTAGAAATATTCATTAAAAATATCTGAATTTTGCAATGTAGTAATATTTGTTTTAGATGTACGACCCGAAATAGGGCAGGCATAATAATAGCCGAATAACAGTTTTATAAATAAGTAGCTTATTTTGAGTAGAAAGTTGCGATTTCCGACCAATAAGAGATCCAAAGCAACATCGAGCAATTTATGTTTTCCTGACTACGTTATTAACGTGTCTGAGTCCAGCTGAGTTTACACTGAAGTTCAACCCCAAGATATTTAAAAGTCTTAGACCAAGGAATATCGTTGTCAAAAATCTTGAGTGGTTGAAAGTTATCAGTTTTCTGTATAAACAAAACGGACACTCTTGTCAGCATTAATTTTAATGCGCCATCTGGAATACCATTTCTCTAACTTATCCAGTCCACGTTGCATTCTGTTGACTGCAAGTGATGGACAGAGAGGGAGCAAGCAATGCAATATCATCAGCATACAGTGGCGGACTGCGTCTAAAAATATTGGTTGCCAGGAGCATATATTATTGCCAATGCATATATATTATTGCCCACTCACAACTATAAGACTATTATTTTTAACATATTGTCTAATGTTTAAGGGGGCCCACTTCATCAGGGGCCCACAGAGCCCCACTTGCCATCGTGCAAGCTGACACCCTGGCCAGCCCGCCACTGTCAGCATACATTGCAATTTGAATCCTGTCCAAGGAAAGTCATGAGTGTAGTTATTGAAGAGGATGGACTCAAGTAGAGGTCCTGTATAGTTAGGCATGCCATCTCGGTGATTCACTGTCATTGGCTGATTGAGTCACGTGGTTTATGGGCGCCATGTTTTGTCGAACCGTGAGACGAAAGCCTATGAGTTAGTACGTGTACCAAGTTAAAACTTTTCAGTTGTTATAGTTTTTATACAGTTCTACCACTTTTTTCCGCTATAAAAGCTGTATTTTATGAATGCAAAAAATTTCACTCAAACAAATAAATTAATATTTTTTTTCCGAGAAACTCCATCAGAAGACGGCAATCGGCTGCAAAAATGAAACGAGCTAATGTTTTCACTTTCTCATCTGCCTATGCCAATATTTGTCCGTCTCTCTGTTAACTGTTGTCTGTCCATCTATCTTTCCACCTGTCTGTACGCTTATAGACAATCAATTTTTTTTTGCTTTTAGAGCTAAATGAAAAATTCTTTTGGGGTTGGATAGGTGTGGAACATATATTGCGATTAGCAATTTTGAAAATTTTCAATAGCTTTAATAGCGCCCTCTAGCAATGGGAAAAGATGGAAAATGCTAAAATTTCAAACGAATATTACAAACAAACTATTTACACTGGAAATCTAAAATTTTGGTAGTGGAGTGTTATTGCCATTGTAAACCTTCTTACCATAAGGTTTTGTCGTCTTAGCCAAAAAGGGGTGCGAAAATAAAACCTTTTTTAAGAGATAAAACAGTATATAATTTTTTTTTCGTTTTACAGGCAGTAACAAAATAGTAATGATTTAAACAATATTTGATAATCTCAGCGTTTCCTGTAGACGTTTAAACGTCTATAAATCAATAAATGTCTATTGTGAAAAAAGCCGGCGTTAGTTCAACAGGTTAAAATATTCTGACATGTTGCTGGAGAGATGCGGGTTCGAATCCCGTATGTCGGCGAAATTGTTTTCCACAAAAATATTAATATTTACATTTTTCGAATCCCCTTCAGTGGAATTTCCAGTGTTAGAGAGTGCTAAAGGGGTATATAAAAACTCGAAAGGCGACCTCTAGCGGCTGAAAAAGCTGTAAAATACCAAATCTTTAAATAAATATTGCAAATTAAAAACTATTTTTGCTAGAAACTTAAATTTTTGGTCATCGAGTGTAATGGTCAAGTGGTACCTTAATAGTAATGATTTGTCGCGTTGGTAAAATGCAAATTTTCTGCTTTAAGAGATAAATGAAAAACTTTTTTTGCACATTACAGGTACTAATAAAATATCAATAGTTTATTTTCTCAATTATATAGTAGTTCATAAATTCCACTGTTAGAATGTACTGAAATGTAAAATAACTAGAAGAACGCTATCGCCTCTGGCGCATATGGGAATCTCATTTTCAAAGAGAATGAAGTTCTTCCTTTGCCTACTTTTTCACTTTTTAAAAGCTTTAATTATGGATGTTCGTGTTGTTTTTCTCCTGAGGTCCCGCCATCCTCATGGACCTTCTACTATGGCATATCAACTGACAGGTTGCTGTCAGACCTCTGTACAAGCAGCTGCTTGAGGGGTTATTTACATATTTTTTAATATATGATGGGGGGAAAATGTGCGTAGTAGTATTTTATTAGTAATTATAAAACATAATGTGTGAATCTGATACTATTGAATGATTTAAATTCAAACTGAACATCAGGAATGATTTTTGTTTATGTGGATATAAAGGAGTTCAGTTTAGTATAATACGCTCAAGCAGCTTGCCCACGCAAGAAAGCAAGCTGATTGGGCGATAATTCTGTGGAGAAGAACGATCCTTGCCAGATTTAGAAATGAGCCTATTATGCGCAAGCTTCCAATCAAGATTTTAGGAAAATGACGAATTTTAAAGAGTTTATTAAAAATGTATGAAGTGGCAAGCAGAAGCTTCCTGATTTTAGGAAAATGATGAATTTTCAAGAGTTTATTAAAAATGTATTAAGTGGCAAGCAGCTGCTTGAGTGTGGGTATTTTATTTTTATAAATAAGCAACGACCTTATGAGTGAGGTTCTTGAGTGTGCTGTTTGTTATCAGATCCTGGTACCTTAAAGTTTATTTATGGCTGCTTTAATTTCAGCAGGGGTCGTATACCTAATACTAGTAGTCCTCTAACTGAGGTAATAGGAAGGGAAAATCTTCAACAAGTTTAGAGGTAAGGCCATCAGAGAGATGTGGATTAGTTTGAATTGCAGTTCCATAGCAGTTCCTTCTTGTCTGCATGGAGATCTACCGACCCTCCTAGGTCAAGGTCAGTCTTTGTGGCTCGACCCTTTCTCCCCCATAGTGGGGAAGTACTACTGTTCAACTGAGTTACAGATATCTTGCGGCTTTGTCCAAAGGAAGTTTACCCTTAAAATGTTCAATGAAGTGAAATTAGAAAAAACTTCTTCCTTGTCGTCATCATTGTGCACAACACCACTGTGTCCATGAATGGGCGGGTAGGTTGAATGAGATCTCGTCAGAGCCTTTGTCATTATCCAAATAGAATTGTCATTCGTCGAAAAAGAAATAATTTTTGTGTTCCAATATTCATTTCGGTATACCGTAATCTTTTCACAAACTTCATCTTTAAGGGCATAGTACTCCTTTTTAGTAGTCGGATTTCTGGAGCATTGGCAGCTTCTTCGTACTCTACTCTTTTCTGTTATTAAATCTAGAATAAACTGAGGCAGAACATTTAAATTCCCTTTGCTGGATTGAATGATGTTACAGCGGGGTTTCTATTTTTCTGTTGAGACCCTTAATAGAGTTCTCTTTACAGATAGATGAAAGTTCTGGATTTAGCATACGTTTAAATTTTGTCCAGCTAACGGAAAACCTTTCATCCGACGTGTTTTAAATGTAACCAGACTCGCGATATTCTCTTCATTTGCATTCATCGCTGTCCCGCACTTCTATATTAATTTGCATAAGGGTAGCTCTACTTCCTTTGGATGGGGTAGTTTTTTTTATGAGGAGTATATCAATAAATATTGGTGTTTTCTTTAAACTACTGCGACCTTTTCTGATTTCCTCTGCAATTGCTTGTACTGTAACCTAAGATAATTTCATTGTCCACATAGAAGATAATTTTGGGAAAATAGCCCAACCCAAATAAACTTGCTATTGAGAGTTTTTGAGTTTTCATCGGTACACAACGTAAATTTCACTCCGAATTTAAAACTAAATCATCGATCAAAAATTCAGCACCGTAATAAATAGAAATGATTTTTTAAAAGGGAAATCAGATTTTCCATTATTTTCGCTGTTTTTACTGATAAAGCTATAGAGTTATCGATGAAATTGCTAAGTCGGTAATGCATATCTTGGTATTAGGATGTAGCCGACTATCGCACACTTGAAAGGGCAAAAGTACAAGTACCTATTCGGGAAAAAAAAACTCAAGCGTATATTTTAAGTGAGGGTTCTGTAGAGGGTGATGGCAACATCGCACGACTTGGAACGATTTCTTGAGCACGTGGCAGCCTCCTAGAAAGTTCGGGGAAACAGAACCATTAGAAGAAGCAAAGCGATCGTTTTGGACGAGTCCTGCAGCTGACCTTTGACTTCCTCCCGCCTCTGCAGCACGGGCAACTCTGGAACGCTATGGCAAAGTCAAATGGAATGCCGGTGGCACGCGATCACGTGAGCAAGGTTGCTGCGATCAAGCTGTGGTTGGTCGTCACCCCGACGCAATGCCTCCCCTATTTTCTTTCCTTTTTCTCTCGCCCACCCTACGTCCGCACCTGATAAGGAAAGAAATGTTAATAGTCGGCCCATTACTGATGACTTGTTAACGTGCAACATCGCAGGTACACGAATATGTACGACTAGAAAACATGGTGCGATACCTGCACAAATTGGAAGATGGGGTGAGCATTTATGTAGACTACTAAGGACGTTTGCCGTTTTGTCAGGGGATAACTGGCAAAATAAGAAAATTATATTCATTATTTAGCATTCAGCTTAAAGTAATATTCTATTTTACGGCGTTTGAAGTTTATAGTTATATTTTAAGTATTAAATTTTGGGTTCGCCGTCAAGGTACTTTGCTTCTGATTTAAGAAATTTGAAATTAGCCACAATGTACTAGGTTTACCTTAATCACAATAAAGCTGTTTGAATAGTAATTACATAACTTCCCTACCAAAATATTAGAGAATTTCCTGTTTTCTCAATGGGATTTAGCAGCGAAGCTCTATGATATTTAAAATATGCATTTAATGGAAAAATGCGACTGTGAAATAAAGATTATAATCGAATCTATTGAAATTTCGATTTTCAACAATATTCGTTCAGTATTTAAATAGTTAGGTGAACTGGAATATTTAGCAATAAATTATTTTTTTTAAATAAGAACCATTAGGTAAACTTCTAAAATGAATATTATATTTAATATTTTGAAACAATACATATTGTTTAAGTTTTAATTAATTTCTGAGGTATGTTCTTATGATGTATTACTGTTGCGAAAAATTTAGCTTCCATAACTTTAAATATTGAACGAATACTGTTGAAAATCGAGATTTAAATAGATTTATGATCTTCAATTTCAATACCATTTGTCCATTAGAGTCATATTGTAGTATTGACACGATGCGAAAATTCTCAAATATTTTGGTAGGGCAGTGTATTTAAGCAGTGTTATTGTAATTAAATTATATTACACAGTTTATTTTTATAGTTTGGCAAGTGTAGAAAAACTTTGGATATACGAAAGGTAAATTAATGTATATCTACTAGCTAGGACTGCTACGAGGCTTATGGCCACTAGTGTTTGCAACACAAAAACTGACGTCGATTTTGCCATACTCCAGATGTTTTTCGAAATGCACATAAAATTTCTTAATAAAATATTTTTGTTTTAATCACTTTTATTTATAATAGCTAATTAGTCATTATTAATACAAATTAATTCCTTAATTATTAAAAGGATTATAAGGATTAATTTTTAACATATCACAAACGTGCTAATCACAAAGAAATGAAAATAAAATTCTTGTATTTGCATATAAGGTAAAAAAGTAGAAATGGTAAAAAACAGAATAACTGATAGTTATAAATAAATATGTATTAATAAAAAATGGTTCATCAAAAACGTTTTTATGTTGATTATATTTTTCACGTGTTCGTGGTACAATTAGATTACTCCTGCGGTATGCAGGCTATGCTCTGCAAAACTCTCCGCTCTGCCCTCGGTCAGCAAAGGACATTGATGGGCTTGGAAAACCACCATCCATTGGATAGGACGTTAAGCCATGGCTTCGTGTACAGGAGAGACTATTTCCTAACAGCTGTCTAGTGGGTCCTCTCTCCCCAAACTTCTCTGAGCACTCGGACTCCTTGTGACCTAGCCATTTATCCACAAAATTCCTCGCCCTGCCCAAGGTCAGTAGGGGACACTGATGGACTTGGAAAGGTCTGTCGGATGGGACATTAAGCCGTGGCTCCATGTATGGGAGAGTCATACCCTGTGCATGTTAAAGAACACGCTGGATGGCCTTGACGGGAGGCTACCATCTGTCTCCCAACAGCTGTCCAGTGGGTCCCCTCCCCCAACCTTCTCTGAGACTTCAGAGGCCATGGTGTGCAAAAAAGTGTCGCTCAGATTTAAAACAACCCAACCTAGCCATTTAGCTTACAGTGGACAAAAAAGTGCTGCAAGGGGGGAAAACAACCCAATTTGAACAAATAAGCACGTGGCAATTTGGAATAAAAGTTTTAAGAAGTAAATTTAAAATAAAAATTAAAATATCGGTAATCTGAGATAAAAAAAAAATTCAAGAAATTTAAGCTGTTTTGAATACTCGAGAATTTAAAGGGTCAACAGAAAAATAGTGTCACATACTTAGAACCTAAAAACAAGTAAAATAAAATTTAATAGAGTTACAGATGTAGTTAATTGTCAAAATCTTACTGAATTGTAATGTTGAAAATAATAGTGGAAAAATAAAACTGAGATTAAAAAAAATTGTATTATTTGAACATAAGTTTCTAAAAATGAAATTGAATCTTTAAAAAATATAAAAAAGAAGAATGGGTTTTACCTCTGAGCAGCACTTATTTTTTCACACTCTGGGCTAAATGGCCAGGTCACAAGGACTCAGAGAAGGGTGGGAGAGGGGATCCACTGGAACGCTGTTGGGAGACAGATGGAAGCTTCCCATCAAGGCCATCCAATGTGTTCTTTAACGTGCACAGGGTATGACTCTCTCGCACACTTAAAAAATAATTGGGAAAAAAATTAAGAAAAGCCCTTAAATTTTTGGTGATTATTTTTTTAAAATAATGTTTGAAAATCAAAATAAAAAAAAATGCATAATCTCAAAAAATAAATTTTTCAATCGGGAATGTTGAACTCTTGTATTGTTATAATTTTTCAGCACTCGGGAAAAGTGTACACATCGTTTTTTATTCGAGTTTGAATCTGTTTAGGCATGAATGTCTTAAGTTATGTATTCTGATAAATGTAACTAACAAAATGTTTGTTCGCTGTGTAAGTCTTAAGAGTTATCTGCATTAATAAATAAAACCTACGACATAACAGTGGGTGGATTTACGAACTTAGAAGAAAAAATCTGAAAAGTGCTTCGTTCAGTATGCGAAATGCAGTAGAAACTGAATACAGGGCGAGAATTGTATGAACCCATAAAATATCCGAAACAGGATTCGTACAATGTACGGGATGTGCTAGGAACTGTATGAAGGTGCTGAAAAACGGGTTAGCATTGTTTAGTAATTTTTTAGTAATTTTTTTAATTTTAATTACGTTATTATTTTTCTGCTTTTCATTTTTCACATAGTTTTGTTTTCAAATAATAAGATAAAAAAAAAAACTCAAACAACTGCTTGGCACAGGAGCTGTCGGTTTATATACGCCATAGTAGAATGTCTGTGGGTAGAGAAATGGTAGGTAGGTAATCACTGGAAGGAGAGCTATGCACCAATCCCCTGTGATGATGCATAGAACCGGCCAGGCCTAGCACCTAATGTCCGACCCCACCTTCTTGTGGTGCAGACCGTTAGTATCTTTCAAAAGAGACTCTCCTGTGGAAGTGAACGGAAGGGGAGGGCTGCCAGATTAGTGTGGCCTACTGATCTGGACAATTATGGCTACTATTTTTTTTTGTCTACCTTGCTGAGGAGTGGTCATCCACACAGAATCCTGGTGCTGACCATATAAACCTTCTGGACTGGAATGAAATAAGGCTCTGAGCTTCATTATGGATCCTGAATTTGCTGCACTGGTGGGCTTCTGTGGAGGGAAAAATCTTCTGCTGTGTTTTCTGTTTGTGGGTTGACAGCCACAAGTGAATAGATTCACAGGATATGTTTATCAGCTGGTGGATAATCCTGAGTAGAGGTCATCACAGGCACCTGAATTCTTTGCTTGTACTGGCATCGTCAAATTCTACATTGAAGGAAGTCTTCCAATGTAGATGGCTTCAACCTTTAGTGGTGGGGGAAAGGATCTTTGCCCCATGTCTGCGATTAGGGGGCTGTTTGATATTGTCGGCATTCCCTCTCTCAATAAACATAGTTTCTTTAAACATCCCACTAACCATTTTCTCTCCATAGGTAGTTGGAATGTGAGGACTCTGCACAGAGCTTTTTCTTTGATGTCCTCACACAAGAATTCCACCATTATAATTTAAATATTCTCAGCTTGCAAGAGGAAAGATAAAGGTCAGATTCTTAAAAATAATCTTAAATTTCTCTTTTCAGGGAGGGACGACAACAGGCATCACCAAGGCGTGGGTCTCCTTCTCAGCAGACACGCTAGTGATGCTCTTCTAGGATACGAGTGCATTAATGAAAGGTTTCTTACAGCAAAATTTCAGATAAGTGTTAAAGACTTAAATGTTATCTGCTATTATGCCCCCACTGAGGGTGCCGATGAGGATGAGAAGGATAGGTTTTAGAGACAACTTCAGAATATTTTGAATTCTGTCAAGAAAGGAGATATTAGCGTTGTTCTAGGTGACTTCAATGCCAAAGTTGGTACTGACTCTGACATTTGGGGAGGAGTGATAGGCCCTTTTGGTATTGGTAGTTGCAATGGCAAAGAGCAACGTCTCCTACAGGTAACTAAACCCAATGGATTCAGAATAACTAACACTTATTACAAACACCGCGATATACATAAGTACACATGGGTTTCACCTGATGGGCTGCATAAGAATATGATTGATTATATATTAATTAACAGCAAATGGGCTAGTTCTGTTAGGAATACCAGGGCATATAGGGGAGCTGAAATTGGATCTGACCATTACCTTGTTAAAAGTGTCTGTCAACTTAAACTTAAAAAGTGTTGTGCTAGCATTAAAAAATTTTATTTTAATACTGAAGCTCTGAATGACCCAGTTATAGCCAAAGCTTACCATGATAGGTTACTTAGTCATTATGACAGTCATGGTATGCTTACTACTGAAGTTGAGGAAGAATGGAATCATTTTAAACGGCTTTTTTGGACACTAACAGTACTCTATTAAGAAAAAAGGAGCAGAAGAGACAGAATTATCTGAGTGATAAGGCACTTGAGCTTATTTCAGAAAGAAAGAACTGCAGGAATGTCCTTAATCAATACCCTACTAGTCCTAATAGAAAGCATTACAGAGAACTTAATAAATGTGTAAAGGATGAGTTAGATGCTGATAATTATCTTTGGCTTGGCTGACAAAGCAGTTAGACAGCACAACAGCAGAGAGCTGTATCAGATAATTAATGATTTGTGTGGTAGAAAACAGGTATACAAGGATTGAAGGATAAGCAAGATAAGGTTATAGAAGATGAGGAATCCATCATGGCTAGGTGGGCTGAGCATTTCAGTGATGTTCTAAACAATGTGATTAGTTCTACTCCCATTGTTTGTAATGATCATAGATGCATTACTGGCTTTAATATTGGCTCTATAACATAGTCTGAAGTTAGTTTAGCTATTTCTAAACTTTAACTACATATGTAAATCCCCAGGGGTAGATGAAATTACTATGAAAATGCTTAGAGCTGGGAATGTTTTGGTTACCACTTGGATGACTGAAATTTTGAATATCTTTTATGATAAACGCATAGATCCTAAGGATTTTACCAAAGCTATTATTTTCCATATTTTTAAAAAAGGTGATTGCAATTATTGTGATAACTATAGAGTTCTCAGCCTACTTTCTGTTCCAGGTAAAGTTCTTTGTATGATTGTGCTTAATAGAATTAAGGAACTGGTTGACAGTCAATTGCGTGATGAACAATGTGGATTCAGAAGTGGTAGGGGATGTGTTGATCAGATATTAGGCATATTCTTGAGCACTTAGGCATATTGTTGAGAAATGTTTAGAATTTCAGAAACCTTTAGTTGCTAGCTTTGTTGATTTCAAAAAGGCTTTCGACTCTGTTGATCATCATATTTTATGGTTGATTGTGAGATCATATGGTATACCAGATAAGTTAGTTAACATAACGAAAGCTCTCTATAGTAACACTGAGTCGTGTGTGAGAGTTGGTAAGGCTTGTAGCAATTGGTTTAGCATTGCTTCTGGTGTTCGACAAGGGTGCAATTTGTCTACTTTTCTCTTTAGCTTGGTTATTGATTATGTTATGCAAAATTCACCTCTAGGGAAAGATTTTGGTCGTAAATGGGTTGGAGATATGAAAATTTCTGACTTAGATTATGCTGATGATTTAGCCCTTTTGGCAAATGATGTTGATGGGATGAACTCTTTCATTCGAGCTGTGGGGCGGGGGTGGCTCAGTCAGTAGCGCGTCAGGCTCGTAATCTGTAGTTCCCAGGTTCGAGTCCCAGCTGGGTCAGCGTTGAGATTTATCTCCGCAAAATTCCCCGCCCTGCCCACGGTCAGTAGGGGACACCAATGGGCTTGGAAAGGCCGCCGTCCGTCGGATGTGACGTTAAGCCGTGGCCCCGTGTGCGGGAGAGCCATACCCTGTGCACGTTAAAGAACACACTGGATGGCCTTGACGGGAGGCTACCATCTGTCTCCCAACAGCTGTTCCAGTGGGTCCCCTCCCCCAACCTTCTCTGAGCCTTCGGGGTCCATGTGACCTGGCCATTTAGCTCATGGTGTGCAAAAAAGTGCCGCTCAGAGGTAAAACAACCCAACCCAACATTTGAGCTGTTGATGAGACTGGTAGTAGAGTAGGTTTGGTTATAAACAGAGAGAAAACTAAAGTGATGAAAATTGGTCAGGCAGGCTGTGATTCAGTTAATATGAATGGTTGCAGTTTTGAGCAGGTTTCACAGTTTAATTATCTTGGGAGCTATGTAACAGATACTGGTGATATGTGACATGAGATTAACAGACGAATAGGGATTGCTGCTGGGATTATTAAGAATCTATGGAGAGTGTGGAGAAATAGGCGTATACGCCTAAAGACTAAAATTAGACTGTAATAGTTTGATTATTTCTAGGGTTAGTTATGGTAGTGAAACTTGGACGCTGTGTAAACAAGATAACAGGAAACTTGTTGATGCTTTTGATTTTAGATGCTTATGCAGTATCTTGGGCATTAGATGGTTCAACTTTGTAGCTAATGATGAAGTTAGGCAAAGGAGTCTGCAACCTCCTTTAAACAGCATATTGTGCAGAGAGAGACTCCGTTGGTTTGGCCATGTTGCCCATATGGATAATTATAGATTGGTGAATAGGGTTATAAAGAGTGTGCCTAAAGGCTTCAGAAAGAGGAGGAACTTAGGATGCAGTGGGCAGACAATGTCAAGCAAGACTTTGTTAGAATTGGTGTGCAGTGGAGAGATGTAGCAGATATAACTCAGGACAGATATGCTTTGAGAACTAAATTGCTTTGTCTGGTTGGACCTCTGTAACCCATTGCTGCTTGAGGATGATGATGATGAGTAATAAAAGTATTGCTAGTTATTATATATATTATATATATAGTTATGATAGAACAGTAAAGCATAGTAATAAAGTTAATTTCTTCAGCAAATATGCATTGAGGCAATTAAGCTTACATGGTATCTGAACTGAAAAGCATGATTAACTTTTGCCAGCAAAGCATTACTAATTAAGAAATTCTTTTATAATTTGGAATGAGGGAAAGCCTGACATAGGGCAGTTAAGAATAAAGGTGGATTACTCTTAATTTTTATAAAAAATAGTTAAAAATAATTACACTTACCTTTAATGACTTGAGCGAGTCTTTAACTGTTTTTTTTTGTGAAATCTCTGACACTGGAATGCCAGGCCTTTGAGCCTTATATCCCGATTTCTGCTGATAACCGCAGAAACTGATCACAGAGTGAACACTCTAGTGGTTAGTGAGAAAGGTATGAAAGTGATGAAATGGCAAAATTCTACAAATCAACAAGTTGAGACCATTTTCTGTTGGTTGAGTATGGAAAATGGGACTTCTGTTGTGTAATATGATGAGCGATGCAGTAGCAAGGAAGCTGATGAAGTGAGGTTCTTCATACACTCCTAGCTCAACTAGCCTGGCAAATTGGTGCTTCTATTAAATATACAGTATAATATAGCAGGAAAACTTGAAGAATATTATATAAATGCAAAATATATGTTAGAATAAACTTTTTAAAGTTAAGAAATACTTTTGTGTTAAAACATTTATATATATTTAATTATATTTTTTTGTTTTATGAGAATTTTAAGGGAACTATTGCTTCCCTTGCTTTCATTGACACTTCACCACTGGACTAATGGATAGTGCAAGTAAGGAAGCTTGTCAATAGGTATGATGCTAGATAAATTTGCATTTCTGACAGCATAGTAGATGCATACAAATGTTGGACATAATCCCATCACTCATGGCTGAAGTAATGAGTACATAAAATGGATCATCAGTTGTTCTGAAGTTATGTGTAAGTGAATCAGTAGTATAGTTGTTATTGCCAATCCATGTGTTATTTGGGATCTTGACAATGAATAATCAATCTAAAATAATTTAAAATGAAACTGATTACATTTCCTAGACTATGTAAAACTGAAACTATGTAATTGAGGGATGGTGTATATATGTGTATATCTGTTATTACTGCAGGATAAAATTTTCTGCGAAAAAGGTAGAACTTGGCCACAATTGCATGCATTGAAGAAATTTGACAATTTAAGAGTAGTAAGAATAGCTCAAAGTTCAGCATATTTTGTGTTATATTTATAATTTTGAAACAGTAAATGTACTGAATAACACCAGCTTCAGTATTTTAATATTAATTTCTTGTTTTTTGTTCAATATCCTCATTTTTCCTCTCAAGTTAGAATTGCATTTTACTTGAATATTACAGTAATTAGGAAGATACATTATGTTTAAACATGAAATCTTCCTTATCATTTCCACTAAAATTTGACTAGAATTTTGTATATTAGGTGAAAGAAGCAGACACAAAAGTGACCAGTGGCCTAGTCTGCGAAATGGTGGATGTATCAGGAATTATAAGCCTGGTGAATGCTGTTGGAGGAATGGCAAAATCCAGTGTAACTGTTTATGGCCAAAGCGTAGATTTTGTGTGGTGAGTTTATTGCACATATAATCCTTAATTTCTGTTATCTGACACAATTCTATTTTTATTGATGTTAATATTGGTATTCAGGATATTTTTGACATGAGTAAGCAAGTTTTTAAAGTTTTGAAAAGTATTTTACTCCCATATGGATTTACAAACCCATTTTTGCTTCTTTAACTCTTTAATGCCCATAATGATCCAAAACAGCTGAAATTTGAAATGGACTAATCCAAACAGTACTATTCTTTTTCTGTTGTCTACCTTTTTCTGTTATTTCATGGGCATTAAAGGGTTAAAAAAATTTTCAACCATATGATTTTGTCCATTATACTCCTTATAGCTTGAAAATAAGGGTCCTTTTCTATTTTGTGGAAGATATTGCAATGGTAGCATGATAAAGTATCCAGTAATGATTAAAGGCACAGCATTTCCATTTTTGCATTTCTCATATACAGAACTTTTTACTATTTAGAAGAAATTGCCTTTCATATCTAATGATATACTAAAATTTTAACAGTAAAAAAAGACACCAGTTCTTTAATTGTGTAGTGACATCAAAATAACAGTGACATTGCTGCACCAATTGAAATCTTGTGTAGTGGTATGAATGTTATGTTGTCTACAAACAATGCTATTACCAATTTTTTAGTTCTATTTTTGGCAGAAAATCGACAGGTTCATATTAATCTGGGAGTACCTACATGTTAGTCTTTTCCTCACCATAGATGCATTTCTGGATGACTACAAATGAATTCTCCATTTTTTGGATGTCTGTAAATGAATTCTCTATATCTTGGTGCCTGCTCATATGCTACCACTATATAGATATAAAGAGATTTTGCCATTTGGCAACACATTTGCTGTGGTGATGTATAAAATCATGCTTAGTCTTTTGGCATAACCACAGACATTTAATATTAGTAATTTTTCCATCATAGTTTGGTTTACTTTTTTTGTATTCTGTATATATACACAGGTCTGTAAATGGTAGCTAGGTAGTCACTGGAAGGAGAGCTATGCACCAATCCCCTGTGATGATGCATAGAACCGTCCAGGCCTAACACCTAATGTCCGACTCCCACCTTCTTGTGGTGCAGGCTGTTAGTACCTTTCAAAAGAGATACTCTCTTGTGGAAGTGAATGGAAGGGGAGGGCTGCCAGATTAGTGTGGCCACTGATCTGGACAACTATAGCTACTTTTCTTTTTTTTCTACCTTGCTGAGGAGTGGTCAACCACACAGGGTCCTGGTGCTGACCATGTAAACCTACTGGACTGAAATAAGACTCTGAGCTTGATTATGGATACTGATTTTGCTGCAGGTGGGCTTCTGTGGAGGAAAAATCTTCTTCTGTGTTTTCTGTTTGTATGTAGGATATGTTTTATCAGCTGGTGGATAATCCTGAGCAGAGGTCATCGCAGGCACCTGAACTCTTTGCTTCTACTGGCATTGTCAAATTCTACATTGGAGGAAGTCTCCCAGTGTAGATGACTCAGCCTTTAGTGGTGGGGGAACGGGTCTTTGCCTCATGTGTGTGATTAGGGGGCTGTTTGATATTGTCGGCATAATAATAAACATAGATTCTTTAAACATCCCACTAACCATTTTCTCTCCATAGGTAGTTGGAATGTGAGGACTCTGCACAGAGCTTATTCTCTTGATGTCCTCACAGAAGAATTCCACCATTATAATTTAGATATTCTTGGCTTACAAGAGACCAGATGAACAGATAAAGGTCAGATTCTTAAAAATAATCTTAAATTTCTCTTTTCAGGGAGAGAAGATGTAACGCTCCAAAGATCATTAACTTGGACCTTTTGTCTGATCCAAATTTATTCAAATTCTGGATAGCTGTATCAGGTGGCAGGCAATAATAACTTGCCAAATAAAGTTAAAATAGGGTTCATTATGTATTTATCAAGCTTTACTTATCGAGTAAGAATTCAAAAAGGATTGTCAAGTTTAAAGTTTAAATCTAATCAAAAAAAATCAATTATGTTGCTCAAGAGAAAAATAGCAAAAATTCAAAAGTTTCTAAAACAAAGTTTATTTCCAAAAAAAATCAGACTCACCCAATTCAATACAAAAGTTGGGGACTAACAACTCACATCTATCTACATATCTGCTACTCACTACACAAAATCTACCTCTCCACTACAATACTACATTTCCACCCTGTGACCCAATATCACCACTCTACTAACTTTCATTCTCATTCTGTGACCTGACGTCACATAGTTATAACATGCGTACAAATCTGACATGTCTCTTCCAAGCCGGAAAAGGCATTTGCATAATATGACGATCACGCTAGCTATGACGCAAGAGGGGTCATGTCCTAAATGCACTCTTTAGCGGTTGACAATCAAAAGGTCAGAGTTGTGCATGCGCAACTCCTACAGCTGAGAAATGAGATTGCGATCAATCCAAAAAAATGAAATAATCCCCAAAATGATAAATATAACATAAATAAAGTAAACCTGGTTAAGGAAAGTAAAAGTGAATGGGTGGATCATCACAAAGATAATTAGCATCACCAAGGCGTGGGTCTCCTTCTTAGCAGACATGCTAATGATGCTCTTCTAAGATATGAATGCATTAATGAAAGGTTTCGTAAGCAAAATTTCAGACCAGCATTAAAGACTTGAATATTATCTGCTGTTAGCACACACTGAGGATGCCATGATGATGAAAAGGATAGGTTTTATAGACAACTTCAGAATATTTTGAATTCTGTCAAGAAAGAAGATATTACCCTTGTTCTAGGTGACTTCATTGCAAAAGTTGGTACTGACTCTGACCTTTGGGGAGGGGTAAGGGAGGGGTAGGCCCTTAGGTTTTTAGAAACTGATTGCAGACAAGCCATCAAGTCAAATATTCTTAGCAGCTAACTGATCCTTTACATTCTTATTAAGCTCTCTATAATGCTTTTTATTAGGAAGTAGAGATTTGATTAAGGACATTCCTGCAGTTCTTTCTTTCTGAAATAAGCTTAAGTGCCTTATCACTCAAACAATTCTGCTTCCTCTTCTCCTTTTTTCCTAAAAGAGTACTGTTAGTTTCTGAAAAAGCCTATTTAAAATGATCCCATTCTTCCTCAACTTCAATGGTAAGCAAACCATGAGTGTCTTAATGACTAAGTAACCTATCATGGTAAGCTTTAGCTATAATGGGTCTTTCAGATCTTCAGAATTAAAGGTAATTTTTTTAACCTTAGCACAACACTTCTTAAGTTTAATTTGCGAGACACTTTTAACTAGGTAATGGTCAGATTTGTTTCCACTCCCCTATATGATACAGTATTCCTAAAAGAATTAACCCATTTGCTGTTAATTAATATATAATCGATCATATTCTTCTGCAGCCCATCAGGTGAAATCCATGTGTACTTATGTATGTCAAAGTATTTGTAATAAGTGTTTTATTCTGAAACCATTGAGTTTACTTACCTATAGGAGACTTTGCCCATTACCATTGCAGCTACCAAAAACCTTTTCCAAAAGCCAAATAGAAAGTTTAAGAAAGGTTTTTATAAGTTATTTTTTTTTATTTAATCATTCATAAATTTTTCCGGATATGTGTTATTAAACTTTGTTCTTAAGAACTGTATTGGAATAATTTCTTTGTTGTGAATTAAATTCCTGCCCTAAATTATGCCTAATGAAAGTAAAAAAGCACTGTTCAAAAGAACTTTTATTTCCCTGGAATCAGATATAAATTTTGGATTGTCTTAAAAAAGGGGAAAAGATATCATACATTACACAAAGTTTAAATTTAAATGAAGGAATAATTGGATTATAAAGAAAAATGAGGAAAAAATTATTCCCACAAATATGACAGCTCATCCATGAGCACCAATAATTGAGAAAATGGAAAAAGCATTTAGTGTTTGGATTGACATTAGCAGTAAAAAACAGATCCCATTAGACGGCAATGTAATTAAACAAAAGGCACTAAAAATTTATCCATTTAAAAGAAAATGGAGAATCTTCTGTTAACCCAGAATTTATTGCCTGTAAAGGTTGGTTTGAGTGATTAAAAAACCACTTCTCATTACCTAACATAAGAATTCATGGGGAAAATACGACGACTGATAATGAAATTGCCAAAAGGTATCCAGAGGAATTTAAAAAAATAATTGAAGAGCACAGATACACATCAAATTTTCAATGCCAATGAGACAGGTCTTTGGTAGAAAAAATGCCCAACAGAATGTCTATTTCAAAAAAAAAAGAGAAAACTGCACCATGTTTTAAGACATCAAAAGATCATGTAATGTTAGTTATGTGCAGTAGCACATCAGGAGATTGCATTATAAAACGTATGCTAGTTTCATCATCATCATCCTCAAGCAGCCATGGGCTACGGAGGTCCAACCAGACCGTGCAATTTAGTTCTCCAAGCAAGTCTGTCCTGAGCTACATCTACTGCATCTGGCCACTGCACACCAATTCTAACAAGGTCCTGTTTGACATTGTCTGCCCACCACATTCTAGGTCTCCCCATCTTTCTGAGGCCTTTAGGCACACTGTTCATAACCCTATTCGTCAATCTATAATTATTCATACGGGCAACATGGCCAAACCAACGGAGTCTCTCTCTGCACAATATGCTGCTTAAGGAAGGTTGCAAACTCCTTTGCCTAACCTCATCATTAGTTACAAAGTTGAACCACCTAGTGCCCAAGATACTGCAAAAGCATCTGGAATCAAAAGCATCTAGTTTCCTGTTACCTTGTTTACAAAGTGTCCAAGTTTCACTACCATAACTAACCCTAGAAAGAACCAAAATATTATACAGTCTAATTTTAGTCTTAGGTATATACGCCTATTTTTCCACGCTCTCCATAGATTCTTAAAAGTCCCGGCAGCAATCCCTATTCGTCTGTTAATCTCATGCCGCATATCTCCAGTATCTGTTACATAGCTCCCAAGATAATTAAACTGTAACACCTGCTCAAGACTACAACCATTCAGATTAACTGAATCACAGCCTACCTGACCAATTTTCATCACTTTAGTTTTCTCTCAGTTTATAACCAAACCTACTCTACTACCAGTTTCATCAACAGCTCGAATGAAAGAGTTCATCTCATCAGCATCATTTGCCAAAAGGGCTAAATCATCAGCATAATCTAAATCAGAAATTTTTGTATCTCCAGCCCATTTAAGGCGAAAATCTTTCCCTAGAGGTGAATTTTGCATAACATAATCAATAACCAAGCTAAAGAGAAAAGTAGCCAAAATGCACCCTTGTCGAACACCAGAAGCAATGCTAAACCAATTGCTACAAACCTTACCAACTCTCACACACGACTCAGTGTTATTATAGAGAGCTTTTATTATGTTAACTAACTTGTCTGGTATACCATATGATTTCACAATCAACCATAAAATATGATGATCAACAGAGTCCGAAAGCCTTTTTGAAATCAACAAAGCTAGCAACCAAAGGTTTCTGAAACTCTTAACATTCCTCAAGAATCTGCCTAAGTGAAAATATCTGATCCACACATCCCCTACCACTTCTGAATCCACATTGTTCATCATGCAATTGACTGTCAACCAGATTCTTAATTCTATTAAGCACAATCATGGAAAGAACTTTACCTGGAGCAGAGAGTAGGCTGATACTCCTATAGTTATCACAAGAACTGCAATCACCTTTTTTGAAAATAGGGATAACAATAGCTCTGGTAAAATCCTTAGGAACCATGCCTTTATCATAAAAGATATTCATAAATTCAGTCATCCAAGTGGTAACTGAAATATTCCCAGCTCTAAGCATTTCCGTAGTAATTTCATGTACCCCTGGGGATTCATGAAGTTTCAGTTTAGAAATAGCCAAAATAACTTCAGATTCTGTTATAGGGCCAACATTAAAGCCACCAATGCATCTATCATAATTACAAACAATGGGAGTAGAACTAACCACATTGTTTAGAACATCACTGAAATGCTCAGCCCACCTGGCCATGACAGAATCCTCACCTTATATAACCTTACCTTGTTTATCATTTAATCCCTGTATACCTGTCCATTTTCTACCACACAAAACATTAACTATCTGGTACAGCTCTCTGCTGTTGTGCTGTCTAACTGCTTCCTCGGCTTTGTCAGCCAAACCATCAAGCCAAAGATTCTTATCAGCAGCTAACTGATCTTTTACACGTTTATTAAGTTCTCTGTAATGCTTTCTATTAGTACTAGTAGGGTATTGATTAAGGACATTCCTGCAGTTCTTTCTTTCCGAAATAAGCTCAAGTGCCTTATCACTCAGATAATTCTGCCTCCTCTGCTCCTTTTTTCCTAAAAGAGTACTGTTAGTGTCCAAAAAAGCCTGTTTAAAATGATCCCATTCTTCCTCAACTTCAGTAGTAAGCATACCATGACTGTCATAATGATTAAGTAACCTATCATGGTATGCTTTGGCTATAACTGGGTCTTTCAGAGCTTCAGTATTAAAAGTAAATTTTTTAACCTTAACACAACACTTTTTAAGTTTAAGTTGCAAGACACTTTTAACAAGGTAATGGTCATATTCAGTATCAGCTCCCCTATATGACTTGGTATTCCTAACAGAACTAGCCCATTTGCTGTTAATTAATGTATAATCAATCATATTCTTATGCAGCCCATCAGGTGAAACCCGTGTGTACTTATGTATGTCATGGTGTTTGTAATAAGTGTTAGTTATTCTGAAACCATTGAGTTTACTTACCTATAGGAGACGTTGCCCATTGCAGCTACCAATACCAAAAGGGCCTATTACTCCTCCCCAAAGGTCAGAGTCAGTACCAACTTTAGCATTGAAGTCACCTAGAACAAGGGTAATATCTCCTTTCTTGACAGAATTCAAAATATCCTGAAGTTGTCCGTAAAACCTATCCTTCTCATCCTCATCCTCAGTTGGGGCATAACAGCACATAACATTCAAGTCATTAACACTTGTCTGAAATTTTGCTGTAAGAAACCTTTCATTAATGCACTCATATCCTAGAAGCACATCACTGTCATGTCTTCTGAGAAGCAGACCCACACCTTGGTGATGTTTTTGTCTTCCCTCCCTGAAAAGAGAAATTTAAGATTATTTTTAAGAATCTGACTTTTATCTGTCCATCTGGTCTCTTGCAAGCCGAGAATATCTAAATTATAATGGTGGAATTCTTGTTTGAGCACATCAAGAGAAAAAGCTATGTGCAAAGTCCTCACATTCCAACTACCTATGGAGAGAAAATGGTTAGTGGGATGTTTAAAGAAACTATTTTTATTGAGAGAGGGAATGCCGACAATATCAAACAGCCCCCTAATCGCAGACATGGGGCAAAGACCTGTTCCCCCACCACTAAAGGCTGAAGCCATATACACTGGAAGATTTCCTCCAATGTAGAATCCTCTAATCCTCGTGCATGAAAGGTGTAAATAAAAACTCATTACTGGTATATTGGGAAGCAAATAAAAAAAACTTGGGTAACTGCTGATTTATTTAAAGAATGGTTTCTAAATTGTTTTGTAATAGTTGTGCAAAACTATTTAAACTGGTAAAATCTAAATTTCAAAGTTTTATTACTATTGGATAATATGCCAGGCCATCCAAAAGGTTTGAGTCATCCAAACGTGGAAGTAATGTTCCTACCACCTAATGCAACTTATTTAATTCAGCCAGTAGATCATGCATTATATCTACCATTAAAACTCATTACATCAGAAAATTGTTACGATGGATTTTGGAAAAAATTGATTCCAAATCTATTGAAGTGATGGAGGTCTGGAAACATTTTTGAATTGTGGATTGTATTGGAATCATAGCTTTATCGCTGCTCAAAGGAGTAAAGTTGTCAACCTTAACTATTGGTTGGAAAAATGTAATGCGTGTTGGAAAAATGTATGGCTCATTCAGGAAATATAGTTGAACTGGCAGAAAACAGAATAATCGCAATAGTAGAACTCGCTAAGTTGGTAGGAGGGGAAGGTTTTGATGATATGACTACTGAAGATGTTCAAGACTTACTGATAGAAACATAGGCTGGTGAAGTGGATTTGGTGGAAATGGCATCAGAGGTAAACCAAATCAATTAGAGGATGATAGCGCAGATGAAAATTTTGCCAAGCAAATATAATAAACAAAAAAAATATAACAAATAAAGTTAGCCAAGCAATTAGAATCTTATTTTTTGAATGCAGATCCTTCAACTGAAAAAAGCACAAAGTTCTAAAGCTTCAAAAATGCTTAGCTCCATGCTATGAAATTTACAAAGATATATTCAAGCAAACAAACCCAGATTACTGATTTTTTAAAGAGAGCAGAAGATACACAAAATCTAGATGCTACAGAAGAAAGTTCAGAAGATGAAGATATTCTGCAATAGAGAAAACTTTATTGTCTGATCGTGCTTAGCAGCAATGAAGAGGAAGAAAATTAAATGAATGTACATTATCTGACATATATATATACCACAGTTTGTGTTCGGTTATTACTATTTTTTAATAAAAATTTAGTTTCCAATAGTTATAAAAATAAAATGGTGTATTTTTGTTAGCTTTTGGAATGTAACTCTCTTTTTGTACTGGTTCTTAGCTCAGTATAACATGGTTTTGCACTACATGAGATTTTATAGGAACCTAACTACTATGCTATGCAAGGGTTACCTGTACTTTTATGCTTCTTAGCTGCTAATAATAATGTGAGAGAGTATCGATATTCTCAAATCTTCCTCATTATTTTGCATACTCTATGTAAAAGTTTAAATTGACTAAAGCTGAAATAAAGCAGTGCACAGTGTTTCTTAACTTAATGTTATCTTAAAATTGCTATGTATCTTTAAATATGTATATTTTAATAATCTCACCTGCTTTTTTTGTTTCATTTGTTTATTTCAGGAAAGACAAGGATGTCATAACCAAAATATAGGAAAATCAACTGTCACTACAGAGCCTGTTCTTCCATTTGAAAATAAGCTTCCATCTCTTGGATATGAAAGTAGTACACCAAATGGCCACTTTTCTGATAAAAATATGGTGGAAGAATTTATTCTGGATGATAATGAAATGTGTCTGCTTAATTTTTATGACATTCCAGTTGACATGACAAAAAGACACCAGTTACGAAAAGTGGGAAAAGTAAAAACAGTGTCTATAATTGACACTTTAAGTGAACTGGCTTCAGGTGCAACTGATAGGGAAGATGAGGGAACCTTTTCATCTGCTGTGAGTGAATCTGCCATACATCTCAATCGTGATCCATGCCATCCAGTACGTCCTAAAGCCAAACATAGCCGCTTGATATCAGCAAAAAGGGGTAGAGGTCTCAGGGAAAATTTCCTGCCATTAACATCTCCGACAACAAATTTCCATGTGGAAGTGCCACTTGGATCAGATTCTTCAGAATTAGATGGGTTAAATGTGTGTCATGAGACATTATGTGACTCTCAGTTAAATAGCTTTCATGTAGATGATGCTAATTTCACTTGCAGTTCTCTTAAAAGAACTCTTAAGTACTTGCGCAAGGCAGTATCATCTAGTGTTGTGGAAGAAGAACCTCGATCTAGACGGCATGCTCGTCGGCAGGAGGAAAAGGATGCATTTCGATTGTGTTTTTCAGATAGCGAAGTTCGTGAGGTGCCTGAGTTGTGGGCACCAATCAGGCATGAGAAATTGGACTTAGACACACATAGTAGGTGTAAAAGCATGTTTACAGTTACTTCACCAGTGATGACACAAATAAGTGTATCAGCTTCAACACCTCGAAGTAAACAAAAAGCTGATGTACCTGAATGGATTAAAACAGTTTTCGCAGCTGCTAAAAGAGGAGATGTGGAAAAAATGGTGTGTATATTTTTAAATATTGGAAAATTATAAATTTGTTGGTTATAAATATTCCATTTAAATGATATATTCTCATAATACTGTGTAGAAAATGCGGTACTTTTAATATTTACGATAGCACAGGAGAATGATTCTTGTATTTTATCAAGAATGATGCCAATTTTACCAGTTTGTAATGCATGATGTAATGTACAGAATGATGAATTCTGAAATTTAATCAGAGAAAATATGTCAAAAAATATGTTTCTATTTTCCTGATTTTTGAAAAAAATCTAAGGTATCATTACATTTTCAAACTTCAATGGGTTTCTTGACCACATTCAAAAGGTAAATAAAGATTCAGTTTCATTAAGACTATATATATGAAGCAGCACAGTTAGTAATGTGCATTGCTGGTAACCTGCGATTCTTTGGTTGAAGTGGAATATACTAGTAGTGAGGTTTTCTCAACCTGCTCGCAGTGAGAAGATAAACACCAATGGGCTTGAAAAGGCTGCTATATGTTTCAATTAATGTTAAGCCTAATACTTGATGTATGGGAGAGCCATACAAAAAGATTAACTTAGAGTAAAAATTAATTTCGAAATGTGAATGTAATTTTCTATAATACTGTAAATGCATAAGTAAAAAGCACTTCTAAAAATTATGCTATAAACATTCCATTTAACTTCTTGTTCCTAATTATATGTAAATTAACAATAGTCCTTATAGCAGATTCCAACCATTTTTCACCCAGTGAAGTGCATGTCAGACATGAAATATATCACGGATTTTAAAGTTGTGCTTCTAGTTTACTATAATATTGTTAATTCTATCTTTTTGCTCTAACATTTGTTTAAATGAAGTTACATCTTTTGTATGTAATGCTTTTTGGGTTAAAAGTTACTTAGCAGAGATGGCTCATCCATTAGGCCAACTGGGGTACTGCCCCACCAAAAATAACACAGGAAATAATAAGCAATAATAGTTTGAAATTAAAATTTCATTATTTATCTTATCTAAAAATCCAAAATAACATTTTTATATTCAATTTGTAATCTTTAGTTGTTATATTGCGTGGACAATCATAGCATTCGCTTTGGGAAACTGTCTTACATCATCTGCTTTAGTTTATATGATAATTTATCCATTAGGCCACCACTAGAAATTAAATATCTATTATGTGACTTACACAAATATGCATGATCTGAAATACAACAGCAATCAACTGAAAGTTGACAATCAATTCAGAGTGACCGATAACACTTGATGGACTGATTCAATCAATGCAAAGAATAGTTTAAAATATGGTTACTTGTCCAAAAATCCTTATTTGACTACCAAGTTTATATAAATATAAATACCCCTCAATCAGCTGCTAGCCACAGAGCCTGTAAGTTATATACATCAGAGAGAAGGTCTGTGAGGAAGGCAAGACCACAGAAGAAAAACAATACAAGCATTCATGCCTTACCTGGGGCTCAAACTCACGTCCTTTGATCAGTAGCCAAGTGTCCTAACCATTTGCCAACTTCTTATTTTGTCAAGAAAGAACATCTTGGTGGTGTTTAATAATATTTTCAATTTTTGACGTCTTTCCTAAACTGTTCATACCTAAGAGACATCAAAAATTAAAATATTACAATATATTGAACATTTAGTCTACAATGGAATAAATGATACATTTTAGCATGTTTGATGCCACCTGACTCACACAGGACCTGCCCTAGGTGTGTGCCACTGCATGTAGGCAAAGAATTGAGAAGTGCAGCTTCTGGCATCCAGGTTTTAAAATTTTAATACAAAAAAAAAATTGTAAACACAAACTCCAAATTATAAAACCAATATAATGTGCATATACATTTATATCAGTAGGTTGCAAGTTGGTGGCTGAAAGCACTGTTCATTGCAATGGCTGCTTCAGAAACCAGCAGTTATATGCCAGAGCCACCTAAGGAGACTTCTTGGATATATATGTAATGCTCTAAAATGCCACTTTCTTTTCTATGGACCTGGTAATTGATCTAAAATGTATGTTAAATAGTTTCTGGTTAGCTCGGGCACCAAGCAATTAATCTTGCCAATAAAGTTAAATTAGGGTTCTTTTAGTATGATTTGTGTTATTTAGCAGAAAAGAATTTAAATCAAAAGATTGTCAATCATTAAAGTTAATTCTGTCCAAAATCTCAAAACTTTGCTCAAGAGAAAAAAAATTAGAAAGTCAAAAACTATTTTATAAAGCAAATAAAAGTTTATTTCCAAAAATCTAGACACATCAAAGAGAAATTTCCTTCTACAAAAATATCTGAGCTCTCTGCTCAGTCTAACAAAACTGCTCCACTGAGCTCCAATAACTCTGCTCCACACTGAGCTCTGCTCTAACATTCTAACTGCTCTTTACTAACTTTGTGACCTAGCTTCACTTACTTTACATGTGGCGTGCAACTGACAGATGTGTTGCATGCTGGGAAAGTCATTTGCATAATGATAATCATGCACTCACACTAGCTGTGACAAAGAGGGGATGTATCCTTCCACAGGCATTAGCTGCTGTCAGTCAAAAATCAGAGTTGTGCATGCGCAACTCCTCTTGCAGTTTGGGCAGAGAGAAATAATGATTGAAATGAAAATATAATTCCCCAAAATAATAATTATAATGTAAATAAAGTAAAACTAGTTAAGGAAAAGTAAAAGTGAGTGAGTGAACCATCACAATACCTGGTAGTTTGATATTCTTGTTGATTTGTGTGTTGTGTTGATTTGTGGGTATTAATTACCTTAAGATGAAATTACAAGAATTCCATATTAACAAAAATGTTTTGTCAAATTTTTGTAATTTGTATAAAATTTTCGTTTTACATTCTTTAGATTACTACCAAGCTATTACAGAATGCATTTTTATATTAATATGTTAATTAAGGGTATGTGTACTTGCTTGCCACTCTATGGGTTTTGGTTCGTTTTTCCTCTGAGCAGCACACTTTTGCACACAGTGGGCTAAATGGCCAGTTCACAAAGACCCCAAGGGCTAAGAGAAGGTTCGGGGAATGCAACTCACTGGACATCTGTTGGGAAACAGATGGTGGCCTCTCATCAAGGCTATTCACCATGTTCTTTAATGTGCACAGGGTATGGCTTTCCCACACATGGACCATGGCTTAAAGTCCCCATTCAATGGACAGTGGCATTAACAAGCCCATTGATGTCCCCTATTGACTGAAGGCAGGGCAGGGAGTTTCTTGGAGATAAAATCGAAATGCTGGCCCAAATAGGACTTGAACCTGGGAACTGCACTTTAGGAATAGTCTTTGTTAAGTTTATATGTTTGTGATACACTCATGCATCTTTATTCCATCAATGTGTTGCCAAATGCATCCACAGGTCACTACTTTTTAAGAATTTAAAAAAAAATTAAATGCTACTACTGTATTCAAAGAAACTTTAGGGATTTATCAAAATGATGGAAACATGTTCTGTTTGTGGAGAACATTTTAATAATAAGCTGTAGGACCACCTAGGACATTCAGAACAGATGCAATTCAATGTGGAATAGACTTATACAAGTCATGCACATATGGTAATGGAATGTAGGACCATTCTTCCTGTAATATATGGCCCAACTGTGCCAGTGATGCTGGAGGTGGAAAGTGTGATCTGACCTTTCACTCAAGATATTCCCACAAATGTTCAATAATATTGAGGTGGCCAGGATAGCTGCTGTACCTCATCCTCATGCTCTGCAAACCACAACTTGACACGTTTCACACAATTCACGGGTGCATTATCTGCTTGAAACCAGGGATGGTCATTAGGGAACAATGCCTGTAACATTGGGTACAGGTGGTCCCAAGAATAGATTCTTACGTTGCGGATGTGACATGACCCTGCAGAATAACTAATGGCCCTAAGGAAAGCCAAGATATGGTGCTCCACAACATCAGGGTTCTACCTCATGCTTCACAGTTGGGGTGGTATGCTTCTGCAGATTTTTGCCAGACATGTACACTCTACCAGTGGTTAAAACAGTAATAAAAAAATTATTGCTGACAGTGTAGGATTTGAACTCACAACTATTTAGATTTTTTAACCCTTCCAGGGTCCAGCCTGAAAAACTGATTTACATCCAGAGATCCTCCAGCTATTTTTTCACTCTGATCAGAAAAAAAAATATAACTTTAAAATTTTTTTGCCAAATGACTATTGAAAGGAATTATGGCATGTTATATGCCAAAGTAATTATAATTTAATTCTGAATTTTCGGAAAATAAAATGTTTAACGAAAAAGATAACTAGTTTTATTTTAATAGGACTTTTTTAAAATTAAAAACCCAAGAAATAATAAAAGAAAAATTGCGTATAACCTAATGGGATGTTAAATATAATATCTGCAACCACTTTTAAGCCAGCCATCCAATGTAGCATAACTCAGAAAGATCAATAAATCAGGTGACCAAAAGATCGCTAATTTATGCAAATTTACAGAAATAAATTTGCTTCAGTATCCAAAACCTCATTCATTTTCAGAAAATGATACCAGATGAAAGTTTTTTTACTGGAAAAATAATAAATGAAAAATAAAAATTAAATATGACCTAATGCAATGTTAAATAAAATATCCACAGCAACATATTGTAAGCCAACTATTCGATATAGCATAAGTATGAAAAATCAATAATTATCGATTGGCTGAAATTCAATCAATAATTCACAGAGATCAATAATTTATGGAAATAAATCTACTGAAATGAAAACTAAGATTTAAATATAGAAATGTAAATATTAACTTTACAAAGGGTATCCCATATACTGTAAACAATCTATTACGGAGCTACTTATAACACACGGAACAGAGCTAGCACGTGTGAGCCACCTATCTCCTTGAGCAGTGAGCCATAACGTAATTAATTGCAGCTGCACCCAATCTTGGAACCTAAGAAGGATGTTTTCACTTCCAGTTTTGATTGTAAGAGCGGAAAGAGTCGTAGAATGCTGGGAAAAATTATAAAAATAGTTCTGGGAATATTGAAACAGATTTACGGCAGAAAGAATGTAAAATAAAAAAAAAAATCGTCCGTTTTTAAAAATAGCAATTTTTTTGTTAATTTTTAAGAGATTTTCGAAAATTTAACAAAAAATTTGTTGATAGTAGTTCACATCATACTTGCGAGCTTAAATCAGAAGGTTGCTTCAGCAATAAGCAACATTTAGCAGGCAAATCGACAATACCGTTTAGTGCTCTAAGACCGATAAATTAGCCAACCGAAAATCGCTAAGTTACAGAAATAAATCTACAGAAATGAATTTGCTTCCATATCCAAGATCTCATTTATTTTCAGAAAATCAACCAGATGAAAGTTTTACTGGAAAACTAATAAATAATAAAATAAAAATTATCCCCTGTGATGATACATAGAACCAACCAGGACCTAATGTCTAACCACACCTTCTTGTGGTGCAGGCCGTTAATACCTTTCAAAGGAGATACTCTCTTGTGGAAGGGAACGGAAGGGGAGGGCTGCTAGATCAATGTGGCCTATTGATCTGGACAACTTTGCTACTTTTCTTCTTTTTTTCTACCCTGCTGATGAGTGGTAACCACACAGGGTCCTGATGCTGACAATATAAATTTACCGGACTGAACTGAATTAAGGCTCTGAGCTTGATTATGGATCCTGAATTTGCTGCACTAGTGGGCTTCTGTGGAGGGAGAATCTTCTGCTGTGTTTTCTGTTTGTGGGTTGACAGTCCCAAGTAAATAGGTTCACAGAATATGCTTTATCAGCCAGTGGATAAAACCAAGCAGAGGTCATCGCAAGCATCTGAACTTTTGCTTCTACGCGAATTGTCAAACCTACATTGGAGGAAGTCTTCCAGTGTAGATGACTTTAGCCTTTAGTAGTGTAGTCAACATGTATTTGCCTCATGCCTGCAATTAGGGAGCTATTTGATATTATTGGCATTTCCTCTCTGTATAAACATAGTTCCTTTAACCATCACACTAGCCATTTTCTCTCTGTAGATAGTTGGAATGTGAGGACTCTGCACAGAGACTATTCTCTTTATTTCCTCACACAAGAATTCCACCTTATAACTTAGATATTCTTGGCTTGCAAGAGATCAGGCAAACAGATAAAAGTCAGATGCTTAAAAATCTTAAATTTCTCTTTTCAGGGAAGAAAGATAAGAAGCATCTTTAAGGCATTGATTTGCTCCTCAGCAGACACTAATGATGCTTTTTTAGGATATCAGTGCATTAATGAAAGGTTTCTTACAGCAAAATTTCAGACAAGCATTAAAGACTTGAATTTTATCTGCTGTTATGCCCCCACTGAAGATGCCAATGAGGATTAGAAGGATACATTTTACAGACAACTTCAGGATATTTTGAATTCTGTCAAGAAAGGAGTTATTACCCTTGTTCTAGGTGACTTCAATGCCCAAAGGTCAGAGTCAGTACAGTACTGACTCTGATCTTGGGGAGGGTGATAGGCCCTTGGTAGCTGCAATGGGCAAATTCTCCTACAGGTAAGTAAACTCAATGGTTTGAGAATAACTAACACTTATTACAAATACCGTGACATACATAAGTACACATGGATTTCACCTGATGGGCTGCATAAGAATATGATTGATTATATATTAATTAACAGCAAATGGGCTAGTTCTGTTAGGAATACCAGGTCATATAGGGGAGCTGATATTGAATATGACCATTACCTTGTTAAAAGTGTCTTGCAACTTAAACTTAGGAAGTGTTGTGCTAAGGTTAAAAATTTACCTTTAATTCTGAAGCTCTGAAAGACCCAGTTATAGTTAAAGCTTACCATGATAGGTTACGTAGTCATTATGACAGTCATGGTTTGCTTACTACTGAAGTTGAGGAAGAATGGGGCCATTTTAAACAGGCTTTTTTGGAAAATAACAGTACTCTTTTAGGGAAAAAGGAGCAGAGGAGGCAGAATTATTTGAGTGATAAGTCACTTGAGCATGTGTTAGAAAGAAAGAACTGCAGGAATGTCCTTAATCAAATCTCTACTTCCTAATAGAAAGCATTATAGAGAGCTTAATAAGCATGTAAAGGATCAGTTAGCTGCTGATAAGAATATTTGGCTTGATGGCTTGGCTGACAAAGCTGAGGGCAATTAGACAGCACAACAACAGAGAGCTGTACCAGATAGGTAATGTTTTTTGTGGTAGAAAATGGAAAGGTTTTAGAAGGATTGAAGGATAAACAAGGTAAGGTTATAGAAGGTGTGGATTCTGTCACGGCTAGGTGGGCTGAGCATTTCAGTTATGTTCTAAACAATGTGGTTAGCTCTACTTCCATTGCTTGTAATGATGATAGATGAATTACTGGCTTATAATAATTATAATAATATTAATTATAATGCTTAATATAATTATAATGTTTGCCCTATAACACAGTCTGAAGTTATTTTGGCTGTTTCTAAACTAAACTACATAAATTCCCAGGGGTACATGAAATTACTATGGAAATGCTAGAACTGGGAGTGTTTCAGTTACCACATGGATGACTTGAAATTTTGAATATCTTTTAGGATAAAAGCATGGTTGCTATAAGGATTTACAAAAACTATTATTATCCCTGTTTTTGAAAAAGATGATCGCATTTCTTGTGATAACTATAGAAGTATCAGCTTACTTCTTAGTAGAATTAAGTATCTGGTTGATGGCGGTTTAGTGATGATCAGTGTGGATTCTGAAGTGGTGGGGGATGTGTAGATCAGATATTTCCACTCAGGCAGATTCTTGAGAAATGTTTAGACTTTGTTGATTTCAAAAAGGTTTTCAACTCTGTTGATCATCATAATTTGTGGTTAATTGTGAGATTGTGTGGCATACCAGACAAATTAGTTAACATAATGAAAGCTCTCTATCATAACACTGAGTCAGGTGTGAGAATTGGTAAGGCTTGTAGCAATTGGTTTAGCATTGCTTCTTGTGTTCGACAAGAGTGCATTTTGTCTCCTTTTCTCTTTAGTTTGGTTATTGATTATGTTATGCGAAATTCTCTTCAAGGAAAAGATTTTGGCCTTAAATGGGCTGGAAATACGAAAATTTCTGATTTAGATTATACTGATGATTCAGCCCTTTTGGCAAATGATGTTGATGAGATGAACTCTTTCATTCGAGCTGTTGATGAGACTGGTAGTTAGAGTAGGTTTGGTTATAAACAGAGAGAAAACTAAAGTGGTGAAAATTGGTCTGGCAGGTTGTGATTCAGTTAATCTGAATGGTTGCAGTCTTGAGCAGGTGTTACAGTTTAATTATCTTGGGAGCTATGTAACAGATACTGGTGACGTGTGGCAGGAGATTAACAGGTGAATAGGAATTGCCTCTGGGACTTTTAGGAAACTATGGAGAGTGGAGAAATAGGTGTATACACTTAAAGGCTAAAATTAGACTGTTTAATAGTTTGGTTCTTTCTAGTGTTAGTTATGGTAGTGAAACTGGGATGCTTTGTAAACAAGATAGCAGGAAACTAGATGCTTACGCAGTATCTTGGGCATTATGTGGTTCAACTTTGAAAGTAATGATGAGGTTAGGGAAAGGAGTCAGCAACCTCCTTTAAGTAGCATATTGTGCAGAGGAGAGACTCTTTTGGTTTGGCCATGTTTCCCATATGGACAATTATATATAACAAATAGGGTTATGAATAATGTGCCTAAAGGTGGATGTGCAGACAATAGTGAGACTAAAGGCAGATGTGCCTAAAGGTGGATGGGCAAACTAAAGATGCGGTGGGCAGACAATGTCAAATAGGACCTTGTTAGAATTGGTGCCTTGTTAGAATGTGCAGTGGAAAGATGCATCAGATATAGCTCAGGACAGATATGCATGGAGAACTAAATTGTTTGGTCTGGTTGAACCTGCATAGCCCATTGCTGCTTGAGGATGATGATGACAGCAACTAGTTGTAGGCCAGCCGTCTGATGTAGCATAACTATGAAAAATTAATACTCATCGTTTGGCCAAAAGATCACTAATTTACGAAAATAAATCTACTGAAGTGAAAACTAAGGTTTAAATATATATAAAAAAAAGTAAATACTCACTTTACAAAGGTATCTAATGTGCTGGACTGAAACTAAACAATATGGGAGCCACTTATATAGGACCACAAAACAGAGGTAGCATTTGTCAACCATTTGCTCATTGTTTGCCACAGTGTGCCGTAACATAATTAAATGCAGCTGCACCCAGAATTTCTAAGAAGGATGTATTTACTTCCAATTTAGATTTTAAGAGCGGGTAAGATGCATAGAATGCTGGGGAAAATGATAAAAATAATTTTGGGAATACTGAAATAGGTTTATGACAGAATAGTGTGTGAAAAAAAAATGGTGGTAACGTACTTTGTAATTACTTTCGAAATCTACCGTTTTTAAAAGCAGCAGTTTTTTTGTTAATTTTATTGGAGGTTTTTGAAAATGTAAAGAAAATTTTGTTGATAATATTTCAAATCCAAGTGAGCTTAAATCAGAAGGTTGCTTCATCAATGTGGCATAACTATGAAAAATTAATACTCATTGATTGGCCAAAAGATCACAAATTTACGAAAATAAATCTACTGAAGTGAAAACTAAGGTTTAAACATATAAAAAAAGAGTAAATACTCACTTTACAAAGGGTATCTAATGTGCTGGACTAAAACTTACTTATTTTGTTTAAAAAATAAATATTATTTTTCAAGCCTGAATTATGTGATTATAAAAATAATAAATACCCCCTCAAGCAGCTGCTTGCCACAGAGGTAATAAAATATAAATTAAAAAAAATACAATGGCAATTTTAATTTTAAAAAATCGATTTTTTTTTTGTACTAAAAACATAGACATGTGTCCTTGGTCTCTCATTTCAGATTCTGCGAATGTATACAGAAGATGTGAGCACTGGAAGGGTTAAGAGGTCCATACCTCCTGCATATTAAAAAAACCCCTGCTGGATGACTTTGGTGAGGCTCTCATTTGCCCCTATCAAGTTAATTTTGTTCCTCATTACTAGCCCGAATTTTGAAGTCTTTGTGATTGAACTTTGATGTAACCTAAAGGGGTGGGTAGCTCAGTCAGTAGCATGCCAGACTCGTAATCTGCAGTTCTCAGGTTCGAGTCCCAGCTGGGCCAGCATTGTGATTTATCTCCACAAAACTCCCCGTGCTGCCCTCGGTTAGTAGCGGACATCGATGGGCTTGGAAAGGCCACTGTCCATCAGATGGGATGTTAAGCTGTGGCCATGTGTGCTGGAGAGCCATACCCTGGGCATGTTAAAGAACACGCTGGATGGCCTTAATGGGAGGCTACCATCTCTCTCCCAATAGCTGTCCAGTGGGTCCCTTCACCCCAACCTTCTCTGAAGCCTCGAGGTCCTTGTGACCTGGCCAATTAGCCCATTGTGTGCAAAAAGTGCCGCTCAGAGGTAAAACAACTCAACCCTATAAGCTAGATATTCTGAGTTTGCAAGAGACCAGATGAACAGGTAAAGATCAAATACTTAAAAAATAATTTTAAAATTCTCTTTTCAGAGAGGGAGGATTGAAAGCATCTGCAAGATGTAAGCTTTAAGATGCAGATATTCCAGCTATACTCTTCTAAGATATAAGTGCATTAATGAAATGCATTATCTGATCAAAAGTATCTGGATACCTCTTCTGAGCCATTACACACTGACAGATTAGCCCATATGTCCCACAGCCATGGCCCAAACAGGTATAAAAGGATTCTTTGGGCTGGCAAACCTCATAGACTCGCATGAATAGGAGAATGGGTCGTATGGCAGAGCTCAGTGACTTTCAACATGGCACGGTCATAGGATGCTACCTTAACAACAAGTCAGTTTGGGGCATTTTAGGCCCTGCTGCAGCTGCCCCAATCAACTGTATGTGAGTTATTGTGAAGTAGAAATGCCTAGGAGCAACAAAAGCACAATCACGACCCAATAGGCCACATAAAATGACAGAGTGCTGAAATGGGTGGTGCGACAAAATCGCCTGTTCTTGGTTGCAACACTCGCCACCGAGTTCCAAAATGCCTCTTGAAGCACCATAACACCATAATAATCTGTTGCGAGCTGCAGGAAATGGGTTTCCATGGCTGAGTAGTTGCACACTAATCTAACATCAACATGATCAATGCCAAGCATCAGTTGGAGTGGTGTAAAGCACAGCATCAGTGGACCCTTTAGCAGTGGAGCCGCATTCTCTGGAGTGATAAATCAAGCTTCACAATCTGGAAGTCTGATGAGTGAGTCTGGGTGTGAAGGATTCCAGGTGAATGCTACCTGCATGACTGTGCTGTGCCAACTGTTATATGTTTGGTGGAGAAGGCATCATACTCTGACGCTGTATTTCATGTTTGGGCTGGGCCCCCTAGTTCCAGTGAATGGGACTTGGAACATCACAGCCTATAATGACGTTTTCAACAATTCTGTGCTCCCAACTTTATGGCAACAGTTTGATGAAGACCCTTTCCTGTACCAACACGACAATGCCCTCACCCAAAAAGCGAGGACCATGTGTTAATGGTTCGATGAGATTGGTGTGGAAGAAGTTGATTGGCCTGCACAGAGCCCTGATCTCAACCCCATGAAATACCTTTGGAATGAATTGGAACAGTGACTTCAAGCCAGGCCAAATTGCTCAACATCAGTTACTGGCCTCACTAATGCTCTTGTGGCAGAGGCAGGCAATTCCCTCAGCAACATACAAAAATCTAGTGGAGAGTCTTTCCCGCAGAGTGGAGGCTGTGATAGCAGCAAAGGGTGGGCCAACGTGATATTAATTCCTTTCCTATTACTGGGAGATTGTGGATGAGCAAGTGTCCAGATACTTTTGATCATAAAGTGTATTTCTTATAGCTAAATTTAGAGCTAAGATTAAATACTTGAATGTTATCTGTTGTAAAGCCTGCACATAGGACTCTGATGGAAATGAGAAAGATGGTTTTACAGACACCTTCAAGATATTTAAAAGAATCGAGAAAGATATATCGAGAAAGAAAGATATCGAGAAAGATATTTCTCTTGTGCTGGATGACTTCAATATTAATGTTGGTACTGACTCTGACCTTTGGGTAGGGATGATAGATACTTTTGGCATTGGAGTTGCAATGGGGAACCTTTCTTACAGGTAAGTAAATTTAATGGTTTAAGAATAACTAAACTTACAACAAACACCCAGACACTTATGGACTTAATACACATGGGTTTTACCTGATGGGTTGCATAGTAATATGGTCAATTTTATATTAACAGCAAATGGGCTAGTTTGGTTAGGAATATCAGTTCATGTAGGGGAGACAAAATTGGGTCTGACCATTACCTGATCAAATGTATATTCATCTGAAGCTTAAGAAATGTTGTGCTAAGGTTAAGAGAATTACCTTTAACACTGAAACTCTTTATAGCCAAAACTTACCATGATAGGTTACTTAGTCATTATGACAATTACCATTTTAAACAGACTTTTCTTGAAACTAACAGCACTCTTGAATAAAAAAGAGCATAGGAGGAAAAGTTGTTTGAGTGATTAGGCTATGGAACTTATTTGTGAAAGATGGAATTGTGAGAATAATCTGAATGAAAACCTTCCTACAGAAAGCATTACAAAGAGCTTAATTAAGGTGTAAAGGATTACTTAACAGATAATAAAACGTTTTGACTTCATAGCCTGATGAACAAAGTAGATGAAGCAGCTAGACAGAATAACAGTGGAGAATTGTACCAGAGAGTTAATTTTTTCTGTGGAAAGAAACAGGTGGTCTTGCAGAGATTGAGATTAAACATGGTAAGATCATTGAAGGGGAGGATTCTGTCATTGCTAGATAGGCTTAGAGGCTCTATTAGGTAGAGATTGGCCATTTCAAAATTAGATGCCATGTTTTGTCATTTCTTGGATTGTTTGGCATGCAAAGCTGAATGGTAATGCATGGATACTTATGGATTCAGAAATAGGGTAGAGTAATATTTGATGCAGATTTCAGTGCTCACAATTTGAAGCATTGTAGAAAATGGCTAAAAAAGTAAAAGTAAATTTTTTAGGCTTTTTTGAAAAGAAAAAGAATAATTTCGCTTTATTGTCTGTCAGTCTGTAGACATTGAACTTTTTTGTTTATGCAGATGGTAAAAAATTCTTTTTGTGTTGAATAGGTATTAATGAAATATAATTTGCATTTTTCGAGACTCCCAAAAGTTATAACTACACCCTCTAATGGTGGAAAAAGTTGAAAATTCCAAAATATTAAACGAATATTCAAAGCAATATTTTAGAATTGAAATTTTAGTGTTGAAATGTGAAGGTTGCAAAGTTACCATTGGCAACAATCACTTGACCCTTTAGACCCTGGAGGGGGGGGGGAATCAACTTTTTTGTGTTTTAACAGGAAATTATATGTTTTCAGAAATAAATATTACAATTTGCATTTTCTAAATCTCCCAAAAGCTATAATTGTGCCCTCTAACGGTGAAAAAAATTGAGGTTATTAGTTATTGTTGAGTTATGCTAGAAATCTGAAATTTTGGTCATGGAATGTGACAGTCTTGAAGATTCCATTGACAACACTGAGTTGACTCCTCACCGAAGGTAGGTAGGAAGCAGATTGGCTTTGTTTTAAGAGACAATTGGAAATCTCTCTTTTTAGTTTGTGCTAATGTAATATAATTCATGTTTTCAAAGTTAGTTTTAATTTATATCATCAGGGATCACTAAATATTCAAATGGCAAAAACTTTTAATGAATATTTCAAGTGATCTGTTTATGGTAGAAATTTTGGCACTAGAATTCTGTTATGCTAGAAATTCCACTGTTAGGAATGATCTGCCCACTATTTTCAGAGGAGTGGGAAAAAAGCAACTTTTCAAATTTAAGAACTAAAAGACAAATACTTTTTATTTTGTATAAATACTAATAAAATACTACTATGTGCATTTCCTCCCCCCATTATACATAAAAAAAATAGAAATACATAACTCCTTAAGCAGCTACTTGCCACAGAGGTCTGATAGTAGCCTGCCAATTTATACGCCATATAGAAGGTCCATGAAGGATGGTGGGACCTCAGCAAAAAAGCAACACAAGCATTCATAATTAGAATTTTTAAGGAGTGAAAAGGTTGTGAATGGGAGAATTTCATTCTTTTTGAAAATGAGATTTGCATATGCACCAGGGTGATATGTGTTCTTCTAGTTATTTCACACATTCAGTAGTACCCTCTGATAGTGGAAATTCGAACTACTGCATAATTGGGAAAATCAACTATTATATTTTATTGGTACCTGTAAAACACAAAAAAATGGTTTTCATTTATCTCTTAAAGCAGAAATGTTGCATTTTACCAACACCCCATTGCTGTAATGGGACAGATCATTATTATTAATGTAAACCACTTGACCATTACACTCTATGACCAAAAATTTAAGTTTCTAGCATAAATAGATAGTTTGCAATATTTGTTTAAAGATTTGGTATTTTCCAGCTTTTTTCTGCCACTAAAGGCCACCTTTCGAGTTTTTATTTACCACCTTTAGCACTTTCAAACGGTAGAAATTCCAACTGATGGGGATTAGAAAGATGTAAATACTAATATTTTGTACCTATACCCCCCCCCCCCCCAAAAAAAAAGAGATTGTTTTGTTTATCTCTTAAAATTAAAAGTTTCATTTTCAAACCCTGTTTTGGCTAAGCTTTGTTATCATTGTAAACCTTCTGATCATAACACTCTACTACCAAAATTTCAGATTTCCAGTGTAAATAGTTTGTTTGCAATATTCGTTCAAAATTTTAGTATTTTCCATCCTTTTCCACTGCTAGAGGGTGCTTTTAAAGCTGCTGGAAGATTTCAAAATTAGGAATCGCAATATTTCTTGACACCTATCCAACTAAAAAAGAATTTTTCTCAAAAGTAAAAAATTTGATTGTCTATAAACTGACAGACAGATGAAAGGATATTGGCATAGGCAGACAACAATGTGCATATGTTAGCTCATTTTTCAAACAAACCTTGTTGAAAAATATCATTTGTTGGTTTTCAGTTAGCTCGTTTCACTTTTGCAGCTGATTGCCATCTTCTGATAGTTTCTTTAAAAAATATTCATTAATTTATTTCTATGAGTGGAAATTTTACACCCAAATGCAGCTCAGTGAGGCATTGATAAAATATGGAGGATTTTATAGACAAAAAAGTGGTAGAAATGTATAAAACTATAACAACTGAGAAGTTTTAACTAGGTACACACATTAACTCATAGGCTTTCATCTCACAGTGTGATGGGGTGGGGGTGGGTCAGTCGGTAGCGCACCAGGCTCGTAATCTGTGGATCCCAGGTTCGAGTCCCAGCTGGGTCAGCATTGAGATTTATCTCCACAAAACTCCCCGCCCCGCCCACAGTCAGTAGGGGACACCGATGGGCTTGGAAAGGTCGCCATCCGTTGGATGGGGCGTTAAGCCATGGGAGAGCCATACCCTGCGCACGTTAAAGAACACTCTGGATGGCCTTGACGGGAGGCTACCATCTGTCTCCCAACAGCTATTCCAGTGGATCCCCTCCCCCAACCTTCTCTGAGCCTGCGGGGTCCTTGTGACCTGGCTATTTAGCCCATTGTGTGCAAAAAAAGTGCCACTCAGAGGTAAAACAACCAAACTCAGTATGACAAAATATGGCGCCATAAACCATGTGACCTACTCAACCAATGGCAGTCAGTCACTGAGACGGGCAGTTTCTAACTATATAGGGTCTCTAGGTGGGCTGAGCCTTTCAGAGATGTTCTATAACCAATGTGGCTGGTTCTACCTCCATAGTTTGTAATGAGAATGAATTCATTACTGGCTTTAATATTGGCCTTATATCACATTCTGAAGTTTAAAGAGTAGATGAAATTACTGTTGAAATCTTAGAGCTGGGAACACTTGTGTTGTCACATGGCTGACTGAAATTGTGAATTAATGATAAAGGTGTTGTTCCTAATGATTTTATCGTAGCTATTATTATCCCTCTTTTTTAAAAAAAAAGGTCAAAATTTCTATTCTTGTGATAATTATAGGGAACTCGGTCTACTTTCTATTCCAGATAAATGTCTTGTATTATTGTAGTTTATAGAATTAAGAATTTCGTTGGACAATTGCATGATGAAGGATGTAAATACATAAGTGGTAGCAAATGTATTGATCAGATATTTTCACTTCGGCAACTTTTTGAGAAATGTTTAGAGTTTCAGAAACCTTTGGTTCCTAGCTTTGCAGATTTCAAAAAGGCTTTTGACTCTGTTGACCATCATAATTTGTGGTTGATCGTGAGATCACATGTCATATCAGACAAGTTAGTTGGCACAATGAAAACTCTAATAACACTGAGTTATGTGTGAGGTTGGTGGTAATGCTTGTAGCAATTGTTTAGCATTGCTTCTGGTATTCAACAAGGGTACATTTTGTCTCCTTTTCTCTAAAGTTTAGTTATTGATTATGTTATGTGGAATTCTTTTTAAGGGAAAGATTTTGGCCGTAAATGGTCTAGAGATTTCAAAATTTCTGATTTGGATTATGCAGATGATTTGGCCCTGTTGGCTAATGATATTTATGAGATGAATTCTTTTATTAGAGCAGTTGATGAGACTGGTAATAGAGTAGGTTTGTTGATAAAGAGGGAGAAAACCAAAGTGAATAATATTGGTCAGGCAGAAGGTGATTCATTTGTTTTAAATGGTTGCACTCTTGAACAAATATCTCAGTTTTACTGGATATGGAAGAGAACAAGGAGACTACATCAAGTGTGACTAATTTGCTGTTAGGAGGTATGGAAGGGTTGAGTTGTTTTACCTGAGTGGCATTTTTTTTTGCACACAATGGGCTAAATGACCAGGTCACAAAGATCCCCAAAGGCTTGGAGAAAGTTGAGGGAGGGGACCCACTGGACAGCTGTTGGGAGACAGATGGTAGCCTCCCGTCAAGGCCATCCAGATTGTTCTTTAATGTGCATAGGGTATTGCTCTTCCACATATGGGCCACAACTTAACATCCCTTCCAATGGATGGCAGCTCTTTCAAATTCCATTGGTATCCTCTACTGACTGTGAACAGGGCAGTGAGTTTTGTGGAGATAAATCTTGACTCTGGCTCGGCTGGGACTTGAACCTGGGAACTGTGAAAATCACTTAAAAAACTTCAAAAATCACTTAAATAAATGTAAAACTACTCTTAATCATGGTATGGTGAATTTGGATCTATTCTGCAATAAATTGCAGTGAAAGCTGAGACAACATTTAGGAGAGGAATTCCTAGCATTTACCCACCCCCCTAGCATATCCCATACATGTTCAATAGGATTCACATTTAGAGAGCCACCATTCAATGCCAATGCTTTCTATGTGATTGTTTATTAAGATAAATCACCAATTACTCCAGCAGATGATCTCATGTTATTAAAGGATGTTCTGGTATCTGATTGCATTCCTGATACCCATTTCTGAAACTTTCATTCTTTGTGTTGATTGATAGAGATACTATTCCAGACCATAATTGCTCGTAATCTGTAGTTCCCAGGTTCGAGTCCCAGCTGGGTCAGCGTTGAGATTTATCTCCGCAGAATTTCCCACCCTGCCCACGGTCAGTAGGGGACACCGATGGGCTTGGAAAGGCCACCGTCTGTCGGATGGGACGTTAAGCCGTGGCCCCGTGTGCGGGAGAGACATACCCTCCGCACGTTAAAGAACACGCTGGATGGCCTTGACGGGAGGCTACCATCTATCTCCCAACAGCTGTTCCAGTGGGTCCCCTCCCCCAACCATCTCTGAGCCTTCGGGGTCCATGTGACCTGGCCATTTAGCCCATGGTGTGCAAAAAAGTGCCGCTCAGAGGTAAAACAACCCAACCCAGACCATAATTCCTCCTATATGCAGACTTTTTATCAGTACAATAGTGCAAAAACATTTCTTCTCTAGTTCTCCAGATCTTAACTCATTTTGGGCAGCCTGCAAACTAATCAGAGAAAAAGACATTTAGTAGGGATTCAGCTTAAAGTGTTCTTGACACCATATTTTCCTCACCATACAGTATGAATGAATTCATATAATACACCACATGGATATTTGTTCATTAATGCCAATTTTTGCAGTCGATTATTGACCATTTAGGTTAAGGTCTGAACATCAGAGTATGTTCTCTTTTTGTCAATATAGCCAAATAAGTGATCCTAAAATGTGTCATAATTAATGGGTGACTTGCAGCACTGAGGTTGCAGAAAGACATCTGTCTTTCCCCAACCACTGGCTTTCAAAATTAGTTACAGAATTTAGAGGGCTGCACTTGAGACACTGAGCTATGATGGCACTTGTCTCTTACTTATTATATTTCAGTTCTACCAATTATTATCCATTTACTTTTAGGTTTTAAATGTCTTATATCCATTTTGTTTTCTTATCAGGTTAAATTTTTTCTTTTAAACTCAAAAACAAAATTTAGATTACAACAAACATGAACTGGTGGTAAAAAGTCAATTTAAAGATAATTTTGGACAATAATGATTTTGCAGTTCAGAAAATTTTCATTGTTTTATATCTAAATTTGATATAGGGATTGTCTTTCCTTGAACGTTTTGTAATACATCCTTTTTTTGTTATTTACAAAACAATGCGTTCACCATATGGTTTTGATATTTTATCCCTATATAAGGCTAAGCATTGAAGTGGATGTAAGTAAAACAGGTTTTTAATTCAGTTATTATTTACTATACTCTACAACTTATTTGTATATTTTGTATTTAAAAAAATAAAACTTCAATCTTAAAGCATAATATCTTTATTTATCTATTTTGTATTACATTGCAATTAAATTCTAATAAGGAAAATTAATATTTTTATTGCAGAGAGAAGGTTTGAAGGATATTGATTTGACTCTTGTGCGCAACTTGTCAGATGATCATGGAAATAACTTGTGGCACATATGTGCTGCAAATAATCATACCTGCTGTTTGGAATGGCTATGTTCTCACAGTCAGTTACAAGTTGATGCACTTGGAGATGAAAATAAGCATGGATTTACTCCTGTTGCATTGGCTGTCAAGGTAAAAAACTTGTAAATATTTGTATATAGACCAATATTTACATGGTATAAGTTGGATTAAACTTTAATCACACTGGTTGTCTTTAATGAGAAACTTTCACATAACAACTGTCCATTGAATCTCCTTCGCCCAACCTTCTCTGAGTTCTTGAGTTCCATGTGACCTTGCCATTTATCCCAGTGTGTGCAAAAAAGTGCTGCTCAGGGGTACTTTAGCCATTTCTACTTCTAGTACATATTACATTTTGCAGTGAATGATTTGGAAATGTTAATCACACAGTAAATGCTAATATGCTAGCCTGAGGATATTAAAAATACTTATTACAATGATTTTGTGTTTTTAAACTCTTTATCACTATGTTTCCTAATTACTTAATTAAGCCATGGTAAGCCATCCCATGGCCGAGTGGTTAGCGCGCTTGGCTACTGATCTAAGGGACCTGGGTTCGAGTCCTGGGTAAGGCATGGATGTATGTGTCGTTTTTCTGCTGAGGTCCTGCCATCCTCTCAGACCTTCTACTCTGGCATATAAACTGACAGGCTCCTGTCAAGACCTCTGTGGCAAGCAGCTGCTTGACGGGGTATTTTTATTATTATTTATTTTTTTTTGTGTGTGTGCAGAAGGGCATATCTGGTGTGCATTAGAGAACATGGATGTCTAAGTTGGTAGCATGCCAGGCTCATAATCTGCTGATCCCAAGTTTTAGTCCCAGCTGAGCCAACATTGAGATTTGTCTTTGCAAAACTCCCTGCTCTCTCCATGGCCAGTAGGAGGACACCAATGGGCTTGGAAAAGCTGCTGTCCATTAGATGGGACATTCCCATGACCCTATGTGTGGGAGAGCTATATCCTGTGCACATCAAAGAATGTTTTGGATGGCCATTAATGGGAGGCTATCATCTGTCTTCTAACAGTTGTCCAGTGGGTCCCCTCCTCCAATCTTCTCTTAGCCTTCAGGATCCTTGTGACCTGGCCATTTAGTCCATTATGTGCAAAAAAGTGCTGCTAAGAGGTAAAACAACCCAACCCATTAGAGAACATGCTGCATGGCCATGATGGGAGGATTCCATCTGTCTCCTAACAGCTATACAGTGGATTCACTTCTCTATCCAACTGTGAGACCCGAGGATCCTTGTGACCAGCCCTTTAGTCAATTGTGTGCACAAAAGTACTGTCTGAAGGTAAAACAGCACATTAACACTGACATTTACTACAGAAAAGAGTTAAAGCACTTACAGGTACTGGACAGAAAAAAATGGAAACAGTTCCATGTTATCTCAATAGAAAATTACATTCAGAGCTCAATAACTTCTTCAATGTGTTTTTTAATGAAAAATATGCATAAGAATAATTTAAAGATCTCAGTCAAATCTATATAAATCTTGATATTAAACAATATTTGTTCAATATTCAAAGATTTAGGAATTCGGAAATATTTAACAGGCTTCAAAAATTGACCCCAAAAGTTAATCAACACATTAAAATTATTTAAGAGATTAGTACCAGATACATTGCACCCTATACTCTACTAGAGTCAGCTGTGATCTCTTAATCTGCCTGTTATTGTCAATCCAGTTTTGCCATGCACTCTTTAATGAATTCAATCTCATCAGTTTGTTGTCACTAAAGATAAACATAATTTCCTCAAGGTTATATACAACCAAATTTTATTTTCAGTATTTTTAGCTGTATTTATACAAAATAAGTTCTTGCAGCTGTTTTACTACTATAGATAATTTCTGAGTTGCTAATAAGGAGATAATTAAAGAACACATTTTGCAGTTATGTAGATGATATTGCAGCTCTGGTGTATAAAAACTATCAGGCTTTATTTATTGAAATTAAATAAGCTATTTTCTCTCCTAGTGCCATCTTTATGTTTTGATGTATCCTTGAAAAGTAGTGTTCATTATTGGCTGAACTAAAATCGTTAATGCCATCAAAATCACTGAAAAAACATTTGTAATTTTAAACTGTTCTAACTAATCCTTAGGACAGTGCATTGTACATTCATAATGTAGAATATGAAAGAAGGAAATTTAAAATTATTGTGTTATGTATTGCAGCATGGTAGTTTGTATGCAGTCCAGTGGTTGATTCAGCATACGATTAGCAAATCGCAACTCTCTCCTCCACCTGATACTCGATCTCTTCTTCACATAGCAGCTAAGTATGGACAAGTAAGTTTTAAACTTATTTGTGTTTCCTACTCTTTGTACATACTGCTGAATGCATATTAGATTTCAAAATATAATTTTTTTTGCGAGTTGTCAAAAGTTTACTTCAAAGTTCACATTATTATAAATAAAAACATGTTTCTACTTATAATAGTTTAAAAACACATATTTGTACATATAATAGTCTAAAATAAAAAATTAAAAAGAAATATTTTACTGGGGACTGTAAGTGTTTACATAAGAACCAGAAGTGTTTGACAAAGTTGCATTTTGTCTCCTCTTTAGTTTGGTTATTGATTATGTTATGTGAAATTCACTGCAAGGAAAAGATTTGGCCTTAAATGGTCTAGAAATTTGAGGATTTCTGATTTAGATTATGCTGATGATTATGCAAATGATGTTGATGTGATGAACACTTTCATTAGAGCTATTGATGAGACTGGTAGTAGAGAAGGTTTGGTGATAAATAGAGATAAAACTATAGTGGTGAAATTGGTCAGGTGTGGTTCAGTTAATCTGAATAGTTCCACTCTTGATCAGATGTCTCAGTTTAATTATCTTGGGAGCTATGTAACAGATACTGGTGATATGCAGCATGAAATTAACAGACGAATATGGATTACTGCCGGGACTTTTAAAAATCAACGGAGAGTGTGGAGAAATAGGCATATACACCTATAGACTAAATAGGCGTATACACCTAAAATTAGACTATAATAGTTTGGTTCTTTCTAGAGTTAGTTAAGTTATGGAGTGAAACTTGGACCCTTTGTAAACAAGATAACAGGAAACTTGATGCTTTTCATTCTAGATACTTGGTATTATGTTGAGTATTATGTTGTTCAATTATGTAAGTAATGATGAAGTTAGGCAAAGGAGTCTGCAACCTCCTTTTAGCAAAATATTGTGCAGAGAGAGAGAGACTGTTGGTTTGGCCATGTTGCCCATATGAATAATTATAGACTAGCAAATAGGGTTATAAACAATATGCCTGAAGACCTCAGAAAGAGAGGGAGAACTAGGATGTTGTGGGCAGACTGTGTCATATGAGATCTTGTTAGAATTGGTGTATAGTAGCCAGGTACTATTTAAATACTATTAAAAATTTAGGTATTTTAATTTTTTACAATCGGTTAAGAATTTAAGTTTAAGTAATTCTTTATTTAGGGAGATTCTTATTTTCCTAAAGTTCTTTGCTTTCATATGCCCACCTGCTGACAGGCTCCTGTCAGACCTCTGTGGCAGGCAGCTGCTTGAGGGGGTATTTATTTATTTATTTTTTTATGTACTTTTATCGTGCACAATACTATAGATAAATTAATTACCAGCACAGATATAATTTCATCAAATTTAATTGTCACAATCTTTAGTTGTTATTACATTAAAAAACCCAAAATATTCCTAAGTGGTCACTAATGTCAACCTTTACTTCATTATCAGAGGTATATTGCATCATATGCAATATCCCCAATTATCACTTTATGATTCTTTCGTACTTTAAATCTACCTTTACCCACAAAGGTGATGAAGTATAAGAAAAAAGTTATTACCAGTTCTGAATATGGTAGACGGATGGCACAGGCACTAGATGCCTTTGGTGGGGGCATTCAAATCTTGAATATATAATCTTGAATAATAATATAGAATACATATAAAGAATACTTACGAATAGCTCAAATATTGAATGTTGAACAATAAAATCAATTAATGGGTAGAATAACATACACATTAGAAAAAGAAATACATATAATAGAATTTACTCATAAGAATAAATTATTAAAGTTACAGGCAAACCAACTGAGTAGATCCCTAAGAAGATGGGGGGGAGGGGGGGCAAATAATAAAGATACAACAATGAGTATTGAAAAGTACCTGAATTTATCTAGTTTTAAATTAAATAAGGAACAAGATAGAATATTACAATAAGGTGCAAAATATGCATATGAATGTAACTCAACTAATATGATTGAATTAATACCACAGATAGAACAAACATTAAATAAAATACCCAATATATATATAAATATAAAGAACAATTCAGGTTATACCGTAGTATACAACATCAACAAACAAAAGATGAAAAAATGAGAAATCATGACTTTAAAATTTTACATAATCTTAAGAATAATACAGAAATTAAAATTATACTCGCAGATAAAACTGGTCAAATAGTAATTACAGATAAAAAATACGATATAAAAATTAATAATACCTTTATAGAGTTGAAATGTGAATTATTAAAAACCAGTTCTATACCTAAAGTACTCACAAAATTAAGTGACTTAAAGAAAGAAACCTATTTTTACATAACAGCATAACTACAAAATGTACACCCCCTATGTACCCAGATATGCCCAGTGTTTCTAAAACAAACAAAAGTTATTTCCAAAAATTTCAGACTCGCCATCAGTGGAAGAATACAAAAGTTGGAGTACTAACAACTCTCATCTACCTAAATCTATACTAACAACTTCTTCTATCTACACAGCATATACTTCTCACAATACTTCTGACTCCTACTTTTCTACTGACAAATCTCTACTAACTATGACTACACTTCTACTTCTCTATTACTGACTCTGTGACCTGATGTCACTTAGTTATAACATGCTGCGCACAAATCCAGCAAATGTCTGTTGCACTTTGGGAAAACATTTACATAATCTGAAGATCACGCTAGCTATGACCCAAGAGGGTCATGTCTTACACACGCGCATTAGCAGCTGACGATCAAAAGTAGGAGTTGCACATGCACAACTCTTACAGCTTTGGAAATGAGAATTGCGATCAGTCCAAAAAAATGTAATAGTAATCCCCAAAATGATAAATATAACGTAAATAAAGTAAAACTGGTTAATGAAAAGTAAAAGTGAATGGATGGACCATCAAATCAGATGTTTGTAAAAATAAAATTGCATAAAGATAATAAACTCTTTGTTAGTAAATGTAAATCTCCCACACATAATCTAGAAAGTGCTTTATTTGACTTTTTTTCACCTTACTTCCCACCTACAAAATTTATCATAACATCTTGTACTGAAGCAACCAATATAATGAGGCAAACACTGGTAAAGGAGCCCACAACCATCCATTCACTAGATGTCGTATCGCTGTACCCTAATACACTACATATGGATGCAGCTAAAAGCTAGTTTGGTTAAGAATACCAGATCATGCAAGGAAGCCAAAATTGGGTCAGACCATTGCCTGGTCAAAAGCATCTGAAAACTGAAGCTTAAGAAATGTTGTTCTAAGGTTAAGAGAATTACTTTTAGCACTGAAGGTCTGAAAGATCCAGGTATAGCCAAATAACCATGATAAGCTATTTAGTCATTATGTCAAACATGATTCATTTGTCGTTAAAGTTGAGAAAGTTTAAACAGGCTTTTCTTGAAACCAACAGTACTCTTTTAGGAAAAAGGAATAGAGGAAACAAAATTATTTGAGTGATAAGTCTATTGAACTTCTTTCTGAATACTGTTCAACACCTTGCTAGTCCTAACAGATGGCTTACAATTGTGCTTAATAAACTGTAAAGCATCAGCTAATAGCTGATAAGAATGTTTAGCTTGATAGCTTTGCTGAAAAGCAGAGGAAGTAGTTAGACAGCACAACAGCAGGGGGTTGGCTAGATAGTTCACCTTTTGTGTGGGAAGAAACTGACAAGTACACAGGGATTGAGGGATAAACATGGTAAGGTGGTGAAGGTGAGGATTCTGTGATGGCTAGGTGGGCTGAGCATTTCATAGGTGTTCTAAACAAAGTGATTATTTCTACTCCCATTGTTTTGGTAATGAGAATAGATGCATTACTGGCTTTAATTTTGGCCCTATATCACAGTCTAAAGTCATTTTGGCTATCTCTACATAAAACTGCATAAATTCCCAGAAGTGGATGAAATCACCACTGAAATACTTAGAGCTGGGAAGATGAAATTTTGAACAATTGTTATGATAAAGGTGTTCTTAAGGATTTTACTAGAGATTATTATCCCTATTTTTTAAAAAAAGGCAATTGCAGTTCTTGTGATAATTTTAGGGGATTCAGTCTACTTTCTGTTCCATGTATATTTCTTGCATTATTGTGGTTAATAGAGTTAAGAAATTGGTCGATGGACAACTCTTTGATGAGCATTCTAAATTCAGAAGTGGTTGGGTTGTTTTACCTCTGAGCGGCACTTTTTTTGCACACAATGGGCTAAATGGCCAGGTCACATGGACCCTGAAGGCTCAGAGAAGGTTGGGGACCTACTGGAATAGCTGTTGGGAGACAGATGGTAGCCTCCTGTCAAGGCCATCCAGCGTGTTCTTTAACGTGCATAGGGTATGGCTCTCCTGCACACAGGGTCACGGCTTAACATCCCATCTGATGGACGGTGGCCTTTCCAAGCCCATCGGTGTCCCCTACTGACTGTGGTCAGCGCGGGGAATTTTGCAGAGATAAATCTCAACGCTTACCCAACTGGGACTCGAACCTGGGAACTACAGATTACGAGCCTGACGCGCTACCGACTGAGCCACCTCCGCCCCATTCAGAAGTGGTAGCGAATGTATTGATCAGAATTTTTCACTTAAGTAACTTCTTGAGAAAATAGTTCCTAGTTTTGTAGATTTCAAAAAGGCTTTTGAATCTGTTGACCATCATAATTTGTGGTTGATCATGGGTTCGCATGGCATACCAGACAAGTTAGTTGACACAATGAAAGCTCTCTGTAATAACATTGAGTCAAGTGTGAGAGTTTGTAAAGGCCTGTAGCAATTGGTTTAGCATTGCTAGTGGAGTTAGACAAGGGTGCATTTTGCTCCTTTTCCCTTAGTTTGGTTATTGATTTTGTTATGTGGAATTCTCTGCAAGTGAAAGATTTGGCCCTGTTGGCTAATGATGATGATGAGATGAATTCTTTCATTAAGTCTGTTGTAGAGACTGGTAATAGAATAATGGCTTTAGTGCTGGCCCTATATCACATTCTGATAAACAGTAGAGACTGGTAATAGAATAATGGCTTTATCCCTGGCTCTGTTTATCAGAATGTGATATATGCAGTATATCACATTCTGATAAACAGAGAAAAGAACTAAAATAATGTCAGGCAGGTGGTACTTCAGTTTGTTGGAATGGTTGTGCCCTTGAGCAAGTGTCTCAGTTTAATTTTCTTAGGGGCTGTTTAACAGATACTGGTGATGTGTGTCATGAGATAAATAGAATAGGTATTGCCACTGGGACTTTCAAGAATATATGGGAAGTGGAGAAAAATAGGCGTGTACACCTGAAGACTAAAACTAGGCTGTGTTATATTTTGGTTTAAAGGTTAGTTATAGTAGAAAAACTTGGACCCTTTTTAAACAGGATAACAAGAAACTTAATGCTTTCGATTTTAGATGCTTAGTAATATCTTGGGAATTAAGTGGTTTGACTTTGTAAGTAAAGATGAGGTTAGAAGAAGGAGTAATCAACCTCTTTTGAGCAGCATATTGTGCAGAGAGAGACTGCATTGGTTTGGCCATGTTGCCTGTTGCATAGCTACAGATTGGCAAACAGGATTATGAACAGTGTTCCTAAGGGTTTCAGGAATAGGGGGAAGCCTAGGATGCAATGGGCAGACAATGTCAAACAGGACCTTGCTGGTATTGACATATAGTTGCCAAATGTTGCAGCTGTAGCACAGGAAAGACACGCTTGAAGAGGAAAATTACATAGTCTGGTAGGACCACTATGGCCTATGGCTGCATGAGTAGTATGTTTGTGTAGGTGGGCAGGCATTAATTAATTACCATCTCTCACACAGACTCAGTTTATTATAGAGAGCTTTCATTATGCTAACTAACTTGTCTGATATGCCATATGATCTTACAATGACCCACAAAGTATGATGGTTAACAGAGTCAAAAACCTTTCTGAAATCTGCAAAGCTAGTAACGAAAGGTTTCTGAGAAACATGCCAGAGCATGTTTCTGGAGAGATGAGGGTTCGAATTCCATATGTTGGCGAAATTTTTTTCACAAAAACATTTATCTCATTACTCAAATAATTTTTCCTGCTCTGCTCCCTTTTATCCAAAAGAGTAGTATTAGTTTCAAGAAAAGCCTGTTTTGAAATGTCCCATTCATTCTCAATATCAATAGCAAGCAAATCATGACTACAATAATGAAAGTAACTTAATCATGGAAAGCTTTGGTTATAACTGGGTCTTTCAGAGCTTCTGTATTAGAGGTAACTTTTTTTTAACCTTAGCACAACACTTCTTAAGTTTAAGCTGCTAGACACTTTTAAGAAGGTAATGGTCAGATTCAATTTCAGGTCCCCTATGTGGCCTCTGGTATTCCTAACAGAACTTTCTTATGCAGCCCATTTGGTGAAACCCACTTGTTCTTATATATGTTGTGATGTTTGTAATAAGTGTTAGTTATTCTCAAACCATTAAGTTTGCTTACCTGTAGGAGACATTGCGCATTGCTATTGCACCTACCAATATGAAAAGGACCTATCACCCCTCCCCAAAGGTCAGTCAGTACCAGCTTTAGCATTGAAGTTGCCTGGAACAATGGTAATATCTCCTTTCTTGACAGAATTCAAAATATCCTAAAGTTGTCTGCAAAATCTATCTTTCTCATCTTATCTTCAGTGGGGGGCACATAACAACAGATAACATTCAAGTCTTTACTGCTTGTCGGAAATTTAGCTGTAAGAAACCTTTCATTAATGCACTCATATTCTAGAAGAGCATCACTAGTGTGTCTACTGAGAAGAAAACCCATGCCTTGGAGATGCTTCTTATCTTCCCTCCCTGAAAAGATAAATTTAAAATTATTTTTAAGTATCTGACCTTTATCTGTCCATCTGGTCTTTTGCACAAGCAAAGAATATATAAGCTGTAATAGTGGAATTCTTGTGTTAGGACATCAAGAGAATAATCTCTGTGCAAAGCCCTCAGTTTTCAACTACCTATGGAATACCTAAGAAAATAGTTAGTGGGATGTTAAGAAACTATGTTTATTGAGAGAGGAAGTGCCAACAATATCAAACAGCCCCTAATCGCAGGAAGGAGGCAAAGACCTGTTTCCCTCACTACTAAAGGCTGAAGCCATCTGTGCAGGAGATCAGGATTATCCAGCAGCTGATGAAATGTATCCTGTGATCTGTTCACTTGAGGTTGTCAACCCACAAATAAGCAGAAAAAACGATGGAAGATTCTCCCTCAACAGAAGCCCACAAACTCAACAAATTCAGGACCCATAATCTAGCTCAGAACCATTATTCAATTCCAGTTGGTGTATATGGTCAGCACCAGACCCTGAGTGGTTGACCACTCCTCAGCAGGGTAGGGAAAAAAAAGTAGCCATAGTAGTCCAGATCATTAGGACACACTTCCCTTCCATAAAATAGTACATCTCTTTTGGAAGTTACTAACGGTCTGCACCACAAGAAGGTGGGGTCGGACATTATGTGCTAGACATGACCTATTCTGTGCATCATCACAATGGATTAGTTCATAGCTCTCCTTCCAGTAAATTCCTAGCTACATCTAAATTTTAAGTTTAATACAGTTTTCCAAGGTCGTTAATTTTTTGTTTCCTTGCAGATGAATGAAAAACATTTATATGCAGAAAACATTATTTGAATTATCTTATAATGTCTAGCATTAAGATTTAATTTTTTTCAAGAATCTCTACACAAGTTCTAAAATGTAAAAAAGGATTTTATGCTGTTGGAAAAATTCAGCTTTTTCAAAGCCTTATGACTTTTAGCTATGGATATTTTTACACAAAAATATAAAAACTGCAATAATATTTACCTTTGCTTGATGCTGTGAAAATTAATTTTTTTTAGTGTTAATTAAGCAAATGAAAATGAAGCTTAGTTTTGCTAAACATGAAAAATGAATACCATATTATAAAGCTATATTGCTTCCAAATCTATACTGTAACTAATTGCTGACCATAAAAAACTCAGAAGTAGCCAAAAGTTATGGATGTCCAGCTAGACAATGCAAACTAGTTCTTCAAACACATCAATCCTGAGTAAACGGCTGTTGCTTTTGGACACTGAAAACCGATTTTAATAAGGTTCTGTTTGGTATTGCTCACCCACCTTATTCTAGGTCTTCCCATTTTCCCGAAGCCTTTAGGAACACCATTCATAATTCTGTTTGCCATATTTATTCTGCATTAGCTATCATGACCAAACAACACCATCTCTCCACATATAAGATATTGTCTAAAGGTAGGTCATGATTCTTTTGCTTAACTGTATCATTATTCATATAAAAGTCACCTTTATACCCAAGATGTTTCCTAAGCATCTTGAAACAAAAGCCTGAAGCTTCTTGTTATTTTGCTTATAAAGATATAAGTTTTACAATTATTACAAACTTTATATATTTATTAATATTTCAACAATAAAGAACCATTCTATTATGTGACTAAGTTTGATCTTTGTGTTTCACCATATTTTTCCCCACTTGCCAAGATTGTTAAAAGTTATAGCAATTATTTCTGTTCTCTTGTTTATATCATTCACACATTGCCAATATCTGTCATAATTCTCTAGATTAGTGGTTCCCAAACTCTTGATCAGCGAAAAAATTGCAGGTGGTCTGCACATTGTAATTGTGTCAAATTTTGACAAAATCTTGTATATTATTTTCCTTTTAAAAGTCATGAATGGTGTAAATGTTGACTAAATTTTACTCTCCTTTCAAAATTCTTAAAATATTTCGTTTAAAATTTGTGTCCATTTATTGCATGAATATTTTTTTTATGGTCAGCCAAAGAAAAATTCATGCAGTAAGCATCTGGCTCAAATGTTTGGGAACTACTGGCCTAAATAATTAAACTGAGAAACTCGTGCCAAAACATATCCATTCAAAACAACTGAAAATAAAAAAACTTTTTATTATTTTAGTTTTCCTGAATTTATCATTAAATCTGCTCTACTTTTGCCAATACAAGTACAATGTGGGATTTAATTATGGCATGCTACCAACAGAGCCAATCCTTTCCTAATGTTTATGTCATATGAAAATATTTTTCTCGATAATGCTTTATAATATATAGCTTACAGTGTAAAATGTCATTTATTCTCTTATTAAAGAAAATTTTAATTTTTTAAAATTTAAATATTTAAAAAAATATTGTTTGTTCCCAAATTTATATGAGAAAAAAAATTATGTTTTTGGGGAAATATTTCAAACAAATATGAGATAGCATTTCATCTGTATTTGCAATTTAAGCAACAAAATTACCCTTTTGTATAATATTATATTTATATTGGTAAATATCATAATCACATTATAGAAACATACAAAACGTACAAAACAATTTTTTTTCCAGGAAAACATAGTGCAGTGGCTTCTAGATTATATGCAATGTCATAGTATCGATGTCAATAGCCCAGATTCTGAAGGCAATACATCTTTGCACCTTGCTTCTAAGCATGGTCACATAGCTTGTGTGAAAGTAAGTAATTCAAGATGTGACAAAAATTATTACTGGATCTTGTATATACTGGTTTCCAAAATTGAATCTAAAACATATAAAAACACATCTTCAGTTGCCAAAGGTATATTATCAAATTTGTGATATGTGGAACCTAATATCTGCTCTGTTTTCTATCAATAAAGGAAAAACAGCATTTATAAAATTTGCAAATATAGTAAAAAAATTGCTTAATAATGTAAACTTATTAAATGTTTTTAAGAAAATTTGCATTTGATTTGCTATTCAAGTTATGCTTGCATAAATGCGATTTTTCAGTATATTTATTTATAGATTGCTATTTGGGTGCAAGTTTGGAAACCCAACTTAATTTTTTTAAAGGAACATGAATATAACAAAATGAAAACAGTGATGCCCCTTGGTGCGAACTCCTGTCCACGATGAGGAGACCACCTTGTGAAGGTTCCACTGATTCAGGGAACAGCTGGTATTCACAGATCCAACTGTTCCCTGAACCAAAAGGTACCAGCTAGAAACTGGTACCTTGACATATTCTAAATGCTCATTCACATGTTTGTGTCACGTGATGACCCGTATCCCTGGAAAGGAGTATCCTGGTAGTTCCTTGGAGGTTCACATCTGCTCTCCTCAGCTCATGACTAATGGAATATAAGATTAAAATCTTAAAGCACTGGTCTAAATTTATGTACAATATGAAAAAAAATTCTGTTAATTGAAGTGCAAGATGAAGATATTAAGTAAAGTCCAATTTAATGTAGTTGTAGATAATGCACTTACAGTTCAAATCAGTAGGAAATGCATGGTAAATCCTAGACGAATGAACTTGATGATACTATTCTGTGTGTCTATGTCTGTAACATAGCACACAATAATAAATGAACAAGAAATTTTGTGGAACACATTGCAAAAGATAGTGGAAATACATCAATGACAAAAATTTGGCATCTAGATTTCAAATGTACAATACATTCTTCTTCAGCAAAATGGTGGCTAGTTTTATATCACAATCTGCTGTGAGAAGGTATATTTGAAGAGTTGGGTTGGGTTACCTCTTAGTAATACCCCTGCCCCATTATATTTGAAGAACATTGATGTTTTTCAGTATTGAAGCATGTGCATGAAATATCATTAAAGCAGTAGATGACATTTACACTGAATGGACAAATTATTATACACACCCCAATAACAATGTGTAAAGCAGAAGTATCACATTCAGTCGCCTGGAATGCTGAAATTGGCAATACCGATAAATAGAGCAGGTCTCTATGCATTGGACACCAATCACGGAGAAGTAATCATGGGTAAAGGCAGCAATGTAATTGAGTTTGATCATGGCCAGATGGTAGGTGCGAGGAAGGCCAGTTGTTCAATCATCACAACTGCTGAACTGTTGGGATTTCCATGTCGGTCACATGTATACCAAGACTGTGTGAAATACGGCAAAACTTCCAACCAACTGGAGAAATGTGGATGTAAATATGCAGTTGGCTCTTGAGGTGAGTGTACATTGTCCTGCATTTATACCAAGAATTGCATGACTACCATGGAGCAGATAATGTTGGAATTGAATGAGGGCGCATCTACAAGCTTATGCACAAAGACTATCCATCATGCCATGGAAAAAATAGGCTATGGCAGTCGATGTCCACATTGTTTCCCCTTGTTGACGGCAAGGCATCGAAAGATTAGGCTGCAGTTTGCAAAGGTCTATCACAACTGGAGTGCAGAGGACTGGAAACATGTCACCTGGTCTGATGAATCACAGATTCAACTCTATCATTCCAATGGGAGGGTGCATGTGCAACATAAACCATACAAAGCAATGGACCCAGCTTGCCAAGTAGGTCATGCAGGCTGGTGGAGGCAGTGCAACAGTTTGGAGTGTTTTTACATAGGCTTTCTTTGGGTCCCTTATACCCACGAGACCTCCGTCACCATCACAAGGTATGTGAACATCCTTGTCGACCATCTACACCTGTTGGAATGATTCTCTTTCCGCACCATGATGCCATCTTTCAACAGGATTATTTTTATTTCCATATATTTATGGAAATAAAAATAAAAATTTAAAAAGTCTAAAAAATACTAACTGAATAAGAGATCGTGATATATCTGATATTTATGGAAGGCAGGCAAACACTGCAGGCACACAAGCTGCCACAAGTGCATCCAGTCTGTGACATCTGCACAAGTAGCATCTGTGTTTTGTGTTCCACTTTAATTTAAAATGGTACACTGAGGTGCCAAAACCAGTGTGTCTTTATGCAAATCGAAGCAACTTCAGGTTGCTTTGATGGTGCATCTGAATGTCATCAAAACAGTATAAATAATACCTGATACTGAGCTCTATTAATCAGTGTTATTCTAGTTCTTCAGATAGGAAAGACAGTGGACTTAAGTGAGTTTAACAAAGGCCAAATTGTAATGGTCAGGCGACTGGGTCAGAGTATTTCCAAGATGGCAAGGCTTGTGGGGTGCTCACGGTCAGCTGTGGTTAGTATCTTTAAAAAGTGGTGCGAAAAGGGAAAAACCATGAACCACCGGCAAAATGTGTGCAACCATGGCTCACTAATGCTAGAGGTGAGCGAAGGCTATCCCTTATGGTACAAGCTAACAGAAAGAATACTGTGGCATAACTCACCCGTAATTTGAATGCTGGAGATGGGAGCAATGTGTCACCACACACAGTACATCGAACACTGCTGAAAATGGGGCTTCGTAGACGCAGGCCACTCCGAGTGCCCAGGCTAACCTTGGTTCACCGTCGAAAGTGCCTACAATGAGCAGACGAGTGTCAAAACTGAACCTTGAATGATTGGAAGAAGTCATCTGGTCCAATGAATCTTGTTTCCTGTTGCACCATGTGAATGGTCGGGTATGCCTGCATAGTTTACCTGGGGAAGTGTTGGTACTAGGGTGCATCATGGGCAATAACAAGCCAGTGGAGGACGTGTAATGCTTTGGGCAATGTTCTGCTGGGAAACCCTGGGTCTAGTCATTCACATGCAGGAAACTATAATGTCCACCATCTACCTAAACATCATTGCACATCCTTTCAGGTACAGCCTTTCTTTCATGGCAACAGTATTCCCCTCTAGTAGTACCTTCTTTCAGCAGGATAATGCACCATGCCATACTGCCTGGATTGTTGGAGAATGATTTGCAGAAATTGAGGAAGGCTTCCAGGTATTGCCCTGGCCTCCAAATTCCCCATACATCAATCCAATTGATAATCTGTGGTTTGTGTTGAAACAGCATATCCGATCTGTGGCAGCTCAATCACATAATTTACAAGAATTAAAGGATTTGCTCATAATGTGTTGGTACCAAATACCACAAGACACCTGTAGGAATATTGTAGTGTCCATGTCTTACTGGGTAAGAGCTGTTTTGGCAGGACATGGAGGACCAACATCATATTAGGCAGGTGGTCATAATGTTTTGGCTTTTTGGTGTATATTGCTAGCCACACGCAATTTTAGTTTCAATCTCAGGAAATTATGTGATGAATGATAGAACTAATTTTAGAAATATTGAAATAGGTTTAAACCAGGAAAGAGAAAGTGAAATGGAAAAAAAAAAGAAATGCTTACTTGGTAATTGCTTTCAAAATCTTCCAATTAAAATAAACAACTATTGTAACACGCTTGTCGATATTACCCTTCCAACTGTAGGAGAACTGATTTCCATGCCAACACTTTTTGGTTCTGTATTCAAGTCCACATTCATTTTCAATAAACAATAAAAGATCAGTTTTTTTAACTGGAAAACAACAAAGTAATGAAAGAAAATTAAACTAATGTGATGTTAAAAAAAATTGCAGCAAATCATAAGCTGGCCATTGTCATAACCAGCTATGTATCATAACTCTCAAAGAACAATAATGACATATAAAAATATGGGAATAAAATAAATAAATTGATAGAAGTAAAAATGAACAATTAAAAGCCATCCATTATCACAATCAGCAATGTGGCAAAACTCTGAAAGATCTATGGGAACAAAAATCATTAATTAATAAAATTACTCTTTATCACTGTAATGGCTATAAAAACTGAAACAATTAGTTAAAATTATTTTTATCTACAAAATTACCTTAGGTTTTCCTTGGGTTGATATCTGAAAAATAGGCAAGTCTGTTGTCCTGTGGTGGTTAGTATAGTCCTTATTATTATGAGTTCACTATGTTCTTATTTTGCCATTGCTCTTGGTGAAGATTTTGTTGCAAAGTTGACATCAGTTTGGGATTGGCACAGAGAGGTGAAATATGATGTTGGAATCTATGATTTGCTATCCATGTTAACCAAAGTAATTTTTAAATATCCATCATTGTTACACTTTTCCAGAAGAATGAATATTGTTTTTATCCTTTGGAAATAAATTTACTACCCCTTTCCCTCTTATCCCTCACCTTACAGACTTGCTGAAGAAAATTATGAAGGAATTTAATTATATTGTGCCTAAAAACTCTTTATCTCCCAAAACACTATCTCAAGCATAAATAGAAATGACTGTGATCAACAAATTTCTTCAGGTGGTGTTTATATCATCCATATTGAACACCCAAATGAGGAACTACGTCAGAAAAATAAATATGTAAGAAAACCTTCAGACAGTTCTCAATCCAACTGTCAGAACATCAAGAAGATTATGAAAAGACTAATCAAAAAACACCCCTAACTCAAGCTGTCATCACTTGCAACCTGATACCAAAATTTAATGTTGCAGCAATATTATCCCCCACCATAACCACCACAAAATGCCAATAGAATTTTGCTGAAAACCTTTTTAATATACCTAAAAAGAAATTAAATCTGTTATAAGAGTATAACACCCACCACCCTCAGCATGGAAAAGAAAATACTCATCAATAATTGTCCAAATATTAAATTAAATTAGTCTACCCCCCCCCCCCCCCCCACACACACACATAAAAAAATACCTCCTCAAGCAGCTGCTTGCCACAGAGGTCTGGCAGGTGCCTGTCAGTTGAATACGCCATAGTAGAGGGATCTGTGAGAATGGCGGGTCCATACCCATACCTAATTTTTCTACACACATGCTTGGATAAACCCACACCACCACACATAATACTCCATACTTTTGTATAAATAAAGTTGTAACACTCCAAAAGTATGTTATTATTTTATTTGCCAAATAGCTGAAACTCAGGTGCTAGACAGTTAACCTTGCCAAGAAATTTAATAAGGGTTCTTTTTTTTAAAAAAAAGCCTAAAACAAAAAGGAATTTAAATTTAAGATTGTCCAATATTATAATTAAATTTATATTCCTAAAACAAACTCTGCTAAAAAGAAAAAAAATATCAAAAAAATCAAACACAATTTTCATAAAATTAAATAAGCTTATTTTCATGATATATTACTAATGTATATATTATTGGTGAGTCTAGAAACATGATTATGATGGCTGATTGTTTAACCACTGTTGGAGCTAGTCATGATAGATTGATGACAACACAACAGGGGCAGTTCATCATGGTGACTGTTGTCGAGATATTGGCACCTGAAAATCATTTCTTCACAATCATACTTTGAGCAGAAAGATCATGACACTAACTCATTCTTTCTCAAAGTAATGCCAAAACTGATTACATGTGTGCACTCTGCAATCATGTAATGGCCATTCCCAACCTTGAGCCATCACCAATGCTCCACACCAGTCCATTCCTACTCATGGGATTGTTGCTAATGTATAGACAACTCAGTGTGTACAGTGGAACAGGAGGAAGAGTTGAGAAGTATATAAACTTTGGATGTCTAGTATAAGAAACCATCTCCTGATGTTTTCATTGTGTAGCCAAGATACCTGTAGTACCAGCATACCTGTAGATGCATAAGACCCAAGTGCAACTGTGCCCTTTCAAAGTCCTCTGACATCGAGCCACGAGGTTGAGACTGTATGTATTTATGACCTTATGCCTAGTTTGCTCTGGTCAGCTCCGATTTTAGATTTTTTATTTCTCTTTCGAAAAAATTTTTATATTGTGGTTACATTGAGCCTTCTAGTTACTTCAAACTGAGAATGACTTGTCTGTAGCTACCAAATGGGATACCATCTTAATGAATTCAGTAAACAGTGCCATTGCTGAAGAAAATTTGGTAATTACTATATGATTAGTCATCATTTAGGTTGCTTTTAGAGAGCTCTTTATTAGGAGCATCATTATATACATGTTGTATGGGCATGCACCTAATTTTTATAATTGTTCTCTACATTTTTGAGCGTACTAATAAATTAAGTATTAGTTATTTTACTTTAGTTTGTTCAATCTCCACCTGGACCAGCATTAGGATTGCACTATTTAACATTTTCAGCCATGTATGTATACTCTATTCCACTTAAGTTAAGACATAATATAAACAAACTGTATGGCACAAGCAAGTCATCCCTAGTATCAATGCACAATAATTGCTATTGGTTACATTTTGAGGCCTCATTTTTAAGCGCATGTCAAACTTGTGGATATAAAGCACAGTACCAGAGATGTTACACCATGTATCTCCAGTACTAAATAGACATCAGTGTTCAGTTATGTAATTGTTTATGAACAGAAATGAAATAATAAAATCATTATCGATGGAACCATTTAAACAAATTTAACTTTAAAATAAAAATTCTATTTCAGTCTGAGACTGACTGGAAATCACTATCATCTAATGCATTGCCTATGGTATCTTCACTACTTCAGCTAAGTCAACAAGTATATTTTCAAAAGCCTATCCACTTATTTACATAGACTGCCACACTTTAGAAACCTTGTGGCCTTATTATCCAATTTTCATTTTAATAGTAAATATTTCTTTTACTTCCACGATAGGCTTTAATTTAGCATAAATAATTTTTTATCTCCATATTATATATTGTATCATTTAATTAAAGTAGTTTTGCATTTGCAAGTAGAAAATCTAAAGTCATCTATATAATATTAAACTGAAATTGGATAAATTGATATTAATATGTTGTTTAAATTAATCAATTTATTTCTCATGAAGAATTCTTGACCCTTTCTTGATAGCTAACAAAGTAAATTGATCATATTTTTGTAACCACTAAATTAATTTCCATTGCTTACCTGGAATACAGAATATCCGACTTGAATCAAATTGTAAATGTGGAATTCTTAGGGACCTGATACTTTTAGAAATTTCATTTGCAATTTCATTTATTGCCATTTCCTCAACATCCAATTAAAACTTGATTTATAATGAGCTGCCCTTGTCTGTGCTTTTTTGGCGTGCACACAACTGCAGCTGTATTTTCTTTTTCAAAAGTTGATACTTTTAGTTTTGATTAGCTGTTGAAATTCATAAATCTCAAAATTATTAGTATTAAGTGCTAATGAAGTTGGAATTCATCAGCTAGTAACCAAAAAAAAAGTTTAAATCAATGTTTTTGTGACCATTGCTTTGTTGAAAAAAAATATATCAGAGAAATTGGTACATTATTTTTTTTATGCAGACAAGTACAATTATAAGTAATGATGAGATCTTTAGCCAATAGGAAAAGAGTTTTTTGTTTACATCAGGTCAGGTCTCAAATTAGGTTTTGGTGAAATGGATATAGGTGAACTGCTTTTTTGTGGTTTTGTCAGCATAAGTTTTAATGTTTTTGGAATTATTGGAAAAGGTAAATAAAAAAGACTTAAAGACTTGCATTTGTAATTGATATATTCTTTTAAGTATTAGTGCCCCCCCCCCCCTTACTAGTGTATATATTGTTTACATTGGTAACAAACTGTGAAAATTATGTGTTTTTGTATAAAATTATGGTAGAAACTTGCTTTTGATACTATACAGATTGATAAACTACCTAGTATAATGGAAAATTACATGATATAAAGCTCTAAAGGAATTAATTTGACACTTTTAAAAACAATTTGATTTCAGGCCATATTGTTTCACAATGGAAATTTAAAAGTGAGGAATGAGCGAGGACTGAAACCACTCAATTTGGCAATTAAGCATTCTCAAGGTAACTGTGCTGATTATTTGTTAGCTATGGAATCATGTTATAGTCTTGCTGCTGGCAATCTACAACTAGAATCTGATGTTCAACAGTAAGTTGATATTTGCTTTGTAAAACATTGAATCTTTTTGCATATTAATTTAAATTTAATGCTGTTTATATTTATGTTTGCATTTGCTGTGTTACTGTTGTTAGAACCAGACCTGGATCTAAAAAAAAATGGTGGGGGCTGGTGCCAAGTGACTTGCCTTCAGCCAGACCAGACCAGAATGTCATTCTCTTCCATTTTAGTGGTCTTTAAACGTTTTGGTTGTGAAGATGTTCAGTGTGTATAATATTTTTTTCCTCCATTCTCACCGTTAACATTCTTGGTGGATCTCTTTGACTTTCCTCTTTGATCTAGCTCTGGTTAGAATATTACAGTAACTATTTTATATTTATAGTGAACTGTATAATAAAATTCATTAAAAAATTATTGACAGTGTTGAAATTTAAATTTACAAATTTACAAAAGCTAAATATTATACTAAAATTCACCAGAATATTAAGTGCTAATCATCAGAGTATTTCCCTCATAGGAAGTTCCTGTACATGGTAAGTGAACCATGCTGTGAAGGTTCAGCTGGTTCAGATACCTTCATAAGGTCCTGATAGCTTGCCTGCATGTTTTCCATGTACTATGACCTATGTCCTTGGAAAGGAGGATCCTTATAGTTACTCAGGTGTCTCCTATCTCTCCACAGCTCTTGACTAGTGGTGTCCCCTTTAGCTAGTCTTGCTATTTGGTAGCCTATTAGTCAGATGTTAGGGGTAATTTAGAGAGCCACTGGTACACACTACTTTGCTCTTTGCTTCAAGTCAGCTGGAGGTTATGGGATGATCCGACTTGAGCACAACATGAGCTTACCTATCTGCCACACGGATGGCATTCAAAAGTTATTAATATGTATCTGTAGATTTGCACTAATTCCTCTGAAGTTAATGAACTATGACTTGTTTGAAAGATTGTCTAAACTGTTTTGGAAACAAAGCCACATCATTTCTCTCTTCACTGACAGCAGGTAAATTTGAGTCTGTGAAATCTTTGTATTGTTGCTATGAAGCCTACTAAGGAAGGGGAAAGATTTACATTTTCATAAGGATTCAGCTTAGAGATGATGCAAAAAAAAATGTCGATTTATCAGAAGTATGTGGGGATCTTACCTGTTCATATGGCACTGTTATGGGATGGCTGTGAAAATTCGGAGGACAGCAGGAACCCAAGTAGTGGTACACATGGACACCTTGCCTAAAAAAATGACTATAAGTGGCTAATACTACACTAACATTGTTTGCCTAAAATGCCTAATACTACACTAACATTGTTTGCCTAAAATGGTTAAAGAGATGAAGGAGCAGCATCCAACAAAAGGTGTGTCAAGGATTCTCCTTCATGACAATACTAGTGCTAACTAAACCCAGCATCTGGAGCAAAAAAAATCAAGCAGTTATCCCATCCTGCATACTACACCCAATCTTGCACCATGTGATTTGTTGTTTTCAAAAATTAAAAAGGAACTTACTGGGAAGCGTTTTTCAAGGGTTACAAAGCCTTTCAAAATGCGTTCATTCAGAGTTGTGGAGAATTACCCATCAGGAGTACCACCAAATATTCTAGAATTGGCATAGATATCTGCAATTTTGCACAGATGCTGAAGGGGTGTAGTTTGAAGAACTGTAAAGTTTCGTTGAGGGAAAGGTAATATTTTTTGTTCTGCAGATGCACGTCAAGAACTTTTTGAACTCCTGTCATTTGTTCCCACTGGTTGCATGATTTAGTGTTGTAGTCATGCAGCCTCGGTGTATGCCACAGTTTTTTGAATCATTAATGTGTAACGTACAGTTTTTATCAGTAGATGTTAAGCTGTGAATTGTTGTAACAACTATAAGAACCCAGTGTTTAAATTCCAGGCTGATGCAATTAACTGGAAATGATTGGATTGAAAAATTAGATCGAAAATGTTCCAGCATTCTGTGATATATACACTTCTGACTATTGCTTTGGTATTTTAATGTTAATTTATAAAATGTAGCCATTCCTGGCTGAGTGGTTAGCGTGTTTGGCTACTGATCTAAGGGACCTGGGTTCGAGCCCTGGGTAAGGCATGGATGTATGTGTCGTTTTTCTGCTGAGGTCCTGCCATCCTCTCAGACCTTCTACTATGGCATATACACTGACATAAACTATGGCATAAAACTGGTCCTGTCAGACCTCTGTGGCAAGCAGCTGCTTGAGGAGGTATTTTTTATTTATAAAATGTATCGATTAGTAATCAATGAGCGATGGCTACACCTAGATTGTTAGTTATTCATCATTTGAGATTAAGTTTAATTTTCATAATATCATATAATACACAAACTTTATTTGCCATTACGATATCCCACCACTTCCCGTGTGGGCATACTAAGATCTGCTGGGGACAGGGAGGTCATTTTGGATTCATCTGTGCTTAGTTATACAGTTAACTACTATGATGGTTCACCATTCACCTTTACATTCCCTAACGAGTTTAACGTATTTACATTATAATTATTATTTTATTTTCATTTTCTTTGAACCATCTCCTCTCTTCCATCCATTAGTAAATTGTTGATTGCACAACTTTTTTCAATGGATGGTAACTAACTGCTGACATCACTATCACAACCATTTACATCATCATTGACACATGATCTTGTATGCAAATGTAGCTCACAGGCGTTATGCCAAAAGTGACATGCACACCTGTCACATTTGACTTAAGCCAGTGTGGGGCTAATATTCAGTTAGAGGAGAAAGGAGGAAAAATTAGTTTCAAGAGAGATGGAGTAGTAGAAGTTAGAGGAGGAGAGTGATGTAGTTTGTAGAAGAGTTAGTATATGAAGTGTTTTGTAGAAGGAATTATTTGGTGAGTTAATACTCAAAACATTTCTATTTTCAGAAATTGCATTTGACTTTATATTTATCTCTTGAGCAGAGATAAGTTTAGTATTATTGGATTAGCATTATTTTTGGACAGTCATTATTTTTTTTTCTTGATTTTATGTTTGTCCTAATAAAGACCCCTAATTTATTTTTTATTTTTTGGCAAGATTATTTGCCTGATGCCTGAATTACAAGCTATCTGGGAGTTTAAACTAATATACTTTGGAGTGTTACACTACATATGTAGTAGAATGTGGCAATATGAAAATCTTGCATGTAGAAGGAAAACATTTCACAAACAATATATATATGAATCCAGGAATCTGTAATTCACTGATTATTAGAGACAACTATTCACAAATTGAAACCTTGTGTACAAAGTGCCAATTTTCATATTTTTCAGGTGAAACGAAATAAGTTTCACTTGTTTTTTTTTTTTGCCAAAAAATATTCTTTTATAAAGTGCCTATTCCATCACTTTATTGCCTTAACCCTTACAATGCCATGACCTATAAAATCAGGTTCATGATGCCTGCCATATACAGCCGTGTAGCATAAAATCAATCTTTAGTAGCATAATTTTTTTTAAATATTAAAGTTTGAATTAAGTTTTTTATTTATATATATATGTGAAATAGACATTTCAGAGCTCTAAAAAATACAATTTTTTTCAATTTATTCTTCACCTTGGTGTATCAGAAAATAAAAATCCCTTTCTCTTGCTCAAACTGCTATTAGCACAGTCCATATTGTGCTATCGCGATAGCTGCTGTTCTATATTTAGAACATTCCCTCACTGGCTGGCTGAAAACACCGGTGAGTTAATTGAATTAGTTTGTAAACATCTTTCCATCAGTGTTTACAATAAAATGAAGTCAGATGCCAAGGAAGCATTTTTTTATTGGAGATTTTCAGTGATTTCTGCGAAAATACATCTGTATAGTTTTTGCTTTATTTTAATACATTTTGTTATTAAAATCTATTTTAGCATTTCTAAATTATTTTTATCTATTATTGGATATCTTTTATGAATGGAATGCAAAGAGAAAAGCTGATATTTCTTTGATCATGTGATCAGCAGCGTGATATCGATCAGGCACCATTATCTTGACTGGAGGCTACCATCTATCTCCCAACAGTTGTCCCAGTGGGTCCCTTCTCCCAATCTTCTCTGAGCCTTCGGGATCCTGGCCATTTAACCCATTGTGTGCAAAACAAGGGCCGCTCAGAGGTAAAACAAACCAAACCTTGACCTAACGTCATACATGCGGGGTGCAACTGATGTGTGTGTTACATGCAGGGAAAAACATTTGCCCCCAAAATAATAAATATAATGAAATAAAACTGGTTATGGAAAAGTAAAAGTGAATGGGTAAACCATCACAACTCCCCCTCCCAAAGGGAGTCACAATTTGACTTTACAGATTTTGATGAGCAATAATTTTGAATAAAAGGACACACCACAAAGCAAGGACCATGCAGGAATGGTTTGATGAGAGGAGTGTGGAAGAACTTCACTGGCCTGATCTCAACCCCATGGAACACCTTTGGGATAAATTGAAACACTGACTGTAAGCCAGGCTGAACTGCCCAACATCAGTTATCTACCTCACTAATGCTCTTGTGGCAGAATGGCAGGCAATTCCCACAGCAACGTATCAAAATCTAGTGGAAAGCCTTCCCTGCAGATTGGAGGCTGTGATAGCAGCAAAGAATGGATTAATACAATATTGATTCCTTTCCTATTACTATGAGATTGTGGATGAGCGAGTGTCAAGATATTTTTGATCATATAGCATACCTTGAAATAGCTATCAGAGATTCTTTCTTACGAATAGGAATACCTGTCTCCATTGTTTTTTAACATCAGAAAAGTATACAATACAGGTTGGAGATTTGGCATTCTTGTCGATGTCGATGATTTTTTAGCATTTTTTGTTCATCTTCCATCATAAGTGCATTGACTGACAACTGCGAACTGCCCTGAACTAACTCAATCTGGACTATGATGAACAGGTTTTGGTTCTTCCCACAGGATAAATTGCATGCACTTTTGATGCAAACATAATTATCTGGACCCTAAGCTGTGACTCGGGGATTCAGTCATTCCTGTTGTGGCTGAGACCAGGAACTGACCAGAAATTGACCTTTTTATCCAAACATTTGTCATCTCAGGTCCATATCCATGCTGAAACCTCATCAAGATCCCCTATCTCTCTCATGGGGAGCATACCAATGTTTTTGCTCTGATTGTACCATGCACTTGTCCAGTCAAAAAAATACTGCAAATGCCAGGTTTAAGCTTCAGTCCAGGATCCATTGATCAGAGTGTTGAACCCTCCAGATTTGCACAAGGGTCTTCTGCTCCTCACTGATCCAGAGAGTTTACATTGAGGCCAATGAACCATCTTTATGTGTTTCCCATCAGCAGTTGCCCCTATAGTGTGCAAGTAAATTGTGCTCCTTACCAGGCCATTGCACTTGGGACTGCATTTATTGTCTGAAGGAGACTCCCCACCCCCAAAAGAATGCTAATAACTGGAATGAAGGCAATAGATAGATAATTAACACATATACTGCTCGACATTGAAAGTGCCCCCCCCAGAAGGACGTCGTACAAACATGCAAATAGAAGAGTGGGTGTGCGCAGTTGAGATAGGTAACTGATGATAATCCTGAACCAATGACGTGTGTGGCTCAAGAGATAAAAGGTGCAAGAAGGAACAGGGATGGTATTGTGTTTATGCAGGTGAAAGTTGTGCGAACAGTTGAGATTAAGGCCGAAAATGCCTGGTACACACTGTAGGCAGGTTTATTCACCATTTCGATGCTTTTGAGAGAGGAAGAATTATAGGCCTATGTCAAGCTGGATGAATTACACATCATGTCACTGCTCATGTTCATCGAGATGCACGAACTGTTGGACGCTGTTGGCAACAGTGGTGAAATGAAGGTTCTAGTGTGCATCGCAGAGGGAGTAGTGCTGTCCAACCGACATCAGCACAGCTTGATTGGCACATTGCTCAACATGCTTGTTCATCACCACATAGCACTGCAGGTGATATTCTACGGGCTGCTGTCAGCAGCCATGGACATCCCCATAACAATCCAAACGGTAAACTGCATGTTGCATGAGGCACACCCTCACTCTACACAACTGTTATGTCAACTGCCATTGACTGCAAACCATCTCAATGCTTGTCTGGCTTGGTGCCAAAGTCATGCAAACTGGGGTCACGAATGGAACACTGTTGTGTTTAGTGATGAATCACGTTTCTGTCTGGGCTCTGACGATCGACCGGTCCATGTATGACGACAACCTGGCGAGAGGATGGATCTGGCTTTTGTTCACGATTGACACACCTTCCATCAGCCAGGCATAATGGTATGGGGTGCTATTAGATATGACAGCAGGTCACCTCTTGTCCGCCTCACTGGAACACTAACAGCTGAATGATACATTAGTAGGGTTCTGCAGTCCGTTTTGATACCGTTCCTGGGAGGCATGCAGCAGCCCATTTTCCAGCATGACAATGCCCATGTACACACTGCTATGGTCCAGACAATGTTTGCAACATGTTCAAGTATTGCCATGGCCAGCACGATCTCCAGATTTATCCCCAATAGAAAATCTGTGGGACCATATTGGACCATGTGTGCAATCCTCTCACTGGCCGGTGCAGAATCTCGATGAATAATCGGAGCAAGTTAATGCTGCTTGGTGTGCAATTCCTTAGGACCATATCCATCGACTATATGACTCCATGCCACGCCGTATTGCTGCCTGTATTGCCATTCACAGCAGTGCAACCAAATACTGAGGCAGTCACATTGTGCTGCATTATCTCATCTTCTAACTGCTGTGAGTGGCTGCAAGTTAAATCATGATATGCCATATGTATTGCTATGTGTATGCTAAATTTCACCCTTATCCCATCACTCCTTCTGGGTGGGGAAATTTCAATGTTGTGCAGTGTATATAGCTATCATTCAGACTTGAACCAAAGAAAGAATTTCAACTATATTACAAATATATTATAATGCTCGATTTTGCTCCCCTCCACCTCCATTTGTTTTATTTTAGATCCAGGCTTGGTATTGTGTGTATATGGTGGTGGGGGATAAGACTTCTCCCAAACCAAACCTTGTAAATATTATTGATAGTGACTTGAGTCAAACAGCTATTTTTTGATGTTTTCAATGTTTAATTTATATTTATTATGCTTTAGTTTTAATTTATTTTGCCTCTCTTTATTATTAATTTTTCATGTGGCTTATATACATTAAAACAGTAGTTCTTAAAATCTGTGTCACAAGCTCTGATAGTTTTATATTTGCTAGTATTTTTAGCGATTTATTTATTTATTTATTTTTGAAAATACGTAGGTCCTACATTGTAGGGAATAGGGAAGGTAAGTGTTACGTTTATTGCTTTAGTAATGAAGTTTTTTGAAAAGACAATTTGCCTAATTTTGTTTCCAGACAGAAAAAAAAATCCAAATCCAAAAATTCTGAATATCAACTGTAAAATATTTCTAAATAAAGCAGTCACTATTAGCCAGTAGTACTGTTGCACTTTTAAAAAAAAAATTTTGTGATTAACAACATGATTTTAATAACACAATTTTGCTTTTTTTTTAAAGTCTACAAAAAGAAAATGCTGAAATGAAGAACCATTTCAAAGAGGTAAGCAGAAAAATTGAACATAAATATGAAACTAAAAATTAATACATATAATAAATACTTCCATTTACTAGTAGTTTAGTTATTATGTCAAGAATATTATGCATAATCTACAAAATTTTGTCTGTCCATTTGTAGACATGGAACTTTTTTACCTATAGTCCTATTGCTTTTGTCTTTGACATTTGTTGGTTGGTTGGTTTCTGAATTGGACAAAACATTGTTCCACCATACCTTTCAAATGCAATAGAGAAATGATATATGTGCCAATTGGAAGCTTGTGATGCAGGGAGTGTCATAGGCTATAAAAATTGACCCCCCCATACTTTCTTCCCCCTAAAAGTGGGGAAATGCAAAAGTCTTTCTTCTATATCTTCTGAATGCGAGGGCCTACAATTACGAGTTAGGTGTCAAATAAAAGATTGTATAATGATGGTCATAAACTATTTCGAATTTTTCCCCTACAATTCCCCCATAAAAAAGGGGGATGATTTTCGTGGGGTTCAACTTTAACGAGTTGTATCTCGAATTAAAGCTTGTGATGTCTCCAATGTCATGGGTTACCTCAAACATCTCTCCAAAAGGGGGGAAATGTGCTCAATTTTTATGAGTCAAATATCAAATGAAAGTTTTTGAAGGTAGGTGTTTTTAGCAACAATAAAGAAATATAAATTAAAAATTAAAAAAAAAACCTACTTCCTATAGGGCCTAAAAAGTAGAAAATAAACCTAAAACATATTGATTTGCACTCAGTCACTGAGTTCGTATTCACTTTGAAGGAAGATAGGGTGTTGATTTACCTATTCAACAAGATTGCCAGCACCCTATCTTCCTTTGAAGTGAATACGAACTCAGTGACAGATTGCACCATCAATATACTTTAGGTTTATTTTCTACTTTTTAGGGCTTTGTAGGAATATAGGTATTTTTTAATTTTTTAATTTATTTCAATTTTGTTTTTAGAGATAAAATGTTCTTTTTGGGTTGTATTGGTGAAATGTTACAATTCACAGTTTCCGAATCTCTTAAAAGCTATAATTATAGCTATAAAAAATATGTGAATATTGCAAGTGGTATGTTTATGCTAGAAATTTGAAAGGTTGCTCCCTTACACCTGAATGAGTAGGAAATGCAATTCTTTTGTTTAAGCAATAATTGCAAAATTGTTTTTTATTTGGATTGCTAGTAATGAAATATAAACTGCATTTTTCGAATCCTTAAGTTGTTTTAATTTACCTCATCTGAGACCACTAAATATGGAGAAGGCAAAAATTTTAATGAATTTTGAAAGTGATCTGTTTATGGTAGAAATTCCAAATTTCAGTGGCAGAGTGTCAAGAGATGTTCCACTGACAACAAAGTATTTCTGTTTGTCATCTATGCTAATTTGTGTAGATATGGAGCCATGGGTCTGTAAATGGTAGTTAGGCATAAACTGGAAGGAGAGCTGTGTACCAATCCCCAGTGATGATGCACAGAATTGGCCAGGTCTAGCATCTAATGCCCGACCCCACCTTCTCCTGGTGCAGGCCGTTAGTCCTTTCGAAAGAGATATTATATTCTCTTTTGGAGGGGGGGGGGGGCTGCCAGCTCAGTATGGTCTACTAATCTAATCATCTATGGACACTTTTTCTTTTTGTCAACATTGCTGAGGAGTGGTCAACTTCAGAGTGTTATGGTGCTGACCATTTATACCCACAGACTGGACTGGTTTATGGATTTGAGCTTGATTATGGATCCTGGACTTGCTGCACTGGTTGGCTGGCCTCTGTTGAGGGAGAATCTGCCACTGTGTTTTCTATTTGTTTGTGGGTGTGAACCAGCCCTAAGTGAACAGAGGCACAGGATACCTTATATCAGCTAGTGGATAATCCTGATCAGAGGCCATCGCAGGTACCTTAACCCTCACTTAGCTAGTTGGGCATTGTCAATCCTGAACTGGAGTAATGTGTCTCAAGCAGGCCACATGGCTCTTGAAAAGGTCTACTTTAAAAGGTGGCGCCTGAAGTTCCTGCCAGCATCAGTGACTTCATACTTTAGTGGAGGAGAGACAGGTCTTTGCCCCATGCCTGCGATCAGGGGCCTGTTTTATATTATTGGCCCTACCTCTTTCAATAAACCTAGTTTCTTTAAAAATCCTACTAATCATTTTCTCTCTGCAGGTGCATTGAACATGAGGACGTTATATAGAGATTATTCTCTTGATGTCCTCATGCAGGAATTCCAGTGTTATAACCTAGATATTCTAGGCTTGCAAGAGACCAGATGGACAGATAAAGGTGAGATATTTAATGATCACTTTAAATTTCTCTTTTCATCTCTAAGGCATCTCTAAGGTGTAGTTTTGCTTCTCGGCAGACATGCCAGTGATGCTCTTCTAGGATACAGCAAAATTTAAAACGAAAATTAAAGACTTGAATGTCATTTGTTGTTATGCCCCCACAGAGGACTCTGATGAGAATGAGGAGGATATGTTTTACAGCCAGCTTCAGGATATTTTGAATTCTGTGAAGAAAAGAGATATTTCTCTTGTGCTAGATGACTTCAGTGCTAAAGTTGGTAATTGATACTAATCTTTGGGCAGGAGTTTTAGGTCCCTTTGACATTGATTGTTCCAATGGCAATAGATAACATCTCCTACAGGTAAGTAAACTTAATGGTTTATGAATAACTAACATATACTACAAACACTGGGACATTTATAAATATACACAGGCTCACCTGATGGGTTGCACAGGAATATGATAGATTATATCTTAATTAACAACAAATGAGCCAGTTCAGTTAGGAATACCAGATCATACAGGGGAGCCAAAATTGGGTCTGACCATTACCTGGTCAAAAGTGTCTTGCAGCTGAAGCTGCAATTTTCTGCGCTAAGGTTAAGAAAATTACCTTCAACATTGAAGGTCTGAAAGATCCAGATATAGCCAAAGCATACCATGATAGGCTACTTAGTCATTATGATAATCGTGGTTTGCTTACTGCTGAAGTTGAGAAAGAATGGCATCAGTTTAAACAGGCTTTTCTAGAAACCAACAGTACTCTTTTGGGTAAAAGGGAACAGAAGAACAAAATTATTTGAGTGATAAGGCTATGGAACTTATTTCTGAAGGCAGGAAGTGCATGATTAATATGAATCAACAATCCTACTAGTCCTAACAAGAAGGTATTACAACAGCTTAATGAACGTGTAAAATATTAGTTAACAGCTGATAAGAATCTTTGGCTTGATAGCTTGGCTGGCAAAGCTGAGGAAGCAGTTAGACACCACAACAGCAGGAGGTTGTACCAGATTATTAATGTTTTACGTGGGAAGAAACAGACAGGTACACAGGAATTAAGGGATAAGCATGGCAAGATGGTTGAAGGTGAAGATTCTGTGATGGCTAGGTGGGCAGAGTATTTCAGAGAAGTTCTAAATGATATAATTATTTCTACTCCCATTTTTGTAATGAGGATAGATGCATTATTGGCTTTAATGATGGCCCTATATCACATTCTGAAGTCACTTTGGCTGTTTCTAAATTAAAACTGCATAAATCCCCAGGGGTGAAAGAAATCACCACTGAAATGCTTAGAGCTGGGAACATTTGTATTGTCATATGGTTGACTGAAATTTTGAATTTTTTTTATGATAAAAGGGTTATTCCTAAGAATTTTACTAGAACTATCATTGTTCCAATTTTTAAAAAAGGTGATTGCAATTCTTGTGACAATTATAGGAGGAATTAGTTTACTTTTTGTTCCAGATAAAGTTCTTTGCATGATTATACATGATAGAATTAAGAATTTGGTTGATGGACAACTGCGCAATGAGCAGTGTGTATTCAAAAGTGGTAGGGGATGTATTGATCAAATATTTTCACTTAGGCAGGATTCTTGAGAATTTTTTAGAGTTTCAGAAACCTGTGGTTGTTGGCTTTATAGATTTCAAAAAAGCTTTTGACTCTGTTGATCAACATAATTTGTGGTTCATTGTTAGATCATATGGAATACCTGATAAGTTAGTTAGTGTAATGAAAGCTCTCTATAATAACACTGAGTCATGAGAAAATTGGTACGTCTTTCAGCGATTGGTTTAGCATTGCTAGTGGAATTAGACAAGGATCCTTTGTAAGCAGGATAACAAGAAACTTAATGCCTTTGATTCTAGATGCTTATGCAGTATCTATGGCATTAGGTGGTTTGACTTTGTAAATAATGATGAGGTTAGAAGAAGAAGTCATCAGCCTTCTTTAATCAGCATATTGTGTAGAGAGAGACTGCATTGGTTTGGCCATGTTACCTGTATGCATAGTTGCAGATTAGCAAACAGGATTATGAACAGTGTGCCTAAGGGTTTCAGAAAAAGAGGGAGACCTAGGAAGAGATGGGCAATGTCAAACAGGACCTTGCTGGAGTTGGATTAGAGTGGCCAAATGCAGCAGCAGCTCAGAACAGACACATCTGGAGAGGAAAATTACACAGTCTGGTTGGATCTCTGTTGCCCACGGCTGCATGAGAATTTTGTATGTGTGCATGCGTGCTATGAGAATTATAGTACCATATTTCAAGTCAAAATTTTTAAAGGGGGTGAGTGGGAGGCATGTTACAAGCAAAAAAAAAAAATTCTACACTCTCCCTGCGGAAATAGTAAATAAAAATAAAATAAATAACTCCCCCAAGCAGCTGCTTGCCACAGAGGTCTAACAGGAGCCTTTGAGTTTGTATGTCATGGCAGGACCTCAGCAGAAAAACAATACAAACATTCATGCTATAGTTGGGGCTTGACAGTTTTCTGTCAAATACATTGTTGCCATCTACTGCTCCCTAAATGTGAATACAAGAGTCATAATATTTAAATCTGCTGCTGTTGACAGGGTAACTAGAGCTCAGAGAAGGTTGGGGAAAGGGATCCATTATACAGATGTTAGGAGGTGGATGGAAGCCTCGTATTGACACCATCTAGTATGCACAGGATATGTCTCTCCAACACAGCTGGGCTATTGCCATATTCTCCCACTTCCCAAATGCATTATTATATTAACCCTTCCAGTGTCCAGCCTGAAAAACTGGTTTACATCCAAAGACCAAGCTATTTTTCTCTCTATGCTCAGCCCCCAAAAAAATTCTTTTTAGAACTTTTTTGACAAATAACTAATGAAAGGAATTATGGCATGTTATGGGCCAAATTAATCAGCATTTAATTCTAGATTTTTTTTCTAACATAAAATACAACCTATGATGAAAAGTTCTGAGACTGATGGTATAAACATGAGTACAGTGTACGTATACTCCAGTGCTCTTATATTCCACTGCTAAAGATCTCCTTAAAAATAGTTCCCTCGTGCATCAATACACCGATTCCAGCATTTCTGGAGGTCTTTAAAGCAGTCCTGGAAAGCACTTTCTGGAATGCTGCAGAGCTGTTCTGTCATGGCTGTCTGAATGGCTTGAATGTCAGCATAGCAATGGCATTCAATTTTCTCTTGCCTAGATCCTCATGCAAAATTTCGTGGCAGGCCATCTTGCTGAGGTTCAGCTCCTCTGACAACATTCAAACGGTTATTCGTCGAATTTTTTTTGGAAAATATCTCTGACTCTGCCCACAGAAACATCTCAAGTAGCATAATTGAGAGCCGTTTCAGCGAGTAGCAGTGCAGGTCTAAACATATCAAAACTTGTGCAACAGCAGGGAAATAATCTGACTTTAGCAGAAACAGAACTGGCCAGTTATTCCTTATTTGTCTGCAATAAATTATTAAACATCTTTAAAACCATTTAATATAATAATTTAATTCCACGATGAAAGCTGTTACAAAAGTTTAAAAAAAAGTAATTTAATTAAATTATTATCTAATTAGCTGTGTTAGAATTATTTATTGACCATTTAATATGAACTTAAAAATGCGTAATTTTTTTTAAATGAAATTTTGCCAGGGGAAGGGGGCAGTGTAAAATGTCCTCAGTGAGTTTAGCGGGGGGTGGGGTGTAAAATCCCTTCCCAAAATTGCCCTCCCACATCATCATCCTCAAGCAACCAAGGGATACGGAGGTCAAACCAGACCGTGCAATTTAGTTCTCCAAGCAAGTCTGTCCTGAGCTACATCTACTGCATCTGGCCACTGCACACCGATTCTAATAAGGTCCTGTTTGACATTGTCTGCCCATCGCATCCTAGATCTCCCCCTCTTTCTGAGGCCTTTAGGCACACTCTTCATAACCCTATTCACCAATCTATAATTATTCATACGGGCAACATGGCCAAACCAACGGAGTCTCTCTCTGCACAATATGCTGCTTAAAGGAGGTTGCAAACACCTTTGCCTAACCTCATCATTAGTTACAAAGTTGAACCTCCTAATACCGAAGATACTATGTATGCATCTAGTTTCCTGTTATCTTGTTTACAAAGTGTCCAAGTTTCACTACCATAACCAACCATAGAAAGAACCAAACTGTTATACAGTCTAATTTTAGTCTTTAGATGTATACGCCTATTCTCCACACTCTCCATAGATTCTTAAAAGTCCCAGCAGCAATCCCTATTCGTCTGTTAATCTCATGCCGCACATCACCAGTATCTGTTACATAGCTACCATGTTGATTAAACCGAAAACTTGCTAAAGAATGTAGCCATTCAAAGCAACTGAAGCACCATCTACCTGACCAATTTCCATCATTTTAGCTCTTTTCTCTGTTTATCACCAAAACCTACTCCACAACCAGTCTCATCAACAGCTCGAATGAAAGAGTTCATCTCATCAACATCATTAGCCAACAAGGTCAAAACATTTGCATAATCTAAATCAGAAATTTTGAAAACTTTAGACCATTTAAGGCCAAAATCTTTCTCTTGCAAAGAATAATGCGCGAAATCTTGCAAGAAACATAATCAAACTAAAGAGAAAAGGATACATAATGCACCCTTGTTGAACACCAGAAGTAATGCTAAACCAATTGCTACAAGCCTTACCAACTCTCACACACGACTCAGTGTTATTATAGAGAGCTTTCATTATGTTAACTAACTTGTCAGGTATACCATATGATCTCACAATCAACCACAAATTATGACGATCAAAAGAGTCGAAAGCCTTTTTGAAATCAACAAAGCTAGCAACCAAAGGTTTCTGAAACTCTAAACATTTCTCAAGAATCTGCCTAAGTGAAAATATCTGATCCACACATCCCCTACCACTTCTGAATCCACATTGCTCATCATGAATTGCCTGTCAACCGGATTCTTAATTCTATTAAGCACAATCATTCAAAGAACTTTCCCTGGAACAGAGAGAAGGCTGATACCCCTATAGTTATCACAAGAACTGCGATCATCTTTTTTGAAAATAGGGATAATAATAGCTCTGGTAAAATCCTTAGGAACCATGCCTTTATCATAAAAGATATTCAAAATTTCAGTCATCCAAGTGGTAACCAAAACATTCCCAGCTCTAAGCATTTCAGTAGTAATTTCATCTACCCCTGGGGATTTATGAAGTTTAAGTTTAGAAATAGTCAAAATAACTTCAGACTGTGTTATAGGGCCAACAATAAAACCACCAATGCATCTATCATCATTGCAAACAATGGGAATAGAACTAACCACATTGTTTAGAATATCACTGAAATGCTCAGCCCACCTAGCCATGACAGCATCCTCAACTTCTATAACCTTACCTTGTTTATCCTTCAATTCCTGTATACCTGTCCGTTTTCTACCACACAAAACATTAACTATCTGGTACAGCTCTCTGCTGTTGTGCTGTCTAACTGCTTCCTCAGCTTTGTCAGCCAAGCCATCAAGCCAAAGATTCTTATCAACAGCTAACTGATCTTTTACACATTTATTAAGTTCTCTGTAATGCTTTCTATTAGGACTAGTAGGGTATTGATTAAGGACATTCCTACAGTTCTTTCTTTCTGAAATAAGCTCAAGTGCCTTATCACTCAGTTAATTCTGCCTCCTCTGCTCCTTTTTTCCTAAAAGAGTACTGTGTAACGCTCCAAACAAATGCAAAATACTTTAAGTTTTATGCTCCGGATAGCTTAGACGGGCGCCAGGCAATAATTAACAAATTGCCAAAAGTAGAATAAGTTGATTTAGGGTTCAAATACCAGCGAGCGTTCATAAGTAAGAATCAAAAAATGATTGTCAACAAATAAGAATTAATGTAAAAAAGATCCTTAATTAGCGTTGCTCAAGATAAAAAAACTACAGACTCAAAAGTTTTATAACAAAACAAAATAGATTTATTTCCAAAATAATTAACTCACCAAGACATCAACGAAGACACATAACTCTTGTGCTACACGCACGGTGCTTGGTGCTACGCACCTTACTACATCTCTCTCCTTCTCTCTCTCTCGGTGACTCGCAGGTCACGGTTTTTGACAATGAGCCGGCGCATGCCGGGAAAGACATTTGCATACAATGACGAACGACGCAAGCTATGACGCAAGAGGGGGCGTGTCCTTGGCACGCGCTTTAACGGTTACGGTCGGAAGTTCGGAGTTGCGCGTACGCAACTCCTAGAAACTTGAAAACGAGTGCTGTGATGCCGAAAAGGAAATAAAAAATCCCCAAAATGATAAATATAACGTAAATTAAACAAAACTGGTTAAGGTAAAGCAAAAGTGAATGATGGGGCATCACAACTGTTAGTGTCCAAAAAAGCCTGTTTAAAATGATCCCATTCTTCCTCAACTTCAGTAGTAAGCATACCATGACTGTCATAATGACTAAGTAACCTATCATGGTAAGCTTTAGCTATAACTGGGTCTTTCAGAGCATCAGTATTAAAAATAAATTTTTTAACCCTAGCACAACACTTTTTAAGTTTAATTTGCAAGACACTTTTAACAAGGTAATGGTCAGATCCCATTTCAGCTCCCCTATATGACCTGGTATTCCTAACAGAACTAGCCCATTTGCTGTTAATTAATATATAATCAATCATATTCTTATGGAGCCCATCAGGTGAAATCCATGTGTACTTATATAATATGTCACAGTATTTGTAATAAGTGTTAGTTATTCTAAAACAATTAAGTTTACTTACCTGTAGGAGAATTTGCCCATTGCCATTGCAGCTACCAATACCAAAAGGGCCTATCACCCCTCCCCAAAGGTCAGAGTCAGTACCAACTTTAGCATTGAAGTCACCTGAAACAAGGGTAATATCTCCTTTCTTGACAGAATTCAAAATATCCTGAAGTTGTCCGTAAAACCTATCCTTCTCTTCCTCATCGGCATCCTCAGTGGGGGCATAACAGCAGATAACATTCAAGTCTTTAATGCTTGTGTGAAATTTTGCTGTAAGAAACCTTTCATTAATGCATTCATATCCTAGAAGAGCATCACTAGCGTGTCTGCTGAGAAGCAGACCCATGCCTTGGTGATGTTTATTATCATTCCTCCCTGAAAAGAGAAATTTAAGATTATTTTTAAGAATCTGACCTTTATCTGTCCATCTGGTTTCTTGCAAGCCGAGAATATCTAAATTATAACGGTATTCTTGTGTGAGGACATCAAGAGAAAAAGCTCTGTGCAGAGTCCTCACATTCCAACTACCTATGGAGAGAAAATGGCTAGTGGGATGTTTAAAGAAACTATGCTTATTGGGAGAGGGAATGCCAATAATATCAAACAGCCCCCTAATTGCAGACATGGGGCAAAGACCCGTTCCCCCACCACTAAAGGCTGACACCATCTACACTGGAAGACTGCCTCCAATGTAGAATTTGACGATGCCAATAGAAGTAAAGAGTTCAGGTGCTTGCGATGACCTCTGCTCAGGATTATCCACCAGTTGATAGATATATCCTGTGAATCTATTCACTTGGGGCTGTCAACCCACAAACAAAGAGAAAACGCAGCAGAAGATTTTCCCTCCACAAAAGCCTGCCAGTGCAGCAAAATCAGGATCCATAATCAAGCTCAGAGCCATAATTCCGTTCAGGTTGGTATATATGGTCAGCACCAGGACCCTGTGTGGTTGACCACTCCTCAGCAGTGTAGAAAAAAAGAAAAGTAGCCACAGATGTCCAGATCAGTAGGCCACACTAATCTGACAGCCCTCCCCTTCCGTTCACTTCCGCAAAAGTGTATCTCTTTTGAAAGGTACTAACGGTCTGCACCAGGAGAAGGTGGGGTCGGACATTAGACACTAGGCCTGGCCGGTTCATCATCATAGGAGATTGATGCATAGCTCTCCTTCCAGTGACTACCTAGCTGCCATTTACAGACCACATAAGGACTTATTTCTGTGCGTACCAAAGAAGTCCTTTTTGCTTCTGTATCCAAGACCTCATTCATTTTCAGAAAACGATACAAGATCAAAGTTTTTTTACTGGAAAATGAAATATTAAGAGTAAAATTACTATGCAATTGAAAAGAGCTCCTTACTCAGAAATCAATTAAAATAACATTAAAATTCTCTCTCTCTCTCATAGAGCAATAAAATAGATTTAATTCTATTGTTGTTGTTGAATGATAAAATGAATTTTATTTTATTGCTGTCATTGAGCAATAAAATAAATTTGACCAGAGAATTTTAATATTATTTTAAAAATTAGTATATAAACTAATGTGATGTTAAATAAAATATCTGCAACAACTTATAAGCTGGCCATCTGATATAGCTTTACTCTGAAAGATCAATAATAATCTATCAATAGATCAGCTGACCATTAGATCTATAAATTTACAGAAATAAAATAAATCTATAGAAATGAAAACAAAGGTTTAAATATAAAAGTATAAATACTAACTGGATGCATGGCGACATTATCCAATTTATGATCCAATAACACTCACTGTAAATAATCCACTTTGTAGCCACTTGACACCACATGTGTCCCTTCAATTATCTAGGTCATTTACCTGCTCTGCTGTGACATAGTTTACACTGCAAGCAGTCTTTAGAATAATGAGTTCTGGCTAAGAAGACATAGTTTGATTTGAAGGGTTGGAAAGATGCACAGAATTCTGGGATAATAATATAAATGATAAGAATAATTCTAGGAATATTAAAATTGGTTTAAGGCAGAAAAGAGTGTAAAAAAAACTGAAATACATATTTCGTAATTACTTCCAGAATTTTGCATTTTTGTAATGGCAGTTTTTTTGTTAATTTTTAGGAGATTTTTGAAACTTTAAAGAAAAATTTGTTGATAATAGTTTAAATCAAATTTATGAGCTTAAATGTGGGGGGGGGGGGGTTGCTTCAGCAAAGAGTAACATTAACAAACAGTCAGTGATATCGTATAGTGCTTCTAAGAAATAGCAATCAGATGGCTTAAACAAATTACTTATATTGTAGTTTAATAAAATATGCATCAAATAAAAAAAGAAAATATTATTTTTCGAGTTTGAATTATGTATTTTTATAAGATATGTATAAATAATTTTCAAACTACAATTTTTATTTTTAAAAATTTGAATTATTTTTTTTTTGTTGAACTAAAAATGGATACAAACATCCTCATCCTCTCCTTTCGGATTCTGTCAATGTATACATATGACCTGAACATAGGAAGGGTTAATAGCTCCCATTGCAGGTAAGAATGATTTGTTAACCCAATACAGGAGAACATATGAAATTTGGGACTGTTCAGTCAAGTACATTGGGAACCACAGGGTACCCAAATCGGTCGAAATAGAAATAAAAATGTAGATATGAATATATGTTATGTATATATGAAGCCACAGGCTCTGAAAGCATATGCTAATGTCAGCAATGACCTGAGCAATGCAGGGAAATTCTTTGTGTTGAATCTGTGCTAAAGTTTTGGGGAGGGGGAACTAACCAATAGTGCAGTGGAAATCAGAATGTACAGATTAAAAGTGGGATCTTGACAGCACATGATACCATGAGCAAGTATGAAATAAATGCTTATGAGTTGGACTAGATTGTTTTACTTCTGGGTGGCACATTTTGTACAGTGAAGGAAATGACCTGTCTGAAGTGACTGAAGCACTCAGAGCTGGCAAAGAAGGAGGTCTGCTGAATAGCTATTAGGAAATAGATCACAACCTCTCATCAAAGCCATCCAGTGTGTTGTTTAACATACACAGAGCTTTGCATCTTATCCATTGGCAGGTAATTGCTTTCTCACCAGGGGTGTGGTTTTCTCATTCAATAGCATTCCAGTCTTGTAATCAGCAGTTCCAGGTTTTGAGTCCCACCTGTATCAGAATTGAGATTTTATCTCTGCTAAATCCCCACCCTGTCCTCAGTCAGAAGGGGAACACTGATGTGCTTGGAAAAGCTGCTGTCATCTGTCTCTTAACAGCTGTCCAGTGTTTCACTTTTCCTCCAACTTTCCAAACACAGGGAAGTTGATCATAATGAGTTGTATGTCAAATGAAAGTTTTTAATGTGAGAATTGTCTATAGGTTACACAGTGAAACATCTCTTAATGGACACCTCCCTAAAACAGACACCTATATATTTTAGCTCTTTTGGTCTGGTTCCTGCCAGAAGCATTAGAAATTACATATGAAGCTAACTCTCTAAAACGCACTCTCCAATGCAGATACTTAAAAAGGCATAATTTTATATTTTTAATCTCTCTAACAGACATTTAGACACTCCAAGGTAAAAATTTTAGTTTAATGACATTCTACTCTGTCAATCAGCTGTACCCCTTCAATAGACATACGTGTACAGAGGATAATGACTTATCTAATTAAAGTCATATCTAACTTGGTACTACCATCTATAGTGCTCAGTTGTGTACCTTATAAGTCAATTTGTGGCTGTTGTCATTGATTTCAGGTGTGTTTATGGATGATCTATGGAAATTTTATAGATCCAGGCCAACTTAAGGACTCAATGTGTCTTGAAATCTGTAAATTTCTAGAGATAAAGAGGAAGTGATAGGGAGGAAAAGTATGGAGTTCGAAAGTTAGCTGAACGTTTCAAAATATGTAAAATTTCATTAGCATTAATCTTAAAAATCAAGAGATTCTCTTGGCAGAGTGATAGGAAAATGGAAAACAATACCGTGCATTTAATATCAAAGGTTCTTTAGTGGATAAATTGGCCTTTGAGTGGTTTCATTGTTTACATAGTTAAAAAAAAATTCCTGTCTGTGGCCTGTGATTGAAACAAACGTTTTGGAAATTGCTGCAGGAATCAGTATAACTGATTTTAAAATATCAAATGGATGATTAAATAAGTTCTGTGGAGGTCAAAACATTTCTTTTAAAGCTATTTGTTGAGAGTATGGTGATGTAAATTAGCAAATTTGCTTATGTTAAATACAGCAAATACGAGATAAAAAACACAAGAATTGGAAAACACATGGCAAAAATATTTTGCTCTCAATATTTGAATCATACTCTTCAGAAAACATAGTGAAAACTGATGAAACTGTTTAGTTTTTCCATGGAAAACCCAAAAAATGATGGTCTTCAGAAGGGAAACATTCTGGGGGGAAAAGTAGCGAGTCTCACTGTACCTTTGTGTACCAGCATGACGGGCTGTCATGAAATACTTCTTGTTTGTGGTATGGGGGTAATTCAAAGTTAACGAGTTGTTTGAAATTTGTTAGGATTGTTAGGACTTGTTTGTAAGCTTGTCATTACATGTCAAAAACAAAGGCCATATTATCATTTCTCTCTTCACTGGTGGAATGTAAAGTTCAGAAATCTGTGCATTGTTGCTATGCAGCCTACTAAAGATGGAGAAAGATTTTACATTTTCACAAGGGTGCAGTTTGGGGACAACCTGAAAAAATTCTTGCTGATTCATTACAAGTACATGGGGATTATGCCTGTTCATATGGCATTGTTGCAGAATGGGTGCACAAATTCAGAGAAGGATTACAGAACTTCAAACCTTCCTCATGCAGAAACACCAAAGGTGGCTATGAACGAAAGAATCATCACTGCTGTTTGTAAACTCATTAAGGAAAACCCACACATCACCATTCAGTTAATAAGTTTAGATGTCAGTGTATCAATTGGCAGTGTGGAAATAATTATTCACTAACATTTACAGTTCTAAAAGAGCTGTTCTGTATGAGTACCCCACAAAATGGCAGGACAGCAAAAATGGGTTGGGTTGTTTTACCTCTGAGTGGCACTTTTTTTGCACACCATGGGCTAAATGGCCAGGTCACAAGGACCCCAAAGGCTCAGAGAAGGTTGGGGGAGGGGACCCACTGGAACAGCTGTTGGGAGACAGATGGTAGCCTCCCGTCAAGGCCATCCAGCGTGTTCTTTAATGTGCACAGGGTATGGCTCTTCTGTACACGAGGCTATTGCTTAATGTCCCATCTGATGGATGGCAGCCTTTTCAAGCCCATCGGTGTCCCCTGCTGACCGTGGGCAGGGCAGGGAATTTTGAGGGGATAAATCTCAACGATAACCCAGCTGGGAGTCGAACTTGGGAACTACAGATTACGAGTCTGGCACACTACCGACTGTTGTTTCCAAAAACAAAAAAAATTAACTTTCTGAGAAGCCTTTTTCTAGGGTACAAGACCTTTCAAAGAGTGATCATTCAGAGTTGTGAATATTTCCCAAGAAGATAACCACCAAGCCTTCCAGAATTGGCATAGACATCTGTAACTTTGCATAGATGCTGGAGTGGAGTACTTTGAAGAACAATAAAAGTTTTGTTGAGGTAAGTGGAATGGTTTTTATTCTTCATATGCATGTCAAGAACTTTTTGAATCCCTTGTAAACCAATGAAATCAAGGTGCTTTAAAGTATTGAATTGATTTTTGTTCTTAAGTAACAAATTTATTGTTACTAGGAGAACAAACAAGAAAACATGGATGACTAGAGACATAATGGCAGAATGGTTGAGCATGTTAGATAAAAAAAAAATAATTTACCAGAACAGAAAAGTTATTTTATTTCTTGAAAATTAAACACTCAAAGATTAAACAATACTAAAATAGTGTTCTTGCTCCCAAAGGGGAAGCTACCGAACTCTAGGGGGTGATCTGCAATTTCCTATATGCAGAATATATCCTTTTAACTAGTTTTATAGGGGAGAAATCATTTAATTTTCATGAAGTGGGCTATTGCTTGGTAAGTGGGCTGTTCAGCTCTAAAAGGTTGAAAACTACTGATCTAGATAGAGGAATTGTATAAAATTTCAAGAATCAATCCAAATCGAAAATTGACAATAAAAATTGTGAGACAAAACTTTGCGAAAGTATCACTGTATTGCTGGCTATAACATGCATTATTGCAGTGTGGAATGCATATAGCACCCCTAGAATTAGATACTGTTTCCATAAAGCAGGATTTAATTGCAATTTAATACAATATGATGGAGATGATATTGAAGATGTATCTGATGTGCTTGTAGTTAATGGCTTGCTAGAGATATTGAGAAATTCAGCAGTAAGTGGTGAGGAATTTTTCTATGGACTGTAATCCAGTGGTAGAAATTACAAACATTGATCTAAAAGATATTGCTATTGAATTTGTGATCAATAGAGAACATGAGAAAGAAGACAACTGAATGGCAAGGTCAGTACAAATTACAAAAGCATGTTGATGCATTACATCACCTAACAACTTTAACTGACTTCTATGCAAACAAAATGATGAATTTGGACTGAAATTAAAAAGTAATTTAATTATATACAGAGAAAGGGAAATTACCAAAATGAAATGTTATAAACAGAGAAGTTTATTGTCTTTTTTTATTAGCTCAAATGAAATAGATATATGTATATACTTATTTCATTTAAATTTATTAATCTATTTTTATTGTATATATTTTATTTGTATGCTTTAAATTTGTCTGACTTGGTCAAATTGGCCTCACCTCTCCTTCCACTGTGTAGTGGACACTATTTCATCCCACTGGTGTCTGCTTTAGGGAGGTTTCGCTGTATATATATATTTAAATTCCCACTTTCCCTCACTTAATAATCACTTAAATGCATTAAGGAGTGTCAAAACTTCATTTCCAGTTTTATCCAGAAAAATTATAATTTGAATATTTTCAACTGTAAAATATCCTCAGAATTATTAATATTACAAAAGCTCATAAGTGAATAGTTTAAGTAAAAGAGTAAAGCTTAAATGTCTTTTACAGTTGTTGGTGTTAACAAGACGAATACAACATCGGCAGCGAGAGTTAGTTCATACTTTTAGCAGGTTAAATCAATCAGGGCACATGGAATCAGATAATAATGATAGGTATGTTCTAGATTTTTCATAAAATTAACTATACCATATGAAAAGTTTCTAATTTTTGCCTGTTTGTTTTATTGGTATGTGTAACTTCAAAAGTTGATTATTTTATGTCAAGTAGCAGATTTCATTGTAAAATTATAAAAAAAAGAACACAAGGTTTTATAAAGTGTATACAATAATGATATTGTAGCACTTGCATTTTGTTCATGAAGTTGATTTTGTTTCCTCCAAATGATGCTTTAACTCTTTAACACCTGTAACAGCCCAAAATGGCCGACATTTTGAAATGGATTCATCCAAATAGTGCTGTTCCTTTGTCTTTAATACCCTCTACCCTATTCTGAAATTTCCTGGGCATTTAAGGGTTAAGTACACTTTTTCAAATAAGTTTTATCAGTTAGTATTCATTAGTCTTACTTTGTTTTGAAAAAAAAATATTTCTCCACATGTTGGCCACAGTTATATCAATTAGTTATTTATTAAGTTGAATTCATTTTATTCCATTAGTAATTGCCTGTTCTAAGTTATCAAAGCACAACTTCTGTTCAAAAGTTAATCACTGATCACAAAAATGTGAATAAAAACTGTTAGAGATAAATGAAAGATTTTTTAACCTGCCTATGTAATTTAATGTGCAGTTTGGGTAAAACATGTAAATCCCATAAAAATTGCAGAATATGCAAAACAGACAACCTATAAAAGGAATACTTCCATAGATCCCTGATCATTTTAAATTGGAACACTGCATAGCCAATTGCTTCTTGGTGCCTCAAAGAAAATGTTTTGAAGACTCAAAACAATGAAGAACCATTGAAGGTTGATCAAACAATCACAGAGATGGCCATATTCTTTAGTGTCCACTACTCCATTTTGGAACTATGACAATAATTCTAGTTATCAGAAGACCTGTTCGAGGGTGCCCTAAGGTTACACCCCTTAAGATGGTCACTACATTAGACTACTATCCCAATGGAATAGGGGAGCAAAAGCATAATCTCTGCTTTATGAATTCATTGCAACCATAGGAGATAGATATCTGTCTCAACTGTGACCAGAATGTTTCCCAAGGCCAGACTCGATTCCCATCAACCATTATATGCATCCCTTTAACCTTCAGACAGACAGGCCTGCATGAAATGGTGTCACAATCATAGTGGCCTGAAACTGAAAATAATATAGTCATGTCTTGCTCATAGATAAGTTGAGATTTGTGCTGCAATTGGATGGCATGTGTGTATTGATCTGGACAGAGGTGGAAACCAGCTACATAGCATCATTGGGAGAAGTGCTTTTGGTGGTGGAGTTATGACTATGAACAGAGTTTAATTGGATGGCTTTATCAATCTTTGTGTATTTGATGGAGATTCTGTGAATTCTCTGAGATATTGGAATGAGATCCTTGATCCCTATATCTAGCCCTATGCTGGTGCAGTAGGTGATAATTCCTCCTAATGAAAGATAATATCGATCCACACAGAGCAAGATTGGCCATCCTACATCTTGAGAAAGAATGCATTCAATGAATGGAGTGGCTTGGATCTCAACTCTCTCTAGATCTCACCCCAATAGAGCATCTAGGGAATACTCTGGGAAAACATATTGCTACCCTTTAACCCCCCTCCCTCCCCAAACTCTCCAAGATCTCAGAATTGATCTTATTTCTCTCCCTTTCTCTGGATTATTATCTTATTGAGGGAATGAATCTATGTTGCCAGACTTGTATTACTGTTAGAGGGAGCCATATCCTCTATTGATTATATATTTTGTATTATCCCCCCCCACCTTGTTTTTCACATGTTTTCCATTAGCTTTTTAGAATTATGTAAATTATTTTTGCCCAAAAATTTCATAACTTATCATATTATCTTTGTATCTTCCTGTGAAATTTGTCTAAATGTATTTTGAGATAGCATATTTTATTTCTTTATTAACTTGATGAGCAGTGTATTTATAGTAGAATTTGCATTATATAAGGTTAAGGAATATTTCATAGCTTAATATCTTACTAATGGAATTCTTATAATGCATAAGGATAAGTCTGGAGCTTAAAATTTTGTACATTTGATATGTCACATTCCCAAGCACTTTTTGCAAAAAAATAAATCTAGTGAGAATTGTTTTAAGTTCTTAATCTTTATTAGCCTTATAGGATAACTGCAAAAAGCCATTTACTTATAGTAACTGAAAATTAACCTTAGTAACCAGAAAAATGTTGAATTTTTTTCTTTGATTTATAAACTTTATATATATATATATGAATGATAATTTCCTAAATTTTGTTATTAGAGATACTCTCTCGTTTATGTGTTTTTACATTATTTGCCAAATGTAAATAAAAAAAATAAATACCCCCTCAAGCAGCTGCTTGCCACAGAGTTCTGACAGGAGCTTGTCAGTTTATATGCCACAGTAGAAGTTCTGAGAGGATGGCAGGACCTCAGCAGAAAAACGACACGAACATCCATGCCTTACCCAGGGCTCGAACCCAGGTCCCTTAGTTCTGTATGCAAGCGTGTTAATATTAAATTAATTAATATATTATATATTAAATTAATTAATAGTATATCATATATTAAATTAATTAATAGTATATTATGTATTAAATTAATTAATAGTATGTTAAATTTTATAGTTCTAAGCAAGCAGCTGCTTGAGGGGGTATTTTTTTTTTTAGCCGTCCCGTGGCCGAGTGGTTAGCGCGCTTTGCTACTGATCTACAGGACCTGGGTTCGAGCCCCGGGTAAGGCATGGATGTTCGTGTTGTTTTCTGCTGAGGTCCTGCCATCCTCTCAGATTTTCTACTGTGGCATATAAACTGACAGGCTCCTGTCAGACCTCTGTGGCAAGCAGCTGCTTGAGGGGGTATTTATTTATTTTATAAAAATTTATATTTTTATCTAATTGTTAATGAAAATATTTTATAACATTTGTTAAATTGTTTATAAGAGCATTTGCTTTTAGTGTAGTAATTAAAATGGGAAAGTTTATTTTACTATAGAAGTGATGAACGATGTAAAAAGTACCTAGAAGACTATTCGCATTTGTTAGCAACAGTGATGATGGATGAGGAGCATCGACTTTTGTTGATTGAAGATAAGTGGAAGAAAAGTAGAAAACAACCCAAAGTGACAGATTATAGGAAAACACCCCTAGATATTATGAGGTAAGTGAGACTGGGAATTGATATAAAGAAGCAAATAAAATGCTTTTTCCTACATCCTTAATTCTTTTGGGTTGGACTACAATGGCCTGGGGAACAAACTTCTTAATGTTGTGTGTTCCTATCAGTACCATAACTTGTGGCAGCTCTGGGTGTGCCTTTAGTATTTGGCCCTCCTCTTCAGAAGGTAATAATAATAAACCATATAAACTTTTTAAGCTTTATCGTTTAAAGATCACAATGAAAATTTTAAGTTCATTATGAAATAATGACTAACTTTAGCTCTTAGAGAGTTTTTTTTTTTCTCTAAAAATGCAACTCAGATTCTGAGCTTCATTATGAAACAACTAATAAATGAAAATTTTTTACATTATATGCCAAAAGGTTAAACATTTAATTCTGAACAAAAAAGTGGCGGAGTGGCTCAGTCGGTAGCACGCTAGGCTCGTAATCTGTAGTTCCCAGGTTCGAGTCCCAGCTGGGTCAGCGTTGTGACATCTCCACAAAATTTCCCACCCTGCCAATGATCAGTAGGGGACACCGATGGGTTTGGAAAGGCCGCTGTCCGTCGAATGGGACGTTAAGCCATAGCCCTGTGTGCAGGAGAGCCATACCCTGTGCACGTTAAAGAACATGCTGGATGGTCTTGACGGGAGCCTACCATCTGTCTCCCAACAGCTGTTCCAGAGGATCCCCTCCCTCAACCTTCTCTGAGCTTTCAGGGTCCACGTAACCTGGCTATTTAGCCCATGATGTGCAAAAAAAGTGCCGCTCAGAGGTAAAACAACCCAACTCAACAACTGAACAAAAAGTGCAAAAGTTAAAATGAAAAAAGAAATGGTAAGTAAGCATAAAAAACATGTTGAAAGTTCATTTGTAGTGATTTCTGAAAACTGATTAATCAGCTTCTGACACTTAAAGGTTAATCCATCCAGTGCCCAGCTATTTTTTATCCCCTATGCTCAGCCAAAAAAAAATTCGAACTTTTTTTTCCCAATAACTAATAAAAATAATTATAGCATGTTATAATCCAAATTAATCAGCATTTAATTCCAGATTTTCTTAAAATATTTAACAAAAACACTGACTAGTTTTATCTTATTAGGACTTCTTTAGAGTCGTATAGTAAAGTAAAAGCATGTGGCACTCAAAATAAAAATTTATTCTCGCCTTCCTCACAGATCTGTACGTGCTGTGGCAAGCAATTGCTTGAAGGGGGTATTCATTTTTTATTTATATAAATGAAAAGGCTCTTTATTACTGAACAACAAAATATGAATTTTTCATCATCATCATCCTCAAGCAGCCATGGGCTACGGAGGTCCAACCAGACCGTGCAATTTACTTCTCCAAGCAAGTCTGTCCTGAGTTACATCTGCTGCATATGGCCACTGCACACCAATTCTAATAAGGTCCTGTTTGACATTGTCTGCCCACCGCATCCTTGGTCTCCCCCTCTTTCTGAAGCCTTTAGGCACACTGTTCATAACCCTATTCGCCAATCTATAATTATCCATACGGACAACATGGCCAAACCAACAGAGTCTCCCTCTGCACAATATGCTACTTAAAGGAGGTTGCAGACTCCTTTGCCTAACCTCATCATTAGTTACAAAGTTGAAACACCTAATGCCCAAGATACTGCGTAAGCATCTGGAATCAAAAGCATCTAGTTTCCTGATATCTTGTTTACAAAGTGTCCAAGTTTCACTACCATAACTAACCCTAGAAAGAACCAAACTGTTATACAGTCTAATTTTAGTCTTTAGGTGTATACGCCTATTTTTCCACATTCTCCATAGATTCTTAAAAGTCCCGGCAGCAATCCCTAATCGTCTGTTAATCTCATGCCGCACATCACCAGTATCTGTTACAAAGCTCTCAAGATAATTAAACTGTGACACCTGTTCAAGATTGCAATCATTCAGATTAACTGAATCACAGCCTGCCTCACCAATTTTCATCACTTTAGTTTTCTCTCTGTTTATAACCAAACCTACTCTACTACCAGTCTCTCGGGGCGAGGGTGGCTCAGTCGGTAGCGTGCCAGGCTCGTAATCTGTAGTTCGCAGGTTCGAGTCCCAGCTGGGTCAGCGTTGAGATTTATCTCCGGAAAATTCCTCGCCCTGCCCACGGTCAGTAGGGGACACCGATGGGCTTGGAAAGGCCGCCGTCCGTCGGATGGGACGTTAAGCCGTGGCCCCGTGTGCGGGAGAGCCATACCCTGTGCACGTTAAAGAACACCCTGGATGGCCTTGACGGGAGGCTACCATCTGTCTCCCAACAGCTGTTCCAGTGGGTCCCCTCCCCCAACCTTCTCTGAGCCTTCGGGGTCCATGTGACCTGGCCATTATACAGCCCATGGTGTGCAAAAAAGTGCCGCTCAGAGGTAAAACAACCCAACCCAACTACCAGTCTCGTGAACAGCTCGAATGAAAGAGTTCATCTCATCAACATCATTTGCCAAAAGGGCTAAATCATCAGCATAATCTAAATCAGAAATTTTAATATCTCCAGCCCATTTAAGGCCAAAATCTTTCCCTTGAAGTGAATTTCGCATAACATAATCAATAACCAAGCTAAAGAGAAAAGGAGACAAAATGAACCCTTGTCGAACACCAGAAGTAATGCTAAACCAATTGCTACAAGCCTTACTAATTCTCACACATGACTCAGTGTTATTATAGAGAGCTTTCATTATGTTAACTAACTTGTCTGGTATACCATATGATCTCACAATCAACCACAAATTATGACGATCAACAGAGTCGAAAGCCTTTTTGAAATCAACAAAGCTGGCAACCAAAAGTTTCTGAAACTCTAAACATTTCTCAAGAATCTGCATAAGTGAAGATATCTGATCTACACATCCCCTACCACTTCTGAATCCATATTGCTCATCATGAATTGCCTGTCAACCAGATTCTTAATTCTATTAAGCACAATCATGCAAAGAACTTTCCCTGGAACAGAAAGTAGGCTGAAAGCCCTATAGTTATTACAAGAACTGCTATCACCTTTTTTGAAAATAGGGATAATAATAGCTCTAGTAAAATCCTTAGGGTCCATGCCTTTTATCATAAAAGATATACAAAATTTCAGTCATCCAAGTGGTAACCGAAACATTCCCAGCTCTGAGCATTTCTGTAGTAATTTCACCTACCCCTGGGGATTTATGAAGTTTAAGTTTAGAAATAGCTAAAATAACTTCAGATTGTGTTATAGGGCCAACATTAAAGCCAACAATGCATCTATCATCATTGCAAACAATGGGAGTAGAACTAACCACATTGTTTAGAACATCACTGAAATGCTCAGCCCACCTAGCCATGATAGAATCCTCAAATTCTATAGCCTTACCTTGTTTATCCTTCAATCCCTGTATACTTGTCTGTTTTCTACCACACAAAACATTAACTATTTGGTACAGCTCTCTGCTGTTGTGCTGTCTAACTGCTTCCTCAGCTTGTCAGCCAAGCCATCAAGCCAAAGATTCTTATCAGCAGCTAATTGATCCTTTACACATTTATTAAGCTCTCTGTAATCTTTTCTATTAGGACTAGTATGGTGCTGATTTAGGACATTCCTGCAGTTCCTTCTTTCTGAAATAAGCTCAAGTGCCTTATCACTCAGTTAATTCTGCCTCCTCTGCTCCTTTTTTCCTAAAAGAGTACTGTTAGTGTCCAAAAAAGCCTGTTTAAAATGATCCCATTCTTCCTCAACTTCAGTAGTAAGCATACCATGACTGTCGTAATGACTAAGTAACCTATCATGGTAAACTTTAGCTATAACTGGGTCTTTCAGAACTCAGTATCAAAGGTAAATTTTTTAACCTTAGCACAACACTTTTTAAGTGTAAGTTGCAACACACTTTTAACAAGGTAATGGTCAGATCCCATTTCAGCTCCCCTATATGACCTGGTATTCCTAACAGAACTAACCCATTTGCTGTTAATATTTAATCAATCATATTCTTATGCAGCCCATCAGGTGAAACTCATGTGTACTTATGTATGGCACGGTGTTTGTAATGAGTGTTAGTTATTCTGAAACCATTGAGTTTACTTACCTGTAGGAGACGTTGTCCATTGCAGCTACCAATATCAAAAGGGCCTATTACTCCTCCCCAAAGGTCAGAGTCAGTACCAACTTTGGCATTGAAGTCACCTAGAACAAGGGTAATATCTCCTTTCTTGACAGAATTCAAAATATCCTGAAGATCTCCATAAAACTTATCATTCTCATCGTCAACAGAATCTTTAGTGGGGCATAACAAGAAGTTAATGCCTTTCATTAATGCACTCATATCCTAGAAGAGCATCATTAGCATGTCTGCTGAGAAGCAGACCCACGCCTTGGTGATGCTTATTGTCGTCCTTCCCTGAAAAGAGAAATTTAAGATTATTTTTAAGATCTGACCTTTATCTGCCCATCTGGTCTCTTGCAAGCCGAGAATATCTAAATTATAATGGTGGAATTCTTGTGTGAGGACATCAAGAGAAAAAGCTCTGTGCAGAGTCCTCATATTCCAACTACCTATAGAGGAAAATGGGATGTTTAAAGAAACTACGTTCATTGAGAGAGGGAATGCCAACAATATCAAACAGCCCCCTAATCTCAGACATGAGCAAAGACCCATTTTCCCACCACTAAAGGCTGAAGCCATCTACACTGGAAGACTTCCTCCAATGTAGAATTTGACGATGCTAATAGAAGTAAGAGTTCAGGTGCCTGCGATGACCTCTGCTCAGGATTATCCACCAGTTGATAAACATATTCTGTGAATCTATTCACTTGGGGCTGTCAATCCACAAACAAACAGAAAACACAGTGGAAGATTTTCCCTCCACAGAAGCCTACCAGTGCAGCAAAAATCAAGATCCATAATCAAGCTCAGAACCTTATATCAGTCCAGTCCAGTGGGTTTATATGGTAAACACCAGGACCCTGTGTGGTTGACCACTCCTCAGCAGGGTAGAAAAAAAAAGAAAAGTAACCAGAGTTGTCCAGATCAGTAGGCCACACTAATCTTGCAGGCCTTTCCTTCCATTCACTTCCACAAGAGAGTATCTCTTTTGAAAGGGACTAACGGTCTGCACCACGAGAAGGCGGGGTCGGACATTAGGTGCTAGGCGTGGACAGTTCTATGCATCATCACAGGGGATTGGTGCATAGCTCTCCTTCCAGTGACTATTTGAAACAAAATTACTCTCATTTTTTTTTTTTTTTGGTGGGGGGGGGGGGGGGGGTCGGTAGCGCGTCAGGCTCGTAATCTGTAGTTCCCAGGTTCGACTCCCAGCTGGGTAAGCGTTGAGATTTATCTCCGCAAAATTCCTCGCCCTGCCCACGGTCAGTAGGGGACGCCGATGGGCTTGGAAAGGCCGCCGTCCGTCGGATGGGACGTTAAGCCGTGGCCCTGTGTGCGGGAGAGCCATACCCTGTGCACGTTAAAGAACACGCTGGATGGATGGCCTTGACGGGAGGCTACCATCTGTCTCCCAACACCTGTTCCAGTGGGTCCTCTCCCCCAACCTTCTCTGAGCCTTCAGGGTCCATGTGACCTGGCCATTTAGCCCATGGTGTGCAAAAAAGTGCCGCCCAGAGGTAAAACAACCCAACAATAACTCTCATTTTATAATTTTTTTTCTTGTTACCATACTTTGTGAAAAGTCCAGGCCTTTTGCTAACTGTGCTGAGTCACATCAACAAGTTAACTTTAGAATATTGTTTAAAAATAACCAATTAACCTAAATAGGTCATGTTATATAGCAAATAAAATAGAATTTAATTTGGAATATTGTGAAAATAAAATTTTTAAAGAAATTTACAAGCATCCTAATTTTAATAAGATTATTTCATAGTGATATAGTGGAAAAATAGATCTGAGTAGGTAATTAAGGCTTATTTTTGGAAAACCTGGTCAATAAAAACAGTTAAATTATATATTAATTGAAAGAAAATTTTTTCCTGAACAATATAATATTTACTTTACATTTTTTCCTGAACAATATAATATTTACTTGAAACATGTTATTTATTTCTTTTTATAATTCTTTTCAGTATGGTATATTTTAAAACCTAGGCCAGTGTTATACAATTTAACTTGGATTGCTCATAGTAATGAAATTTTCTGTCCTGATTATGAAATGGAGAAATACTTCCTTGGCTTTTTTTTTTTAAACTAAACATTATGTATTTTTCCTTTGGATGTTGAATTTTGGGGATCTTGGCAAAACGCTTAAAAGTATCACCAGGCAAAAACAACATCCATATCCTCAAAGTGACACAGCCCAAGATATTAGGGTGGGGGTCAATTTTTAAAGCCATTCAATATAAACTTAAAAACTTCTAATTAAAAAAACTGTGTGTGTGTGTGGGGGGGGGGGGGGGTAAATATCCCTGGTGTAGCAACGGGGAGAGGAGTTAACCCCTTGCTGAAATTGCTCTCCCACATTCTTTCCATGACAAGGGTCTTTTTTTGCTTCCATATCCAAGACCTCATCATTTTCAGGAAAGGATAAAAGATCAAAGTTTTTTGACTGGAAAATGAAGAAATTATAAATAAAAAATGGACATATAACTTAATGCAATGCTAAATAAACTATCCACAGTAACAAGTTGTAAGCCAGCCATCATCATAGCCAGCAATGTAGTATAACTCTGAAAAATAGATAATAATCAATCGATAGATCAGTATAACAATAAATCGATAATCTATGAGGGGTGAAAATCATAATAAATCTACAGAAATGAAAATAAGGTTTAATTATAAAAGTATAAAAAATTAAGCTGGATGAATACAGACAATATACAATGTGTGGAGCAACAGTGTAAACAATCCACCATGCAGTCATTTAACACACAGATGGCTTACACATGTCAGGAATTGTGACAATTGCATCTTACTTTTGTTGTGACCTAGTTCACACTATAGGCAGGCTTGAACAAGCTCTGCTTAAGGCCCTTTTTTTAGTAATAGCTTCAATTTCTGTAGTGGGAATGATGTATAGAATGCTGGGATAAATGATAAAAATAATTCTAGGAATATTAAATAATTTTAAGGCAAAAAAGATATATTCTCTTTGAATGAAAAAAAAAAGATACTTACTTTGCAATTCCAAAATTTTACATTTTTAAAAATAGCAGATTTTCCTGAAAATTTCTGAACTTTAAGGATAAATTTGTTAATAATGATTAAAATGAGACTTGTGAGCTGAAATTGGGGATTGCTTCAGCCCAGGGTAACATTAAAACAAATAAATCGGCAATCTCAGATATCGGGTCTAAGAAATGGCAATCAGATGGCTTCAGCAAATTATTTATATCACAGCTTAATATACTGGTTTCCATAAATTAAGGAAAATTCCTATGTTAAGTCATTATACAGTAGATCTTTATCTGCAATCACATTTTTCAAAACAAAAAAAAAACTTATTTTAGACGTTATAGAGCTTTGACGTTAGCTCCCCATTGACTTAACATAAGCATTTTCCTTAATTTATGGAAATCAGTGTAAAATATGTATCAGATGAAAAAAAAGAAAGTATTATCTTTTAAACCTGAATTTTGTATTTTTTATAAGGTATATGTAAGAAAATTTTCATACAGCAATTTAAAAAAAAATCAGAATTTCATTCGTTGTACTAAAAACAGACAGATTTCTTGGGCCTCTCATTTTGGGTTCTGTCAACATATATAATTGTTGGGGGCCCTGGAAGGGTTAAGTTAAAACTGAAATATTTAAGCAATTTGTAAGAAAGCTAGTGAGGTATCTATAGATATGTTGAATTAATGTTGAAAGTGTAATGAATGTTCCATTGTCCTATCCCTGAAAATATTGCAATGGTATCAAAGTGACATCCCAGTTGGGACACAAATTGATAGCTAATAAAAATTAACTTAATGTGTTTCATTCTTACAACTGTGCCATTTACATAAGAACCACTTTCAACTCATGGCAGATAAAGGAAGAGAAAAGAGAAATGCCTGCAATAATGCACTTTCTTTGTGGCTGGGGGGGGGGGGGGGTTGCACAGGAGTAGAAACAGAATTATCTTTAACTGTATTTTTGAGATCTATGCCAAATTCAGGTAAATATTAATTCCATTATCTTTGCCTCACTATCCTGAGAATAAATTATTTCTATAAAGTTTTAGTTGGAGTAATCATCATCATCATCCTCAAGCAGCCATGGGCTACGGAGGTCCAACCAGACCGCGCAGTTTAATTCTCCAAGCATATCTGTCCTGAGCTACATCTGCTGCATCCGGCCACTGTACACCAATTCTAACAAGGTCCTGTTTGACATTGTCTGCCCACCGCATCCTAGGTCTCCCCCTCCTTCTGAGGCCTCCAGGCACACTGTTCCTAACCCTATTCGCCAATCTATAATTATCCATACGGGCAACATGGCCAAACCAGCGGAGTCTCTCTCTGCACAATATGCTGCTTAAAGGAGGTTGCAGACTCCTTTGCCTAACCTCATCATTAGTTACAAAGTTAAACCACCTAATACCCAAGATACTGCGTAAGCATCTAGAATCAAAAGCATCTAGTTTCCTGTTATCTTGCTTACACAGCGTCCAAGTTTCACTACCATAACTAACCCTAGAAAGAACCAAACTATTATACAGTCTAATTTTAGTCTTTAGGTGTATACGCCTATTTCTCCACAATCTCCATAGATTCTTAAAAGTCCCGGCAGCAATACCTATTCGTCTGTTAATCTCATGCCGCACATCACCAGTATCAGTTACGCAGCTCCCAAGGTAATTAAACTGTGACACCTGCTCAAGACTGCAACCATTCAGATTAACTGAATCACAACCTGCCTGACCAATTTTCATCACTTTAGTTTTCTCTCTGTTTATAACCAAACCTACTGTACTACCAGTCTCATCAACAGTTCGAATGAAAGAGTTCATCTCATCAACATCATTTGCCAAAAGGGCTAAATCATCAGCATAATCTAAATCAGAAATTTTCGTACCTCCAGCCCATTTAAGGCCAAAAGCTTTCCCTTGAAGTGAATTTCGCATAACATAATCAACAACCAAACTAAAGAGAAAAGGAGACAAAATGCACCCTTGTCGAACACCAGAAGTAATGCTAAACCAATTGCTACAAGCCTTACCAACTCTCACACATGACTCAGTGTTATTATAGAGAGCTTTCATTATGTTAACTAACTTGTCTGGTATACCATATGATCTCACAATCAACCACAAATTATGACGATCAACAGAGTCTAAAGCCTTTTTGAAAGCAACAAAGCTAGCAACCAAAGGTTTCTGAAACTCTAAACATTTCTCAAGAATCTGCCTAAGTGAAAATATCTGATCTACACATCCCCTACCATTTCTGAATCCACATTGCTCATCACGCAATTGCCTGTCAACCAGATTCTTAATTCTATTAAGCACAATCATGGAAAGAACTTTACCTGGAACGGAGAGTAGGCTGATACCCCTATAGTTATCACAAGAACTGCGATCACCTTTTTTGAAAATAGGGATAATAATAGCTCTGGTAAAATCTTTAGGAACCATGCCTTTATCATAAAAGTTATTCAAAATTTCAGTCATCCAAATGGTAACAGAAACATTCCCAGCTCTAAGCATTTCCGTAGTAATTTCATCTACCCCTGGGGATTTATGAAGTTTAAGTTTAGAAATAGCCAAACTAACTTCAGATTGTGTTATAGAGCCAACATTAAAGGCTTGGGTTGGGTTGGGTTGTTTTACCTCTGAGCGGCACTTTTTTGCACACCATGGGCTAAATGGCCAGGTCACATGGACCCCGAAGGCTCAGAGAAGGTTGGGGGAGGGGACCCACTGGAACAGCTGTTGGGAGACAGATGGTAGCCTCCCGTCAAGGCCATCCAGCGTGTTCTTTAACGTGCACAGGGTATGGCTCTCCCGCACACGGGGCCACGGCTTAACGTCCCATCCGACGGACGGCGGCCTTTCCAAGCCCAGCGGTGTCCCCTACTGACCGTGGGCAGGGCGGGGAAATTTTGCGGAGATAAATCTCAACGCTGACCCAGCTGGGACTCGAACCTGGGAACTACAGATTACGAGTCTGGCGCGCTACCGACTGAGCCACCCCCGCCCAACATTAAAGGCAACAATGCATCTATCATCATTGCAAACAATGGGAGTAGAACTAACCACATTGTTTAGAACATCACTGAAATGCTCAGCCCACCTAGCCATGACAGAATCCTCACCTTCTATAACCTTGCCTTGTTTATCCTTCAATCCCTGTATTCCTGTCCGTTTTCTACCACATAAAACATTAACTATCTGGTACAGCTCTCTGCTGTTGTGCTGCCTAACTGCTTCCTCAGCTTTGTCAGTCAAGCTATCAAGCCAAAGATTTTTATCAGTAGCTAACTGATCCTTTACACGTTTATTAAGCTCTCTGTAATCTTTTCTATTAGGACTAGTAGGGTACTGATTAAGGACATTCCTGCAGTTCCTTCTTTCTGAAATAAGCTCAAGTGCCTTATCACTTAAATAATTCTGTCTCCTCTGCTCCTTTTTTCCTAAAAGAGTACTGTTAGTTTCCAAAAAAGCCTGTTTAAAATGGCCCCATTCTTCCTCAACTTCAGTATTAAGCAAACCATGACTGTCATAATGACTAAGTAACCTATCATGGTAAGCTTTAGCTATAACTGGGTCTTTCAGAGCTTCAGTATTAAAGGTAAATTTTTTAACCCTAGCACAACACTTTTTAAGTTGCAAGACACTTTTAATAAGGTTAATGATCAGATCCAATTTCAGCTCCCCTATATGCCCTGGTATTTCTAACAGAACTAGCCCATTTGCTGTTAATTAATATATAATCAATCATATTCTTATGCAGCCCATCAGGTGATACCCATGTGTATTTATGTATGTCGCAGTGTTTGTAATATGTGTTAGTTATTCTGAAACCATTGAGTTTACTTACCTGTAGGAGACGTTGCCCATTGCAGCTACCAATACCAAAAGGGCCTATTACTCCTCCCCAAAGGTCAGAGTCGGTACCAACTTTGGCATTGAAGTCACCAAGAACAAGGGTAATATCTCCTTTCTTGACAGAATTCAAAATATCCTGAAGTTGTCTGTAAAACCTATCCTTCTCATCCTCATCAGAATCCTCAGTGGGGGCATAACAGCAGATAACATTCAAATCTTTAATGCTTGTCTGAAATTTTGCTGTAAGAAACCTTTCATTAATGCACTCATATCCTAGAAGAGCATCACTAGCATGTCTGCTGAGCAGCAGACCCACGCCTTGGTGATGCTTTCCATCCTCCCTCCCTGTAAAGAGAGATTTAAAGTTATTTTTAAGTATCTCACCTTTACCTGTCCATCTGGTCTCTTGCAAGCCTAGAATATCTAGGTTATAGCGCTGGAATTCCTGCATGAGGACATCAAGAGAATAATCTCTATGTAATGTCCTCACGTTCCACGTTCCTGCAGAGAGAAAATGATTAGTAGGATTTTTAAAGTAATTAGGTTTATTGAGATTGGTAGGGCCAACAATATCAAACAGCCCCCTAATCGCAGGCATGGGGCAAAGACCTGTTCCTCCTCTGCTAAAGGCTGAAGTCACCAATGCTGGTAGGAACTTCAGGCACCACCTTTTCAAGTGGACTTTTTCAAGAACCATATGGCCTGCCTGAGACACATTACTCCAGTTTAGGTTTGACGATGCCCAACTAGCTAAGTAAGGTTCAGGTACCTGTGATGGCCTCTGATTAGGATTATTCACCAGCTGATATAAGGTATCCCATGCCTCTGTTCACTTAGAGCTGGCAACCCAGAAGCAAACAGAAAACACAGCGGCAGACTCTCCCTCAACAGAGGCCCACCAGTGCAGCAAGTCCAGGATCCATAATCAAGCTCAAATCCATAAACAAGTCCAGTCTAGTAGGTATAAATGGTCAGCACCAGGACCCTGTGAAGTTGACCACTCCTCAGCAGGGTTGAAAAAAAAGAAAAAAGTGGCCATAGATAATAAGTGTGTAAATTTTTGCTTTTAAAAAAAAAAAAATCTTATAGTACTGTGTATTTAAAATTGAACCCATTCTGGTGACTGAGTATATCTGAAGTTTTTTTTCTGTAAATAGTTTTAGAACCTTATTCTGAAAGAAGTAATGAAGAGGAATGGGGCATCTTAGATACCAAATGAAAAAACATTTAATTTGAGTAATAAAATAGGAAAAATTTAAAATGAATAAAATTTTTTAAACATTATTTTTCAAATAGGCAAAATCCTATTGTACTTTTTTCTTAATTAAATTTCCACCATAAAAATATTTTTAGAATAAATTATATTGTATTTTATTTTTATTATTCCAACATAAATGTTTCATGATATTTTTTTCATTGCTTGTATCTTTCATCCAATTAGTTTTTTCTTAATTTTTATTTAAAATATCATTTATTGTATGGCTCATTTTGTATGTTTACTGCTGAAGTAGGCTAACAGTTTAGCAGTAAATAAAAATGCATTTGTTCTCAAAATAAATGAGTGTTTTTAAAGATATATTTCTATAAATGTAAAAAAAATGGTTAAAGAACTGAACAAAAATATTGAAATAAATATTATACAGTGTATAAATTTAATTGAAACATCTAAATTGCAATTTTAAAGATTTAATTGAACAAAATATCACTGTATAATTTGAGTTTGACAGGGTCACATCTCAGTTTTAGCAATTTAATTATTTATCATTCTACCATTCTATATTGATAAGAGTGACACAATTTTCAGTCATTTGACCTATAAGTTGAAATATATATATATAGCAAATAAGTAACTTTCAAATTGCTAAAATTATACTTGCTTAAAGTACATAGAAGAGAGTCAGTACTTGTTCTTAAACTCATATTTTGCTGATGCACTCGTTAGGTGATACATCTTATCTTGCTGTAGATGGTTTGCTGTTAAGTGTTATTACCAGTGCTGTCTTCCACAATAAGTTGTTGAGATTTATATCTGTAGGGGTTACTTGCTTTTACTCCTCTTAGATGAGATGCCAGTCCAGTTACAGCCTTCTTAGATGTAATTTGTCCAAGATGTTGTTATACCAGTTTCCTTCTTCTTGGTGCTCATTTTTTAACTAAAGGCGAAATCGATGTGCCTCCAATCAATAAAAAATAAAATAAATACCCCCTCAAGCAGCTGCTTGCCACAGAGGTCTGACAGGAGCCTGTCAACTAAACATAAATTAATACAAGTAATATTTGGAATTTAACACTTAAAATTGAATTTAAAATCATATTTACAAATAGCTTAAATGTATCCACTGCTACCCATGTTTCATCATTTGACTTCTTCAGGTAGGTTTTTTCTTCTTTATTCAAAGGATAATCTGTATGTTGTCACATGACCCAATAATAATTTCAATGCAGATGAGATAGGTTGTACTTCTGTATTATATAATTAGTTTTAATTTACATTAATTATTAAATTTTCAAGAAACTTCAGATGAAATTTTTTGGGTGGTGAAGCAATTAATCTTGGTTGTAAGGTGATGTCAGTTAATTCATTATTTAAAATATCATGAGTTAATGCTGTGTTACCTAAAGTATTCTTTAAGTCTTGTACCTATTCCTTTGTGTTGCCTACTGTTGGTAAGTTCTACCAACATAATTATTTTATCCTGCAATTTATTTTGAGGGTCATTAATTTCTGTTAATCATTTGTATCATCTCTCTTATCAATATAGGATGATAGACTGAAAAATAATTAAGTTAAATGTAACTGAAGTGTGATCCTGTCAAACTCAAATTATATAGTGATATTTTGTACAAATAAATGTTTAGAATTGTATTCTCACTATGGTTTAAGATATAAATTGTAAATTGAAATTGCTTCAGTATCAAGCTTTCTTGCTGCTGTGGAATATTTTTTTAAATAATTACAATAAGCATTTTTTTTTTCAAAATAATAGAAAATATAGGTTAAAAATTTTACCTTTAATTCTGAAGCTCTGAAAGACCCAGTTATAGCTAAAGCTTACCATGATAGGTTACTTAGTCATTATGACAGTTGTGGTTTGCTTACTACTGACATTTGAAGAAGAATTGGAATTGTTTTAAACAGGCTTTTCTTGAAACTAATGGTACTCTTTTAGGAAAAAAGGAGCAGAGGAGGCAATATTATTTGAATGGTAAGGCACTTGAGCTTATATCAGAAAGAAAGAACTGCAGGAATTTCCTTAATCAACACCCTACTAGTCCTAATAGAAAACATTACAGAGAGTTTAATAAATGTGTAAAGGATCAGTTAGCTGCTGATAAGAATCTTTGGCTTGATGGCTTGGCTGACAAGCTGAGGAAGCAGTTAGACAGCACAACAGCAGAAGAGCTATACCAGATAGTGAATGTTTTGTGTGGTAGAAAATGTACAGGTATACAGGGATTAAAGGATGAGCAAGGTAAGGTTATAAAAGGTGAGGATTCTGTCATGGCTAGGTGAGTTGAGCATTTCAGTGATGTTCTAAACAATGTGGTTAGTTCTACTCCCATTGTTTGTAATGATGATAGATGCATTACTGGCTTTATTGTTGGCCCTATAACACAGTTTGAAATTTTTTTGGCTCTTTCTAAACTTAAATTACATAAATTCCAGGGGTAGATTACAGCAATATGGAATGAAAAAAAAAAGTCCATTAACGTTTTTGGATAACTTGAAAATTATTAAGAAGTGAATGGATGTTAACAATTTGAAAAATATTTTTGATCCATAATTTAATATTAAGATTTAAGAAGAAAGATTAAAACATTGGAAACATTGAATTTTATTACCAAATTTAATTTGTAATTTGGCAAGATTAATTTTAAAAAGTTTTAAATGGGCAATTTCTATTTTGAAAAAAAAAAATAAATAAATAGAATCGATAGTCCAATTTACCTTAGGGCTTGTGCCCCCAAAGGTTTATGGCATTGCATTTTTACTCTGGAAACTAAAGTGTTTTCCAGCATATTAAGGGTTAATTCAGCATAATCAATTTTATGTAATTTTGTAGACTATAATGTACTATTTCTATGATTATTTATTTCAGGTCACAATTTGCACAAATTTTGGATAAAGTATGTGATCAAAGTCCTGCAATTCCATCTACACCTGAAACATCAGATGATAGCTGGCAGAGTGGAGATGACGAACCATTCACATCATCTGTTCCATCTTTTATGCCAATTACTGATGGTTTTATCTCTGCTCCTGATGTCATTCATACATTTCCCAATCAGTATCAGCAGCCATTTGTTGATTCCATAAGTAAGCAACATCCAAATATGAAATCCAATACACTTTTTGGGAAAAATGTAGAAATGGAAGTTTTATCAGAAAATTTATCATGTACTCCATCTATAAATAAAAATCAGATTGCCAATGATATAAGAACATCAACAGTAAGGTCAATCAGTGGTAGTGCTAGAAATGTCAACTTACAGATGTTTTTTAAACAAAATCCCAACCTTCGGCAAGCAGGTGAAACATGTTCTGTTTTGGAAGTTCTTGAACCGTCAAGCAGCGACAGTGAAGAATGTACTAATCAGAAAAGAAGGCTTTCAAAAAATTTTAAAATTGAAAAGGAAAGGGAAAAAAGCTCCTCTAGTTCTGCTCTTGAAACCTATCCATCTTCTTATGGACCCTCCTCTGCAGGATCTAAAACATCAGGCAGTTGTAGTAGTATCAATGGTAACAGACAGGATCATAATGGCTTAGGGAGAATTGGCAATGTGCCAAATGTTTACAACTCTGACAGTGGGTCTAAGCAGAAGTCAGAAACTGTAGATGTTTGTTTGCATGATAGTGCAAGTAAGTGTTCCACAGAAGAAACAAACAGGGAATTATCACATGCAAGTAGCTGTGAAGATAGTTGTTCTGTTGAACCAGACCTTATCAGAGGAACTCAAAAGAAAAAAAATACTCTACACATAGGACAACATGATAGAGAAAATCAGACTAATAATGAACAACACAGTAGAACTGGAGATGTTAACATTGCAGATAATCCCAGCATTAGCACAGAAGATAGTGAAAGTTTGGAAGCTGATAGAAGTTTTTCTAGTGCTGTTGATATCCCTGATTCATTACTTCAAGGTCAAATACATCCTGATCCTTTGGTCACTGGTACTGGAGTCAAAAAGAAAAGCTTTCTCCTAAAATTTGCTCTGCGTGGTCGCTGGCCATCAAAACACAGGCCACGTTCCCTTAAGAATGAAATATCACCCGAAGAATTTCGGGAAACTTATTCTCGGTCGTCACTTGCTGATAATACTTCATTCTCTAGTCATTGTATACCTCCTGGTGAATCTGTTGTCAAAAAAACTCTTCAGCAGTCAACCTTTCCTGGTAAACGGCAGGATGACACTCCTGTACTAGATACCTCAGGCAGCACAGAAAGACTGGAAGAAAACAGTCTTGTTTTGCCACCTCCATGTGGAGAAACTCTACGACAAACACCTATTCGTACTCCTCTTGTTCTTCTACCTCCTCGTCGTGACCCTCCTCCAGCACCCCCTTTGCCTTCTAGGGGTGGAGATAGGTTACAGTGCCACTCTGATGATGATGATGATATGAGTGTTCCAAAATCTTCAGCATCATCATGTATTACAAACTGCCTCACTCCATCATCTGTTTCACTTCATGATCCATACTCGACACCTAGTGCTTCAGATTTATGGCGGTCACCTGATTCTAAATCTCTTTTTCGACCAGCTTCTTCAGCATCCCGTATGGAATCTCCTTCCAGAGCAGAGGAGAATTTCCCTTTAAATAAATCCTCTTCAGCATCAACAGAAATGTTATCAGCATTGGACTCCTCTACTGCTGGCAGGCAGTCACCTGCACCAAGTGAAGTGTCTAAAACAGAAAGTGCTTTATCTCCTCCTAGTGATGTATCAAAAACTGAAAGTACACGCTACCTCAGCCAATTAGGAAGGATTGAAGAAAGCAGCCACCTAGTAGGAATGAAAGCCACTACCACTCACTCAAAGTCAGCTGATGAAAGGAGCACTAATGATTGCCAACAAATAAAGGAAGAGAGGTCAGATACAAAGGTAAGTATATGTCAAAAGAAATATTTGTAATGAAGCATTTTATTATGTTATCTTTATTTTTTCCATTTGCAACACATAATGCAGAGAAGAATCCTAGAAGCATGAGAGAGTTCCTAACTTTTACAGATCTTCTCATACAAGGACATGTCCTATTAAGACCAAAGTCATTGCTGACACAAAATTTGCCTGCTGGAAGAGTAGTCAGCTCCCTAAACATTATGCCAGTTGAGCCTAAATCTTATGGGAAGTTTTTCATATTAACTTCCATGAAGACTGGTATGAAAAGTAGCTTTTTGAAAAAGAAATGCAGTGATGAAAACAACAAACACTCTATATAGCCCCTTAATACTATGTATAATCAATGAAATTGTTTTACATAAACATGTAATTTTTTTTGTTTTCATAGCTTCTAGTTGATCTTTTAATCCTTATAATTAATATTTTTGAACCATGTAAAAATACTGACTTTATTTTCGTTATACATTGCAGTTATACATTGCATACATTGCAGTCATATTGCAGTCATACATTTCGTTATACATTGCAGTTTCGTTATACATTCGTTATACATTCGTTTTACATTGAGGGGCGGGGGTGGCTCAGTCGGTAGCGCGCCAGGCTCGTAATCTGTAGTTCCCAGGTTCGAGTCCCACCTGGGTCAGCGTTGAGATTTATCTCCGCAAAAATTCCCCGCCCTGCCCACGGTCAGTAGGGGACACCGATGGGCTTGGAAAGGCCGCCGTCCGTCGGATGGGACGTTAAGCCGTGGCCCCGTGTGCGGGAGAGCCATACCTTGTGCACGTTAAAGAACACGCTGGATGGCCTTGACGGGAGGCTACCATCTGTCTCCCAACAGCTGTTCCAGTGGGTCCCCTCCCCCAACCTTCTCTGAGCCTTCGGGGTCCATGTGACCTGGCCATTTAGCCCATGGTGTGCAAAAAAGTGCCGCTCAGAGGTAAAACAACCCAAACAACCCAACGTTTTACATTGCATGTAAAAATACTGACTTTATTTTGTTAAAAAATAAAGTAAATAAAAAGAAAAATATTACATTTAGTAAATTGCTCAAATCATTTCTGCCTCTCATAACAAAAAATTAATTTTTAATTTTTATTATTGTTGCAGGCAGGGGGGCAAGCAGGCAGGGCAGGGGGGCAAGTGGGCCAGAAAAAGGTAAAAGGAGAGGCTAAGCAACTGACTGGATTTCTGTTACAGTGTAATATTTTCCCCTTCATTTTAGAGGTTTATAAAATATTTCTTGAAAAATGCATGAAATATGCACTAGTTTAATAAACTTAAGCCTCCATTACCCTTACTAGCATTCTCAAGGGAGGTGACCACCATGCCCCCACCCCATGTCTATCTTTGGTTGCAGGTAATTGCTCGTGTACCAAATTTGTCCCTTTCCATTTAGATAATTTGGCACTAGATGTGGGTAGGAGGGAGGTCATTTTTAGATTTGACCATGGACCAAAAAATTCTTAATCCTACCCTGCTAGCTACTATTTCTGCAATTTATGCAAGAAGATGTTTCACTGAAACATTAATTTCTTTATATATATTATTGTAGTTTGGCTTTTTAGTGTTGGAGAATGCTTGTTGGAATCCCATAGGATCCTTGGAAATCAGAAAATCATTTAGCAGTACAGTTAATCCATTAGCAACACCTTCAGTAGGACTTGTGGAGAAATCAATCCTAGCTTTAGCATAAGTATCATAAACCCTGCACAATATAAGAATTAAAAAAATATATATATTATTATGGTGTCATACTGAAGAAAATTTTCTTCAAAGTTCATAAAGTGATAAATTTGTAATGTGTCAGAGAGGAAATTATTGGCATCTTGTTAAAATATTTTTTAGAGGCAAAGATTTAAATTCTCAGAAATCCCCACCCCCTTTTTTGTTGTTTCTTAGGAAATTGTTGTACACAAAGTAGGGTTTTCAATTTTATGGCTCCACACCCTGCCCACAGTCAGTAGGGAAGACAGATGCCCTGCACACATTAAAGAACACACTAGATGGCCTTGACAGGAGACTACCATTTGTCTCCCAACAGCTGTTCCAGTGGGTCCCTTCCCCCAACCTCTGAGCCTTCGGGATTCTTGTGACCTGGCTATTTAGCCCATTGTGTGCAAAGAAGTGCTGCTTTAGAGGTAAAACAACCCAATTTTATGGCCAGGTCAAATGTCACATAGAAAAATATACAAATACACTTAGTAAAATTAACTTTTAGTTTAATTACTTATCTGTGTATGAAAGTTTTTATCCAGCAAGCTAAAAATTGAAACACCTATTTTAAGCTAAAAATAGAAAATGTCAAAAAGATTTTCAATTTATATATAAGTGCTCCAAAACAGTCCAATCTTATGACACATATAAATACCAAGTGTTTAATTTTAACCTCCCCTATTTATGATGTTCACCAAGCAAAACAATAACAGATATGATGGAGTAGCTTAAAGCTTAGAAATGAACTGAATTCATTTATGCATTAAATTTGAAAATCTGCTGAGTATGATATGTTCTATTTCTCTGGTGTAATATCAGGAACATCTTGGCCATTAGGGTATTTGGTTCACTGCTCTGCCAAAAATAATCAGAAAATAATAAGTGAATTTTAGTATTCATCATTTGTCTTATGTAAAAAACATAGCAGCATTTTTATATTTGTTTTGTAATAATTATTTGCCATATTATGTTGACAATCACAGCATTCATTTGTGCATCAATGCTACATCTTCTGGTTTAGTTAATAAATATGAATCAATCCATTATGGCCACTCCTTGGGATCTTAATATTATCTTTAGGTTAATGGCAATTACATAAATGTGCATAAGCTGAAATGCAATAGCAATGAACTGCAGTAGGTAGGTCTCTAATTCAGAGTGGCTCATTACACTTGTTTGGCTGATTCAACCTATACAACCAAAAGGCATAATAATCCACACCTCCTTACAGCTCAGATTTTGCTATTTGTGTTTTTTGACTCTTTCCAGAATTGAAAAAAATCTCAGTGTCACATAGTGATTAAATATATCACATTGCTGTAGTATACTTTTCTTATTGCTTTTTGAGCAGCTGTTTTTACAGTCCCCGATTTTTGATGTGCCAAAGAAGAGGGCAGTGCCTGTAAAGTACTGATTAAATAATTTAATTACTCTCAAAGCTAACCAATAAATTTTCTATAAGATATAAGGTTTATATCAATCATTGCACAGAATAATGGAAACTGTTATTTTTATTTCAGTGGTGTGAACAAAAAAATACTTTATTAAAGACTTATTTGCCGATATTGTCACGAGAAAAGGCAATGTAGGGGATGAACACTATAGTCTATAAAGTGTGTTTGCTGGAATACTCGCACGGTCTGTATTCAGTAGATATGGTAGTGATATGACATGACTTCTTCATTAGTATACTAAGAAGTATAGTCATAACAGTACAATGATATTAGAAGACTCTGAATGTACTAACTTGTAAACTAAGCTGATATATAGTTTTAATATTAATAGGATTATGCCTTTTAAAGTTGTTGTTGCATATTGGCTGGGATATTCACACTCTCTGTTAATGGAAACTGGTGATGAATTTTTTTAGTTTAGAAACCAGTTTGTTGTAGGCAGGAATAATAGTGAAGAAAAACATTAGCAGAAATTTGCTGCTGTTGCAGACTGCAGAAGTTTACAGTTTCTAGTGAAGGCCAAGTTGGTTGCATTAAATTGCTGGTGGTATCCCAGTAAGTTGGTAAGTATATGCTCTTCAGATGCAAATTTAATACATTCGTGTAATATTGCATTAAAAGCACTTAACTAAAAAATCTCAATCAAATACATTTTAAAGTTAAAAAGTCAAAATGAACTTCACTTATATGTTTCACCACCTCTTAGTGGGTGGCATTATCAGATGACATTAACAAATGAAGCCATAATGTTTTTAATAGGTTATCCTTCTAGCATGCTCCAGGAAAGTAATATGGTAATTTTGGAGAAGGTTCTATGCAGCTGGAAGGGGTATCTTATCCATGTTACATAATATGCCCTTTTTTAAGTCGATTATTAATTTTTCATGAAAATCGTGGTGGTAAGCTATGTTTTAAATATTCACATATTTTATATAAGCCTCTCAGAAGTCAAACTGATCAACTACACTTTTTGTAAATTTCACAATTTTAGTACCCAAGCATATTATTTTTATGTATTTTACATCTTGTAATATAGAACCTATATCTATAATATCATCATCATCCTCAAGCAGCCATGGGCTATGGAGGTCCAACCAGACCGTGCAATTTAGTTCTCCAAGCAAGTCTGTCGTTTTTGGCCTTAAATGGGCTGGAGAAACGAAAATTTCTGATTTAGATTATACTGATGATTTAGCCCTTTTGGCAAATGATGTTGATGAGATGAACTCTTTCATTCGAGCTGTTGATGAAACTGGTACTAGAGTAGGCTTGGTTATAAACAGAGAGAAAACTAAAGTGATGAAAATTGGTCAGGCAGGCTGTGATTCAGTTAATCTGAATGGTTGCAGTCTTGAGCAGGTGTCACAGTTTAATTATCTTGGGAGCTATGTAACAGATAATGGTGATGTGCGGCATGAGATTAACAGACGAATAGGGATTGCTGCCAGGACTTTTAAGAATCTATGGAGAGTGTGGAGAAATAGGTGTATACACCTAAAGACTAAAATTAGACTGTATAATAGTTTGGTTCTTTCTAGGGTTAGTTATGGTAGTGAAACTTGGATGCTGTGTGAACAAGATAACAGGAAACTAGATGCTTTTGATTCTAGATGCTTACATAGTATCTTCGGTATTAGGTGGTTTAACTTTGTAACTAATGATGAGGTTAGGCAAAAGGAGTCTGCAACCTCCTTTAAGCAGCATATTGTGCAGAGAGAGACTCCACTGGTTTGGCCATGTTGCCGGCATGGATAATTGTAGAATAGCGAATAGGATTATGAACAGTGTGCCTAAAGTCTTCAGAAAGGGGGGGAGACCAAGGATGCGGTGGGCTGACAATTTCAAACAGGACCTTATTAGAATTGGTGTGCAGTGGCCAGATACAGCAGATCTATAATATTATTCTACATAATATTTCTTTGTTCATATATTTCAAGCAAAGTTTTAAAATTAAATCTTAGAGAATCATGAATTTTTCTCAACTTTTTATTTTATGGAGTTGATTAGTTTGGTTCTGAGAGGCTCATATATCAGACAATCTTGTATCACCAGTTGCACTGTTTTTAAAACATTTACTACTAACTTAGAAAATGCATTTGCACAGCATGTATTAATTCTACATCACTATTTAATACAAGAATCCATGTGATTACTCATGATATGAGATTTTCTTGGAGTTGTGGCACATTATTACAACTTTAGAAAAGTTCCAGAAGTTAAAATTTCTCCTTAGTGGGAAGTACAAAAACTGGAACTTCTTTAGCAAAAGTTCAATATAATAAAACAGCTAGTACACTTATTGTAAAACACCTGATGTTGAGTAAATGTGCCAACCATTTTATTATATTGAACTTTTGCTAAAGAATTATAGTTTTTGCATTTCCCACTACAGAGAAATTTCAATTTATTGAAGTTATCTGAAGTTAACCATGAAAGTCTTAACAACTCACCACATGTGAAGAGTAAATGCATTTTTTAAGTTACTAGTAAATGTATTTTAAAACAGTGTAATTGTTGATATTATATTGTCTGATACATCTATCACTATGCTTCAAACCTAATTTAATATATAGATGAGAAAAAAATCACTTTATCACCGATAACAATTTTTGTAAAGAAAAAATTGTCTTAAACTGGGTGGGATACGAACCCATGTCCTCCTGATAGCATGTTAGGTGCTATCAGGCTACTGATATAGACTGTTACTGAGCCTTATATCTCAGGCAAAGTTATTGATTAGCTTTCAGAATATTTAAACCTATTGCACTGAAATTATTCTATATATCATTGTATTACTCAATATATTTTAAGGTAGTGGTTATTGGTAATAAATGTGTTTACTACCAGAATTACAAGAATCATCAGAATTAATGATGAGTAGGATAACTCTTACTGGTGGTTTACATTTCCAATATAAATTCACATGCAAAGTTAAGAACTTGAAAATTATATTACCTGTGTATTTCAGAACTGACAGAATAATGCTTCATCAAGTAGGTGAGTAGCATTCAGTGAGGGACACTATTTAAGGCACTCACTTTGCATATTATGATGGTTGTTCATCATCCAGGGGAGCTAATCAAAATGCTGTTTCAAATTGGTTGGTAAACTGCACAGTTCAATTATCTGAGACAATGTCATATTTTTGTTAAATTTTAAGAATATCTACATGGTATTGATGTTTCAAAAGATTTGTATATTCATCCAGTTCCTTGGGAAAATCAGATTATTATCTATTATAATCATAGAATTTTATATAGTATGCTTCACCAGCAGTTACGGGGGGTGAGCTACTCGTGATCTTTTTTTTTTTAAGCTAAATTTGTAATAGAGTGTGACAAGTTAAAAGGGATTGTGTTAATGTAATTTTAATCATGTTTCTGACAGATTGAGAAGCATCGAGTACAAAAGGAAAATATATATAATTAAATGCAAATAAAATGAAGGTGGTATAATAAGTGTTATACCACCTTCACTGTATAATAAGTGTTGTGTTCCTTGTTAGAATTTAATAACTAAGTAGACAAAGAAAAAAAAAACTATTTTTAATCTCATTCAGTTAGTTTTCAGAGAAGTGCAATAAAAAAAAGATCTCATGGGATGCTATTAGACATAATCCTTACTGCCAAAACTAAAGAAGCAAGTTTCAGGGAAAGTTTATGAAACTAGGAAAATTTCACCTGTACATCACAGTATATAGGTAAATATATATTAGACAGGAGCAATGAAATACCAGCCACAACAGCTTAATGCATTGCAGTTGTATAGCTATGAACAATGTCGTTAAGGCAGGTAGAGGAGCAGTTGTGTTCTGAATGTAAAAGAGTTTATGCGTATCAATACATTCCAGTAGAGAGACAATGGAAATTGATGATAAAGTATTCACCAGGTTGCAGCATATGTATGATTTTACATTTCACTGATAGTAAAGTAATTGCACTAAAAACTGACAATACTACTAATAAGTGACTGAAAGAACGTTAAAGTTTAAAGAAATTTTTTAATTAAGGTATAATCTACTGAAGTGGCCTTTAGTTATTGGGCAACAGGTTTCATGCCTCTGAAGCAAAACCTGAAAATATTATTTTATATTTCAGTTAAAAAAGAAAACTGTCAGCTCTAAGAAGATGGATTCAGATAAGCCATGGTAGGTGAGGTTGTTTGTTATTCTTCCCAATTTGTTATTCAACACTTTTTTTAGCATATCCTTTTTAGCAATGATCAGTAACAATTCTGCTTCTCCATTTTCCAACCAATTGAAGTGATAAGCATGTTTAAACACTTTTGTAAAGCTGTGAAGGTGTTGAGGTCAGATATCTTCTGTAATATTTAATGTTTGTCGTCATCATCCTTAAGCAGCCATGGGCCAGAGAGGTCCAACCAGATCGTGCAAATTAGTTCTCCAAGCATATCTGTCTTGAGCTACATCTGCATCTGGCCACTGCACACCAATTCTAACAAGGTCCTGTTTGACATTGTCTGCCCATTGCACCCTAGGTCTCCCCCCTCTTTCTGAGGACTTTAGGCACACTGTTCATAACCCTATTCGCCAATCTTTAATTATCCATACGGACAAATGGCCAAACCAACGGAATCTCTCTCTGCACAATATGCTGCTTAAAGGGGTGTAGCTATGGGGGAGGGGAGGCTATGCCCCCAAATTTAATTGGCATTGGCAAAATTTGAAGCGACTTTATAAAATCCAGGTGAATTCTGAAATTGGGAATTTTTTTTGTGAAATTAAGGAGAGTTACCAAAATCTAGACAACTTAGCAAAATCTAGAGTAGTTGTCAAAATCGAGGCTACTTGGCAAAATCTAGGGGTGTTGGCCAATTCAAGGTAACTTGGCAAAATCTAGGGCAATTGGCAAAATTCAAATCCACTTGGTAAAATACAGGTGAGTTGTGAAAATTGGGATTGGTTTTGTGAAATTAAGGAGAGTTGGCAAAATTGAGACAATGGGAAAATCTTGGGGATTTAGCAAAATTCAGGTGAGATGTAAAAATTGGGATATTTTCTGCAAAATTATAGCAAATTGGCAAAATCTAGGGTGTTGGCCAAATGGAGGTAACTTGGCAAAATTCAAATTCACTTGGTAAAATACAGGCAAGTTGTGAACATTGGGTTTGGTTTTGTGAAATTAAGGACAATTGGAAAAGCTTGGAAATTTGGCAAAATCAGGACAACTTGTGAAAATCTTGGGGAGTTGGCAAAATTCAGATGAGATGTAAAAATTGGGATTTTTTTCTGTAAAGTTATGGCTAGTTGGCAAAATTGAGTCAACGTGGCAAAATCTAGGGCAGTTAGCAAAATTTGAAGCCACTTACTAAAATACAGGCAAGTTGTGAAAATCAGATTTTTTTTTTTGCAATTAAGGAGAGTTGGCAAAATTTGAAGAGACTTGGCAAATTCAGAGATGTAAAAATTTGAATTTTTTCTGTATAATTATGGTGAGTTGGCCAAAGCGAGGCAACTTGGCAAAATCTAGGACAGTTGGCAAAATTCGAAGCAGCTTCATAAAATGCAGGTGAGTTGTGAAAATTGGAATAGTTTAGTGAAATTAAGGAGAGTGGGCAAAATCTTTGGGTGTTGGTAAAATCAGGATATCTTGGAGAGTTGGCAAAATTCAGGTGAAATGTAAAAATTGGGATTTTTTTCTGTAAAATTACGACGAGTTGAAAAAATTCGAAGCCATTTGGCAAAATACAGGTGAGTTATGAAAATTGGAATTGGTTTTGTGAAATTAAGGATAGTTGGCAAAATTTGTGTGAGATGTAAAAATTGGGAATTTTTTTGTAAAATTATGGCAAGTTGGCAAAATCTAGGGAAGTTGGCAAAATTCAAAGCCACTCTTTAAAATACAGGCAAGTTGTGACATTTGGGATTTTTTGTTGGCAAAATTCAAAGAGATTCAGCATATTCAGGGAAGGATGTAAAAATTGGGATTTTTTTTCTGTAAAATTATGGTGAGTTGGCAAAATCTAGAGCAGTTGGCAAAATTCAAAGCTACCTCATAAAATCCAGGTGAGTTGTGAAAATTGAGATTCATTTAGTGAAATTAATGAGAGTTGGCAAAATCTTGGGGTATTGGCAAAATCGGTACATCTTGGAGAGTTTTCAAAATTCAGGAGAGATGTGAAAATTGGAATTTTTTTCTGTAAAGTTATGGCAAGTTGGCAAAATTCGAAGCCACTTGGCAAAATACAGGTGAGTTGGAAAAATTGGGATTAGTTTTGTGAAATTAAGGAAGTTGGCAAAATCTAGACAACTTGGCAAAATCTAGGGTAGTTGGGAAAATTCTAAGTGACTTTGTAAAATTGAGGTGAGATGTAAATAATTGGGATTTTTTTTCTGTAAAATTATGGCAAGTTGGCAAAATCTAGGGGAGTTGGCAAAATTTGAAACCACTTGGTAAGATACAGGCAAGTTGTGAAAATTGGGATAGTTTTTGTGCAGTTTGACGAAATCGAAGAGATTTGGCAAAATTCGAAGTGATTTGACAAATTCGGGGAAAATGTAAAAATTGGATAATTTTCTGCAAAATTTTGGCAAGGTGGCTAAATCTGTGGCAGTTGGCAAAAATTTGAAGCCACTTGGTGAAATACCAGTAATTTGTGAAAATTGGGATTGTCTTTGTGAAATTAAGAAGATTCAGAAAAAATTGATAAAAGTTTGCAAAACTTATGGGAGCAGCTGAAATTAGTAGTGACTCGGTAAAATTCAGGTTAGATTTTAAATTAGGGAATTGTTTTGTATAAATGACAGCAAGATTGTAAAAATGAGGCACTTGGTAAAACCTTTTTGGAGCTGGCAACTAATCCCCCCTCCCCCTTCCAGCAAAATTCTGGTAACATCCATGACAGAGACATAATTTGTGTCATCATCATCCTCAAGCAGCCATGGGCTACGGAGGTCCAACCAGACCGCGCAGTTCAATTCTCCAAGCATATCTGTCCTGAGCTACATCTGCTGCATCCGGCCACTGTACACCAATTCTAACAAGGTCCTGTTTGACATTGTCTGCCCACCGCATCCTAGGTCTTCCCCTCCTTCTGAGGCCTCTAGGCACACTGTTCATAACCCTATTCGCCAATCTATAATTATCCATACGGGCAACATGGCCAAACCAGCGGAGTCTCTCTCTGCACAATATACTGCTTAAAGGTGGTTGCAGACTCCTTTGCCTAACCTCATCATTAGTTACAAAGTTAAACCACCTAATACCCAAGATACTGCGTAAGCATCTAGAATCAAAAGCATCTAGTTTCCTGTTATCTTGCTTACACAGCGTCCAAGTTTCACTATCATAACTAACCCTAGAAAGAACCAAACTATTATACAATCTAATTTTAGTCATTAGGTGTATACGCCTATTTCTCCACAATCTCCATAGATTCTTAAAAGTCCCGGCACCAATACCTATTCGTCTGTTAATCTCATGCCGCACATCACCAGTATCAGTTACGCAGCTCCCAAAGTAATTAAACTGTGACACCTGCTCAAGACTGCAACCATTCAGATTAACTGAATCACAACCTGCCTGACCAATTTTCATCACTTTAGTTTTCTCTCTGTTTATAACCAAACCTACTGTACTACCAGTCTCATCAACAGTTCGAATGAAAGAGTTCATCTCATCAACATCATTTGCCAAAAGGGCTAAATCATCAGCATAATCTAAATCAGAAATTTTCATATCTCCAGCCCATTTAAGGCCAAAAGCTTTCCCTTGAAGTGAATTTCGCATAACATAATCAACAACCAAACTAAAGAGAAAAGGAGACAAAATGCACCCTTGTCGAACACCAGAAGTAATGCTAAACCAATTGCTACAAGACTTACCAACTCTCACACATGACTCAGTGTTATTATAGAGAGCTTTCATTATGTTAACTAACTTGTCTGGTATACCATATGATCTCACAATCAACCACAAATTATGATGATCAACAGAGTCGAAAGCCTTTTTGAAATCAACAAAGCAACAACCAAAGGTTTCTGAAACTCGAAACATTTCTCAAGAATCTGCCTAAGTGAAAATATCTGATCTACACATCCCCTACCACTTCTGAATCCACATTGCTCATCACGCAATTGCCTGTCAACCAGATTCTTAATTCTATTAAGCACAATCATGGAAAGAACTTTACCTGGAACGGAGAGTAGGCTGATACCCCTATAGTTATCACAAGAACTGCGATCACCTTTTTTGAAAATAGGGATAATAATAGGTCTGGTAAAATCTTTAGGAACCATGCCTTTATCATAAAAGTTATTCAAAATTTCAGTCATCCACATGGTAACTGAAACATTCCCAGCTCTAAGCATTTCCGTAGTAATTTCATCCACCCCTGGGGATTTATGAAGTTTAAGTTTAGAAATAGCCAAACTAACTTCAGATTGTGTTATAGGGCCAACATTAAAGCCAACAATGCATCTATCATCATTGCAAACAATGGGAGTAGAACTAACCACATTGTTTAGAACATCACTGAAATGCTCAGCCCACCTAGCCATGACAGAATCCTCACCTTCTATAACCTTGCCTTGTTTATCCTTCAATCCCTATATACCTGTCCGTTTTCTACCACACAAAACATTAACTATCTGGTACAGCTCTCTGCTGTTGTGCTGTCTAACTGCTTCCTCAGCTTTGTCAGCAAGGCCATCAAGCCAAAGATTCTTATCAGTAGCTAACTGATCCTTTACACGTTTATTAAGTTCTTTGTAATGCTTTCTATTAGGACTAGTAGGGTACTGATTAAGGACATTCCTGCAGTTCCTTCTTTCTGAAATAAGCTCAAGTGCCTTATCACTTAAATAATTCTGCCTCCTCTGCTCCTTTTTCCCTAAAAGAGTACTGTTAGTTTCCAAAAAAGCCTGTTTAAAATGGCCCCATTCTTCCTCAAATTCAGTATTAAGCAAACCATGACTGTCATAATGACTAAGTAAACCTATCATGGTAAGCTTTAGCTATAACTGGGTCTTTCAGAGCTTCAGTATTAAAGGTAAATTTTTTAACCCTAGCACAACACTTTTTAAGTTTAAGTTGCGAGACACTTTTAACAAGGTAATGGTCAGATCCAATTTCAGCTCCCCTATATACCCTGGTATTTCTAACAGAACTAGCCCATTTGCTGTTAATTAATATATAATCAATCATATTCTTATGCAGCCCATCAGGTGAAACCCATGTGTATTTATGTATGTCGCGGTGTTTGTAATATGTGTTAGTTATTCTGAAACCATTGAGTTTACTTACCTATAGGAGACGTTGCCCATTGCCATTGCAGCTACCAATACCAAAAGGGCCTATTACTCCTCCCCAAAGGTCAGAGTCGGTACCAACTTTGGCATTGAAGTCACCAAGAACAAGGGCAATATCTCCTTTATTGACAGAATTCAAAATATCCTGAAGTTGTCTGTAAAACCTATCCTTCTCATCCTCATCAGAATCCTCAGTGGGGGCATAACAGCAGATAACATTCAAGTCTTTAATGCTTGTCTGAAATTTTGCTGTAAGAAACCTTTCATTAATGCACTCATATCCTAGAAGAGCATCACTAGCATGTCTGCCGAGCAGCAGACCCACGCCTTGGTGAAGCTTTCCATCCTCCCTCCCTGTAAAGAGAGATTTAAAGTTATTTTTAAGTATCTCACCTTTACCTGTCCATCTGGTCTCTTGCAAGCCTAGAATATCTAGGTTATAGCACTGGAATTCCTGCATGAGGACATCAAGAGAATAATCTCTATGTAATGTCCTCACGTTCCACGTTCCTGCAGAGAGAAAATGATTTGTAGGATTTTTAAAGAAATTAGGTTTATTGAGATTGGTAGGGCCAACAATATCAAACAGCCCCCTGATCGCAGGCATGGGGCAAAGACCTGTTCCTCCTCCGCTAAAGGCTGAAGTCACCGATGCTGGTAGGAACTTCAGGCACCACCTTTTCAAGTGGACTTTTTCAAGAACCATATGGCCTGCCTGAGACACATTACTCCAGTTTAGGCTTGACGATGCCCAACTAGCTAAGTAAGGTTCAGGTACCTGCGATGGCCTCTGATTAGGATTATCCACCAGCTGATATAAGGTATCCCATGCCTCTGTTCACTTAGAGCTGGCAACCCAGAAGCAAACAGAAAACACAGTGGCAGACTCTCCCTCAACAGAGGCCCACCAGTGCAGCAAGTCCAGGATCCATAATCAAGCTCAAATCCATAAACAAGTCCAGTCTAGTAGGTATAAATGGTCAGCACCAGGACCCTGTGAAGTTGACCACTCCTCAGCAGGGTTGAAAAAAAAGAAAAACGTGGCCATAGATGACCCGATCAGTAGGCCATACTGAACTGGCAGCCCTCCCCTTCCGTTCCCTTCCAAAAGAGAATATCTTTTTCGAAAGGTACTAACGGCCTGCACCACGAGAAGGCGGGGTCGGACATTAGGTGCTAGACCTGGCCGGTTCTGTGCATCATCACTGGGGATTGGTACACAGCTCTCCTTCCAGTTTACGCCTAGCTACCATTTACAAGCCTAATTTGTGTAAAGGTCTTATTTTTCTCAGTTGTCAAAATTTGAGTTTACGAGTTCATTCTCCCCCCCCCCCCCTCCAACCATAGTCCTTCGCTACCCCCCTGGCTGCTCAATGGAGGTTGCCGACTCCTTTGCCTAACCTCATAATTACTTACAAAGTTGAACCACCTAATGTCCAAGCAACTGTGTAAACATCTAGAATCAAAAGCATCAAGTTCTCCGTTATGTTTTTTACAAAAGCATCAAGTTTCACTACCATAACTAATCCTAGAAAGAACCAAACTATTATACAATCTAATTTTAGTCTTTATACGCCTATTGTATATAAAATTTAATTAACACGATTAATAGCTGACATTAACATTTAAACATTATAAGTCCATAGGAGTGCTCAGAATATTCTTGTAGAATCCTACCAGCTTATTGTCATCTAGGCTGCTGTTCAAATACTACAATAAGTTCCTATTTTCTGTACTCACTATTGGTACAAACTTTTAAGCCAGCCTTTATCCCATATAGGTGCTCAAGTAAGAAAGAGGAACAATATTTACCAGTAATGATGGTGAATATTGTTTCTCTTTTTTACTTGACCTCTTTTTTACTTGCATATTTGGAATATTAATAAAGAAAAAAAACCAACTGTTGTGAAACAGAGATATATCGAAAGCCCACGTACATACCCAATATAACACCATTTAATTCAGTGCACCCTTTAAAATACAAAAACTCTACAATTAGACCATACTTCATTAGAGCATTTCAGTATTGTACTGAAGTAACAGTTTAAAGGAGTTCAAGTTTATAAAACAAATAGCTTATGAAGCTGGATATCCCCCCTTTATTATAAACCACTTGGAGACAGTGGCCAGGTATCATACTCAAAAAAATTCTCAGCCAGAACCAAATCCACAGAAAAAAAAGCAATAAATAGGCACATAGTTTACCATATGTCAGAAACATTTCTAATACTTTATTCAATATCTTAAGAAAATATGAAACAAATTTACCCAATACAATAAACAAAACCATTCAAAAATTAATAATTAGTAACGGGGATAGAAAAGTAGCAATTGGTGGGGTGTATGAAGTAGAAATCCCAGACCCGTTAAATAATTTTGACACAGCTAAATAGGTATTATTTAATTTCAGAATAAAAGCTGTTACAAAGATTATAACCTGTTAAATAAATTAAATGGAAAAAACAGGTATATAGGGAAGACCTATCAAAATTTTTAACAAAGAATGCAGGAACTATCAAGATATTACAAATAGAAACTCTAATACAGCAGTGGCTCAAACGATTCTAGATAATAATCTGGAAATAGAAGAATTAACGTATAAATCATTGGCAGCCCCCCAAACAAAGTTTCAACTCACTTATGCAGAAAATGTGTTAATTCATGCCAATATACATAAACTCTGTAACATGGGGATTCCACCCCTTCCTGCGGCATGGAATATCCTGTTGTGTGAGCAGATGAGCAACAAACAGATGACGTCAATCAGACATGTGTTTAAGAGATTTAGCATCTACAATCAAGAGCCTGGTGGAGCCAAAAACCATGAGGGGTTGGCAAAACATGTAGCTCTGGGAAAGGGCAGTTGTATTTTAAACTTTTTACTTTTTAGGAGAGGGTAAATGTTAGTAACTTTCTTGAAAAAGTTATTTTAGTAAGTTTTGAGGATGTGAGTCAGAATGTCATAGTAAATACCATCAGTTTAAAACCAGTTGAGTGATGAAACTTATTCGATTATGAGAATTATAATAACCAGATGTCATCAAGGAAATCGATGACAGAGCTCTCTTAAAAAGACTGATATACAGCTATAGTAATGATATTAACAAGAGTGCTGATGAATGTCAATGCAGCCCCCCAAACAAAGTTTCAACTCACTTGATTCTTATCAACAGTTAACTGATCCTTTACGTTTATCAAACAACTGGGCAAGATTGTGTAAAGTATGACAAGTATCTACAATCTGAAGTGGTGATAGCAACAGTACCAACATCTATGCCATCACTCAACAAACAACTGAAGATAGTGCGAGATATAACAAGTAACTACAAGCTGTATCTGTACCAATGGACATTTACCACCATTACTGGTAAATAGTGTTCCTCTTTTTTACTTGAGCACCTTTACGGGATAAAAGCTGGCTTTAAAAGTTTGTAGCAATAGTGAGTACATAAAATAGGAACTTATTGTAGTATTTACACAGCAGTCTAGATGGCATTAAGCTGGTAGGATTCTACAAGAATATTCTGAGCTCTGGACTTAAAATGTTTAAATGTTAATGTACAGTTATTAATCGTGTTAATTAAATTTTATTAAACTAGCTGTGATTTTTATTTAGTACTATTGTATATGCTTATTTCTCCACACTCTCCACAGATTCTTAAAAGTCCTGGCAACAATTCCTATTCTTCTGTTAATATCATGCCGCACATCACCACTATCTGTTACATAGCTTCGAAGATGATTAAACTGAGAGACCTGCTCAAGAGTGCAACCATTTAGATCAGCTAAACCACAGACTGCCTGACCAATTTTCATCACTTTAGTTTTCTCTCTGTTTATAACTAGACCTACTCTAGTACCAGTTTCATCAACAGTTCCAATGAAAGAGTTCATCTCATCACATTATTTTCCAAAAGGGCTAAATCATCAGCATAGTCTAAATCAGAAATTTTCAGATCTCCAGACCATTTAAGGCCAAAATCTTTACCTTGTAATGAATTTCGCATTACATAATCAATAATCAAACTAAAGATAATAGGAGATAAAATGCTTAGAGCTAGGAATGTTTCGGTTACCTCATGGATGATTGAAATTTTGAATATTATTTATGATAAACTTAAAACCTTGTTGAACACCAGAAGCAATGCTAAACCAATTGATTTAGCATTGCTTCTGATCAAACAGAATCAAAAGCCTTTTTGAAATCAACAAAACTAGTAACCAACAGTTTCTGAAACTCTAAACATTTGACAAGAATTTGCTTGAGTGAAAAAATATGATCTACACATCCCCTACCACTTCTGAATCCACATTGCTCATCATGCAATAACCCATCAACCAGATTCTTAATTCTCTTAAGCACAATCATGCAAAGAACTTTACATGGAATAAAGTAAGATGATACCCCTATAGTTATCACAAAAACTGTAATCACCTTTTTAAAAAATAGGGATAATAATAGTTCTGGTAAAATCCTTAGGAACCATGCATTTATCATAAAAGGTATTCAAAATTTCAATCATTCATGAGGTAACTGAAACATTCCCAGCTCTAAGCATTTGAGTAGTAATTTCATCTACCCCTGGCGATTTAAGTAGTTTAAGTTTAGAAATAGCAAAAGTAACTCTAGTAATGCATCTGTCATCGTTGTTTAGAACATCACTGAAATGCTCAGCCCACCCAGCCATGATAGAATCCTCACCTTCTATAACCTTACCATGTTTATCCTTCAATCCCTGTATACCTGTCCATTTTATACCATGCAAAACATTAACTATCTGGTACAGCTCTCAGCTGTTGTGATGTCTAACTGCTTCCTGAGCTTTGTCAGCCAAGCCATCAAACCAAAGATTCTTATCAACAGCTAACTGATCCTTTACATTTATTAAGCTCTCTGTAATGCTTATTAGGACTAGTAGGTTATTGATTAAGGACATTCCTGCAGTTCTTTCTGAAATAAGCTCAAGTACCTTGCTCAAATAATTTTGTGTACTCTGCTTTTTTTTTTCCCCCTAAAAGAATACTGTTAGTTCAAGAAAATCCTGTTGAAACTGCCCCATTCTTCCTCAACTTCAGTAGTAAGCAAACCACACTGTCATAATGACTAAGTAATCTATCTTAGTAAGCTTTAGCTATAACTGAATCTTTCATAGCTTCAATGTTAAGGGTAAATTTTTTAACCTTAGCACAACACTTCTTAAGTTTAAGTTGTAAAACACTTTTAACAAGGTAATGGTCCAGATCCAATTTCCCCTATATGCCCTGGTATTCCTAACAGAACTAGCCCATTTTTTGTTAATATATAATCAGTTATATTCTTAGGCAACCCATATAGTGAAACCCATGTGTACTTACGTATGTCACAGTGTTTGTAATAAGTGTTAGTTATTCTCAATCCATTAAGTTTACTTACCTGTAGGAGAATTTGCCCATTGCCATTGCAGCTACCAATACCAAAAGGACCTATCATCCCTCCCCAAAGGTCAGAATCAGTACCAACTTTGGCATTGAAGTCACCTAGGTTGGGTTGGGTTGTTTTACCTCTGAGTGGCACTTTTTTGCACACCATGGGCTAAATGGCCAGGTCACATGGACCCCGAAGGCTCAGAGAAGGTTGGGGGAGGGGACCCACTGGAACAACTGTTGGGAGACAGATGGTAGCCTCCCGTCAAGGCCATCCAGCGTGTTCTTTAACGTGCACAGGGTATGGCTCTCCCGCACATGGGGCCACGGCTTAACGTCCCATCCGACGGACGGCGGCCTTTCCAAGCCCATCGGTGTCCCCTACTGACCGTGGACAGGGCGGGAAATTTTGCGGAGGTAAATCTCAACGCTGACCCAGCTGGGACTCGAACCTGGGATTATGAGCCTGGCGCGCTACCGACTGAGCCACCCCCGCCCCGAAGTCACCTAGAACAAGGGTTATAACCCCTTTCTTGACAGAATTCTAAATATCCTGAAGTTGTCCGTAAAACCTATCCTTCTCATCCTCATCCTCAGTGGGGGCATAACAGCAGATAACATTCAAGTCTTTAACACTTGTCTGAAATTTTGCTGTAAGAAACGTTTCATTAATGCACTCATATCCTAGAAGAGCATCACTAGCATGTTTGCTGAGAAGCAGATCTACACCTTTGAGATGCTTATTATCATCCCTCCTTGAATAGAGAAATTTAAGATTATTTTTAAGAATCTGACCTTTATCTGTCCATCTGGTCTCTTGCAAGCCGAGAATATCTAAATTATAACAGTGGAATTCTTGTGTGAGGACATCAAGAGAAAAATCTCTGTGTAGAGTCCTCACATTCCAACTACCTATGGAGAGAAAATGGCTAGTGGGATGTTTAAAGAAACTATGCTTATTGGGAGAGGGAATGCCAATAATAACAAACAGTCCGCTAATCGCAGACATGAGGCAAAGACCCATTTCCCCACCACTAAAGGCTGAAGCCATCTACACTGGAAGACTTCCTCCAATGTAGAATTTGACGATGCCAATAGAAGCAAGAGTTCAGGTGCCTGCGATGACCTCTGCTCAGGATTATCCACCAGTTGATAAACATATTCTGTGAATCTATTCACTTGGGACTGTCAACCCACAAACAAACAGAAAACACAGTGGAAGATTTTCACTCCACAGAAGCCTACCAGTGCAGCAAATTCAAGATCCATAATCAAGCTCAGAGCCTTATTTCAGTCCAGTGTGATAGGTTTATATGGTCAGCACCAGGACCCTATGTGGTTGACCACTCCTCAGCAGGGTAGAAAAAAAAGTAGCCAAAGTTGTCCATATTAGTAGGCCACACTGATCTAGTAACCCCCCCCCCCCCCCTCCATTCCCTTCCACATGAGTGTATCTCTTTTGAAAGATACTAACAGCCTTCACCACAAGGAGGCTGGGTTGGACATTAGGTGCTAGGCATGGACAGTTCTATGCATCATCACAGAGGATTGGTGCATAGCTCTCCTTCAGTGACATCTCCTCTAAACAAATACATATGCATCTAACTAATATAAATACAATAATCAATTAATGGTAGGTAATGGTAATTAATAATATTTTATTAACTACCATTACCTACCATTGTAATTTATTCAAACACCTCCAGGTTCTTTGGTATTACAAGGGTACAAGATGGTAAATTACCAGAAGCATTTTAATTTCAATTGTAAACTTCAAAAATTTGTATACTACTCTTTAAAATATATAACCATAGTATTTTGTTAGCAAATATTAAAAACACTTAATTATTTTTATAATAATGTATTGCTTATTTAAAATCAGTTGAATTTCAGTCTTCTCCATTCGTTACCATTGGAGAACCTAGTAGTTTCAAGTCTGGATAGCACTGAGGAAAGTCTTCATTGCACTGCCTTGGCATCTGCTTGAGTGAAGCATGAAAGTGTCTGAAATTCTGATTAACATGGACCACCCAGATTTTCTTCATATTTTGGTTCTTCCAACCCCCAGATCAAACTGACTGGTTGATCCACCTGCAAGGATCAACTACACAGGGGATGGCTGCAGCGTAGGATCATGAGTATCATTGCTTTGATATAGGATCTTACATTCCCCTACCTCTATGAATATGGTGCTTGTGCAAACCTGACATCCAATTAGACATTTTTTTGTTTGGCTCTGTGGTGTGTGGAGAACATGGATACTCTATATTTCCTGTTTTAATGGGGCAGGGGTTTGCTCGGTCAGAAAGGGGACACTGATAGGCTTGGAAAGGTTGCCATCCGTCAGATGTGATGTAAAGCCTTGGCCTCATGGGCAGGAGAAACATATCCTGTGCACATTAAAGAACATGCTGGATGGTCTTGATGGGAGGCTACCATCTGCCTCCTAACAGCTGTCCAGTGAATTCCCTCCCTCCAATCTTTGTGATATTGTAACCTGGTTATTTATCCCATTGTCTACCAAATAAGTGCTGCTCAGAAGTAAAACAACCCAACCCTATTTCATTTATAAATTCTTTTGTTCTAGATTCACTACATATATCTGCAAAGCAGCCCTGACATGATTCTCCAGCTTCTGCTAATTCTTTTGTTCCTTACTTCCTCATCATTCATTCTGTGTGACTTGTTTATTAGCAACATGTTGCCATTTTCTATTCAAAACGTTTTAGAGGGTCTCATGGGTTCATTGAAATCAATAAAATACCTAAGATTTGTTACTTATTTTTTTATCATGGTGCAGTTGTTCACTATTAAATTTATTTCATCTTACAAATTGTCTTTCAGCCAATACATATTTCCAGGCTTCTTCATCTACTTGCTACTACTTCATTCTACTCTATCATCATCTACTTGCCTTACCATATTTCAGCCTTGCGCAGACTTGCTACTTCACTTTGTCTCACTGTTGGCATAAATCGTAGCAGTTCTGTTTTAGTAGCTCTGCACATATCACTCAAATAGATTAAAACAATTTCATCATCAAAACTTCATAAGCTTTAGCACTCCAAACTTCTCAGGGTTATGGCAATTGGCAGGGAATGCTCAAGACACTCTTGTCTTATCATTCCCTAAATATTGCCTGTGGTGTCATCTCTGATGGTGCATTCTCCTGTGTTGGGGGATATCTGCTCAAAACTTTCTACCCAAGGATTTCTGCAAGGACATTGGATTTCAGTTGTATAAGAACATTGGCACCATCCTGCATTTTTGCCTGACTGTCCAAAAAGGAAGAAAAAGAGGTGCAATTAATTAAAACTATTAATAATTTCTCATACCCAGAGATGAGGAAGACTGCTGCACCATCCATCCAGGATCATCCCTTGGAATTGCCATTGACCATTTGTTTGACCTGATTGTTTTAGTTAGTAAATTTGTTAACTTCCTTCTTCTCAGAAGAGAAAATTGGCAATTATCTTATTATTTACAACTGTCCACCTCCCGTCTTCTTCTCTATGGGATTTTGGTGGATACAATTCTCTTACCAGTGGAAGGGGTTGGGTCTACAAGCAGTGTCTTTGGGGATCACACACTCTTCCTGTTAAACACTAGTGTCAGTACTTGTTTTCATTCCTTAACAAGTAATTTTCACTGCCATTGATCTTTTCATCTGCTCCACCTTGATTCTTCCACTCTTTATATGGGAAGTCAAGGCTAATATCTATGGAAACAATCACTTCCCCATATATGTAATCATATTCATGCAGTGAATTTAGGGTTTTCCAGTTTTTCCCCCTTTAAGAAAATCTATTCGCAAATATTACAATATTTTTCTCTTTATTCAAAAAGGAATGATAGTAAAAAGGAATTTTTTTCCCACTTTAGCTCTTTGAAATACACTAAAAGTGAGCCTCTGTCCCCACTTCTTAATCTGTGCATGACTGTGGGCTCACATAAACACTAATGCCATGAAGGCCGGATAAGACTTTCAACTGACCATTTTTTTTTCCAGTTTTTGATCAGACCTGCAAAGCTATTGGCTTATCTGATGGATATGACAGAACATACAATTTATTACACTATGCAAAGGTCACACCTAAATTCTTTTACACACATCTTTTACACAGTTGAAGGCTGCAAATTTGGAGCTAATTGGATGTATACAGCTTGAACATATCTCCTCACTCTCCCTTCTCTGGACAAATAGTCACAAATCAGATTAATTTGAACCTCCATGCTTTTAGGCTCAGAATCATGGATTAGAAAGTTTCCCTAATCTGTGAATAATTATTGGTTTTACAATGGAAATGGGTCACTTGCATGTCTGTTATTTGGGATGACTTATCTACAATTCATTGTTTTTGTTCAGTTTTAAGGCTTAAAATTTTAAGTTCAAATTAATCATGAACATGATTGTACACAACTATATACAGTAGTTCCTATGGGTTGAGTTTTTTTACCTCTAAGAGCACTTTTTTGCACACAATGGGCTAAACGGCCAGGTCACAAGGACCCCGAGGGCTCAGAGAAGGTTGGGGAGAGGGAACACACTGGAGACTGTTTGGGAGACAGATGGTAGTCCCCTGTCAGAGCCATCCAGCGGGTTTTTTGATGTGCACAGGATATGGTTCTCCCATACACAGAGCCATGGCTTAATGTCCCATCTGACGGACAGTAGTCTTTTCAAGCCCATCGGTGTCCCCTATTGACTGAGAGCAGGGTGGGGAGTTTTGTGGAAATCTCAACACTGGCCCAGGTGGCACTCAAACCTTGGAACTGCAGATTACGAGTCTGGGGTCCTACCGACAGCCACTCCCACCAGTTCTTGTGGTTTTCATTAATATCAAAAAGTACACATATCATAGACTTTTGGTCATGGCTGCTGCTTCCTGTGCCACATTCCAAGAAATTCTCAAAAAAAAAACACTGGAGAAAGGGGTTAATGACATCTCTTGCTATTTCCCCTCTATTATAGGGGCAGGGGTGGCTCAGTCGGTAGTACACCAGGCTCGTAATCTGTAGTTCCCAGGTTCGAGTCCCAACTGGGTCAGCGTTGGGATTTATCTCTGCAAAATTCCCCGCCCTGCCCACGGTCAGTAGGGGACACCGATGGGCTTGAAAAGGCTGCCATCCATCAGATGGGACATTAAGCCATGGCCCCGTGTACGGGAGAGACATACCCTGTGCACATTAAAGAACACGCTGGATGGCCTTGACGGGAGGCTACCATCTGTATCCCAACAGTTGTTCCAGTGGGTCCCCTCCCCCAACCTTCTCTGAGCCTTCGGGGTTCTTGTGACCTGGCCATTTAGCCCATGGTGTGCAAAAAAAGTGCCGCTTAGAGGTAAAACAACCCAACCCGTTTTTGCTGTCCTGCCATTTTGTGGGGTACTCATATGGAACAGCTCTTTTAGAATTGTAAATGTTAGTTAATTCTGGATTTTTCTGAAAATAAAATATTTAGCAAAAATAGATGACTAGTTATATTTTAATAAGGATTTTTTACAGTTATATAGTAAAAAAATGGAATCCAGCAATGCAAGTAAAAATGAAAAAAAAAACTAATTTGGTAAAAATAACTATACTGCATATGAATAGAAAGGTTATATATTTTGTAATAACAAGAAAATAATTGTTTTGATTCAAGCAAGAAATTTCTGTTTTGTAATTTTTTTTCTTTGATATACTTTGAGAAATGTCAAGGCATTCATTAATTGATTAATTATTTGAAAAAAGTGTATAATTTTGCAATTTTCGAAATTTTTCTATGATAGAGAGTGCAATTTACAGCTTTTGCAAGATTTGGAAAGTGTGAATTGTATTATTTCATCAATACCTATCCATCCCAAAAAGTATTTTGAATTTATCTCTAAAAACAAAAACAAGTTGGATGTCTATAGATAGACAGGTAACAAAGTGAAAACATTATCTTGTTTTTTTAAAGCAAGAAAAAATAGTTTAACAAGAAATCAGTAAAAAAAAAATCATGAAAAAAAAAAAGACTTCCAGTATTTCCCAACACAATTCAAATTTGTATCCATACAGGCTGACATACAGACTGAAAGTTTTGAACCAAAACCAGGCGTAGATACTTGCCTACAATGCTTCTATCATGTTGATGATCACAAGATAAAAAAAAATAGATTTTTCCCAGTATATTTTTTCTGTAAAATTTATTCAATAATAGATAAAAAAAATTAGAAACATTAAAATAATTTTAAATTGCAAAATATAGTAAAATGAAGCTTACAGCTGTATTTTTGTGCAAATCACTGAAATTCCCTAATAATAAAAAATGTTCCCTTGGCATCTGACTTCATTTGATTGAAAATACAGATGGGCAGACAAATAAAAAAATAAATACCCCCTCAAGCAGCTGCTTGCCACAGAGGTCTGACAGGAGCCTGTCAGTTTATATGCCACAGTAGAAGATCTGAGAGGATGGCAGGGCCTCAGCAGAAAAATGACACGAACAGCCATGCCTTACCCGGGGCTCGAACCCAGGTCCCGTAGATCAGTAGCAAAGTGCACTAACCACTCGGCCACGGGACAGCAGACAACTGTTTAGTAAACAACAGAATTAATTCACTGGAACCCTTTGTCAGCTAGTGGGGAAGTGTGGTAAAAATAAACACCACTGTTGGCATTAACATCATCTGGAGTGTGGCAGTTTGAAGAAGAGCAAGGTTTTTTGCATCAAGTTGAGGAATAATTTAAAAAAAAAAATAGCATTATTTAGAAGTTCTGAAATGTCTCTATTTTTAATATATATACACAGTCGTATCAGAATAATATGACCACCTACCATAGTATACGTATGGTAAGTGGTCATATTATTCTGATACGACTGTGTATGTAAAAAAACTAACTCAGTGTCCAATATCTAAATATATATACACACTTTTCACTGATACTAGCACAGAAGTTGTTAAATGTTCATATGAAAATAATGCCCTTAGGAGCATAAGAAGATGAATTTATTTCATGATGTCCATAGATAGACAGACAGGTTAAAGGTTACAGAATAAAACGGCACTTCCACATCATACAAGAGGATATCACGAACTAATCAGAACAGAACTTACTGTAAATATTCATAATAGTTGATAAATAATCATGATTCTGAATATATACTAGGCTCTTGATTTACTCTAGGGTTAGGTTACTGGAGATGCTGGCATATATCAAATTGACATAAATGAAACCTAAATTAAAATGTATTTCAATGAGATGCATTTAAGGTGTATGAATATTGAGATTCTTTTTCATATAATAATACGAAAAATTTAATATTTTAAACATAAGCATTACATGCCTGTATAACATAAACTGGTAGGCATTACTGATAAGAAGGTCCTGATTATGGATTGTCAGAGTCAACTGAATCATCTTCTGCCATCTTTGGATCATTTAAAAGCTTTTCAGATTTCTTTTTAAAATAAGAAATGAGGATAGTTTGCATTGTTTGATGCCTGCATTCCTGCAAAACATGGTAGTATGGCTGCAACACTGCATTGATCCTCTTCTAATAGAACAGAGGTCCCTCTTCTAATAGAGCTTTGTTCCCAGTTAGGATCGATGTCACCTAGCCTCTGTAAGTACCTATCAATCCCAGCCAGAATTTCCTGCAAGTCATATATTTTATTGACCGTAAAACAGGCTCTTCTTATTCATGCTGCTGCTGTTCCTGAGTCAGCTATGCAGCCAAATCTTCCAGTTCCTCAAGTTAAAGAGGTCGGTTTATTTTCATCACAGTAGTGATATACCATTGGACAAAAATGATCTGTATACCAGTCTGTGAAGACATCTTGTGTCACCCAAGCCCTTCTGTTTGAAATCCAAATGATTGGTAAATTTGCTTTAAAGAGCTCCTTCATTACCCCAGTATTTTAGAGTGATAGACAACCAGTGGCTTCAGTTTTACAGTTCCTGAAGCATTTCTGCAAAGAAGAAGAGCTAAACAGTCGTTGGCTGATTTAAGTCCAGAAGCTATGGGAGATGAACATTCTTTAAGGCATCTTTTTCTAATAAAAGCAGGTCTTGGCCACATTATAAACAAGGTCATGGGGATATTCCCCTTCCTGTATGAGTCACTTGAAGTGTTCAGGATATGATCTTACTGCATCAGCACTAGCAGCTTCACCTGTTATTTTTATAATGTAAATTTTAGTTTGCTGCTTGAAATTAGCGAAACAACTTTTGCTTGCTATGAAAGTTTATTGGCTGCCTTCCTTTTCTTTTATCTCATTAAACAAACTCTTTGCTTTATCACAAATAACACTTTGTGTGAGAGGGGAGGGGTGGCTCGGTCGGTAGCGTGCCAATCTTGTAATCTGCAGTTCCCAGGTTCGAGTCCCAGCTGGGTCAGTGTTGAGATTTATCTCTGAAAAACTCCCCGTCCTGCCCACGGTCTGTAGGGGACATCAATGGGCTTGGAAAGGTCGCCGTCTGTCGGATGGGGCATTAAGCCATGGCCCCGTGTACAAGAGAGCCATACCCTGTGCATGTTAAAGAATACACTGGATGGCCTTGATGAGAGGCTACCATCTGTCTCCCAACAGCTTTTCAGTGGGTCCCCTCCCCCAACCTTCTCTGAGCCTTCGGGATCCTTGTGACCTGGCCATTTAGCCCATGGTGTGCAAAAAAGTGCCGCTCAGAGGTAAAACAACCCAAACAACTTTGTGTGAGAGGAATGTTTCTTTCATTTAACTTGTCAACCCACAATGAGAGTAACTCTTCCATTTTTCCACTCATATGACTTCATGAGTATCTAAGAGTTGTAGCAGTTTTCATTGTCTGTTTTTTTTTTCAGCATTTTTCACGATTGTTGTTACAGTGGAGGGGGCGATATGTAGCTCCCTACAAACTGTAGGACAGATTGCCCACACGTCATTCTTCTAATAACTTCTATCTTTTCTTCTAATGTTATAGATTTGCATGGCTCCAGTTTTATTTTTTATTTTAAAGAGCAAATTTCTAAAAATCCTAAGGCACAATGTTAAAGTACAGAATAAACTTTGATAATGTCACACAGATAATTATAAACATAATACAATATTCAAGTTCACAGAGTTTTAAAATAAACACACTATTATGTAAAGAGCCACTATCGAATGTAACATAATACCTGTCTTTAATCTGAGATACTGAGACAGTGCTCGGTTTGCCAGTAGTTATACTGTGACCTTTTGTCTAGATTCTAGAACCTTCAAGGCAGGTCAAGTCCACCACCCAGTAGCACTGTGCAGTGACTTTTTTTTGGTGATGGCAGCACGGAATAAAAATTTTCTGAATTTTTGAGGGAAACTAAGGAAATTATTGGAAAATTCTTACTGGTGGATATTCAAATCAGCATAATTGAAACCATTGTAAATCAAGGGTCTACTGTATTTATATATCCATCACCAAATTAAAGTTGATGTTCAGAAGATTACCCAAGAAATTATATCATTTAAATTGCAGAAGAAGAACATAATGAATGCACAAATTGAAGTATCATATGGCAATTGTGATATATCATTTAGCAGATACACATATTTTAATGCTGATTGTTGTCATTAAAATTATCTCAATACGTTTGAATGGGTAGTAATTAGATTTATATAACTTGATTTAATTATCACCTGCTTGAGTTTGAAATAAAATATTATATTGTGGAAATTGTTGTAATAAAATTTGCCATGCTGCAGGAATAATTAGGGATGTCAGTATTGCAACAATATTTGCTATTAGGATAGATTATCAAGTTTTCAGTATATTTTAGTTTAAATATTGCATTTGGTGAAGTAATGATGAAAGCTTTATCAAAGTTGGGTTTTGCTTCATTTATTTATTACTTCATTGGCAAGAGCAGTAAAAGGTTTATGTCATTTTGATGTTCCTCTATTCTTTTTTGCAAAGATCTTGTTGTAATACCTATATAGTTTGAGAAGGCATTGTTATAATTTGTTGGTATAAGGTAAACTCCACCATTAATAGGGTCCAAATTTCAGCTGCTCTTATCTGGCTATCACAAATCTCTTTCTCTGAGCAAAAATTACGAGAAAGGTGTTTAAGACAGGTGCTTCCCAAATTCTTTTTAAATGCGTCATTGAGCAGAGTCACTGAAGGGCTTTGTTTGTTGACCATAAAAGTAAATTGTTCATCTATCTGTTACACACAAATTTCTAAGTATATCTTATAAAGGAAAAAAAAATCTGAAATATATCAACACAAAAAGTGAAAATAGTGGAATTATTTTTTCCATTATTTGTTATGTTTTATCATTATAAATGGGGGGTGGAGTGCTCAGTCGGTAGCACGCCAGGCTCGTAATCTGTAGTTCCCAGGTTTGAGTCCCAGCTGGGTCAACGTTGAGATTTATCTCCGCAAAATTTCCTGCCCTGCCCACGGTCAGTAGGGGACACCAATGGGCTTCGAAAGGATGCTGTCGGATGGGACATTAAGTCATGGCCCCGTGTGTGGGAGAGCCATACCCTGTGCACGTTAAAGAACATGCTGGATGGCCTTGACGGGATCTGTCTCCCAACAGCTGTTCCAGTGGGTCCCCCAACTTTCTCTGAGCCTTGGGGTCCATGTGACTTGGCCATTTAGCCCATGGTGTGCAAAAAAATGCCGCTTAGAGGTAAAACAACCCAACCCAAAATCATTATAAATAAATTGAAATTCCATTAATGTTATTCATACCATTATTCAAAAATTATTTAGTTTTACATTTTTTTGTTATATTACAATAACATTTTCCAACACTGGTTAGAAAATAATTTACTAATGTTCTAATATATTTTTGTTTGACAATATCATTTATTAGATTAAAACATGTATTTCAGTTTAATTCTTTGTTTAAATCTATTGTTTTTGTTTTCTGGGTATTTTCCATTTTCAGCAACTGAGAAATGTAAATATGGTTAGTATCAAATGAAGGAAAAGTGTGTGTGTGGAGGAGGGGGGGGGGGGTCATGTCAGGTTTCAGCAGTACAAGTAAATAAAATTTACAAAGTATGCATTTCAAAAATATTTTATGGAAAGAAATGTAACTTGAGGATCTCTTCAACTTTGAGTAACCAAGATTTTACTGTATAGCGTTACTGAAATGCTGTGATACTAACTACTGTGTCGGTTTTAATATTTTTATAAATAATAACATAATGTTCAAAGTAAATTGAACAAAATATTATAAATCTGCCAGTAATTGCAGAGGTGATATCTTGCAATGAAAAAATTATCATGAAAACATTTTTCCAAAAAAAAAAACTTTTAATTATTTTCATAAGTTTGTTTTTTTAACATATCAGTTTATAGTTAATAAGAATATTTAGTAAATATGTATACCATAATTATAACAATATTTAGTTTTTTTTTTACATTAGTAATATAAAAGGATTTATTTCACAATATCACTGTTTAAGAGAGAGTTGTCTCCTATGTTGCAGCTTGAAATGCAAAAATGAATCAGTGGTAATAGTTTGTTTAAATATAACTCTAAGCTTTTAACTGTACAATATGTAAAATGACTATTACCACCAATTCGTTTTTGCATCTCAAGCTGCAGCACAGGAGACAAACTCTCCTAAATAGTATTATTGCTCACTGTGTTCATTCGTAATGATTTAAACAGTAATAATTATATCATATTTCATATATATATGACAAAAAATACATATTTTATAATTGTAAAATATAGAATTAATATTGCTGTAATTAAATAACTATTTGCTAAAGCTCTTTTAGTAAAGTGTTTCAATCAATGTTAATTTTTTTGCGAAATAATACAATATCACACTAAACACGCTTCTGCACTGTAGATTTTCTTTCCTTTTTGGTAAACAATTCAACCAATATGAAACATCCAGATGATTGGATATCTCACAAACTTTTATTTATTTGTATCTCCCTTCTTCCTCAGATATTTTAATGCATGAAAAATGCATATCTTTATAAATTTTAAAATTTTAATACAGTTTATGCATTTTTTGCATAAAATATATTAGTAATTTAAAATATTATCTGCATTCTTTTTTATTGCTATTTTAATCTGACTTTTGCTTCAATTTTTTTCTTGTATTAAAAATGTTCTTACTCACCGACTAATATTGCTTTTCCTGTATCATCATTTAAGTAAGGCTGTATATTATTTTAATGTGATGCATTTTTGTAATGCTTACATTTCTCTGTTACATTTTAAAGCATCCTGGATACTGTAACAAAGGGCTTACCCTAGTGTTTGAATACATCTCATCATATTACACATATAAAACATTAAGATGTACAGAAAAAAAACAAGCTTTGCAAACATGAAATTATTGATTTCATGTTCAAGTATGTTTACTCTGTATAATTTCTGTTAGAGATTATCACTTGGCTTTTGATTCAGAGAAGACAAAAGTTATGAATTTCTACAGACACAAATGATGTAAGAAAACTTTTACCAGGATTTCAAAAGCCTTGAAAAAAGTATTAAATTTGGTGGTAAAAAGTGTAACTTGTTTTGTAGAAATAAGTCTAGTAAATAGTAAGAATGCCTATTGGCAACAGGCTTTATTTAAATTCTGACATTGGAAGAGAAATTTTTTTTTACCAAAATTAATAATTAATAATGTGGTACAACAAGAAGATATTGCATTTATTATACAAAATTCTTCACTTTTTTAATTAGTACAGGGATACTGGATGAAAGCTACTACTATATTGCATATTCAAGTTATCAGCTGACTCTAGATTATCCACAGATATTAAAGAAATTGCATTTTATGAATATGAAGTTATATATGTATTGTTTATGCTTTCTAAGCTATCAGTCATGCCACCTGTGCTACCAAATATCAGTTACATAAGCAGTATAATAATAGCATAAGTGAATTCTTCATCTCCTATATTTTGGCTTTTTAGTAACTCTGAAAAATTTTTCTCTATCCGTTGTGGGACATGGGGCTTGGCCTCAATTGGTAGTACACCAGGCTTGTAATGTGTAATTCCTAGGCTCAAGTCCCTCCCTTGCTTGCATTGAGATTTTTCTCTGCTACACCCCCATTGTGCTCTCAGTGAGAAAATGGACACTGATGGTATTGAAAAGGCTGCTGTCTATCAGATGGGACATAAGGCCTTGGTCCCCTGTGCACACTGGATGGCCTTGACACGAGGGCTACCATTTGACTCCTAACACTGTCTGGTGGGTCCCCTTCCCCTAACCTTCTCTGAGCTTTTTTTTTTTTGGAGGGCGGGTCTTTGTGGCCTGGCCATTTAGCCCATTTTGCAGAAAATAAATGTCACTCAAGGGTAAAACAACCCAACCCATCTACCTATTTACAATTTAGTCAATAAAATATCTGTGAATGTTCAGTTTAAAGCAGTGTAATTTTGGTTTGCATGCTGTTGGATATTTCATTCTGTTACGACATCTAATGGATAAAAAATTATTCCAATTACGAGTTTCAAACTATTATATTTCGACTAATGCAAAGTTTCCTTAATCCAAAAGAAGAAATTTAGAAAAAATCTAGTGATGATATGTAACATAATGTATGTAGGCCCAAATCTTCAAAGTAAGGTAATTTGTGAATGGTGTACAGTAGCAAAGTGACAATGCAATCAAATGGCAAATGATGAGTCAGCTGAAACTATGTAGAAGAATAACATAATCCTCTGGCAAATATGGGATGCATGTTTTCAAAGTGAATGAAGTTTATTTTCCACCTGAAGGAACCTTTAACAGTGAATTGGAACTAATGGATAACTATGGACTGCATGTAGTAATATTTTATTAGTACCTATTCCACAAAAAATTTGTCATTTATCTCTTAAAATAAAAAAATAAATCTGTCTTCCCACCCACCTCTGGGGGTAAATCATTGCTGTCATGCAGAGCTGCAAACTACTCCATTTTTTTTTTTCAGATTTTCTCCGATTTTTTTTTTTTAAATCTAAAAAAGCATTGAAAATCTGATTTTTAGGGGTTTTCCAGTTTACCTTATGAAAATCTGTTCCCAAATTTTACAGTATTTTTGCTCTTTTCCCAAAAGAAGAATGTTAATGAAAGGGATGAATTGTTTCTGATTTATCTCTTTACTGTAGTAATGGTACAGCTGTTTCCCCACTCCCTAAGCTTTGCTTTTTTGTGGGGCTCACATGCACATCAATCAGAAAAAAATCTCTTTAAGACTTCAGCAGACCATTTTCAGACAAAACACATGGCAAAGTCCATACCTAAATTCTTTTACAAAGTTAAAGGTCTTAGATTGTTTCTAAATGGGTGTTTATTGAACCTATACCCAATTCTTCTGGCTCTGGCCATTTAAAGGTTTAAATGGATTACTTAGAATCAGAAACTTCAGACTGAAGGAGATAAAAGATTAGAAGACTTCCCTGATCTGTGGGCCATGATTGACATTGCAACTTGAATGGGTCTCATGCATGTCTTTTGTTATCTGGGTTGGGCTAATGTGTTGATAAGGGATTAAAACTTTTCTTTCACTAGAGTTTAGTCAAGTTGACAGCTGGATATTGCTCTGAACTTTTGATTGCTTGATCAAAGCTTTTCACTTTGGTTTTAGCACTGTAGCAGTACTGTCTGTTCTACCTCTGCATTTTGTCATTTGCTGTTGTGGTGTAAACAGTTTCATTACTAGTTTTGTGTAAAATTTTTTACTATGCCTTAAAAAAGGGGTGCACAATCAGAAATATTTTGGCAAAATATTCCAGAGAATTTGAATTTGTGAAATCATTGAATAAAGGAGAAACTTTTGCTTTTGAAAATTCTGGAACTATGATATTAGCATCGACATGGTGGCCAGAGAGATAATTTACTACATAACAAGATGATGAAACACATTTTAAATTACACTGAGGCTAAGAATCTGCCTAGATTGGATCAGTTTTTAAACTGTGATGACAATCAGCAAATCAATGCTGAGATCTTATTTACAACATTTTAGTTGCAGCACAACATCCTGTTATCAGCTGCCAATCATGCTAGCAAGCTGTTTGCCTCAATGTTTCCGAATTCGCCTGCAGTGAGGAAGAGTATGCATTCAGTTGGACCAAAACAAATTTTATTTTTCAAGAACTTGTTGCCAGTTATTTAGGAAAAGTTATAAGTGCTATAAAGACTTCTTTTTCTGTTGCAACTGATGGCAGCAACAATTCTGATAATAAATTGTTTCCTGTGGTGGTAATTTACTATGATGTCAAGTTAGTAAAGTGCAGCCTTTTATTGTTGCTGTGCTTGGAGGGTGATGCAACAGGGAAAAATATTGCCACCTTAATGTTTTCTGAGCTCAAGCATATGGTCATTTTGTGGTCGAATTGTGTGTCAGTCTTTTGACAATGCTCCTATCATGTTTGGTAAGAAGAAAGGAATAAATATTAGAATAGTAAACACAAACTGCATTTAGCTAATTCTTAACTCTGCTCAAGAAAAAAAAAATCCATCAATATAAATAAAAAAAAATATTTATTGAAATTGAACTCACCAAAGTCAAGAACAAAATATAGATCAAATACAGATACATCAAGTTCCTACACTGAGCTGAGCCTATTTGCTCCCTGCTCCATTACTAGCCAACTCTCTTCTGTACCTTAAGACAAATGCTGGTATGTGCATGCAAATGCTTCAACAAGCCAATTCCCATAACTAATCATGCATCAGAAAGGATGCAAGTGATTGTGATCTTGGCACTCACGGTGCCACAGCGGTTAACAGCAATAATCGAAATAAGTTGATGGTTGTCAATTCAGAGCTGCTCAAAAGGAGAAAGGAAAAAGGTAAGGCCCCAAATAATAATTATAATGCAAATAATTCTCCCTTTTGTTCAGTAGCCAAGGAGACTAACCACTCAGCCATGGAATGGCTTTTGGTCTATTAGGTTCCTTTTGAAAAAAATTTTATTTGCATTGCTAGATGCTTTTTTTTTTTACTAACTTGACTCTAAAAAAGAACACCCCTTTTAACATGAAATTGTATTTTTTTTTCAATATTTTATTTCATTAAATTCACAGTTAAATGCTGATTATTTTGGCATATGGCATAATTCTTTTCATTAGTTATTTGGCAAAAAAATGCTGAAGTTAATTTTTTTAGGGCTGGCTTTTATGCTAAGTGGATAATAATCATAGTAAGTGGAAAAAAGACAGTTCTAGCATGTTTCTGGAAAGATATGGGTTCGAATCCCGTATGTCAGCAAAAGTTTTCTCCACAAAACATTTATTGATATTATAGTAATTTTAATATGAATTTTTCATAATGATATAGGGGGAAATTAATTGAACTATTTGATTATAACTTAATTTTAGAAAACATGATGAATAATAAAAAAATAATAATAATTACCCCCCCCCCCCCCTCAAGCAGCTGCTTGCCACAGAGAAGATTTGTGAGAAAGCCAAGACTTCAGCAGGAAGACAACACATATATCTATCCCTTATCCGAGGCTTGAACTCAGGTCCTTTTGATCAGTAGCCAAGTGCACTAAAAAGAGTTAAATTTCATATTAATTAAAAAGAAATTTCTCCCATAATAATGTAATATTTAACTGACATATGATTTTTATTTCTTTTTGTAATTCTTTTCAGTATGGTATATTTTTGAAGTACAGATTAGTGTTATATAAGGTGACTTGGATTGTTCACACATGGGATTTTCTGCTCTGTTAATGAAATTGGAAGAACACTTTCTTGGCTTTTTTTTTACTGAACATTTTGCAATTTTTCTTTGAGTATTGGATTTTGGGGCTTGGATAAGTACCAAAAAGTTAGTGCACTAAGTCTAAACAAAGTCAATATCCTGAGAGCGGCACAGCAAGGATATTGAGGGGTAAAATATTTTTAAAATATTCAGTACAAACTGAAAAAACTAATAATTGTTTTTAAAAAAATAAAAGTTATTTTATTTATTTTTGTGGGGAGACCCCTTAGTGTAGCAGTAGAGAAGGAAGGAAGGGAAATTTTGACCCTTATCGAAATTTCCCTTCCAACCACAGGAGGATTGATTTTAATGCAAAAGCTTTTAGCTTCTGTAGCCGTCCTGTGGCCGAGTGGTTAGCGCGCTTGGCTACTGATCTGCGGGACCTGGGTTTGAGCCCTGGGTAAGGCATGGCTGTTTGTGTCGTTTTTCTGCTGTGGTCCTACCATCCTCTCAGACCTTCTACTGTGGCATATAAACTGACAGGCTACTGTCAGACCTCTGTGGCAAGCAGCTGCTTGAGGGGGTATTTATTTTATTTTTTTTTATTATACAAGATCATATTTGTTTTTAGAAAACAATATAAAATCAGTTTTTTGACTGAAAATGAAGAAGTAATAAAAATAAAATTACTCGTAACTTAATGTGATATTTAAAAAAAAAATCGGTATCAAAACGTAAGCCAGCCATCGTCATAGCCAGCAGTGTATCATAACTCTGAAAGATTAATAGCAACATATAAAGATACAGGAATAAAATCAATAAATCAATAGAAATAAGGACAAAACAAATTGTAAGCCAGCCATTGTCATAACAGCAATGTGGCATAACTCCTAAAGATAGATAATGGCATATAAATCTACAGTAATAAAATCAAGTAGATCTATAGAAATAAAAACCAAAGGTTTAATTATAAAAGTACAAATAAAATACTAACTGAATCGAAAAGTTATCTAATGTTGATCATGCTTAAAGGTAGTACATAGTGCCTGTATTTGTTAGTACAGTGAAATCTTGGTATAATGAACAGCAAAATAACGAAATATTCAGCATAACAAAAAAAAAATATTCTGACCCAAGCCAATTTACTATGTATCTCTATGTAAAAAAGTTTCATTTTACCTTCATTTTAATTATTACCATTATAACAAAATTTGTAGAAAGAAAATTCATAAATGTATTGTACAATGTGCATTTTTTTTTTATGTACTTTGATTTTTAGCATCTAGCAACACTGCAATGAATTAATAAATGCTGTTAAAAACCAATCACATTGTATTGTATATTGCCCGGCACTCATTTTTTCCAATCTCACTGTGTTTGCACTGATGCTCACTACTTTTTTACATGACATAATACTTTAAAGTAGCTTTGCCATATTTTCCTAGCATAAAAGCAGAGTTTCAAACTTTGAGATCTACACGATTCTACTTTTATTGTACACTGAAGTGCCATTGGAATTAGGGATAGTAACATAGTGAATCCCCTCTGGCCCTTATAACGGCTGCCACACGATGAGGCAGAAATCCACAAGCTTGTGTAAATGTTCCACAGGTATGGCGACCCAAGAACTGCACAATTCTCGTAAGGTCGTTGTTGATGGGACACGGGCCCGAACACTCTGCTCAATGGTATCCCAAAGATTTTCGATGGGATTTAAATCTGGGCTTATAGGTGGCCAATTCATTATTTCAAAGTCAGCAGAAAGCTCCTGCAACCATGCAGTAGCCAACCTGGACTTGTGAGATGAACAGTTGTCTTGCTGGTAGATGCCATCTCCATTGGGATGCATGATGGCCATAAATGGATGTAAATGGCCACCATGAGTTCTACATACTGGGATGCATTGAGAGTCATCGGTACACGTATCAAAGGTCCCACAGAAGTCCAACTGAAGACACCCCAGGGCATCACTGAGCCACCACCAGCTTGTACTGTTCCGACTTGACATGCAGGATCCGCGGCTTCATAGGGTTTGGTGCAATACCCTTCTCCCATTGGCGTGATGAAGTTTAAATCGGGATTCATCACTCCAGGATATCCGTTGCCAATTTTCGATGGTCCGGTTTCGATGTTCTTTACCCCAGGCAAGGCATTGAGCCCGGTGTCGTTCCATTAGAAGTGGGACTCTCGTAGGTTGGCAGCTCCCGAAGCTGAGACGATGAAGTGATCATTGCATGGTCTGTGCACTGACTTCCCAGCTGGAATCCACATTCAGATGGGAGGTGATTTCAGATAATGTTTGCTCCTATCGGTCTCTACAATGCAGGTCAAACAGCAAAGCCCACTATCATTCAAGGCTGGTTGTCCTTTGCAGTTTGTCTGAGTACTTGTTTTTTTTTGCTGGAATTTTCATATTCCCAGAACACTCTTGAAACTGTCGTATGCGAAAATTCGAGTTTGTTGACAATTTTGGAGATCGAGTGTCCCATCTGTCGAGCACCTACGATCTGCCCTCTGTCAAATGTATCCAAATCCTGTGCCTTTCACATTACACTTCTCACGGCGAATGCTTGGGGAAGCCAAAGCTGAGAGCTATATATGATGAGAGTTTCAGCCACGCATGCGCGCAAATGTGGGACTTGCAGTACTGAATTTGTATAATGTCTCCTATCCCTAATTCAATGGCACTTCAGTGTAAGTAATGGTAGTGTCAGTGAAAAGTTAATTAAAGCAATTCCAATCCATGCATTTTATCATTTGTTCAGTTTAAGTTATCATTATGTTTCTTCGTTATACAATTGTTTCAGTTAAGTTTGTTAATTAGTTTAGTTTCATTAGTGGACATTATTGGTGAATCTTTGCTGTTTCATAATGACATGAAAGACATTCTAGACAATGTGTTGGATAGTTGTGAATTCATTTAAAAATTCACAGAGAGAGATGCATGTTGGAACAGCCAGTTAAAAAATTATTAACTTTTTTAAGAAGTAAACTCTAATACATGGTAAATTTCGTACATAGTATTATTTTGTAGTATTCAACTCTCATAGCATGTTTTTTATCGCATTTAAGTATAACAAAATTTCAATATACTGAATATATTTTGGTCATCCACTTGATTTCATTATACCAACCATTTACTTGTACTAAATAACAGGCTCCAGCCTTGTGAGCAACTTGCCTTTTCCACTTTCTGTGTTTCTAAACTCTGTACTTACTGTCATTCTACATTATGAACTTGTGACTATCAACTATCACTTTGCAAGAGCTCCCAGATATTCATGCCATAGTAAGTAAAACCTGTCATTTATAATTGTTGATGCTAGGTAGAAGCAGTTACATAGAGAATTAAAGATATTGTTAAATTAATTCATTACTATGTTAAAAATGAAAGTGTTTCTATGTCTAGCCAGTGATTTTTGGAAGTGGCTAAGTGCTGTGCAGGATATAGCATAAAAAAAAATGCCAAGTTTGAAGAATTTGTGTCTAAGTGGGAAACATTTCTGAGAGCTACTCAGAGAAAATTGATGAAAGGTGCAATAAATGAGCAACTGAAGTTGATTGTGATGAAGCAGTTCCTCCAAAAACAACAGATGGAACACCAGTATCTGGCAAATGATGCTGAATTAAGAAAAACATTTTTACGAGAAATTAGATTTCTGTAATATTTTCATTTTCTTCTGATTTGGTTGTTTTACCTCTGAGTGGCACTTTTTTGCACACAATGGGCTAAATGGTGAGATCACAAGGATCCCGAAGGCTCAGAGAAGGTTGGGAGAGGGGACCCACTGGAATAGCTGTTGGGAGACAGATGGTAGCCTCCCATCAAGGCCATTCAGCGTGTTCTTTAAAATGCACAGGGTATGGCTCTCCTGCATACGGGGCCACGACTTAACATCCCATCCGACAGACAGTGGCCTTTCCAAGCCCATTGGTGTCCCCTACTGACTGTGGGCAGGGCAAGGAGTTTTATGGAGATAAATCTCAATGCTGACCCAGCTAGGACTTGAACCTGGAACAAAAGTATTTTAACCATTAATTATTTAACAGCTTCAATGACCTGGCAGATTTTCGAAATTTGGTAAAAAGTAACCTTATTCTGCATATCAAAATTTCCTGCCTCAGAAAATTCTCCCTCAAAAAACATTTCATTAGCTACTAGATGAAGCATCTTTCCATCCTCCTGTGGAAAAACTAACAGTGAAAAATAGTGATGTCACTGTATTTATCTCCTATCAAATGCTACATCTTTAGTACAACCTATGAACCAGGGTTAATTGAGACCATTAAATATTGTATAGGAAGTACTTGTGAATTTTCATAACATTCACCCCTCATCAGTGTAAAATGCAGGTGCAAAACACACTGCTACAGAAGCCATTGTGAAAATGCAACTCATGAATGAAAATCAGCTGGTGAAAGGGCCTGTACTTGCCTTACATTATGTGGGTAGAGTTTGACCTTATGATAAATTATCTGTACAGCTGACAGTGAAACACCTGTCTGCTACTGCTATCTTCCTGTGCTAGTCCTGAGATCCTCCATGATCCCCCCCCCCCCCCCAATCTGCAGTAACAAGCAAAAACGATCCTGTCTCTTGAAGATGCTGATGGATGGCTGCAAAATTATCTGTGGCTGAGCATTGTCGGTATGGAAAAGCTATCCTGTAGAGATGCTGAGCTTCACTGCAGTTTCTGTTCGCTTGTCCATAAATGAAACGAGTGTCTGCCATTTCAGTATTGGAGAACTGATTGATTATTCATAACACATGAATTAACAATAACAACAAGACTACTGATTCACTTACATGTAACTTCAGAATAACTGATTAGAACAACAACTGCCAATAGACTTTATGTAGCATTACCTCACCCAAGAGTGGTGGGATTTTGTCCAACATTTGCTATGCCATCAGACGTGCAAATTTATTTAGCATTGTAGTTTTTGACAGGCTTCTTTACTTGCACTTTCAAAATGTGTTATAACTCGAAATGGAAGTATTTGTGGCCCACTGTTCATAGGAATCTTTTTCATCACTATGTGCAGTAGAATACATTCCCAAAGTTTGACTAGACCTTTTGGAAACACCCTGTACATGTACATACATGTGTAATTTCCTTTTTAACTTGCATGAAAATGCCTCTAAATAAAATATAATTTGGATTAACCATGTTTTTGATTGATCCAGGCACAGTTTCACCCAATTATCACAGATAATTGGTGTTGTACTGTATTATATGCTTTATGTTTTGGGAAAAGGATAAAGAAATTGAATTAAGAAATTAAGTTTTTAAACTTTTGGTAATTTTTTGTTTATAATATTTAATACAAATTTTGCATTCATTAATTTACAAAACGTACCTTGAATGTTCACCTGCAGAAAAAAAATATTGGCATCCAGTGGAAAAAGGTAAACCAAAACATGGCGAGAAATCAGTAATGTCATTAGGGACTGCCTGTGATTTTTCTACATCAGCACTGAAAAATGTGTTGCTGAAATGGCAGAATCCTTCTTTTGCTTATATAGTGGGAACATTCAAGGTCAACTAGATGAAAGGATGTACAGATGCTGGAGAATTCATTTGGGGCCATCCAGAAATGCATATGGATAAGCCAAAAGATCAGTGTAAGCAACTCTTGGGTTAAGATAACTAAGTTTTGTATTAGATGTAATGTTAATATAATGTTTCTAAACATATAATTAGCCAAACTCTTGACAAACATATTTTGGATTTTTCACTTATTTTGAGAAAGTTCTTTGAAGCTGTGTTTGTTTAATCGATATTAAATATTTTCAATATAATTTTATAGAGCTAGTTCAAAACTGTTTTCTCTTAAAGCAATCATAGCATTTTTTATGTCTTTCATTCCAGGTATGAAATCTCTGATGAAGAAGATATCATAACACCACAACGATACAAAGCTGTAACAGTGAGTATGAGGAGCAGCTCTGAAGATGAAGCAGTAACTGGTTAGGGAATTGTTCAGTATATTATTGGTATTGCTATTAAAGTATATTACCATAAAGACTGATACTGCAAACTATTGTGTATAGAGTACTCAGGGAATTTATGGGATGCTAAGCTGATGTCCTACTAACAACCATTATCAGTCAAAATAATATCTTTTAGACATTTATCAAAAGTATTCTGATACATTACCTTAGGTAGTTCATTGGTCCATATTTCGTTGTTTTGATAACTAATGCATTCTTTAAGAATGATTCTACTTAAGTATTTATATACCTTCAGGGTAGCCCCACCTAAATATAAGACGGGTATTTTTCAACTGATCCCCTTGAGGTGAATGTTGTGCTGTAATTTTAATGTTGCTGTGTAATTGTATGTTAATATTACCTGTTTTAAATATTGTTTGTAAAAATAAATCAGTTATGTATTATAACATTATTCCACAAATGCTCATATGTGTTCATACTAATTTCCATGTAACTGATGGTTGATGAAAAATTATCTTAAAACAATTACTATGGAGAGCTCCAGTGGTTTGAGGTTGTAGACAAAACAATCAGGAGTTTGTATATATATATAGTTAACTAATAGCATGAGACTGGTGCTTTGTAATAGTGTACAAATTACATGTGTTCACTCTGTTATATCTGTATATTGTCTGATGTTGCCAATCCATAAAAGTTTTATGCTTATGTGATTTATGTTTTAATCCCATCTACAAATGGTAAACTCTGTTAATATTTTACTGCTTAAATGCAACTTTCTCATTTGTTAAAAATTTAAGCAAAATTTGTAGTGTTCAGAATAATTACAAATGTTTTAACTGAAATTAATAACAGGCAGCTACTCTTTGTTAAAAAATTCAAATACATGTCATGTTTGTAGGCATGGTATTAAAGGTTGTAATATGGCTGTTAGAAGAACTTAAAACTAATTATAGAAGTAGTCTGTAATGGTTTTTAATATATTTACAGTGCGTTGTTTCTTTATGTCAGTATATATTTTGAAACGAAATTTATTCATGCAACATGTGCCAAGTAATAAAGGATGAATTTCTGGATTGCAACTGAAAAAATAATTGCAAATTAAAAGGATGAGCAAACTCTTATTTTTATACATGTGTTTGCATACACATTGACATCTCTTTAAGCCAGTGGTTTTCAAACTGGATTCTACAAAGCATGGATGAAATAAACTGGATGCTGAGGCAGATCTCAGATTGCAATTCTCACACAGTACACCAAATTTCAAATTTTTATGCATATAAAAAACAATAGCCTTCTCACTGAGAAATAACATACAATAAATTTTATATTTACTCAATAAGGGTTATTTTTAATGTATTTTTTTTTATTTTACTGTCCCAATGGCTGAGTGGTACCATGCTTACCTATTATGAAAGGGACTTAAATTCAAACCCCAATTACACATCTTTCTGCTGAGATGTCACCTTCCTCACAGACCTTCTATATGGTGTATTAAACTAATAGGCTCCCAACAGAACTTTGTGACAAGCAGAGGCTTGAGGGGTATTTATTTTTTACTTTTCCATGTACATATTTATATATGTATTTATTACCTTTTCAAATATTTTTGGTTCCCTAAAAAAAAGGTTGTTTGAAAACAGGTGTCATTTCTGAAAAAGTTTGAAAAACCACTCCTAGACAAGAACCTAAAGAATATGTCATCACTGTGAAAAATATTTATTTTCAAACTGAGCAATTCAAAACTATATGTTTTACAGATAACTATCACATTTAATAAAATGCATGACAGGATTTTTTTGGATATATGTAAATGTATATATTATTTCCAGTTGTAATAGCATGCATATTAAGCTTTCCTTTAGATGATTAAGTTGCCCTTTTTTATTGTATTCATATAGACTTCCTGGTAAAATTATTATGAACACCTACCTAATATTTTATCATATATATCATGGTACAGTTCCCAAATTTCAAACATTCCACCATGCTTTTCTAGCTTTTCCAGGACTTCGTGATGACACAGAATACTTAGTAAAAAAATTGAATATTTTGTCATGTTTCATGGTACTTAACACAATCCAATGCTCATAATAACAAATGATTCAATGCTCATAATAATTTGGTCATGCAGTGTATCTTATGAATGAAAGAAATCAGACTAATGGTTTATTAATGACTAATAATTAGCTGAAAAAAATATGCTTTCTTAAATATTAGATAAAAAATATACCACAAAGTGGATTTTCAAATTCTTCTGAATTAATTTTTTCTTTTAAATGTAGTTATTCACAGTTATGAGAGATAATACCATGTATATTAGGTACCATACTCAGAGATGTGCTTTATTTTCACAGGTTGTAAAATATTTGTTCGTTTAATAAATCAGTCTGTCACAAAAGTGTTAAAGATATTTGATGAATAATTTGGTAAGTGTAAAAATATCTTTGCTTAATATTTTCAAAAATAAATGAAGCAAAAATTAGTGTTTGAGTGTAGTTGCTTCTTTGAGTCACTCTTAATATTGTTACTTTTTAGTAGTTTGGAGTGAATCCACCCACACCTTGTATAAGCAATAACTGTCACAAGCTTTCCTTTTTCTTTATTTCGATATAAAATCTTTAAATTGTCTGAATATTTATGAATTTCTAATTTCACTGGCAGTGTTGAGAGAGATCCATGCTTAGTAAGTCAACTTCATTTCTAGATTTTAACCTTAATAAAAAAAATGTTCATCAGAATAATGATTTTATTCTTAAATTTTGCTTTATTTATCTGGTAATTCAGAATTGGTTGATTTCTGATGGTCAACTTTAAATACTTCTGGAATGCCATTCTACAGCATGCAGAAGCATATGGTAGCTAAATATACATAAATTATGTGTTTCCAAATAATGATTAGCAATATTATGCTTTCATAGTACACTGCTGTTCATAATTTAACAAGTTGAAAAAGAAATCAAATATCTTGAGAAATCATTTTTAGAATTTAACAAAAGTTCCAGGAGATATTTAATATCACAGATATTAATATTTACATTTGTAATAAAGAATCTATCAGAATACTTATCCAATTATAAAATTAAATTTCCAATCAAAGAATATATTGGAAAAATTTTCCACTTATGAAAAATTATAGATCACTACAGATATTGAAGTTAACATTATTTAGTAAGGAGTGTAATTATCCGTAACGGCAATATAGCGTGTGCAATGAGCTCTCATGCTTGCAATAAGGTTATCTAACAAGCCACAGAAGGTGGCAAATCCCACTCCTCTATAAGAGCATTTCTGAGCTCATGAAGCGGTCCTTGGAAAGGGGTGACAACTTGCAACTCACCTTCCCAACACATCCCATGCATGTTCAATGGGGTTTAGATATGGGGACCTCACTGGCCAATTCATTCTCTGGATATTTTCACCCTCAAGGTATTCCTCCACTATATGAGCTGTATGTGGACAGGCATTATTATCCATAAAAATGAAATCTGATGGTCAGAGGTGATGGCACCTCTAAAAAGTCTCACATTAAGGCTCTAGGATATCATCTCTATATCTTAGAGCAGTTAGAGTCCCTCTGAGAAGAAACACAGATCAGTGCAGTCATTGATAGTGATATCTTCCCAAACCACTGTCACCAAATGATCACTTTCCATAATATTCAGAGGGTGATAACGTGTCCCAGGCTCTTTCCAGATACATTGCTGCTGAGAATCACCACTTATGCTATATTGTGATTCTCCAAAAAGAGAAGCTGTCCCCATTGATCATTGGTCCAATTGAGGTGCTGCCTGTACCATTCCAGTCATTCTTTCTGATGAGCTGAGGCTAGTGGTATGCAAATTACAGGTCTCCTAGTGTAAAACCCTCTTTCATAAAGTTTGGACACAGTTACTCTGGATACTGCCCTTCCTGTGGCAGCTGACAGCCCTGATGTAAGTTGGCATGCTGACATCATTGCACCTTGCAGTTAGGCACAGGAAATGATCATCTCAAATTCTTTCTGCTCTGGGCCTACCCTAGCTCATTCTTCAAGAGCATGTTCCAGTGTCTTAAAAACATCTCTAGAGTCTGGAATTTACACTTTCCAGCACATTCATGAATCTGGCAACCTTTCTATGACTACATTCTTCTGAGAAGAAAGAAGTCAACAACTAACTAACTAACTAATTGTCCTGTCTGTCTGAAGGCTCTTCACATCTGACCATCATCTAAATGATTCTTCCTTTGTATTTTAAGAAAACTAACCCAAAACGCTCTATAATGCCACTTTTCATCTGAAATGAGAAGCGCATGTTCCTGAAGCTTCTTTTTTGCGAGCTTAATTTGCATATCACAGTCTTTCACATTAAAAATTTTAAATTCAGAAGCCAATAAATGTGAGTTATTTCATGCTAAACATCCTCTGAAATTTTCATTAAATCCAAAAAGAATTTATTCAGCTATCTGCAATTTTGTTCAACTTCCTTAACCCATTTCTTCCCAGTGTTGCATACACGCAACACTTGCGAAGAAATGGGTTAAATTGTGAACAGCAGTGTAGTTTGTGTCATGTAACCTTTTATAAACTTATAGATGGTATATTTTTTCTGTTCTTTATAAATAGGGTGTTCAACTAAATGTTTTTAAATAATACTGCAAATATATATATAGTATCCAGTAAAAAAAAAATAGAGTATGGAAGTTTGCATATTTAAAGCAACAAAACAAATTGTTTATAATGCATTTTTTTTTGAAAAAAAAAAAGTTTTTGTCATTCCTACCTTTGAAATTCTGTGTCATCAACAAATTATTGCTGGAATATTATTCAAACCATTGTTTATCCTCTCAATATCTGCATTCACATGCTGATTAATTATTTTGATGAATTTGTGAAGTGAAAAATTCTTGGAAACAATGTATATCTTTTGCTAAATTTTTCATTATTTGAGATGGGTATGTTAAAGTGAATGAAATTGATTTAAGGACATCAATTATTTCTACCAGTTTTGGCTTACATATCATCATTACTGATATCCTCTGAGCCTAGCTTCTTTGATATCGTGGATTGATTCTTCTGCACTAGCATATGACAATACTGACGTTTCATACATAATAGGCAAATTTTTTCTGTGATCCCAAAAGTGTTTGATAAAACGTTGCCATTACTTTGTAGCTATGGATGAATGGATGTAAAAAGCAATGTTAAAAATGTTCGAAGGCATATTACTTATTTAGATGAGAACTGAAAAAATTGAGGCTTGGTCCATTGTAGCTAAGTTGAAAGTTCTAAGGTTAAGGATATTATCACTTATAAAGCACATATTTAAACATTTAGTATGTCTCTCTGTAAAAACTTCTGATATTATTCACTATATCATCTGTGTTTGTTTTAATAACTGCTTGCTACTGAAAAGTGTCAATTGATATCTATTGGAGCAGTTTTCATGATAATGTTTTACAAATCCTACTGATGGTATAATCTACTAATTGAGTAAATACAGTTGAAGGATAATGGTTTACTTCAAGAGTATGGAAATCTGTGCAACCACTGAGATATATTATTCAAGAACCATTTGTAGTGCAGTGTAGGCATCATGGATTACTCAATAATTGTAACAAAGATTTAACTACGCAACTACTAACACTATAATTCAATAACTAATTTTTCGTTGCATAGCAATGCTTTGTCATGCTTAATAAGCGTTTTATATAATAGTAAATAATCTTTAAACTGCCATTCTATCACTGTAAAGAATAAACCTACGACGTTCTTCAGTGCCAATTAAAATCAAGGCTTTTAGATTAAAAGATGTAATAGTAGTTTAATATATATTACGTAAATTTAGACAATTATATTTTATTTTTAATTACATTAAAATAACTTATAATCATACACTGTACTATTAAATGCAAAAAAATTTTGTCTTTCACTTGTAGAAATGTGCCAAATATGTGGATTCCTGAAATGCTTTCAAATTGTTGATGAGTTCTTTTAAGAACAAAAATGTATCGATGAGTTCTTTTAAGAACAAAAAAAAAATTCAATAATGCTTTATACTTATTTTCCTTTTAACATGAATATTTGTATCTATTATTATTTGATAATCATCAGAAAATATTCAGTTTCTTATTTGTAAATTATTTGTCAGCCAAATTCTGTAGCATTAAATTTAACAACATTTAAGAATTGGGTTGATGAATTTGCCAAGGAAAGGTATGAAAGATGCTGCAACAAAAGCAAGAATAAAGTGTGAAGAATTTGTTATGTATGTGAAGGATTGCTGCTTATAATATTAGAGTTTCAAATTATAATTTCTCATATTAATGTATGGTAAGCTATCCTCCTGTTGTCGTACACTCTTGCATTTTTACCACACAATTAAGGGTCTTCTGGGCTATCATGCACAGATGGCATGCAGATGTTGCTGCTGGGGCATTATCTGATGATTGCTACTGGCACAGCTCCATTACCATGGAGCTGCATTATGATCTGTATTATGATCAATTAACAACAATCTTATACGTGATAGTCACAAGAAAGCAGACAAACATTTACTTCAAATTAAGAAAAATGTATAGACTCATTTGAGATTTCTCTTCATCTGTCATCACTGTGAAACAAAAAGGTGTGTACTGGTAGACACAAGTGCAGCGGACACTGCCCTAACAACAACATCCACAAGCCATCTGTGCCTGATATCCTAGAAGATCTCTAACTAGAGTAGCAACAATGTAAGTAAGGGCATACCGCAAAAAATTTTCAATATAACAGGAAGGTTGGGTTGTTTTACCTTTAAGCAGCATTTTTTGCACACAATAGGCTAAACGGCCAGGTCACAAGACCATCTAGCATGTACTTTAATATGCACAAGGTATGGGTCTCCTGCATACGGGGCCATGGCTTTACGTCCTATCTGAAAGATGGCAGCCTTTCCAAGCCCACCAAGTCCCTCCTACTGACCAAGGGCAGGGTGGAAGAGATAAATCTCAGTGCTGGCACAGTTGGGACTTAAACCTGAGAACTGCAGATTATGAACCTGGTGCACTACAGACTGAACACCCCTACCCCTATAATGGGAAGATAGTGTACCATACTTTAAAATTTATGGAACCCCATGATATAGCTGTAATACACTAAATGGATAAATTGTTATATACCTATTTAATAACCTGTTGCTCCATCTTTTGCCCTCACAACAGCAGCCAGACGTCTTGGTAAGGACTCAAGGTGTTGAAAACACAGAGGTGGTATTGCCACCCATGAAGTGAGAATCACCTGTCATAGAGCATCCACAATTGCCAGTGGGGATTGGCAGGCTCAAACAGATCTTTCCAATTTGTCCCACAAATTCTGAATGGGGTTGAGGTCCAGTGATCGAGAGGGCCATTCGAGTGTGCTAAACTCACTTAAATGCACCTGGATCTCCAAAGAAATGAAATACTTTTAAAGTTTATAAAGTTTTGGACCCTTTGTTTGATCCAATTATTTTTATGCTCCAGATAGTTGAGTTGGGCTCCAGGCAATAATTAACAAATTGCCAAAAAATAAAGTTTAATTAGGGTTCGAAATACCAGTGAGCGTTAATGAGTAAGAATTCAAAAATATTAAATGATTGTCAAAATTTAAAGATTAATTCTAATCAAAACAGTTAACGTTGCTCAAGAGAAAAAAATTAGTAAAGATTCAAAAAGGTTTAAATAACAAAACAATTTATTTCCAAAAATCACTCACCAAAATTTCAATAAAGAAGATATTACATCATTTCTCAACTCTGTCCAAAAACTCTGACTACACATACTGCACTAACTGTGCTCCTTCGCGCTTCCTACCACACTCTGTGCTACTGTGACAACATGTTACCAGGTTATAACAAGAGGTACAAAGCTCGCACATGTCACGTTGCACGCCGGGAAAGACATTTGCATAAATTGACGAGCGGCGCAAGCTATGACGCAAAAGGGAGCGTATCGTGTGCACACGCTTTAGCGGGTGACAATCGAAAGTTTGGAGGTGCGCATTGAAATAAAAATCCCCAAAATGATAAATATAACGTAAATTAAGCAAAACTGGTTAAGGTAAAGTAAAAGTGAATGAGGGAGCATCACAGGAGCCAATTGGTCACCACTCGGGAAGTATGTGGTGTGCCATTGTCCTGTTGAAAGATGATATCATGGTGCAGAAAGAGAATCATTATGAATGGATGTAGATGGTTGGCATGGATGTTCACATGCTGGTGACAGAGGTCTCAACTGATACGAGGAGTGCCAAGGAAGTCTGTACATACACCCCAAACTGTTACACCTGCACCTGCCTGTATTATCCCAACTTGGCAAGCTGGGTCCATCACTTAGTATGGTTTATGCCACACAAACACCCTCCCATCAGCATGATAGAGTTGAAACCATGATCCATCAGATCAGATGACGTGTTTTCAGTCCTCCGTGCTCCAGTTGTGATAGGCCTTTGCAAACTACAGCCTAATCTTTTGGTGCCTTGCAGTTAACAAGGGGATACGATATGGATGTCGACTTCCATAGCCTATTTTTCCCATGGTATGACAGAGAGTGTTTGTTCATAAGCTTGTGGATGCACCCTCATTCAGTTCCAATGGTATTTGCTCCACAGTAGCCATATTATTTCTTATAATGATGCGGAAGAGTCTGCGCTCACCTAGAGAGTCAATTACATTTACGTCCAAATTTCTCCCGCTGGTTGGGAGTTTAGCTTATTTCACACAGTCTTGGTATACATGTGATGGTCTATTGTGGAAATCCCAACAGTTCAGCAGTTGTGGTGATTGAAGAACCAGCATTCCTTGCACCTATTATCTGACCATGGTCAAACTCACTTACATTGCTGGATTTACCCATGATTACCTTTCCATGACTGCTTTCCAATGCATAAAGACCTGTTCTATTTATAGGCATTGCCAGTTTCAGAGTCCCATGTGATTGAACGCAATACTTCTACTCTGCATATTATTATCGGGGTGTATACAATAATTTGTCCATTCAGTGTATATCATTTTGCAATCAGCAGGAATATATTGTTAAGCAAAATAATGTTTTATGACTGTCACTAATGTGACATTGGCTGAAATAGTATTATATTTGAAATGGGAAATTTTGGAAAATTTTTTCGTTTTCTGTAAAGCAGACAAGTCCCCATTAATAATTTTATCCTTCCTGTGTGAAAAATTGGAAGATATAAAATATTTTTTTTCATTTCACTCTATTAAAGTGAATGATGTTTTAATAATATAAGACAGAATTTTGAATAACTTCATACAACTAGCTACAACGTAATTAAAGCTGGATGTTCAGCAGCTCATTTCAGGGTTCATGTCCCATCCTTCACACACCTGCTTCAACAAACCAATTTCAGTTTTGACGTTAAAATAAACTTTATGTTAATGTTTATTTTCTCATTCTTTTTTCTTATACATATGAAAAGTAAAATATAATAAAGTTAAGCATTTTGTCTCCTTTTTATTGCAGCCCCCTCCCAACTATTGGCCTGCAGCAAACAATATTCTTCAACCCAGCCCAATGCGAAAAACATTGTGCTCCTGTTCTATAGAGTAAGAAAGTGAAACTTGCATTCTATATCAAGCAGAACTATAGATGCACATATTTATATCAGTATAGGAATTTATTATTAGAGCTTTATATTTTAATGCTCAAATATTACCCTTCAATGAACGTTTTGTAGAGGTAAACTCCCTGTTGTACAAAGCTGCAAGATATCTCCTAAGGTTTGATATAATGGATGGATTGCCGTTAGCATCCCATTGAAATGCCATGGGATGAGTGGTCATAATTCGATGATCACTCAGTGTATATCTAACCATAGAGTGTCTTAAAGTCATGCATCATAAAGAACTATATTTATTTATAAAAATAGTTATCCTGTTTGTTTGAGATCACCCCCAGCAATCTTAAAACATGTTTGTAAATGAAGAGTAGATTTCTTTAAATGCTACTCAACATATCTGGTCTCCAGGAGCTTACTTCAGTTTGAATTGGTCGTTTCATGTTTACCACAGATCGTTTATTTTTACCATTTAAACTTGCAATTTCAAATACTCACAGACAGTGAAATTCATGGCACCATTCCTCTTTTATTTATCCACCTGTTCTTAAAGTTTTTATTCAGGTAGTGATGGGGAGTTAATGGGTAATGAGGTGATGCACTGGCTTATATAAACTACTCAGGTTTTCCTCTGAACTTAGGGGACACCGATAGGCTTGAAAAGGCTGCCATCTGTTGGATGGGATGTTAAGCTGTGGCCCCGTGTGCAGGAGAGCCATACCCTGTAAACGTTAAAGAACACACTGAATGGCCTTGACGGGAGGCTACCATCTGTCTCCCAACAGCTGTTCCAGTGGGTCCCCTCCCCCAACCTTCTCTGAGCCTTCAGAGTCCTTGTAACCTGCCCATTTGGTCCATTGTGTGCAAAAAAGTGCTGCTCAGAGGTAAACCAACCCAATCTCTGAACTTAGCCAAGTTGCAGCATTAAGTGCTCTACTAACACATAAAAACACCTTTCTGCTATCAAAAAAGATGGTCTGTCCACATGACAATCTCCCTAAGCCATAACTTGATCATCTTGGTATTGGGTCCCCCCAAATCAAGCCCTGAGTTTTTATCATAGTCTTAATATGCTGATAAACGTTTTGGAAGTATGGTCATGGTATTTCAACATCATGAACTGTTGTTCTGCATTAATCTGAGAAATTTCATCCATTTTCACTTTTACTCTATTGTGTATTTGCTAAATAAAGATATATCCAGCTTGTATCCCAGCATAAAAACCGATTCAAGTTCAGTGTTTAGGACCTATTGTGATGGTAAATGCTACATTTATCCTAATAAAAGAAATAAATAAAAGAATGCCTTAAATTTTTTTTTGCAGCTTCGGGATGAGATGAATTAAGTGATACAAGCAGATACCAGCTACTGCATTGGCTGCAAAACGTTCTCAGGGATAAATATCAAGCAGACTTTGATAAGGCCACCATTCTCAGCAATCTATTCACAACGAAGCAACTTCATATGTGGAATATCACCACCACTGAAGGTGAAATTATTATTGTAACTGGACTGCAATTGAGTTACTAACTTCCAAGAGCTTCTTACTGGAATAATATTTCTACTATTAAATCTACTCTCGTTCCACTTTTTCTCCCTTCACCCCACTACCCTTTCCATTCTCTCGGAGATCAAATGACCATCGCATCCAAATTTTCACGTTTCTGATTTCTCTAAGACCCAAAACAGCCCTAGTCAGCAAATTTTAGCTCTCTATTATTAGTAGATAAAATTTTGACCTCAAAGGACTGCTGGATCCGAAATTTCGTAGTAATGTTTCTGAGATCTTCAAGCTGGAACACCTCCATACGACAATTTTCACCTTTGATCTCTATTTGACCTTGAAGGGTACGTCGGAGTGAAATTTTGGATTTTCCCCTGTCACTCAATTATATTGTAGTATTTATATACTACAGTTGTAAGGCAAGCATTGCTTCCATTAGCTCTTTGCAACTGGGCTTATGAGAGATTTACAAGCAAATAGATCTGCACTCAACCACTGATTCAGTATAAAGGAAACCACCAAAAATTAGATTATTCCTTTTTCTATATCAGAATCACAGGTCAAATTAATAAAATGTATTTTAATTTTAAAAGAGTTTAATTATCTTGGGAACTATGTAACAGATACTGGTGGCGTGCAGCTTGAGATTAAAGGTGAATAGGGATTGCTGATGGGACTTTTAAGAATCTGTGGAGAGAATGGAGAAATAGGCATACTCTATAATGGTTTAGTTATTTCTAGAGTTATGGTAGTGAAACTTGGACCCTTTGTAGACACGACAATAGGAAACTTGATGCTTTGGATTCTAGATGCTTAATCAATATTTTGGGCATTACGTGGTTCAACAATGATAAGGTTAGGCAAAGGAGTAGACAACCTCTTTTGAGCAGTATATTGTGCAGAGACTGTTGGTTTGGCCATGTTGGCCGTATGGATAATTATAGATTGGTGAATAGGGTTATGAACAGTGTGCCTAAAGGGCTCAGAAAGAGGGGGAGACCTAGGATGCGGTGGGTAGACTATGTCGAACAGGACCTTGTTAGAATTGGTGTGCAATGGCCAGATGCAGCTCATGAGAGTGTCATAGCCCGTGGCTGCTTGAGGAGGAGGATGATAAAAATGAAATGATTTCTTACTAGTTTTGACTGAAAATCACTTTAATTGGATTTTTGTGTACATGCCCTGAGAATTTAACCAGTAAGGAAGCAGAAAAAAAAAAGTGCTAGCTACACATATTCTACAAAATTATTTTTTATAGGGAAAATTTATATATGTAGGTGGTTCAAAATTGATCTGGACTTCTTTTGTACAAAAGAAACGAATAGGAATACACTTACCAAACTAGGGGTCTTCTGTAGGTACTCTCCCTTAACGTTAACACACTTGTCCCATCTCCGTGGAATACTCTGTATTCCAGCCATGTAGAAGGCTTTGGGTTACTATCGTAGCCACTGTAGGATATACTCCTGTAGTTGTTCATCTGTAGTGAATTTCTTCCCTCCTAAATGGACCGAATGGGTGGAAATCACTTGGAGCCAAGTCGGGACTGTGGGGGGGGGGGATTGAGTTGCATCAATAGACTGAGTGTTTCCCAGTCTATTGATGCAACAGCTGTCATTGTCATGCAACAAGATGACCTCTTTCGACACTTTTCCTGGCCTCTTCTTGAGGATGGCAGGTCGAAGTTTTTCTTTTACGAGGGTAGCATAATACAGGGCATTCATTGTTGCTTCTTGTGCAAGAAAATCCACCAGGAATACTCCATTTGCATCCCAGAATACAGTAGCCATTAGCTTTCCTGCAATCGGCACTACCTTGAATTTCTACATGTCACATACCCTTGTCGCTTACCCACCTGTTTTCCAAAATAACCTGTTGCACTTGATCGATATTCACTTCGGTCACAGCAGTCGTCGACACGTGTCCATGCAGTTCATTTGCCACTCCATCTCGGCCCTAAGAAAACTTGTTGCACCAATCATAGACACTTGCCTTGGAGGGGCGGGGGTGGCTCAGTCGGTAGCGCGCCAGGCTCGTAATCTGTAGTTCCCAGCTGGGTCAGCGTTGAGATTTATCTCCGCAAAATTCCCCGCCCTGCCCACGGTCGGTAGGGGACACCGATGGGCTTGGAAAGGCTGCCGTCCGTCGGATGGGACGTTAAGCCGTGGTCCCGTGTGCGGGAGAGCCATAACCTGTGCACGTTAAAGAACTGGAAGGCCTTGACGGGAGGCAACCATCTGTCTCCCAACAGCTGTTCCAGTGGGTCCCCTCTCCCAACCTTCTCTGAGCCTTCGGGGTCCATGTGACCTGGCCATTTAGCCCATGGTGTGCAAAAAAGTGCCGCTCAGAGGTAAAACAACCCAACCTTGCCTTGGACAGCATTTTATCCCAATGTTCTACTTGAAATCTTCACAAAATTACAGCACGTTTTACCTCCACAAGAAATTTAATAATACAACGCTATTCCACACTCACTGACACCTCTAGATATCATGCTTGCCACAATGCACATCACATGGGTGACACCACTACTGGTGTGAAGGAGTGGTTCACATGTATTTACCGTACGGATTCTGTCGCAATCGGTACACAACATGGAGAGTTACAATAAAAAGTGCAGATTAACCTTGAACCACCCTTGTATATATATATACACACACATAAAGCTAATCTGGGTCATTCTACTTGGCTTCCCCTTTAAATGTTTCCTTGGACCTTTGCACAATGGGTACAATCAAAAGTATTCATAATGCAAACTGCAACATAAAGTGCTTATTTGTGGTTTTTTAAACTGAAAAAACTTTAACTTTGAGACATTCTGCACATAACTAGTAATGGAACGGATATTGCAGCAGTGCTTTTTTCAAAATATGAAGCTGATTCATTGATGGAAAGGGGATCAGAACACATAGAAGCTGGCAAGTTTCTGCTCTGCCGAGAAAAGTCTTAAAAATTCTACATTATGGAATTATTTCACATTTCTAGAATTTATTAATATAAAAAATCGTTTAAAATTCGTTGCTTATGATTGAAATTCTAAAAACGTTATTTTTTTCTCTTGAAAAATCTACTGAGGTTATAATAATGCGGCAAATATCAGGTAAAAGCCATGACAACTTTCACAAAAATGTTATTTAAAACTATATTACTGCATTAATATAAGGATTCGTTATTTGTGCCTTGTCTAATAATTGTGTTGCTATTTCTAAAAAAATATGGTAACTTTGTCCTTATGTAAAGTGCGTTTTGAGATCCCGGAGTCATTATTCCTGTTTAATAATTTGGCAGTAATGAACCCACTGAAGCTCTCCTTGTTATTAGAAGCAGTTTTCCATTTCAGCTTACCAAATACACCTATGCCTCGATTCACAAGGTTTCAGTCTTACACGATCAAAAAAAAGCCACCAGTTTCGTTTTATACCGTATGGACAATGTTTTTTTATATACATTGATCAGCCAAAACATTAAAGCCACCTACTTAATATGATGTAGGTCCTCCTCTCGCCACCAAAAGAGCTCTCACCCGATGAGACATTGATTCGGAGATGTTGGTAGATGTCACTTGATATTTGGTACCATGACTGCAACAGAAGATCCCACAGTTACCTTAAATTACATGGTTGGGTGATGCTGCTCGTACCCATTTCTCTAACTCAAACCACAAATGCTTGATAGGATTCATGTCTGGCGAATTTGGGGGCAATGACAATAAATAGAATTCCTCATCACGTTCTAGGAACCATTCCTGAACCTTCTTCACAGTGTGACATGGGGCATTGTCTTGTTGAAAGACTCCATCTCTACCAGGGAATCCAAAAAACCCCAAACAACCAACCAACCAACTACCAGGGAATGCAGTCGCATAAAGGGGTGTACTTGATCAGCCATGATGTTCAAGTAGGTGACAGCTGTCAGAGTTTGCTCTACAGGGATAATTAGTCCAAGTGTTTCCAAGAAAATATTGGCCAGACCATCACACTCCCTCCAGCCGCCTGGATCCGTCCCACAGTGCATCCAGGTGAGAAGGTTTCTGTGGGTAAATGTCGTACAAGAGCTCGCCCATCCACATGGTGTAACAGAAAACGGGATTCGTCTGACCATGCGACCCTGTTCCAGTCTTCCGTGGTCCAATGTCGATGATTACGTGCCCACTTGCAAGCGTTGACGACGGTGAACGTCTGTGAGCATAGGCACACGAATGAGTCTGCAGCTGCTGAGACCCATATCCAAGAGCTTACGATGAACTGTATTCGGACACGTTAGACCCTTTACCACAGTTGAAATTATGCTACATTATGTCAGCTACAGTAGCCCTCCTGTTGCTGTGGACAAGACGAGATAGCCTGTGCTGACTTCCGGCATCAATGATTTCCGGCCCACACCTTGTCGAAGTGTCGCATGTTTCGGACCATCTTTGATAAGTACTGCATAGCGTGAGCAGCCTACCAGGATCGCTGTTTCGATAATGTTCTTACCAAAGCGTCTTGCTATAACGATCTGGCCTTTGTTGAAATCAGATAAATCCTTTGCTTTTCCCATGTTGAGACGACACGAAATACTGTTTGCAAGAGCTCGGACGCAGGTATTATATATATCATTCGCGACCTTGGCACGGATTGGCTGCACACACGCTTCTTTGCATAACGCAGAGGTGGTTTTAATGTTTTGGCTGATACATACTAATTAAGTAGCAGTGGTATAGCGCCAAGGTAGATTATTAGATTGTAATCCCAAAGTAAAAATCAACTAAATGGTTATTTTCGGATATAAGAAATAGTAAATTCCTATATTATTAAAATCGTCATTTATAACAAGTTAATTCTTTGGATAAAATTATGTTCTTGCTATTTTCATGCCATCTATCTTGTGACATCCAAAGTTTCAAATATGCAGCCAGATCTGACTTTTCTAAACTAAATTTTCAGAGTAGTAAAAACTTTGTTTTACCTCATTTTTAGCAGTAAGTTTAACTTTGCAGACTAAACATAGCTGATTCGTAAGTACGCTGTTTCGTAAAATATAAAAATACTAATTTTGCAAAATACAATATTAAGTATTGGTACAAATGCTTAATTTTTAATTTATATTCAATTCATAAATATCCTTCCAAATTACGTCTACATTAACGGTGAGTATTTTTCGTGACCAAAAAGAAATTAAGCATAACTAAATTAATGCAAATAATGTTACATTAATGCTTATTATTACTGCTAAACTGAAATTTCAGATAAATATGTATGAATGAAACTTTCAATGTACGTTTTATTCATAACAAGAATTTTTTCTGAACCTATCTCCTCTCTTTTTTTCCTATGCATTGTTTCGTTTTGATATACACGGTGAATACCAGGAAACTAGCTGCCGTGTAAATCGAGGAATGGGTGTATACAAGATGTGGGAAATAAAATTACGATGTTTATAGAACTTTATTCCTGAAACCAGGCTAATATAATTAGGACTGTTCAGAAATGCATTAGCTTTGTCAGAGAATGATATACTGTATATTACACACGAAACCATACACATGAAAACTCATACTAACATTCCATGTTTTAAAATAAAATTATATTTTTGTAAAGCAAGTCTGTTTTTCTTTATTTCAAAAAAAGAATCATTCGAGCCCTGCGCAGATAGCAAAAGACCTATCCGCATCAGCGAATATCATCATCCGCGTTTATTACCTCCTTAACGTTGAGGTATTTCAAATGCTCGAAGCCCAATGTATGTGAGTGAGTAAAAGATTAATTAGTTTAATGACATTAATAACTGAAAACATATACTATAAAGTTTTTTTTAAGTTTGAGTTTTGAAAATTATTCCGAATTAATTTTGCTTTGGTAAATGCAGTCTGACTACCGACTCTGACCTTTTGGGAGGGGTGATATGTCACTTCAGTATTGGTAGCTGGAATGCGCAACGTCTCCTACAGGTAAGTAAACTTAATGGTTTGAGAATAACTAACACTTATTGCAAACATCACGACATACATAAGTACAGATGGGCTGCATAAGAATATGATTGATTATATATTAACAGCAAATCCGCTAATTCTGTTAGGAATACCAGGTCATATTATAGGGGAGCTGAAACTGGATCTGACCATTATATTGTTAAAAGTGTCTTGCAACTTAAACTTAAGAAGTGTTGTGCTAAGGTTAATCATCCTTTGCTTACTACTGAAGTGAGGAAGAATGGGGTCGTTTTAAACAAGTTCTTTTTTTTGAAAACGGTACTCTTTTAGGAAAAAAGGAGCAGAGGAACAAAATTATTTGAGTGATAAGGCACTTCAGCTTATTTCAGAAAGAAAGCATTACAGGAATATCCTTAATCAATAACCTACTAGTCCTAATAGAAAGCATTACAGAGAGCTTAATAAACATGTAAAGGATCAGTTAGCTACTGATAAAAATCTTTGGCTTGATGGTTTGGCTGACAAAGCCGAGGAAGCAGTTAGACAGCACAACAGCAGAGAGCTGTACCAGATAGTTAATGTTTTATGTGGTAGAAAATGGACAGGTGTACAGGGATTGAAGGATAAACAAGGTAAGGTTATAGAAGGTGAGGATTCTGTCATGGCTAGGTGGGCTGAGCATTTCAGTGATATTCTAAACAATGTGGTTAGTTCTACTCCCATTGTTTGTAATGATGATAGATGCATTGGTGGCTTTAACGTTGACCCTCTATCACAGTCTGAAGTTACTACTCCTCATGAACTGATGTCGCAATCTTCCACTGGTTGAGTTGTGTTACCACTAGTAGTAGCATAAATGAGAGTTCTGGAACAGTAAAGGGGAGTCGAGAATTCTATGAAAATCCATGGGAAAAGTTATGGGGGGTGAGGTAAAAAGTATGTTTCTTGTGGTTTTTGTGAAAATTAGAAAAAACCGGGGTGTGTTTTAGCATGTGAAAAACTAAGTTTTTTTTTTTAAAGATGAGGTTTAAACTAATTTGTGAATTAGTTTAAATAAATTAGGTTGAAATGAGGTGTGTATATATGAGATAAAAAATGATGTGTTTTGTTGAGTTATCATACACTTCACTGGATACAGCAGAATCAAAGTATTAATTCTGTTATCAAAGAAGAATATTAAAAAGTTTTATCCAAAAGTGAATAAATTTCTTATCATAGAAAAAAAAATTAAAACTTTTAATCAAAGTCCAAAGTAATTATTTCGCTACAAGAATATTAAAATTTTTTTATCTAAGCAACGTATAAGTAATAATCTTGCTACAATAATATTAAAACTTTTATCTAATAAAAGTCCAAAGTAACAATTCTGTTATCAAACCGAAACTTTGTGAAGTGTATGATAATTTAACATAGAAGAATATTAAAATTTTAACTAATCAATGATCAAGTAATAATTTTGCTACAAGAATATTAAAATTTTATCTAACGAAAGTCCACGTAATAATTCCCGTTCCAGCTTTACAATTAAATATATTTAAATCGTACTTGTCTTAGATTGGGACTCTATACCAAAGGGGAACTCAAACTGACTTCGAATCGCTTCAGACCTTAAATACTCAACCGAAATTTAAAAACCAAAATTGAATAAATTTCTTATCATAGAAAAATATTAAAATTTTTATCTAATCAATGTTCAAGTAATTTTGCTACAAGAATATTAAAACTTATCTAACTAAAGTCCACGTAATAATTCTCGTTCTAGCTTTACAATTAAATCTATTTAAATCGTACTTACTCTTCAGGAGGGGAAAGTCCAAGTGACGTGGAATCGCTTCAGACTCTTCTTAAATACTCAACAGAACCGAAACTTAATCTTGAACTTTGGTTTTGGATAAAAAAAAAATTTCGGTTTGATAGCAAAGTCCAAGTAATTATTTTTTCTATCAAACGAAATTTTTATCCAAAACCAAAGTTCAAGATTCAGCTTTGGTTCTGTGTAGCATTTAAGAAGGGTCTCAAGCGATTCCAAGTCACTTTGACTTTCCCCTCCTGAAGAGTAAGTAGTTATTTTTGTACGATTTTTTTTCAAAGTTGCTTGGTTGAATCGCTGGTCGCCCATTGGTGCGGGCGGCCGTCAATTTTCAAAGTCCAGCACTCACTAGAGAAGTTTGAAAAGAATGTCTCCTGAAGTGGAAAAAAAAAACCTTAACATTTGAACGGATCAGATTTTTTAGGATCTTCAACAATATTTGAACGGATTAATTGAAATTTTCTCTTAAAATCATTTCATCAGATTCAATTAGAAGAGGGGAACATACATATATTTTTTCAAACGTGCAAATAGATGTAAATTTTGATTGTATTTAAAATAGTTTTTTAGCCAACAACTAATAGTTTTACCTCTAGTGGTTGTAAAGATGCTTTCCGTTCTGAGACAATTACGCAATATACGTGATATAATTCGTTTGGCGGTCTGTTTAATTTAAATCGTATTTCGATATCAGCAGTTGCTATGGGGAGGAGTAATAGGCCCTATTGGTAGCTGCAATGGCAATGGGCAACGTCTCCTACAGGTAAGTAAACTGAATGGTTTGAGAATAACTAACACATATTACAAACACCGCGACATACATATGTACACATGGGTTTCACCTGATGGGCTGCATAGGAATATGATTGATTATATATTAACAGCAAATGGGCTAGTTCTGTTAGAAATACCAGGGCATATAGGGGAGCTGAAATTGAATCTGACCATTACCTTGTTAAAAGTGTCTTGCAACTTAAACTTAAAAAGTGTTGTGCTAGGGTTAAAAATTTACTTTTAATACTGAAGCTCTGATCCAGTTATAGCCAAAGCTTACCATGATAGGTTACTTAGTCATTATGACAGTCATGGTTTGCTTACTACTGAACTTGAGGAAGAATGGGATCATTTTAAACAGGCTTTTTTTGGATACTAACAGTACTCTTTTAGGAAAAAAGGAGCAGAAGAGGCAGAATTATCTGAGTGATAAGGCACTTGAGCTTATTTCGGAAAGAGAGAACTGCAGGAATGTCCTTAATCAATACCCTACTATCCTAATAGAAAGCATTACAGAGAACTTAATAAACGTGTAAAAGATCAGTTAGCTGCTGATAAAAATCTTTGGCTTGATGGTTTGGTTGACAAAGCCGAGGAAGCAGTTAGACAGCACAACAGCAGAGAGCTGTACCAGATAGTTAATGTTTTGTGTGGTAGAAAACGGACAGGTATACAGGAATTGAAGGATAAACAAGGTAAGGTTATAGAAGGGGAGGATTCTGTCATGGCTAGGTGGGCTGAGCATTTCAGTGATGTTCTAAACAACGTAGTTAGTTCTACTCCCATTGTTTGCAATGATGATAGATGCATTGGTGGCTTTAATGTTGGCCCTATAACACAATCTGAAGTTATTTCGGCTGTTTCTAAACTTAAACTACATAAATCCCCAGGGGTAGATGAAATTACTACCGAAATGCTTAGAGCTGAGAATGTTTTGGTTACCACTTGGATGACTGAAATTCTGAATATCTTTTATGATAAAGGCATGGTTCCTAAGGATTTTACCAGAGCTATTGTTATCCCTATTTTCAAAAAAGGTGATCGCAGTTCTTGCGATAACTATAGGGGTATCAGCCTACTCTCTGTTCCAGGTAAAGTTCTTTCCATGATTGTGCTTAATAGAATTAAGAATCTGGTTGACAGTCAATTGCGTAATGAGCAATGTGGCTTCAGAAGTGGTAGGGGATGTGTGGATCAGATATTTTCACTTAGGCTGATTCTTGAGAAATGTTAAGAGTTTCAGAAACCTTTGGTTGCTAGCTTTGTTGATTTCAAAAAGGCTTTCGACTCTGTTGATCGTCATAATTTGTGGTTGATTGTGAGATCATATGGTATACCAGACAAGTTAGTTAACATAATGAAAGCTCTCTATAATAACACTGAGTCGTGTGTGAGAGTTATTAAGGCTTGTAGCAATTGATTTAGCATTACTTCTGGTGTTCGACAAGGATGCATTTTGTCTCCTTTTCTCTTTAGCTTTGTTATTGATTATATTATGCGAAATTCACTTCAAGGGAAAGATTTTGGCCTTAAATGGGCTGGAGATACGAAAATTTCTGATTTAGATTATGCTGATGATTTAGCCCTTTTGCCAAATGATGTTGATGAGATGAACTCTTTCATTCGAGCTGTTGATGAGACTGGTAGTAGAGTAGGTTTGGTTATAAACAGAAAGAAAACTAAAGTGATGAAAATTGGTCAGGCAGGCTGTGATTCAGTTAATCTGAATGGTTGCAGTCTTGAGCAGGTGTCACAGTTTAATTATCTTGGGAGCTATGTAACAGATAATGGTGATGTGCAGCATGAGATTAACAGACGAATAGGGATTGCTGCCGGGACTTTTAAGAATCTATGGAGAGTGTGGAGAAATAGGCGTATACACCTGAAGACTAAAATTAGACTGTATAATAGTTTGGTTCTTTCTAAGGTTAGTTATGGTAGTGAAACTTGGACACTTTGTAAACAAGATAACAGGAAACTAGATGCTTTTGATTCCAGATGCTTACGCAGTATCTTGGGCATTAGGTGGTTCAACTTTGTAACTAATGATGAGGTTAGGCAAAGGAGTTTGCAACCTCCTTTAAGCAGCATATTGTGCAGAGAGAGACTCCACTGGTTTGGCCATGTTGCCCGTATGAATAATTATAGATTGGCGAATAGGGTTATGAACAGTGTGCCTAAAGGCCTCAGAAAGAAGGGGAGACCTAGGATGCGGTGGGCAGACAATGTCAAACAGGACCTTGTTAGAATTGGTGTGCAGTGGCCAGATGCTGTAGATGTAGCTCAGGATAGACTTGCTTGGAGAACTAAATTGCACGGTCTGGTTGGACCTCCGTAGCCCATGGCTGCTTGAGGATGATGATGATTCGTATTTGCTGACATCGAAGTGGAATATTGGATACAGTTTCATAAAATCTTGGTAACTGACTTGTGTACCCAAGTCGATATCCATATTTTTTGCAGCTAAAAAGCTGTTGTAAACTCACGCGTAGTCTAAAGTGTTGGATTCAAAATTGCACTCGAATTCTTGTTCGGGAAACTATTTGCTATTCACTCTGATCTGAATCCGTTCTAGTAACATGTGATCAAACACCATATTGTTTCTGGTTTGATTATTTAATCGGTTAGACTTTTGTAAGACGACATAAAAATGGACAGATTTGTTTTGAGTTGTAGTAACCCGCCAACTGACATGAGAGTCAATTCGAGTATCAGATTTGTAGTTTGCATGATTCCCAAAAGATTTCATGTGGATTGCCGCTTGCTGAGATTCTAGTTTTGCAAGTACTTGTAGTGATGGTTTTGCTTTTGGAATAAACCAAGATACGTGAGATATTTCAAATTTATACAACGTAGCCCCAACTCTCTGAATAATGTTTTTGTCGTCACTTTTTTCCATTTTATGGTATGTTTTACACCGCGAAACACTTTATCCACGTCTTGGCAGAATCCGAACAGCCGATTCAGTGGTAAGAATAAACTTACATTTTGACTATTTTTTGTAATTTCATATCTGTCCGAGAATCCTTGATTGAATTCAGGATTTTTCTTCAACGCTTGTGCAAAATCCTTTATTTTATTATTCGTGTCCAATTTATTTTCGCCTCCGTCGTACAAATACTTATTCATTTTCGCACTGTCTGCGGTATCTTTGAACCACATCATACTTGTGGCAGCACTGTGTGAAAAGTCTTCGGTAAAATCAATTAAATTGTGAATCGTGGTCGTCACTCCTGGCAATTCAATATCTTCCAATTCTCTGTTTTCGGTATAATATTGAGCTCTCTTAAAAATGTTGCTCCCGTTATTGACCATCCTTACTACATCATTGCCGTCGATATCAGATCCATCTGATTTCAGTATTTTGTCTCTGACGTGTATATAACTATTGTGCGGATGTAGAAAAACGTCCATATCTTTGGTAAATATTTCGTATTTGTCGAGATTTTTAACCATCACATTGTTTTCTCGATATTCCAAGTACTCGTATTTTGTTGAATTATCGTCTATTGGATCTTCGAACAAATTCCAGTAAGTAGCTTCAACGTTCATCCTATAATTACTTCATGATTTTTAGGCCATTTCCGTAAATTAACCGATTACTGACATGCACCCCTGTATGCAAAATGGCTGGCAAACAGTTGCCAGTACACATAGTCAAGTTTTGAAGAATAAGGCCTTCCCCATTCTTCAAAGGGAAAAATCGCAGAGAGAGGAAATAGCAAGCCACAGTGAAAGCAGCTCAGTTATCAACTGAGCAATGCTATAGAGATTGATGCTGATGTCTTGCAGATAGCCTTGGGCACACAAACTGAAAGGACGAATTGCAATCGAGCAATTGGTGTAAAGCATTTCCTACTGAGAACAAAAAACCCAGTCCCAAGTAGGATGGCCCAGCACAGATTGCAATTTAGATGCATGATGGTGAAGAGAAAGATGGTTCATTGATCTCATTTTAAAGACTCTGAAATTGTGAAGTGAGGAAGGCCCATGTGCAAACATGGAGGGCCAGATGGTGAATGGGGTCCAACACATAAATACCAGTACGATGAAGTTCCCAACGAACTGTTATGATGGAAATGGAATAATTCTGACGTGTTTGGAGGCAACACCCTGTCCTTTTTAATAGGTAGTCATAATCTTCGATATTTCTGTTTTTCTAGTTACTGAAGCTCCTGCAAGATGCGCACCAATGATCATGCCTTGTTGGAGGTCACGGAGATCCGACATTATTGACAATTACACCGTAACAGCTGTTTCGCCTGTGGCAATGCTACATGATAGCCATCATACTTCTCCCTTTTATATACCTCACATCGCAGGTGACATCATCCCTGTGATATGCATACGGTGCATCGTGCGTACTACAGCTGCCATTTCCATTATTTTGATAAACCCTGTATGTAAAGCAAGAATTCAGGGAAAAAATGATAGAATAGGAAAATATTTGGAATTACAGTGATAAAGGCAGAACGTTATACAGTAAAAACCCAGCTTTACGACTATTTTCGATTATGACCAATGCCCATTCATACAATGCCACATTTGCTCATAAGATGGTTTTAGCGACACGACGTTGCCATGAATCAACCAAAGCTTCTGGAAGTTGGCCAAATAGAGTTAAAGAATTCTGGAAAAGCTTCACAATCTTGGATGGCATCAATACTATCAGAGATGCATGGAATGAAGTTAGAGTCTACACCTAAAGGTGTCTGGGTTGGGTTGTTTTACCTCTGAGCGGCACTTTTTTGCACACCATGGGGTAAATGGCCAGGTCACATGGACCCCAAAGGCTCGGAGAAGGTTGGGCGAGGGGACCCACTGGAATAGCTGTTGGGAGACAGATGGTAGCCTCCCATCAAGGTCATCCAGGGTGTTCTTTAATGTGCAAAGGGTATGGCTTTCCCGCACACGTGGCCACGGCTTAACATCCCACCAGACAGACAGCGGCATTTCCAAGCCCATCGGTGTCCCCTACTGACCGTGGACAGGGCGGGGAATTTTGGGGAGATAAATCTCAATGCTGACCCAGCTGGGACTCGAACCTGGGAATTACAGATTACGAGCCTGGTGTGCTACCGACTGAGCCACCCCGCCCCAAAGGTGTCTGGAAACAGTTGTGTCCCCAATTTATTGATTTTGAAGGATTTGAAAATCCTGTTGAGGAAGTTAATGCAAATATTGTAGACATGGCAGGGCAGTTAAAACTAGAGCCTAAAGACATTACTGACCTGCTTGAATCTCATTCCCAGCCCCTAATGAAGATTTTGAACTTGAAGAGCATAGAAAGGATGAAAAGGAGTTCCATCTTGAAGATATGATGCATAAAGAAATAGCTGGCAAAGAACTTTCAGAAGCTTTCAGTCATTTAGAAATTGTCATGTGCATTTTTGAAAAGGTGGATCCCAATTTTGAAAGCAACTCCAAAATAAATTCTGGCATTTTAGACCAATATGCCTGTTATAGAGAAATATACAGAGGAAAGAAAAGATGATCTGCCATTCAGACTGTTAGATACATACACATCAATAAATGACCAACATCCTCTTAAATCCTATCTCAACATTCAACATCCACTCAAACCCCTCCTCGATCATCAACTACTACAAGAAGTAGTTGATGATCGAGGTGATTCAGAAGTTGTGCCATATCCTTCGTTCAATAATTTTTCGGTTCTTAATTTTACATTCATCAGTCCCTATAAGCAAAATAATAATTGATTGAAGGTAAGTAAAGTACAGTGTTTATTTTAATTGGAAATGCTTTATTTACGTGTTACGCACTATACACTATATTACAAAAAGTGTCCGGACACTTTCATGTTAAGTGAACGAATAGCCACATTAAAATCTACCTGACTTGAAAATAAGCTTTTTACGGAAAAAACGTAATTAGACAATATAACATTCAACAACAGATGTTATCACATGTAAGCTATAACATTCCACAACAGATGTTATCACACACCACACTTCCAAAACATCCCCCCCCCCCCCAATTGATGAAAACTTCAAAAATTCTTGCACAAAATTCAAATATCGCATATTGTGAACAACTTGTTATAACAGTTATGATTTAACTTTTTGAAGTAAGTTTTTAAAACTAGCGAAAGTTCCACTTAAATGTTATAGCTTCCATAACTCTTTAAATATTAGATTAATATTATAGAAAATAGAGATTTAGAGAGCTCTGACCGCGATTTTCAATTTATGTCTAATTACTTTTTCCGTAAAAATCTTATTTTCAAAGTTAGGTAGATTTTAATGTGGCTATTCGTTCACTTAACATGAAAGTGTCCGGACACTTTTTGCAATATAGTGTATGAGTGCTTAAAAATGTCATCCACAACTGAAAAAAAAAGAAGCAATGATTCGCTATACGACGTTGGTGTGGAACCTAGCATGTATGACCGGGGTATGCCTGTATGTATACATGAAAGATGTAACAGAATCAAGCAGCTATTTTAATTATGTAAATCACGGGAAATTCCCAGAATACTTCAATGAAGTGAACATTCACTCTGAAGATAAGAGGAGAGGAAACATTACCTTTTGGAATCAAAACTTACGGATCAACTTAAGAACATTAACGAAGTGGACCAAAATTATTGGAACATAAAGAAAATCTAAATATTATTTCTAAGACAATGGAGAAAAGACTTCATAGTGTTCTGTCAATCACAATCAACTTAGAACAGCCCAAGAAGAATCGAGACCTAACTACTAATACTGTGTGGCACGCAGGCATCATGGCAGCGCACATAGCATTGGGACATCTTAGGAAACCAGGTGAGTTTCCCTAGCTCATAAATATAAAAATAAAAAAAGTCGTCTACGTTTGTGTTGTCTTGTGAAATTAAAAAGAAACTAAAAATATCCCTTGATATATTATATATTCTGTTCTTAAATATCGTTTAGTAATTTGTTAGTGCTAGTGTACTTGTGTTTTAATACTCATATTAATGACATAAAATAATTAATCAATTAATTTAATTAATATATCAACACAATAGGGTTGCTATTAGTATTATTCCAGTATTGTCCTAGCTAGGAAAATTAAAGGTTTATCCATGTTATTAAAAAATATCTAGAATTTTATAAAATAAATATCTCTTGATGTTGATGTATCGAATATTGTCTTGTACAGTGTAGTACTGGCATTTTAGGGTTGTATAATAAATCTGTACGTATTTCTTTTTAAATATAAAATTTCTTTAGACATACCAGGATATTGGATGTTTTCTGTTTTAATGTAGCTTACTATTCTTTCCCTAGTTAGGAGTATTTTGAGTAATTATCTACAATTTTTCTATTCATCCCTGAATTTTAATTAGTAGATATTTGTCTCAGAGTAATGTTTTTATTAATCAATTCTTAAACTTATTTCTTTCAGCTCCCCATTTACAGCTTCTGCCCCTTCCCAGCTCTCTCCCAGAAAGATCCGAACTCTGACTCTCCCTCTTTAGAATCTGTTCCAGACAGAGGCATCCCCTCTAACCTTCCTATCTCCCTTTCCCTAGATTTCACTCTTTTTTCTATTACCAATTATATAACATTACTTCCAGCTGTTAAACCCAGCCTCACCTAAGTCGCTTATCGCGACAGGGATTCGGCTTGGAGTGTGCTTAACTGGCTTGGCTGTTGATTAAAGAGACCTGGGTTTGAGCCCCAGGTAAGGCATGGATGTTTGTTTTGTCTTTCTGCTGAGGCCCTCCATCTTCGGAGATCTGTTATGGCCTTTGGTCTGACAGTAGTCTTGACACTACTGTCAGACTTCTGTGACAAGCAGCTGCTTCAGGGAATATTTATTATTTACTTATTATAACTATTAAACTGTCCCTTAGTCGAGTGGTTAGCGTGCTTGGCTACTGATCAGAGGGACCTCAGGTAAGGCATGGGTGTTTGCGTTGCCTTTCAACTGAGGTCTCACCTTCCTCATAGATCTTCTCTATGACGTATATAAACTAACAGGCTCCTGTCGGACTTCTGTGAGATCAAGGAGTTTACATAGGCAGCAACAATTTGTCCCTTCCCCACCAGGATGGGTGGGAAAATGCAACTTTTTATTTTGAGAGATTAATGAAAAATTATTTTTCACTTGAATAGGTACTAATGAAATATGATAATTCATAGTTTTCAAATCCTCCAAATAGACTTACTTTCACATTTTCTACCCTCTAACGATGGTAAACTTGAAGTAATATTGCGAAACGATACATTTATGCTAGAAATTCTAGTGAAAGTGTTGATAAAAATGGAATTATTGAATCATATGCATTTTAAATTAAAATTGGTTAAAATTCTATGGCTTCATGCTTATTTTTATCAATTAGTAAATAATATTACAATATAGTATATAAATAAATTATAATAAATAAATTACTTTGATGACACTTGATGACACTTGATGATTCGCACCATAACCTTAGGGGTTATGGTGCGAATCGAACGCTTTTAAATGATAAATGAGATATGCTATTGGGACTTTAAAGGACTAATAAGATATTACTATTTACATGTTTTTGAATCAGCCATTAGTAGGAATTAGTAGTTAAAGGGTGAAAAATTCAGAAAATGAAAAAGTTTATTTTCTCTGAAAATAGCATCCCATATTCACCAGAAGATATATGTTATCTTTCTAGTTGTTCAATAGAGGGGAAAATGAATTGGATCATACAAATTTTGTTTATGCCCATTTGAAAATAACCATCCAGATAAACAAGCAATATTTTAAGAAGTGGTAAAAATTATTCATTCCAGGCCCGGATCTGGAAGAAAAAACTGGGGGGGGGGGGGATTAATCAAGGGGATACCCAGTTGAGTGGCAGGACTGCTTACTGGCTGTGTGGGATGGTGCCCTTGCAAAGTCCACAAAAAGAAAAAAGTGTGAGGAAACTTGTACTTGGACATGGGCAAGATACTCACCAGACTGCACAGTTAGTCTTAGCAGGTCCACCCATTCAGCCAATTGATCTTTGGGGGATGAACCCTGGATCTCCTGCTTACCTGAAGCAGAGGCCAGAGCAGTGTGTAACAGCAAATCTCTAAAGTGCTTCCCAGCTCTGCAACGAGCAGGATCCCCAATGTTAAGACAGGTCAAAGGGGTGCCCGCCAATCACGAGCTGAGAAGAGCAGAAGAGGACCATTGAGCAACTACTGGGGTCCTCCTTTCCGGGGCCACAGGTCGCAGCAAATGTGCAGAAAGTGTTCATGACCCTGTGAAGGTACCCAAACTAGTAGGATATTCACAGGGTGGTTCCCTCACCACATGCAGGAGCTCATTCTGAGAAGAGTCGCAGGGCTGTCCATCTATTTCTGTCCAGGAGATTTAGGTCTAGCTGTCCAAGATTGAAAAGGAGGCCTTCCAGAAGGCAAGGCTCAGAAGGAGGAACTAATGTCAATGTAGTTGGGTTCTTTTTCTCTTAGTGGCACTTTTTTTGCACAAAATAGGCTAAATGGCCGGTCACAAGGGTTCAGAGAAAGTTGTAGGGAGGGAACCCACTGGATAGTTGTTAGCAGATGGTACCCTCCTGTCAAGGCCATCCAGCATATTCTTGAACAAACATAGGTTATGGCTCTCCAGCACATGGGGGCCATGGCTCAACATCTCATCTGACAGCGGCTTTCCATGCCCTTTGATAACCAAGGGCAAGGCGGGAAGTTTTGTAGAGATAAATCTCAACACTGACTCAGCTGGACTCAAAACTGGGAACTGCAGATTATGAACCTGGTATGCTACCAACTGAGTCGCCTCCATCCAATATCGATGCAGACTCAGACTTGAGTTTTGCTTGCTCTAAATAGGTACCACTTGAATGATACACTTACGACAGTCTGCACTCCCACTGAAGTTGTAAGTCTTTCTAATGACTGCACTAACATAAGAGAGCTTGCCAAGCAGAATGGGCAGTGCAATAAGCTCTCTCACCTCAGAGTACGAGATAATACTCTTACTCTGAGGTGACTCTGAGACTCTATGACTTTGAGACACTGTGTCCTTTTCCACTTTGGACAGTTTTGAAAAAAATTAAGATTGTTACCACTGCTTGCCAACTCAGCTGGGCAGTCTGCATTAAAGTGTTCCTGACTGCCACACACAGGTATGTTTACCTCGGCATCTGTGTGGGCATGGCCATACCTCTGACATGGAAAGCAATGCAGATTTGGGAACATATGCCACACCTTGCAAATATCCTACCTTGATGAAAGTAGTCAAGTTAGGCATGTTGAATGTCACAATTAATATCTCAGCAGTACTAATTTACCATAATGAGAGCCGAAATCCCTTTAAATGTGATGACCAAGGGTGGAAATGAGTTTTCAGAACTAGGTGGATGCCTCAGAGTCAGTTCAAACGTGATCATGGGTTGACATGGTGACATTAAGCGAAAAATCCGCTTAAAAGCCAGGAATTGTGATCAAAAATATTATAAAAGAATGGGCATACATTGGATCTATTGCCTGTTGTTAAATGTATGGGATAAAAAAAAAACTGGCACTAGGGGAATGTGTCAACCCAGATTCTCCCCCATTTCCAGCCCTGGCAATGATTCCATGTGGGACAATGTCCTGATGCCCCAACTCCAAGCAGAGTTCCTCTTCAGAACACTGAGGTGGCCCCTCAGAGAACACACCATGAGAACAATTCAGACTGGTGAAGCAACACCAAAATGGGCACCCCCACCAGTCTCTGTGCCCTTCAACAGTAACTTCAAACATTTGGAGCACACAATCTCTATTTGGAAGTCGCTGGATCATGGATGTTTAATGGATTTCAGCGAACCTGCAAGACCTTCTAAACCCATTGGATGAAAAACGGTGACCTGTTCCCAAGACTACTCCCAGCCCCTGCTGACAAGTTCACTCCCAGAATGAACAAGAATTGAGGAACCAGTAAGAGGAAGATGGGCCATCATGTGGTGCCCTTCCTGCAGATGAACTTTGTGAATTATCAAAAACATTTTGCTTGTGGTCCCACCCGTGATAAACAGCCTCTTCAGTGGCCCCTGCTGGACATGAGTTAAGGACAGCAGAGAGGCTCCTCCTTTCCAGGAACATTTTTCGCAGCATGCGGCAAATATAGGAGAGTACTGAGGACCATTTGATGGTACCTGAAACAACTAACCTTCTCCACACAGTTATCTCTTAAAACGAATTTTTTCGCACCAACCCCCGTGGGAGTAAGGAGATATCTCACTGTTGCCAATACAAACCTTACGAACATAATCTTCACCAAACTATCTAGCCTCATACATCGTTTATAATAGCAGTTTTATATTTTACGACTTTAAAATCTTTCCACCATTAGAGGGTGCAATTATAGCTTTCGGGAGATTCCGAAAATGTGAATCATAATATTTCCTCAATACCTATGGGTTTAAGTGAGGTCTAATTTATAAACAGTTTTGACCAAACCAAACATGGTAAAGCTTTTAATTTGCAAACAATAACTAGAAGAACATATATTGTGTCTGGCGAATAAGTGAATCTTGTTTTCAAAGAGAATTAACTTTTTCATTTATACACTTTTGTCTCGTTCAAGTTTTTAACTTGAACTAATGGATGATTGAGAAAATGCAAATGGCAATATTGCATTAGTACTTGTACAATTTGAGAGCATTCGTCTTTAATTCCTTAAAATGAGAAAATTGCTTTTCTCACACCCCTCTGAGATAAGGAGGCAGACAGTTGCTGTCAGTGGAATATCTCTTAACAGTACCACAAAATTTCGACTGTAAATATTTGTTAACAGTTTCACATTTTTCGAATTTAGTGCCTTCTAATGATGTAAATTAAAAATACTATATTTATATATAAATGTAAAAATTATATTTGATTAGCAGTTGAATTCTGTCAATGAAGGAGATATTACCCTTGTTATTGGTGACTTCAATGACAAAGTTGGTACTGACTCTGACCTTTGGGGATGGGTGATAAGCCTTTTGGTGTTGTTGGCTGCAATAGCAATGTCTCCTACAGGTAAGTAAACTGAATGGTTTCAGAATAATTAACATCTATTAAAAACACCGTGACATACATAAGTACACATGGGTTTCACGAGATGGGCTGCATAAGAATATGATAGATTATATATTAATTAACAGCAAATGGGCTAGTTCTTTTAGGAATACCAGATCCATAATCATATAGGGGAGCAGAAATTGGATCTGACCATTACCTTGTTAAAAGTGTCTCACAATTTAAACTTAAGAAGTGTTCTGCTAAGGCTAAAAAATTTACCTTTGATTCTTAAGCTCTGAAAGACCCAGTTATACCTAAATCTTGCCATGATCGGTTACTTAGTCCTTATGACAGTCATGGTTTGCTTACTACTGAAGTTGAGGAAGAATGGGACCGTTTTAAACAAGTACTTTTTTTTTGGAAACAGTACTCTTTTAGGAAAAAAGGAGCAGAGGAACAAAATTATTTGAGTGATAAGGCACTTCAGCTTATTTCAGAAAGAAAGAATTGCAGGAATGTCCTTAATCAATAACCTACAAGTCCTAATAGAAAGCATTACAGAGAGCTTAATAAACGTGTAAAGGATCAGTTATCTACTGATAAGAATCTTTGACTTGATGGCTTAGCTGAGAAAGCCAAGGAAGCAGTTAGACAGCACAACAGCAGAGAGCTGTACCAGATAGTTAATGTTTTGTGTGGTACAAAATGGACAGGTATACAGGGATTGAAGGATAAACAAGGTAAGGTTATAGAAGGTGAGGATTCTGTCATGGCTAGGTGGGCTGAGCATTTCAATGATATTCTAAACAATGTGGTTAGTTCTACTCCCATTGTAATGATGATAGATGCATTGGTGGCTTTAACGTTGGCCCTATAACGCAATCTGGTTATTTTGGCTATTTCTAAATTTAAACTTCATAAATCCCCAGGGGTAGATGAAATTACTTCAGAAATGCTTAGAGCTAGGAATGTTTCGGTTACCACTGGGATGACTGAAATTTTCAATATCTTTTACGATAAAGGCATGGTCCCTAAGGATTTTACCAGAGCTATTATTATCCCTATTTTTAAAAAAAAGGTGATCGCAGTTCTTCTGATAACTATAGGGGTATCAGCCTACTCTCTGTTCCAGGGAAAGTTCTTCACAAGATTGTGCTTAATAGAATTAAGAATCTGGCTGATGAATAATGTGGATCCAGAAGTGGTAGGGGATGTGTAGATCAGATATTTTCACACAGGCAGATTCTTGAGAAATGTTTAGAGTGTTTGTGTTTAATAGAATTGAGAATCTGGTTGATGTGCAATTGCTTTCACGAGCGATGTGGATTCAGAAGTGGTAGGGGATGTGTAGATCAGATATCTTCACTTAGGCAGATTCTTGAGAAATGTTTAGAGTTTCAGAAACTTTTGGTTGCTAACTTTCTTGATTTCAAAAAGGCTTTCGACTCTGTTGATCATCATAATTTGTGGTTGATTGTGAGATCATATGGTATATCAGACTAGTTAGTTAACATAATGAAAGCTCTCTATAATAACACTGAGTCGTGTGTGAGAGTTTGTAAGTTTTGTAGCAATTGATTTAGCATTACTTCTGGTGTTCGACAAGGGTGCATTGTCTCCTTTTCTCTTTAGTTTGGTTATTGATTATGTTATGCGAAATTCACTTCAAGGGAAAGATTTTGCCTGAAATGAGCTGGAGATATGAAAATTTCTTACTTAGATTATGCTGATGATTTAGCCCTTTTAGCAAATGATGTTGATGAGATGAACTCTTTTATTAGGGCTGTTGATGAAACTGGTAATAGAGTAGGTTTGGTTATAAACAGAGAGAAAACTAAAGTGATGAAAATTGGTTAGGCAGGCTGTGATTCAGTTAATCTGAATGATTGCGCCCTTGAGCAAGTGTCTCAGTTTAATTATCTTGAGTATTATGTAACAGGTGCTGGTGATGTGCAGCATGAGATTAACAGACGAATAGGAATTGCCTATAGGAATTTTAGGAATCTATGAAGCATATAGTGAAATAGGCGTATACACCTAAAGACTAAAATTAGACTGTATAATAGTTTGGTTCTTTCTAAGGTTAGTTATGGTAGTGAAACTTGGACACTTTGTAAACAAGATAACAAGAAACAATGCTTTTGATTCTAGATGCTTACGCAGTATCTTGGGTATTAGGTGGTTCAACTTTGTAAGTAATGAAGAGGCTAGGCAAAGGAGTCGGCAACCTCCTCTGAGCAGTATATTATGCAGAGACTCCGTTGGTTTGGCCATGTTGCCAGTATGGATAATTATAGATTAGTGAATAGAATTATTAACAGTGTGCCTACAGGCCTCAGAAAGAGAGGGAAACCTAGATGCAGTGGGCAGACAGTGTCAAACACGACCTTGTTAGAACTGGTGTGCAGTGGTGAGATGCAGTAGATGTAGCTCAGGAGAGATATGCTTGAAGAACTAAATTGCATGATCTGGTTGGGCTCTGTAGTCCATGGCTCCTTCAGGATGATGATGATGATTTCCTGTAATGTCCCTCCAGCCAGTCCTTTGCCAAATGAGAGCAACGAGATGGGTCAGTATATTGTTGAAAGAAGGCATCCTGTTGTGGGAAATGGATAGCTGCAAACAGGTGTAGGTGGCTGTGAGTGCTGGACCATGTACACATGCCCTAGAACTTTACACTGCCTCCACTAGCCTGTAACAACCTTACTTGACAATTGAGGTACCTGGCCTTGTTTGATCTATGCCAAACCTCCAAGCAGTGTGTTGTAGTTGGAACTTCAATTCATTGGAACAAGCTGCCATAGTCCAGTTAGGCCATCATACAACAAATGGTCTTTGCACAAACCTTCAGAGCTGCCCAGTCACTGAATGCCAACATTATCATCTGCATTGTGGCTCTACATTCCAACACAGAACGTCAATGGCCTGTTTAGAGCCACATTTTTCCTGGAGGTTTTGTTGATTATCTAGTAGTCCTGGTACACAAGTGCAACATATGGACACAAAAATCCCAGATTTGCTGCAGTCATGGATATAGAGCACCCGATCTTCCTCACACAAACTCTCTTAGGCAGCCATGTTTACCCATCATATTCCACTTATTTATATATAGCCCTCAAGGGGGTTTCGGCTGACAGCATTATTGTAGTGGAGTAGGGCAGGTTTGTGGATGGGTGCAGTTTGTAAAATAAATTGTGCTTTCAGTGTACATATATCATAACTGAGGAAGTCCCACAAAATTTAGGCCTTTATTATGTCTCTTCCATCAACACCTGAGAAAAATATGGGGTTTCAGTGAATAGCTCAGTTTGATGCAAACAATATTTAAAGGAATGTATGAGGATGAAAAATAGATACTAAAATTTACAACAAAAATAATTTTCTAAAGTAAAACGGCACAACTAAATTTGGCATTTGTTAAAAATGGTTAGTTAGATATAATGTTAGTGAAACACAAGATCTAATTGAATCCATGACCCCACCAATAATGCTGAAAGGAAGCAAAAAAATAAAATTAAATGTATATATACAACACGTATTTTGAAAAATAATATTTAAAGGCTGCTAAAACAGTGGAAAAATTGCATATTGGATGACCATTCTGGCTCAATCCAATCACTTGGTACCACTGTAAATTAGAGCTTGGGTAAATGCAAGATGGAAATTACAAACAATTCCATATTAAAAAATTACTTTTTTATTTCATCTGAGGAAAATAAATATAAATATGTCGATGAGTCATTATACAGTCATCGCCATAGCACCACAATTGAAAATGTTGATGGATTTATACAGTTTTACATGTGCCACGTATGGCGCACTAAATGCATGTGGTGACAATAAGTAGAGATTCGTGTCCTTATGATTTTCAAAACTGTACATATGGATTGAGAACTTGGGTTATCTCCAGTCATACTTATTTACATAAGAGTTGATAAGTGCAGCAGAGAATGTAGGTTGAGGAAATCCTGGTTCAGCTGACAGCTTGGCAGTGATTGCCATTTTATGGCAGCCAGCATGTGATACTTTTGATCAACCACTGGCATATTTGACACTTTGATTTTTAATAATTTCTTTCCTCAGCTGTAGCTATTTGGGTCTCTCAACACTAGTCAAAGAAGGCAGACCTAAGGGAGATCGGGAGTCAGGTTTTTTGTACAGTTCAAATGCACTTCCCCGGTTTTCTCTATTTGACAAGTCTAAGAGGCTGGAAGGAGGAGGAGGTGGTGGTGAAGAGTGATGATCATATGGTGGAGGGTAAATTGGTTCTCTTCTAGGTCCCCCTCTATACGGTACATTATGATATGGGCCCCCACCATTGACGTGAACATTTGGCCAAGATGGTGGGTTTCCCATAGCTTTTGTGTATGATCGTACATCATAGTTCCTATCAAGGCTGCTACCTCTTCCAGAGTCAAAACCACCATTGTCATTGTCTAATTTATAGTGACGACGATTTGGGGAACCAACAGGTTGATTTCTATACCCATCATGTTGTTCATCAGGTACAGGAGGAGGAGGTGAATGTCTCGGAGGTGGCATAATATCTCCTGGTGGGTAACCACGAGGTGTGTAATATGGTGGAGAGCTCATGAAGTCTGAACTGTCTCTGCTGCTTCGATTAGGAGTATAAGGTGGAGGCATGCCATCTTGTGAATGAGGGTTGTGAGGAGAAAATTCATGATGCATGCGTCCAACTGCAGGAGGTGGAGGTGGGATCTCTTCCTCTTGTCTCCAGGGTCGTGGCTGGTAATGGCCAGGCTTTGGTGGAGGAACAGGTCGGCCATCAGACATTCTACAGTGTGCAATATAGGAGGGAAAAAAACTTTGTAAAAGTCAATTTTAAACAAATTTATATCTAATTAAATATTTACCATTGTTTATATAAAATTGTATTAGAGAAAACTAACCTGAAACGACATATCAACTACTAAAAAAAAATTACCATATATTAAAAATGAGTGAAATAATACTGTTACGATTATTTTTAAATAAATTAGTTTCAAACACAGCTATATATATATATGATAATTTAATTCCACGATAGTGCTGTGATACAGTTAAAACCCTTAATAGTAGCTACTTTCCAAGCCTGGAGGAGCGCTTTATAATAACCATTGATATTATTGGGGTTTATCTAGCAAACACCTTTTTATATTGTAAAATTACCTTATAGTATACATACTTAATTCTAGGTTAAATCTTTACAATCAAAGATCAATTAGAGTTACAAAGTGAACATATTTACCATTTTTCTTATTCGCTGGTACAATTGCATTAACACCTGCTATCTTTTGCTGTTACAATGTTTCTAAATGTTATCAGTCCTTATTGGTTATCTTGTTGTTTGTACAGTATCTGTACATATAAGATGAACTGCCTTTCAAGTCCAGAGTTCTTTAACATTGTTGCCTGAACTTTTATATGTGCTACATTAACTTCAGATGTTCTTGACTTTGTCAGTTCATTCTTAAATGCTAGTTGTTATTACTGTTCTGCTGTTTAATACAACTTCGCGTATTGAGGGTTTATTATTAAGGGTTTTAACTGTATCTTGTCTCCAGGGTATCTAGTCTCCACTGTATCTAGTGATGCATGCGCATTTTCGACAGCTGTTGCAACAGGAGACTCCATGCTGAAGGAACAATACTATACAAGGCTTAAAATTAATTTCTTCCCTTAATAGTAGCTACTTTCCAAGCCTGGAGGAGCGCTTTATAATAACCATTGATATTATTGGGGTTTATCTAGCAAACACCTTTTTATATTGTAAAATTACCTTATAGTATACATACTTAATTCTAGGTTAAATCTTTACAATCAAAGATCAATTAGAGTTACAAAGTGAACATATTTACCATTTTTCTTATTCGCTGGTACAATTGCATTAACACCTGCTATCTTTTGCTGTTACAATGTTTCTAAATGTTATCAGTCCTTATTGGTTATCTTGTTGTTTGTACAGTATCTGTACATATAAGATGAACTGCCTTTCAAGTCCAGAGTTCTTTAACATTGTTGCCTGAACTTTTATATGTGCTACATTAACTTCAGATGTTCTTGACTTTGTCAGTTCATTCTTAAATGCTAGTTGTTATTACTGTTCTGCTGTTTAATACAACTTCGCGTATTGAGGGTTTATTATTAAGGGTTTTAACTGTATCTTGTCTCCAGGGTATCTAGTCTCCACTGTATCTAGTGATGCATGCGCATTTTCGACAGCTGTTGCAACAGGAGACTCCATGCTGAAGGAACAATACTATACAAGGCTTAAAATTAATTTCTTCTATTTGGATGTTATTTTCTACTATTGTCTTTGCTAATGCTGTGGTCGGATTCTTTTTAATTATATCAGTGTAATGCGCATGCATCACTAATATGGCGATTGGCTAGATTCGGAGGGAGGCAGCTATTTAAATCAATAGCATCACAGTTACCATCGTACCACACCTGAAGATGCCACATACATGTATCGTGGGGAAACGCGTAGCGTAGGCTACCGAGGCTGGTTCTCGTTTTAAGTTTTTTAAAGTTTTATAAGCAGTTATGTTATCTGTGTTTGGAAGCCAAAGGTGACACTTTATGAACTTTAATATTGAGTGGCTAAAGATCTTTTCCAAGCGGGGAGGACAGTGCTAATTGCCTTTAATCATTCAATGGTGAACCGATAAACATCAATTCTTGTTGGTCTGTGTGCGTATCAATATGCGAAGTTGTATTAAACAAAATAACAGTAATAACAACTAGCATATAAGAATGAACTGACAAAGTCAAGAACGTCTGAAGTTAAAGGAGTGTGGACATAGCACATATAAAAGTTCAGGCATCAATGTTAAAGAACTCTGGACTTGAATGTGAAAGGCAGTTCATCTTATATGTACAGAGACTGTACAAACAACAAGATAACCAATAAGGACTGGTAGCATTTAGAAACATCGTAACAGCAAAAGATAGTAGGTGTTAATGCAATTGTACCAGCGAATAAGAAAAATGGTAAATATGTTCACTTCTAATTGATCTTTGATTGTAAAGATTTAATCTAGAGTTAAGTATGTATACTATAGGGTAATTTTACAATATAAAAGGGTGTTTGCTAGATAAACCCCAATAATATCAATGGTTATTGTAAAGCGCTCTTCCAGGCTTGGAAAGTAGCTACTATTAAGGGTTTTAACTGTATCACAGCACTATCGTGAAATTAAATTAAGATTATTTTTAGTTAAAAAAAGTATTTATAATGAAGTCTGATTAAATAGCATATCTTTTACGCAGATTTTCACACTTTTAAAACATTCTCCATAGGAAAAAAGAAATGAAAGTTTTAACATCTGTTAATAGCGTGTTTAAAAGTAATGTAATTATGAGATCATTTACAACCTGTGATAATTTTTTTCTGAAATGCACTCTATGTTGTAGTTTTAATTCTTGGGACACCAGTGTTGTTAAAATTTTATTTTATTTAGGACACTTTCTGGCATTATAATTGCCAAACTATTTTTATAACTATAGCAGAGTGTTGATTATTCATATACATGCAAACTGTGTATTTTCAATTAAATATTTTCTAAAAAAAATTTTTGGTGCTAATATTTAATATATTAAAGTACAATATTTTTATGTATGTGTATGTGAGGGGGATAAATGACTTTGAAAAAATTATACCCTCCAGTTGTAAACAAAGTGTTGCCGAATTTTGAACTGTAATGCGAACAAGAATCTATAAAAAATGCAAAAGTTTGAATAAATAGTTTTTGAAATATTAGGAATATAACACATGCCATTTTTGAGGAGCCATAACTTCTGAAATTTTGATTAAAATTAGATGCCATTCCAATGTTCTTATGAGAGTACTATGACATATTTTTTCCATTAGAATCTGCAAGGCTCACTGGACACCCTCTGCCTGATTTGAAAAGGAATGGTTCCCATATCAATAAAATGTTTCTTTCTGAGTAATACAATAAAAAAATCCCAAAATGTGTCATTCTTTTAAAAAGTATTCTCCGAGTGGTACAGTTAAAACAAGGGTCAGAATTCCACAAGTGATTTTGCATTGTTCACCTTCATGGGAGCTTTGTCTCGTTTGTGGCAATGGACTACAAAACACAGTACACACTTTTTTTTCAGCTCTTGAACTTAGGAAATCTTATTGGAAAAACAAGTAGATGCACCAAGGTTAAAATGTTTTTATATTCAGAGTGGCATAGCCAAGATTTTTTGTTGGGGTGGGGGAAAAGATCAAAATTTTTATGGAACCATTCAATGTAACTTTATGAACTAATAAATTTAGCAGCAACAATGGAAAAAATGTTGATTAATTTTCAGGAGCATGCAAAACTTTATAGAAAAATATGTTCGCAACAGGTAAGAACAAACTTGTAAGTAGAAATCAGGAATTGCTTGGTATGAATTTAAAATAAGCCACTGTGATGCTCAAAATGAGTATTTAGGATAGTGATCTGAACAGTAGCAAGGATTCTTTATTTTATAGTGCATTAAAATTTGCACTATACTTAAAAATAAATGATATTTATATTTTGCATAAGATCTATAGATAAAAAAACTTTCTACTGCTTCGATTAGGTTTTATTTTTATAAGATTCGTTTGCTGAAAGGAGAGCTATGCACCAATTCCCTGTGATGATACACAGAACCAGACAGGTGTAGCACCTAAAGTCCAACTCAACCTTCTCATGATGTAGACCATTAGTATCTTTCAAAAGAGATACTCTCTTGTGAAAAGGAATGGAAGGGGAGGGATGCCAGATCAGTGAGGCTTACCGATCTGCACAACTATGGCTACTTTTCATTTTTTCTACCCTGCTGAGTAGTGATCACACAAGGTCTTGGTACTGATCATATACACTAATCAGACTGGAAAAGGCTCTGAGCTTGATTACGGATCCTGAATTTGATGCACTGGTGGGCTTCTGTGGAGGGAAAATCTTCCACTATGTTTTCTGTTTGTGGGTTGATAGCCCCAAGTGAATAGATTCACAGGATACGTGTCATCAGCTGGTGGATAGTCCTGGTCTGAGCCAATCGCAGTGAACTCTTTGCTTTTATGGGCATCATCAAACGTACATTGGAGGAAGTCTCCCAGTGTAGATGGCTTCAGCCTTTAGTAGTGGGGGAACAGGTCTCCATGCATGTGATTAGGGGACTGTTTGATATTTTGGCACTTCCTCTCTCAATAAACATAACAAACATAATATTAAATTTCTCTTTTCAGGGAGGGAAGATAAAAAGCATTTGTAAGGTGTAGGTTTGCTTCTCAGCAGACATGCTGGTGATGCTCTTCTACGATATTAGTGCATTAATGAAAGGTTTCTTACAGCTAAATTTCAACAAGCAGTAAAGACTTGTATCTTATCTGTTGTTATGCCCCACTGAGGATGAGGATGGGAAGGATAGGTTTTATGGACAACTTCAGGATATTTTGAATTCTGTCAAGAAACGAGATATTACCCTTGTTCTAGGTGACTTCAACCTTTGGGGAGAAGTGATAGGTCCTTTTCGTATTAGTAGTTGCAATGGGCAAAATGTACTACAGGTAACAAAAACTTAATGGTTTGAGAATATTTAACACTTATTACAAACACCATGACATACATAATTACAGATGGGCTAGTTCTGTTAGGAATACCAGTTTATATAGGGGAGATGAAATTGGATCTGAGCATTAACTTGTTAAAAGTGTCTTACAACTTAAACTTAAGAAGGGTTGCTAAGGTTAAAAATTTTACCTTTAATTCTGAAGCTCTGAAAGACCCACTTGTAACTAAAACTTGGTCATTATGACAGTGTGGTTTGCTTACTACTGAAGTTGAGAAAGAATGGGACCATTTTACACAGACTTTACTTGAAACAAACAGTACTTCTTTTTCAGGAAAAAAAGAGCAGAGGAGGCAAAATTATTTGAGTAATAAGGCACTTGAGCTTATTTCAGAAAGAAAGAACTGCAGCTAGATATTGAATAAACTCGACTTTCGTGGTATATACAATAATTGCCATTTTGTAAGTTGATGTTATGAGGAGGTCGTGGGTTCGTATCCCACCCTGCTCAAGACAATTTTTCCTCTAAAATTAAAATCGACTTAAGAACTGCAGTATTGTACTTAATGAACACCCAACTAGTCCTAATATTAAGCTCTGTATAATGCTTTCTAAATGTAAAGGATCAGTTAGCTGCTGATAAGAATCTTTGGCTTGATGGCTTGGCTGACAAAGCTGAGGAAGCATTAGACAGCAGAGGGCTGTACCAGATAGCTAATTTTTTTGCATGGTAGAAAATGGACAGGTATACAGGGATGGAAGAATAAACAAGGTAAGGTTATAGAAGATGGAGATTCTGTCTTGGTTAGGTGGGCTGAGCATTTCAGTGATGTTCCAAACAATGTGGTTAGTTCTATTCCCATTGTTTGTAATGATGATAGATGCATTACTGGCTTTAATGTTGGCACTATAACAATCTGGAGTTACTTTGTGTATTCCTAAATTTAAACTACATAAATCTCCAGGAGTAGATGAAATTTTGAATATCTTTTATGGTAAAAGGCATGGTCCCTAAGCATTTTACCAGAGCTATTATTATCCCTATTTTTAAAAAAGGCGATCACAGTTTTTGTGATAACTATAGGGGTATTATCTTATTTTGTGTTCCAGGTCAAGTTGTTTGCCTGATAGTGCTTAATGGAATTAAGAATCTGGTTGAGAGGCAATTGTGTGATGAGCAATGTGGATTCAGAAGTGGTACGGAATGTGTAGATCAGATATTTTCACTTAAGCATATTCTTGAGAAATGCTTAAGAGTTTCAGAAACCTTTGGTTGCTAGCTTTGTTGATTTCAATAAAGCTTTTGACTGAGTTGATCATTATAATTTGTAGTTGATTGTCAGATAGTATGGCATACCAAACAAGTTAGTTAACATAATGAAAGCTCTCTATCATAACACTGGGTCATGTGCGAGAGTTGGTAAGGCTTGTAGCAATTGGTTTAGCATTACTTCTAGTGTTTGACAAGGATGCATTTTGTCTCCCTTTTCTCTTTAGTTGATTATTGATTATGTTATGCAAAATTCACTACAAGGGAAAGATTTTGGCCTTAAATGGGCTGGAGATACGAAAATTTCTGATATAGATTATGCTGATGATTTAGCCCTTTTGACAAATGATATTGATGAGAATGGCAGTAGAGTAGGTTTGGTTATAAACAGAGAGAAAACTAAAGTGATGAAAATTGGTCAAGCAGGCTGTGATTCAGTTAATCTGAATGGTTGCAGTCTTGAGTAGGTGACAAAGTTTAATTAACAGATGAATAGGGATTGCTGCCAGGACTTATAAGAATCTATGGAGAGTGAAGAAATAGGCGTATAAACCTAAAGACTAAAATTAGAGTGCATAATAGTTTGGTTCTTTCTAGGATTAGTTATGGTAGTGAAACTTGGGATGCTTTGTAAACAAGATAATAGGAAATTAGATGCTTTTGATTCTAGATGCTTATGCAGTATCTTGGGCATTAGGTGGGTCGACTTGTAAGTAATGATAAAGTTAGGCAAAGGAGTCGGCAACCTCCTTTAAGCAGCATATTATGCAGAGAGGGACTCCATTGGTTTGGCCATTAGTTAATATAATGTAAGCTCTCTATAATAACACTCAGTCGTGCGAGAGTTGGAAAGGCTTGTAGTAATTGGCTCAGCACTGTATTTGATTATGTTCTGTGGAATTATCTGCAAGGGAAAGATTTCGGACTTAAATGTCTAGAGATCTGAAAATTTCTGATTTAGATTATTCTGAGGATTTGACCTTTTTCGCAAATAATGTTAATGAAATTAACTCTTTCACTGAAGCTTTTTTTTATACTCCTCAGTGATAAGGAATAAGTAACTGTAGATCCCTCTATCCCGCATAAGTGTGAAAGTAATTGTGCACGTTGCTGGATCATGTACGGTATAGTAAAAGTACACAGGGATGTATCGATTGGATGTTACATTGGTTAAGCCAAAAATATAAGTTATAAATTGAGATAAAATGGCTAAAACAAAAAAAAACTATTTTAAATAAAAGGGCCAAATATTTGCAGATCTCAGAATTCAAGCACAGTTAATCCATTGCAAAAATGTCACCATAGTCAATTCAGAAGCTATTGATTAGACTGGTAGTAGAGTAGGTTTGGTTATAAACAGAGTGAAAACTAAAGTGCTGAAAATTGGCCTGGCAGGTTGAGAAAATTGGTTCAGTAAATCTGAATGGTTGCACCCTTGAGCAAGTGTCTCAGTTCAATGATCTTGTGAGCTATGTAACAGATGCTGGTAATGTGTGGTATGTGATAAACAGAAAAAATGGGAATAGGGGCAGAAAAATAGGCTGGGTTCTTTTTAATAGTTTGGTTCTTTCTAGGGTTAGTTATTGTAGTGTAGTGAAACTTATATCCCTTATAATCAAGATAACAGGAAATTTGATGCCTTTGATTCTAGATACTTAGGCATTATCTTGGGCATTAAGTTTATAAGTAATGATGAGGTTAAGCAAAGGAATCAGCAACATCCTTAGAGCAACATATTGTGCAGGGAGAAATTCCATTGGTTTGGCCATGTTGCCATTATGCATAACTATGGATTAACAAATAAGGTTATTAAGTGTGGCTAAAGGCCTCAGAAAGAGGGGGAGACATAGGATGCAATGGGCAGACAATGTCAAACAGGACCTTGTTAGAATTGGTGTGCAGTGGCCAGATGCAGCTCAGGACAGATATGCTTGGAAAACTAAATTGCATGGTCTGCTTGATGATGATATGAAGTTTCTTTCACTGTACTAGCATCAATGGCAATAATTTGTAAATATGGAATTTTGAAATACCATATAGTGCCAATGTACTAAGATGTATTAACCCTTCCAGGATCCAGTCTGAAAAACTGGTTTACATCCAGAGGCCAAGCTATTTTTTCAATATGCTGAGCCAAAAAAAAATTCACTTTAGAACTGTTTTGCCACATAATTAATGAAAGGAATTATGGCACTGTTATATGCCAAATTAATTAGCATTTAATTCTGGATTTTCTAAAAAATAAAACATTTATCAAAAAAAAAAAAGATTACTAGTGTTATTTTAATAGGGTTTTTTTAGAGTCATGTAATAAAGAAAAAAGCATCTGGGAATGCAAAAAATTTTTTTTTGAAATAAAAATAACTAATAGACAGAAATAACTATAATGCACATAAATAGAAAGACTATTTTTGAATGGATAGGGGTGGATGCTCAGTTTGTAACACACTAGGCTCATAATCTCCAGTTCCGAAGTTTGAGTCCCAGTGGGTCAGCATTGAAATTTATCTCTGCAAATGGTCAGGTCCCGCCCTCAGTCAGTAAGGGACACCAATGGGCTTAGAAAGTCATCGACTGTCAGATGGTATGCTAAGTCATGGCCTTGTATATGGGATAGCCATACCCTGTGCATGTAAAGCACATGCTGGATGGCAGGCTACCATCAATTTCCCAAGAGCTGTCTGGTGGGTTCATCCCCCAAATTTTCTCTGAGCCTTCGGAGTCCTTGTGACCTGTTCATTTAGCATGCTGTGCGCATAAAAGTGCCACTCAGAGGTAAAACAACCCATATATTTCTGAATAATAGAAAAATAAATTTTTACTTAAGGCAAGAAAATATCTTTTTTAACTTTTTTTTTGCTCTGTAATATACTTGGGAGAAAAGTACAGACTTTCTGCCAACTGTGCTGAGTCAAATAAACAAGTCAGCTCTACGATTTTTTTTTTAAACAAATAACTAATCAACAGAAATAAATCATGTTATATACCAAATTAAACTGAATTTAATTCTGAATTTTGTGAAAATATAAAATTGAAACAAATTTACATACGTATTAATATGACTTTTTCATAGTGATATCATGAAAAACTAGATCTACGAGATTAAGGCTTAATTTTAGAAAAAACTGATGAATAAAAACAGTTCAATTATATATTAATCAAAAGGAAATTTTTTAATGAATAATATCTACTAGAAACATGAGTTTTATATTCATTTTTATAATTCTTTTCAGTATGGTATATTTTAAAAAAATGGGCCAATGTTACACAAAGTTACTTGGACTACTTGCATTCATGGGATTTTCTGTCCTGTTGATGAACAAACTACAAAATAAAAAACAATGCCATTGAATCAGACATGAGTTAGACTGTCGAATTCTTTCAAAAACACTTAGCATGAGTGCTGAAACAACACAGTTTAATACAGTTATAGGCAGGAAAAGTGCATTGACTTTCCAAGTGGGTTCAGCATAAAATTACAGCTGACCAGAAACATCTAAGATTTAAATGTCAGAACTTTTGCAACTTAATCACAAATCATTTCTTGATTGGTTATTGTCTTGCAATGAAAAATGAACCATGTACAGGAATCATAAGCATACTCATCACTGTTATCATCCAGAGAACCTGCTCTGCATACATTGAAGCTTGCAGTTCATCAGTAGAAAATTACACTACGTATGGCAGATAATATGTAAGGATTCGTGCACTATGAACTCTTATCCCCTGACCAAATCATCACAAGGAATGTGTACTCAAAACAACTGCAATGAATGCATAATGTGGTATAGCATAACTATGGGGAAGATTTTTTTTTACACTCACAAATAAGGAAGATTTTTTTTACATGATAAATACAAAACCACATATGGTGAAAGTGACCCAGAATAAAATTCACCAATTTTAGACAGGAAACTTTATATCATCCACTTTAGTCTCCAGCTCATCTTCAGGCTATCATTCGTTTTTTCAGTAGATAATCATGTGCACAATAGATGGTTCAGAAACAAAGCAGAGATTAAAAAATTTAACTTCATTTTTCTCTAAAGGCCATGAATTTTACAGTTTTGGTTTGGTTGTTTGGGGTTTAATAGTGCAAGAGCAACAAAGACTATGTTGCAGCAAACAAGGTTAAATAAAACGATAAGAGACACAGAATCCACAACCAAAGTAAAAAATAACACACAACAGGACAAGGGAAAAAAAGTGTATATAAAGAAAGAATTAAAGAACCAACTAGTGTAAAAGAGAAAAATTGCCATGGGTTCCAAAAAATCTAAATAAAAATACTATAAATGTGTAATATAATTAGTAAAACCTAAAGTCAAAAACAGGAGTTAAAAATGAATCATCAGATAAAAGGTGTCTGAGTGTAAGGGGCTCAAGACATTAAATAATTAAAACTAAAATAAATATGTTCATAGTTAAAAAACATGACATTCAATTAAAATATGTGTGATGGTTAAAATGGTGTCACAAAACTTGCAATTAGGTTTGTCATCTGCCGGAAGAAGGCATAATGTGTGAGAAACAAATGACCAAAGTGGAGCTCAGCAAGTACAACTTCCTCCTTGTGATTTCTGCAAAAAACAACATGATTGCCATGGTTTGACAATCGGTTTGATCTCAAAGAGCTTGTTCATAATTTGCTCTGACCAATATTGCTGCCAGTGTCCAGATGTTGGTGGATAACTACTGCTGGTAGTCCACATATGGAACCAGCAGTTGAGAGTCAGATAGAGGTGTGGTCAACTTGGCAGCAACATCTGCATCTGATCCTGACATGATCAGGCACCCAATAGAAGAGGACCCAATAGAAAGGTGTAGTGGCTGCCAGACAATCGAGCTGCTGGCAGAACTTGAAAAAAACAGGGTGAGGCCAAGGCCTCAGAATTTTACAGGAGCAGGATCTATACTCACATCTCTTGTTAGGAGAAAGTAATAGATTATGATGGTAGTTATATTACAGCATAAACATTTTTTGTTTAAACATTATACGCATTTTAATTTAGTACAGCAAACATAAGAATTCACAGCTCATCATTGATTTAATGAATATTCATCCACTATCAAGCTGTTTTTTAAGTAACAGAAGATGGGCTCTTGTGGCTGGTTGTGTGCACATAACTGGGATGGCTTTAAAGATAACCAGATGCATTTAAAAGAACAGTGATCGACCAGATGCAGTAGACGAGAAATTGATCAGTGGCAGGTAGCTCAGCGGTCAGAGCACTTAACATGTCATCAAGAGGTCGTGGGTTCAGATCCCATCCGGCTCAAGAAAATTTTTCATCTACAGCCATCTTCTCCTGTCACTTAAAAAACTGCTTGATAGTGGATGAATATTCACTAAATACTACACCAAAACCACACAAACTTATTTGGACACCTAATAGTTAAGCATTACTTAATAAAAATATAAACTCTGTTATTTATTAAAGTATGTAAATACAATGTAATAGATGCTTACTGCATTATTGCCTATAATTTACATGCCACCAGCCATGTTAAATGCATGGGTGTCAGTATGGAGATCAGCTTCCCCTTCTGTAAAAACATAAAAAAAAATTGTTGAAAATTCATCATCATCATCATCCTCAAGCAGTCATGGGCTACAGAGGTCCAACCAGACAGTGCAATTTAGTTCAAGCATATCCGTCCTGAGCTACATCTGCTGCATCTGGCCACTGCATACTAATTCTAACTAGGTCTTGTTTGACATTGTCTGCCCACTACATCCTAGGTCTCCCCCTCTTTCTGAGGCCTTTGGGCACACTGTTCATAACCCTATTCACCAATCTATAATTATCCATACAGGCATTATAGAGAAACCAAAGGAGTCTCTCTCTGCATAATATACTGCTCATAGGAGGTAGCTGACTGCTTTGCCTAACCTTTTCATTAATTACAAAGTTTAACCACCTAATACCCAAGATACTGCGCAAGCATCTAGAATCAAGAGTATCTAGTTTCAGTTATCTTATTTATAAAGCATCCAAGTTTCACTACCATAACTAACTCTAGAAAGAACCAAACTATTATACAGTCTAATTTTAGTCTTTAGGTGTATACACCTATTTCTTCACACTCTCCATAGATTCTTAAAATTCCCGGCAGCAATCCCTATTCATCTGTTAATCTCATGCCGCACATCACCATTATATTGTTATGTAGCTCCCGAGATAATTAAACTGTGACACCTGCTCAAGACTGCAACCATTCAGATTAACTGAATCACAGCCTGCTTGACCAATTTTCATCACTTTAGTTTTCTCTCTGTTTATAACCAAACCTACTCTATTATCAGTTTCATCAACAGCCCTAATAAAAGAGTTCATCTCATCAACATCATTTGCTAAAAGGGCTAAATCATCAGCATAATCTAAGTAAGAAATTTTAGTATCTCCAGCCCATTTAAGGCAAAATCTTTCCCTCGAAGTGAATTTCGCATAACATAATCAATAACCAAACTAAAGAGAAAAGGAGACAATGCACCCTTGTCGAACACCAGAAGTAATGCTAAATCAATTGCTACAAGACTTACAAACTCTCACACACGACTAAGTGTTATTATAGAGAACGTTCATTATGTTAACTAACTTGTCTGATATACCATATGATCTCACAATCAACCACAAAATATGATGATCAACAGAGTCGAAAGCCTTTTTGAAATCAACAAAGCTGTGATGTTCTTCTAGTTCTAGATGTTCATCACTAAATGTTTCTGAAACTCTAAACATTTCTCAAGAATCTGCCTGTGTGAAAATATCTGATCTACACATCCCCTACCACTTCTGGATCCACATTGTTTATCATGCAATTGTTCATCAGCCAGATTCTTAATTCTATTAAGCACAATCTTGTGAAGAACTTTACCTGGAACAGAAAGTTGGCTGATACCCCTATAGTTATCACAAGAATTGCAATCACTTTTTTTTTAAAAAAATAGGGATAATAATAGCTCTGGTAAAATCCTTAGGTACCATGCCTTTTATCATAAAAGATTTTTAAAATTTCAGTCATCCAATTGGTAATAGAAACATTCCCATAGTAATTTCATCTACCAGGGGGATTTACATAGTTTAAGTTTAAAAAATAGCCAAAATAACTTCAGATTGTGTTATAGGGCCAACATTAAAGCCAGTAATGCATCTATCATCATTACAAACAATGGGAGTAGAACTAACCACATTGTTTAGAACATCACTAAAATTCTCTGCCCACCTAGCCAACACAGAATCCTCACCTTATATAACCTTACCTTGTTTATCCTTCAATCCCTGTATACCTGTCCGTTTTCTACCACACAAAACATTAACTATCTGGTATAACTCTCTGCTGTTGTGCTATCTAACTGCTTACTCAGCTTTGTCAGCCAAGCCATCAAGCCAAAGATTCTTATGAGCAGCTAACTGATCCTTTACACGTTTATTAAACTCTCTGTAATCCTTTCTATTAGGACTAGTATGGTATTGATTAAGGACATTCCTGCAGTTCTTTCTTTCTCAAATATGCTCAAGTGCCTTATCACTCAAATAATTCTGCCTCTTCTGCTCCTTTTTTCCTAAAAAAGTACTGTTTGGTTCCAAAAAAGCCTGTTCAAAATGGCCCCATTCTTCCTCAACTTCAGTAGTAAGCAAACCATGACTGTCATAATTACTAAGTAAACCTATCAGGATAAGCTTTAGCTATAACTGGGTCTTTCAGAGCTTCAGTATTAAAGGTAAATATTTTAACTTTAGCACAACACTTCTTAAGTTTAAATTCTAAGACACTTTTAAAAAGGTAATTGTCAGATTCAATTTCAGCTCCCCTATATGGCCTGGTATTCCTAACAGAACTAGCCCATATGCTGTTAATTAATATATCATCAATCATATTCTTATGCAGCCCATCAGGTGAAACCCATGTGTACTTATGTATGTCACCGTGTTTGTAATAAGTGTTAGTTATTCTGAAACCATTGAGTTTACGTACCTTTAGGAGATGTTGCCCATTGCAGCTACCAATACCAAAAGGGCTTATCATCCCCCCCCCCTCAAAGATCAGAATCAGTACCAACTTTGGCATTGAAATCACCTAGTACAAGGGTAATATCTCCTTTCTTGACCAAATTCAAAATATCTTGAAGTTGTCCGTAAAACCTATCCTTATCACATCATTGGCATCCACAATGGGGGCATAATAACAGATAACATCCAAATCTTTAATGCTTGTTTGAAATTTAGCTGTAAGGAACTTTTCATTAATGCACTCATATCCTAGAAGAACATCACTGGTGTGTCTGCTGAGAAGCAGACCCATGGCTTGGTGATACTTATTATCTTCTCTCCCTGAAAAGGGAAATTAAGTTTATTTTTTAGAAAATGGTTAGTGGGATGTTTAAAGAAACTGTTTATTGAGAGAGGGAATGCCATCAATATCAAACAATCCCCTAATCGCAGACATGGGGAAAAGACCTGTTCCCCCACTACTAAAGGCTGAAGCCATCTACACTGGAAGACTTCCTCCAATGTAGAATTTGATGATGCCAGCAGAACCAGAGTGGTAAGGTGCCTGCGATGACCTTTGCTCAGGATTATTCACCAGCTGATAAAATATATCCTGTGAATCTAACAAAAAGGCAGACAATGTCAAACAGGACCTTGTTAGAATTGGTGTACAGTGGCCAGATGCAGTGGATGTAGCTCAGGATTGACTTGCTTGGAGAACTAAATTGCACGGTCTGGTTGGACCTCCGTAGCCCATGGCTGCTTGAGGATGATGATGATGTGAATCTATTCGCTTGGGATTGTCAACCCACAAACAGAAAACACAGTGGAAGATTTTCCCTCCACAGAAGCCACCAGTGCAGAAAATTCAGGATCCATAATCAAGCTCAGAGCCTTAATCAAGTCCAGTAAGTTTATAAGGTCAGCACTAAGACCATATGTGGTTGGCCACTTCTCAGCAGGGTAGAAAAAAAAAGTAGCCCACACTAATCTGGCAGCCCTCCTCTTCCGTTCACTTCCACAAGAGAGTATCTCTTTTGAAAGGTACTAACAGCCACAGACTGCACCACGAGAAGGTGGGGTCAGACGTTAGGTGCTAGGCCTGGTCAGTTCTATACATCATCACAGGGGATTGGTGCATAGCTCTCCTTTCAGTGACTACCTAGCTACCATTTACAGACCTGTTGAATATTAGGTGTGTCAAAAAATGTTTCTAGAGTAACAAAACATTATCTTTAGTTTTCTTTTGTTTTTTTGGGAGATATAATATATTTTTATAAATTAATACAAAAAAAAAACATTTTTGGATATATTTTCACTAATAATTTTTCCCCAAGCATCCTGGTATGATGTATGACTGTTTGCTGTATTTTCAACTGCATGCATTAATGAATGGCATGACCTAAATATTTCTTTCTTGAAATGTTTACCTATTTTCTACCCCCTCCCAAGAAAAACTCCTACCAATATCCATGGTTAGGTATGGGTATTAAAGGAGTTTACTATGGTTTCAGACTGGGGATATAGTAATACAGAAGTTTATTCTACTTCATTGGCATAGTAGACATTAAAATTGTACCCAAAGTCTGTAGAAGAGGAATACAATTTCTTGTTTGACATTAATAAATTCTGTCTTACCTGGGTTGATAACTGGTAGGTTTCGGTGGTGGTGATGGAGGTGCAGGACGCTCATCAGGATGTCTAAGTACATGTACAAAAGTTCAAAATTAACAACATTAAATATACAATTACTAAGATAAGTGCTAACAGTAATTCAAATATTTTATTTCTGTATAAATTTCTATGATTTGCAAAGCAGGACAAATTTGCTTTGGAATGACAAGAGAAATTTTTGGTATGGCTGACTAGTTTCAAAGCTATGAAAAATTACAATATTTTTCCAGGGGAAAGAACATCAGCTTTTACATCTGAATACAGGATTGTTAATTTAGTTCTGTGGTCTTAAACAATTTGATTAAATATTAATTCATTAATATTACATTAATGCACCCCTCCACACTTTAAAATCAATGATCGAATAATAATAAAAATATAAAGGCAGAAAAAGTTTGTCTCCCACCAACATTGGTATATGCCTTGACTCTGTCTTGTGGTAAAAACTGCCAGCTGATCAGATTTTTCCTAATTTCCCCATCCCTGATAATCAAGTATATTGCATCGACATTAGCCCCATTATTCCTTTCAGCATTCATATTCCTAATTTTCCACTTATTTATCTGCAACCTATTTTTTTATTTCAAGCCATCAGACCACAAGACCTTCAAAAAAAATGAAGTCAATATTCAGACACTAATGGATATTATGAGCATTCATTGCAAGTTTTTTAACTGTAAAATCTGACTATATTGAGCTATTTTAGAATTAAAACCACTAGATGTCACTATAAAAATATTTCTAAAACAAAATTATAAATATTAACTGACATAGTGGTTGGGAAAATATCTACTGCCGCAATAGGTATACTTTGTTTATTGTATTATCTCTAACAAACTAATAATACGTTTTTGAATCAGTACAAGCAACAGATCTATAATACAATTTTATGCCAAAAATTGAATATTAGTGGAATATCCAGGATACAGGAACCACAATACACTGCTTTGAAAGAAGTTGCATAGTGGATCTGTGTAAAGCTGGTTGCACACCCACCAAATAGTGGCCACTAGACCCTACCTGGTCTAGTGGTTGGTGTACCTGACTACTAAAACCAGTGGGACATGTCCTTGTGTAAGTGTTTGTATGTTGTATGAGAAACCAGAACAAGCCTAATATAGCTTTCTAGGCTATCTCTGTCCTTTATGTAGAGAACTACCTTCTTTTAAAAAAATTTAGCTTGGATGGCCAGTTCACAACACGGGTGGCTCAGTTGGTAGCATGTCAGATTTGTTTTCTGCAGTTCCCAGGTTCGAGACCCACCTGAGTCAGTGTTGAGATTTATCTCTACAGAATTCCCTACCCTTGGTGAATAGGGGACACTGATGGGCTGCAAAGGCCACCATCCATTTGATGGAATGTTAAGCTGTGGCCCTATGTGTGTAAGAACCATACGTTGTGCTTGTTAAAAGAAGCACTGATGGACTTAATGGGAGATCACTATCTGTCTCCTAACAGCTGTCCAGTGAGTCTCCTTCCCGCAATCTTCTCAGAGTCCTTGGGTCCTTGTGACCTGGTCATTTAGCACATTGTGTGAAAAAGTCCCACTAAGAAATAAAACATCCCAATTATTATAGATCAGAGCAATGGTATCTACTGTTCAGGAATGGTTGCCAACAGATGAACATCATTTCCTGGTTATGTGTCGATTGCTCTACTTTAATTTGCTCACTTAAAATGGATATTCACAGGAGGAACTTGCCAATGGCAAGTATTGGCTTGAACATGATTGAAGTTGTGTGGATTCCAGTCAAACTCCACATGAAAATGAAAGCATCCGAAGTTGAACAGTGTGAGGTATACTGATATTTAATTTAACTATCAGGATCCCCTGTTGATTAAGTTTCTGGACTGTAATGACATCAGCCCACAATGACATTGTGAAACTAGGAGCATTTACTTAGTATATAGACTACCCATACCTAATCTGTAGGTTAGCATACCTGACTACTAAACCAGCAGGGATGTCCCTGTATATGTGTTTGTAGATTGTATGAGAAAGCAGGACAAACTCAATCAAGCTGTTGGATTATCTCTGTCCTTTGTGTAGGTGGAGTACCTTCTTCCTTTTAATACTAGAAAACAAACCCAGATTGACCAACTTGATATATTGTTGGGCTGTTGAATGTGTAGACAGTGTGCTAATATATAACTGTCAATGATGAAAAGATTACCACTAATACATCAACTTACAAGATCCAGATTCAACTGAACTACGTGAACACACGACTCTTCCATAAAAGAGGACATTTTATTGTGAACTCCATTTTCAGCAGTCAAGGTACCTTTGAATGTCTTGATATAATGGCCTACTATAGCATATTGTTACATATGACTTTCAATGTGCAATGGCTGTTGTAATTGTTATCAAGTAAAACCATATCTGGTGCACTTGTTTTTAACAACTAATAGTATTAGTCCTATAAAGCTTTATCTTAAATTCTAATCATTGTGATTCATTCATTTATTGCAAAACTGGATATACCCACTTCTTTTGTGTAAGGCAAACTATATCATGGAATGTATAAAGTTTATTGTGATAAATACTGATCTGGAATTAAAATCAAACATGTTTACCCATTATCCTGTTGTTTAGAACATCTTTATGAAGAAGATAGTCTTAGTCACTTTTTTTTTTGCTGTACATCACTAAGCTAAAGTCTTTGGTACTGCTGAAATTAAACTTTTTTTTTTAACTTGCATGTTATGATGGTGACAGAACAGCTTAATCTTGCTGGAATATTTCTAAGTAATCTGAAAGTTACATAAATAATTATGTCCTTGATCAGTTCCAGATGAGCACTATTTTTTTTATGTATGACCTGAAATTGCCATTTCATACATCACAGGAGCATAGTTTTTACTGTTTTATTAAATCATAAATACTAGGCAGGAAGTACAAAACATTTATTCAACTTACCTATATTTAGCTCCAGGGGGCATTCTACCTCTTTCCATGTTGATAGCTTTCATTGGTTGCACAGTACTTCTTGTAAATCGGTAAGGATCATGAGGAGGTCTATTGTTCTGACCTGGTGATGCTGAATTAAAATGGTCCCTTGCTTTTGTATCATTTGGATTTGTGGTTGCATATTTATTATATGAGTCACTGCTGTACGATGAGCTATCAAATGCTCCCTGAAATAGCATTAAAAAAGTGCATAAGTGTTTTTGGTTTCTTATTTATGCTAGATAAACTATGTGAAGCAACTACTCTAGTGGTCAGAATTAAAGTACAAGAATTGTATCACCCCTGGAGTGACACAAAGTACTGTCACATGTAAAACAGAAATGTATTGTCCAATGAGCTAGAAGGTGGTACATAAATACATAATAAAATGTCCCGTGAAGAAATTTGCATGTCAGTGAGCAAGCCAAATGCATATGTAGAGATGAGTGGTTGAAAGCACAGAAGTGTGTGCATATGCTAGTCTTCCAAAGTCAGCAACAAGACTTACAACATTCTCATCATTACACAGAAGCCCTTTGGATGGTTCATTGAGGTGGAGAGCAATAGGGAGACTGAAAGCATGGCAATCTCAAGCTGAAATGGCTAATTATGGATCATTCTTGTTATTAACCACACATGGAGGCACTTTCAAGAGACTTCAAACATTTCTTGAAGACCTGGACAAGGATGTCAAAGGTAACTTCATTTTCTGGTGCTAACTGCAAAGCACCACAGAGGCAGTATGGTGAGTTAACTCACTGGAAAGGATATATAGGTAGAAAGAAAGCTCAATAATAGTGTTTTCTGTGCAAGATGCCCGTTATTTGTGTTCCCTTGACTCCACCCACAGAAGAGATCATTTACAATGGTGTTGCATGTCCATTGAACTCAACAATAGGACACTGCACTCTTACTGATCAGTCAAGATTCAGTTTGCAAAGTGATTCTCTATGAACATTCATGTAGAGAGAATGTGGGACACAATTTCATCCACCCACATCTGGAAAAGAGACTAATATGGAGGCAGTGGATTGATGGGCTGGGCTGGAATATGCATCATTGTTCAAATGCCATTCCATGAGATCACAAGAGTAAATCAACAAGATCTGACTAGGCCAGATATCGAGATGAGATTCTAGATACTTAAGTTTGTCCTTTTAGAGATGCAGAGTGGGACCAGGATTTTTCTTAATGGATGACAATAACCAACCTCACACAACTTAGCTGGTGGATGAATACTTTGAGGGTGAAGATATCACTCATATAGATTGGCCATCACAATCACCAGATTTGAATCTCAAGAGTATATATGTCAGATGCTATAGAGCAATGTACTGCCACTGCCTGCCTGCCTCCCTCTCTCCCATAAACCTCCAGGAGCTAATGATCTGCTCTGCATGAGATGTGGGAATTATTTCCCCATGTTCTGCTGGATAGTTTATTCACAGCATGGCAAGTCACTGTCAGGTCTGCATTGCTGCCAGAGGTGACCATACATCATATCAAGAACAGTGGGGATATTATTTTTCCATTTGCATGCATTTCCCTTCCACCCAGTTGCACATGCATTTAGTTTATTTCTGTATACTTGGACACTCTTTTTGTTTTCAATATAACACATATAATATCACATTATATCCAGTGTGTTTTTTTGTCACAGTTTTGTGCTTTTTGCTTTAATTTTGATCATTAGTGTAGCTTACCTTCTTACTCTTTTACATTTCATTAAACAAAAGATTCCAAACACCATATTTATTCATGCAATTCAGGGTAAATTAAAAAAAAATCAATTATATTTGATTATATATTTACATGACCCGACACTAACAATAGTACAAGGTTGTAGATTAAAAAAACTCATTTATATTTTTCAATGTGAAAGTTTACATATGATATGATAATCTTTACCTGTTGATTTCTGCATGACAAAATGTTTCAACCCCGAAAAAATTCAGTGCTTCCGTTGATCATTCATGAGCAGTTTTACTCGTGTGGTGTACATGATCTTTAGCAGCATAAATTATGCAATACAAACTTGACATGCCTCCTACCAGCATGGATATCTTACTGGACAGCAGTGAGTCTCTGTGACATTAACTTTTTCACAGTGGCTGGGACAGCACCTGTCCCAGCACATTTCCATGCCTGCTCAGTAGCTGGGACAAAATGCCCAGAAGCAATGATGGTAGGAACACTTAAGATGATTAACTAATGGAAGGAGAGGGTCATTGGAAACTGGAAATCATGGGTTGCCACTTTCTACCCCTCTGCAAGAAATTGGCGGGAAATGCGCTGCTACAGAAGAGCTTCGTGAAACTGAGCTCCATCAAAAGGTTAACTACAGCATGAAAGTCTGTAGCACTGACAGAGGGCCACCAAATGAACCATAAATGCAATGGATGAAATCAGACTTATCTAAACTGTGCTTTGCTACTTGGACTTCGAATGAAAACTACACTTATTGTAGCTCAACTAAGTCATCCTTCAGTCATCATATAACAACTTGAAAATATATAACAGAAAAACTTTGATATGGACTGGTTCTCGAAAAAAGGTAAAACTTTAGTGACTGATCCCTAACTAATATGCACCTACAGTGGAACATTTAACAAGCTCCACACATCGACATTGGAAACAAAATAGATAGCTCCAGAACACTATTAATCTGCCAGTCATCAACACAAGGGACTTATAGAAAAGAAATTGCTACAATAGAAAAATGTAAGTGTAATTAATTTAAAAACAGCAATAGCTCTAAGGTTAGTCATAGAGGACAAGCACAGAGTGAAAAATCTTGGTTGGTTTGCTTAGCATAAATTGCATAACTGTTGCTAATATTATCATAACCTGATAATTTGTATTTATTAACCCTTCCAGGGTTACCATCGAACATAGACGTTGACAGAATCCACAATAAGAGTTCAAAGAGTCAATAAACATCTTTTGTATAACACATAAAACTTCAATCTTTTAAAAATAAAATTGCATTTAAAATTTTTCTTACATATATCTTTTTAAAAATATGCAATTCAAGTTTGAAAAATAACATTTTCTTTTTTAATTTGATGCATATTTTATTAAACTACAATTAAATAATTTGATAAAGCCACCTGATTGCCATTTCTTAGAAGTGCTAAACGGTATTGCTGATTTGCTTTTTAACATTCCTCTTTGCTGAAGAAATCTTCTGATTTAAGCTCATAAATTTCATTTAAACTATTATCAACAAATTTTTCCTTAAATTTTCGAAAATCTTCTAAAAATTAACAAAAAAACTGCTATTTTTAAGAACGACATTTTGGGAGTAATTACAAAGGCAACACATTATATGCCACTCAGACAATACAGACGATTGTTTTTTACTTTGGTGGACTGAGTTTTTGGCACTTAACAAAGATCAAAATGTAACAACCAAAGAAAAAAATTCATAATGTTCAGTAAAAAAAAGGCAATCAAGGAACTGTTCCTCCATTTCATAAACAGGACAGAAAATCCCATTAATGTGAGCAATCCAAATCACTTTAAAATGTACCACATTGAAAAGAATCACTAAATGCAATAAAAATTGTATTTCAGATCAATATTATATTATTTGAGAAGAAATTTCCTTTCCATTAATATATAATTTAACTGATTTTATTCATCAGGTTTTCCAAAATTAAGCCTTAATTACCTAGTCTGATCCATTTTTCTTTTGATATATTGCACGAAAAATTCTTATTAAATTTAATGTTTATAAATTACTTTAAATTTTTTATTTTCATAAAATTCAAAAATAATGTTTAATTTGGTATCATTATCATCATCCTCAGGCAGCCAAGGGCTACAGAGGTCCAACCAGACTGTGCAATTTAGTTCTCCAAGCATATCTGTTCTGAGCTACATCTGTTGCATCTGACCATCACACACCAATTCTAACAAGGTCCTATTTGACATTGTCTGCCCACTGCATCCTAGGTCTCCTCTTTCTGAGGCCTTTAGGCACACTGTTCATAATCCTATTCTCTAATATATAATTATCCATAGAGTAACATGGCCAAACCAGTGGAGTCTCTCTCTGCACAATATGCTGCTTAAAGGAGGTTGCTGACTCCTTTCCAAACCTCATCATTACTTACAAAGTTGAACCACCTAATGCCCAAGATATAGCATAAGCATCTAGAATCAAAAGCATCTAGTTTCCTGTTATCTTGTTTACAAAGCATCCAAGTTTCACTACCATAACTAACCCTAGAAAGAACCAAACTATTATACACTCTAATTTCAGACTTTAGGTGTATACACCTATTTCTCCACACTCTCCATAGATTCTTAAAAGTCCCACTCTATTTGTCTGTAATCTCATGCTACACATCACCAGTATCTGTTACATAGCTCCCAAGATAATTAAACTGTGACACCTGCTCAAGATTGCAACCATTCAGATTAACTGAATCACAGCTTGCCTAACCAATTTTCATCACTTTAGTTTTCTCTCTGTTTATAACCAAACCTACTGTACTACCAGTCTCATCAACAGCTCGAATGAAAGAGTTCATCTCATCAACATCATTTGCCAAAAGGGCTAAATCATCAGTATAATCTAAATCAGAAATTTTAATATCTCCAGCCCATTTAAGGCCAAAATCTTTCCCTTGAAGTGAATTTCACATAACATAATCAATAACCAAACTAAAGAGAAAAGGAGACAAAATGCACCCTTGTTGAACACCAGAAGTAATGCTAAACCAATTGCTACAAGACTTAACAACTCTCACACACGACTCAGTGTTATTATAGAGAGCTTTCATTATGTTAACTAACTTGTCTGGTATACCATATGATCTCGCAATAAACCATAAATTATGATGATTAACAGGGTCAAAAGCCTTTTTGAAATCAACAAAGCCCCCTACTACTTTTGTATCCACATTGTTCATCACATAATTGCCTGTCAACCAGATTCTTAATTCTATTAAGCACAATCATGGAAAGAACTTTACCTGGAACAGAGAGTAGGCTGATACCCCTGTAGTTATCACAAGAACTGTGATCACCTTTTTTGAAAATAGGAATAATAATAGCTCTGACTTGGGAACTTTTACTACTGGTAAAACCACCTTAAGTTAAATATGCCATGTGAACAACCTATACCTAGGCTATATGCTATAGCCTCAGTGTATCATGTGATAGTAGCTTTTAAGCTCACACCCTATTAACTTTGAATGATATCCAGGCTTTTCACCAGCCATGACCAGTCAAATAAACAAGTCAAATTTTGAATTAAAAAAAATAACTAATAAACAGAAACATATTATATTATATACTAAAAGAAAGAACATTTAACCTTTCCAGGGTCCAGTCTGAAAAACTGGTTTACATCTAGAGGCTAAGCTATTATTTTCACTATATTTTTTTACTTAATAAAATATTGATCAAATGAAAAACATATTTTTTCGTTTGATTTATGTGCTTTTATAAGCTATATGAAAAGTTTTGAACTGAAATCTCTATTTTAAAAAAAATTGGTTGTATTAAAAAATCTCTTCAGAATCTGAAAAAAGTCAAAATTGATCTGAATCACTCTCAGAGTCAATGTAATAGTTTTAAAAAAACCTCACAATTTTCAGGTTCAACTTGATAATATTCATTATGATTAATATCTATATTTGAGAAAGTATTTTGAGAATACTTATTTATCCTTTGAAAACTATATTTCATGAGCAAAACAAAATCCCAAAACACTTCAGTAATTTCTGAATGCAGTATAAATATCTATCTGTACAGCCCTAAGTGCACACTGAAAGTTTCCAAATGAAACCAAATGTTTGCTGATCAATATCATGCTCCTATTACATTGACAATCATATAATTAAATACCTTTTTTTCTTCTTTCATATTGCTTTTGTAAAAGATATACGATAATATACAAAAATAATTTAGAAACACTAAAATAGTTTTTAATTGCTAAATATATTAAAATGATGCAATGTAAACAGCTGTACTTTCATGTACAATAAAAAAAATGTTTCCTTGGCATCTGACTTCGTTTTTTTTTTTTGAGAACACATATGGATATATTTTTAGTAAACAATTCAATTAACTACACTGTTCAAAGTGGAAATCGCAATGAAGGATGGAAGTAGAGATATTTAAATTGCAGGAGGCAATCAGCCATTAGAGATATGCAAATGATCAAAGTTCTGCATTGAATGGGCACATGACACCCAGCCAAGCCATGGATAAATACTGTGTCCCCATGAGCTCATATCATAGCACAACTGACAGTGAGGTTGGAGTGCATGCTGCAAAAATGTTCAGAAGATGTTTGGAGACACATGTTTGAAGGACCCTTATGCGCAACTGATGCCTTCTGAGAGAAAGGGAATAATCAATATATATACAAGAGCTCAGATTGAGCCTTCAAGTGATTGCCACACACATAGGGCACAATGTGAGCACATTGCAATGGTGATCCCACACAACATCATGGAGCACCAAATAACATATATGACAGGTATGGGACCAGCACACTACACCACAGGACATCAAGATTACATGATCCGTAGGAGGGCCGTTTGTGACCCTTTCACCACAATGACTGTGCTGCAGAGTGATTTGCAGACCACTATGGGTACCATGGTCTCCAGGCAAATCATTAGACAACATTTGAATGACACAGAAATGAGGGTAAGAGGTCCAATCTGGCATCTGCCATTGCAGCAATATCACCAATTGTGCCGTCTGCACTGGTGTCAAGCAAGCAACATTGGACTACAGAATGGAGGAGAGTGTTGTTCACACATGAGCCTTGATTCTGTTTCTGTTTCTGCGTGCCAGATGCCCATTTGTTCACAAGGTGTCAATGCTGGCAACATGAGGAATCCTATTCCATTAACCACCATATGGCCCCCCACTGTGGTACAATGGTATGGGGTGGCATCGCATATGGCAACCGGACACCTCAGCTCCATATTTCTGGAGTGCTAATAGTGAGACATTACATTGATGACATTGCTAATCCTGTGCTATGACCCTAACCACCATGCCTGGATGGATTCTGCAGCAGGACAGTGCCACTCCACATGCTGTATGTGCAACAATGCACAATCTCCAAGGTGTGGATATTCTCCCATGGCTGCCATACACCCGACTTATTGTCACCCATTGAGCATGTGTGAGACCTCATGGCTCACTGCCTTCACCAGCTCCCTCCAGCAGATAACCTGATACAGTTGCATACCCAATTCGATGCTGTTTGGAACACCATACCTCAGGACACCATTAACTATCTGATTGATGGAATGCTGAGACATCTACAAGCTTGTATAACTTCCCAAGGTGGGACTACTATGTACTGACGAATCTGCAATAAACCACATACCTTGTATTCTCACATTCTGTTTTTTGATCATTTTGCACATCTACCCTCATAGCTTCCATCCTATCAGTTTCAGGCATATACATCAGTACCTTTGCAGTGTTGTGATTTCCACTTTGAGTAATGTATTATTATAAAATAAGTGGAAAGGCATAACTTGGCTGAACTACAATGTTAATACCATATATGACATATTAAATGCCAGGTCCTAAATAGTAACCTATGCATGAATTGCAGTCAGGTAATAATACAGAATTTGTAAATAGTGTGGGTATCAGACAGGGATGCCAGATGTCTGAAAATCTGCAGGACGGTACTGCAGAGCATCGCATTGTCTCAAGTCTCCCCAACAACCTTCAAATGTCCCAAAGTTTTGTGTACTTTTTCATTATGTAATTACATGCTCATAAATTGAAGAATCTGGGCTTAAATTGTAGCTGAATACAAGCAAGATTTTGGAGGTCCCGCAAAGCCTTTTGAATAAAAAACTATAATATTTCCCAATCAACTGGTCACCCAGTGAATGGATAACCAGGAACTGTGGGAATGCAGAAGAAACAGATGAGGAAGAAGACAATAATGGCAAAGACAAAGTAGAGGGAGATGGGACTTTCTTTTGGATTTGTTTTGCCAAAGGGGAAGAGGAAGAGATGAAAGACCAATGTTTTGTTATATGATTCATTAGTCTTTCATTCCCATGGTTCTCACCCAAAGAGCACACGAAGAGTGCCTATGGTCCTCATCCACCACAGAACCCACAAGGGGATGATGCCCCATCAGATGCCAGGGTTACACAGGCACCATACCTACACAGCCAGTGAGCCAAGTCCCGACAAAATAAAAAAAGAATCATATCAAGTAATTGTGGTAATTCCAGGTGAGCAAATGAACAAACGAATGGTTGGGCAGACACGTGTGACATCATCAGTGGTAGAAATTGGCACTTTCTCCATGATTCTGCAGCTGCTTCAGCGATTGATCCCAAATTTGGTGGGATGGTCCCACTTAGTTCTGACCCTCTTAGTGTGACTGATGGTGTTCCCAGCTGCAGTAGGAGTGATTCTTGAAAAGCATCCAAGATTTCTGGGGTGCTGCCGTCACCTGCCTTTGAAATGAAGTTACCAAGCGACGTGTAATTTTGAGTGGATACCTGTGAAGGAACCAGAGTTTTTGTCTCGTGCCAAACGTTTGGTGTGGGTATTACTAGTATGAGAAAACTCACAAACCTGTATCCAGACATGGGCAAAATACTCACTGCATAGTTAGTCCAAGGAGGTCCAGTCCACCAGCTTGATCCTGAGGAGGTGAAGGGGAGCACCTCAGGACCTCCCACATACCTGAAGCAGAGGCTAAAGCAGTACGTAGTAGCAGCTCTTGAAAGTGATGCCCAGCCCCATAATGATCAGGCTCTCCAGTAGTAAGACAAGCTAAAGGGGAAATAATGAAGATTATACTTTATACCCCTGAGCAACTACCAGGATCCTCCTTTCCAGCGACATGGGTTGTAGCTCATGAAAAATATGCAAGTGAGCATTCAGGACCCTGTGAAGGAAACTGAATGAGCAGAACCTCACAGGCTGGTCTCGTCACCATGGACAGGAGTTTGCACTGAGGGGTTGATCATTGTGGATTTGATATTATTCAGATAATGGATAACATTCCATAATACAGTTACTGAAATTGAAGTTCTTCCCATGGCTGCACTTTAACAAAATATTTTTCTTCAAGATAGTCGATAATCCCACTTTCCAGACCAATATTTTCAAGATTGTCCTTAGTGAATAATATCAGATACTATTCTCTATTTCTCAGATTTTTTCTTTAACAACTTACCAGTCTGCCATTTGGTCTATCCATGGAATGAGGCTGGGCACCTGTATTAATGTAGTCTGGAGGTTCACGTTGCTCACGAGCTGCTAGAATTAAAAATATAAATTAATTATGCAGACATGCTGTAAGAAATTATTATAAATGATATTCATTTAGCACCATTTTAATATACAATACTTAGCTTTGTGACTGCCATTAAACTTTGCAACTAATAAAATTAATTAAAATAAGATATCACACAGCTAGGAGTTAGTAATAAGAATTTAATTCACGATAATGCTGTGGTTAGTTTTAAAACATTAAAACACGGTTCAGGGAGCAGGTCTCAAAAATAGGAGAGTGCTTTACATTTAAAACCTTTTTACGGGTTTTACCTTATGAATACCCTTAACTCTACATACCATATCTATATGGCTCTTTTCTCACAAGAGCCACTAGAAACGTATTATATAGTAGAAAACATATTTACCATATTTCTGGTACAGTTGCATATAGCAGCATTCTCATGTTGCAAGATGGTCATTAAATATGCTACCAGTCCTATTTATGGAAAGTTCGTTCAGTTGTTACGATGTTGGTGTAGTTGCTGTGGAGCGACATTGGTTTTTCCTTGTCCACACTTGGTGCTTTGCACTATACTGGCTCTTGTCAGTGATTTCTGGTGGCACAAGTTCTTTGTTCTTTTTCCTTTGTAGTGATGTCCACAGCTGTTGTTGCAAGTTGTAACCAACTGTTAATTTTATATGCTTAATGGGTATAACACTTTATAACTTAATAATTAATTATAACTTAATGGGTATGGTCTTGCAACATGAGAATGCTGCAATATGCAACTGTACCAGAAATATGGTAAATATGTTTTCTACTATATAATACGTTTCTAGTGGCTCTTGTGAGAAAAGAGCCATATAGATATGGTATATAGAGTTAAGGGTATTCATAAGGTAAAACCCGTAAAAAGGTTTTAAATGTAAAGCACTCTCCTATTTTTGAGACCTGCTCCCTGAACCGTGTTTTAATGTTTTAAAACTAACCACAGCATTATCGTGAATTAAATTCTTATTACTAATAAAATTATATCAAATAACCACAAAAAATTCAAGAAAATTACATATATTTTATATTGCATTAGTAATATGCCATTAGAGAATACATAAGTAGTACAAATTCTGATAAAACAAAAAAAAAACTGGTGATAGTTCAATATTTTGAAACATAGCAATTCAGTTGATTTAAGAGTATATAATCTAAATATAATACAAGAACTATCTCTGTAGCATACAGTTTAAAGCAGAATATGTATATATGTACTGAATATTAAATTAATAACAATTATTATATGGCTATAGAGAAAAAAATGTTATTTTGTCCCTCCTCTTAAAGTAATTCTTGGCGCACTTCATTCTTTGTCAGTCCATTTTCGCCCACATCTCTATTTAAGTTGTGCACCCCTTTGCATGTTTATTAAGCTATTTGCAATGCTGTCTATAAAAGTAGTAGGGTATTGATTCAGGTTATTCCTGTCGAAACTTTTATTGAGTGAAAGTAGTTCTACACTTTTTAAGCGAGATATTAGTATTATACATATAGCAGAGCTACCAAATCTTGCATGGCGAAAAATAGGATTCAGAAGAATGAAAAATTGGAGGAAATTGGAGCACAGCAGATCTGCAGTTATGTTGTTCATGCACCATTTTTTTTAACGCAACACTCGACTTCTGGACTCCTAGCAGCGAAGAAAAATTTTAATTCTTAAAAATTGCTTCCATAAAAAAAACACTATATGATTTAAGCTAATCAAAAACACATTTCAATATCATATTAGAAAAAATATTCAACTTCATGGGAAGTTCTACAAATAATAACTTAAACAATCATATATTATTAGAAGTGAAGAGGCTGTACAAAGGAATACACCAAATAAAGAATATAATGATAAACACTTATTCCTAAGCATAAAATTTTGTTTCTGCAAATAAAAGAAAAATTACCAAAAGTAATAGTATCTAAGGGATATTTTCATAACTGTGCATATCGTTATATGATGAATCTCAATCAGTTACATCCGAGACTACTTGTTTTAAACAACCTATTATCACTAACAAATGAGCATTCATTCCATAATTAAAAAAATTGGCAAAAATCAATAATCTCATTGGAGACAGCCATAATTAAAAAAAATTGGCAAAAATCAATAATCTCATTGGAGACAGCTATTCTAACAAGTGCATACTGCTAAACAATGAATTGCCATTCCACAATTTAAGTAAACCCCAGAACAAAATTATCAGAATCAACCATTTTAACTTGAACTTACTGCTAAACAATGAACTACCTTTCAGCCCTTTTTACCCACCTCCAAAACAAACAAATCTTATAACAAGCCTAAAAAACAAAATTGCAAACAATTCACCACTGATCCACAGTATAATAATTGCACCCCTTTCTCCAGTGATTTTTTTTCACAGTGCTTGGATCATTGGCAGAGACAACCTTCATATTCAGCAGGAAATGGTACTTGCCACAGCCAATTCAGCCGCATCTGTATGTTTTACCCAGATATAATCCCATGGAACCATCAGAAAAAGAAAGAGTTTTCGATATTAACAAAATTTAACTTAATCACTAATAATTAATCAATACGTAGGCATCATTCCTTAATCAATATACTTCAAAAGTTAGCATTACAATATATTGGTAATAACAACAAATGCTATTGCAACCTTGATTTTTTTAAAAGCTCTTGGATCGCAGGCAGTGGCAGCTTGTAATGCAGCATGAGATGCAATGGCTTACCGCAGCCAAGCACTAGAGCCATACATTTTTGATAATAACGAAAGTTAACCTAATAGCTAATTAGCAATCAATACATAAATATCATTAATTGATTAATAATTGACTAATAGCCTCTGAGCAGCACTTTCATGCAGCTCAGAGGCTATTAGTCAATTATTAACATACCACAATCCAAATACATACCTCTTGTGCTCAGCTGCTGGGTTATGAAGTTATGGTGAAACAAAACTGACATCAGCCAACAAATGACAAGCAAAATGGAATAGGAAGAGAAGTAATATAACAGTAGGGAACATAAAATCATAACTGATGATAATTAAAAGTGCCTTAACTCTAGTGAAAGAAAGTTTTAATCCATTATCAACCCAATAGCCCAACCAAGCCTACCTGAATAACAATAGACATGCAAGTTGCAATATCAATCATGGACCACAGATCAGGGAAGTTTGGTAATCTGTTCTATTTCCTTCCCTCTGAAGTTTCCAATTCTACGTAAACTATTTAGCATTTAGTTAGGCAGAGCCAAGAGAGTTTGGTATAGGTTCAATAAACACCCATTTCGAAACAATCTATGACTTAAACTCTGTAAAAGAATTTAGGTGTGACTTTGCCATATGTTCTGTCCAGAAATGGTCAGCTGGAGTCGTATAGATTTCCTCTGATTAGTGTGCAAGTGAGTCCCACAAACTAGCACAGATTAGAGAGTGGTGACACAGTTGCACCTTTAGTACAGTAAAGGTATGCACTCACTGTTCAGGGAATGCTACACACATGGCAGGCATTACCCTAATTGAAAATATTCCCCAATGCATTCTCTATGAGACAGTGCTCACTGGAAAGCAATGAAGGCATTGGCACCCAGAATGTCGCCCATGGTTTCAAGAGGGAGAATCCCAGATGGCATTTCCCCCTTCTTGCTAATTGCACCAAGCCTTGCTGAGTAGTGGCTGGATGATCTTATCTCCCAATAAGATCATCCAGCCACTACCCAGCATGTCCTTCAGCATATGCAGGGTAGGCATATGCTGAATATAGATTTTGAAAATGAACTCCTGAGCAGCAGTTCATTTTCAAATATTTGAATGCTTATTTACATAACTTTGGAGTTTCAAATTTCCAAAATTTTCATGTTTCCATTACACTTTTAAAACTTTTCAATGCATCTAATTACATGTATTTGAATGTAGTGATTACAGTTAGTACCCCCTTAACTTAATTTTAGTGTTATACACTTAATTGTAGTGTATTACAGTTAGTACCACTTAAGACCACTAATTTGTTCTTTTAAACCTGAAGTTAGGTGAAACAATCTCTAGTTAGGTCAAAAAACTTATTTCTAGTTGTTATGGTAATGACGAGAACAGTAAATCAGTCAAATAGATATAAATCAGTTCAGCAAAGATGCATCGGGTGAATTCGGCTTAGAGGTATATGAATGCAAAAGGGCATGACTACATTCACTGGCAGAATAGTACTTCAAAAATATTCATATGTAATTTGCAATGTGAAACCTAGACATAGGAAAGCAAAAAAATAAGGATTTCACCTCATTTTCTGAAAAATAGTACAAATGATTACACCTATCTTCGATGAACTAGTGGTGCTGTTGTTTGTATTCTAAGTGACACTACCAATAAATGAGTGCAACCAATTACAGAGTGAACAATCTGCCTCTAGTGGCCATTTGCAGAGAGTGGAAAGGTCTGAAATATATGCAATGGTATGATGTGGCCAAATAAGTAGCATTAAGAAGAAAAGAATTTTTGAGTGAGAGAAATTTTTTGCTGGTTGAATATGGAAATTGGAACTTCCACTGTGTGATATGATTACCATTGCACTAGCAATGATGTGAGGTTTTTCATACACTTCTAGCTTGACTAGCCTGTCAAATTGGTGTTTTTGTTTATTATAGTATAATAACAGAATTTTTTTATTCTAATTAATAGGACAGAGAAGAATTCTAGATTTGTTGAATGAAAGTATTTTGATACTTTTTAAATGATATTAGTATTATATACATATAGCAGGGCTGCCAATCTTCATGGTGAAAATTATGATTCAGAAGAATGAAAAATTGGAGGAAATCGGATCACAGCAGATCTGTTGTTTATGGTATTCATACACCATTTTTTTAATGTAACACTCGACCTTCCAGACTCCTAGCAGCAAAGAAAAAATTTTATATTTAAAAATTATTTCCGTAAAAAATAACACCAAATAAAAGATTTAAGTTAATCAAAAATATGTTTCAATATCGTATTAGGAAAAATATTCAAATTCTTGGGAAGTTCTACAAATAATAACCTAAACAATCATATTAGCAGTGAAGAGGCTGCACAAAGAGAATACACTGAGTAAAGAATATAATTATACACTTATTCCTAAGCATAAAATTTTGTTTCTGCAAATAAAAGAAAATCACCAAAAGTAATAGTATTTAGGCATACCCTAAGACATTCTCCATGAAGTTGGTACTGCTGCTGATTATATTAATCTTGCTTCTGAGTCAATAATGCCCTGTAGCAAAAAGTACAGTGCACACTTCCTAAAACCTTTACATTGTGGGATTTGAAAGTTCTAAAATTTGACTAGACTTCAAAAGTGCTGATTTATTAGTAGAACTAATGATTTCTTTAAAGCTTTTGCAATGGGGAATGATGAGGAAACCCCTCAGTGTATTTATGGAGGTGAATCAGTGGGGGTTTAAAAGCCCTCTTGATATGATTACATCATTATTCCTCCTCCCATTGCAGAGGGAACTGATTTCTGAGCCAAAGAAATCCTTCTGGTTTTAATATTTGAGACCTCACTTGTTCTCAGGAAGTGATAAATGATCAGAGTCCCATCTAAGGAACAAGAATAACACTTATTAACAGAGCTCAGTATCAGGTTTTTTTTTATACCTTTCATGACCTTCACATGTACCATCATTTACATGCAGTTGCTTCGATTTTTATAAAGATACACTGGTCATAATGTTTTAGCTCTTCAGTGTAAATTTCAAAGAGACCTGGGTTCGAGCCCCAGGTAAAGCATGGATGTTTGTATTGTCTTTCTGCTGAGGTCCCACCATCCTCATAGATCTTCTACTGTGGCATATATATACTGACAAGTTCCTGTCAGACCTTTGTGGAAAACAGCTGCTTGAGGTAGTATTTATTTATTTTACCTATGCAAGCTTAGGTGTCAAGTATTCCAGTAAGGTTTTGCACAAAAATTTAGAATTCCACATCTCAAGTATTTGACTTTGAGATATTTTATATCTGAAGTTTCAGCCTAACAGTATTAATTCTTTTTTTTTTTTGCATGCTTCTGTTCATTGAGTAAATACATAACCATATGTACCTAAATAAATTTATCCTTGCTTATCACTTTGATAACACTGAGCATTTAAAACTTTTTGTTTCTTCGTTGAGCATGGCTGATTCTTTTAATTGCAAGAGGTGATCATTTAATTCATGGACTGATGCCATAAGTACTCGTAAGTAGTGCTTTTTCCAAAGTAAGAGCCATCCTCTCAGACCTTCTACTTTGGCAAATAAACTGATAAGCTCCTGTCAGACCTGTGTGGCAAGCAGCTGCTTGAGGGGGTATTTATTTATTTTTTAACACTAGATGACGCTGTGCATGGCTGCTGCAAAGGAGGCTCCACCTGCTAAGGTCATTTGGTGTTGACTGCAGTTGTGTGAAGACTGTGATTCGAGTTGATTGTCGGAAATTCCGACAGAACAGCGGTATGTCATTCATTATTGTGTTAGGCAAGGCCTAAGTGCTGCTGTGACTGTTGAAGAGAAGAGTGAAGCCTATGGTAATGGCTATGTCCACACTTGTGCATTTTATGTGCACTAGACACAAGCGCTGCGCCGCATGCATCTAGCGCACATGATGCATGCCTCAAATCAGTTGAACGGTGCCGTTTTCAGTGACGCATGCTGTAGCGCACATACTTCCACCAGTAGTGGATTTTTGTTCAACATTCCGTGCAACTTCGTAGTTTGTCTGAAAGGTTTGGGTCTGTTTTTGTAATTATTATGCTTGTGTTTTTAATTCACCAGTCGTCAGAACAAACATTGGCCTTTATTAAAGATTATAGGTTAAATAATTCATTGGAGATATAAATTATTAAATTAATTTAAATAAATAAAAAGATTAATTAAATAATTCATCAGATTATAGGTTTAAATATTCATCAGAGACATGAATATTGAATCATCGGTAGCCAAATATCTAAGTGTGATCGCTAATTCCACTTCAGCTGGCATTGCTTCTCTGAAACAATTATTTTTTTTAGATCTTCGGCTCCACCATTCCCAAAAGCGTGTAGAAGTTTGTTCTAGACACTGGCCGGCATTTCGTAACTTTGTAACTCTTTTGGAAATTCTAAAGCGTAGCTGTCTGATATAGACTGTGAAACTTTAGTTTTATTTTCCAAACAACGCGTAAAGTTCTCTGTTTGGAAATTTAAACCTTCCAGCTTTGGGGGAGGGGGGTGCCCCCAACTCCGATTGGCAAGGCATTATTGATCTAGTTTCATTGTCAGTTTGATGGTTTTCACACACCACATTTCCAAAAAAAACACATTCATAACATATATTACAAAGAGAAATAGGGAAAGAAAGAACCTCAAAAAATGGGGAAAAGTTAATCGCCATCACTCACATCCATTAAAAGATTATGAGAAATCCATAATAAAAACAACCATAAGTAAGTCCATATGTGCGAAAGCGGCAACAATATGCTTGACGGTGCATTCCAGATAAAGGACGCTCCAGTGTTGTTGCCATGCCGGCATGAAAGGCAGCAAAGTGAGATGTCAATCACCCGGGCGAGGCATCACTCACAGCAGATCCAAGCTCGATCATTGGCTTAGCACTCTGAGAGACGGCTCACCAACAATGCGAAGCCGTTTTCGTTTAATTCCAATTCCCTAATTATTCCAAAATTCTTCGTTTTAAAATAATCTTTCATCCATATCGATCGCCGGTATTTTTCACGTCTGTTTCTCACATTTTTCAGCACTAAAATTGCAGCACTTATACCTGCTAACATAGTGGCATCAGTTACATCCATTGCAACTTCACATCTACACTGGTGAAAAATTGAAAACTATTTGATGCACAAGTGTAGACAGTTCAAGGCATGCGTCAACGCATTTCATCTAAGGCATGCGCTAGACTACTCAGTGTTGAAAAGCGGAATTGAAAGTTGAAAGTGAAATTGAAGATGAAAGTGCACAAGTGTGGAAATAGCCATTGAGTGTCTTCATAGGTCTGCCATTTTTAAGTGGCATAAGCGATTAAAAGAAGGATGCGAATCTGTTGCTGACAACCCAAGACCCGGCCAGCCTTCTTCTTCAATAACTCCGAGCAAATCGAAAGAGACCTGACAATCCTGAATGAAGACAGAGGAATAACACTTCGTGAAGTGGCTGTAAAATGTCTATGGAAGAGCTCAAAATTTGAGAAAAGCCATCTGAAAATATTACGAATCTATGCTCAATGGATTCCACACAGTTTGACTCCATAACAAAAAAGGGTACAGCTGTGCAAGGAGATGCTTAATGGTTTTGAAAGCCAGGGTCCAACCTTCATTAGTCGAATTGTGACTTGCGATGAAACTTGGATCTTTCACTGCGATCTAGAAACAAAACAACAGTCGAGTCAATGAAAGCATCTCGATTCACTGAGACCCAAGAAAATTCCGTTTTCTTGTTCAACTGGGAAACAAATGTCTCTTGTGTTTTTTGACATCAAAGGTGTTCTTGTTACTCACCTTGTGCCTCATGGAACAACCATGAATAAGGAAGCTTATTCGAAGATTCTCAGAACCAAACTTCGGCGTGACATTCATGAAAAATGTTCGGAACTTTCTGGTGTGACTTGGTTTCTCCATCATGACAACGCCAGGCCCCATACAGCTAATATTGTGCAGCCAGTGATCACTGCCATAGGTGCTAAGATTCTGCCACATTCTTCATATTCCCCAGACTTAGCACCCTGCGATTTTTTCCTCTTTCCACAACTGAAGAAAGCTTTTAAAGGGAAACATTTAGTATCCGATGACGAATCTTGCAAAGCCACAATGACAACACTTCACATGCTTTCGAAAAATGGCTTAAAAGACGCTTTTAATGCATGAATACAACAATGGCAAAAATGTGCCACAAATGCAAAGAAAATTCAGAGGATGATATTTAATGCAACTTTTTGCTTCTGTCCATGAATTAAATGATCATGCTATATAATTTTATGCTGTTTATGAGCAATGAAATATTTTTATCATCCACAATTTATGAGAAAACTTAAAGTCTGAGTGTGATGGTCCACCCATTCACATTTACTTTTCCTTAACTAGTTTTACTTTATATTTATCATTTTGGGGTTTATCTTTCAGTTGATTGTAATTTCTCCTATCCAAAACTGCTAGGAGTTGCATGCACAACTATGATTTTCAGACGCTAATGCGCATGGAAGGACACGCCCCCTCATATCAAAGCTAGCGCGAGCACGCGATCATAAGATTATGCAAATGTGTTTTCCCAGTATGGAATACACACCACGTGTAATGTAAGTGATGTTAAGTCACTGAGCTAGTTGAGAGGAAGTTAGTTTTGAAGACAGTTTTGGAGATGCGAGTTTAGAATTAATAGTCAGTTTTTTGGAGAGAGACTGATAATGTAGAATATTGAAGATTTTGTTTGAGTGAGCTGTTAGTTGCTCAGAAAATTTTATGTAGAAAGAGAATTCACTTTGTGAGTCTTGATTTTTGGAAATAAATATTGTTTTATGATATAGTTTTGACTTGCTAATTTTTTTCCTTGAGCAGGATTTTTGATTTTGACTAGATTTAACTTATTTTTTGACTAGATTAATTGACAATCTTTTCGAAATTGAATTCTTTTTGACTAAGTAACGGCTATTATACTTAGAACCGTTATTTAACTTTATTTGGCAAGATTAATTGCCTGGTGCCTGAACTATCGAGTAATTTAGCATTTTTTGGATCAGTCATATAAGGTCCATAGTAAAGAACTTAACATACATTTTGGAGCATTGCAGAGTCAGAAGAGAAAGTGGTGCACCGAAAACAGGGACTATATATATATACAAATTGTATGTTATTTAATGTGATGGTCAAAGTTTAATAAATTTTTGAGCTCATTACTTATATGAATCATAGATTTAATGACAGCTTAAGCCGAAATTTTTTGTTGAGCAAGAAGCTTAACTTTTGTATTAGTCAAAGATACTGAAGTTTCAGTGTAGTTATTGCTGATAGTTAAGATCTTTATTGTATTTATGTAAAGATTAGAAATGTCCAGATACATATGAGTATTTATTGTTGTATAGCAGTACCTTTGGCTGCTCAAGAAAAAAAAAGTTTCAAAATTTCCTAAATCTGCTAATAATATGGCCAATTCCATCATTATGACTCCTAACTTAGTACAAGTAAAAGATAGGTTGCAGGATGTGATGAATGAAGCAGAGATATTAATGAATCTACTTAAAGATCTTGGGAGAAAAGGGGAATGACAATAACTCCTAAATTACCTGACAATGTCACATTAGCTCAAAACCATTTCAACTTTGAATATAGAGTTCCATTTTTTGTTCCATCAAAAGCAAGTGACAGAACAGAATATTATCAACCACCTCAACGACGATATGCCAATCAATTTATTAACTGTAGTCCATATGTTAATTGGCCTTTACCTGAGATAAGGTTCGACGGTTCAAAATGTCTGTCATCATGGATATTTGCCAAGTTCATGGAAGAGCATTTCTGTTTACATGAAGTGCCTGACAACAAAAAGGTAGTTTGTGTAGTATCTTGTTTAAATGGGTGTGCTAAGCAATGGTGGCACAACATGGGATGTTGTCATGGAATAGAATTTTGGGAAGATTTTAAGAGTGAACTGTTGAAAATCTATCCACCTTACGATGATTTTACACATCTAGTTACAGGACTTTTTTCATGAAAACAAAGGGAAGGAGATGATATCGAAACATTCATCTGGGGGTACAGTAGAGTTATACCAGCTGTACGATGCTGATGCTGCCAAAATTGACATAATAAACTGCATTATGTCACAGTTAGTATTACCTTTAAGAGAATTTTTAGAAGTGAGATAAGTAACTTCAATTTAAACTTTAGTCAAATTGGCTTCGCAATACAATGCAAGAAGAGAATCTTCCATGATAATATGACCAAATTGATGATATTAACCAAAATGGCACTAAATCAGCAATGGATGCAATCCTTGCCAAAGCTGCAATATGAGGTTAAACTTCAGAAAACAACTCCCACAGAACTTGAAGTTACATGGTTCAACAATTTGTGCTGAATGCACCTACAACAATGCAGAACGAAAAAAGTAGAGTTATATGTTCCACGTCAAGCTTCAAATGATGAAACTAGACCAAAAACTTTTGTTACAAATAATAGAAAAACTTTCAGATGTAATTTTTATGGCCGACTAGGGTACATGGAACAATATTGATAAAAATAGCAATTCAGGAAACTTACATTAGTATCTTTGAGGTCCAGTGGACTTTCGAACTTATCTTGTAGCCAAAGCAGAGTGTTCAGGAAGAAACTAAAATTTCCGATCAGTTTAAATAATGTGAATTTAGAAAAACAAGTTGATGGTGCAGAATTAGTTGATAATGAGAAAGGTGTTGAAAATAGAGATTTTAAAGGAAAATAATGCAGAATTATTAGATGATAATGAGAATAGCATCCCAGAAATTGGATTGAGTGCAAATAATCCCAATGAACGAGTTAAGAAATTTTCTACTGTTGAAGCACTATATAGAAGTAGGAAACGATAACCCTGGAAAGCACAAAGCCAGGCTCTTCAAAGACAAGCACCTAGCAAGATGTCAACGAGACGATGATAGCCTGCAGAGCGACAACTGTCAACATAGAGTAGATGACATCACAAGCGAGATCTTCAGAAGCGTTTACACCAGCTTATCAATTGGTGCGGGAATGAGATCTCTGGGGACTGACTGGATGATGATTTATCTCAACACAGTGCAAGCAATGAAAATTTAAATATATTATTATTCTTCCACCGTGTCACTAATTATGATGTTTTGTCTTTCTTCTGGAATAGACAGAGAGATTAAAGGTTACTTATTGATGTTTATACTTAGAGATTTTCAAATGTTTTAATTATGTGTTGAAACTTTTGAGTTTCAGATATTTTTGGGAAAGTGAATTTATTTTTCAAAATTTATACTTTGAATTTGTAATGTGAAGTGATTAGATTATTTATATGTTCTGGTTCATCTGAAGTTCTAGTTGAACCATATAAAATATATATATACCCCCCTCAAGCAGCTGCTTGCCACAGAGGTCTGACAGGAGCCTGTCAGTTTATATGCCACAGTAGGTCTGAGAGGATGGCAGGACCTCAGCAGAAAAACGACACATACATCCATGCCTTACCCGGGACTCGAACCCAGGTCCCTTAGATCAGTAGCCAAGCATGCCAACAAGAGTTATATATCGTATTAATGTGATTTCAAGTGTATTTACGAATTTGTTGATTTTTTTTCGTTTCAGCTGACTGTAGCTAAATTGAGTATTGTAAGTTAAAATTAAGGAATTTAGAATTATAAAAATGTTTTGGATGTAAATGTTGAGAATGAAAGAGAATTTAGTATACAGTGATTATATGAATCATATTTTGAAGTATATTTTTTGTATTTGAAGTATACTTTGCATTTAAGTATATTTTTGTATTGAAAGTGATGTTTTTTATGTAAAACTTGGATAGAATTGTATTGGATGAGATTTTAATATTGTATAAATTATTGACACAGCTTTTCTTTACTCTTAGATGTACATAGTATATTTAAATCTGTTTGTTGTCATTAGTGATAGTGATGCATCAAATGATGCATAATTATCGAGATGATGTTGGCAGCATTTGTTTGCATATATGAGCTGACCATGATGATGTGAAGTTGCTGTTTTGTACCCTTTTGAACTGTCCCCAACAACCAAGCCTAGTTTGACTGAAACACTCACTAGCAAAAACGTCTCTGAGAGGGAGACATAAAGCTCAATGAGGGGAGGTAATTAACAGTCTTTTTATTTAACCTAGATCACAAATTATTGCGTTTAGGTGAAGTTTTAGAGAATGATTATATACCCACTTGAAATTAATAGAAATAAATTATTAGCTTCGCATTGATTGTAGTTAGGAGGATTTAACAGAGGCCCAGTACCGTTTTTCTTTGCAAAAGAGAGAAGATTAGCTTTCGCATTTGATTGTTGATAGAGGAATAAGTGGATGTTATGTACCCCACTTGATGCACCTGTAATTATATGCTGTGAAAGAGCAGAATTTGATGTAATTACATTTTTTTTTTCTTCAACCTTTTGGAAAGTAAGTATATTTTGGAGATATTGAAGAGTCTATATATTTTGGAAATAAATTTTATTTGTTTTATGAAATAGTTCTGACTTGCTAATTTTTTCTCTTGAGCAGGAATAAGATTTTGACTAGATTTAGCTTTAATAATTGACAATCTTTTTGATTTGAATTCTTTTTTGACTAAGTAATGTTTATTATACTTAGAACCTTTATTTAACTTTGCTTGGCAAGATTAATTGCCTGGCACCTGAGCTATCTGGTAATTTAGCATTTTTTGGATCAGTCACAAGGTCCATAGAATTTAACATACATTTTGGAGTATTACATTAGTAATAGGTAATAGTAAATTATGTCAATGGTTTTATTGTAATATTACTATAAACTAGATGAATAACAAATCATGTTTGGGGAATATGTAATGCTTGTTTACAAAGAGAAAGAAGTTTGTCATTGCCCAAGGCTTAATGTGACACCGAATGGATGGCAGTCTTTCTCACTGTGATGGTAGAATGGAGGTTAGAAGAGAAAATTCTCAATATAGGTCAGTTCAGACTCAAACCATTTTGATAGTCCATTTTGAGGCTTTTCTTTTCAATGATCAACAGTAATTAGCCTAGCATGCTAGTCTCTTCCAGCCTTGGTATCATTTATCCATTGCAGAAATGCCCTGGTGGTCCAGTGAATCCCCATACTCATCACTAAAAGCCCAAATGAATTTTTTACATTCTCACTAGACTCTTGGAAACCTTGGAAATACTGAGTGTTATATCCCTCACAAATTTAATTTTTTTATGTGTTAATAATTGCACAATGAAGAAACCTTACCTTAATATTGTGGTGTAATCACACATGCCTTCAGAACATTTTGAATTTGATATAAATTCAATGAGTGTTTGGAAGGTATCTTAGTATGATATGAAGCCATTCCTACTGCACTGAAGCATGTAGTTCCTCCTTTAGGATAGAAAACAATGGAGTGTATGCTCATATGCATGTTCCACTATATCCCACAAATCTTCAATGGGGCTCAGATCAGGTGACTGGGGTGGCCAATGATCTTTTCTGCCAAACCACAATCTGAGTTTCTTGCACATTGAATGTTGATACTCTTTACAGACAGCAGCCCTGGACAGTTCTGTAATTTCCAAATTTTCGGCTACAGTTGCTCTAATACATTGAGCACTAATAATAACACCTTTTTGGAAGACAATTAAATCACATCTTTCCCACTTCACAGTTCATTGTTATGCAGTATGTGTTTTGCATTTGCAGTTATGGTAAATAGTTCACAGTTTGTAATTTTTGGCCAGGCAGTTTTTCTCATGAAGATTTTAGTGACAATAAGGGAATGGGAAAAGGTCCCACTACAACATTTCCACTATGGGAAAAAATTCTAAGGCTAATAAAACTCTAAGAATTTAGGCCATTTACTACTGAAAACTGATAAAGGAAACCCTTAATTCTGCCTATAAATATAAGGAACTGTAAAAAGCATTAAGTTTAAACATATTTTTCATAATATTACACTAAAACTATTGGTTATTGTAGCTTGTAAAATATTTTTTCTCCAAAACCATGGTGATAAAAAATTTAAAGTTAGTTTTATAACTTAAAAAAAAAAACACCTATTTTCACGGAAAAAAATTTTTTTTTAATTCTTATTCAGTATAATCTTATTTTTTTTTTCATTAGATTATTAATACCACTTCTTTTAAAACAGTGAATGATACAAAAAGTCAATGTCATTTTTTTCTCAATAATAAAATTTCATAAAAAAATTGAGGACTATCTGATTTCAAAGAAACAAAAATGTTGAACCATGTAATTATGGTTTTAAATGGCAAATAAAAACTATATTTTGTTTTATAACTTTTTTCCCATATTCAAGAAAATTTAAGACTTGACTGACTTGATTAAACTATCAGAATGCTACAAGTTATTAATATGGCAGTTGCAGTTTTCTTTCTTGCTAACAGTAACAGATGTATATTTACAACTGGAAAATAACTCTTATGCCTCATTGCTCTATTCCAGCATGTAATTTTAAAATAAATATGAAACATATTCTTTTATGCAACTTCATACAATTTAAATCAGTGATACCCAACCAATAACTCATGGGTAGCTGGCAGTCCACAAAGCTTTTTGCAGGTATCTGTGAAAAACTTCTATTTTTGGTCAGTTATGATCCACAAGTTTCAATGAAATATAGGAGGGAAGGGGCCTGCTGTGAGTTTTGCGTAAACTAAGTAACATTTGAGCCTGTAAAGGTTGAACACCACTAGTTCAAATGATGAAGGAATAAGAGGGAGTGTTTTTCCACTGTGCTATGTAATAGGTTTTACTGTAAACAGAATAAAGTTGACTTTGTCATGTAAACTTTTTAAAATTAATTTGCAAGTTATTTTTCAATTAACTGCTTTAATTCTATTAACAGTTGAAAATGTTATGCAAAATATAAAATTTTTATGTTACATTCAAACAGTTGACAAAAATTCATAGAACTTAAACCTAAAAGTAGTGGTAAACAAAATAATTAAATTTTTTTTTGGCAGCATTTAGTCTGTATCTTCTGTTATGGATGATAACTTCAACTTCATTAATTAATCAAGGAAAAATAATAAAAAAATTTACTCTTTCCGAGATTCAAAAGCAGATTATTGACTTTGCCAACTATTGTTTATAATTCAATTCTCATAGGTAAAAGCATTTCGATGCTTCCTTGATTAATTAAAAAAGTTTAAAGCGAAATTGTTTCTAAAGTAATGGTGATTTATTAAACATTGTTTAAAATATTATATATTAACATTCTCAAAGAAAGCAGTAATATTTTTCAATATAATATGTAAAATGCAATTCCACCAATAATTTTCTCAGTAACAATATTTATAAGAAAAAAAGTAGCAGTAACAGATTTATTGTTTAGAATGATTATGTAGCATTTAAAAATATTTAGATTAATGTTACTATGCCACTGTAAAGCAATAAAGAGCTGCAATATATATGAACAATGATAACAAAAAATTTTAAATGCATATTAAGTTTTTGTTATTCCTTAATATTTTTATTTATGTAGATAATAGTTAATGTTGCCAAATAGAGCTACCTTCAATCAAGAGAGTGTGCCTACCCTGTCCAGCAAACAGCCTTTCCTGTGCAGTACGGAAATGTGTCGGCTTGCTGCTTCTGTCCACCCTGGGTGGTGGTTCCGGCTGGAGGGGGGATCTGTTCTTGGACAATGTTTCTCCTCCTGTACAGAGGATATACATACACCCCATAAAGTGATGTACAAGGGATCAGTTCACTTTTAGCTCTAGTTCATTTGCCACCATAAAATGATGGAATTGAACAAATTCATTAGAACTTAAAAAAAAGGATGCAAATGCTCCAGAAAAATGGAATATGATAGAATTAGACAATATTGAATTTGCTTTTAATTTTGCTGACTGACAAATGTCGGCAGTAATTTGATGCTAAAAGATACAGATCATTACACAACTACATACATTATTTCCAAATGCAACAATGCAAAAATTCGACTAATTTTAAACTTAGTAAAACTTGAACTATGTATATAATAAAATCTAATTAGGTTTAAAAACTTCAAATGTCCTAAAGTGTTTAATTCTTTTCTATAAGATATATGAGAAATATGTAAATACTGCCAACTTCTTAACCCTTCCACAATCCCCTTTGATTATACACACTGGCAGAATCTGAAAGGTGAGGCCCAAGATATCTGTTTCTTTTTTAAGTATAGCACATGAAACTTTTATTAAAAAAAAACAACAGAAATTACTGTTTGAAACTTTTCTTACATAAATCTCATAAAAATATGCAATTTAGGCTTGAAAAATAATACTTTCCTTTTCCATTTGATGCATATTTTATTAAGCTATGATATAAATAATTTGTTAAAGCCATCTGAATACTATTTCTTAGATGCGATATACAGGATTGCCAATTTGTTTGTTAATGATACTATGTGCTGAAGCAACCCCCTGATTTAAGTTCACAAATTTGTTTTGAACTATTGTCAACAAATTTTTTCCTAAAGTTTTAAAATTCTCCTGAAAAATTAACCAAAAACTGCCATTTTAATATAGAAAGTTTTTTGGAAATAATTGCAAAGTACATACCTATGTTGTTTTTTTCATTTTACTCTCACTTTTCTGCCTTAAATCTATTTTCAGTATTCCTAGAATTATTTTTTATCATCTATCGCAGCATTCTATGCATTTTTCTTGCTCCTCAAATTGAAACTAAAACCAGATCTTGTTGTTCAAGCCTGAAACATAAACTAGGACATGGCTGAACAAGATGCAGGTGCCACTAATTACTTACAGGTGTGAGTGAATCGTGTGTTCAGTATCTTGCATGGTGGATTGTTTACATCAGCCTGACACATTAGATATTGTCTCCATTTGTTCACTTCATATTTTATTTATATTTTTGCAATTAAACCTTCATTTTTGTTTCTGTAAATTTATTTTTATTTCATTTCTGTACATTATAGATCTATTGATTGATTATCATCTACCTTTCAGATTTATGCTACATTGACGATGACCAGCTTACAACTTGTACTGCAAAAAATTTTTAACGTTGCATTAGGTTATAAGTTAATTTTTCATTTATTATTTCTTCAATTTTCATCAAAAAAACTTTGTTTTTTTTTTTGTTTCCTAAAAATGAATATCTTGGATACAGAAATAAAAAGTACTTTCTTGGCATGGAAATACGTCCCCCAATATCTTGGTGCAATAACTTTTCAGAACTTTGCCAAGAGACCAAAAAAATTCAAACATCAAAAGGTAAAATGCATAATGTTTAACAAAAAAAAATTGGCCAAGAAAGTTTTCCTCTATTTCATAAGGCCCCCTCGGTCCGGACATGGGTCCCAATGGGATCGCCACTGTCAGGGCTCATGGCCAACGTTTGTCATGAGGCATGTCAAGCAAACTGCCTTACAACAAGCAAGATTCTATATGGTAATTCATGATTGAACATATGTATCTGTGGCCTCTTACCCAGGAGGGCCAAAAGGTACTGCTACATCTATCCCTATACCCTGTAATGGCAATGCCAGCCATGTGACAACTTCAATTGCCACTCTGTCACTCCTGCAAGCCCTTCTCTCAACTGGCATTCTGAACATGACTTGCATTATTGTTTAATATCCCATGTCATGAGCAGCCAATGAGGTTGGACCCACTGCTTCATTTTTGTAGTGCCAAGATGGGATTCCCAAGCACTGCTATGAGCTAATGTCATTACCTCCTAACAGTTAGCACTAATAGTATAAATTTCCCATTGATTCTCTTTTCTGCCCTAAACAAAAGACCACTGCAAATGAAGAAGTTGTTTTTATCCTCTCTGTCATCTATTCACAAGCTACTAAAAGAATTGTCTTTCCCCTGCGAGAAAAGAAACTGTGTGGCTTGATTGGCAGCCAAAGAACTTTTGTTGAAACTAGAGCTTCACTCCTCTATAGTCTTAAGTTTGACATCATGACCTGCACTTTGTTCCCATCTGCTGGCAGCCTATTGGTGGATGGTGCCTCATAGCAGCCTAGAAGCAACCAACATTAGTCATGTGATGATGTGATTGACCTTGATGCTCTAACATGTTGGCTTGCCTGGTAAACTGAGCAAGAGTGCATTGGTGATGCCATCATGCAGCTCTCCTTAAGCTCACAATTTGCATTTGAAACTGGAGTCTCAGGTTCATACATTGCTGTTAATTGTGGTCTCAGCCATTCTGCCATATCTTTGGTAAGAAAGCAAGATACATTTAACTCCTGGCATTAGGCTGCTACAATTTCGAACTTTGGAAAAACAGAGCACACTAAATAATTTATCGTAATTCGTACTGCCACATTGATTAAATCAGCAATGATATCCTGTCCAAATGTTGGCATCTAAACAATTCAACCTGAGGATGTATCCCAGGTCCATTACTGATGGAAAAATCGCTCCTAAGAATATTAATCTTTGCCCCTGAGTCGACAATTGTAGTAAAAAATTTACTACCATAAAACTTTGACTTTCTCAAGTTAATTTAATTAGTTTTCTCCAAAATTTCACTGTTTATTTCTGCCTTTTGTGAAAGCAGATGCATCGCTACCTTCACATAGAATGCTCTATACCTTCATGCTGTTAAGCTACAATGCTCTGCAATTTGATGGCAATTTGCTTGTGTTTTGCAGTCTCAGATATTCTTGTCTCAAATGGTATAAAGATCCACACTCACCTTTGATGATGTCTGGGCTTGTATCCTACTAATGGGACCAAGGCAAACCAGTCAGTGCACTTGTATAAAGTTACATACTCTCTCGTTGAGTTGGTACTTTGGCCTTGATCATATTGGACACTAAGAGGTCTACAACTCCCATATCTGTTGACTTTTTGGCTATCTAGATAATGTTACCACATTTCTCTCACTCACTCCACAGAAGCATTTCCAAGTCTCATTAGATTATTTCTTTGCCCCATCCAGATGTCATTTGAATTTTACACTGGATACTTTGCAATAGTCCAAGATGCATTTGTTAAATTTGGCAAAGTCGTCTGCATCATCTTCGGGCAATGAGGTCATGAGATCATGCAATCTCACCCTAAAAACCATAAGGATGTTTACTCACATGTTGCTAGGCACCCTAAACTAGTGAAGGTACTTTCCATGTGACTGAAAAATACAGGTATTTCATAGCCTTTTAGGGGTGAACCCATTATTGGCCGTAGAAGGGACATCCAAATGCTACAGTTCCTGTAACTGCTTGCTCGCATGATTAAACTAACCTGAGCCAAAACCCAGATGAGTCATTTTCATTGACCATGGTTTCTGGCCTCTCTCACCATTTCAGCCTCTTTCTCAATTCTGAGCTTCTTCAGCTCAAAGTCCTGCTGTGCCTGCTCCCTACACAATTCTCTATCAACATTATGTTTGCATTCTTCAAATTTCATTCAATTTCATGAGCATGGCAAAATCATTTGAATCACCCTCTTGCACATGCATACTGGTATGCTTGGCTGTCTCAAAAGTTGGGGAACCTAAACTTTCAGTCTCCTTCAACATTTTTGTCCAAAACCCCTCCACAGTCTGTTCTATCTGTTGTTGTGTTGTATTCATGGTTGTTCAAAACCCTTTTCATATTGCCCAACATGCTATAATGGCACAGCATGGAAAACCAAACTTACAGGCTAGATCTTATCAATACCAATGTTCTCAAAGAGTGATTCCACTGATGAGATGAACTTTGCAGCATACAATACAATAAAAAACAATCCCTTAATGGGATTGTTTAACCTGCTCCTTTACCCTACAACGATGACACCAAATGAGATACATTTGTTGGGTACGCTGCAATTGTAGGTAAAGACCCTGGTGACAGGAAATTACTACTGTACAAAGGTTAAAATTTACATCACCTTTTATTCTCACACATATTTACAACAGCCTATTCTAGACCACACTTTGGTCAAGAACTATCTATTCTATGAGCCAACCACCAAATATGGGCTCCTGGACCTTGAGTCCAACGAAGAATGTCCTTTGTTCAAGGAAATGAAAAAGCGACAGTCCCTGCTCAATTGTTCTCACAGAATTGCAGCACCTTGCCGAGTCTTTTCACTTTCCCTAACTCCCATACTGAGCAGTCAGTTCGTGTGACTTGGATGGTAAGGGGTGATGGGATGTGTATTAGTATAGGCCGATCACCTGGGCTTGCTGCAACACTTGTCCAAAGCTCCCTGGGCATCATCCACTCTGAAGCTTGCCTGTACAGATTCTTGGCTTCACCTCTAGAAGCTCTTTGTGCAGTTACGAAGTCGGGCACCACCATGTCTATTGGTAACACCCCTCTTACCCAGGTGAATGCTGGATCCCTACAGTGGTGATGCCAACTAGTAGTGATCGAAGATTAATTATTAGTAGGACTTTACCAACAAACAAATAATGGTCATTGTATCTGGTGACAGACTTAATAATGCAAGTTCAAAATTTAGATTCCAACGAATCTCATAATTATGAAAATATTAGCATTCTTTTAAGTTTGTCATACATTAGAAATTCTTGACTAAAAACAACTGCATTTTCAGATACAAGTTACTTTATTTGAAAAGATTAAATCTGTTTCCAAAGAATTATACAGGAAAAAAATTATATATAATTTCTTTTCATCATATTATCACTGTTAACACTTCCTGGGTCACCATCAAACATAGACGTTGATGGAATTCAAAATGAGATGTCAATAGACGTCTTTCATATGACACAAAACTTCGTTTTTTGTGTTGTTTTTAATTGCAGTTTGAAAATTTTATTAGATATATCTTTTAAAAATACGCAATTCAAGTTTGAAAAATAATATTTTCTTTTTTCATTTAATGCATATTTTATTAAACTACAATATAAATAATTTGTTAAAGTCATCTGGTTATCATTTCTTAGAAGTGCTATACAGTATTGCCAATTTGTTAACATTACTCTATGCCGAAGCAATTACCTGATTTAAGCTCACAAGTTTGATTTGCACTATTATCAACAAATTTTTTCTTGAAGTTTTGAAAATCTCATATAAAGTAACAAAAAACTATTTTTTTTAAAAACGGAAGATTTTGGAAGTAATTGCAAAATACATACCACCATTTTTCTTTCCCATTTTACACTCCTTTTTGCCATAAACCCATTTCAATATTCCTAGAATTATATTTATCATTTATCCCAGCATTCTATGCATCTTTCCTACTCTTCAGATCGAAACTAACTAAAAAAACGTTTTCTTAGAAAGAAGGAAGCAAGCAGATTTGTTGTTTCAAAGTTCAGAGCAGTGTCAAGTATCATGGTAGCAGGTGCAGTTGAGTCTTTGGTTCAGTGGAGCGACCAAGTTATTGCTTACACGTACAGTAAAGTGACTCTATAGTGGTTGTTTACAGAAAGAGTACCTCTCAGATGTAGGATAATGTGAACATGAGTCTAGTCAGTATTAACCTTCATTTTCATTTCTGTAGATTTATTTCATTTCCGCAAATTATAAATTTTTTTTGTCAACTGATCTATCAATCTTTTAGGGTTATGCTACATTGGATGGCCGACTTTACAAGTTATTGCAGATATTATTTAACATCACATTAGGTTATGTATTAATATTTCTTTTCTTGTAAAAAAAACTTTGATCTTGTATTGTTTCCCGAAAATGAATGAGGTATTGGATATGGAAGCAAAAAGGACTTCCTTCACATGGCAAGTTGTTTACATGCGTGATTGAAGCCAAACACTTCCTCTCAACATATTAAATTATAAGCTCCCTACATAAAGTTGATATTTTTTCCTTTTATTATTAAATCTTGGTTACCCTTTTTCCGTAATTAGTTTACTTTATTTCCATAAATTATTGATCTTTCCATAGATCGATTATTATTGATTTTTGTGGAGTTATGATACATCGGGTAGCTGGTTTACACTTACTGCTGTGCATATTTTATTTAACATTGCATCAGGTTATCTGTTAATTTTTTTTATTACTTTTCCAGTAAAATAAAATTTGATCTGGAATCATTTTGTAAAAATGAATGAGGTCTTGGATACTGAACAAATTTATTTATGTAAATTAGCTATCTTTTGGTTGGCTGATTTATCAATCTTTCTGAATTATGCTACATTGGATGGACAGCTTAAAAGTTGCTGTGAATATTTTATTTAATATCCCATTAGGTTATATGTAATTTTTCTTTTATTATTTCTTGGTTTTTTTAGTAAAAAAAAAAAAACTTTGAACTTTTACTGTTTTCTGAAAATGAATGTCTTGGATATGGAAGCAAAATGGACTTCCTTGGCATGGAAATCAGTCCATGTGTGGGAGAGTAATTTCGGGACGGGTTTTTATCCTCCCCCCCCAACCCCCTAAAACTCACTGTGAAGGTTTCACTCCTCCCCCTTTAAAAATTTTCATTTAAAAAAAAATTATGAGTTTTATGTTTATATTGAAAGATTTTAAAAATACCCCCTAGTACCTTGGCTGTGCACTCTGATGATATGTTTTTTTTTGCTTTGGTGCATAAACCATTCTGCACTTAGCCAAGATCACCAAACTTCAACACCCAAAGAAAAAAATTCACGTTTAATAAAAAAGCAGCCAAGAAAGTTTTTTTCCATTTCATAATCAGTTCAGAAAATCCCATGAATGTGAGAAGTTGAAGTCACTTTGTATAACACTGGCCATGTTTAAAATATATGATACTGAAAGAAATCATTAAAAGAAATAAAAATCATCTTTCAGGTTAAATATTATATTATTTGGGAGGAAATTTCCTTTCAATTAATATATATAATTTAACTATTTTTATTCATCACATTTTACAAAATTAAGCCTTAAATGTATAGGCCTGTCTATTTTTTTTTTCACCATATCACATTAAAAGAAGCTTATTAAAATCAATCAATATGTTTGTAAATTTGATTAAATTCATAATTAAATTCTGTTTGATTTGGTATATAACATGACCTATTTCTGTTGATTGGTTATTCTAAAAAAAAATTCTAAAGTTGACTCATTTGGCTGACTCAGAACAATTAGCTAAAAGCCAGGACTTTTCTCAAAGTATGATACTGATAAAAAAATTATAAAAAGTGAGCAATTTTCTTGCTCCAGGCAAATATTTTTTTTTTGTTATTCAGAAATAAATACCCTTTCTATTCATGTGCATTATAATAATTTTTGTGTATTAATTTGTTTTAAAATAAATTTTTATTAGTGTTGTCAGATGCATTTTTTTACTACGTGACTCTATAAAAGCCCTATTAAAATAAAATTAGTAGTCTTTTTTTGTTAAATATTATATTTTCAGAAAATCCAGAATTAAATGCTGATTAATTTGGCATATAGCATGCCATAATTCCTTTCATTGGTTATTTGGCAAAAAAGTTCTATTAATTTTTTTTTTTCACTGATCAGAGTGAAAAAATACCTGGACCTCTGGATGTAAATTAATTTTTCAGGCTGGACCTGGGAAGGATTAAAGAGACTGTATATGAACACAGTAAATATTTCATCACCAAGTTATATACTGTCCTGATGGCTGAGTGGTTAGCTACTGATCAAACAGGCCTGGGTTTAATCCCAAGTAAGACATAGATGTTTCCTTTCTTGTGTTGTCCTTCTCCCAAAATCAGGTGTTGAGATCTGTTCTGAAAAATCTGCTGAGAAGTATCCATTTTGCCAACTGCCATACCAAGCTGAAAACTTTGGTTCTTGTCTGATCCCCAAAAATAAGCAGTTCTGGGCACAGTCAGTACTTGGGAGGATGACCACCTGGGGACATCATATGAAGTTAGAAATTTTTCACTGTTCTGGTGGCTGAGTAGTTAGTGCACTTGGCTACTAATCAAAGGGACATGGGTTCAAGCCAAGGAAAAAATGTGGAGGTTACTTTTCTGTATTGTCTTTATGCTGAGGGCTTGCTTTTGATTGAAGTCAAATCAATATAGTTCTCCTCTATGGTGTCTTCAACTGACATGCTCCTGTCAGGCCTCTGTAACAAGCAGCTGCTTAAAGGGTATGTTTTTTTGGAGTTGAAGGTAAAGGGGTAGTTTTTTTTTTGTAATATTATGTCCAACTTGATTTACCTAGAATTCCTCTGCTTTTCTTTGCAAATTATTCCACATCATTCAATCACATCAAGTCCCTGCAAACACAGGAACTATATAATTCACCAATGGGTCCATATTTTAAATAATTCATTGAACCTAATCTAACTGTGCTAAATCAAAAATTGTTCTATCAGCTAGTCATATTAATAAAAAAAAAAGCTAAAGTTGCCATTCAGTTCTTTTGATAGAACAGTAACACTATATTGGTACAGAAAGAGAAGACTGGCAAAAAGAATGATGTTCTGTAGTATTCAGTGATGAATCTCAATTTTGTTTATTATGCTATCAATAATTACACAATACATCCATTAAAATATAAACAGTCTAGTTTTAATGGTAAAACCATATATTTTTTCAAATTCTGCCTTTCTTAAACAGGAAATGTTACTTACAAGTATGTACCAAGGCATAAATAAAAATTTCCTGAATATATATATCAGAGTAAAACATAATATAAATACATTTGTTAATATCATGCTTATGTACCCTAAATATGTTATTCCAACCTGTCTGTGCTGAAAATTTTGCCTCAACTATTGGTAAAATGTGACTAATGAGTTTCCACTATTTTAATACATACCACAGTTAAAATAGTTAAGAACAATCCTGATGCGCTTCCACTTTTTTAAAACTGTGGTAGTTCCAGAACTCAGTACAGTCAGTTCTCAATTTACATGGTGGTTGCATTCTTAAAATTGGTCTCATGAATCAAATCATGTATCATAATTTTTCCATAAGAAATAAAACAAATGATAGGGATGGGGAGAAACTGCCTAAAAACTCATCCATCCATCTATTTTCTTCACTGTTTTATTTTTTACTAATGGTATTTATTTGTTACAATAATGACATATTCAATGCTAAAAAGGGAAGAATATAGCTATCTTTAAATGCAGCATATCTGCAATAAAAATATAATAATTGTTTATGAAAATATTTTCTAATACCTGATGAGTTCTACTACAACGGCTTGCTGATGCTGGTTGTGGTGGGATTATTGGAGGGAGGGGAGGTTTAGGGGGCCATCTGAGTCAGATTACTAAGCAATGGTGTGGATGACTCCTCATCTACTGACACCTGTTATGCCAAGATAGAGGGGTTGATGCTCAGGTTTTACACTTTCCTTTTTCTAGGTCACATTGGTGGCAATCTACTCTTAGTGCCTCTATGATGCAGTAGTATTGCATTGGTTCTAGGTGACAATGCAACTGCTGGGTTGCAAATAAGAGTGTTGAGATGACATTGGCTCTGATCGTAAAGTAAAAGGAATGACATTTAAGAGATTTTCTTTTTCTTTTATTTTAAAATTTCTGTTTAAACCACAATATTACAAAAAAGTCCACATAAATTAAAGAGAAATGTATAGTGACAGATTTATTCAAAAACATGCTAATCAATTCAGTGTAAATCAAGAGTGGACTGTACATCAGAAACATATGGAGAGAACATTAAGAGTATATTAGGTTCCTCTTAACAAGATAAGTTATTTATGTTGAAGCTAATGACTATCAGGGAAAGGAATTATGGAGATTTGACACCAGAAAGAAAGAAAACCAATTATACACTGACAGAACAATCCCTTCTTCTACATTTGTTGCACTTATATTATCACATATATTACTACTATTCCCATTTTGAGATTGTCCAAATTATTTGCATTTCCAAACCCTAAAAATCTGTAGTTAACTATGCAGAAAAGATAACTATTCATATTAATAAAAATACTAGCACAGATGGGATTCATGCCTGGGAATCAAGTAAAATTATCTTCACAGTTTTCCAGGCAATTTATAATTTTTAATTGAATCATAAAATTGGTCAAGACATTTAGCAAGTCCTATATTGCTTTTACAGTGAAAACAGTGATTAGAAATCTAAATAGATTCAACTCATCTCCAATATTTCGTTATTTTTGACAGCAATGCAAAGAAGCTTACTAACCTGTTAAGTGTACAAAGTGATCAGAGACATTTTTAAAAGTAGGACTAAATAGCCTTCATTTTTGAATTTCTGTTATTTTATATTCTAGAACCAAGTTATTTTTCATTTCGTATGTAACATGGTCTATGTATATAAGTTAGTCAATGCACCATATTGTGATAATTTGTGCAGTTAATATCACTGCACCATATTACACTCACATTGTTCTGTTAAAATCTTAAGTCAGTTGTTTTTATATCGAAAAAAAAGTTAAAATTCATCTTGACAATACTTGCCAGAACAGACCAACAATATGTTTAGATTATTTTAAAAGTTATAGACATTATGTATTCTGGTAGAAAACCATATAAACTATCAGATCAGTTACAATTTTGACATTCTTATCAGATCAGTTACAATTTCGACATTCTGGAATATATATTTAAAATAGAAGCCTCAGTTCCAAAGTTAATGGAAGGGAGTTAAAAACAGCTGAACCCCCTAAGAAAAATTGAGAAATTATATTTTGGAAGCATCTAAGTAAATATGAAAGTAAGCAATTTACAGCAAATACTATATTTTGAACTCTCCTATTAACTGCAACTTTAATATAAATTAACAAAAAAAAAGCACTCATTATTTATATAGAATTATGCATACAATATAAAAATGATAAATCATATAGGTGATAATGGAAATCTAAAAATGCTAATCAGAAGGCAAATCCATAACACTAAATATCAACACAAAAGCAAAATACATAATAAAAGTGAATATTTCAGTTAGATTTCCATCTAACTGAAATCCTCAGTTTTTGAACTTTTTTTGCCTTTGAATTAAAATAGCCTTTACTTTGAACTAAGTAGCTTTGACTATAATAGCATTTTTCCCACATCCATTAATTATGTGGTCCAAATTAATCTACAATAAAAAGGTAATAATCATTTCAAAACTGCCAGGAATGACCAATAAATCCTTTTGAAACAGCCAAAAGCCACGAAGACCAGAGAAGACCATAAGAATCAGTCAATGCAAATAATGTAAAAAAAAACACATCTGAGCTTGTTTACTCCTCAATAGGTTGGGTTGTTTTACCTTGAGCGGCACTTTTTTGCACACCATGGGCTAAATGGTCAGGTCACATGGACCCCGAAGGCTCAGAGAAGTTTGGGGGAGGGGACCCACTGGAACAACTGTTGGGAGACAAGATGGTAGCCTCCCATCAAGGCCATCCAAGCATGTTCTTTAACATGCACAGTATATGCTCTCACACACAGGGTCATGGCTTAATGTTCCATCTGACAGACGACGATCTTTCCAAGCCCATTGGAAATGGGCTTTGGAAATGGGCTGACCCAGCTAGGACTCGAACCTGGGAACTACAGATTATGAGCCTGGATGCTACCAACTGAGCCACCCCTGCTCCTTTCCTCAATAGGAACTAGCCTAGAATGCAAGTGTTAAATATCACACTGCTAATGTAAGGAATAACAATAAGTAAACAATGAAAACAATTTAAAGGACTTTCTTGTTGCTCTGAAGAAAACAGCCTGCCACTGCAGCACATTCCTACCATGACATGTTTTGTTGCATTTTTAGAAACATATGCATTTGTAGAAACATATTGTAAATTATTATGTTACTGGCACAGTTGGTCCAGTATAACCAGATTCACAAAGTTGTGCAAACACACAATTTTTTCAGGTCTGAGGAAAACAAATTATTAATTAAACTGTTACAGTGAAAAATGGAATGAATATTCAGAATATGTGTTATGTTGTTTTACCTCTCAATGGCACTTTTTTTTCACATGTGGGCTAAATGGACAAACACAAGGGCTCAGAGAAGGGTGGGGTAGGGGATCCACTGAACAGCTGTTAAGAGACATATGGAAACCCTTATCAAAGCCATCCAGCATGTTCTTAATTGTGCACAAGGTATGGTTCTCCTGCACATGGTGCCATGACTTAATATCCCATTCAACAGAATGATTCCAACCCAATGATGTTCCTTTTTCATTGAGGGCAGAATGTAGGCATTAGTGGAGAAAATTCTCATTCACACAGTTGGGACCTAAATCTGCAAACTATAGATTAAAAGTCTAGTGTGTTACCAGCTGAGCCAACCCCTGCCCTAATATTCAGAATACAGATACTATATATTCATCCTGAGTTATTATTTCAAGATCTAAATATGTTCTGCTCACTTACAGAGACAACTTTTAATGAATTAGATTCTAACATCTATATTTCTGAACTTTTGGATATACATTATTCAAGAGCATTACACAGGTAAGACTGCAGCATCCATAACCTAATGATTGTATATTTAAGTAACAATTTAATAGAAATCAACATTTAAAGCAATATTTGGTGTTGCAGTGTCCTCTCCACTCTGTCAGAATCATTTTAGAAAAGTACTCTAAGCTAAGTAGAAGACCATTTACATTAGATTCGAAGGGTTACAGCAAAGTGTTAGATTACTTTTATTTAATCTATCAGGCTCGATGAAACAGAAAACATATGTACTGAAACTATGTAATTATAAGTTATTTAAATTTCAGCCTGATACTATGATCTATTTTATATTTTGTGATGTTTGCAGTCCAATTCCAACTTCTACCCTCAGCTAAATAGTTTAATGGTAGAGCAGTTGGTTGAAATCTAGTTAAGTTTGACTTTTATTTGTCATCATTATTTTTTCATAGTCATGTTTAACTTGAATTACCCTTTTAGGGATTATGTTTAACTGGATTTCTGATTACAATTTCTAATCAGATACTTAGTTTCAGCTAATACCAGCATCTAAATAAGAGATAACTGAGGAATTTCATCTTATTGCTCACCTAAATATGTTCAACAAATGCTTGATTTTCTACAATTTCATATATGTATATTAAATTTTGATCAGGGTGATTTCAATTTTGCCTTACATAAAATGTTAAAATACAGCAAAATACTGTGAATACTGAATTTTTTATATATCTACAAAATAAATTAACATAAAAGATGAAAATAAAACTTGAAGTGTTAAATCTTTGTTTGCACAGATTGCACTACTTGTAGTTATAATCATTAAACTCTTGATACATCTAACTTATAGGTGTTTTTCCATAAAGATTCTCAAAGAGCAAGAGCCAAACAGAAAATGCGTGGTGTACATTGCAAAAAACAGCCAAGAATGTTATGTACTCTATTGCTAGAAACAGAACAGAAAACTCCCATGAGAGGAAACAGTACAGAGTCTCCTTATGCCAATATTCACCATTGTTTTAAGCTGTACAATGTAGAGAAATATTGAAAAAAAATTACATTTCTTTTGCGAATTTTTTTATATTATTCAGATTTTCTTATTTTTACTGATGTAATATAACTATTTCCGTTTATTAGATTTTCCAAATTTAAGCATTAATTACATTGCCATATCCTGTCATCACTCTTGCCTTACCTAAATCGATACATTTCTCAAGTTCATAAATATTCACCATAATGCTGTAGATAAAGTTTGTACATATGACAGCCATTGGTGATCGTTAAAGTGTAAAAAGTATATTTTTGGCAAGGGATAAGTGAAGCACTTATGAACAGTTGACTTCAAAGCTTCACTACTGAAGTCAGGCTATAACTTCCAGTCCTCTTTTTCCTTTGGCAGGATGGCTGTTATGTGCACGGGCACCACACAACCAGTTTCACTGCTTATCCAGCAGCAGCTTTATCATATGTAAAGTTCGGGGCACATGGGAATAGTTTAAGGTCAAAGGTGGTGCATATGCATTATGGTATTTCTGATGCATATGGTTTGGTGGTGGGTTCCCAAACTGGTTCATTATAGCTTTAGTATGAGGTAATATAAGTTTTTCTCATTATGATTATCTAGAAGAAGTTTCCAAGCTGATAGAAGATAGAAGAGAATAAATTTCTTTATTGATGATATGTCTTCTATTTTTGCATTAGGTTGTGGGAGAGGACCCATTGGACAGCTCTTGGAAGACAGATGCTAGCCTCCCATCAAGGCCATCCAGTGTGTTCTTTAATGTGCACAGGATATGGCTCTCCCACACATGGGGCCACAGCTTAAAATCCTATCCGAAGGATGGTGGCCTTTACAAGCCCATCGGTGTCCCCTATTAAATGTGGGCAGGGTGGGGAGTTTGTGGCATTTTGGTCAGAATTTGGCATATACCACCTCAGGATGGGATAAAATATATGGCATTTTCAATTATTTTCAGGATGGTTTTATCTGCTTTTATGGGAACTTTGTAGTTGTCATCATCATCATCCTCAAGCAGCCATGGGCTACGGAGGTCCAACCAGACCGTGCAATTTAGTTCTCCAAGCAAGTCTATCCTGAGCTATATCTACTGCATCTGGCCACTGCACACCAATTCTAACAAGGTCCTGTTTGACATTGTCTGCCCACCGCATCATAGGTCTCCCCTTCTTTCTGAGGCCTTTAGGCACACTGTTCATAACCCTATTCGCCAATCTATAATTATTCATACGGGCAACATGGCCAAACCAACGGAGTCTCTCTCTGCACAATATGCTGCTTAAAGGAGGTTGCAAACTCCTTTTCCTAATCTCATCATTAGTTACAAAGTTGAACCACCTAATGCCCAAGATACTGCGTAAGCATCTGGAATCAAAAGCATCTAGTTTCCTGTTATCTTGTTTACAAAGTGTCCAAGTTTCACTACCATAACTAACCCTAGAAAGAACCAAACTATTATACAGTCTAATTTTAGTCTTTAGGTGTATACGCCTATTTCTCCACACTCTCCATAGATTCTTAAAAGTCCCAGCAGCAATCCCTATTCGTCTGTTAATCTCATGCCGCACATCACCATTATCTGTTACATAGCTCCCAAGATAATTAAACTGTGACACCTGCTCAAGACTGCAACCATTCAGATTAACTGAATCACAGCCTGCCTGACCAATTTTCATCACTTTAGTTTTCTCTCTGTTTATAACCAAACCTACTCTACTACCAGTCTCATCAACAGCTCGAATGAAAGAGTTCATCTCATCAACATCATTTGCCAGAAGGGCTAAATCATCAGCATAATCTAAATCAGAAATTTTCCTATCTCCAGCCCATTTAAGGCCAAAATCTTTCCCTTGAAGTGAATTTCGCATAACATAATCAATAACCAAGCTAAAGAGAAAAGGAGACAAAATGCACCCTTGTCGAACACCAGAAGTAATGCTAAACCAATTGCTACAAGCCTTACCAACTCTCACACACGACTCAGTGTTATTATAGAGAGCTTTCATAATGTTAACTAACTTGTCTGGTATACCATATGATCTCACAATCAACCACAAATTATGACGATCAACAGAGTCGAAAGCCTTTTTGAAATCAACAAAGCTAGCAACCAAAGGTTTCTGAAACTCTAAACATTTCTCAAGAATCTGCCTAAGTGAAAATATCTGATCTACACATCCCCTACCACTTCTGAATCCACATTGCTCATCCCGCAATTGCCTGTCAACCAGATTCTTAATTCTATTAAGCACAATCATGGAAAGAACTTTACCTGGAACAGAGAGTAGGCTGATACCCCTATAGTTATCACAAGAACTGCGATCACCTTTTTTGAAAATAGGGATAACAATAGCTCTGGTAAAATCCTTAGGAACCATGCCTTTATCATAAAAGAGATTCAGAATTTCAGTCATCCAAGTGGTAACCGAAACATTCCCAGCTCTAAGCATTTCCGTAGTAATTTCATCTACCCCTGGGGATTTATGAAGTTTAAGTTTAGAAACAGCCAAACTAACTTCAGATTGTGTTATAGGGCCAACATTAAAGCCACCAATGCTTCTATCATCATTGCAAACAATGGGAGTAGAACTAACTACATTGTTTAGAACATCACTGAAATGCTCAGCCCACCTAGCCATGACAGAATCCTCCCCTTCTATAACCTTACCTTGTTTATCCTTCAATCCTTGTATGCCTGTCCGTTTTCTACCACACAAAACATTAACTATCTGGTACAGCTCTCTGCTGTTGTGCTGTCTAACTGCTTCCTCGGCTTTGTCAGCCAAACCATCAAGCCAAAAATTTTTATCAGCAGCTAACTGATCCTTTACAAGTTTATTAAGGTCTCTGTAATGCTTTCTATTAGGACTAGTAGGGTATTGATTAAGGGCATTCCTGCAGTTCTTTCTTTCCGAAATAAGCTCAAGTGCCTTATCACTCAGAAAATTTTGCCTCTTCTGCTCCTTTTTTCCTAAAAGAGTACTGTTAGTGTCCAAAAAAGCCTGTTTAAAATGATCCCATTCTTCCTCAACTTCAGTAGTAAGCAAACCATGACTGTCATAATGACTAAGTAACCTATCATGGTAAGCTTTGGCTATAACTGGATCTTTCAGAGCTTCAGTATTAAAAGTAAATTTTTTAACCCTAGCACAACACTTTTTAAGTTTAAGTTGCAACACACTTTTAACAAGGTAATGGTCAGATCCAATTTCAGCTCCCCTATATGCCCTGGTATTCCTAACAGAACTAGTCCATTTGCTGTTAATTAATATGTAGTTTCATAATTGCTTGAAGCATTCATACAAGCCACAGTATGTTAGGATAGCATGTTGTGAATTTGGGTTCATCACTTTGAGCTGCTGAGGGTTGCAATGAAATTTTCTGTTGGATAGTGGCTTCTTTCTCTGCTTTTTTGCTAAATTCAGCTTTGTAATCCACTTCTTTGGCTAAAGAGTAACTGCGTGAATGTTCTTTGTCAAAGTATTGTTTATGAGTGGAATATCTTTTATTTCAGATGAATGTTGCTTGGATGGCAATTTTTTTACATCTCATAAATTGATTAGAGAGTGTTGGGATCAGGATTGCAGGTGCATATGATTTCCAATAAACTTCAAAGTCAAGGGAACAAACTTCAAATCAAGGTAACAATCTTCTTGATTTTTTTTTAATTCCAAAAATGGGAGAGTTTTATTGATTTATTATTCCAGTATAAAATTTATAATTGGGAAAATGACACTGAGTTTTCTTTGAAAGTTCTCCAAATTTAATTCAGAATACAAAACAACCTTAAAGCATTCAGTATAGTAATACCATAGAGAAGACTGAGATGGCAAGTCCTTGGCAAAAAGATAAACACATGAAACATTCAAGCCATATCTAGAGCTAAAACCAAAATACTCTGATCTGCAGCCAAGCACACTTAACCATTTGGCCAGCAGGATGGTAGCCAAATTACACTAACCATCTGACCACCAGGTAGGTAGCACGTCAAGCAGGTAATCTACAGTTTGCAGGATGGTAAATGCTGTTCAATTTAATATATAACATGACCTATTTGACAAAAAAAAAGATCTAATTTTTTGGCTGAGCAGTGAAAAAAAGACTTATAGACCTCCAGGTTTCTTTCAGTTTTTAAGGCTGGGCACAGGAAGTACTAAAAGTTACAACAATGATTCTCAGACTTTTTTTGCTCATGGCATATTATTTTTTGCCATGAATACTTGTCACACACTAAAAATTTAAGTTGGCAACACTATGGGGGAATCGTGCTACATAGTTTGCCTTCAATAATAACCATTTCTCTGGATTTGTCTGTACACACAGAGCTATTATGTTCAAGCTCAATACACAATATGTGTATTGAGGTGAGTACATACATGTTATGGGCATTTTTATGCTAATTTTAGGTTTAACATTAATATTTAATATGGATAAGCTTTTGATTAAATGGAAAAAGTTAAATAAAGAATCAGTGGCAGAAAGTAGCAACAAAATGGTTTATAAATTTCCTTTTATCTGCAATATCACTGGAAATTTTGTGCTGTACCTGGTGAATCTTGCGGCACATCCTTTGAGAACTACAGGTTAAAACATCATATTTGTTTTTGGATATACCTAAATTTATATGAAGGAAACAATTTACAAATTAGCACCTTCAGTAGAACATACATAGTTCCCAAGATAATTAAACTGTGACACCTGCTCAAGACTGCAGCCATTCAGATTAACTGAATCACAGCCTGTCTGACCAATTTTCATCACTTTAGTTTTCTCTCTGTTTATTAACCAAACCTACTCTAGTACCAGTTTCATCAACAGCTCGAATGAAAGAGTTCATCTCATCAACATCATTTGCCAAAAGGGCTAAATCATCAGCATAATCTAAATCAGAAATTTTAATATCTCCAGCCCATTTAAGGCCAAAATCTTTCCCTTGAAGTGAATTTCACATAACATAATCAATAACCAAACTAAAGAGAAAAGGAGACAAAATGCACCCTTGTCGAACACCAGAAGTAATGCTAAACCAATTGCTACAAGCCTTACCAACTCTCACACACGACTCAGTGTTATTATAGAGAGCTTTCATTATGTTAACTAACTTGTCTGGTATACCATATGATCTCACAATAAACCATAAATTATGATGATTAACAGGGTCAAAAACCTTTTTGAAATCAACAAAGCCCCCTACTACTTCTGTATCCACATTGTTCATCACATAATTGCCTGTCAACCAGATTCTTAATTCTATTAAGCACAATCATGGAAAGAACTTTACCTGGAACAGAGAGTAGGCTGATACCCCTATAGTTATCACAAGAACTGTAATCACCTTTTTTGAAAATAGGAATAGTAATAGCTCTGATAAAATCCTTAGGAACCATGCCTTTATCATAAAAGATATTCAAAATTTCAGTCATCCAAAGTGGTAACAGAAAAATTCCCAGCTCTAAGCATTTCTATAGTAATTTCATCTACCCCTGGGGATTTATGAAGTTTAACTTTGGAAATAGACAAAATAACTTCAGATTGTGTTATAGGGCCAGCATTAAAGCCAGTAATGCATCTATCATCATTACAAACAACGAGAGTAGAAATAACCACATTATTTAGAACATCACTGAAATGCTCAGCCCACACCTAGCCATGACAGAATCCTCACCTTTCATAACCTTACCTTTTTTATCTTTCAATCCCTGTATACCTGTCTATTTCCTACCACACAAAACTATCTTTAACTATCTGGTACAACTCTCTACTGTTGTGCTGTCTAACTGCTTTCTTGGCTTTGTCAGCCAAGCCATCAAGCCAAAGATTCTTATCAACTGCTAATTGATCCTTCACACTTTTATTAAGCTCTCTGTAATGCTTTCTATTAGGACTAATAAGGTACTGATTAAGAACACTCCTGCAGTTCTTTCTTTCTGAAATAAGCTCAAGGGCCTTATCACTCAAATAATTCAACATCCTCTGCTCCTTTTTTCCTAAAAGAGTACTGTCAGTTTCCAAAAAAGCCTGTTTAAAACAGTCCCATTCTTCCTCAACTTCAGTAGTAAGCAAACCATGACTGTCATAATGACTAAGTAACCTATCATGGTAAACTTTAGCAATAACTGGGTCTTTCAGAGTTTAAGATTTAAAGGTAAACTTTTTTTACCTTAACACAACACTTTTTAAGTTGCAAGACACTTTTAACAAGGTAATGGTCAGATCCAATTTCAGCTCCCCTATATGACCTGGTATTCCTAACAGAACTAGCCCATTTGCTGTTAATATATAATCAATCGTATTCTTATGCAGCCCATCGGGTGAAACCCACGTGTACTTATGTATGTCGCAGTGTTTGTAATAAGTGTTAGTTATTCTGAAACCATTGAGTTCACTTACCTGTAGGAGACATTGCCCATTGCAGCTACCAATACCAAAAGGGCCTATCACTCCTCCTCAAAGATCTGAGTCAGTACAAACTTTGGCATTGAAGTCACCTAGAACAAGGGTAATATCTCCTTTCTTGACAGAATTCAAAATATCCTGAAGTTGTCCATAAAACCCATCCTTCTCATCCTCATCGGCATCCTCAATGGACGCATAACAGCAGATAACATTCAAGTCTTTAATGCTTGTCTGAAATTTTGTTGTAAGAAACCTTTCATTAATGCACTCATATCCTAGAAGAGCATCACTAGCATGTCTGCTGAGAAGCAGACCCATGCTTTGGTGACACTTATTATTTTCCCTCCCTGAAAAGAGAAATTTAAGATTATTTTTAAGAATCTGACCTTTATCTGTCCATTTGGTCTCTTGCAAGCCGAGAATATCTAAATTATAATGGTGGAATTCTTGTGTGAGGACATCAAGAGAAAAAGCTCTGTGCAGAGTCCTCACATTCAACTACCTATGAAGAGAAAATGGTTAGTGGGATGTTTAAAGAAACTATGTTTATTGAGAGAAGGAATGCCGACAATATCAAACAGTCCCCTAATCGCAGACATGGGGCAAAGACCCGTTCCCCCACCACTAAAGGCTAAAGCCATCTACACTGGAAGACTTCCTCTAATGTAGAATTGGATGATGCCAGTAGAAGCAAAGAGTCCAGGTGCCTGTGATGACCTTTGCTCAGTATTATCAACCACCTGATAAAACATATCCTGTGAATCTATTCACTTGCAGTTGTCAACCCACAAACAGAAAACACAGCAGAAGATTTTCCCTCCACAGAAGCCCACCAGTGCAGCAAATTCAGGATCCGTAATCAAGCTCAGAACCTTAGTCCAGTCCAGTAGGTTTATATGGTCAACATCAGGACCCTATGTGTTTGTAACTCCTCAGCAGGGTAGAATACAGTACCAACATTAGGAGAAAATGGGCCAAGTGTGTGTCACCTCTACTGTAGGGGTTGATAAGTAAAATAATGTTAGAATAATGTTTAATATTGTCTGGAGGGTCAACTTGAAAGGCTAATAATCTTCCAGCAAGTATATAAACATTTTAGATTACACAACTTCAATTATCTGTTTCTAATCCGATAATGTTAATACTCTGGTTTTGACCTATATGCAAGTGGTATTTATTTATAAGGAGAAAAGTGCAAGAGAGCAGCACAACAGGGAAGGTTTCAAAATGTAAGAAATGTTTATACTAGAAATGACTCATAAAAATTAAATGAAATAAAAAACAGTTACAAAATCATTCCCTAAGTCTACTTACCTGGGTTATATTTATTACTAGCTAAAGAATCCCTTGTATCTTGAGCAGGTGGAGGTGGTTCCTGAAATACATTTGTGTGTATTACTTATTAAGGACAAAAGTACTGTCTTTTATTTAGTCATTACAAACTAAAAAAAAAGTGTTTAATAAAATTATGTAGTTTTTTAAACACATCTCATATACACTGTTAAAACACTGACCTTCAAAATGTAAATCATTTTCCAACAGAGACAGACAATTAATGAGAGTTTTGTCAACTAAGTTTGAACAGGCAAATGGCAATTGAACTAAAAAAAAGCAATACACCTTAATTAGAATACATCACAAATTTGTTGAGCATTCTATCACTCAGTAGCACTTTTTTGCTAAACAGAGGATTAATTGAAAGGGTCATAGGACTAAGACAAGGGTTGGGAAAGTGGACACACTGAACAGTGATTGACATTAAGGGACTCTCCTGTCAAGGACATCTAGCATTTTTAATATGCAAAGGATGAAACTTTTCTGTACACATACTATAATGTTCCATCTGATGGATGCTGATCTTCCCAAGAAAGCGGAGAGTCTTTGTTTTTTTTTAAGATTATTTACGACTTCTATTTCCTGCTCTCTATGAGAAGAGGGCAGGGAATAGAAGTCATAAATAATCTCAACACTAGCATGGTTGGGGTCCTAAACTGTTGGAACCTCAGATTACAAATACTGAATGTCGTCAGTTGTTTCCTTGTCCTTGCAAACTTGTATGATGTGCATTATATCATTAATTATTTGAATTAGTGTTACTCACTAAAGATAATTATTGGTAAATTCAGATATTTTCTTTCTTTCAAATTTATGTGCTGTTGTTGCTTTTTTTCTTAGCTGGTTTTTCTAACACTTGGCATCACTTTTTGCTGCACAATGGGTTAAATGACTATTACAAGGACTTATGGCCCATAGCAAGATTGAGAAAGGAGGTTTGCTGGCAATTTTGCATGCCTAACATTGTTTACATTCTCAATCCGGACAGGGTATTACAAATATAGATAATACTGGCAGAATCAATTTAAATCAGCTAATATCAGCATGCCAACAGGATCAATTATAATCTAACTTATATTAATGAGAATCAGCTATGCAAAACAGAGAGAATATACTTTAACCCTTTCTATGTTGGAGCAGTATTAATCAGTTTCCTCTTTTGAATGCTAGTGACCTAGAAAGCAGACTTTGGTGCTACAGTACAAAGTTGTAAAAAAATTTTTCAGAATAGAAATCACTAATTTTTTAACTGTTTCTAATCAAATATTGAAAACAGCATTTAAATCTATATGATATATATTACATGTTGATTCAACTTAAAAAAATATGATAAAGTTTAAAAATAAAGCTATTTGAGTCTGCAGTGAACATACACCAAAGAGCCAAAATGCAAATCAAAGCAACTGCAAGAAAATGAAGCCGTGCTTGAAGGTCATGAAATGGTATAAATAACACCTGATACTGAGCTCTGTTAATCAGTGTTATTTTTGCTCTTCAGATGGGAAAAGCAGCGAACTTAAGTGAGTTTGACAAAGGCCAAATTGTAATGACCAGACGACTGAGTCAGAGCATTTCTGAGAGGCAAGGCTTGTGGAGTGCTCACAGTCAGCCACGGTTAGTATCTTCAAAAATTGGTCCGAGGAGGGAAAAACCACGAACCGCTGGCAAGGTATGGGCTGACCACAACTAATCGATGCTAGAGGTGAGCAAAGGCTATCCCATATGGTATGAGCCAACAGAAGGGATACTGTGGTGCAACTCACCCATAATTTGAATGCTGGTGGTGGGAGTAATGTGTCACAACACACAGTACATCAAACCCTGCTGAAAATGGGGCTGCATAGACGCAGGTTGCTCTGAGTGCCATGCTAATCTTCTTTCACCATCAAAAATACCTACAAATGGATGCGTGAGTATCAAAACTGGACCTTGAATGATTGGAAGAAGGTTGTCTGGTCTGATGAATCTCTTTTCCTGTTGCACCATGTGGATGGCCAGGTATGTGTGCAACATTTACCTGGGGAAGTGTTGGCACCAGAATGCACTGTGGGACAAAAACAAGCCAGTGGAGGAAGTGTAATGCCTTGGGCAATGTTATGCTGGGAAACCCTGGGTCCAGTATTCATGTACAGGAAGCTATAATGTCTAACATCTACCTAAATATCATTGCAGACCAGGTACATCCTTTCATGGCTGGTTAGTTGTTTTACCTCTGAGCGGCACTTCTTTGCACACAATGGCTAGGTTACAAGGACCCCGAAGGCTCAGAGAAGGTTGGAGGGAACCACTGGAACAGTTGTTGGGAGACAGATGGTCTCCCAACAACTGTTCCAGTGGTTCCCCCCAACCTTCTCTGAGCTGTCAAGGTCATCCAGCGTATCCTGTCAAGGCCATCCAGCGTATTCTTTAACATGCACAGGGTATGGCTCTCCCACACATGGGGCCACGGCTTAATGTCCCGTCTAACGGACTGCAGCCTTTCCAAGCCCATCGGTTCTCCTACTGACCATGGGCAGGCAGGGAATTTTGCAGAGATAAATCTCAATGCTGACCCACCTAGGACTAGAACCTGGGAACTGCAGATTAAGAGCCTGGTGTGCTACCACCCCCAGTCCTCCTTTCATGAGCAATGGTATTCCCCTCTAGTAATGTCTTCTTTCAGCAGGATAATGCGCCATGTCACACTGCCCAGATTGTTCGAGAATGGTTCGCAGAACACGAGGAAGACTTCTAGGTATTGTCCTGGCCTTCAAATTCCCCAGACATCAATCCAATTAAGGGGTTGGGTTGTTTTACCTCTGAGCGGCACTTTTTTGCACACCATGAATCCAATTAAGCATCTGTGGCTTGTGTTAGAACATCATATCTGATCTGCAATGGCTGAACCACATAATTTACAAGAGTTAAAGGATCTGCTGGTAACATGTTGGTACCTGATACCACTTGGTACCTGATACCACAAGACACCTTTAGAAATCTGGTAGAGTCCATGCCTCACTGGGTAAGAGCTGTGTTGGCAGCATGTGGAAGACCAATATTGTATTAGGCAGATGGTCATAATGTTTTGACTCTTTACAGTGACTATTACACTGTGTCTTTATAGTGACTATTACACAGTGACTGAACATGTGCATACACTTTTCAGCGTATGCACATGTTCAGTCACTGTAAATAGCATCAAGTGGTGGCACTTTAGTTTATGCCTTTATTCTGTCATACTTAATGTAGATTATTGAATGGTTGTCATTTGCTGCACTTTGACATGTTTATAGCTTTAGCAGAGTTATAATGCTTTCTAAACATTTAATGTAGAAATACTGATTTTATTACTATTGGAAATTGTGTCATCCAGGAACTATGCACATCGGTTTTATGAGAATGTGACTAAAAGTAAATTAAAGATCTAAATCTTGAATTTCACCAATATTTGTTCATTAATTAAAGTTATGGCAACTGGAATATTTAAGGGTAGTGTCTCTCCTCAAAGTTTTGTGAAAAATTGAAAAAACAATTATTAGACAAACTTACAAATAAACAATTTTTTCAGTAAACAGTTTGCTATAATAATAATTACTTGCTTTGATTTGCTTTTAAGAACAATTCATATGACTGGAAACTTTTTTTTTTTAAGAATTCCACCACCCTAATTATTTAAACATTTGACTGCAGGTCCTGTTTTATTAAAAATGCAAGTCTCTACCTATGACAGACCAACAGTTCAAGTTTAAAACAACTTTTATTTTTCTACTTCACTGGGAGGAGGAGGAAGTCAAAAAATCCATTGAACTTCATTGGAAAATTTATTGCATTAAAATTTAAAAATTCCTCTTTATAACAGAATCTGACTTCAAAACCTGGAACCACTCCCCCCTCCCCTTTTAATTTTTCAGCTTTCACCCATTGAATTTTGATTTAGATTTTTATTTTCAGATTTATTCCCATAATAAGTTCAGTCTCAAGATATTTATAACTTAGCTTTCCATTGGCATAACATGTAAAAATTTTTTTAGGATTTGGCATGGCTCTGTATATATGATAAAACATACACAAGACAGAGATGAGTAACAATCAGAATCTAAAGATTTTCTGCAGTATCCATAAAGCTCCTATTAAAGGTAACGATCAAAAGAACATTATAATTACTAGATTACTTATAACAATCTTCTAAATAATCTTAAATGTACTCAGAAATGCTTAACAGGGTATCCTATATTTTAACATATCAAATTTAGTTCAAGTATTCCATTTGCAAAAATATATTTACTTGAATTATTAGAGCCACTCTTCATGAAATTATTAACAAATATATTATTTATATGTTAATAATATAAATAATACTAATAATATTGTAAATGTCTGTAATAATTTGCAATTTAAACTATCACACTATAGATTTCTGATGAACCAATTTTTTTCTGCATTTCTTTCTAAGCACTATTTTTATTTTCCATAGATAAATGTACTTATTACATATGACTGCATTCATATTATATTTAATAATATAATTATAAAGAACAAAACATCAGAGATTGAAAAAGTTAGAAAAGGAAACAAAGCAAATGATGAACAGAAGAAATGATGATATGAATGATGACTTACCTGCTGGTGCAGGAATTCAAATGGGAGCTAGTAAGAAAACAGAATGCAAAAATTACTGAAATGATAGTGTTCTTTCTTTGCACATGTCTAAATGTTAATTCATGGATTCATACATTGTCTAGACAAAAATTATGAGAATTTCCACATTATACCAGTGAGAAACCAAATCTGACGCTCTGTAATGTCTAAAATAAACTTTTTATGGAAAAAATGTATCTGAAGATAAAGGGCTATCTAATCCTGAATTTCAAAAATATTTAATCAATGTTTAAAGAGTTATCATGAAAGTCTGAATATTTTAACAGTAGCAATGCCAGTCTTAAATAACTTATCTTATGCAAAATTAAACAAATACTGAAATAATTATTTAGACATCTTTGAAACTGTACACTTATCTTATTAAATGGTTTGAAAAAATAATTATTAATTAGGTATTAATTTCTGAGAAAAATTCTTATGACTGGGCAATGCGCCATTGTTAAACATCAAACTTCCACAACTCTTTAAATATTGAAGAATATTGTTGAAAATCGTGAAATATATTTGATCCAGATTTTTATCTTCAGTCACATATTTTGATAAAAAGCTTTTATTTTAGGATTTATGGTGAAATGAATTGTTTTCCACTGGTAGAACATCAACATTCTCTTGGGTTGGGTTGCTTTACCTCTGAGTGGCACTGTTTTTGCACACAATGGGCTAAATAGCCAGGTTACAAAGACCCAAAAGCTCAGAGAAGGTTGGGGGGGACCCACTGGAATAGCTGTTAGGACACAGATGGTAGCCTCCCATCAAGCGTGTTCTTTAACGTGCACAGGATATGGCTCTCCTGTACATGGGACCATGGCTTAATATCCCATCCGATGAACAGTAGCCTTTCAAAGCCCATCGGTGTCCCCTACTGACTGTGGGAAGAACAGGGAGTTTTGCAAGATGAATCTTAATGCTGACCCAGCTGGAATTCGAACCTGGGAACTACAGATTCCAAGCCTGGTGCGCTACTGGCTGAGCCACCTCCATCCTCAATATTCTCTTTTTGTACAGCTTGTGTAGTAGACATGAAATAAATGCACTAATTTTAGCCACATTTTTTCCTTAACTGAAATGCTTCTCACAAACTCTATGCACATGTTAAGTCTACTGGTAAACATTAATACACAACTCTAATTTTTTTCTCTCTTAATTTTTTTTTAATTATTCCAAGATTTAGCAACTATTATATTTTAAAATGAATAATATTTAATATTGTTTACATATATAACATTTTGATTTGAAAATGGGAAACAACTGTACATTGCAAAAATGATTGTTACTACTATAAATGTCTCACAGCTAGTAAATATGTAACATTTAGAATTTCACAATATTTGAAATTACCTTAATAGTTGGTGTACCCAATAAGCTTGATTTTTCAGTTATATTCTAACACTGGATTGGGTTGTTTTTGCTGTGATCAGCATTTTTTTTTTTCTACTAAAAGAAAACAACAACTAAATAGCTAAGGATATGACCCCAAGGAATACATATAATTCTTTAATACACACAGATTATAGCATGGCTGCATATAAAGCTACAGCAATCTTTTCATTTGGTGACCTTTGAGTTGGGTTGCTTTAAAAATGCAACCATTTTGGTCACATAATGACTTAATGGCTAGATTATGAAGGCTCTCAGATTGCTGTTCAAATCATGCCTGGCAAGGCAATTAGAATTCGAATTGCTAATGACTAAGTAAAAATTTACAATGTATTTATATAGTGATATATCAAAATTTTACCTAAATAATATACAGGCAGATCCAAATTTACAATATATTTATATAGTGATATATCAAAATTTTACCTAAAGAATATACAGACAGATCCAAACTTACAAATGTAACCTATACCCTGAATCTGTTCATAACTACCTACTTGTTCATAAAATCTGTTTTCATTCTCATCAAAGTCCTTGAGAGAGAGTGTAGCAACAGATAATATTCAAGTTTTTAATCCCCTTTTTAAATTTAAATGAAAAAATTTCTTTAATGCAATCATATTCTAAAAGAGCATCACTGGCAGTCCTGCTAAGTAGTAACCTTTAACCCTGATCATCACAAAAGATAAAAAAAAAAGCAATTCATTTGTATTAAACCAAAGTTTTGTTTGCACCTAAGAAAGCTTCTGCATCCCTTGGTTCAATATTATTGCATTATGATTGCATTCTAATTTTTCAATAGCCAAGTATTGTGAAAATATGACAGCCAAAAAATGATGGCAATTTCAATATTTATCTTAAAGTCTGTTGTTTGCAGTGTACAATTGGCTACATTGTCAGGTAACTCCAAAAGCTATAAGGATTGGAGAATTGAGAAGAGATATTTGAAAAGGACTGAAGGGTAAAATCCCTTGTGATGATCAAGAAACACTGATTTTGACACTGGGTGATAAGCCTGGGTGAAAAATTGCTCAAGACTCAAGCAGCTGTTTTATTCTTAATGATTTACAGTGCATGCTTTATCTTATATGTTACAGTTGTACCATTATTCAATTTCACCACAGAAGAGCAATGAACTGTCATTCGTGTTTTGTGGTAAGAAGGGAAGGCAAATATGTTAAAACAGTATGGTACAAAGGTTTACATCAATGTAAAGTTTATGAACGGACTGAATTGTTTAAAAATAGCAGAATAGGTTTTACTAATGAACATCATAACAACATGATAGCCTGAAATACAGTCATGTTTGTAACAGATGGATGTCAAAAAAATTCATGATGCACATATGGGCATTATGTTCAAATCAGTACTCAAAATCTGCAGCAAAATGAGGGTGATGTGTTTTTGGAAAGAATTGTGGCATTAGACAAACCTTAGATCCACTATTATGATCTTGAGAGCAAGAGAAAAAGCATGCAGTAGAAGCACACCTCTTCTCTGACAGAAAAAAAACACACAGCTGTCAGCAGAAAAAATCAGAGACAAGAAGTCACAGTTGTGAAATTAATTTTCCAACTTGTCTATCTTAGAAAATGAATCATGTTAACAATGCTTTGGAATTCTCAAGGACCAACTGAACATTTCAAGAGAAAAAAAGCAACAGTCAATACTGAACAATATTTTGAAACCTTAACCAATGAGAATTGAAGCTTGCAATTTGACAAAACATAGGTAAACAACACTAATCACACAATCGAAAGAAGTGCAAAGTTAAAATTAGAACACATTGAAATATTGTTTCATTTCTATAGCTCAATATATAAATTTAATTTTAGGAATTCATTGTCTTATGCACCATGCAAGTGTTATATATTTGTAACCTCTAAAAGACTCTGAGAGACTATACATTTCATATATTTTAAATAAATTGTCACTTTTTTGTGGTTAAAGGAAGGAAGGCAAAAATGAGTTGGGTTGTTTTACCTCTGAGTGGCACTTCTTTACACACAATGGGATAAATAACATTATCTCCTCTGTTTCTTTTTACCCAAAACAGTACTATTAGTTTCAAGAAAAGCCTGTTAAAACTGATACCATTCTTTCTTAACTTCAGTAGTAAGCAAACCAAGATTGTGTTTGTAGTACATGTTAGTTATTCTCAAACCATTAAGTTTACTTCCTGTAGGAGATGTTCCCCATTGCCACTGCAACTACCAATACCAAAAGGACCTAATACCCCTGATCAAAGGTTGAGTCAGTGCCAACTTTAGTATTGATGTCACCTAGCACAACAGAATTATCTCCTTTCTTGATAGAATTCGAAATATCTGAAGTTGTCTGTAAACTTACCTTTCTCGTCCTCTGTGGGGGAATAACAACAGATGACATTCAAGTGTTTAATCTTAGTTCTACAATTAGCTGTAAGAATCTTTCATTAATGCAGTCATATGATAGAAGAGCATCACTGGCATGTCTGTTGAGAAGCAAACTTATGTCTTAGAGATGTTTCATTCCTCCCTCCCTGGAAAGAGAAATTTAAAATTATTTTTTAACATCTGATCTTTACCTGTCCATCTGGTCTCTTGCAAACCCAGAATATATAGATTATAACACTAGAATCTATTTGCGAGGATGTCAAGAGAATGATCTCTATACAAAATCCTCATGTTCCATGTACCTGCAGAAAGAAAATGATTAGTAGGATATTTAAAGAAACTAGATTTATTGAGAGAGATAGGGCCAACAATATCAAACAGACCCCTAATCACAAGCATGGGGCAAAGACACATTCCCCTATAGCTAAAGGCTGAAACCACCCTTGCTGCTAGGAACTTCAGGCAGCACCTTTACAATTGGACCCTTTCACAGACCAGAATCTAGATAGAAACTGACCTGCCCGAGACATATTACTCCAGGGTAAGACTGGCGATGTCCAACTAGCTAAAGTAAGGGTTCAGGTACCTGTGATGGCCTCTGATCAGGATTATCCACCAGCTGATATAAGGTATCTGGTGCCTCTGCTCACCATAGGCTGGCAACCCATAGGCAAACAGAAAACACAGCGGCAGATTTTCCCTCTACAGAGGCCCACCAGTGCAGCAAATCCAGGATCCATAATCAAGCTCAAAGCTATAAACCATTCCAGTTCAGTGGGTATAAATTCAGTGGTCAGCAACAGGACCTTGAGAAGCTGACCACTCCTCAGCAGGGCAAGAAAAAAAAAGTGGCCATAGGTGACCAGATCAGTAGGCTACACTAATCTGGCCCTTTCCATTCCTTCCCAGAAGAGAATATATCTTTTGAAAGATACCAACAGTCTGCACCATGAGAAGGCAGGGTTGGATATTAGGTGCTAGGCCTGGTTGCTTCTTTGCTTTCATATGGAATACCTAACAAGTTAGCCTAATGAAATCGCTCTATATAACACTGAATCATGTGTAAGTTGGTAGAGCTTGTAGCAATTCATTTAGCATTGCCAGTGGAGTTTAACAACGGTGCATTCTGTCTCCTTTTCTTTTAGTTTGGCTATTGATTATGTTATGAGGAATTCTTTACAGAGGAAAGATTTTGGTCTTAAATGGAGATTTCAAAATTTCTAATTTAGATTATGTAGATGATTTGGCCTTGTTGGCTAATGATGTAGATGAGATGAATTCTTTCATTAGAGCTGTTGATGAAACTGGTAGTAGAGTAGGTTTGGTGATAAACAGAGAGAAAATTAAAATGATGAAAATTAGTCTGGCAGATTGTGATTCAACAAATCTAAATGGTTGTACCCTTGAGCAAGTGTCTCAGTTTATCTTGGGAACTGTATAACAGATGTTGGTGATGCACAGCATAAAATAAATAGAAGAATAAGGATTGCTACAAATACCTTTAGGTATCTATGGAGAGTGTGAAATTAGGCTGCATAATAGTTTGTTTCTAAGGTTACTTATGGTAGCAAAACTTGGACCCTTTGTATGCAGGATAATGAGAAACTTGATGCCTATGATTCTAGATCAGTGATTCCCAACCTTTTTTGGACCATCGCCCCCTTTAGAAGAGAACAAAAATTTCAACGCCCACCTAGTCCATAATAGTTAATTTTATATGAAATATTAAAATATTGTTGCATATTATCTGTACCTAATTTATCTGTTTATTTATCTATTAAAAATCATAAAGCAGAAATTAATAAAACGACAACCAAATGTACAATAAAATTGTTTATTAAAATTTTAAAAATAAACACAGGATCAATAAGAAATAAAAAAAATGAGATAAACACAAAATTAATAATAAATAAAAAAAATTAATGAGATGGTTGAGGCTGGTGGAGTGTTAACAATTTGTTAATGTCGGGTTCCAATTTCGTTAACATCAATCGCAGATCGCCATGTTCAGTGATGTGTAGTCTGTTCCTCTTCTTTGACAGTAAATTAGCTACTGCACTGAATCCATGCTCAGCCATATAGGACGAAGGAAATGCGATTAAAAACTTCTGTACTATTGCCCACAATTCAGGGTAGAGAACTGGTATTGATTTTTGAAGCCAGAACTCTTGGTATCCATGTTTGAATTTTACTTTGAGTTCTTCGTTAGTTGTGAGTTCTAAGAGTTCCTCTTCCAAATTTGATGATTCTTCAATATCTGTGTTTGCGAAAGGATCTAAAACCCAAATCGGTATATTCATGTTTAAAATATCTTGGAAACGCTCCATAAAATCAACATGAAGAACTTCCAAGTGTTGGCAGTAAGTAAGTAAATCTTTTGTTTTAATTAAATTCAACTCATCACCTTGCAATTGTAAATTAACTTGATTAAATATTTTAAACAGGTCTGTCAAATAAGCGATGTCATTTTTTGACGTAATCAGGTTTTTGCACAATTTTTCGTCTCTGTCTTCAAGAAAGTCCAGTACTGAGTCAAATAGATTGAAAAAACGATTCAGACAAACACCTTTAGAGAGCCAACGTACTTCTGTGTGCAGCAGCAAGCGATTGTAATCTTCATCATTTTCATTACAAAGCTTACCAAATAATCGGTCATTCAATGAATTGCTTCTAATCTTATTGATTGCTTTAATAACGTAATGGAGCGACGTATGCAGACGTTCATTCAAATTTTTTGCAACCAAATGCTGACAATGAATAATACAATGTACAGCGAGTACATTTGGTACTACTTGTTTCAAATGCACTATGAAACCCTTATGACGCCCTGTCATTGCTGGAGCACCATGAGTAGCAGCAGACAAAATATTGCAAATAGGAATTTCTTTCTCTTGAAAAAACTTTTGCATGGTATTAAATATAGATTCCCCCTTTGTATCAGATTCCAAATTTTTAGCAAATAATAACTCTTCATGAATTTTTTCTTCTTTTATAAATCGTACGTATGATAAGAGTAGAGCTTCGTTATTTGGTAGAGTTGATTCATCGAGTTGAATGGAAAATTTGCAAGTCTTTAAATAATCACATAATGATATTTCAACGTCTTTTGCCATTTCATCTATTCTTCTTTGCACTGAATTATTACTGAGAGGAATTTTTTTGATGATATCTGACGGTGTCTTATGATGAAGAACAGTTTTTAATATCTCTTTGACTGCCAGCAAAATTAATTCCTTGCCATTTGTGTGTAGTTTTCCTGCTTTTGCGATTAACAATGAAACGTTATATGAGGCTCGTAGTCCATCATCATCTTGTTTAGAAGACGACGCAAAAAGGTTTGACATAGTTGGCTGTTTTAAATATTACTTTTCCAGTTCTTGAAAATAGGATAAATCTTTGTTCTTCTTATCAGCATGCATTTTATTTAAATGCTCTTGTAGCCTAGAAGGTTTCATAGCTTCATTTGAAAAAACTTTTCGGCAAATTAAACACATAGGTAATGATTGGTTTGTAGAAGAGTACGTAAATCCTTATTTCAAATACTCAATACTGTACTGCCGGCATTTCTTTTTAGATGTAGATTCAGACATTTTCAAATACAAATTAACTTCTCAACAGATTTATAGATAATTATAAAAATAATTTTTATAATGACTTCTAACACTTATCACTCACGACTATTTATCACGGCGAAGCACATAAAAATAAAACATTCCTAGAGCTATCGCTTTTATAGATTTGATTTTGTGCACGCATTAACTTGTATGTTTGCGATGCCGGTGCACTTGCTCCATAAACAAGTCATTTCAAGCTCCCATATTCTTGTCGAAACATGTTAAATTGCATGAACCGCGTGTTTGCCTACCAACTTGCAAGGACTTGTCACTGTCAATCTATTCTAAACTAAAACAAATTAGGTATAGGTATACCTAATGCCAATTCAAAAATGCTTATTAACGCGATAACAATAAGATAATTTACATAGCTAGATAAAATATTTATTCATGAAAACAGGTATTTTCAAAGTATTTTATTATATTAAAAAATTATTATAAAACAAATATTAAATATAATAAATTTATTATTATTATATTATTATTGCATCAAGGTTGATTTGCCTATCACGATGGACACACGTCCAACATAATAAGCCTGATATAGTAGTGCATGGTAAGGTATTGAATGAGATTACAATTATTGAAGTAGGAATAACATCTCAGAATAACCTGCAGACAGTGGAGGTTGAAAAGAAGAGGAAGTATGATCTGCTGGCTAATGAGTTGAGCCTAATTCACATGTGTAATGTTAATATTATACCTTATGTTCTGACATGGGATGGTATTGTAACTACATACCATAAAGCATACTCAAAGCGACTTGGAGTGGGAAAACATATTGAAGCCAATCTGTGATCTTGAAGAGAACTTTTGAGAGCATCTCAGTCGACTTCAGACGTACCAGTACGCTAGTAGGCGGTAGCAGGGAACTTATTGTCCAAGCTGCAGTTGAAAAGCTGTGTATGACAGATGAGGTAGTGGATGACCAGTATCACCAGGAAGACACCACAGAATAGAAGAGATAAAAAGGTTGTCACAGAAATTTCCATTAAATTTATTTGACCGCCCCTCTTGACTGCCTCAATGCCCCCCATTTGCCTCTGGATCTGCTACCGCCCCCGTGGAAGGCTCCAGTGCCCACTGGGGGGGGGGGGGGGGTATCACCCCCATTGGGAATCTATGTTCTAGATGCTTGCACAGTATCTTGGTCATTAGGTAGTTTTACTTTGTAAGTAATGATGAAGTTAGACGGAGTCATCAAACTCCTTTGAGCACTTATTTTGCAAAGAGAGACCATGTTGATTTGGCCATATATATATAACTTTAGATTGGCAAATAGGGTTATGAACAGCATGCCTAAAGGCCTCAGGAAAAGGGTGAGACCTAGGATGCAATGGGCAGACCATGTCAAACAGGACCTTGTTAGAATTGGCCTACACTGGCCAAATGCAGCAACTGCAACTCAGGACAGATGTGTTTGAACAACAAAATTGCATAGACAATTCTCATGCAGCTATGGACTACAGAGGTCCAACCTCTCTAGTCCATAGCTGTATGAGAAATTTGTATGATGTATGTATGGGTTAAATAGCCAGGTCACAAGGACTCGGAGAAGGTTAGAGGAAGGGGACCCATTAGAGAGCCATTAGGAGACAGATAGTAGTCTCCCATCAAGCATGTTCTTTAACATGAACAGGGTATGGCTCTCCCACACACGAGGATATGGTTTAATGTTCCATCCAAGCCCATTGGTATCCCCTAGTGACAGAGGGCAGAGCGAGGAGTTTTGCAGAGATAAATCTCAACATTGGCCCAGGTGGGACTCAAACCTGGGAACTGCTGATTATGAGCCTGGCATGCTACCAACTGAGCCACCACTGCCCCAAAGAATGCTAAGTCAGGAGGGTAACAACAGTGCATGGCTAACTTTTACACCTTATACTTTTTGCTTACCATTTGAGAAATGTTGCTATATGTCATTATGTACACATCATGTGTAATTATTTGCAAAATATTCAAAACTTGCCAAAGAATTCCTCAACTTAAAAATTTATATATTAAGCTATAGAAATGAAGTAATATTTCATTGTGCATTAAACAGTGAAGACTTATCTTTTAATTACTTTGCAATTGCATTGTAAAGTTTTGAAAATCACTGAGTCAACAATTATCAAGTTTCATATTTGAAATATTTTATGCTATACTATTATTAGAGATTAGTTTGGGCTTAAAATTTCAAGACCACTCTAACCCAAACAATTTTGATAATTACCAAGTCTGAGCCTGGTTAGAGAAAAAATTCTAACATATCATTAAACATATACACAGAAATGCATGCAACTAAACCATTTTTTAGATATTTATATTATAGACTATTTACAAATTTTAAAATAAACAGTCATTTGAAGATAAAAAATTAAAAACACTATTTGGAATAAAAAATATTGGCAGCAATTGAAAAAAACTGAAAAATTTGTGAGTATCAATATTATAAACATTAAAATAATTCATTATAAGAGAGAACATACAAAAAAAATTCCAAAGGTTTGAATGACATTATTAATATTAATTACTAAGGACTAATTAAAAAGATGAAATTATAGTCAAAAGAAATTACTTATTTTTTTCACAATTATAAGAAACACGGGAAATTTAAATTAAGACAGAGCCTGGAGTTGTCTGTGCTAGCTCAAGTCTGAATCTGAAAGCTCCAACTTTGAATTATTGAGCTTAGTCTGGGCTCAAAGACAGAAGCCAGGCTTGCCTCCATCTGGCTTCATGGCAGATGCAGTCCTCTGCCATGTTGAAATCACAACATTAAACTGCACAAAATTGAAACCATCACTATACCTGAGGTATATAGATGACCTATTACTTTTTATGGGATTATTTCCCTAAAGAACTACAAAAGTTATTAAATACTTTTAATAATGTCATGCCAGAAATAGAATTTACCAATGAATTGGAAGTAGAAGGACGACTCCCATATCTTGGTATCTTATTAGAAAGAAATGGGGCACAATGCAATAGAAAGGTATACCAGAAACTGACATATACACCTAATATCATAGCAATTAATTCCATACATCCAGCAAATTATAAAAAAGCAGCATTTAACATCTATTTCACAAGAGCATTAAGGTATTGTTCTACTAAGAAGCTTTGGGAAATGAATTTCACATATTTAGTATATGACAGCAAGCAGAATACCATAAGAAATATATTTATTTTATACATTTTTTTTTTCCATATAACTATATTAAGGAAACAACCAAATCCATTGTAAAAAAATATACTACACCATTTCCATATTATGGACCATTAACAGACACCCTCAGAACTATTATGCAAAAGCATAAAATAATATCCCCATAACTATACAAAATAATGTTAAATCATTAAGTATTAATGATCGAGATATATTCCTCCCATAGAGAGGTATTTTATCAGGTCAAAATTTATGACCCAAAAAACAAACTGGAAAATAAAAATAACTACACAGGGAAATCATAAAGGCAATTAGAGGAGAGACAAAAAGAACATGAACTAGATCTTAAAAACCAATTACGGAAAACAGCTTTAACTCGAGTTATCCAGCATGGAATCTTAAGTCAAGGGCAAGGAGAGTCTCTGCAGCAATGTCAGAGGGCAGTTACCACAAATACTACTATTCTAATATCAATAGTCACCACTGATGATGCCATCGGTTGACAGAAGAAATGAATCTGATCAAACATGTCTATTAACTTACTTTTAACTTGGATGTTCTTTTAAGAATATTAAAAGCTGAAACAGAATTAAAAGAATCTTAAAAATTATCGCTGATGCGGCAGTAATCAAACCCGCAACTCTCTAAATACATGCCAGAGCACTATACCATTAAATCACACATCAGACTCTAAAATCTTCCAGAATAAGACCTATAAATCTTTCACTGATTTTTCAGATGTTTTTAATAATTGTTTAAGTCTATTTCTACAGGTAATCTATGTATTTACTGTGACTGAAACAAAAGTTTAAGAATATGTGTTCTCAGAGAGCAATATGAAATTTAACATCTTTCAAAGTATGCTATGTTATCAAAAAAGTGCAACTGCAAATTAGGAAAATTACCAAACAGTCTGCCAGCAGTTCAGTGTAACAACATGGACTGGCATCTCCAAGAAAAAACATTGAATGAATGAAGGTGCCACCAATTCAACTATGGCAAGTCAACAGCGAACAACAACTGAATACCAGATGCTAAAAGACAGCCTGGAGAATGAAGTGTGCCAGCCACTGCACAAAAAAGGACTAATTATGGTGAGAACTGCTAAACTTACCATCCCATAATTGATTAGCATTAAGAACAAGCACAAAACATTTCTTTGTATAAAAAAGCTCAGTTCTTTTACCAAGAGGTAAAATTGACAAAATTGAAGATAGCTCATTTTTTAAAATATTGTAACCTGAACAATTTTAGATTTTAAAAGTGAATTTTTATGAATTAAATTTATTTTTAATTCCCTAATAATCTGCCAATTGTCAAGACAACAAATGTTCTGTTAAGAAATGCTACTTTTATACACAGTTTTACCATTGGATTGGTTGAGTTTAATTAAACTTTTGCACTGTGCTTTGACTTTTTAACTACTCTATTAAGAAAAATTAGTGAAGGTAGTTTTATGGATATCATTAAAACTAAATATTTAGTTGAAATATTAAAATTATTTTACAAATGAGTGTGAAAGTGGGATAAAAAATTTATTATTTATGTAATTAATCAGATATTTTATTATATGCAAGAGCCTCTTAGTTTAATGAATCATCATGATGATAGCATTAATATAATCTAAAAACAAAATTATCAAACATTAATGCCATGGTATTTCTAAGACTCATTATCAGAACCACCTGAAAACATGACCATTGCTCTACCAGTTGAACAAGATGACAGAACCACACACTTTATTATGTAAAGTTGTATCTTATACATTTGCTGACAAAAAAGGAGTTGGATGCTTTTTGCATTTAAACTGATTATGCTTACAATAATCAACTAAGTGTGGTGTATTTAGCATCAATGATAATCATTGTTAGTATCACAGGCAGCACTAATTTTCATTTCAAAAAAGTCTGGGTAAGGCATGGATGTATGTGTCGTTTTTCTGCTGAGGACCTGCCATCCTCTCAGACCTTCTACTATGGCATATAAACTGACAGGCTCCTGTCAGACCTCTGTGGCAAGCAGCTGCTTGAGGAGGTTTTTTTTTATTTACACAAAAAAAATTGTATTTTTGTGGTTGCAGGTATCTAAACTGCTCATCAAAAGCACAGATCACCAAAATGTGAATAGCAAAATAATAATGAGACAAATAAAAGATTTTTAACATACCTAGGTAATTAAATATGTATATTTCAAAAATCAAGATATAAATCCCATACATGTAAAACATATATCCCATAAAAGGAGTATTTTCCTAGATGCTCAATTACACTGGTTTCCATAAGTTAGGGAAAACTCAGAAAAATTATGATAAAAAACTACATGAATGATTTTAATTAAATTTGAAGGAAACATGAATTACAATGCTAGTTTCAGAATGGCATAAAATATTTTACACTAGAAACCTTTTTCATCAAAAAATAACACTTACAGGAACTTGTCCAAAAATGAGGTGTCAGAATGCAATGGGCAAAGTTCTTTAATAAGGAGTGTAGTCACCCCTTACAGCAATGCAAGAATGACAGTGATGTTCCATGCTGTTTATGATATTGTGAATCAGCTCAATAGGGAGTAATGACCATTGTTCCTTTAAAGCAGTAATAAGCTCCCCTATGTTTCAGGTGATGGGTTGAGGGCAGCAACAGGTCTCCCTAGAGCATCCCATACATGCTCAATCGAATTTAGGTTGGGAGATCGAGCTGGCCACTCCATGCGCATAATGGTCTCCTCTTGAAGGTATTGTTCCACGAAGCGAGCTCTGTGTGTAGCTCTGTGTGGACGAGCGTTATCGTCTTGTAGGAGAGGAATGTTTCACCTATGTATTATCACCAGCGTAATGATACGTAAGGGTTTGGGATGTCATCTCTAGGCCTTTGAGCATTGAGATTTCTACTCGTCAACACAGAGGTCTCTGCACCCACCTAAAGAAATGCCGCCCCAAACACACATACTACCTCTGCCATAACTGTCTCTTTGATGGATGTTACTGGGATGATAGTGGGTACCTTGTTCTCTCCATATCAAACAATGTCCAGAATCACTCTGCAAGCAATATCTGGACTCATCTGTGAAGAGCATGGACCTCCATTGTTCTTCTGTTCAGTTAACATGCATGTGTGCCCAATTCAACTACTCTCTCCTGTGACATGATGTGAGGGGTATACAAATTACTGGCCTTCTAGCATACAGACCTCCCTCATGAAGCCTTCTGCGCACAGTAGAAGTTGATACAACCCTGTCAGTGGCTGCTGAGAGAGAGAGAGAGAGCAGACGTCCTGCTCCTTTGTGCTGTTAATCGCAGATATCAGTGCTGTTAATCAGTCTCGTATATTGGCCATAACTCTAGCCCTTCCTCAACTAAATCTCTGAGATGCAGAATCTATGCTAAGAAAGTGATTCCACAGTCTATGAACCACAGAAGGACTCACATTCAGCCATCATGCCACATCTGACTGACTTTGGCCTGCTTCAAGCCGACCAATAGCTCTCCACCACAGTTCATTTGGCAAATGATGTCTTGATGTCATTCCTACAAAATGGCTGTTTCGAATTTCTTTACTCACATTTACAACACAAAATAATGTCCACTCCAAAACGCCCATTTTTATGCCGCTATCTGATTACTCAAATTGACACAACCTAGACTAATGCATATGATATGCTCACTCGGCAGTACTTTTCTGGTTACATGAACAAGTTTGGTGAGGATCGCACAATTTTTGGGCGAATTATCACGATTTTTCTCATTTTTCCTTAATTTATGGAAATTAGTGTATTTCAAATTGAAATGTTACATTATCAGTCTGGATTTGCCAGTTGCTTCCCAATTCCTTAAAAAAGTAAACTTAAATGATGATGGGCCAGTGGAAGGCTGAAAACTGTCATGTCTGACAGTCATGGTCAACAATCATGGAGGTGCCATATTCTTTGATGTCCACCTTTCTGTTATCTTAAGACTATGACAACAATTTCAAACAGCCCAAACATTCATAAGAAGACTTGTTCAAAAGGCATCCTAAGGTGACCTTTGGACCCCATGAAATATTCCATGGGTTCAAAGGCAATTCTAGGTTTACCCCTCAAAATGATGATAATTACATTGGACTACTGTCTGAAGGACAGTAACAGAAACAGCATCTGTAACAGAACAACAGAATTATCTATTACTTTAGACCTCATGCAGTTAGGAAAGGCAGGTATCTATCTCAACAGTGACCAGAAGACTTCACTAGAGCAGACTATGACCACTGACCCATTGTATGCATCCCTTTAGCCTCTAGACACAGATAGGCCCACTTGAAATGGTATCACAATCATGTAGCCTGGACCAAACAGTGGATATGTCCTGTTCACAGAGGACTCAAGATTTTCTCTACAAAGAGACAGCAGATTTGTACTGATGAGAGAAGTGGGAACCTACCGTAGCATTGAGAGAAGTGCATTTGGTGGCAGAGGTCTGACTGTTGGGTTTTCATTAGGTGGCCAATAGCCACACAGAAAGATGGCACCTCCAATCTCCAAATGTTTGATAGCATTTCTGTGATATTTTTGAAAATCAGAATACTTGATCCTTATGTCAAGCCCTATTGCAGATGCAATAGGTGATGATTTTTTCTAATGGATGATAATGTCTGACTTCACAGAGCAAGAATGACAAAACAGTTTCTTGAGAAAGGTATCCAACCAATGGAATGGCTGGAATTCTCTCCAGATCTTAACCCAAGAGAACATACATAGTTATTGCCACCTTTCAAACCCAACTCCCCAAACTCCCCAGGCTAATTGGTTGCGGTTTTATGGCACAAAGACAACTACATATATGTTGTTCCAAAAAAGGTGTAAGTAAAAAAGTAAAGATATAAAAGTCATGTAAACCAACAACCAAATTCAACAGGGAAAGTGAAGGATTCACGAATGTTCATTGAAATCCCTCATAAGAAAGGGGGACTGGCATCTGCAACATGAGGTAAAAGTCTTCCCAATGAAAAGTGCCATCATCAATGGCTGTTTGCAAGTGTGTCTCCTGCAAACACACACATGATCTTCTGAAGAAGTTCCATGGTATTTTGAACATGCACTCTATAATTAAGTCACCAAATCATAGATGCCTAGTAAATTTTGGCGAACTTGTGAGACCTTCCAAGCCTTTCTGAATAAAAATGATGGCATCTGCCCAATGATCTGGTCACCATTGAGTGGATGACTGGAAATTGCAGGATAGTAGAAGCCAAAAGAAGATGACAAGGGCAAAGAAGTTGGGTCCTCATAACATGCCCATTTTGCAGACCATTTTGCAGACAAAGAGTTTGGGGACTCTGTGTTTTACTTTACAAGATTCAGTATCTGTGGTCCCCACTCAGCACAGAGCCCAACAAGGGATAGCTGACTGGGTGCCAGAGCTGCATGGACATCATACCCACATAGCCAGTGAGCAGAGTCATCACAAAATAAAAGAGAGAGAAAACTCAAATCTGCATCCAGATAAGGGAAAGGTACTCACCACAATGCACAGTTGGCCCAAGCAGGTTAACCCACCAGCCAATTGATCCTAGGGGTGAGAACTCTAGGACCTGCACTGAGGCAGAGGTCAAAGATATGAGGTAGAGGTCAAAGTAATGTGTAGCAGCAGCCTCTAAAGTATTGCACACTTTAGAGGCTGTCCTTGCTATTGGAGTTAGCTGACAATGAGCAAACTCCAATGGCAACACAGGCCAAAGGAGACCTACTAATCATGACACCCCTTTCCAAAGACACGGGTTGCAGTGTGTGGCAAACATGCAGGCGAGCATTCAGGACTCTGTGAAGGTATCCAAGCCAACAGAACCTTCACAGGGACAGGAACTTGCAGCAAGGGGCAGGACTTTTGTTATTGTCCAGCAGATATTACTTTCTTGTTCTCTGGATTATCATGTTCAGGTCAAGAATCAACATTATCAGTCCTGAAGTAGTGATAGAGGAGGTCACATCCCCTATTGACTATATATTTTGCATTCAACAACCCCACCCAACTTTCATGTACTTTGTTTTTTTAAGGTATATGTAAATCATTTTTGCTGAAATTTTCCTGACTTATCACAATATTATCTTCATCTCTTCCTCCAAAATTTGATTAAATCTGCCCATATATGTTTTGAACTATATGCATTTTATTGATCTATGTTTAAATTTTGATGAATAGTGTGTATTATTCTATTTTTTTCCACACTACACATTTGGAAAGTTTACAGGAAAAAAGAAAGTTAATGTAACACCATGGAAAAGTTTCCCCCTCACACCTCTAACACTACACTGAAAAGAGTATTAAAGGGAAGTCTTTTACTAAAAGAAAAAAAAAACTGCTCATCAAAATTAGGGATTATTTTTAGAAAAATTTTGAGCTCATTATAATTACAGCAGCAAAAATATCAAGAATATTATTATGACCTGTCTAGAACGTGACATAGAATATCCAGGCAGTTGATTGTAACCAGGTGGACCTGTCATTTCTTCTTGAGTTGCTATACTTGGATCACTTGATGCTTTCACTAAATGCCGATCTGATCCAGGTGCTGTTGCATCTTGAAGGCCTGATGGTCTGCTGTCTGTTGCCAACTCTAAATCACTTTCAGGTGAAGAAGCATAGCTAAGACGTGATGTCATTGGAAATAAAAAGTCATCCGAGATAGCTTCTTCAGGCTAAAATTCACAACAAATTATTTGTGCATATAATTCATTATTAGAAGTTATAAAAAATTATTCTTTTAAACTTTAGAAAAATATGTTAAGTATACAGATAAACTCTTTTAGAAAATGATAGGTTGTTTTTTTTGCAGTTTATTTCATGGGTTTTGATAAAGATGTTACAATGAATATTAAAATCCTGGTGAGTGTAATAATCATCCATTTTTTTATTCTCATTTAAGTAGATTTTATTATGATTTAACCATCTAATTGTATTATTGTAATCTGTTTGAATCTCTAAAATGCTATCCCTTAAATATTTGTGATTGTTTATTAAAATAATGTCATTAGCATATAGATAAATAGCAGACTTTAATTTTACATTGAACAAATCATTTATGTATACCAGGAACAATAAAGGGCCTAAAATTGAACCTTGGGGAATTCCATATGATGTAATTACTTTTCTGCTGCAACAGTTTTTTATTTTAGTAATTGTGTATGTCTGATAAATAATTCTGAAACCAATATAAACATTATACTGCAAATACAGTAATTTTCCAATTTATTTAATAAAATGTTATGATCTATTGTATCAAAAGTTTTCTGTAAATCTAAGATTTACAGATAATACAATTTTTTCTCTATTATTCAATGATTTGTTTATGTTATTTGCAATTTTAGAAATTAGTTGAATTGTGTTTTTTCCTTTTTGAAAGAGTCAAATTGATTTTCATTAATTATGTTGTGCCTAAGTAAAAAATTATATACAGTATTATATATATATATATTTTTCCATTATTTTTTGAAAAAACAGATAATATAGTTATTGGTCTATAATTACCAAATGTCAAAAAATATTATCTGTGGAAGAAGAAATTCAACCAGGAGACAAGATTCTTTGTCTCCTGGTTGGAACATAATATATAGTTAGTAAACACAACTTCAATACCTCCTTTAAAAATAGGTCAGTAGGTATGTTCCCAGTAAATATATTCTGATTTATAATTTTTGATATAATATTTAGCAGTATTTCTTTATTACATTTTATATATGTAATGTAAATTTTATCGTAACTATGTGATTTATTGGTATCTAATGTGGTAATTACTTTTTCAGTCTGATTTTCAGTGATTTTGGGTATATATAAATAGAGTCCAAGATTCTTTGTCTCCTGGTTGAAACATAATTTACCTCATCTTGGTGATTTGTATCTCTTATCTGTAGAATTAGTGTATTATAAATGTAATTGTTTACTATTTCTTCCACAGATAATTTCTTTTCAGACATTTGACAGCAGAGTAGGTTTGATGATAAACAGATAGAAAATTAAAGTGATTAAAACTGGTCAAGCAGTTGTAGTTCAGTCATTTTGAAGGATTGCACTCTTGAGAAGATAAACACAGGAACAGGGATTGCTGCTGGGACTTTTAAGAATCTATGGAAAGTGTGGAAAAATAGCATATACACCCAAAGGCTAAAATTAAATTGTACAATACTATTTAAAGGTAGTTATGGTAGCAAAATGTGGATTCTTTATAAGTTAACAGGACCTTGGCATTAGGAGGTATGACCTTGCAAGTTAAGGGATTATGAGGTTAAGTGAATAGGTTGGCAATCTCCTTTCAGAGAATACTGCGCAGACTCATTGGTTTGGCCATGTTGCCCACATGCATAAGTATAGGTTAGTGAATAGGCTTATGAACAGCATGTCTAAAGGACTCAGAAAAAGGGAGGAATCTAGGATGTGGTGAAAAGACAATGTCAAACAGGACCTCATTAGAAATGGCCTACTGTGGCCAAATGCAGCAGCTGTAGCTGAGGACAGATCTGTTTGGAGAGCTAAATTGCAGTCTGATTGAACCTCTATAGCCCATGATTGCTGTGTGTGTGTGTATATATATACACATGTAGATACATATCCTACCTAAAAATATTAGGATGGAACTCATTTATGTGCGTTTAAGAATTACAAAACTGGTGACATGATTGCAAAAATTGTCGAAGTTTTACTATAATCAGAATTACCCTTCAAAATAGTTTTGAATGCAGATATAAAAAATATTTGAAAATGATAGCATATAACTTAAGAATAAACTTTTTATTTATGTATTATCATTGTGACTTCAATGCTAAAGTAGTACTGACTCTGACCTTTGGGGAGGGGTGATAGGCCCTTTTGGTATTAGTAGCTGCAATGGCAATGGGCAACGTCTCCTACAGGTAAGTAAACTCAATGGTTTCAGAATAATTAACACTTATTACAAACACCGCGACATACATAAGTACACATGGGTTTTACCCGATGGGCTGCATAAGAATATGATTGATTATATATTAACAGTAAATGGGCTAGTTCTGTTAGGAATACCAGGTCATATAGGGGAGCTGAAATTGGATCTGACCATTGCCTTGTTAAAAGTGTCTTCCAACTTAAACTTAAAAAGTGTTGTGCTAGGGTTAAAAAATTTACTTTTAATACTAAAGCTCTGAAAGACCCAGTTATAGCTAAAGCTTATCATGATAGGTTACTTAGTCATTATGAGTCATGGTATGCTTACTACTGAAGTTGAGGAAGAATGGGATCATTTTAAACAGTCTTTTTTGGACACTAACAGTACTCGTTTAGGAAAAAAAGGAGCAGAGGAGGCAGAATTATCTGAGTGATAATGCACTTGAGCTTATTTCGGAAAGAAAGGAATGTCCTTAATCAATACCCTACTAGTCCGAATAGAAAGCATTACAGAGAGCTTAATAAACATTTAAAGGATCAGTTAGCTGCTCTGATAATCTTTGGCTTGATGGTTGGGCTGACAAAGCTGAGCAAGCAGTTAGACAGCACAACAGCAGAGAGCTATACCAGATAGTTAATGTTTTGTGTGGTAGAAAACGGAAGGTATACAGGGATTGAAGGATAAACAATGTAAGGTTATAGAAGGTGAGAATTCTGTCATGGCTAGGTGGGCTGAGCATTTCAGTGATATTCTAAACAATGTGGTTAGTTCTATTCCCATTGTTTGCAATGATGATAGATGCATTGGTGGCTTTAATGTTGGCCCTATAACACAATCTGAAGTTATTTTGGCTGTTTCTAAACTTAAACTACATAAATCCCCAGGGGTAGATGAAATTACTACAGAAATGGTTATAGCTGGGAATGTTTCGGTTACCACTTGGATGACTGAAATTCTGAATATCTTTTATGATAAAGGCATGGTTCCTAAGGATTTTACCAGAGCTATTGTTATCCCTATTTTCAAAAACGGTGATCGCAGTTCTTGTGATAACTATGGGGTATTAGCCTACTCTCTGCCCAGGTAAAGTTCTTTCCATGATTGTGCTTAATAGAATTAAGAATCTGGTTGACAGTCAATTGCGTGATGAGCAATGTGGATTCAGAAGTGGTAGGGGATGTGTGGATCAGATATTTTCACTTAGGCAGATTCTTGAGAAATGTTTAGAGTTTCAGAAACCTTTGGTTACTAGCTTTGTTGATTTCAAAAAGGCTTTCGACTCTGTTGATCGTCATAATTTGTGGTGGATTGTGAGATCATATGGAATACCTGGCAAGTTAATTAACATAATGAAAGCTCTCTATAATAACACTGAGTCATGTGTGAGAGTTGATAAGGCTTGTAGCAATTGGTTTAGCATTACTTCTGCTGTTCGACAAGGATGCATTTTGTCTCCTTTTCTCTTTAGCTTGGTTATTGATAATGTTATGAAAAATTCACTTCAAGGGAAAGATTTTGGCCTTAAATGGAAATGAAGATACGAAAATTTCTGATTTAGATTATGCTGATGATTTAGCCCTTTTGGCAAATGATGTTGATGAGATGAACTCTTTCATTCAAGCTGTTGATGAAACTGGTACTAGAGTAGGTTTGGTTATAAACAGAGAGAAAACTAAAGTGATGAAAATTGGTCAGGGAGGCTGTGATTCAGTTAATCTGAATGGTTGCAGTCTTGAGCAGGTGTCACAGTTTAATTATCTCGGGAGCTACATAACAGATAATGGTGATGTGCGGCATGAGATTAACAGACGAATAGGGATTGCTGCCAGGACTTTTAAGAATCTATGGAGAGTGTGGAGAAATAGGCGTATACACCTAAAGACTAAAATTAGACTGTATAATAGTTTCATTCTTTCTAGGGTTAGTTATGGTAGTGAAACTTGGACACTTTGTAAACAAGATAACAGGAAACTACATGCTTTTGATTCTAGATGCTTACGCAGCATCTTGGGCATTAGGTGGTTCAACTTTGTAACTAATGATGAGGTTAGGCAAAGGAGTTTGCAACCTCCTTTAAGCAGCATATTGTGCAGAGAGAGACTCCGTTGATTTGGCCATGTTGTCCGTATGAATAATTATAGATTGGCGAATAGGGTTATGAACAGTGTGCCTAAAGGCCTCAGAAAGAAGGGGAGACTTAGGATGCAGTGGGCAGACAATATCAAACAGGACCTTGTTAGAATTGGTGTGCAGTTGCCAGATGCAGTAGATGTAGCTCAGGATAGACTTGCTTGGAGAGCTAAATTGCATGGTCTGGTTGGACCTCCGTAACCCATGGCTGCTTGAGGGTGCTGCTGCTGCTGATGATAATTGTCCATTTTAGAAGTATTATTTAACTCTGTAAGAAAATTTATTACTAAAACGTTTGATGAAAAGAATATTAATCCATTTCCGTAATTAAAAGCACTAACGACAGAAAAAAATAACATTGATTTTTGTGATAAATTACTTCATAACTATAAAATTATGAATGCACTGATTAATGCATATCTTGAATTCCTGGGTAATGTAGATTGGTTTGGTTTGTAATTTTAAGGCACATTAGTGACTGTTATTATTAATTATGATGCATCCCAGCCAGAACTAGATATGTTCTTAATATATCATAGTTTGGAATAACAATTAATATGATAATAAGCTAGTAATTAAAGATATAATCTGTATTAATAATTAGTATGCCTTATTAGAACCTCAAAGAGGTGTGCAAATATGTGTATTCATGATTATAGAATTGTAAACCATTTCATTATTATCCACAATACAATTCTTTCCTGCCAAAATATTTAAAAATAAAAAAAGTGAATAAAAAGACAAGGAATCTATAGACCAAGTATATTTTCACATGCAAAAGTATTTTATGTTGTACATGATAAAAATATTGAAATTTAAGTAGATTCTCAATTAGCACCTTTGATTCTGAGATCCATATGGATTGTTGCTGCTGTTTATCTATGGTTTCCCTTAGTTTCTTATACCACATATCTGCACTACTCAATGTTATTGTAGCTGCAAAAAATAAAAAGTGTAAATTGTAAAATTTTACATCTTTGCAAGAAATCAAAATATTATATACAATTTCAGTAATCACTTTTCATTAACACTATTATGCTGTTTAAGTATACTACTTAGACTCCACACTTTATTAGCACATATATACAGATACTAGACAGAAAAATGGAAAAATTCCCATGTCAAGTCAATAGAGACTCAAAAATCCATAATTTCTATAATAAGCTTTATATAGGAAAGTAGAACTAGATAAATTTAAATCTCATAAAATTTAACAGTACGTGTTTATTTACAATTAATTATTCTTGAGATGGGCTGTTATCACTCATTACATATAGCTAAATTACCTCAAAGGTGCAATTTTCTTATGACACATGGTTTTACTCCTATACTATGTACAAAAATACCTTTTACTTATGAAAGGCTGCCTACTATAAAAGATGATTTATCAGTCCCTTGAGCTCTTGTCTTGACTGGAGCAGACAACAGCTGTAAGATGGATGTATAAGTCCCTTCTTTCCGCTCACATAGTGTATTTGTTGTTAACTGGATGTAGATTTTCACGTCACCACAACTATAGTTAGCAATCCTGGCATCATTGACACTTGTCAATGTCACTACTTAGCTAGCTTTGTAGATACATACATTCAAATCTCTCAAATCTCGATTTTCAACAATATTTTTCAAGTACTTCTTAAAGAGTTATGGAAGATCAAATACTTAATAGTAGCAAAGTTACGCCTAAGAAACTAGTGTAAACTGGCAATTATTGCACATACCCAGGATTTAGATATTCAGAGGAGAGGGTCCGAGAATTCATTTTTGGGGAGGCTCTGAGAATTTAGCTTAGGAGGGGAGTCTGAGAATAAGATTTGAGTAGGGTTTCCCAATTACTAAAATATTCTACTGAATAGGAAAGGTCAAAATGATATCTATATTGGTTCTATATGGAATGGGGATTTTTATGGGGGTGGGGGGTTAAACTTATTTTTAATGTTGGACATAAAATATGGGGCTAAAATAAATATATTCATAATTATACTGTTTTGGATTTCAAAGAGGTAGACAGGTTTGAGATTCTGTATAAGACAACCTGATTTTCTGCAGGGGTCTGGACCCCTCCAGTAGTCTTACCTATTTGCTGAACATATAACAGCAACTAACTTCAGTATGAAAAAGTTCCATAATATAACTCTTTGATGAACATTCTGTTCAACAGAGAGTTATATTACAAAACAGTTTCTTACTGAATGGATATTGTTCAAAATCGAAATTTAAACAGTTTAATTGACATCTTATGTTTATTTTCAGTCACATGTTTCCATAAAAATTTATTCAACTAGTTATGGAGCCTCAAATTTGATTCTCCATTGACATAAGATGAGGATGATTCCATTTTTCTGTCCATTACTGATATATATATACATATTTACAAGTCATACTGCTTATCATGTACCATCTCTTATTCTTAAATGCTTGTTCTAGCAATTGCCATGCATTGGCATGCAATGTTCCAGTAGTCTTTAGCCATTTAACATCATGCTGTTATTGTTACTTCTTTTTTTTACTCACTGTATTAAACAGTTTTAATGTTAGTTACTTCTGTGAAAAGTTACTTCAGCCAGTACCCTGTATCTGAAAGTATACTTTAGCCAGTACCCCTTCAGCATATCTAGAGTAATGACAGAGCTTGCCACTTCCACTTGGTATCAATCTGCCTCAGTGATGGCATTGATGGAGGGTATAATCAATCCCTTAGCCAACAACTTCCTACCTAACAGTCTACCTCATCCCTCAGAGCAATGGGAATCTGATACGGATGTGCTTTCTTGGACCCTGGTGGGGTAGTGAGATTAATGACATGCAGTCAACACTTCGCAACTCACATCTCACCAGAGCACATATGGAAACTCCCCCTTAGTGATGCCACTAATTTCCCATGCTGCCCCCCCTCCCTCCCTCAGACAAGTGCTCTTTTTCGGCCAAACATTTGTTTATCCTCATTTTAGTAGTGATGCTTTTACTGGCTCTTACAGAGTTCACCAAATTTGTGATCTGCATCAAAGATCACTCCAGGTGAGAGAGACTGGCAGTGATCTCTCTGATATGGTTGGCATAGATTCAGCAAACCCCACTATTAGGTAATTAAACAATATATCCATAACTGGATATGCACTCCAAAATCTGACATGGACCAGTCCACCTGGCATACAATTTATTCATGGAGTCTGGTATCAATACAATAACCTGATCCCCTACTGCAAACTCCTTTTCTTTGGACCTTAAATTGTAGTGCTGCACTATTTCTCTTGCTGGGTTGAGGCAACCAACTCTGCCATCTCTGCAGCCAGCTCCAAGTGTTCTTTCAATTCCTAAAGGTACTGTACTGAGGACTTAGACAATGTGGCAGGTAAATACACTTCTCCAGCTTATGTATACCACAAAACTGAAGGGAGCCCCATGGGGTCTGCCATATAAAAGCTGGAATGGAGACATGCCTGTCATCACATTTGGTTGAGCATTTTGTTGTTGCATTTGATCAAATGGAGACATGCCTGAACACATTTTACAAGGTCTTGCACCCTTAAAAAAGGCTTCTCAGCAAGTTCCTTTTTAATTTTTAGAAGCAACCAAATATTGCATGGTGCAAGATCAGTTGAATATGCAGCATGGGGTAGCTGTTTGATTTTTTCCTGCCCAAGATAGGCTGTAACTTGCTGAGTTTTGTGACCACTATAGGCCCAAAGCACATATGGCAAAAACTTGTCCCATTTTCCTATGTGCTTGCAAACTATATGATGCATCATCCCCTTCTTGGTTCGATTCCACCTTTCAACAAAACCATTAGATCCAGAGTATATGGGAAAAGAGACAGCACAATTCAATGCCAAGCCTGCGGTTATCTATGAAAGTTGTAGATGTCTATGCCAATTCTGGAACACTTGGTGGTACTCCTGTTGGGGAATACTCTGGAACTCTGAATGAACTAATTTTACAAGATCTTGCATCTTTGAAAAAGGCTTCCCAGCAAGTTCCTTTTTATCTTGTTTTCAAAGAAAATGAGATAATAGTTTCGCTTTGCCATCTGTCCATTTGTAGACATTGAACTTTTCTGTTTACAGAAATAAATAATTCTTTTGTGTTGGATAGGTATTGATGAAATATTATGACACACACTTTCCGAATCTCTCTAAAGCTATAATTGCACCCTCTAGTGGTCAAAAAAATTGAAAATCCAAAAATTTCAAACAAATACTGCAAACGATGTATTTATATTAGAAAATTATGCAAAATATTTATTGATTTATGCTATAAATTTTAAATTTCGGTGGTGAAATGTGAAACCACTGTCAACAATAAGTTGCCACCTTAGACCCAAGGGGGTGGGGAAAACACTTTTTTTTTGTTTTATCAGATAATTGTTTATATTTAGAGATAAATAAAAAATTCTTTCTCACAAACCTTCTCTATGGTGTATTGTACTGAATGCTCCTGTCAGATTTCTGGGGGCAAGCAGCTGTTTGAAGGGTGGTTTGTTTGTTCATTAACTGGTATTAATAAAAATGTTAACAAAATTTTTGAAGAACCCCATGTTTCGAAAAAGTAAAACTAACACAGAATTAATTTGATTCTCATTTAATTTAGCCTAAATTAAATCTCAAAAATTTAATACATTGAACTACTGTGCAAAAGCACTATTATGTCAAAAATGTTGAATAAACTTGTGTTATATAAATAGTAAAAAAGCAATTTTTGTGTGATTGAAAAACCAGCATTATTCATAAAATTATATGTATTTAATGTTTTACAATTTTCACCCATTTGCTTTTTTTTTTACCCCATGGCCCACTGATTAGTATGCTTGGCTATTGTTGAAAGATTGCTGTAAGAGACCTTTTTTTTTTAGACAGGGCCGAATTTACACCTCATGCATCTCTAGGCACACGAAGTGGTAGTCCACTGTTATCAACAATACTTCTTCGAATTTTGTATAAAAATATTTTCTTTCTTTCACAACCATGAATAATGGAAATAATGTATCAAAATAAATGAATGTGGAAATTGTAATAACAGTAATAGAGTTTTGTTAATAAATAGTGAAGTTAATGTAATAAATTAATATTATGGATAACACAGAACTTGTTGTATTCAATATGGCGTAATATTACACAAATTATCAATTTAAATTTTGAAACACATTCCCTAGCTTTAGTGTTCTGAAAATAATTAAATTACATGTAATTATCAAAAATATTTAAGACACTTTCATATTGTGTGAAAACTGTATTCGAATCTCCCTAACTTTGAATTAAGCTTTTGTAGAAAAATGTTACAAGCAATGGAAAATCTAAAAGAAAATCTACTCATAAGAATTTACTTTAAAATTATAACAAATTGTTTACTGAAATAAATGTAATCTTAAAAGTTTGGGTTAAAGTTTTCTACTTTGCATCAGTTTTGAAACAGTGCTTAGGATGAATATAAGAGCAGTATTGGCTGTTAAATATTTTAACTTCAACAACTCTTTTAAATGATAAATTAATATTTTCTAAAATCTAAATTTTGTCAAATTTGATTTAGATTTAAAGTTTATTTTCTGCAACATTTTTCTGCAAAAAAAAGTCTATTTTCAAAATTAAGGTGCTTTGAATATGGTTGTTTTCATGTAACATAAAAGTATCCCAATAATTTTGGAAACAGAGTGTATAACCCCACAATCTGAATTCTTTTTAAAAAATTTCTATTATCATGAGAGAGAGTACTTTGAAAAGAGAATACTTGCTCTCCATGGATACTTGCAGGTAGTTAAAATTGAAAAGACACAATTTTATTGTTACTTAAATAAACAAATTGTAGCATTTAAAAAATGGTGCTTCTATGCTAGGGTCTAACATGCCTAATGAGAAAACCAGACCTGGATGCAGTCAGCTACTTTAGTAGCTTTACCCTTGACATAAAGTAGTTTGAAGATTAATATATTATGCATACTTGTTCCCTACATTCGTGAGATGAGAGTGCACAATACTTTATTTATCATTGCAATGGACAATAAGGGCCTCTTACCTCTGACTAAGCTTATTTGTTCATTATTTTTTTCAAATTTGAATCATATTAGTTGAATGGCTGTTAAAAATTCTAACAAACATTAGTAAAATTATATAATTTTACTCTAAACAATCACTTCAAAATATGCCAAAATTTTCACGAACTTTTTTAAAACCTTTCTCCATTTCAATATTTCCATTCTTTATTTCTTAGTTTGTATTTAGAATTTGTATCCTAGTTTAAATTAATTTTGAGTTCGAACCTGTATTCTATTACATGTAAAGAGTTGAATTTTTAAGACAATATGATGTGGCTTATGTTGGGTTGCGTTACTAGGAAACATTGGTATAAGCAAACCTTGTTTGAATAGGAAATGTGGGATAATCCACACATTTCCAATTAATGGAAATGTAGGATAATCCCCCCCCCCCACCTTTCATATATACGTTTTAAAAATATTGTTAAATTCTTTTCACGACCTGGAATATGTTCACTCAACATATAAATTCGTGAATACTGAAGAAAGCTAAACGATACACAATTCTGTTTTACAGATTTGTTAAGGGCCCTACAAATGTCAGTTTTGCCTTCAGGTCTAATGGGAAGTTTCAAGACTGAACAGTTCAGTATAAGTTAGCTTGTGTCTTCTATGTGAACAGTTCTAGGTATGGCAAGCTTTGATGAATTGTTGTGTTTTATTGTCAATTAGGAAGATTAAATTATATAGTTTACTAATGATTTTGTGTTATAATTAATAATATCAGGTGTGCCTGCATGAGATGTAAATTCGGTCCTGTCTAAAGAAATAAAAATAAATATCTCCCCCCCTCCCTCAAGACGCTGCTTACCACAGAGGTCAGATAGGAGGATGGCGGGATCTCAGCAGAAAAATAACACAAACATCCATGCCTTACCCGGGGCTCAAACCCAGATTACTTTGATCAATAGCCAAGTGCGCTAACCACTTGGCCAAGGGACAGCTACAGTATTATTAGTTTCAAGAAAAGCCTGTTTAAACTGACCCCATTCTTTCTCAATTTCAGTAATAAGCAAACTACCACTGTCATAATGACTAAGTAGCCAATCATGGTATGCTTTGGCTGTATCTGGATCTTTCAGAGCTTCAGTGTTAAAGGCAATTCTCCTAACCATAACACAATATTTTTTAAGCATCAATTTTAAGACACTTGACAAGATAATGGTCAGATGCAATATTGGCTCCCCTATATGATATTGGTATCCTGAGTTAACCCATTTGCCGTTAATTAATACATAATTGGTAATATTCCCATGCAACCCATTAGGTGAAAGCACTAAATTACAGATAGCCAATGTGTAACGGGCAGATAACTGTTAGTCCCTCTTAGCGCCAAGAAGATCAAAATGTCTGTGTTGCCAATTGTGGGAGGCCCACAGGGATCATCAATCTGCTCCCTTGGCAGGTAGCAAGGACACAGTAACCAAATGTACTTTATAAATTAATATGTAATTCTTCACTTAGAAGTAACTAAAATTTTATACATTAAAATCTCTCCGATATTTACAGCACACAGGTAAATAGTTAATCAATGAAATGTTTATTATGACACAAGAGTATAAACTTCACGATAAAATAAATTCCTGTAAAACTTACAAATGGGAGATTAATTTCTCAACTAGCACTCTGACCTAGCATTACTTGTAATCTTATTCCCTGAATGTATGGATTCTAGTCCATTTTTTATGTTGTACTGCCATCTACATAACTATTAAGAACACAAAATACTTCAGCGATATCGAATGCTTTCAAAGAAAATGATGCTTACAGTTTTGCGACCTGAATATCCAATAATAATAATTTCAATTAACAGATAAACTGGATAATGTGAATCGCAATATATTATTTTTATTCATAAACATAAAACAAGGTTTAATTTCTTGACACAAAATGAAGCTAAGTGCCTGCTTACGAACTGATGAAAAAGAGAAAATAATAACTTTTTTGTAAAAAAAACCTGCAAATAGCCATATTTTATAAGACATTATGTCCCTTGTTGTCGGCATTTGCTATCAGCATCAGATATATTATAATTCAAAAACTTTTAGCCAATTTTGGGGACCCCAGAACTTTCTTCAGAAAATTGACAGATCTGTTCCATATTTTCTGTAAGGGGTTTCCTTGGGTAATACTGTATTGCATTCGAAAATCAAGTCTCTATCTTTAATAGAACCAAAGGTAGAATTTTAAAGTGCATTTTTTCTCCCATTCTCCTGTCTAAAGCTGTAATAGAAATCCTGAGTTCGATTTTGAGACTGTTGTATGACATATGCATTTCCATCTCTTCTAAATGTTGACAAATTATTTGCTAATTAGATACCTAAATTAAAACTTTTTCATTTAGTAAATAACTGTTAACTTCTGTTTCATATTAGAAGACGAACTCATAGGAACTTTCTGATCAATGAGAAACATTAAATTATCACATTACCATAATTTAGGTATGTAAACGTCATCTGTGCCAGTATCAGACACCCTAGATTTCACAACTTCTGCTCTTTTCAGAAAGAGCTTTGCAAATTATTTAAAAAATAATAATAATTGAAACAGATTACTGCCTATATTTTGTTTTCAAATATTTTAATATGAATTTACATAACTTTCCAATTTCAAATTTTTGTATATTTCTCTTATATTTAAAAAAAATTTAATGCAGCTAATTATACATAAATGAATGTAGTGGAATACAATAGGTACCAGCTTAGTGTCATTAATTTGTTTTTAAAACATGAAGTTAAGCGAAAAACTTCAAAACTCATCGATGTGAGTGAAATGTATCATAGTCGTATCGGAATAATATGACCACCTACCTAATAATAGGAATAACTACTCTTGGCCCGGATGACAGTGGCAAGACGGAGTGGCATGGATGCAATGAGGCCCTGGAAGGTTGCCACAGCCACACATGCCTATTCAGACTCCAGCAGAGAAAGGAGGTTCCGGAGATGATGTGGTTGTGGGCCCGCATGCTGAACCTGTCGATCGAAATGATCCCACAAGTGCTCTAAGGGATTGAGGTTAAGCTATTTCACCAGCCAAGGGAGAATGGAGACATCGCTGTCGTGTTCCTGGAACCAGTCATGCACCACCTTAGTGACATATGGCAGGGCGCATTGTCCTGTTGGTAGACACGTTACAGGGTAAACATCCAACATGAAGGTATGCATGTGGTCAGCGAGGATGGACAACGTAATAATGCGTGACAATCCCGGTGCACCGCAGTACTGTGACTGCATATCACCTTGAGGGAGTTGTCACTGAAATCACCATCGACAAACTAGGATCCTGCTTTCTAGTCTGCCTTACTGCAGGAGAAGACCTCGTGAAGAGAGAAACACTGCTTGGGATTTTCAGCCTGTCTGTAGAAATAATCATTGAGGTGCAGTGAGAGTGGGATCTTTTAGGAATTTTGAAATAGAGCCTAGGAATATGCCCATCACTCACTGGATTTTGTCCAAATATCTGCCAAAATAATAGATGGTAATTTTAGAATTTTGAAGCCAAACTTATGTAGAAGTCCTAACTTTTTGAGTCATCCGCAGCAGAGACTCTTAGGCACTTCCATCGATAAGCCACACCTAATCGGGTCCCCAGTCCTTTCAGCATGACCTTCAACTTCATCCTCTCCATCAAGCCGGGCAACCACAGCCCGCTCGCCGTCTCGGCCTTAACCGTGCCGAGGCCGCATTGGAGCACACTTCACCGGCGAACACCCATAACCAGTCAGCGGCCCTCCAATAATCCCGACAGAGCCATTAGCTTACCGGGGCTTACATGACTGCAGCACCCAAACCCCACTTCTCAGAGGAACCCAAGTTCCTCCACTACAAAAGCTATCTGTTGAACCAAAACAGATTCTTGTGGGACTCTTAGTTTGGCTGTTCCATCAATAAGCCCACCAGGTTAGCCAAGCCCGGTCGCGAGCCTTCAACTTCTACCTCTCCATTGTAAACAGGCCAAAGCCCCCCAGTGAACAATCTTCCGACCCACGATATCACTGAGACCGCATCGAAGAGCCCACAAGACAAGTGCACAAAGAGGTGTGCAGCTACGTCTGCAGTACTCCCTGATGAGCCCACAGGAGACAGGGTACTCCAAGTCCTGTCCGCAGGCCCCTAGAACAGCCTCTCAACCGGGGCTGCAACCCCCAGCTTTGCTGGGGACAAGTCAATAAGCCAACTGGACCAGTCCCTCCCTAAAACCAATCCGCTGACCCTCAACAGGCCCCCTCAATCGGGGGCCACAAGATATCATGAACTCCAGAGTGCCAGCGATCCGAGCCCAACTTCTCAGAGGCACCGTAAGCCACCCCCCCACCCCCCTCATAAAGGAGGTCCCACTCTGGGGGGGAGTGAGGATGGGCAGGTACCCATTGGCATTTAGGGATTCATCCAGTGGTAACAGCAGTCCCAGGTCATACCAGGAAAACATCCCCCAGACATTAACACTGCCATTGTTGGCCTGTACTTGGATTACAAGCATATCCGGGTGTTGGTTATCGTATGTCTGACGCCATATCCGCCACCACCTGTCACTTCTTTGGAGTAGAAACCTTGATTAGTTGGAAAAGGCAACCTTTTTCCACTCTTCCACTGCCCAATGATGGTAGTCCCATGCAAACTGCAGGCGTCATTACCGATGGACCTTGGTTAACATGGGTACCTTTACACAGCAGCAACTCCAGAGACCCATGCGTAACAGGGTTCACTCTACTGTTATCGGGGACAGATACCTGGGTGCCCCAGCATTCATTTGAGTGGTCAATTGCTGCACTGTTGCATGTCAATTGCCCTTTATCAGTCAACGGAGGCAAATTCTCCTCTGGGGTTGATGGCCTTTGGGGCTCCACAGCAGGGGAGTAGCAAAGGACTATGTGGCAACTGAGCAAACTTATTTTTAGATTTTCGCTCAGTGGAGGGGGGGGGGGGGGGGGATTTTCACTACTCAAATTCAAAATTATTATTATTTCAAATTTTCAACTTCCCCAACATTTTGCCAACTAGCCATAATTTCGCAGAAATAATTCCATACAATATTTGCATCTCGTCTGAATTGTAGCAATTAGCTGTGAATTTTCCGTTGATTTGGCCAACTCTCCTTAATTTCATGAAACTAATCCCAATCTTTACATCTCTCCTACATTTGACAAATCGCTTCAAACTCCCAAAGATTTTGCCAAGTTTTCTCGATTTTAGTCAACTATCATGAATTTTCACAAACTAAATCCCAATTATCACATCTCGCCCATATTTTCCAAGTGGATTCGAATTTTGCCAACTGTCCTACATTTTGTTAAGTTTCCTCAATTTCTTCAACACTCCTTAATTTCGCAAAACAAATCTCAATTATCACAACTCGCCTATATTTTAATAAGTGGATTTTAATTTTGCCAACTCGCCGTAATTTTACAGAAAAAAAAAAATTGCAAATTTTTACATCTTCCCTGAATTTGCTAAGTCACTTAGAATTTTATCAATTATCCTTAATTGCACAAGAAAGGCACAATTTTCACAACTCCCCTGTATTTTACCAAGTGGCTTCGAATTTTGCCAACCTACCTGTACTTTACCAAGTGTTTCCAGTTTTGCCAACTTCCCTAGATTTTGCCAAGTTTTCTAGATTTTGTCATCTCTCCTTAATTCTACAAAAACAATCCCAATTTTCACAATCACTCGTATTTTACCAAGTGGATTCGAATTTTGCCAACTGCCCTAGATTTTGCCATCTCGCCACAATTTTACAGAAAAAAAAATCCCAATTTTACATCACACCTGATTTTTGCAAACTCCCCCAAGATTTGCCACTCTCCTAAATATTGCGAAGTTACCTCAATTTTGCCAACACGCCATAATTTTACAGAAAAAAGATCGCAATTTTTACATCTCACCTGAATTTTGTCAACTGTCCACGATTTCGCCAAGTCACTCCGAATTTTGCCAACTACCCCAGGTTTTTGCCAACTGTCCCTAGATTTTTCCAACTCCCTAAGTTTTGCCAACTCTCCTAGATTTTGCCAACTCGCCATAATTTTACAGAAAAAAAATCCAAATTTTCACATCTCACCTGAATTTTGCCAACTCTCCACGATTTTGCCAACTCCCCAAGATCACTCCAAATTTTGCCTACTTCCCAAGATTTTGCTAAGTTGTCTCGATTTTGCCAACTCCCCAAGATTTTACCAAGTCATTCCGAATTTTGCCAACTGCCTAAGATTTTGTCAATTGTCCCGATTTTGCCAACTTACTTGTATTTTACTATGTGGCTTCGAATTTTTCCAACTGCTCTAAATTTTGCTGTCTCTCCATTTTCCAAACTGCCTTAGATTTGCCAAGTTGCCTCGATTTTGACAACTCCCCTTATTTTTCCAAAAAAAAAAAAAATTACAAAGTTTCACAACTCACCTAGATATTACGAAGTCACTTTGAATTTTTCCAACTTCGAGTTACTTTGGGGGGGAGCCTCCTCCCAAAGTAACTCGGAGTTGGCAAACCATGGCTACGCCCCTACTCCACAGTTATGACGTCTGGAGGTACTTGGTGTGCCAGCGGTCCATTCTTGGTATACCCTTACTACAGCACCTCACGAACAGCCCACGAAATCTGCTGTTTCTTAGATGCTTCCATCCTTTGCACGGTAGCGATGATCATTCCTTTTTGAATGTCCGTCAAATCAATACGTCTGCCCATTGTGCTCATGTTACATACTATGGCTGATTTGTCCTGGATGGCCACTTATATCTCCATGTGGTTGACCTTATCATGTGCACTCTGTGATGTGCCTGGGCAGGTACACTGTGATTCCGTGGGTGGTCATATTATTCTGATGTGACTGAGTATTTTTCACAGTATATTGACTGAATGTAGCCTCGACAAATTGTAGTATTAGTATTCATAGATTAGGTTAAATACAAAATATTTTAATTATTTTACATATTTTCTATTATACTTCTGTAGTAATAACACTATCTTTAGTTATTATGGTAATGAGAACAGTAGCACATAGTTTAAGAAGTTATAAACCACTTCAGGAAATGTGAATTGGAGGAATTAAGCTGACAGATATAGAATGAAATAGAACACAGTTTACATACGTTCAACAGTAGAGCAATACTGTAAATTCATGTAATTTGAAATGAGAAAGCTAGAAATTGGACAATAAAGGAGAATTCCACCTAGTTTTTCAAACAATTACGCTTACCTTCAACGACTCCTTGTTAGTCGGCACCATTACTGATGACAGTGGCAACAACTCTAGCAGCCTCTAGTGGTTAGTAAAAAGAGGATGTGAAATATTATGCAAAACAATGGGAAAAGTGCTTCCAACAAAAGATATTTCTGCTCATTGAATTCTGTGAACTGAATATAGAAGATGTAACTGCCGCTGTAAGATATGATAACCAATGCAGTAGCGATGAAGTAAGATTCTTCATACACTCCTAGCTAGACTAGCCTGGCAAATTGTTGCTTCTGTTAATTTTATAGTATAACAGAAAAATTCGAAGAATATTATATAAATGTAAACTTTATGCTAGAATAAACTTATTAAAGTTACAAAAATACTTTTACTTTTATGTCAAAACATTTAAATATATTTAATTTATATTTCTTATATTTTTTAATGAGAATTTTAAGGGAACCATTGTTTTCCTTGCTTCCACGGATGCTTTGCCACTTGGAGTTTAGCATATATATATACTTATGTGTGTGTGTGTTGTAGTAAAGTGTGGACTACAATACTTAACCAGCATAAGAGTGTTATTGAAGGGTGGCATTAAGTGTTGCGCTAATTTAAATAGGATTTTCAGTAATCTTTTATGCAGCAAAAATTTGCTTCACAAAAATAAAAAAAATCGTAATTTAATGAATAACACTGCAGTGTAAACTATTACTTAGCTTAAACTATTGGTCTACTTGTTTTATATGAGCATACAGAGAGTCCTGGAGATTAATATTTCTCAAAACAAATGATTATTCTCTATAATTGTAGGAATTAAGTATATAATTGTAGAAATAAGGTATATAATAATTGTAAAAATAAGGTATAACAAAAAAAAATCGTTTGCATACAAACAAAAACTTGTATTAGGTAGTGAAAGACAAAAGTGACAAGTCAAATTTGTTTCTCATTTAAAGATTTACCCTAAGATATCTATTCAACTAAAACAACAATTTTTACTTTAATTGATCATTCAAAAATAATTTTGTTGAATGATTACAGAGTTTTAAGTTCACACAATTAATTGTAATAAATCCATTTAAATTTATATTACTGCAGACTTCTTAGCTTTCTTAACTTTTTGGTATTAGCTTTTTTTTGTATATGAAATACGAATTTTTTTTCTCTACCTCATTTAAACTTTTCAGTCCCCATATAGGAACACTATCAAATGTAAAACAAAGTATATTTTTGAATATTGTTTTTTCATATGGGGACTTGTAATATATATTTACCACTAATAAAGAATCTTTTCTTTTTTCATTTTAGTTTAATTTTGTATGTTATTTTTTCATAAATATACTTGTTTATTTAGATCCAAATAACAGGACCAGACATTGTTAGACGGACAAGATTAATTCAGCAAAAATTTGATTCCAAAGCTCACAATTTTCACACTTTTATAGAGCAGTAGTAAAAAAAATGCATCTGGCAATGCAAATAAAAATTTATTTAAAAAAACTAATAGACATAAATAATTATAATGCACATAAATAGAAAGGCTATTTCTGAATAGCAGAAAAAAAAATTAATTTTCTTGTTTCAAGTAAATATTTCTCCTGTTTTGTATTTTTCTCAATATCATACTTTGAGAAAAGTCCAGGCTTTTAGCCAACTGTGCTGAGTCAGATAAACATGTCAACTTTAGAATTTTTTTTAAAAATAACCAATCAACAGAAATAGGTCATGTTATATATCAAATTAAACAGAATTTAACTTCAAATCTTATGAAAATAAAAAAAATATTTAAATTAATATGCTTGTAAATTTGTTTAAGACGTTTTAACAGTGATACAGTGAAAAAATAGATTGGACTATAAATTTAAGGGGTAATGTTGGAAAATGTGTTGAATAAAAACAGTTAAATTATATATTAACTGAAAAGAAATTTCTTCCCAAATATTATAATATTTATCTGAAACATGATTATTATTTCTTTTAATGATTCTTTTCAGTGTTTATAATTTAAAACATGGCCCAAGTGTTATACAAGGTGACCTGGATTGCTCACACATTAATTTTTCTCTCCTGTTTATGAACTTCTTGGCTGCTTTTTTAACTAAACATTATGAATTTTTTTTGTGTGCGCATTGGATTTTGGGGATTTTGGCTTAGTGCTAAAATAATTAGTGCATGAAAGCTCCCCCCCCCCCAAAAAAAAAAAAATAAATAAATAAAAATGCTATATTGTTAAAGTGGTACAGCCAGGATACCGAGGGAGGGGATCTTTTAAAAATCATTCAATGAATATTAAATCAATTGAATTATATTGAATCAATTCAATATAAACATAAAATCTCTTTTTTTTTTTAATGAAATTTCGCATAGAAAGAATAAAATGTCCTTGGTGAGTTTAGCAGGAGGGGAGGGTAAAAACCCTTCCCAAAATTGCCTTCCCACATGAGAATTAATACCCTGGCCAAGGAAGTATTTTTGCTTTCATATCCAAGACCTCATTCAATTTCAGAAAACAATACAAGATGAAAACTTTTTCTTACTGGAAAATAAAGAAATTATAAAAGAAAAAATAGCATACAACCTAATTGATGTTAAATAAAATATCAATGGGACAAGTTGTAAGCCAGCCATCCAATGTAGCATAACCCCACAAAAATTGATAATATCTGATTGACAGAAAGATCATTCATTAACTTAGGGAAATAAAATAAATTTACAGAAATAAAAACTAAGGTTTAATTATAAAAAAGGAAATAAAATACTAACTTTATGTAGGGACTTTATAATTCAATTTGTTGGGTGGAAGTATTTGATTTAAATCATCCATGTAAACAAACTTGCCAAAGAATTTCGTTTTTCTTCCATATCAGACCTCATTTATGTACAGGATCAAAGTTTTTTAATGGAAAACGAAGAATTAATAAAGTTAAAAATAGCATATAACCTAATATGATGTTAAATAAAATATCCACAGCAACAAGTTGTAAGCTGGCCATCAAATGTAGAATAACTTTGAAAAATTGATAATTACCAATTGACCAAAAGATTGATAATTTACAGAAATAAAAACTAAAGTTTCAGTGCAACACACGGCAACAATAGACTGGGAGCACGCCACACTTCTTGCGCGCACGCATCCACTTTCTACGGAACCAAAGTCCGCGAGGCTATTGAAATAATGACCTCGTCCGTCCCCACCTGCAACCGAGACACTGGAATCACCCTACACGACATGTGGAAAGAAGCTCTTTGTCTAAACGGACCTAACATCAGTACATAGCATCACTTCACTGAAGACGGAGCGCTGTCTTTGCTCTGAAAAGCTTCTGAGAGTTTTCTCCTAAGAACTTTCAACATGCAAATAGTTTGAAGGATAAACTCTAAAATTTTATTGCTCAATGACAGAGAATTTTAAATTATTTTAAAAAGAGAGTATATATCCCTATTTGATTGCAATTTTTAGTTTTAAAAAAATCGAATTTTTTTGTTCTACTAATAACGAATGCATAAGTCCTCAGCCTCTCATTGTGAATTCTGTGAACGTATACAGACAACATGGCAAGTCTAGAATATACACAATTTGGCTCATATAATAAAATCAATTAAGATCATATAAACATTGCTGACATACTTTTTTTGACATATAACAGTTGCCTTGGATTTATTTCAAGAAAACAGAATTTTATCAATACAAAGGAAGGAGAAATCCTAGATTTTCATTTGTGCTAATTTCACACACAAGGGCTTGTACACTGGCTTAATAGTCAGTTTCATTAATCACTAAACTAAGTATGGCTGGTTTGATTATAACTTCTTTGCAGGAATATTAAAAAGTTTATAAACATGAAACTCTGCATGGAAATAACTGTTTCTTTATTAATAGCTTTAATTTCTAGAAATTGTCATAAAATATTGCAAGTTCATTCCGGCAGTGAAAAAAGTGTCTAGCATATTCTGAAGGCAAGAGACAAAAAAAAGTTTATAAACCTGAACTAATTAAGTTGAGATAACAGCCATCTATAAACTCAAATAGGTGAATAATGGGGATTTCACCCAATTTCATGCTCAACTTCCAGAAATTGTAAATAATTACTTCTTCACATTTGGTAATATATGAATAGTCAGCCTCAAATTAAACTGCAGAGTTCTTCAAGAACAGGAATTTAAGATTTTGGATACAAACATACTACATTAAAGTGTTAAAAGGAGAATTAAATTTACCTTTAACATTTAAAATCTTCAAATGAAATACAATAATGCTCAAAGTTTTCAATATCTTTAATAAGAAAACCTCAAATGTTTTAAGAATAATTGCACTGTAGCAAAATTAAAATTAGAAAACAATACAATTAAATTTTGAAGTAAAAATTTTAATTTTTAGAAAACAATTCAATTTAAATTTTGAAGAAAAAAAGTTTTTAGGGGCAAACTCAGAAGCTTTTCAGAGCAAGGACAGCACTCCATCCTCACTAAAGACAGCACTATCCTTGTTCTGAAGAGCTGAGTTTGCTCCTAAAAACTTTTTAATATGCAAATAGTTTGAAGGATAAACATCAAAATTTTATTGCTTATTAACAGAGAACTTTAAGTTATTTTAATTAAGAAAACATAACATAACCTCTACTAATTCTGCAAAAATTTAATACTAGCACTAAAAAAAGTTAAATCCATATCTGTAGCTTTCACCAATATTTTTTTCTTCTAAACCATGTTTAAATAAAATATGATCTCCACAAATACTGAAACTAAATGCTTACTTCCATACTTAAATGGCATATGTTCAGCACAACTTCACTCTTTGTCAAGTTAAAATAATTTGAAATAAAATATAAAGTTCACTTTAAATGCAAAACAATTTCTTAAAACCACGTGAGCCTTTCCTTACCTGTGAATATATGAGACCAAAGTTTTTCTAACTTTACAGCATGGTCATACAACTTTTTCGAACTTTTATGACTTGATTTGGCAAGTCGTGATCTTAGTTCCTTAACAGTGTGCTTATTTTCTGCCCTCATGAATATTACTATTGGGTAGAATTGTGCATAATTAAGGCGATCAACAGCACTAGGAGTAATGTCCAATACTGTATGTTTTCCCTGTGTTAAAAAAAATATTACTATGACTTTTTTCAACAATAATAATAATATTAAAAATTAAAATGCAAACTAAATGAATTACATGTGCATTAATAGAAACAAATAGCTAAGGTGGTATCACATTACAAAATAACTAAAAAATGTAAAAATAAAATTTTACTTGTTTAAAAAAATTAAATCACACACTATTCCATCCTAAATGTAACTATTAACTAAATTACTGAGCACTGAGTTGCCATTTACACATTAGAATAAGCTTAAATAGTTATGTAAAACAGTTCATATGAATTAATTTCATAGCAATAAGGCTAAAACAATTTGTACACTGCTAAAAACTGCTTATATATCATTCTTTATGATAATACTGACTTATGCATACTGTGTGTTTGAAAAGTATGTTTAGAACTTTGACAGGATTAATAAATGGTAAGTACATTTGACATTTATTAATAAATGGTAAGTACAATCAGATATACCTCCCCTAAAATAAATTCCATCCAGAAGGAACGATGAGCATGCATTTGGTTGTTTGGGGTTTTATGGCATAAGAGCAATGAGGGCTACATTGTACCAAACAAGGAAGGATAAATAAAACAGTAAAAGAAATTTAATCCACAACCAAAGGAAATAAAAAGGGTAAAACAATAATAAGTACAAAAACCAGGAATAAAAAGAAAAACAAGAGTAAAAGTCAACAAGAACAATGGGTATATTAGGACCAATTTAAAATTCAGAAACAAGTGCAACATACATAAAACAAAGCACGAATATTATAAACAGTTAAATTATCCTGTAAAATTCCAAAAACCAGGGTTAAAAACAAGTCATATAAAAGGTGTCTGAGTGTAAGGGGCTTGAACAGTAGGTGATAAGAACCAAAATAAATATAACATTCACAATTAAAAATGGGACATGCGATTAAAATATATTTGATAGTTAAAATGATGTCACAAAATACACACTTAGGTTTGTCGTCTGCCTGAAGAAGAAAAGAATGTGTTATAAATTAATGACCTAAGTGAAGCGAAGCAAGTACAACTCTTTCATTGTTTCCTGCGAAAACATGAGTACCATGGTTTCACAATAGGCTTGATCTCAAAGAAATTATTCTAAAAAAAAACAGATTACAAAGATTTTTTTCATAAAAGTAAACAATACAATACATTTACCATTGACCAGAAAAACTAAATACCTTATCTGCAGGAAAATTAATAAATTAAACATAGGTCATTCAGCCCCAAAAATGGTATATATCAAATATATTCACAAAACACAATACATAATATTCAGCTAATTTGAAATCCCCAAATATGTTTTTAATTCGATTTTCAGTCTACTAAAAGAATCTATATTTAGGATATTCTTTGGGATAGCTTTAAATATAAGTGGTATTTGATATTCAAAGGTAAATTTCCTGTAATTATTTCAAAAAGTAGGCTTTTTATATACCCTTGGTTTTTGAAATCTTGTACTTTTATCGTGTTGAATTTTTAGTTTGCATGTTCCGTCAAAAAAATTTTAATTATTAAATTATATTTATATAAATTATTATACGATAAAATGTTTAAAAATTTCAATACATCTCTTCATGTTTTAAAATTTATTTGCAAATGAAAAGGAAAATATTTTTAGCTGTTATAGATGCAGATTTTCTATTTTATCTATGTTAGTTAAGTTTGTTGTTCCATGCACAAATATTCCATAAATCGATTTGCATATTGCTTTATAAAATAATACACAGGTTTCCATATTTAGTATGCATTTTAATTTTTATCGCTGATATTCTCAAGCTTTTACATATATGGGATATATGAGCATTCCACCTAAAATATTCATCAAAATGATTCCTAGTATTTGATTTACTTTCTCAACACATGGACAACTACATAATAATCCATAATTAGGAGCATCTTTTTCTCTTCTTTTTTTGCAATTTATTTTATGAGTTATAATAGAGAGGTTTTGATGAATATTAAATCCCGGTGAGTGTATAATCATCCATTTTTTTTTTCTCACTTAAGTAGATTATATTATGATTTAACCATCTAATTATATTATTGTAACCTGTTTGAATCTCTGAAATGCTATCACTTAAATATTTGTGATTGTATAATTAAAATAATGTCATTAGCATATAGATAAATAGCAGACTTTAATTTTACATTGTACAAATCATTTATGTATACCAGGAACAATAAAGGGAATTCCATATGGTATAATTACTTTTCTGCTTTATTTTTATCATTTATCCCAGCATTCTACACATCTTTCCCACTCTTCAGATTGAAACTGTAACAAAAAAAAATTCTATTAGAAAGAAGGAAGCAAGCCAAAGTTGTTCCAAAGTTCAGTGCAGTATAAAGTATGTCACAGTAGCAGGTGCAGTAGAGTCTTTGGTTGAGTGCAATGACAGTTGTTTTTCACGTGATTTTTTTTTTTAGTGATGCTTACAGAAAGATTTCCTCTTTGATATAGGATAATGTGGCCATGAATCTAGTCAGTATTAACCTCATTTTTATTTCTGTAAATTTATTTTACTTCGCAAATTATCGATTTTTTCACCACCTGATCTATCAATCTTTTGGGGTTATGCTACATTGGATGGCCGACTTTACAAGTCATTGTGGATATTATATAATATCGTATTAGGTTATATGTTGATATTTCTTTTATTGTTTCTTTCTTGTAAAATACTTTGATCTTTTTTGTTTCCTGTAAATGAATGAGGTATTGGATATGGAAGCAAAAAGAACTTCCTTGACACTGCAAGTTCTTTAAATGGATGATTTAGGCCAAATACTTCCTCCTAACAAATTGAATTATAAGCTTCCTACATAAACTTAGTATTTTCTTTTCTTTTTTTATAATTAAACCTTATATTTCATTTCTGTAGATTTACTCTATTTCAGTAAATTATTGATTTTTCAGAGTTATGCTACATCGGTAGCTTGCTTACAACTTGTTGCTGTGGATATTTTATTTAACATCACATTAGGTTAGCTGTTAAATTTTCTTTTATTATTTATTACTTTTCCAGTAAAATGAACTTTGATCTGGTATCATTTTCTGAAAATGAATGAGGTCTTCGATACTAAAGCAAATTTATTTCTGTAAATTAGCAATCTTTTGGTCGGCTAATTTATCGATCTTTCTGAGTTATGCTACATCAGATGGCCAGTTTAAAAGTTGTTGCGAATATTTTATTTAATATCCCATTCATCATCATCCTCAAGCAGCCATGGGCCACGGAGGTCCAACCAGATCATGCAATTTAGTTCTCCAAGCAAGTCTATCCTGAGCTACATCTACTGTATCTGGCCACTGCACACCAATTCTAACAAGTCCTGTTTGACATTGTCTGCCCACTGCATCCTAAGTCTCCCCTTCTTTCTGAGGCCTTTAGGCACACTGTTCATAACCCTATTCGCCAATCTATAATTATTCATACGGACAACATGGCCAAACCAACGGAGTCTCTCTCTGCACAATATGCTGCTTAAAGGAGGTTGCAAACTCCTTTGCCTAACCTCATCATTAGTTACAAAGTAGAACCACCTAATGCCTAATGCCTAAGTTACCTAATGCCTAAGATACTGCGTAAGCATCTGGAATCAAAAGCATCTAGTTTCCTGTTATCTTGTTTACAAAGTGTCCAAGTTTCACTACCATAACTAACCCTAGAAAGAACCAAACTATTATACAGTCTAATTTTAGTCTTTAGGTGTATACGCCTATTTCTTCACCTCTCCATAGATTCTTAAAAGTCCTGGCAGCAATCCCTATTCGTCTGTAATCTCATGCCGCACATCACCAGTATCTGTTACATAGCTCCCAAGGTAATTAAACTGTGACACCTGCTCAAGACTGCAACCATTCAGATTAACTGAATCACAGCCTGCTTGACCAATTTTCATCACTTTAGTTTTCTCTCTGTTTATAACCAAACCTACTCTACTACCAGTCTCATCAACAGCTTGAATGAAAGAGTTCATCTCATCAACATCATTTGCTAAAAGGGCTAAATCATCAGCATAATCTAAATCAGAAATTTTCGTATCTCCAGTCCATTTAAGGCCAAAATCTTTCCCTTGAAGTGAATTTCACATAACATAATCAATAACCAAGCTAAAGAGAAAAGGAGACAAAATGCACCCTTGTCGAACACCAGAAGTAATGCTAAACCAATTGCTACAAGCCTCACACACGACTCAGTGTTATTATGGAGAGCTTTCATTATGTTAACTAACTTGTCTGGTATACCATATGATCTCACAATCAACCACAAATTATGACGATCAACAGAGTCGAAAGCCTTTTTGAAATCAACAAAGCTAGCAACCAAAGGTTTCTGAAACTCTAAACATTTCTCAAGAATCTGCCTAAGTGAAAATATCTGATCCACACATCCCCTACTACTTCTGAATCCACATTGCTCATCATGCAATTGACTGTTAACCAGATTCTTAATTCTATTAAGCACAATCATGGAACAGAGAGTAGGCTGATACCCCTATAGTTATCACAAGAACTGCGATCACCTCTTTTGAAAATAGGGATAATAATAGCTCTGGTAAAAATCCTTAGGAACCATGCCTTTTTCATAAAAGAATTCAAAATTTCAGTCATCCAAGTGGTAACCGAAACATTTCCGTAGTAATTTCATCTACCCCTGGGGATTTATGCAGTTAAAGTTTAGAAATAGCCAAAATAACTTCAGACCGTAACAGGGCCAACACTAAAGCCACCAATGCATCTATCATCATTACAAACAATGGGAGTAGAACTAACCACATTGTTTAGAACATCACTGAAATGCTCAGCCCACCTAGCCATGACAGAATCCTCACCTTCTATAACCTTACCTTGTTTTTCCTTCAATCCCTATATACCTGTCCGCTTTCTATCACACAAAACATTAACTATCTGGTACAGCTCTCTGCTGTTGTGCTGCCTAACTGCTTCCTCAGCTTTGTCAGCCAAGCCATCAAGCCAAAGATTCTTATCAGCAGCTAACTGATCCTTTACACGTTTGTTAAGCTCTCTGTAATGCTTTCTATTAGGACTAGTAGGGTATTGATTAATTATATTCCTGCAGTTCTTTCTTTCTGAAATGAGCTCAAGTGCTTTATCACTCAAATAATTCTTCCTCTTCTGCTCCTTTTTTCCTAAAAGAGTACTGTTTGGTTCCAAAAAAGCCTGTTCAAAATGGTCCCATTCTTCCTCAACTTCAGTAGTAAGCATACCATGACTGTCATAATGATTAAGTAACCTCTCATGGTAAGCTTTGGCTATAACTGGGTCTTTCAGAGCTTCGGTATTAAAGGTAAATTTTTTAACCCTAACACAACACTTTTTAAGTTTAAGTTGCAAGACACTTTTAACAAGGTAATGGTCAGATCCAATTTCAGGTCCCCTATATGCCCTGGTATTCCTAACTGAACTAGCCCATTTGCTGTTAATTATTTATGTAATCAATCATATTCTTATGCAGCCCATCAGGTGAAACCCATGTGTACTTATGTATGTCACGGTGTTTGTAATAAGTGTTAGTTATTCTGAATCCATTGAGTTTACTTACCTGTAGGAGACGTTGCCCATTGCATTGGAGCTACCAATACCAAAAGGGCCTATTACTCCTCCCCAAAGGTCAGATTAGATTATATGTAATTTTTCTTTTATTATTTCTCGGTCTTTTAATAAAAAAAAAAACTTTGAAGTTTTATTGTTTTCTGAAAATAAATGAGGTCTTGAATATGGAAGTAAAATGTACTTCCTTGGCATGGAAATCAGTCCATGTGTGGGAGAGTAATTTCAGGAAGGGTGGGAGAGTAATTCCCGATCACTGATTCGAAGTAGATCAGGTGATCAAGAGTTACCATTGCATGCAAAAGCCACACTTGGTGTTGAAAAGAAGGTAGGGGTGTTCTAAATACCAGATGTATCTGGCATTTATCATTCTTTCCAACACCTTGCATACTGCATACACAGCTTTTCAATGTGATTGGAAGATAATTAGAAGTAATCTTATGATTCTTTCCAAGCTTCAGGAAAGCCAAGACAATGGCCTCTTGCCAGGAATCCAGAAACTGCTCCTCAAGGGAAATGCACTTGAAGTGTCAGAACAGCCATTCCTTGTTCGATGATGAGAGATGTTGGAGCATGGCATAATGGATACTGTCTGACCCAACAACAGATGCACAAAAAGTGTACAGAGCAAGGCACAGCTCCTCCAGTGTGAATGTCCTGTTATAAGTTATAAGGCTCCAGGCCATTAGAGTGGAAAGACAGTGGAAAGCTTTTGACCTTTACTTTAGGGTAAGAAATTCGGGGGGGAGGGGGGAGAGATGGGATAAAGCACAGATGGAAGAAAACAATTCACCCAGAGTATTGGCAATTGCCTGCCCATTGTGCTCCAGGATTGATAATGAGTGGGAGGTGTAGTTCCTGTCATTTTCTGGACTTTATCAAACACAGCCTTAGAACTGGTCATGTGAGTGATAAGAGACATGTATTTAATCCAAGATTCCTTCTGGTTCTGTTGCTAGATGAAATGGGTTTTTGCCCTTGGCTTGATTGAAAACTTCAAGGTGGGCAGATATCAGATATCCCCTCCACACACATACATAAAAAAAAAAGCTTGTTCTGAGCCTTACAAGCTGAGGTGCAGTGGGGATTCCACCAAAATTTCAAAAATTGTGGAAACCATGTCAAGGTCTGAGGAATGGTCAAGACAGCTGCATGGACAATACAGCATCAACTCCACCACTGCAACGTTGACTGTCTCCTGGCTGACAAAGTGTTAGTCAAACTCACACAAAGGAGTTCGAAGCCACTCCAGAAAGCCTCCCCCATGTTATACGAGAAAGTTGAACCCCCTCCCCCACGGGAGATGGTACAAACTCAAGGAGGGACTGCTTCCATAAAGGTTGTCCTCGACCTCCCATGTAAAGGGTGGAAGGATCAAGGAGGAACAGATAGTGAGATCAATGACAGTGAATGAATTGGTCAGGAAGTGAAAGTAGGTACTGAGACAGGTGTTCAATGGGGAGAGTGAAGGCTAAAAGAGCCATTTTTTGAAGACCCCACCCTTCTCATTTATGTCAGTACTGTCCCACAGAGGACTGTGTGTGTTGAATTTTTCTCATGATAAGGAAGGGAGATGGCAGCTGCAAGACAATGTCATCAAGATCTTCCTGGAAGATGAAAGAGAGAGCCAACAAAGAAAAGCCCATGAAGAGGTGGATGGTTTCTACTTCAGAAGTGGTAGTGAGGGGTAGAACTTGGAATGGAGAATAGTGGCTCACAAGAATAGTGACACCCAGTCCATCTTCATGAGCCACTATCCTGGTACTGGTGAACAAGCAATAAATGCCGGATTGTGGGATCAGCTACTGTCTGCAAGTATGTCTCCTGCAAGCAGACACAAAATAAAAAACAAAACTTAAAATAATGTGCCCAAAGGAGGACCTTTATTTTGTCCAGTTTCCTCTGGAACTCATGAGGCTTGGGGAAATATTTTAGAATTTAGAATGGCAATCTAATGTTATTTCTTAACTACTTTCTCTTCAAAAAACTTTCTCCATATTTAGGCTTAAGATGCCAATACTTTGAATTAGGTTATCTGAAGAAGCAGTTAATTACAATTCCACCATCACAGGTCTTAGGTGATTGGGGACATTTTCCTATTTAATTTCACAGTTGCAGAGGATGGTTTAGTAAAAAAGGATGGTCTATGCCCATGTCCTCAGAATCATCAGAAGGACATGGATCTAAGACCACACTATACAAGGTGGGGTCATTGTCCTTTTCTTTGGCCCTGGTGGGGGCACCTTTTGTTTGGAAGATCTGGCTGTCTGAGATCAGATAATCAGAGATGGTACCGGAAGGCACTGAATCAGGAATGGTACTCCACCATGATGCTCCACAAAATGCTGAATTTCTCATGTGGAAGAGTTGATGTCAAGGCAAATACCAAGTGACTGCCAAGAAAGACTCAGATGGTGGAACATTGACATTAGTTTGCACTGCCACAGATGCCATGGGAACAAAAGACTTCCCAGCAGCCACACTTGCATAGTAGAGTTTACCAGGTGAAGGTAGTAGTGCAATTATCTTACTTGCTTCTGCATACAAGATGTTCTGTACTGCTTTCATACACTGCACCTCGTTCTCATCTTTCCATTTTGAGCAGTCATGAGAATGTACTGAATAGTCCACCAGTACAGTTAACACAACTTACCATCTCAGCTGTGCAGTCTCTTTCACAGATTTTATGCAAATAGTTTGTATTGTGTAATACGTTTTTTTTTCTTTGCAAAGCATTGTAATTTGTGATAATGCAATATGATTTCACCATAGCTTACCTGTTATGTCGTGTACATTTTTGTGTTAGTTTCAAAAATAAATTAAGAGTTAACACTTTCTTTGTATTCCTACAAATGAATAAACATATAGAAAAGGTGTGCAATCATTTTCCATCTCTGAGAAGTATGCTGGATGGTTATTAGTGGTGGTAGTCAAATTGACCACTTATGGGCCCTCTAGTTATGAGTGAATCAGACTCTTCTAGTATTGACACATGAACTCTGGTAGATGAATAATTCTGATGTGTCCTCACCAGAAAAAAAAATAATTTTAGAAACTTTTTCAATTAACCAAGAAATGAGTCATATTATGTACCCAAAAAAAAAGAATCTCTAAGAAATAAAAAAATTAAAATTAAAAGAAAATGAAAAATAAATGAATTCATTTTAGTTTAAAATGACTGCAATTTTTATTTTATTATTCATAAAAAACATTAATATTACATTTTTAAAAATTTATTTCAATACGTTTTTATTATTGCAAAATCTTTAATTTGTTTATGTTCTTAGACAAATTTTCTAACTCTTATTCAGGGAAGTAATACTTTAATGAATAAACAAAGGTTCTTATCCTCTGTGCCCCTCTATATATTTTTGTGATAAGAGTTGCTTCATACTTTTTTGTAGTACAATCAGTTACAAAATAGCATCAGTTAGAGAAGAATGGGAATGTGAAGTTCACTATTTTGCTGAGTAAAGTAACATGATATTCTTACCTTTTCAATTATTTCCTTAATGGCACTCAGACGAATGATTCCTGAGGATTTCTGGCTTTTTGGTACATCGTCAAGATGGCTGTCAAGTTCTAAAAAATATTCATACAATGTTCTCTTATAACAGTTCCTTGAAAAAGTTTTATTTTATCTGTAGGTATACTGATTAGGGTTGGCTTTTTGCCAGAAGGATGGCAAATAGGGGAATTGGTGGAAATTAAAAAAAGAATGTAATTTTACTTGAAGAGCAAAAACAGAAGTTTTGTCATTTAAATATATAAATAGTTTAAATATATAAATAGTTTAAATATATAAATAGTTTAACTCAGTGGCCACTATTCAAATATAAAAACACTTTTTCACTGTCGTCACAACGTTGCACAGAAGTTGTTAAATATTCATATGCAAATGATGTTCATAAGAGTATACATCTTAAGTATAATACATCATGAAAGTCAAAATGTCGTTAGGAGCATAAGAAGATGAATTTATTTCGTGATGTCACAAAGGTTACAGAAGAAAGCATCACTTCCTGAACAGACAAAAGGATGGCACAAATTAATAGAACACAACTTACTACAAATATTCATAACAGTTCGACAATTATTACGATTTTGGATACATTTATATACATCATCAGATTGAAGTTGATATTTAGAAGGTTACTCAAAAAACTAAAAAACTATATCATTTAAATTGCATAAGAACAATATTATGCATGCAAGAATTGAAGTATCATGTGATACACAAAGACACAAGAATTGCAGTTCTAATAAAAAAACCCTTCTAAACATTGATTATCTTTGAGCAACCATCTAAACATTAATTTCAATCCTATGTTGGAAATAAATACATCCAAATTTGTGATAATTGATTAACTATTATGAATATTTGCAGTAAGTTGTGTTCTGATTATTTTACCATCCTTCTGTATATTCAGGAAGTGGTGTTTTCTTCTGCAATTTTTATAACATCATGAAATAAATTCATCTTCTTATGCTCCTAAGGGCATTTTGACTTTTGTGATTATGTTTATCTTAAGGACATCATTTTCATATAAATATTTAACAACTTCTGTGCTAGTATCAGTGATATATGTATTTATGTGTGTGTGTGTGTGTATATATATGTCATTTAAAACTAGGATGTAGTGGACAGACAATGTCAAACAGGACCTTGTTTGCCCACTACATCCTAGTTTGTGGTGAGCAAACACCCACTACAAACTAATTAATCTAAATAAATTAACATATATATTGTTACATGTTAATTTATTTAGAACTAAACAAATAAATTAGATAATTTATTTAGTTTTTATAAATTAAACATAACATGTTATTGGAATGACAAGTTATACATAATCAAAATAATCTAATAAATTCATGTTTCAATTACAAGTTGTATCAGTTCTTAAAACAAATGGAAATGAGGAATTAAGTTTTTATTGAATCATTAAATGGAAATAAACCATTCTGAATAAATTTCACAAAAAAAATTAACCATTTAATTAAAGATTAACTTTCTAAAAGCTTATGCATGAAAATTTAATTTGAAACTCTATGTTGCTGTATCAATAAAATTACAGTAGAGGTACACAGTGTGATAATTAAAGTAAAGTAATTTAATTCTCTATGACACTGTTAAATGTTTTTAAGCACTTCAACACATGGACTATGCTATCAAGTATCAATAATTATTATAGAGAGATTTACATACCATGCCGTAAAGATGGGAAGTAACAGGAGCTCCTTGGAATGCTTTTGGTGAGAAATTTAAAATTCGACGTTCTTGCTGGCAAATGACATCTCAGTGGAGATTTTGATAATCATGACTGCTGCCAATGGTCTACTAGCATTGGCAAATGACATAATTATTTATACTTTTTGATAGCATAGGCTGCTTAAAAAAGTTTTAGATCCACGACGCGCGTTTCACGCCATTCCTATCGGTGCTTCATCAGGTGGGAAGTGATGGACTTAATGTAGGAGAGGCAGTTGATTGGTGAGCGCGGGGGAGGGGTGGGGTGCCATAAATTGACATGTCAGTGGTTCAGCTCTGAGGATCGGAGTGGTTGGCAGAAGTGCGGGTGGCAGTAATGTGATCTGCATGTAATGGAGGTTCAGAGAGTGTGGGGTTATGGAAAATCGCCAAGCTATGCCTATGTCGAGGGAAGCATCACTGTTTCTGGGTAGTAATTCATTTTTATAATGAGTGGGGTACTTTTAGTGAATTAATGAATTTAGTAAACTGAAAATTGGGGTTAAGATAATAATGTTATTGAGGGTCTAAATAATGGTTTTCTTATTGGTATTACTAAAGGGAGTTTTTATGTGTGTGTGTGGGGGGAACATTGATCGCTGATTTTAGGAGGTATTATGGAGGTCCTAAAATCGGCGATCAATCCCCCCCCCCCCCACACACACACAAAAAAAAAACTCTCTATAGTCATGAATATAATATATTCATAGTCATAGAATTCAAAGAATCATAGAATTCAATGAGTGTGGCTCTTACTATTTAAGTAATATCCTTTGTATTTTTTTGGGGGGAAAGACTTAAAGGAAATTGGCTTGAAAGAAGAAATTAAATACCACCTTTAGAAAATATCATATCATTGTTACAATAATTAAATATTGACTTTAGATAATATCACACTGCTGTTACAGTAATCTATGATAGAAAATTAAATTAGATTATCTGATTTAATCTCAAATCATTAAACTATTATCACTTTAAATAGGTTGCCCTGTTTTAAAATGATTTTGCTCTCAAAAATTTCAGTTAATTTGAATTTTTAAATTGTTAAGCATGAATCAGTATGTAAAAAAAACTCTTGCATTGTATTAAGTTACAAACAGAGGGAGCTGTATACTGCATTTAGTGTTCCTAACTCTTATATTTAGGAGTTCTTGATCAACTTTTCATTTCCTGGAAAACAGGCTATGTCCTGCTCAACTTAAAATATTTATTCATTTCTGAAAAGATGGCTTTTTTTCATGTGAAAATATAAAAAATTATTTGAACTGTTTCTCATTTTAAATGCAACAATTATTTTCAAGAATTGCTAATATATTAAGTTAGGGCAATTCAATGCAGTCCACACTGGTTTATTCCAGCAGGCTTGCACAGTTAATACTCTTTCCCTGGTGAAGAGAAAATTCATGCAAAGTCTGGTGCCTCTAGCCCTATAGAAGGTTGAGTACATAAGTTGACAGATAGTCTCTTCATGTATCAGATATAAACTGAATGTACAAATTATTACATACATCTACCTAATAGCCTATTGCTCTACCTTTAGCACTCGCAACAGTAGCCAGATGTTGTGGATAGGACTCAATGCTGTGTTGAAAACGTGGAGGTGGTATTGCCACCCTGAAGCAAGGATTGTCTGTCATAGAGCATCCTCCAGTTGCCAGTGGGAATTGGTGGGCTCGAACTGATCTTTCCCATTTGTCCCACAAATTTTCAATGGGGTTGAAGTTCAGCAATCGAGGGGGCCATTCAAGCATAGTAAACTCGCTTCAATGCTCCTGGAGCCAGTTGGTCATCACTCAGGAAGTATGCAGTGTGGTGTTGTCCTGTTGAAAGATGGCGTCATGGTGAGGAAAGAGACGAGATTACAAATGGGTCTAGGTGGTCGGCGAGGATGTTCACATGTCTTGTTCTGGTGATGGAGGTCTCGATGGGTATGAGGGACCCCAAGGAAGCCCATGTAAATGCACCCCAAACTGTTACACTACCTCTACCTGCCTGTATGACCCCAACTTGGTAAGCTGGGTCCATAACTTCATGTGGTTTACACCACACACACACAACCTCCCATTGACATGATAGAGTTGAAACCATGATTAATCAGACTAAATGACGTTTCCAGTCCTTCGCACTCCAGTTGCGATAAGCCTTTTTAAACTTTAGCCTAATCTTTTGGTGTTTTGCAGTCAACAAGGGGACATGATGTAGACATCAACTGCCATAGCCTATTTTTTACATGGTTATGACAGATAGTCTTTGTGCATAAGTTTGTGAACACAATATGATTCAATTCTGATGTTATCTGCTCCACGGGAGCTGTGCAATTCCTTGTAACAATGCAGGACAGTCTGCACTTACCTCTAGAGTCATTTGCACCTTTACATCCATATTTCTCCCACTGGTTGGAGGTTTTGCCATATTTCATGTAGTCTTGGTATATACGTGTGAAAATCTGATGTGGAAATTCCAATAGTTCAGCAGTTGCAGTGACTGAACAACCAGCCTTCCTCACACCTACTATCTGGCCACTGTCAAACTCTCTTACATCACTGCCTTTACCCATTATTACTTCTCCATGAATGGTTTCCAATATGTAGAGAATTGCTCTATTAAAAGCTATTGCCAATTTCAGTGTCCTACATTAGTGGACACAGTACTTCTGTTTTGCATACTGTTATCAGGGTGTATATAATAATTTGTCCATTCAATGTATGAGCACTTGTTTGTAAACAGCAAACTTAATTTCGAATATTTCTTACAGATATTTAAGTAGAAAGTTTTATGACAGTAGAAAGTGAGATTCTGTCTTGGCTAGATGGGCTGAGCATTTCAGTGATGTTCTAAACATTGAATATCTTTTACAATAAAGGCATTGTTCCTAAGGATTTTTCCAGAGCTATTATTATCCCTATTTGAAAAAAAAAGTGATGCAGTTTATGTGATAACTTTAGGGGTATCAGCCTACTTTTTGTTCGATAAAGTTCTTTGCATGATTGTGCTTAACAGAATTAAGAATCTTGTTGACGAACAATTGTGTGATGAGCAGTATGGATTCAGAAGTGGTTGGGACTTTTGACTTTGTTGATCGTCATAATTTATGGTTGATTGTGAGATCATATGTTATACCTGACAAATTAGTTTACATAACAGAAGCTCTCTATAATAACAGTCTTGTGTGAGAGTTAGTAAAGCTTGTAGCATTGCTTCTGGTGTTCGAGAAGGGTGTATTTTGTCTCCTTTCCTCTTTAGTTTGGTTATTGATCATGTTATGCAAAATTCACTGAAAGGGAAAGATTTTGGGCTTAAATGGTCTAGAGATCTGAAAATTTCTGGTTTAGATTATGCTGATGATTTAGAGCCTGTAAATGGTAGCTAGGCGTAAACTGGAAGGAGAGCTGTGTACCAATCCCTAGTGATGATGCACAGAACTGGCCAGGTCTAGCACCTAATGTCCGACCCCGCCTTCTCGTGGTGCAGGCCATTAGTACCTTTCAAAAGAGATATTCTCTTTTGGAAGGGAACAGAAGGGGAGGGCTGCCAGTTCAGTATGGCCTGCTAATCTGGTCATCTATGTCCACTTTTTTCTTTTTTTTCATTCAAGCTGTTGATGAGACTGGTAGTAGAGTAGGTTTGGTTATAAACAGAGAGAAAACTAAAGTGATGAAAATTGGTCAGGCAGGTTGTGATTCAGTTAATCTGAATGGTTGCAGTCGTGAGCAGATGTCACAGTTTAATTACCTTGGGAGCTATGTAACTGATACTGGTGATGTGCAGCATGAGATTAACAGACGAATAGGTATTGCTGCCGGGGACTTTTAAGAATCTATGGAGATTGTGGAGAAATAGGTGTATACACCTAAGGACTAAAATTAGACTGTATAATAGTTTGGTTCTTTCTAGGGTTAGTTATGGTAGTGAAACTTGGACGCTGTGTAAACAAGATAACAGGAAACTGGATGCTTTTGATTCTAGATGCTTACGCAGTATCTTGGGTATTAGGTGGTTTAACTTTGTAACTAATGATGAGGTTAGGCAAAGGAGTCTGCAACCTCCTTTAAGCAGCATATTGTGCAGAGAGAGACTCCGTTGGTTTGGCCATGTTGCCCGTATGGATAATTATAGATTGGCGAATAGGGTTATGAACAGTGTGCCTAGAGGCCTCAGAAGGAGGGGGAGACCTAGGATGCGGTGGGCAGACAATGTCAAACAGGACCTTGTTAGAATTGGTGTGCAGTGGCCGGATGCAGCAGATGTAGCTCAGGACAGATATGCTTGGAGAATTAAACTGCGTGGTCTGGTTGGACCTCCGTAGCCCATGGCTGCTTGAGGATGAGGATGATGATGAATATAAAAATGCTAATAATAATAATTCTACTGAGAAAAACATATCTACTAGCAATAATATTACCATTATCTTTTCATTAATGACAACTAACTCCTTGCCTCATTTTGATCTCAGAGCCATGCCACAGGAGATACTCAAAGGAATATTGCTCGCCACCATTAATTGTGCGAAATAAGTTGGACTAAATACAGATCAATGACATGAGGAAACAGAAGTGCTACTTATTTGAATTATTGAGAGTGCTTGAAAAATTAATGAAATAAGAAAAGTACAATAAATATATCTATGAAGTACAAAATACATATTTGGTGATTACTTTAATGACCTGAAAGCAATTATCATTTTAAAAAATCCATATTCATGAGCTGATAAAAAAGATCAAAATGATATAAAAAGCCAGTTTCTATGATTGACTATTGTTAAACTCCTTATTATAAGGAGTTTGTTTTGATTAAATTTCAATTAAAATTCATTGCTATCATAAAACAATTTCTTAATAATTGATAAAACACTGCTTACGAGGAGAGGCATATTTATCAGGGTAGTCCTTTAGAAGCTTGTCTCTTGCCACATCAGCCAAAGAACCAAATAATACAACAGGTCGAATAAATCCAGCTGTAATGAACAGTGTCTCAATGAGAATTTAAAACCCTTATATTGGCAACATAAACACAAAACTTCATCACCAAAAACTATGAGTACTTGGAGAGATATTTGAGTTAAGTTGCTAAAGGATTAAGAAAGCATATGATGAATATGGTGGCTGATATTAAGGTCTTGCTACTCTACAGTTGCAATTATTAAAAATTTATTGATAATAGCTTTAGAAGGTGTTTCCATATCATTATAATATAAATATAGTTCTCATGTACAGATAATAACAATAGTGCTAGAAACAGTGGTGTACCTATGGTATTTTTGAAATTTTGTTAATATAAATTCAATAACTAATTTTTTTAATAAAATTTACCTGAGGGGTTATTATATACTAACACATCACCCTCTGTATATTGTGTTAATTACAAAATTATAATATGCACCAATACAGGCATACTTTCTTTATGCTGTGCTGTGTAGCACTGTTTGTCTCAAAAAATATTTAAATATATACACTGAGATGCCAGTTTATTAGGTACACCTACCTAGTAACATGTTGTGCCTCCTTTGACCTACAGAACAGTCTGAATTTTTTGGAACACAGAACTTACAAGATGTGGGATGTGTTGTGCAGGAATGCTGTACCATGCAGAAATGATTGTGTTGTGCAGTTGTTGTAAATTACACAACAGCAGTCTTGCTGCAAACAGCCCTTACCACTCATCCCAAAAATGTTCAATAGTGTTTAGATCTGGGGACTGTGCAGGCCAATGAAGCAAGAAAAACTCATTGTTATGTTCCTGGAACCATTCAGTGACAATGTAATGGTTCACCCATTCACTTTTACTTAACTATTTACTTTATTTATGTTACAATTATTATGTTGGGGCCTTATATTTTCAGTTGAATCATCATTTCTTTTCGCCTGTAACACAAGGAGTTATGCATGTGCAACTCCTATTTTTGACTGACAGCTGCTGAGCCTGTGGAAGGAATGCCCCCTCTTGTGTCATAGCTAGTGTGAGAGCCGATCATTGTATTATATAAATGTTGTGATGGTCCATCCATTCATTTTTACTTTTCCTTAACCAGTTTTTACTTTATTTACATTATATTTATAATTTTGGGGATTATTTTTCAGTTGGGCTTCTCACTTCTCACTCTTCTGATCCGTTAAAGGAATTGTGCATGCACAGCTCCGACTTTTGATTGACAGCTGCTAATGTGCATGTAAGGACACGTCCCCTCTTGCATCATAGCGAGCACGTGATCTTGAGTTTATGCAAATGTTTTTCCCAGCGTGCAACACACAAGTATCAGTTGCACACTACATGTATACTAAGTGACATTAGGTCACAGATTAGTAGAGAGCATCAGTGTAAGAGGAAGGAAGTCAGTCTTTTTGGAGTTGTTAGTAAAGATGGCGCTAGATGTGAGCTTTTAGTTGCTCAGACTTTTGTATTCATCAGTTTATATGGAGAGTCTTAAATTTTTTGGAAATATACTGTTTGTTATAGGAAATATTTCAGCTTTGCTATCTTTTCTCTTGAGCAATGATAGTTGATTTTTTTTTAATTAAGATTTAACTTTAATAATTTGATAATCTTTCGATTTCTTACTCAATAAGTAATGCCCATATACTTAGCAAATCCTCATTTAACTTCATTTGGCAAGTTAATATTGCTTGGCACCCAATGCTATCTGGAAAGTTTAGTTAAATTTGGATCAGTCAAAGGTCCAAAGAGAAGAATCTTTTGGAACATTATATTGTGTGCAAAAAAGTGATGCTCAGGGTAAAACAACCCAAGACTTCATTCATTTTCAGCAAATGATACTTGTTTTTTCAATAAAGATAAGATGTTTTTACTGGGAAAAATGAAACATAACCTAATGTGATGTTATATAAAATATTCACAACAACTTGCAAGCCAGCTATCTGATGTAGCATAACCTTGAAAGATTGATAATAATCTATCAATAGATCAATGACCAAAGGATCTATAACTTAGGAAATAAAATCTACATTAATGAAAATGAAAGTTGAAATATAAAAGTATAAATACTAACAGGATGTATGGTAACATTATCCAATCTGTGATTCAACAACACTTGCTGCAAACAATCCACTATGTAGTCAGTTGACTCCCCACATGTTCCAGCAATTAATTAGGTCATGTCCATGCTCTGCTGTGAGGTAGTTTACATTGCAGACAGTCTTCACAATAATGAGCTCTGGCCTCCCTCTGGCTAAGAAGATTTTTATTCCTTATCGGTAGTGTGCCAGGCTCGTAATCTGTAGTTCCCAGGTTCGAATCCCAGCTGGGTCAGTGTTGAGATTTATCTCTGCAAAATGCCCTGCCCTGCCCACCATTAGTAGGGGAAATTATGGAAGTTAAAATATGCACAACGTTCAAGGGTAAAAGAAGGACAAGTGATTAAAATATGTTTAACGGTTAAAATGGTGTCACAAAACTCGCACTTAGGTTCGACATCTGTCCAAAGAATAAATGAGAATGTCCAATGAGTGAGAAATGAATGACCTAAGCGGAGTCAAGTAAGTACAACTTCCTCCTTGTGATTCCTGTGAAAACAAGACTATCATGGTTTGACAATGGTCTTGATCTCAAAAAGCTTGTTACCAACTTGTTCAGACCAAGATCTCTCCACTGTGCCCAGAGCTCGATGGAAAAACACTGCCGGAAGTCCAAGTATTGAACTGGCAGCAGTATTTGCCAAGTCACTGCTCCTGATCCCAACAACCAGGTACCCAACAAAAAGAACGGTGGTGGTGGCTGCCAAACAACGGAGCAGCTGGCAGATCTTAGAGAGAACAGTGTGTAGCCAATGCCTCACCAAGATCAAAGCCTGTAGCGAGCTAAGTGAGTTGGTAGAGGACACACTGACGATGATGCTTAGCTGCTATATGGTCCAAGGCAAAGCTGATAGCATGCAACTCCGCAGTGAAGATGGAACACTGCTAGGGGATATGGTCTGCAATGATTGCATCACAGCATACATTGGATGATCCCACAGATGACCAAACTATGTGGTCCCCTGAAGTGCATCATTAACTATAACATTAGTAAAATTTCAATATTTTTTACACGTTATCAAGGAAATGACCATACTCCAAATTTTGTACATTTCTATGGAGCATAATGTACGTGTGAAGGTTTTAATTTTTTTATAATTGGTGCCACATCACTTTTTTTCACATTTTAAAATTTTCAGTTTTTTCAATTTTTTTCACAATCATTACATTTTTAAAATTTGATTTTTTTAACAAATTTATTATCCAGATATACATCAGTAGAACAACTTTGGCCCTCTCATCTACCATAGAAGCAAAAGAAAAAAAAAAGAAAAACGTTTAGTAACAACTGCAATTGTATATTTTTCCCCTCAGGTTAAATGATTATAACTCCTTACAAAAAATTTTTTGACTCAAAATATTTTGGACAATTAGACATCTTATGTGTACTAACAATTATACCAAATATCATTGAAATCTATGATGGTGGTGAACTTTTTCAAAATTTGGTTGATTTGACATTGAAAGACCCACAAACATCAAAGAAAATACACAATTTGTGGGACAATACACAATACAGACTTTTTAGGGAACATCTTTCATACTAATGATTTCATTTGAGTGTTTGGATCACTTGAAGCAGTTTTACAACTGACTTAATATTATAATTACCACATGATATCAATATAAGTAACTCAATATTCCATTTTCAATTCTACATATTTTCCAAAATATTAAGGAAAACTTATATGCTACTTAAACTTTTGTGACTGAAAAAATACTTTCAAACTCTATCTGCATAAACTGTTTAATTTCAAAGATTAGTTCTGAAATATAGCCTATCAAATTAAATAGTGTGATTAAACTTACGATGCTTAAGGGTGACTCTTTCATATGCAGGAAATTTAGAGATACCATCTGCTGTAAAAAGAAAACTGTATTAGTTGGATTTTATATACATATATATCTTTAAAGGATATAAAAGAAACAATAGATATATTTACATCATTTTAAAACATTAATTTGTGAAATGAATAATTTCTAACAGCTTGCATGCAACAATTCATAATATTTTATTATTCACGTACCAAAGACAACATCTTCCCAGTGATCTTTACTAAGTGATTTAGAACGTCTAGCGCTTCGTCTTTTAAAAAAGCTACCTCGACTCTCAGAAGCTGCATCTTTTTTGGCTTGATTTTGTTGTTCTTGTGCCCATTGTTCAGCTCTAAAGAGATGAAACAGAGAAATCTTGAAACTATGACTTTATCACACTCAGTAAAAATTTGAAAATGGTTATATAAATGTTGACTAAGCCAATTAATTTCTTAGAAATAATTCTGAAATCTCAGTAAGCCCAATTATTAATATACTTTCGGCAGCAACTTTATTAGTAATAGTTCCATGTTATGTCAATAGTAACTCATATACAAAATTCAGCAACTTTTTAAAAAGGCATTTTCTAAAAAATTGTGACTGATGATAATTAAAGATCTATGTCAAATCTATTTCAATCTCAATTTTCAACAATATTTGTTTGTTATTATATGTTATATAATTATAGTTATGGAATAAGCACTAGTTTCTTTCAGAAAGCACTGCCAGTTCAGATAACTGAAAAGTTAATAACAACAGGTTGAAACGAAAGCAATACCCATTATACCAAATTTTACTAACCCATGTAAGAGTATTTTTAGCAGTTTGTTGAGTAATTATGTTAATTTTCACCAATTCTGAATGATTTTTTGCATATGAGCTTACTTACTAATGTTTCAACTTCATAACTCCTTAAATACTGAATATATATTGTGTGAAACTGCAATTTAAATAGATTTGACCGAGATCTCTAAATTATCTTTAGTCACATTTTCTCATAAAAAGCTTATTTAAGAAGTTACTGAGTTCTGTATCTCAGTTATTATTGCTGTAACATGAAACTACCTAAGTAGCTACTAAGTATATAATATACTCTTTCCAAAATATTTAATAAAATGAACAATGAAATGAACCACTGAACACCCATAATAAAAAAAGCTAAAAACTACACTGCTTGACATAGAAAATGCCTCATCATGAAGGAATGCACGAAATGACAAGAAATTTACCACACATGTGGACAAGCAGGTGGGAAAGAGTGACATAATTTCTGAGGAATTACATGAATGTGATAGGCAAGGAGGAGTATAATGTTGCCTGAGTCAGTAGATCATATGACCACCATGCTGGGATATGCATTTGGCAACATAGCATAGCATCAAGTGGAAAAGTCCCTAGATGGTGTGCCGAGGTATCGCCAACCATGTGTCATTGAATGAGGAGGTAATATTGAGGAGGTAATGTTGAGGAGGTAATGCACAGGAGGAAAGTTGTCAGCCAATGATGTCCACATGTTCTCTATTCAGAAGAAGTCTGTGAATCGCGGTGGCCAAAGCAGCAGCTGGACGCCTTGTAAGTACTGTCTGCTGGTGTTGGCAGTGCGCGGACAGGTGTTATCATATTGAAACTGGGCATCAGGAATACCATGGAAATATAGCAATGAAACGGACTGCAGCACCTCATCGACATATCATTGTGCTGTCATTATACCCATTATGTGTATGAGCAGTGAACGGCTGTTCAAACTGATAGTGCCACAAACCATGACACCAGGTTTAAGAGTCATATGATGCTCTTAATGACAGCAAAATCAGCCCAGTGATCATGTCATCTCCAGACTCTCAATCAGTGTTGAGACAGAAGCGAGACTCATCACTCAATATGATATGGTTCCATTCATTCCACCACACATGCATGCACCAGTCCCAATACAGCAACACGTTACCTTTCTCCAACCACTGTTGTCAAATTTGTCTGACAGTTGTTGCATCTTGATGCATTTCCACCATAATGTGATGCAGGGACCAACCAGCCATACATAACCCTATGATGAAGCCTCTGGTAAGTGTTCACATGATGGTAGGATTTCTAATGGCATCACCCAGACATTCTCACTCCTTACACATGCTTTCGCCACTGAGGTCACTCTGATGCAGTAATCCACACACCCAGGTGAGGACGACCAAACTTAGCTATGCAGAGCTGTTTTGCCCTGTTACCTTCCTCGCCTATCATGTAATTGGTTCACAACTGCACTCATTTACATAACCCAACTGTTGACACATGCTCACCTATTTGCATGGCACTCCGACAAATACTTCCTGATGTGGCATTTTCTATGTCAAGCAGTGTATATTATTTATATATTAAATAATAGAAATATCTCATTAATAATATTTCTGACAAATCATGGTTGGTTGGTTGGGGTTTTATAGCACATTAGCAATAGTGGCTATAATTGATAATTAGCACATTAGCAATAGTGGCTATAATTAATTAAATATATTGGGGTTTTATAGCACATTAGCAATAGTGGCTATAATCTGCCAATCTGTAAAAAGAGGGTAAAAGACTAAAATTAAAATTAAGTAAAAATAAAGTTAAAGATGACAAATAACGTGAAACAGGAAAAAACAACAGAGCTAAAAGAGAAAAAATGTAGAAAACATAAAATAATAAAGATATATACGTAGTAAGGTCCAAAAGTTTCTAGTCCAAACATGTTAGAACAAGAATTGACAGGTCTAACTCCGTCAACCCCCTACCCTATGTTTCGTTGCACTGCAGTTAAAATTTTGCAGCTCTAGCATCAGTAGCATTCCAGCTAGCATTGCAGATAGAAGTGCTGTTGTCCAATATTTTAAAATGTTTAAACTTGAGTATCGTGCAATCATTAAATTTTTGACGAAAAAAGGCGAAAGCCCGGCAGAAATTAAACAAAATTTAGAGCTGTGTACGGTGAATCTTCCCCATCATAGTCGACAGTTAAAGAACGAACTAAGAAGAGGTGCTAAAAGATATACGACTAAAAACTAAAGAATTATCAGCAAGGTGTGGACTTTCAAAAACCACAGTGCTTCGAATTTTACATGACCATCTTGGTCACGGATCCCCATGACCAAAAAAAGCAAAAGTGACACAATCCCCAAAAAAAGATCATGGCCACCATCTTTTGGGATTCTCGGGGATTCTGCTAGTCAACTTTAAGGAATGAAATACTACAGTTACTGGTGAATATTATGTGTCATTAATGTACAAATTGAAGGATACCATCAAAGAGAAACACCAAGGACGACAATGCGCCAGTGCGCACTTCAGTTGCTGCGAAGACTGCTATTCAGCAATGTGGTTTCCAGGAATTAAATCACCCACCATACAGCACCGGACTAGCCCCTAGCGACTATTTTTTGTTTTCAAAATTGAAGTCGGATCTGCATGAGAAAAAATTTACAAGTGATGAAGAAGTCATTTCTGCAGTTTTAGATCATTTTAAGGACAAAAATTCAGATTATTTTTTCAGTGGTATAGAAAAGTTAATTAGCCGTTCTAAAAAATGTATTGAAATAAAGGGTGATTAAAAAACAAATTCCCCCTCAAGCAGCTGCTTGCCACAGAGGTTGACAGGAGCCTGTCAGTTTATATACCATAGTAGAAGGTCTGTGAGGATGGCAGGACCTCAGCAGAAAAACGACACATACATCCATGCCTTACCCGGGGCTCGAACCCAGGTCCCATAGAACAGTAGCCAAGCGTGCTAACCACTCGACCATGGGATGGCAAGTGTGATTATATTGAAAAATAAAAATTATTGTTTGATTCTATTACCTCTTTAATACCCTTGGGCCATAAACGTTTGGACCTTACTATGTATATACAAAAATCTGATATAGCCAACCAAACAAAAAAAAATCCAGTGTAAAAGATCCAGTTCATATAAAACGAATAAATACAACAAAGCCATAAAATCGGATTTGGTTAAAATGCCCTGTAAAGTGTAAATAGTCAAAAACAGTTGGTAAAATAGAGTTATTGGATAAAAGACGTCCGAGTGTAAGAGGCTACAACATAAAATCATGAAGGCTAAAATACTACATTCGAGGTTAAAAGCAAGGCATGCAGTTAAAATATGTTTTAAAGTTAAAATGGTGTCACAAAACTCACACTTAGGTTTGTCATCTGCCCAAAGAAGAAAAGAATATGTAACTGCTAAAGTTTAACATTGGGCTTGATCCCCAAAAGTTTGTTGCCAACCTGTGAAGACTAAGATCTCTGCCACTGTGCCTAGAGTTCGATGGAAAAACACTGTTGGAAGTCCAGGTATGGAACTGGCAGTGGAGAGTTGGACAGGGGCATGGCCGACTTGGCAGCAGCATCTGCCAAGATTGCAAGACCAGCATTGTCCCTGATCCCAATGTGACTAGGCACCACAGAAGAGAATGGTGGTTGCAACTGCCAGACAATGGCGCTGCTGGCAGATCTCGGGAAGAACAGGATGAGGCTGATGCCTCACCGAGATGAAAGACTGTAGTGAGCTAAGCAATTTGGTATAAAGCACAGACTGATGATGCTTAGCCACCATGTAGTCCTAGGTTAGGCTGATAGCATGCAACTCTGCAGTGAAGATCTGGTCTGCAATGATTACATCACAGCAGACCATGGCAGATCACACTGATGTGACAGACTTTGAGCCATCTGCGAAGATGGGCAAGAAAGAAGTCTGGGTATTTAGCATGATGGCTACCAAAGAGTTGCTGTTACACACAGTGTAATGGTGTAAAGGCCTTCCCCATCCTGCAAAGGGAAAAAATCACGGGAAGGGGAAAGAGCGAGCCACAGTAAAAGTGGCTCAGCTGTCAACTGTGAGATGTTATCGAGACTGGTGTTAATGTCTCTAAGGTAACCTTGGACACGCAAACTGAAAGGATGAATGGCATTCAGCTGATTCTGGTATAACATTTCCCACTGGGGATTGAAAATGCAGTCCCAAGTGGAATGGTCAGGCAGGGATCGCAATTTTGCTGTGTGCTGCAGGGACAACTGCTGATGTCGAAGAGGTAAAGATGGTTTATTGGTCTCAATGTAAAGACTCTGGATGGTGAGGTGTGGAAGGTTCCTTGTACAGACATGAAGGGTTTGATGATGCAGAGGGCCCAGCACCTTCACCACCGAATTCTGGACAGAGTTCAACTCCTGGGATCCATAGTCCAGTTTCAAATGGACAAGTGCATGGTAGAAGCAGAGCAAAGAACATTGGTCTGCTCCCCAGGAGAGAGAGCAGAGGACTTGATGATGTTCAGTACCCATATGGATTTGGACCTGAGATAACATATGTGGTAAAATGATCAATTTCTGGTTGAAAATGAGATAAGAAATTGGGTCTTTGCCACAAATGGAATGATATTACTTCCCAGCTGCAGCTCGGAGTCCAGATGAAGATTAGGCTTGTGGCAAAAGTGTACACAGGCATTCTTCTGTGGGAAGAACTGAAACCTGTTGGCCAACTGACAGATCATATCAATAATATATAGGTCTAAGATCAATACTGCTCTAAAAATATGAAGTTACTTTTAATTACCTTGCACATAATTTTTTATTCAATCCTTTTAGTATTTTTACTAGGTTTGTAGTAAATACAACAATAAAAAAACTTGCAAAATTAAGCAAAAAAAATTCTACAGTCAGTTTTGACTATTTTGCAAAAACAATTAATTAATAAAAATCTTACCTGCTTCTATTAGGAATTATTCCTTTTTGTATTTCTTGATTGCTTCGACCCAGCCTATAGACTAGCCATGAACCCACCACTCCATTGTGAAGAGTATCAACAACATGGAACACTTCTCCCACATGAAAAACAAGCTCCCCTTTACCTGAGCCTTCATATGAGAAATGAGTCCTAAAAATATATTGAATGGATAATTATTGCTCGTGAATATTACAGCATAGTTTACAACTGTTTGTGATATCCTGTTTGGTTGCTTTTTCTGTTACATTAAAAATTTTAAACCAATTCATCATATCTAGTTTTGCATTCTGCTACTTAGTTTTGCAATTTTATTATAATCTCATTATGCTGCTTCTTATTTCACAGTTGTCCTGTCCTATGCAACCAAAAGAACTATTCTATCAACAGCAACAAGATGACACAAAACCCAGCAGCAGAAAAAAACTTGATATGATGACTAAATGCTTTAAAACTTTAATTACATATACACAAGACAGTAGTCAAATGGTATCTAAAAAGTTATTAAATATTTTTTACAAATCTAAAATTTTCACACTGAAGGGCATTTCAAACAGAACAATTATATAACAGATCTCTATTGCTCTTTTTGTTATATAATGGAACTTTCTTACTTTGCAAAGTAAAGGAATCTAATACATAAGATTGCAAAGTTAAACATAATTAATTTCTTTAAAATATTTAATACAAGAAGCACAGAATATAAAGTTAATCATATGGTTTATCTTGGGATTTATTGAGAAAAAAATGTCCAATGGGGGTTATAATACTTACCCCCAGGACTTGAATAAAATATTTTCTAAGACAATCCCTAAAAATCAAAGTTCAAGCATATCAAAATCCTTACATTTAGACTCAAATATGTCACACACACACACTCTCCTCCTTATACAGACCACCAATATAACTTTCTGAATATGACACTGCATAAACCAATAATCAAAATACACCAAGCAATCTGGATATATTTGAATATTTTCACATAGTTACAGAAAAATGTTATCATACACATCAATATCAGGAAAATTATTGCGTAGTATTATTTTTCCTGTGTAAATTTTGAAATCTTGTGTCATTCCATAGATATACTATTCAGCAAACAGCCCATATCTTCATGGATAATTTTGAGCATGTCCTTCTTGAGTAATTATAACTTCCCGAAAGAGATAATACTGTAATCAATTATGCATCATGAGCCATAATATTATGACCACCGTTTTTTTCCACGATAGCTGCTTGCACCTGGCATAGCATTGACTCCACTAGCCATGAAAGGTGTACTCAGGTATTCTGTACCAGCCAGACAGAATGATGTCCTGGAGTTTGAAGACCAAGTGAGGCACTGACATGGACTGGCAAATATTGTATTCCACTGCATCCTACAAATGTTCAATGGGTTTCATGTTGGAGGAATATGGTGACCAGGGGAGCACAAGAAATGCTTGGACATGATCCTTGAACCATTCCTGAAAAATGCAGGCCTTGTGACACAGGGTGTTGTCTTGCTGAAAGAATCTAGTGCCATCTGGATACACAGTCATCATGTAGGGCACCATTTGGTCCAAAACAATGCCTAGGTTATATCTAGTAGTGAGGGATATTCAAGGGGGATGAGGAGACCCAGTGATATCCATGAGAACAATCCCCCTGCCGTGATACACTGCCGGTGTGTTTCCATCCAACCATGCTGTCTCACTGCAGCTATTCATCTGTACAGTGTCCAATACAGGCCAGCACATTGTTTTTGTGTAGCTGGAACCTGAACTCATTAGACCAGGTGACTCTTTTCCAGTTGTACAACCTTTGTACTCTCATGCCCACTGCAGGCAGAGCTGTCAATGACAGTTGGTTGACATGGGCACATGAATGGGATGCTGACTCTGTAGGCTAGTGTTTCTATATCATGTTGCTAATTTTTCCCAGGCCAGTGCTAAAAATTTCACATATCTAATGAAACATTCCAGGTTATTTTTTTATATATTAAAAAAATATTTTTATGTAATTAATTGATTTTATTACTTTTTTTTGTTACACACTCATTTGAATTTTATTGAAGCTACAAAACTGGAAAAATATTAATGTAAAACAAATAAATGTATTGATTAAAAGAATAACTGTAGCTATATTTATTCACGGTGTGATTAGATGTCAGATGACAGTTGAAGATAACTAATGTTTTCTGCGAATTTTGTATCATAACGTTTCATAGAAAAAAAAACCAGTGTGCAATATTGAAGTAAATCTTCTGACATATTATTGCAATTTTCTAAATTCTTTGTTTTATTTTAAAATTATAATCACAGAAAGCAAACTATTACAATTATAAACTTATATTTTTACAATGTATATACTATACATTTATTAAAAATTCCATATCACTGCATAATGTTAAAACACAGTGGAACACAACAGTCTGGCCGAACAGATATGATAACTCCTAAAAACCATCTATCAAATAGCCAGTTTGTGTTATCTCAAACTGTGAGTAACGTGTGTGTAAGTGAGTACGTGTCTTAAGGTCTACAAATATATGTATGATACAATATTGTCATAGATGAACAAGAAGGAATTTATCCACAAGTTATCAAAGTTACATGTACTACAATTTAGCATCAATAATAGGTAAGCATTTAACATACAAATTATAAGCATATTATTTTATGTCAACTTTAATATTGTTGTCTGAATAAGGTACAAAAAATGTCATAACAAACAAGTGTAGAAGGTAATATTGCCATACAAGATGGAATTGTGCTTTGAAGATAAATTCAATGGGCAAAATCAAGTTGAAAGTTCACAAACTTGTTACAAAATTATGCACAATTTGAAGAAGTTGGTCACCTATACCTAACTGAGGTTGAAGAAGACAACTGAAAGTTCTTTTTACCTGATCTATTATTATCTTACCAAAGTCCTTTTTACCTGACCTATTACCTTATCTTACCAAAGTTCTTTTTACCTGACCTATTACCTTATCTTACCAAAGTTCTTTCACGTACTTTCACATACCAGGTAGGTAGTGCCAGTGGGAATCACAATGTGGACAACACCACTAAAGATGGGGGAGGGACATTCAGAAAACCCATCCCAGCCAAGGAGGGAGTTCACACAAAGGGATACAGTGGGACAGGGATGGGGGGAGACAGATTAAATGGTTCATTATAAGAGTAGTACAATAAATAACTTCCATGGAAAGCAGGGAGGGAGGTTTATATTAATACAATGATGGCAATGATGATAGATTACTACCTGTCACGCTTTATTAAGTTGGTACTCGTTTGTAGGGCAACAGAAGATTTTGGCATGTTCAAACTTAGGCAAGTTTTGACGGATTTTGTTTAACCACTCTGAAGATATAATCTTGGAAACTGTAGTTTCCAATGGATATGAGAATACATTTGGCTCTGGGAACTATGGTGTCTTCCTGCACTTTATGGGTTAATAAGTTGTAGTAGGTATCAGAGATTACACATTGAGACCCATTTCTGATATGGAGCTATGATGTTATTTCATGTCCGATTATGCCATGGTGTGTTCAGTGTTGTCAGAGTATACACAACGGCCATTTTTTTCATATGGATTACATGGAGGCTATTACTGGACAAATTAATGATATTGCTGAAATGCTGAACCTCTTAATCTGACCCCCTCCCCCTCTCCCTGCTAACCACTCGATCCATACAACACACAGGATTCGAACGCATCTTTTTGATCTGTAGCCCAGCATGCTAAACTACTTGGCCACCTGGACTGTGCCAAGGTCGAGATTTATTTCCATTAACCCACACCCCTATCTTTGGTGAGAAATGGTACAACACAATGAGCTTGGAAATACTGTCATCCACCGGATGAGACAATAAGTACTGATCCATATTAGAAGAGCCTTATGCTGTGTACTTTGAAGGATACACTAGATGATCTTAATTGGTATTAATAAAAATGTAAACAAAATTTTTGGAAACCACATATTTCTAAATATTTTTGTTAATCTTGGCTATGCCACTGACTGTATATAAAATAATTATGCAAAATTCCTATATTTCACTCTTCTAATTTTTTATTTAATTGTCATTGTATCTCATTTGAATAAAGGCATTATTATTATTTAAAAAATGCAGTACAATTTCTCCTTTCAATATTGAATTCTATAAATAGATTGAAAATGCGAAGTTTTTTTCTCCATAAGACATTGGAAAATGAAACAATCATGTGCATCATTGCTATGCCAGATTTGAATACTTTTACCTCTGAGTGGCCCTTCAGTGTACACAAAGGGCCAGGTCACAAGGATCTCATAAATTATCCACTAGACAATCTAGTGGATATTCTGAGTAATTATTTTCGTCTTGCTCTTAAAATTAAATTAAATTAAAATTAAATAAAAAAATGAAATCCAACAGAATTAAAACACCAGATCTCAATTTAATAAAATTTATCTTATTTCCAACTGTTAATAACCATAATGAATATCTGAATAAAAATTTAATTTTTGTGGCTTGAAGTAGATGCAGTAGATGTAGCTCAGGATAGACTTGCTTGGAGAACTAAATTGCATGGTCTGGTTGTACCTGCGTAGCCCATGGCTGCTTGAGGAGGATGATGATGATGATGACTGTTCTAATTGTTCAATGTGTTGTATACTCAGACTTTGACACACTGGCATTAAGTGTTTATTCTCTTGATCAATGCACTGTGAACTGAGGTATTTAAATTTTCAATGACGTGCAATAATGCTACTTTTTATTGGCCACATTGTCATAGTTTTCAGGGTCATCAATTTATTTCAGCTCAGGATAGACTTGCTTGGAGAACTAAATTGCATGGTCTGGTTGTACCTGTGTAGCCCATGGCTGCTTGAGGAGGAGGATGATGATGATGATGACTGTTCTAATTGTTCAATGTGTTGTATACTCAGACTTTGACACACTGGCATTAAGTGTTTATTCTCTTGATCAATGCACTGTGAACTGAGGTATTTAAATTTTCAATGACGTGCAATAATGCTACTTTTTATTGGCCACATTGTCATAGTTTTCAGGGTCATCAATTTATTTTTCCAACACTCTTTTGCATTTTTCTCCCAAGTAAAAGCTATCATTGTAACCAAGCCTAAATTTTAATGCAGCAAGTTTTATCCTTTAAGTTTACATTTAGCAGGGAGTCCTAAGAGTTCACTTCATAGGTCATGATCATAAAATGCATCCCAAATATATATACTCCATATATATTTGCATACTACATATCGAATTTGTGTTGATGCCAACACTATATCACTAATTACTTACTCATTTTTTGTCTGATGCAAAAGAATAGGAAACATTGCTTTTCTTATTATTCGAAATATAATTCATAGACTCTGCTACTGTGCAATTGGGCATGAATGAAAAAACAAATATTACCTGGACTTCACAGAGGAAAATAGCACCAAGCCAAGAGCAAAGATAGACATGAAAGAAAAGACAATTATGTAAATTCTTCAGCCCAGCTGGCTCAGATATCCCCATTGTTATGTAGAGCACCCTCTAAGTGGCACTAGAATGACCTTGATAAAACAGCCTTTTTGTGCCACTCTAGTATATAATAAGGATGTATTAAATGCATATTTGATACATTTTTTTTGTTCATGAAATTTTAAGGGAAGCACTGTTTCTCTTGCTTCCATGGATGCTTTGCCACTGTTAAGCATACTAACTTTATCAGCAGTAAATAAAGTGTAATTGTTATTGTACATTTTTTTTCCATCACTTTGTTCACTTTGCTGCCTCTCTTCCTCTGGAGCTTAGTGCAACCCCCATTCCACCCATAAAAATACATTTTCTGGCAATGAATCTGAAAAATACAAAACTGTTATTGCTTTATAATTTCACCAACTGTAATTTCAGTGGTCAGTTCTTTCTGGACAAAATATTGTCTCCGCATGTGAAAAAAAATATTGAAATAACTCATATTCAGCCCACAAAATTCAGCAATAAGGCTTAAATGCAAAAGTTCAAAATCCTCTGAATTAATTGAATTACTCTACTTGAATAGCAGTAAGAGTCATTCAGGAGTTTCAGCCAACTGTATGGTTACAAACACTTACATTTGTGAAAGAAAACTAAAAGAACAAATTTTTAGATTCCAGCTCCACTATAAAATAATTCATTTTCAAAATTTCTATCCTTAACCTCTTACTGACCTATTCACCCTGCAGTCAAAATTGAATGGTGTTTCTGGTCTGTTTCAAGTTAAGAATTTTGAAATTGTAGAAAATAAATCTGTAAACATACTTTTACACATCAATTTCACTGAAATGGGTTAAATTTAAAAATCTCAAAATTTCTATGTTTAACTTCTCATAATCTTACTTACTATATTTAGCTTGCAGTTCTATAGTGAAATACAAGATTCTTGATTACAAATCTGTAACTTTGAAACCACAATACTTAATATTCATAAACTCGTAATTTACAGAACCCAAAATAGGGTAGAACATAAAAATTTTAATTCTTTTTAAATTTAAAGCCCATTAATAAAATTGGGGTCTGAAATACATTTTAGTTACCTTCTCGAATTTTTCTCAGTTTTGTAAAAAAAAACTGGCTAGAATAACTACCAACAATAATTAATATGCATAAAAATATTAAAATTGATTATTAAACAGACTTTTTCAGATTTTTAATTTCATATCCTTTTGCTGTAATTAGGGAAAGGAAGAGCATTTTTATAATTTTTTTTTCTGAATTTTAAATTCAATAACTACAGGTTCTAACTACAGACCAATTAAGGAAAATAAAAGAATGAGTTTGAAAAGGAAGAAAACTGCACTCTTAAGTTTTAAACTTTTAAAGTAAAATTGGAATCTGAAAATGTTATCTCCACAGTGTTTTTTCTCAATTTTTGCATATCTATAATATTCAAGCTAACCAAAACACTTAAACAGCACTACTATAGTTGAAGTAGGAAAACTGTGATTAAAAACAGAGGAATTTTAAGATTTCTGCTTTTAATCATGCTATTTTACAATTTTATGATTAAGAATAGTGATTTATTAAAATTATTAGGTTCTATTAATCTGATTATGCTACACAGCATCTCCCTTGAAGAGTGTAGCACAATACTACACAAATAGGGTCACCTTTCCCATAAGTAAACTGTGCAGCTACCTAAGGTATCAAAATTTAAGAGAGGAATATTTTCTATAGTGGATAATATTTTGGGATTTGAAAATCTGGGTATATGCACTGAATGATGTAATATTTCAAATAACATAGAAAAATCCTCTATTCAGAACCTAAAATCTATAAAATAAATAATATAAAATTATATATAATTATATAATATATATAATTCTATAAAATAGAATATAGTTATCCTAACTATAAACACAAGGAAAAAAGGCTGGTGAGCTCGAGTTGTTTCGATCATAATAAAGTGATTTTAAGAACTTTTTTTTACTGCTGATGAAAATTACTGCCTAAATAATTGTGGTACTAGAGCCTAAAAATTGTGGTTACTGCCTAAGTAATTGTGGTACTAGAGTGTCACACTAGTAATTTCAATTTTTCCTCAAACAAAAAAACGTTTAAAATTGCCTATTATTTTGAGTTCATTATGCTTAAAAGGGTAAAAGTAATTGATGAAAAATATGTGCAGTTCTACAAAAACCTCACAACATATAAATATAGTAACTGATATTTTATGGGCAACCTAAACATCAATAATTAAACCAAGGCAACTCCTTGCAAGGGGATGCCAATCGCCTACCTTTTCTCTATTTTTTGCTTAAAGGAAAATTAACTTTTAAAGCACTTTTGGTTTGAATTCTATCTATTACTATAAGATTATTTACTAATAAAGAATTTTACAATTAATAAGTCTCTTTTGTAATGAGATTATTTAATAAATAAATAATCAGACTATAATAAAAATATTTATAGCATATTCACTGAATATGCAACAAAACTACTACAAGGTTTTGAATATTTGATGATGCTGACTGCATGAGTAAGTCACAAAGATTCCAAATGTCTCACAACTGGATAGGGGATGGACAGCTGCTTAAAAGACTGAACCTTTCATCAAGACCAGATCTAGCAAAAAGTTAAGGGAGGAGAAAGTGAAAATATGAATCTGTAGTGCTGTTCAGGTATACAAATTTCTTCTCCATTTTAGTGGTCTTAAAAAGTCTCACAAAATATGCATATTGTTCACATATGTTTAATATTTTCATATTCCAATTAAATATTTTTCAATTTTATTTACCTTTTAGCAAACTGGTGCAAATCACTGGATGATACCACTGCATACATATGTAATAAAAATAATAACTTCATCATTTTGTATTTGTACTAAAAATATTTTGTCATAATGTTAAATGTAATGGAAAACAAAATTTAAATTTTGTTATAACAAAAAATTACATTAAATTTTTGGCTGTAATGAAACATTTTTCCTTTCATTTGCCACACCACTATATGGTAATGTATAAGCATATTCTGATTCCACACAGTTTTGAATGAAGAATGTTGGATCTGTAATTATTACAGAAGTTAGGTTGATTAAATAGGAAGTCCTAATTCTCAGGCAACATGCTACCTCACTGAAGTTAGAATGCATTAAAAACTTTAATAGAGACTAACTTCTAAACTTTAAAAGAGGCAACAATAACTTTAATATATGTAATTCAGTTTAATTATTGTAACTTTAATAAACATTACCTGACATAAAATGAATCTCCTCGCTGATTAGCGACAATTTCATCATATTCTGAAAACAAAATCGAAACAAATCATAACTGTGCTGAAGCAATGAATATTTAAATCTCATAAGTATAATAATGATTAATAATGGTTTAAAAAATGATATCACTCAATAAATTTCATAAACATACTTTCAACCTACCTTATTAAAGCTTTTCAAAAATTAAAGTTAAATTTTGCTTTCTATGCTTTCTTAGAGTTATTTTCAAACCATACATAATGTATTGAGAATTACTATAAACACCAGGATATTTATAAATACATACGTTTCACCTGAGGGGTAGCAAAGGAATACGACTGATTATATATTAACAGAAAATGAGCCAGCTCTGAAAAATACAAGGTTATGTAAGGGAGCTGAAATTTGGATGGACGATTTCCTCGCCAAAAGTGCCCTGCAATTGAAACTTAAGTGTTGCATTAAAGCTATAAGAATTACCTTTAACACTAAAACTCTGAAAGATCCAGAAATAGCCAAAGATTACCATAATAGATTCTTCAGTCATACAATCATGGTTTGCTTACTATTGAAATTGAGAGAAAAAAAGAATGGGACCATTTCAAACAGGCTATTTTTGATATTAACTATATTATTATAGGTAAAAAGGAGCAGAGGAGGAGACAGTCATTTAAGCAAAAAGCAGAAACTTATTTTTGAAAGAGAGAATTGAGGGATAAACTGAATCAATACCCTACTAGTTCTAACAAACAGCAGTACAAAGAGCTTAATGCACATGTTAAGGAAGTTGAAAGCTGATATGAATCTTTGTCTTGATAGCTTGGATGACGAAGCAGCTAGACAGTGTAACAGCAGAGAGCCACAACAGAGATATACCAGAAATTATGAATAATGTTTTATATGGGAAGAAATAGACAGGTACACAGGAATTGAGGGATAAATATGGTATGGTTATTGAAGGTTAGGATTTTGTCATAACTAGATTGGCTGAGCATTTCAGTGATGCTCTAAAGAATATGATTAGTTCTACTCCCATTGTATGTACTGATGACAGATATTTACTGGCTTTAATGCTGGCCCTATATCACAGTCTTATTTTAGCTGTCTCTAAATTTAAACTACAAAAAACCCCAGGAGTAATGAAACTGCTACTGAAATGTTTAGAGTTTAGAACCTGTTCCAAATAAAGTTCTTTGTCTCTTTGTGCTTAGTAGAATTAAACATTCATTTTGAGATGAAGAATGTTGGTTCAGAGGTAAGGATGCTGAAGAGAAAAGATTTCTTCACCTAAATTACTGAAAAATATTTAGAGTTTCAAAAACCTGTGGTTACTAGCATTCTAGATTGTAAAAGACTTTTCACCTTATTGGTCATCATAATTTTTGTCTCATCACAAAATACATACCGGAAAAATTAGTGTATATGGCTGGGTGGAAGAAAGTAAGCACACTATCACACTACTGCTTATGACTTACTGTGCCATTTAGAAAACAGAATGAGGAACAATGAGTAATGGCTGGAGAGTTAAGGGAATTAAACAGTTAAATTTCACTTATCAAACTTTTTAAAGACAAACAAAATAGAATATTGTCAAAAACACCTTATCTTCAATAAGATGCTATTTACTTAATTCTATTTGAGATAAATAATTAAAAGAAATCCTCATCCAATTCTTGATAATAAAAAAAATTCATAAAATTTTAGATTGGACTTCCTCTATTATTCTTCTAACAGCAGAAAATGATTTGTATACCCCATATGGGCCTACCCTTTCCCCTCATGATCAATCTATAACAACACAACTATTATAATCAGTATAATTATCCAAGTAGTTTCTAACACACTAAATCAGGGCTACTCAAATGGCATCCTGAAAGAAATTTTATGGCAACCGAGAAAGAGTGAAAAATACAAACACAAAACAAGTATTTATTTTTTTAAATATGAAAAAGAAATGACCAAACTATGACACCCACAAAGTATACTACTAATTATTATTTTTAGCTATTTTTTATAATATATGAGCTAAAGTTTTTACTTCATCCATCTGTCTGTAGACAAACTTTTTTTTTTTTAGATAAAATTTCTTTTTGGGTTGGATAGGTATTTGACAAAATATTATGATGGTGCTTATTCAGTAAGAGTATCACAGGAAAACGTCCTGTAGACAAGACATAATTAGTTGAAAAACATTTGTTCTCCTGAGTGGGATTTAAACCATATCTCCCAGAAGCATGCCAGGGGTCATAACCGTTAGATCACTAGAAGCTAACTATTTCTTCAACAAAGCGACATATAAGCAATCCACTAAATCAGGGCTACTCAAATGGCATCCTGAAAGAAATTTTGGTTGTGAAATGTGAATGTCATAAAGTTTGCACTGACAACAATTTTCACTTCTATTCCCCAGGGGTAGCAAAAATTTCATTTTTGCATTTTAATAAACAATTGTTTGTTTTTAGAGATAAACTGAAAATTCTTTTTGGGTTGGATAGGTATTGATAAACTATTATGATTCACACTTTAAGAGCTTCCCAAAAGCTTCAATTACACCCTCTAATGGTGGAAATTTTTGGAAATTCTAAATGAAAAAAAAAAAAGGGGGGGGGGGGGTTACATTGGCAGTAACAATTTAATTTGTCCCTCACTCCCAGAATGAGTGGGAAATGCAACTTTCGTTTTGAGAGATTAAGGAAAAATATTTTTGAGTTGAATGAGTATTAACAATATATGATGATTCATAGTTTTCAAATCCTCCAAAACTAAAATTTACCATCGTTAGAGGCCACTAAATGTAGAAATGTAAAACTTGAAGTAATATTGCAAATTATATATTCATGTTAGACATTATGGTGAATAGATTGTGTTGATGAAAAACTAGATAATTGGCAGTCATATGCTTTAATTAAATTACAATTGATTAAAATTTGACTGATTGCTCCTTATTTTTAAACATTTAGTACTTAATTTGAAAATTTTCAGTAATACTTCGATATAATAATAATAAATAAATAATTTTATTTTACATGCACTGGATGATTTGACCCCTTGCTATTAGTATGAATTACAGATTAAAGGGTGCAAAATTCGAAAAATGAAAAACTTCATTTTCTCTGAAAATGAGCATACCATATTCACCAGAGGTGATATAGTATGTTATCCTTCTAGTTTTTTCTCTCTTCATCTTCAAATAATGTACACTTTATTAAAACTATCAAATTACACTGTGTGGTGTGTTAAAATTTAATCCACAGTTAACACTGATAAACATGCACAAAAACCACAAAAAAAGTGTGAAAAGTTACATGCAGATTACAATACATGTCAGTTGCATAGTGAGAATGTGACCCATTAAGTGCATTAATAGCAAGTATTGTTTTCAGAACATAGAAGCGTACTTTTATAAGATATGTCATGTGTTCTGTAGAAACAAGGTCAACTGCAGACATCATTAATGAACCATGAGTAAACAGTGATGATTATAACTAGTTCTATTTCTATCAACCCTTTGAACTGAATTGTTAGTAATATATATTAACACATCAGTTGAACAAAATACTAATATCTGTGTACGAGGCTCCCTTAAAAATGAATCCTTATGCTGTCATGACCTTGAAAATGTAGATTACAAAGCCATAAACATTGAACAATCCTCTTATTAATACCATAAAAAATTAATTAAATTATTATTTATTATTTAAATGATTAATAATGCTAGTAATGTGAAGTGACTCTTATTTATTTCCATCTTGCTCAGTCAATAAAAAAGTAATAGTTGCCATCTGAGATCACAGATGAAGCCAAATGTAGGTGCCAAAATCATGGGAAGAGTGAAAAGTCATACTAAGTGGAGAAAAGACAGAGCTGGTATTAGTTTAACAGTAGAATACTCTGTCATGTTTCTAGAGATGTGGGTTCAAATCCCATACATCAGCAAATTTTTTCCAAGAACATTTAACAATTATAGACGTTAAAAAATATGAACAGGTAACTCTGTTAGTGCCATTTGTTGTTTAATTCTAGTTTTTTTTTTTCAATTTATTTCTCAACTTGATGTATTAGAAAATAAAAAGCCTTTTCTCTTGCTCAAACAACTCGTAGTGCAGGAGATAGGATTACTGCTGGCTAAGTTTACACTCCTATCACTCTCCCAAGCTGACAGAGATCTCCAGTGACTTAAATGAATTGTTCACTAAAGATCTGACCACCTGTGTTTTCAATAAAATGAAGTCAGATGCCAAAGTTACATTTTGAAATTGGAGGATTTCAGTGATTTGCACAAAAATACAGACATAAATGTTTTTGCTTCATTTTAATATATTTAGCAATTAAAAACAATTTTAGTGTTTCTAAATTATTTTTATCTATTATCAGTTATCTTTTACTATAGGAATATGAATAGGAAAATCAATATTTCTTTGATTATGTGATCAGCATCATCATAGAAGCGTGACATTAATCAGTAAACATCTGGTTTTGTTTCGAAACTTTTACTGTGCATTTGTTAGGCTGTATAGATAGCTATTTATACTGAGTTCAGAAAGTACCAAAGTATTTTTTGCATTTGTTTCATTGATGAAATCTAATTTTTGAATGATAAATAAGTGTTTGCCAAATAGTATAATGGATTTATCAAGTTAAACAGGAAAACAATGAATTTTTTTTAAAATATTTCGTTGACTCTGATAGTGATTCACATCAATCATGACTTTTCTCAGATTCAAGAGGCAGATATTGGTTCCACTACTTCCTAATTATTTATATTGCTTCTCAAATATAGACTGCAATTAGAAAGAATAATTATTTAAAACTTAACTGAATATTAAATCAATAGGCATAAATGATGTAAAATTGTAGCTACTTCAGGAGACATCTCATTAGGATATTATAACAAAAACTTTAATTTTTAAATAAAAATATAAAAAATATAAATATTCCCTCAAATAGCTGCTTGCCACAGAGGACTGACAGAAGCCTTTGAGTTTATATGAGGAAGGAATTTAATAAAAATTGCAAATTCTGAATGCTAGTTAAGTCAAGTTTTTGCTGTTTTCGTAACCTTCAACTTTTCTGTAGTAGTTAGAACATAATGCAAAGTGATCTGGAAGGATTTGATCTCAAATTTCAGAGGTTAAAATAAACTATATTTACTTTGAAATATTTTTATTTACTTTATTCACAGATATTTACCCCTTTTTTAATTATTTATTTTTCAGCTTTTATTTAAATAACCTTGTTTTAAAGCAAAATAAATTTTTGTAACACTGCTTCCTTAGTCTTAGAGTTTTCCGATTAAAAAAGCAAAATTGGCATTATGTGTTGTTTTCATAATCAATCAAATAATTTTGAAAGATTTCAGTAATGAGAGAAATATCATGAATTATATATATATTAAGGTAGTGAAATACTTCAGAAAATCTTTACTTATGTCTTATTTTTTTAATTTTGTCATTTTCTTAATACCATTTTAATGTTTTTCATTTGACACATAACATGACCTATTTCTGTTGTTATTTTTTTTATATTCTTAGGTTGACTTGCTTATTTGATTGGTCACAACTGGTGCAAAACCTGGATTTTTCTCAAAGTATGGTACCGAGAAAAAAAATTACAAAAAGACAGTAATTTTCTTGTTTGAAGTAAAAATTTATTTTTTAGTTATTCAGAAATAAATAGCTTTTCTATTCATAAGTATTATAATTATTTCTGTCTATTATCTTTTTTATTTGCATTGCCTTTTTTTTTTTACTACATGCCTCTATAAAAGCCCTATTAAAACAAACTATCCGTTTCGTTAAATATTTCATTTTAAGAAAATCCAGAATTTAACGCTGATTAATTTGGCTCATAACATGTCATAATTCCTTTCAGTAGCTATTTGGCAAAAATGTTCTAAAATTCCCTCCCCCCCCCCCCCCTTTTTTTTTTGACTGAACACAGATAAAAAGTGCCTGGCCGCAGAGTACAATTCATTTTTTCAGGCCTGGCTTGGTAAAGGTTAAAGGGTTAAAAAAAAACTATGTTTATTGGGAGAGGATGTGCTGACAATATCAAACAAAAAACTGCAACTTCTGGTACTTAAAAGCTTTTAATCAGATTATTTTCATGCACATTTATCAGTTTACTGTGGATTAAATTTAATATATATTTTTTGCATTTCTCTCTAGCCTGCAAAAAGACCTGAAATTAAGGAAAACGCTCTGGTTCGTGAAACTATAACTGAGGAGCCCTGAATTAGATCAAAAGTGAATAACTCTTTCAAAGTGTGAGAACATAGTTTCTACTACATTTAGCTTGGAAATTCATAGGATAAACTTTTACAGATAAGATGGAAATACGGGTCAGTTACCATCTTTATGGTGCTGTACAATGAGATTGACATAATCTTGAATGCTGAGAAGGAATAGCACAGCCTCTTCCCTGGTGACTCCTCTCATGTCCATGTCATTCACCTATTAGGAACAATTCATACAAATAAATCTAGTAATCATAAAAAAAAACAATATCAAATCTTTCAGAATTAACTATATAAATGTAACTATAAAATGTTACATTTTATAGTTAATTCTGAAATATATAGTAAGTCTAAAAAAAAATGCCAGTTACTATCTTACAGTTATGCTATCATGGCTTTATTCATCTAATGTACAAATGTTATATCACTACTATGTATTGCTATCTATAATAGGAGTTCGCAACCTAAGGCATACATGCCCCAAGTGGCAAATGAAGCTATTTCAACTGGCACAGAATAACAATGCAAGCGTAATAAATAACACAATACGGGAAATATTGAGAAGTTGCACAATGCCACTTAAAAAACACCACTCAAAAAAACCTTGCTTGTAATGTGCCATGAAAAGGACTGCCAACTCAATGTAATGGCAAGGGTGACTAATTCTTGATGTGCACTATCACCCTGTGCATATGAGGCAGTGAGGCTGGGAATTGGCTCAATTTGTAGCACACCAGACTAATATCTACAGTTCAAAGATTCAAATCCAAATTGTGCCTGCATTGAGAATTTTCTCTGCTAACTCCTCTTATGCCTTCAGAAAGGGGAAACTAATGAACTTGGAAAGGCTGTTGTCTATTAGATGGGACATAAGATATGGCCCTGCACACAGGACAGCTATACAACGTGCACATTAAAGAACACAACAGATTATCTCGAGAGAAAATTTCCATAATGGATCCCTTTCAATTCAATCAATTTTTCAAATCCTGCTCCAACCTTGAGTCCTTGGGGATCATTATGATCTAACCATTTAGCCCACTGTATTTGAAAAAAGTGCCGCTCAAAGGTAACAACCCAATTGTGAAACACACAACAGGTTTTCTACTAGTACACTATTCTACTAAAACTCTTCTGGAAATAAATCATAAAAATTTGGGAATTGGAAAATGATCATGAAGTAAATATTTTAAGGTTGATTTTATTAACTAAGTTTACAAAGAACAAATCAGACATTTTGGAAGTGTCTAACACATAAACATGATTAAGGTAGATAAAACAGATAATAAAAAAGGCAGTTCCATTTATTATGCATTCTCAGTTATTGAATTTATATTCACTTCAAAGAAAGATAGGGTATCAGCAATCTTGTTAAGTAGGTAGGTAAACTGGCACCCACTCTTCCTTTGAAGTGAATACAAATTCGGTGACTGATTGCATCAATGATATGCTTTCGATTTATTTTCTCCTTTTTAGGGTACATATAGACAGATAAGTATTTCTTTTTTAATTTACTTATATTTTCCTTTGTCACTAAAAATATTCATAAAAAAACTTTCATTTCATATACAACTCGTATATTTCGACCACATTTCTCCTCCCTCTTTTTTGGGGGGGAGAGGTCGTGTTTGAAATAGCTCATGACATTGGCCATGCCATAAGCTTTAATTTGAGATATAACTTGTTAAAGTTCAACCTCACAAAATTTCTACTCCCCCTCCCAAATAATGTACAATAGTCTATAACCCCAATAGTCTACAATGGTCCTCATATGAGCTTTCATTTGCCACCTAACTCGTAACTGTAGGCCCTAACATTCGGAGTATATAGTATAAAAGAATGACTTTCACATTTCCCCTTAAGTGGGGGGGGGAGAATAATCAATGACGTATATTTTTGTTGCACATAACACTCTCCACTTCACAAGCTTTCATTTGACATACAAATCATTATGTTTGGCCCTTGTGTTTGAAAAATATAGTAGAACACTCTATTTTATTCCACGATAGTGCTGTGATACAGAAGAAAAAACCTTTTGCTGTTAGTTACTTTCCAAGTTTGGAGGAGTGCTTTACAATAACCACTGACCTTAACAGGGCATACTTAGAAAACACCCTTATACCATAAAATCACCATATAGTATACATACTAACTCTAAATTAAATCTTTAAAATCAAAGACCAACCAGAGTTACAAAAATTAGGTGAACATATTTACCATTTTTCTTATAGCTGGTACAATTGCATTGACAGCTGTTACCACTTTGCTGTTGTTGGTAATTTTAAATGTCACCAGTCCTTATCGGTTCTCTTGATGTTTTTAGCAGTCTCTGCACCTATGAGATGAATTTTGAATAATTCACTGCCTTTCGCATTCAAGTCCAACCTCCGTAGCACTGATGATTGAACTTTCATTTGTGATACGCCAACCACTATTAATGTTAGACGTTCCTGGCTATGTCAGTTCATTCTTGGTGCTAGCTATTACTTCTGCTATGCATTTTAATACGACTTCGTGTATCAGTATGAGCACAGACTAACGGGAGAAGATGTTATTGGTTCACAAATCATACGACTTAAGGCAATTAACACTGTCCTCCCCACTTGGAAAAGGTCTTTAGCAACTCACTACTGGAGTTCACAAAACGCCACTACTGGCTTTCAAAAAAGGTAACACAACTGCTTATAAAAACCTTTAAAAACATTTAAAAATGAGGACCAGCCTCGATGGCTCACGCTATGCGTTTCGCCACGATTCACATACATGGCATCTTCAGGTGTGTAAGATGGTAACTGTGATGATGTTGATTTAAATAGTCACCTCCCGTCCAGATCCAGCCAACCACAGCGATTAGTTATGCATACGCATTCTCGACAACTGTTGCAACAGGAGATTCCACGCGGAAGAAAAGGGTGGAATCTCCTTATTCCACACATCATCGAGGTGTTTATGAATTAACAGTGTCTTGGCGTATTATAGTTGAAAAACCTTATATACCCTGTATATTATATTGACCCTGTATAGCTCCAAAAACAAAGTTTCAACTACAATACGCCGAAAATAACCAAAAAAGTTTTTTGCTACAATTTTTCAACTGAGAGAGATGACCAATAGCAATACTTTAAAACCCATTTCAATGAGAACTATGTACAGAGAATTGAAAATGTTGAAATTTTGGAATTGTACTATGAAACAAAAGCCTCTCATTTCCAGAACAACTGGATTTGAAGACGGCAATGATTTATGGAGCTGTGAACCTGGTCATTGGAGGACTAGAAACATGATGAGATGATTCACTGATACATGAAGTCGTATTAAAATGCATAGCAGAAGTAATAGCTAGCACCAAGAATGAACTGACATAGCCAGGAACATCTAACATTAATAGAGGTTGGCGTATCACAAATGAAAGTTCAATCATCAGTGCTACGGAGGTTGGACTTGAATGCGAAAGGCAGTGAATTATTCAAAGTTCATCTCATAGGTGCAGAGACTGCTAAAAACATCAAGAGAACCGATAAGGACTGGTGGCATTTAAAATTACCAACAACAGCAAAGTGGTGACAGCTGTCAATGCAATTGCACCAGCTATAAGAAAAACGGTAAATATGTTCACCTAATTTTTGTAACTCTGGTTGGTCTTTGATTTTAAAGATTTAATTTAGAGTTAGTATGTATACTATATGGTAATTTTACGGTATAAGGGTGTTTTCTAAGTATGCCCTGTTAAGGTCAGTGGTTATTGTAAAGCACTCCTCCAAACTTGGAAAGAAACTAACAGCAAAAGGTTTTTTCAACTGTATCACAGTACTATCGTGGAATTAAATTGTTATACAAGTAGCTGTGTTTGAAATTATTTAAGTAGAACACTCCTTCACATATTTTCCCTTTTTTTATTTGGAGGGTAAGAAAGCATGGGGGGAGGGATTTTATAACCTGCGATTCTTATAGCATGTTACTTCCACCCTCATGTTCCGAAGATAGACTGGTACATTCACTTTCATATTTCCCCTTTTTAGAGGGGGATAGAGAAAGAATGGAGTAAATTTTTCATAACCTACAACATCCCCATGTTACAAGCTTTTATTTGAATTTTAATTATTTCACTAATCATTAAGTTTCTCTGTCACATTTGAAAAATATGGTGGAACAACTGTTTTGACAAACTGATGAATTAACAAATAGCAAGTGAAAACCAATAGGAAAATAGGTTTAAAAAAAAAATCGTACTTTATATGAACAATGAGTAAAGGGAAACCATCCAACTACTTTATGCATTATGAAAATGGTCCATAAAAAGTCCAGTAATGTACACTGCCTGGATGAATTATTATGAACACTTACCTATTAATTCATCAGGCCTTCACAGACAGAGATGATAGCCCATTTCAACATTGCATGCTTTGCACATACTTTCAAAATACAGTAGGATGGATTTTGGGCAATACTCTTTTCAAAACAGCTTGAACATCTTGAAACGAAGAGGGCAGATGTCTGTACATTCCAAATTGTTACATATGTTTTCAATTGACTTAAGATGAGGCAAAAGATATAAAAGTCTGTTTCGTGTTCCTCAAACCACTTCTGTATGATTCAAGAAAGATGAATTTATGCTTTATAATTCTGTAACTGCCATCTTCACTTAGGTAAAAATGAGGCATCAGCAGTGCCTGATCATCCAAGATGTAACTCTGCATAAAAACCAAAGATCCCAATCTGTGTCAAGAAATTGTTTCTCCTACCATCACACTGCCTGTAGCACATTGAACAGTATTGAGCTACACCTGATGGTTCAGTGCCACACTCTAGATCGGCCATTTGTTGAAAATAGTGCATAATGTGAATCATCTCATCATGTTTCTAGTTCTCCAATGACCAGGTTCGCAGCTCCATAAATCATTGCCGTCTTCAAATCCAGTTGTTCTGGAAATGACAGGCTGGAAATGACAATTCCAAAATTTCAACATTTTCAATTCTCTGTACATAGTTTTCATTGAAATGGGTTTTAAAGTATTGCTATTGGTCATCTCTCTTAGTTGAAAAATTGTAGCAGTTGCTTTGGCCATACAGTTCATGCCAACAAACACCTGCATGTCAGTCTTTTTCCTCCCACATTTGCCATGATTAACATATATTTTTTGAAACCATTGTCATTCTCCATACACTTGGGATACTGTGTCCCTTGGTTTTTTGATGAGTTCCATCACCTCCATTTCAGATGCTCTTGACCATTGTGCTCCAATGATGAGCCTCATTTCGAAGTTAGTCAGATCAGCCTATTTACCCATTTAACACTTTGCTTTTCCCCATGTCTTTATATCTGTTATATGACTTCATAGTGATGTAGAATACTAATGTCAGTAAGAAACTTTTCATATATTGGCATGTTACATGGTACTTCAAGCATGATGCAGTATTCATAATAGTTTGGTCAGGCAATGTATTGCATTATAAATAGCATTACATCTGGAACTTTCAGTCAAATCATTGGTATATTTAACATTATCTTAAGAATAAGTACTTCAACTTTACATTTATTACATATGTATATAAATGCACCAACTTTTTATAACATAAGATAATTCTAACTTTTAACTCGCCACACTTGCCTACTTCCATCATGGCAGGATGTTTACATTGTAAGGTATGACTGTATATTCCCAACCCTCTGCACTGTTTCCAGTGCCAGAGATACAGTCATGCCCACCCAGCTTGCCAGGGTAAGCCTATTTATGTTCCCTGTGATGTTCAGGATCACCTTCATCCAGACTGCACAGCTGAGACAGCACGCAGCATAAACTGCAGTGGTACCCATCCTGCACATTCTAGTGACTGTTGAAAGTGGAAAGAGGTGTAGTGTATCGAACGGATAAGGAACTTCTCATATCTGGAAGCAAGAAAGATCATTGCACTGCAACCTCCACCTGGCTCTCCTATGCCAGTATGGCTGCTGGGAAACCTATTGTTCCAACAGCATCTGGATAGTACAAACTGACAAGTGTTCTACCATCCGAGTCTTTCTTGCTAGTAGCTAAGTACCTCTTGTTAACTTCAGGAGGAGCTCAGAGTGTTTAGAGCACACAGCACCTAGTCACCAGATCTTAAGTGTTTGACTGATTTTTGGTAGTCCCGTGAGACCATTCAGACCCTTACTGATGTCCCCAAGTACTTGATCACCAGTGGAATGGATGATCAGGAATCATGTGGACAAAGAAAGAGATAAAGACGATGATAGCGACAACAATGAAAATGGAGGCTGATGGCAAACCCTCTTAGCAGCACAAGTTGAATCGAAAGAAATTTTAGATTTTGTGGTGTTTGAATTATGGTTCAGTGCCCATGGTCTCCACCCATTATGAAGCCCAACAGCAGAATGCCCAATCAGGTGTCAGGGCTGCACAGCCACTATACCCACACAGTGAGCCAAGCCCTGAAAAAGAAATAAAAGTGAAGTGTGAGGCACTCACCAAGTGATATACGAGAGCAAAAAAAAAGTATGAGGAACAGAACTGTCTACACAAAAAGATAATGGCAAAAGAAAAAAAAAAATGTGTGGGATAACTCGCAAACCTGTACCTGGATGTGGGTAAGGCACTCAGCATACTGTATAAGTTGGCCCCAGCAGGTTCAGCCCACCAGCCATTTGATCCTGGAATGGCCACCCTAGGACCTCCCATTTACCTGAAGCACTGGTCAAAGCACTGGCCCTTGAAAGTGCTGCCTAGCCCCATAATAAGCAGGCTCTAGAATAGCAAGATTTACCAAAAGAGACCCTGCTAGTCATGACCTGAGGAGAGCAAACAAGGACCCCAGCACAACTATTGGGATCCTCCTATCCAGGAACAAGGGTCACTGTATATGGCAAACATCAGAAGAGCATTTAAGATGCTGTGAAAGTACTCGAACCAGAGGAACCTTCACAGAGTGGTCCCCTCACCACAGACAAGAGCTCACACCGAGGAGATCCAGGTTCCCATTTTTATACAAATTGACAATACGAAATGAGCAGCCAGAAATTGTTGTATCTGTTTTTAGTACAACATGTAAAACTCTTTTTTTTTACTAGATTATCCTGATGTATATTTTATAAAAATACATAAATCAAGCTTGAAAAATAATACTTAAAAAATAATACATTTGATGAATACTTTATTAAACTGTGATATAAATAATTTGCTAAAGACACCTGATCACCTTTTTTTTTACATATATGGCAAAACAAATTTGCTTTATTCCATTTTTCTATACTGAAGCAACATCCTGATTTAAGTTTACAAGTTAAATCTGAACTACTGCAAACTCATTTTTCTTTCATTTAAAAAAATATATATAATATGTTCACTTTGCTATCTGTCTCTCAGACAGACAGAGAGATGACAAAGTAGATCTGTAGATATCAAACTTTGTTTTTAGAGAAAAATTATTTTAAAAATTCTTTTTGGGTTGAAACAGGATTTTCTTTATCCTTAATGCACTAATTTTTCTGCATTTTGCCCAAGATTCCCAAAATGCCTACCAACCAAAGAAAAATGCACGCTGTGAAGAAAAAAACATCCAACTTGTTTCAAGTAATAATTTCGTTTTCTGTAATTCAGAAATAGCTTTTCTATTCATATGCATTATATTTATTTCTGCATATTAGTTTGTTTTTTTTTTCTTAAATACACTGGCGGAAATTCAAAAAATAACACCATTAACAATCAAAGTGTAATCTACGAGATTTATTTAGTAGAAACAACTTGTTGAGAAAGGACAGTGATCACACATGTGAAGTGATTCAATGTTTATTGTACCTTTTAATGAGTATTACATTTTACAGAAGGCACATTTTATTAAGGTGTTGAACCTCCTTGAGCAGCAATACAAGCTTCCAATCTGACATGCAATCAGTCATACAAATGCTGGATATCACGCTGGGGGATACCATTCGATGCGCTTTCAACTTGGATGGGTAACTAAGTGATGGTCATTGCCTGCTGCAGTCCGCGGAAGATTCTGTCTGATCCAGTCCCAGACATGCTCAATTGGAGACAAGTCCGGAGAACATGCTGGCCAAGGGAGTTGGTGCACTGCCTGAAAAGCATGCTGAATTGCCTGAGTGAAGTATAGGCGGGAGTTATCCTGCTGGAATATCGCATTTGGGATTACACTGAAATATGGCAGAATGACCGGCTGTACGATGTCGCTGACATGCATACTGCTATTCAGTGTACTCTGTACAAACACCAGACATGTATGAGAGTGATAGCTAATCACTAAATAAAATGAAAAAATAAATACCCCCTCAAGCAGCTGCTTGCCATAGAGGTCTGACAGGAGCCTTTCAGTTTATATGCCATAGTAGGAGATCTGTGAGGATCACTCTCTTTTTTGTTAAATATTTTATTTTTCTGGAAATCCGGGATTAAATGCTAATTAATTTTGCATATAATATACCTAATTTCTTTCATTAATTATCTGGCAAAAAAAATTTACAATTAATTTTTTTGGCTGAGCATAGTGACAAAATAGCTGGGCCTTTGGATATAAACCAGTTTTTCAGGCTGCACCCTAAAAGGGTTAAGGCTTGTTATTGCAATCTAAAATACACTTTAATGTAGTTTGTCTACTTTGAATGGTAAAAAATTCATTTTTGAAACATTCTGCTTTTATTGCAAAAACATACCCCTATCAATGGCTTGACAGGTGTTCATCTACTTCCTAACAACTGCCCTATTGGTCCTTTCCTCAATCCAGCTCTGAGCTCTTTTCGGGTCTTTGTGACCTGGCCATTTAATCTAATGTGTGCAGAAAAAGTGCCATTCAGAGGTAAAACAATCCAACTAGTTTGTTAATATTTTGTTTTTAGTTATGGAAAAATTTCTGTGTACCTGGTATTCTGCAAACCCTTACATATAGGCCTGGTTTGCACTGCTTACAGCTGTTTGATATAACATGCCAAAAGGGTATTTCTATAAATTCTCTTTGCCCATTCAAATAGCCACAATTTACAGGTTACTTTCATAAAAATGCTACTAGAATAAGTTCTGTAACAATATTTTAGTTGTATTACTTTCATTTACTTCTTTTAAACTGTTAAAAAATGTTCAGTAAAAAGAGACTAATATAATTTTAACTTGTTGATATCTGATTTGCTTAATAATGAAATTAAGCAATTATACCCTATAACATTTTCCATTTCTGGCTGATGTATTTTCTTTCTCTTTAATGTAGTAAAGTATTAATACCATAACAGATTCAGTTTATTTAATGAAATAACTGTTGTAGTACACATAGCAAAATTTGAAGTCAACATCCATTTTGAAAGGAATTATTTGCATGTTTGATAAAACTTAAGTTGATAAAAATGACCATAATGCCAGTAACAGTAGAACTTCAATTACTTTTCACTTTATTCAACTGTGCAATCCAGTGTTTCCCAACCATCCAGTTTTTCAACTTACAACAATGAGGGAAAAAAGTCCTATAGAACCCCTATAAATTAAAAGCTCTTTTTTTAGCACCCCCCCCCACCCCTACCATACACACACACAAAGAAAAAGATTTCTTTTTCACACTATAATTAATCATTGCATAATAGAATTGTTAAGGCTGTTTTAATTACTAATTGTGTAGAGTTTTGTTAGAGAGGATTGTTAGAGAGTTATTAATTTACTAATTGTTTAATGTGAGACCTGAGTTTCTTTTTCTCCATGACCAAATCATAAATTCTTATTTGGATAAAGTGGGTTGTTTTACCTCTGAGCAGCATTTTTTTGCACACAATGGGCTAAATGGTTTGGATAAAGAGACTTGCCATTCTTCTTCCACTGACAATGTACAATTTCTTTGCTTTTATTCATCAGAGAAAGATCTCTTTCACATAATGTGTGGTTGAAAACTGAAGTAAAAAAAAAAATTTTTTTTTCAATTGCATGATATTCTTAGCTCTGGAATCACTCTTTTTCGCTGAACCCCTGTTGGGCATACATATTCAAGTGTATGAGAAAAAAATCAGGCTGATATACTAAAATTCCTGAATTAATTGATAATCCAGTCAAATTTTCATTGGTTTTTCCTAAGTTTCCTGTAAAATTAAATTTCTTATAGGTTGTTATAATAATTACATTTCTAAGAGAAAATTTATGAGACAATATTGGACTGTGGAGAGAACATTCAAATAGGTTATCTATTTTTGCAATATTTGGTTTTCCAATGACATCCTTCCCATAATTAAGATTCTATATTAATTTATCTGAATATTTTCATTCAAAATAAATGAATAATTGAAATTACCTTAAGAATTTTGTCACCTGGCTGCAAACCTTGAAGAGATGCAGGGCTTCCTGGTTGAACAGCAGTTACAAATACACCTACGTCATTACCCCCAGTGAGGCGGATCCCTACACTCCCATCTTTCTGGAAGGAGATGAAACGAGGGTCCGGTCTGCAAAAAACAGTTAATCAGGAACACAGAGGAGTGTTTTATATTACACTGTTTAAATGAACAAATGAATATAATAATTTGTAATATCACAAAAATGGAGTATATTTTAAAATGCTAATATTAAAAATAAATTTTAAAAATTAAGATATTAGAATGAAGAAAATGTGAAATGTTCTATGTTTGAATTACTATATATTACAACTCACAGCTAATTTGATAGAATTTAATTTATCACGATTAATTGCTGTATATTAACAGAATAAAATATTAAGCCAAGAGGAGTGCTCTACATATCTGATTAGCTAAAGTTTGTCATAGTAGCTACTTAACTACGATTGTATGTTCCTGACATTGTACCTTCCATTGGTACTATCTGTAAGCTGTCCTTTATCTTGTAAAGAGAAAAGGAACAATATTTACCAGTTATTAGTGATGAACTTGATGGAAGTCCACTGGTACAGGTTACAATTAAATCTTTTCAGTTGTTCTTTGAAGAATGACCAGGTGTGATATAAATGGCTAGCAGTGATGATAACAAGCCCGTACCAACCTTAATAATGATGGTGTTAATACTGATGGTTGCTTGGGGAACAAATGTAGTATTCAAGGTTACACCTTCTATGATATCAATGCAAAGTGCAGATTTTAATATTTATTAATTTTTTACTTGAATTTTAAAATGGATATGTCATTATTCTCTCCCCCCAGGGACAACACAGAACACTTACAGAGGAATGTTCAGTCAGCCAAGGGAGAAAAATTTACATCCTGATTATCATTACTTATAATTGTTTTTACAGTTCAGAGTGGCATTTTTATTTGTTTAGCTATCCTACCATTTAATCTGATATTGTCGGGTTGTAATATTTCTGTGCCTCTGTATTACAAGTCTCGAATAGAGGTTTAAATGCTAAGGAATGTAAAAACAATAACACCACCAATACTACACTGACAGAAATTGAAAAAAATAACACCATTAACAATCAAAGTGTAATCTACGAGATTTATTTAGTAGAAACAACTTGTTGAGAAAGGACAGTGATCACACATGTGAAGTGATTCAATGTTTATTGTACCTTTTAATGAGTATTACATTTTACAGAAGGCACATTTTATTAAGGTGTTGAACCTCCTTGAGCAGCAATACAAGCTTCCAATCTGACATGCAATCAGTCATACAAATGCTGGATATCACGCTGGGGGATACCATTCGATGCGCTTTCAACTTGGATGGGTAACTAAGTGATGGTCATTGCCTGCTGCAGTCCGCGGAAGATTCTGTCTGATCCAGTCCCAGACATGCTCAATTGGAGACAAGTCCGGAGAACATGCTGGCCAAGGGAGTTGGTGCACTGCCTGAAAAGCATGCTGAATTGCCTGAGCGAAGTATAGGCGGGAGTTATCCTGCTGGAATATCGCATTTGGGATTACACTGAAATATGGCAGGACGACCGGCTGTACCATGTCACTGACATACGTACTGCTATTCAGTGTACTCTGTACAAACACCAGACATGTACGAGAGTGAGAGCAAATCACTCCCCACACCATGATGCCAGGCATGGGCCTTGTGTGTCGCTGGCAGATGCAGGATGCAAAGACTGAAAGATGCAAAGACTCTACCATGAGCGATATCCTATGCATGGTGTGCCTGATCATAAAATGTTTGGGTGACTGCACTGCCAGCTGTCAGAGGCAGGCACCTTCCATGTGAGTCAACATGATGCCGGACGAGCACGGACGGTCAGAATGCCAGCTATGAGCTAGGACATCTTGCATACGGTGACAGATAACCCAGGTACAAGCACGCGATCCACCACCCGGAGCCTGGGTGTGCATCGGAACAGTGTCTGGCAAGTACTGCATGAAGAAGGGCTACACCCCTATCACTTGCAGCAAGTGCAGGCATTGACAGCTGTTGATTATCCCCTGCACATGGATTTCACCCAGTTGTTCCTGCAGCAAAGTGCCACACATCCAGATTTCCCCGCGCATGTGCTCTTTACGGATGAATCAACATTCTCACGTGAAGGCGTAGTGAATGTCCATAATGCGCATTTATGGGCGGTCTATAACCCCCATGGTACAGATCCAAATTCGAACCAGCAACGGTTCGCCGTCAATGTCTGGGTGGGGATCATGCATGACTACTTAATTGGACCCTACCTACTGCTGGACCACATCGATGGGTGAACGTACTGTATTTTTCTGCAACAGGATTTGCCAGAATTGCTTCAGGATGTTCCAGCCACAATCCACGCCCATATGTGGTTACAGCACAATGGGGCACCTGCCCATTTCAGCATGGACGTGCGTCAGCATCTTCATACCACATTTGGGAACCGATGGAATGGGTGCGGTGGTCCCATCCTGTGGCCCCCCAGATCGCCTGATCTTTCTTGTATAGATTTCTTTCTGTGGGGGCATTTGAAAAGTGTTGTGTACGAGATGCCCGTGCAGTCCACAGAGGATCTGGTAGCCTGACTGTCCGTCACAGTCACCGATGTGTGTGATAAGTCCGGTGTTTAGGAGCAGGTATGCTGATCACTACTCCGCCATTGTGCCACCTGTATCAACGTTGGTGGGCGGATGTTTGAGCATTTGTTGTAACAATCTCCAATAAATGTCACTCTGGAAACCTCTGTGTCTGTCCTTCATTTCCGACTCCTCACTGCGTTTGCGGCCGCATATTCTATGACGAATATTGGTGGGTTCGGTGTGTACTACCATCCCCTCACGTTTGGGCCATGAATTCAGGGATATCCTGTATACATACATATAAATTGAGATTTTTTTAAAAATTACTTTGAGATCACCAATTGAGTCTAAAACACTGATGCTAAATCAAAAAATGCATGCTACAGCTTCCTTTTGCATATCTCAGCTACATTTATTATGATTATTATTTTGAAGTGGGATATATGTTCCTTACCTTTTAAGTTCAACATTGTCATTATTGAAGTTTTTTCTTCTGAAAGCAACTGCAATTTACAGTGGTATCTGAGGAATGACTTCCATGTATGGGAAAATTTCCATACCTCCACAATTTTCTCATTTTGATTATTGTTATTATATTTTGATCAAGTAATAAATCAGCACTTTACCATCGATTTAAAGTTTTAGAGGGAAAATTGTCTTGAGTCGGGTGGGATATGAACCCACGATCTCCTGATAACATGTATTTTGATTATTTGTTTGAAGTTCTGTTATAATAAAAATTAGAATTAAGTACCAATTTTAATAACAAGTAATTGCATTGTTAAATCTACTGAAAGAAATTGAAAATGGAAATGTAATGGGAAGGAATTGTGTTAATCAGTTGATATGCTATTAAAAACAAATTCTTTTTAATCCGATGAAAGGTATATATTAATTTGACTGTGTCTGCACTGAAATCCCTGCTAACTAATTAATCCTACAAACTACTCCTACTTCAGTTCTTTTGAATGGTTGCACCCTTGAAGTTCCTCAGTTTTTATCATCTTGAGAGTGTATAAACAGGATATTGATTTGATGTGCAACATAAAATAAACAGAACAGTGATTGCTGCTGGAAGTTTTAAGAATTGGTGGAAAATAGGCACATTATGAAACAGTTAGCTAAAAAAAAAATGGTTTTGCTGTGAGTGGAATCATGTGATACTTTACTACTAAATTAGACATATTACATTTTACTTAATTTTTAGCGCCCATCTAAGAAGACAGGTTTTTACTTTATTTCATTTATAAACTGGTAGATTTATCCAGTGACTAAATTATACAATCTGGTTGGACTCCACTATGAAAAAAGTCCTATCATATTTTGTTTGGTAGCTAATTCTTCACAATTTAACATTTCCCTTACAAGAAAAGAGTTTTGTTTGGTTGTTTGGGTTTTAATGGCGCATTGGCAATTAAGCCATAATGCGCCAGACAAGACAAATAGTAAAAAAACAGATAAAAATCATGATAACCCACAACCAAGGCTTAAAAGCAACATGTAAAGGTGATAAAATACAACACAAAAGCCAATAAAAACAGAGAATGTAAAAGGGGCAACAAATATAAAACCAAGAAAATAACAACGGGTGTAGAAGGCCCATGTAAAAAAATAACAAGGGTAACAGATTATAACCAGTTAAAATAGCAAAATAACATAAAAATTCAAAAGCCAAAAAGATTAAAAGTGATTCATCTGATAAAAATGTCCGAGTGTAACTTGCTCAAACGTAAAAAAATGCAAATGATGTTCGAGATTAAAACAAAGGCAATGAATTAAAATATGTTTGATAGTTAAAATGGTATCACAAAACTGGCATTTTGGTTCGTCATCTGCCCATAGAAGAAAAGAGTGTGTAATAAACAAATGACCTAAGTGGAGCCGAACAAGTACAACTTCCTCCTTGCGATTCCTGCAGCAACAAGACTGTCATGGTTTGATGATAGGTTTGATCTCAAAGAGATTGTTGGTACACTGTTCTGACCAAGATCTCTGCCACTGTGCCCACAGCTTGATGGTAAAACGCTGCCAGAAATACAGATATGGAACCAGCAACAGAGAACCGGGGACAGGGGAGTGGCTGACTGAGTGGGGGTTGGCAGCTGCATCAGCCAAGTCATTGCCTCTGATACCAATTTTCCTCTGATACCAACAGAAATGGATGATTGTTGTGGCTGCCAGTTGATGGAGCTGCTGGCAGATCTTAGAAAGAACTGGGTGAGGTCGATGCCTCACCGATATCAAAGTCTGTAACGAGCTAAGCAAGTCATTGTAAAGCACACACCGACAACGATGCTTAGCCGCCATGTGGTCCAAGATGAGACTGATAGCATGCAACCCTGCAATGGGATCTTGTCTGCAATGATTACATAAAAGCAGACCATGACCGATCCCACTGATGTGCTGGATTTCGAACCATTTGTGAAGGTAGGCAAGAAGTCCAGGTACTCAGCATGATGGCTGGTAAAGAGTTGCCAGTACACACAGTCAGGTGTAAAGGCCTTCCCTGTCCTACACAGAGAAAAATCACAGGAAGGGAAAACAGCAAGCCATGATGGGAGTGATTCAACTGTCAACTGTGCAATGCTATTGAGACTAGTGTTGATGTCTCTGAGGTAGCCTTGGACATGCAAACCAAAAGGACGAATGGCAGTCGCGATTAGTGTATAGCATTTCCCACTTTGGACTGAAACCCAGTCCCAAGTAGGATAGCCTGCCAAGGATTGCAATTTAGATACGTATTGTAGGGACAACTGCTGATGGCGAAGAGATAAAAATGGTTTGTTGGTACTCAAATTGTTGGTCTCCACAGTTGGACTGGTAAGGTGAGAAAGGCTCCCATGCAAACACGGAGGGCCTGATGATGGATGTGGTCAAGCACTTCCACCACTGAATCCCAGGCGGAGTCGTACACCTGGGATCTATAGTCCAGTTTCAACCGAACAAGCGCATAGTACAGGCGGAGCAGAGAACATCGGTCAGCTCCCCAGGAGAGAGAGGAGAAGACTTTGACAATCTTCAGTGCCTGCATGCACTTGGACCTGAGATGACGTATGTGTGATAAAAAGGTCAATTTCCGACCGAAGATGAGACCAAGAAACTTGGTCTCCACCACAATTGGAATGATGTTACCTCCAAGCCATAGCTCGGGATCCAGGTGAAGATTACACTTGTGGCAAAAGTGCACGCAAGCGGTCTTCTGTGGGGAGAATCGAAATCTGTTGGCCATCACCCAAACTGAAAGATTCTTCAGGGCAATTTGCAGTTGTCTTTCACTGACCCTCATGCTGGACGAAGAAATGCTGGACGAAGAAATGCTAGAATCTCCGACATAGAGGGCATTGCCTACAGTACGATACTGGAACGTTTTACTGGAACTACTGCAAGTCTGGAAACTGCTCCTCAAGAAATATACAATTGAAAAGATGGAGCACCTGATCCTTACTCGATGGTGATAAATGTTGGAGCATGGCATAATGGACATTTGTCTGCCCCACAACAGATGCACGAAAAGTGTACAGAGCAAGGCGAAGCTCCTCCTGCTGTAAGGCTCCAGGCCATTTGAGTGGAAGGATAATGGAGAGTGCTCCGCCCTGCTCTTCTGGGTCAGAAACTCGAGGGAGTAGGAAGATGACAAGGAAATGGAGGAGAATGACTCTCTCAGAGTTTGGCAATTGCTTGGGATCAGCAATTCCCTGTTCATTGTGCTCTAGGATCGATAATGAGTGGGACATGTAGTTCCCACACGACCTTAGAACTGGTTGTGTGGGTGATAGAAGGCATATATTTGATCCAAGATTCCTTCTGGCTCTGGAGCTGGACAAAACGGGATTTCACCCTGACACGTTTGAATGCTTCAAGGTTGGGGGAGGTAGGATATCTCTGAAACACCCCCTAAGCCTTGTTCTTGCCTTACGAGCTGTGGTGCAATCTGGATTCCACCACTGTTTCGGAAAACGAGAAAACCGTGTCGAAGTTTAAGGAATTGTTGATGCAGCTGCATCTACAATACAGTCTGTTATCTCCACTACTGTCACATTGATTGGCTCCTAGCTGACAGAGTGGTCATCGAGCTCAGAGAGGAGCTCAAAGTCACTCCAGTCAGCCCAATCAAGCCTCCACCATGAGACTCAAGAAGGGCTGCAAAGTCCCCCACGGAAGATGGTGCACACCACGGGGAGGTGATCGCTACATAAAGGTTGTCCTTGACCTCCCATGTAAAGAGTGGAAGGTTCAAGGAGGAGCAGATGGTGAGGTCAATGGCAGTGAATGTTGGGGAGTGAAAATAAGCACTGACACCATTGTTCAACAGGGAGAGAGAAGGACCCAGGAGCCACTGCTGCAGCACCCCACCCCTCCTGTTGGTATCAGCACTGCCCCAAAGTGGACTGTGTCCATTGAAGTCCCCCATTATGAGGAAGGGGGATGGCAGCTGCGAGACGAGATCAAGGTCTTCCTGGAAGATGATGCTTCCAAGTGGAAGATATACTGAGCAGACAGTCAGGAAAAACCCTACGAAGAGGCAGATGGCTACAGCCTCTAAGTTGGTGGTGAGGAATACGACCTGGAATGGAGAATGGTTGCTCATGAAGATGGTGACATCCCTGCAAGCTGGACCATCTCCATCCCAGTGAACTAGTGAATAGTGTCGGATTGTGGGATCTGTGACTTGCTGCAAGTACATATGTCTCCTGCAGGCACACACAAATGGGCTGGTGTGCCTGAAGGAGGGCCTTGATGTCGTCAAGATTCCTTTGGAATCCACAATTCCAATGTAGGAGTGTAGCCATCTCAGGACTTAGAAAAGTGGGCGGATGACAAATTCCTATTTAACTTAACCACTACAGAGGACGGTTTAGTGAATAGGGGGAAGGCGGTATCCATGTCCTCGGAATTGTCTGAGGACATGGATCGGTGACCGCTCTTTGTGCAGGTGTATGGATTCCTTTTTTGGCCCCGGTGGGGGCACCTTTGGTTTGGAAGGTCTAGCTGTCTGAGGATGGGAAGGAGGAGGTAGGAAGGAGGTCATGTGTGGAAGGAGGATGGGTATGAGTCTGGCATTCTTCTTCTGGTGGAGGTGGAAGGCTTAATTGCAGGAATGGAAACTGGGGGTGATGTTGAAGTTGACACCAACCTCGGTTTCACCTGCGTCAAGAGGTATCTTGATGCAGGTGAGAAAGATTCAGTAGATGGTACACTGATGTCAGTCTGCACCGCCACTGAAGTCATTGGAATGATGGACTTTCCAATGACTGCACTGGCAAAGGAAACTTTGCCAGGTGGGGTGGGAAATGCAGCGAGTTTTCTCACCTCAACATAAGAGATGTTGTTCATTACTTTCCAGCATTGAACCTCTTTTCCTCCTTCCACATGGAATAGTCGTGGGAGTATGCTGGAAGCTTGCCATTACAGTTCACACAGTTTGCCTTTTCTGCTGTGCAGTCAGGATCACGGTGATCCTTACTGTTACAGTGAGCACAGGTAGGTTTGCCCCGGCAAGCTGTGTGGGCATGACTGTATATCTGACACTGAAAGCAGTGCAGAGGGTTTGTAATATACAGCCGTATTTTACAATGCAAATAACCTGCCTTGATGGAAGAAGGCAGGCATGGCATGTTAAATGTCACAGTCAGTACCCGAGTGGGTACCAATTTCCCATCACGGCATGTCAAAACCCAATGGAACGCTGTTACTCCTTGAGGCATGAGCTCTGAGAGGATTTCCTCCTCGGTGACTTTGAGGAGGCCCCACTCAAGTGATCATACCCAGAGAGGAATTCAAAGTTTTGTGGGGGAGTGATCTTAACAGCCACCCCATCAATCTCTCCAACTTTCAGCAGCAGTTCCGAGTGCTTGGAACAAGCGATCTCAACCTGAAAGTTGCCAGATCGTAAGCACTTGATGGATTTTGGCTCTCCTGCAAGACCTTTCAAACCTTTATTGACAAAAAATGGGGACATGTCCCCAAGTACCTGATCACTTAAGGAGTGGATGAGCAGGAATCTTGGGAACAAAGAGACAGACAAAGAAGACAATGGCGTAGATGACAAAAACGACAAAGAGGGGGCTCATGTCAAGCCCTCTTAGCAGCATTGATCACATTAATTTCAACATCTACTCTCGTTTGTTTTTGTATGGTTCAGTGCCTGCTGTCCCCACCCTCCATGGAGCCCAACAAGGGGATGCCCAGTTGGGTGCCAGGGTTATGTGGGCACTATACCAACACAGACAGTGAGCCAAGCCCTTACAAATAAATAAAAGGAAAATGAAAAGAGAAATGTGCAATAAACTTTCTACATAAAAGGAACTAAGAGAGAAATACATAAAAGGAACTATTAGACGGTATAAAATAAGAAGATTGTGAATGACCAACTAGCCTCACAAAGAAATTATAACTACAAAAGAAAAATAAGTAGTGAAGAAACTCGCAACCTGTACCCGGATGTGGGCAAGGTTACTCACCGCTCTGCATAGTTGACCCTAGCAGGACCTGCCCACCAGCCGATTGCTCCTGGAGGGGGGCACCCCAGCAGCTCCCATTTACCAGAAGCAGAGGCTCCGAAATCCACTGCCCAGCCCCACAACAACAGACCCCCCCCAATGACAAGGCATCCAAAGTGGACCCTGCCAGTCACGAGCTGAGGAGAGAAGATGGGGACCCCCAAGCAACTACCAGGATCCTCCTTTCCCGGGACACAGGTTGAACATGTTGCACACGGCAAACATGCAGGCGAATGTTCAGGATCCTGTGAAGGTACCCGAGCCTGTGGAACCTTCACAGGGTGTTCCCCTCACCGCATACAGCAGCTCGCACCAAGGGGTATAAGAAAAGAGATGGAATCCACTGTTAACTCCCTCTGGAAATAAATTCAAATGTTGGGCCCAACTTGACATATGAGTGGAAAGGGTTAATGGTCTTCTTTAAAACCAAAAAAAGCACAAAAAATACCACTTTAGAAAAAACTTACAAAGGAGCTTTATTCCTCCTTGCTAAGGGGTCATCATCAAATTGGTCTCTTCGTCCAGCATATTCTACAAAAGATTGCATAGAGTTCAAATTATGCAAATATATAATGTAAATCCTGCAAGATAACACTAGACAACAAATTGAAACTTTTTTTTTTATAACATTGGTCAAATAGGATGTTTTTAACTAATTTTGGGGTGCTGAATTCAAATATGGCTGTGAAAAACTGCAGCACATACAGTGTTTTTTTAAATTATGGATTGCTGTATTTCAAATTTCAATGAATATGCATATCTGGGAAACGAAAATAAATGCGACTATTTTATTAAATTGCAGCTTAAAAACTCATTAATTACATGATTACAGTGAAAAAATTAGAAACATCATAGTTATAGACCACTGAATATAAAGTAACAAATGAAATACTATTGAAACGTAAAATAAGAAAACATGGGTAAGGATCTTTTATACTTACAAGAAGTTTATTTTTGTCTTTTATGTGCTGAGGTATCTTCCTTCTGCAAGAACCAGCAGTAGTCACCCATCATTGCTGGTTCTCATTTGCCTTGGTATCTCTCCTCCATGGTTCAGATATCCTGTGAAATGTTTCCCCTTGTTCATCACTGACAGCTTCTAAGTTCTTGGGAAAGAAGTTGAGATGTGAGTGCAAGAAATGGATCTTCAAAGACATTCGGCAACCAAGATTTTCGTAGTTTTTGAGAAGATCTTGAATGAGCTGATGGTAGTTTTCCTCTTTGTGATTTCCCAGAATACCCTGGACCACAGACGTGAAGGATTTCCATGCAATGTGCTCCTTCATATTCAGGTTTTCTTCGAAGACACTATCATTCAGTAGCTTCCTGATCTGAGGACCAATAAAGATCCCTTCTTTGAGTTTGGCATCACTTAGTTTCGGAAAATTTTCTTTCAAGTGCAAAAACCTTTTATTAATTTTGTCCATAGCCTTTACAATGTTTTCCATAAGCCCCAGTTTGATTGTGCAGTGGTGGGAGCAGAACATCAGAGAGGTCAACTAGAGGCTTACACCTCACATTACTCGTTCCAGGAATAAAAACATCTCTTTTGGGCCAGTCTTTTGTCCAGGTCAGTCCACTCTTGAAGTCTTGAAGCTCAGCTTGTTGGTTGGAAAGTCCTAGGTCTCAAACAAAATCATTTAGTTCATGTTGCTGAATCAGATGAGGCTTGTCTAACTTTTTAGGGGTGTATGTAGGATCAGGATCTGTATGTGCCCAAAGTTTTCCTCTGATGAATGTGAATCCATCTCCTCCTAGGTGGTTGGAGATGTTGGTATAGGAAGATCTTCTCCATGAGGAATTGCCCTTATGGCTGAAGGCACATTTGGATATTGTATTTTACTTTTGTTCTTTTTTGAAAAGCCCGATACTTTGGTTAAACAAAAATAGCAATCATGCAAGTGACTAGTTGGCTCGCACCAAACCATTGGAACTGCAAAGAGCATGGATTTTATTTTACCTTTCAACTATTCACTCAGGCCAACAAAGCACAAAATAAAACACACATGTGGAGCCCATGTTTTGTCCTGATCTCCAATATGCTGGTCCACCCGTTCACTTTTACTTTTCCTTAACCAGTTTTGTTTTATTTACGTTATATTTATCATTTTGGGGATTATTTCATTTGGACTGATCGCAATTCTTACTTCCACGCCGTAGGAGTTGTGCATGTGCAACTCAGACCTTTCGATTGGCAGTTGCTAATGACCATGTGTAGGACATGACCTACACATGGTCAGATAGGACCATGTGTAGGTAGATCAATCTACACATGGTCAATAGGCAGATTATGCAAATGTTTTCCCAGAGTGCAACAGACATGTGACGGACTGTACACCGCATGCTATAAACTAAGTGACATTAGGTCACAGAGTCAGACTTGACAGTGTTATTAGTGGAAGTTGAGTAGAGAATTGGAATTGTCAGTATTGTTAGGAGGAGCTGAAATATGTTGAAGTAGTATGTTGAATCAGTATGTGTTGTGTGGATAGAAGGAGTTGTTAGTAGAGATTTAGGTAGATGCGAGTTGTTAGTACTCCAACTTTTGCATTCATCAACTGGATTTGGTGAGTCTTTAAATTTTTTGGAAATAAACTTTGTTTTAGAAACTTTTGAATTTTTGCTATTTTTCTCTTGAGCAATGTAATTGATTTTTGATTAGATTTAAACTTTAATTAAACTTGACAATCCTTTTTGAATTCTTACTCAATAAGTAACACCTAGATAAATGCAAAACAAATCCTATTTCAACTTTATTTGGCAAGTTAATATTGCCTTGTGCCCGACAAGCTATCCGGAATTTTGAATAAATTTGGACCAGACAAAAGGTCCAACTTGAAAAGTTAATAATCTTTGAAGGTTACAATGACATCCAAAATACAAGTTATAAGCTTTCTTCACAATCTTGGTCAAAGAACGACTCTGAGATTTTAAAGTATAAATTTTCACACACATAACAAAACTTATCTGGCACATTAACACATCTGCGATGCTGCCTTTGTGCAATTTAAATGCCAAAATTCACTCTTCAATGTACAGCATGTGTTCCTCCTACAATGAAAACAACAAGTCCGAAATGATCTGAGGTTACTGTTACACGTTTTCTCCCACTAGGCAATCAGTGTTTCCAGCCGTGAAAGTAAAATATCTATTATCCTCCCAGTTGCCTGGAGGTGTTGGTATAGGAAGATCTTAATAGGAGTCAAAATGATCAATAACATAAAAACGTGATATGCTAGCCATTTTTTAAGGCCATATCTGAAATCAGCACCTGAAAAATAGTTAAAGGTAGCTACAATTGTTCATCGAAAACCTTGCAAACCAGTGTAATCAATATTTTATACACAATTTATGGAAATGGTTTATTTGACAGCATATTATATACTATGATAGCATAGCTGAGGTCTTAGCACTAAGAACCTTTAAATATGCACTAATGAAGTTCATATAGATCTAATAATGATCCCATGACACTATAAGATCAGTTTACTACACTAAGAAACAAAGAGTAATAATTATTTGATTTTTAATACCTAAAGTATGATACAAAGTTCAAAATAAATTTTTTACAGTGCTCAAATATGAGTTTTTGAAACCTAGAAATAGCAACTGCTCAATTCTTCGACACTACCTGCCAATAGCTGTTGGCAGAATATAACTTTTTGCAACTTAAAATGTGTTGCCTAGAGAACTGGATATGTTGGTTGGGTTGGGTTGTTTTACCTTTGAGTGGCACTTTTTTTTTTACACACAATAGTCTAAATAGCCAGGTCACAAAGACTCAGAAGGCTAAGAGTAGTTTGGGAGAGGGGAACCACTGGAACAATTGTTGGGAGACAGATGGCAACTTCCCATCAAAGCCATCCAGTGTGTTCTTTAACATGTACAGAGTATGGCTTTCCTGCACATGGAGCCATGGCTTAATATCCCATCTGATGGATGGCAGTCTTTCCAAGCCCATCAGTGTCTTCTACATGGTCAGGGTGGGAAGTTTCGAGGAGATAAATCTCAATGCTGACCCAGCTGGAACTCAAACCTATGAACTGCAGATTACGAGCCTGATGCACTACCAACTGAACCACCCCTGCTACAGGATATGTTGGTAAATCAATAGGCTGCCATACTATACTAGCAAAATCAATAATATCATCTTAATTTGTTTAGTTATGAAAGAAGCAATATATTATATATTGCTAAAGTATATTACGGTTATTACAAAAAACATTACAGTCATTTTATTCCTAGAGCACTTTTAAATATGGAATAGATTTATCCAAAACTGTTCATTTCCTTAACAAACTAAATTACCCTTTATAATATATAATAGATTACCCTCCCAATTTCAGAAGTTTTCATTTGACCTACAACTCTCATTACCACAGACCTTATTGAAAAGATAATATATAGTACCCTATGAAAAAATAATATATAGTACCCTATGATATTCCCATGCCAGATGCTTTCATTTGGATATATCTCATTACACTTGGAAATTACTTATTTATTTTCGCTTTATTTTTTGGGAAGAAAAAAGAAACACTGTATATGGGGAGGGGGGTAAATCCCTACTTTGCTTTAATTTATAATAAAAGGAAGCTGTATACAATTTAGCCATCCTAGCTTTTACTGTTTAGAAGACATTCTCTAATTTTTGGGGGAAAGTTTGAGGGTAAGACAAACCCTTGAAATAAAATTTAATAGCATGGTTTCACTGTTGAGAGTAAATGCTCCACAACTGAAGTTAGCAATGAAAATAACTCTCTTAATCAAGTATATTGTGCTTGGCAATGGTTGAGATAGCATCATCATCCTCAAGCAGCCATGGGCTACATAGGTCCAACCAAATTATGCAATTTAGTTCTCCAAACACATCACTCCTGAGCTACATTTGCTGCATCTCACCACTGTAGACCAATTCCAACAAGATCCTGTTTGACATTGTCTGCCCACCACATCATAGGTCTCCCCCTCTTTCCGAGGCCTTTAGGCACATTGTTCATAACCCTATTCGCTAATCTTTTGTTATGCATACAGACAACATGGCGAAACCAATGGAGTCTCTCTCCACACAACCATATTGAAAATGGCATAGGAACTAAGATGCTAATTCTATGAGAATGAGAAGATATTACCAATATGTCTATTGTTTGATGGTACCTCAGATGTCAAATGGAAGTTTGAAAGAAATGGAGGTTGCCTACATAGAGAAACTGTGATGGTCCACCCATTCACTTTTACTTTTCCTTAATCAGTTTTTAATTTATTTACGTTATATTTATTATTTTGGGGCTTTTAATTTCAGTTGGCATCATCACTTTTCCTCACCCATGTATGCAAAGGAGTTGTGCACTAAACTCTTGACTTTTGATTGACAACTGCTAATGAGCGTGTATGGACACAACTCTTCTTGCATCATAGCTAGTGTGAGTGCACAATCGCAAGTTTATGCAAATATTTATCCCAGCGTGCAACACGCATATGTCAGTTGCACATTGCATATATTGTAAGTGACATTAGGTCATGGAGTTAGTAAGTTTTTGAAGCTGAATAGAGAGAAATTAGTTTTGAAGCTAGTCAGAATGTTAGTTTGGAGTTGTGGTTTCAGAACGAAGGTAGTTGAGACAATGTTAGTTGAGAAGTTTGTCAGTTGGAGATGTTGTTTGGAGTGAGCTTTTTAGTTGCTCAGACTATTTTGTATAGAAGTTGATTTGGAGAGTCTTGATTTTTTTGGAAATAAACTTTGTTTTACGAAATATTTTGACTTTTCTAATTTTTTCTCTTGAGCAGGATAAATTGATTTCATTAGATTCAAACTTCAATAATTTAACAAAGTTTTTGAATTCTTTTCATATTAACTAAGTAACACATAATATACTTAGGGAACCCTTATTTAACTTTATTCAGCAAATTAATTGCCTGGTGCCAAATGCTATCCAGAAAATTTGTATAATTTGGGTCAGTCAAATGGTCTAAAAGTTTAGACATTAACATACATTTTGAGTGTTACAAAACTAGTCCATAATAAATTCACAATGGATGAAGTAGGTTGTAATTAAGAACCTTTCCAGTTGCACATCATAGTTAGCTACAGTACTGCATTACACAGTTCCAGGCTACTTCACAATTATAGCTAAGTTTCATATTTACTTAACTGCTGAAGAACAAGAATTTTTATTGTATTAAGTGCAAAGAGTATTACAGATAAGCATTAGAAACATTTGAACCAAAGTTTAAAAATATTTTAACTCGAGGAGGGGGAAAATAAAAAAGCATTTCCCCACCACCCTGCAGATGACAGCATATTATATACTTCCTAATTCTGGCTTTATCAGATGATTGAAAATGAAAATGACATGGAGTACTAATCCCTTATGTAAAACATAGACCAACTTTCTTTGATCTCATGAACTATCCCTTAAAATATGGCTAGAGACTCCAAATTTATATCAAATAAACAAACAACTTCCTTGGCCACCACTTATAGTACAATGTATATAAAGATTCTTTCATTATGGCTTCAGCACTGGCCTACATAAAAATCTATTTGAACATAATTCAGCTTCTGGTTGATTGATTTTGATATAATTTCCATTACTTACCTTAGATTTCGGCAAAGAAACAATGTGCAATATTTCAATAATCTAGAACATTTGAGTGTACATTCTAAAACAGACAACATGGCATGCATGAGGATTATATATATATATCTTCATCCAAACATCAACAGTGCAAAAATTCATCCATCTTATTACATTAAATTCCAACATGCATTTCAACACTGGACTGGGAATGCAACAGTTCAAAGCTATTGTATTGAATTATAATTTTGTTCATTTCATCTAAACATCCCTCAGATGTTATCATTCACATAGGTAAGAAAAGATTATTCACTCTTAAAACTAAGCTTCAAATTCTTTTCAGAAGTGTAATAGTACTTCTTATATCAACATAGCAAATCATTGCTATTTTCTGCTAAATAAGTACTAAATGTGAAACTTTAAATTATGAGTTTTATACCATCTATGCGGGGAAGTGATGGTCGGGGAAGAGGCTCTTCATCATCTAACCCAACAGGTGCTCGGGAATGGCCGTGGCCAGTGAGCAGTGGTGTGGCAGGTTGGTCTAACTGACTGAGTGAAATGTCCATCAGAGGTCCTCGGTTGCGTCCAGATTGCAATCTGTCAAGAGAAAACTAGATCATTTATTAATTCAATGAAAAACACACATTAACTAAGACTGGAGTAAAAGAAGTTACTATTCTTTTACCTGCTTGAATCATTAACCCAAGTTCCAAAAATTAAACTATATATGTGAAATATCTGAAAAGTAATTCTTTTTTTCAGTGTACCTTGTTCAGTAAAAAATCTCAAGAGCAAAAATTTGCACTTAATACAGGCAAAAATAAAAGAACAAATCTATTTTTACCTATCTCATAATTGATAATTAACTTGCTAATTCCTTGCTAATTTCACCAAACAAGCTATACATCAAATGAATGCTTCTGACATGGGGAATGTCATAGGCTACAAAATATTGACCCCCCCCCATTCTTTCTTCCCTCCAAAAAAGGGAGGAATTATGAAAATGATTCTTCCCCTATATCTTCTAGAACACGAGTGCAGAAAGTACAAGATATGTGTGAAATGAAAGCATGTGATGCGGGATGTGTCTTAGACTATAAAAATTTACTCCACCATGCTTTCTTCCCCCCTGAAAAACAGGAAATGTGAAAGTCATTCTATTATATCTTCTGAATGCGAGGGCCTACAGTTACAAGTTGTGTCAAATGAAAGCCATATAATGACAGTCACAAACTATTTCGAATTTTGTCCACACTTTTCCCCCCTGATAAAAGGAGGGGGCAGATTTTTGGGGTTCTACTTTAATGAGTCATATTAAAAATTTAAACTTGTGATATCTCCAATGTCATGGATTACCTGAAATAGAATACAACTCCAAAAGGGAGGAAATATGTGGTCAATATTTATGAGTCATATATCAAATAAAAGTTTTTGAAGGTAGATGTTTTTAGTGACAAAGAAAAAAATACAAATAAATTAAAAAATATCTTTCTTCCTCTATGGGCCCTAAAAAGTAGAAAATAAACCTAAGTATATTGATGGTGCAATCAAACACTGAGTTCATATTCACAGAAGGAAGATAGGATATCAATTTACCTGCTCAACGAGATTGCTGGTGCTCTATCTTCCTTTGAAGTGAATACGAACTCAGTGATTGATTGCACTATCAATATGCTTTAGGCTTATTTTCTACTTTTTAGGGCCCTATAGGAAGATAAATTAAAAAATACCCATTTATATTTTTGATATGTTATATCTGCACATATATTTTTGCAATACCTTCAAACTTCACTTATATGAGCTGCATATAAATGAAAGATGAAATTCTTAATTCATAATTCCCCATGCATTTTCTTACTAATTATACACTATTACATAAATTATTTTTACTGAAGAGCAATGCACCTCTTGTATAAATCATAGCAGATAACTAATATCTTAATTTAAATTATTAAAAAGTATCAATACATTTAAATTATAGGCTTAAAAGTTTTTATTACGTTAAAAGTAAGCTTACAATTTATTTTGACATTCATTAAATTTAATTATCATCTAAAATACTGTTACTTTTAACAGTTAAAACACAACTAAAACCATTTTACCTGGTCAAATTATTTTTGTCATCTGGCCTATCTGGATGTGGGAGAGGTCTTGTATCACCTAGTACAGAGATGTAAAGGAATATAAGCAAAAAAATCAGATAAATAATTGTAATGCTTATTAGCTTGTTATACAAATATAATTAATGTTAAAATATTACTTTTTCAGAAGCTAAATATCAAACAATTTTGTTAAAAAAATTTACTATAAGCCAGTGCTTATAAGTTCTTTTTAGTGTCAATTTCAAAGGAAGATTTTTTTACAATGATACAATAGTTAAACATATATTCTATAAGGTTAAAAATCTTAATAAATTTCGCTATCAACACTTAATATCTTTATACTTGGAAATACTAATTGTAAAGTAATCACATATTTATAGCCAACAGTCAAACTTAGAGAATACAATTTGTGAACCACTGTCTTGTTAGCTGAGTGGTTAGTGTGCTTGGATTACAGATCAAAAGGTTGTTTGGGTAAGCCCAGGATATTTCTCTCCTTGTGTTGTCTTTTTGTTGAGGTCTTGCCTTTCTCACAGATCTTCGCTATGGCATAATACAAATGAGTTCCTATCATATCTCTGCTAAAAGGAATGGCTTATGGGATAATTCATTACTTTTTTAGTGTTTACTATGCTTGTTTTTGTATGGCTGTATATATATCACCAGATATAACCACTTGCTATTAGTATTACCAGATATAAAAATTTCAAGAGTTAATAGATATTTTAATAAAATTTTGTAGTGATAATGTAAAGTGATTCTGTTTTCAAAATTTTCCATTATTGAATATTTTTGAAAATTAGGTTTTGAATAATTTTTATTTTGATCTCAAACTTATTTACAGTCACAGTTTGTATAAGTTTTTTTTTTCCCAGAATTCATGCATATCAAATTTGGCTTCCCAATTGCCAATGAACTGGACAAGCCAGTCTAAAAAGAGTGTTAATCAATATTATGGATGTGTTATTTGATATATTAATATTAAAAGAAGCATTTATTTTGTGTCAGTAATTAGAATGCAAGCTCCTAAGATTCAGTCATGTGGAATAAGGACAAACCATAATAAACTCCATGACTGGTTAGTTACATGTGAAATAAATATACTATGCAATATTAAGGTGATCTGATTATATATAACAGTTAGTCAAATGAAAATGAACATGAATGCCATGCTGACCTCTTGTAGGAGGTTGTACATAAAGGTTCTGATTGCTCCATTGAGATCTCGTTCCTGTGGCCTCAACAAAGTTGAATGGAGATGATGGATTATCTGCAAAAATAAAGGACAGCCCTAAATAGGCTGAATTCTAAAAATGATGGTTAAGATGTCTGTTAGTGGGTTACTGAAGGCATCTAGTTCATGTTAATGATCATGAATTGAAAAGCTTGTTCCCAAAACAAGTTTGATCCAGTTTCTAAGCTTTCAGAATAGTAATATAGTTAGCCATTCTACTTAGTGTTGATATTTTTGGTGTGATGTGTCACTCACAGAGCTCTTAGATGAAATCTAAAGGTTACAGGGAATAACTGTACATTGAAATTTATAAACATTGTAATTACCATCTACTTCAAGATACTGTGTGGAAGCATAAAACACACTACCTTCAAGTGAAAAGATATCTGAGTTATGCATAACAGATAGAGAAGTTAATGCCATTAAATAGAGGGGATCTTTATTGGTAGCAAATAACTCGGTGGACAGAGTACTGACATATTATCACAGGTCACGGGTTTGTATCCCACCCACTTCAAGTACATTTTTCCTCTACAATTGATATTGACGTTAAGAGTGACTTCATGACTGTTCAAAACTGAAGAAACACAAACACCATTCTTATATTTGAATCCTTTGCTTTTCACTCCAAACTAACAAATTTCCCATTGAAATTCAGTAGATTCTTCAAGTGGAAAAATAGAAGCGGCTTTAAACACAAACTCTAATTCTATCAGAGACAGAGATTTGCATTTTTTTTTTTGCAAAATGACATCAGGGAAATCTAAAGTGCAAAATCTGGGACTGGGCAATCAAATATTTCATAAATTATGAGAGGACACACCTCCTTCTTCCCCCCCCCCCAGTTATAAAAATATACACCACTGAATTAGGTACGTGTCACAGGACACGCTATACAACAGTAACCTCCTCCTCCCCCCCCATCCCATTGGAAAACTGTCAAGTCACATCCACTGTTCAGAAAGTGGGTGGAATGTAAATAACTGACAGTGTGTGCCCAAACAACCTATGGGTATTATTTATATAACTGTGTATTATCTGGTACATGATACAAAATTATCCCTCCAGCTGAATAGTGAAACAGGATGTACATAACACTGATGTTACTTGAAATTTTCATCATACATCATTATATTCATTGTTCGGATTACCCATAGCAGAATCACATTCTCCAAGACCTCAGAGTATTTAATTAGTTTGTCCACATCTTCACAGGACACTCTATACAGCAACAAAACTAATACAACATTTCTTTCTTCAGGACTGGCACTTTGACACTGCCTCAGTTGCAGTTAGAATTCAATGTAACAGCAACATTTGTGATTGCACATTTTTCTAAATTGTATAATCTGCACATCCTCAAAAGTAAATGGCTTGTAATTATGCAAAGGCAACAGATTTTGGTCACCAAACTAAAATTGCTCACAATTCTCAAGTACTTGTCTTTGTTACCAGATCTGTATAACAATTATCAGATCTGGGGATAAAACAATCATAATAAAAACACTGGTTAAATTATATATTTTTTAAAGATTATCATATGAATTTCAAAAATTATCTCAAGGATCTTGTATGCATTAACTTTTTCTGTTCCCTTATGCCCTATTTGGGAATACCAACTGTAAAATTATTTTCAATATAAAATTGTTAAATATACTGTTTTTGAAATTTTTGTAATAAATTTGCAATTAATAAAATCAATTTGTTTTCATTTTGTATTTTATAATTTTTTTATATTTACTTTTTTTTTGGTGAAAGTTTTTTATTAGGGTACAAATAATATTACAGTCCAAACAATTAGACTAACCACATAAATTCAGGATTGAAAGGGTTCAGCTGCTGTACATCATCATCATCATCATCCTCAAGCAGCCATGGGCTACAGAGGTCCAACCAGACCGTACAGTTCAATTCTCCAAGCATATCTCTCCTGAGCTACATCTGCTGCATCTGGCCACTGCACACCAATTCTAACAAGGTCCTGTTTGACATTGTCTGCCCACCGCATCCTAGGTCTCCCCCTCCTTCTGAAGCCTCTAGGCACACTGTTCATAACCCTATTCGCCAATCTATAATTATCCATACGGGCAACATGGCCAAACCAGCAGAGTCTCTCTCTGCACAATATGCTGCTTAAAGGAGGTTGCAGACTCCTTTGCCTAACCTCATCATTAGTTACAAAGTTAAACCACCTAATACCCAAGATACTGCATAAGCATCTAGAATCAAAAGCATCCAGTTTCCTGTTATCTTGTTTACACAGCGTCCAAGTTTCACTACCATAACTAACCCTAGAAAGAACCAAACTATTATACAGTCTAATTTTAGTCTTTAGGTGTATACGCCTATTTCTCCACAATCTCCATAGATTCTTAAAAGTCCCGGCAGCAATATCTATTCGGCTGTTAATCTCATGCCGCACATCACCAGTATCAGTTACATAGCTCCCAAGATAATTAAACTGTGACACCTGCTCAAGACTGCAACCATTCAGATTAACTGAATCACAACCTGCCTGACCAATTTTCATCACTTTAGTTTTCTCTCTGTTTATAACCAAACCAACTCTACTACCAGTCTCATCAACAGCTCGAATGAAAGAGTTCATCTCATCGACATCATTTGCCAAAAGGGCTAAATCATCAGCATAATCTAAATCAGAAATTTTCGTATCTCCAGCCCATTTAAGGCCAAAATCTTTCCCTTGAAGTGAATTTCGCATAACATAATCAATAACAAAGCTAAAGAGAAAAGGTGACAAAATGTACCCTTGTCGAACACCAGAAGTAATGCTAAACCAATTGCTACAAGCCTTACCAACTCTCACGCACAACTCAGTGTTATTATAGAGAGCTTTCATTATGTTAACTAACTTGTCTGACAATATAAAAATTACAAATTCATGTAGAAATATAATACTTACCACTTAACTGGGAACACTGGTAAAGGAAAATAATTTTGCTCACACACAAGGGACAACTTGTTTCGTGAGATACTGGAGTGTGCAATGAACTTATTTTTCTAATGATCACCAGTTATTTTTCAGCAAACCAATTTTTTTTTAGGAAAAGATCTTGCAAGTCCTACCACTGGAATAACTTTAAAAGTAGGCATTTTCAAAGACAATTCATTTTAGTCAATTTTGGACTTCTTTTGAGAACAAGCTTTTTAATACTGATGAATATATGGATTATTTGATAAACTATGGGAAATTAATGAATTTAAAGTTTGAGAGTAGTTTTTATTAATTCTTGAATTGAAACTTTTTCTGGCACATTTATTATTAAATGCAGGTTATTAATTTTTCTCCTGCATTTATGAAGCAGAAGTAGTATTTAAAAATTAAATTTGCAATTACTGTAACTGTTTAAAATAATTCTTGAACAACTACTCTGCATAATGTTGAGATGGAAATTCAGTTTCATGTGAATCAACATACCAAAAAGAGATGTGGACTATTAGAGATGGGGAGAGTCAAGATCAGTCTTTCCTACTGCCAACTAATTTAGTACACTGGTTTCCATAAATTAGGAAAATCCAAAAAAAATATGATAAGCAAAATATTATATGAATGATTTTAATGAAATTTGATAAAAACATGAATTACAATGCTAATTTCAGAATGGCATAAAATATTTTACACTAGAAACATTTTTCGTCAAAAAAATAATACAGGAACTTGTCCAGAAATGAGGTGTCAGAATGCAATGGGCAAAGTTCTTTAATAAGGAGTGTGGTCCCCCCTTACAGCAAAGCAGGCACGACAGCGATGTTCCACACTGCTTATGATGTTGTGAATCAGCTCAGTAGAGAGTAATGACAATTGTTCCTTTAAGGCAGTAATAAGCTATCCTTTGTTTCAGGCAGCAGGTTGTGGGGAGCAACACATCTCCCTAGAGCATCCCACACATGCTCAATTGAGTTTAGGTCGGGAGATCAAGCTGGCCACTCCATACACATAATGATCTCCTCTTGAAGGTATTGTTCCACTAGGTGAGCTGTGTGTGGATAAGCGTTGTCTTGTAAGATGAATTTTTCATCTATTGGACCAGCGTAAAGACGTGCATAAGGGTCCAGGATTTCATCTCTATACCTTTGAGCATTGAGGTTCCCACTTGTCAGCACAGAGGTCTGTGAGTCCACCTAAGGAAATGTCACCCCAAACACACATGCTGCCTCCACCATAACCATTTCTTTGATGGATGTTACTGGGATGATAGCGGGTACCTTGTTCTCTCCATATCAAACAATGTCCAGAATCACTCTGCAAGCAATATCTGGAATCATCTGTGAAGAGTATGGACCTCCATTGCTCTTCTGTTCAGTTAACATGCATGAGTGCCCAATTTAAATGCTCTCTCCTGTGACGTGATGTGAGGGGTATACAAATTACTAGCCTTCTACCATGCAGACATCCCTCATGAAGTCTTCTACACACAGTAGAAGTTGATACAACCCTCCCAGTGGCTGCTGCAAGAAAGGATCATAGCTGAGAGTAGATGTCCTGCTCCTTCATGCTGTTAATCACAAATATCAGTCTTATACAGTGGTCATAACTCTAGCCTTCCTCGGCTAAACCTCCAAGATGTGGAATCCATGCTAAGAAATTGATTCCACAGTCTATGGAAAACAGAACTCACATTCAGTCATCGTGCCACGTCTGACTGACTTTGGCCTGCTTCGAGATGGCCAATAGCTCTCCACCACAGTTCATTTTGCAAATGATGTCTTGAGGTCATTCCTACAAAATGGCTATTTCGAATTTCTTTCTCACATTTACAACACAAAATAACGATTCACTCCAAAACACCCGTTGTTATGCCACTATCCGATTACGCAACTTAGATTAATTTGCATTCGATATGATCACTCAGCATTACTTTACTGGTTACAAGAATGAGTTTGGTCAGGATCACACAATTTTTTGGCGAATTATAGCGATTTTCCTCATTTTTCTTTAATATATGGAAACCTTAGCTGAAATCAACTACATGCTCTTTGACCAGTTTTTAAGTAGAAATCCGTTTTTTTTCTTTCTCTTTTGTTATTAATGAATACATTTTGTAGTTATTAAGGCATTTATAAACAATGCTTTATATATTTAACTATATATTATCAACAAGCGGACTGGCACTAGATTATGTCGAGTAGAGCAGCAGAACAACATTACAACCATTTTCTTTCAAACTTAAACAGTCTGGTAATGATGATATTGTACAGTATTGCATTGCAGTTTATTGAGATGCTATAAACCATAACCAAGGATTTACTTTCAAGCATTTTAAAATAATTCATTAATTTGTGCACTTATACAGCTATATGTAAATAAAGTAACCTGAAAAGTGCATTTAGAAGTTTGAATATGAGCAGAAAATTTTTCAAGAGTACAAGGACTGATTGATGAAGGGGATAATAATGATATCCGTTTTTATTTTACCATGTCAAGGACATGGTAAAAATGGTAATTGTAAAGCTTGATGGAATTGCAAATTGGGAAAATATGAAAATACCATTAAAATATATAAAAAGAACATATTATTACATTAATGAAAAGAAATCTATTAAAGAGGAAAATGCAGTTGCAACTTGACAGCTGATCATCATCATCATCATCCTCAAGCAGCCATGGGCTACAGAGGTCCAACCAGACCGTGCAATTTAATTCTCCACGCATATCTATTCTGAGCTACATCTGCTGCATCCGGCCACTGCATACCAATTCTAACAAGGTCCTGTTTGACATTGTCTGCCCACCACATCCTAGGTCTCCCCCTCTTTCTGAGGCCTTTAGGCACACTGTTCATAACCCTATTCGCCAATCTATAATTATTCATACGGGCAACGTGGCCAAACCAACGGAGTCTCTCTCTGCACAATATGCTGCTTAAAGGAGGTTGCAGAATCCTTTGCCTCACCTCATCATTAGTTACAAAGTTAAACCATCTAATACCCAAGATACTATGTAAGCATCTAGAATCAAAAGCATCTAGTTTCCTGTTATCTTGTTTACAGAGCATCCAAGTTTCACTACCATAACTAACCCTAGAAAGAACCAAACTATTATACAATCTAATTTTAGTCTTTAGGTGTATATGCCTATTTCTTCACAATCTCCATAGATTCTGAAAAGTCCCAGCAGCAATCCCTATTCGTCTGTTAATCTCATTCGGCACATCACCAGTATCTGATACATAACTCCCAAGATAATTAAACTGTGACACCTGCTCAAGGACGCAACCATTCAGATTAACTGAATCACAGCCTGCCTGACCAATTTTCATCACTTTAATTTTCTCTTTTTTCAAACCAAACCTACTCTACTACCAGTTTCATCAACAGCTCGAATGAAAGAGTTCATCTCATCAATATTATTTGCCAAAAGGGCTAAATCATCAGCATAATCTAAATCAAATTTTCGTATCTCCAGCCCATTTAAGGCCAAAATCTTTCCCTTGTAGTGAATTATGCATAACATAATCAATAACCAACTAAAGAGAAAAGGAGCCAAATGCACTCTTGTCGAACATCAGAAGTTATGCTAAACCAATTGCTACAAGCCTTACGAACTCTCACACACGACTCAGTGTTATTATAGAGAGCTTTCATTATGTTAACTATCTTGTCTGGTATACCATATGATCTCACAGTCAACCACAAATTATGACGATCAACAGAGTTGAAAGCCTTTTTGAAATCAACGAAACTAGCAGCCAACGGTTTCTAAACTCTAAACAGTTCTCAAGAATCTGCCTAAGTGAAAATATCTGATCCACACATCCCCTACCACTTTTGAATCCACATTGCTCATCATGTAATTGCCTGTCAATCAGATTCTTAATTCTATTAAACACAATCATGCAAAAAACTTTACCAGGAACAGTGAGTAAGCTGATAGCCCTATAAGTTATCACAAGAACTGCAATCACCTTTTTTGAAAATAGGGATAATAATAACTCTGGTAAAATCCTTAGGAACCATGCCTTTATCATAAAAGATATTAAAAATTTCAGTCATCCAAGTAGTAACTGAAACATTCCCAGCTCTAAGCATTTCGGTAGTAATTTCATCTACCCCTGGGGATTTATGAAGTTTAAGTTTAGAAATAGCCAAAATAACTTCAGATTGTGTTATAGGGCCAACATTAAAGCCACCAATGCATCTATCATCATTACAAACAATGGGAGTAGAGCTAACCACATTGTTTAGAACATCACGAAATGCTCAGCCCACCTAGCCATGACAGAATCCTCACCTTCTATAACCTTACCTTATTTATCCTTCAATCCCTGTATACCTTCCGTTTTCTACCATATTAACCATCTGGTACAGCTCTCTGCTGTTGTGCTGTCTAACTGCTTCCTTGGCTTTGTCAGCCAAACCACCAAGCCAAAGATTCTTATCAAGCAACTAACTGATCCTTTACACGTTTATTAAGCTCTGTAATGTTTCTATTACGACTGGTAAGGACATTCCTGCAGTTCTTTCTTTCTGAAATAAGCTCAAGTGCCTTATCACTTAAATAATTCTGTCTCCTCTGCTCCTTTTTTCCTAAAAGAGTACTGTTAGTGTCCAAAAAAGCCTGTTTAAAATGATCTCATTCTTCCTCAACTTCAGTAGTAAGCAAACCATGACTATCATAATGACTAGGTAACCTTTCATGGTAAGCTTTAACTATAACTGGGTCTTTCAGAGCTTCAGAATTAAAGGTAAATTTTTAAACTTAGCACAACACTTCCTAAGTTTAAGTTGCAAGACACTTTTAACAAGGTAATGATCAGATCCAATTTCAGCTCCCCTATATGACCTGGTACTCCTTAGAGAACTAGCCCATTTGCTGTTAAATAATATATAATCAATCATATTCTTATGCAGCCCATCAGGTGAAATCCATGTGTACTTATGTATGTCACAGTATTTGCAATAAGTGTTCGTTATTCTCAAACAATTAAGTTTACTTACCTGTAGGAGAATTTGCCCATTGCCATTGCAGTTACCAATACCAAAAGGGCCTATCACCCCTCCCCAAAGGTCAGAGTCAGTACCAACTTTGGCATTGACGTCACCTAGAACAAGGGTAATATCTCCTTTCTTGACAGAATTCAAAATATCCTGAGGTTGTTCATAAAACTTATCATTCTTATCTTCATCAGCATCCTCAGTGAGGGCATAACAGCAGATAACATTCTAGTCTTTAATGTTTGTCTGAAATTTTGCTGTAAGAAACCTTTCATTAAATACTCATATCCTAGAATTACATCACTAGCATGTCTGGTAAGAAGCAGATCCATGCCTTTGTAATGCTTATTATCTTCCCTCCCTGAAAAGAGAAATTTAAGATTATTTTTAAGAATCTGACCTTTATCTGTCCATCTGGTCTCCTGCAAACCTAGAATATCTAGGTTATAGTGTTGGAATTCCTTCGTGAGGACATCATGAGAATAAGCTCTATGTAATGTCCTCACATTCCACGTTCCTGCAAAGAGAAAATGATTAGTAGGATTTTTAAAGAAACTAGGTTTATTGAGATAGGTAGGGCCAACAATATCAAACAGCCCCCTGATCGTAGGCAAGGGGCAAAGACCTGTTCCCCCTCTGCTAAAGGCTGAAGTCACCGATGCTGGTAAGAACTTCAGGCACCACCTTTTCAAGTGGACTTTTTCAAGAGTCATATGGCCTGCCTGAGACACTCCAGTTTAGGCTTGATGATGCCCAACTAGCTAAGTGAGGTTCAGGTACCTGTGATGGCCTCTGATTAGGATTATCCACCAGCTGATATAAGGTATCCCATGCCTCTGTTCACTTATGGCTGGCAACCCAGAAGCAAACAGAAAACACAGTGGCAGATTCTCCCTCAACAAAGGCCCACCAGTGCAGCAAGTCCAGAATCCATAATCAAGCTCAAATTCATAAACAAGTCCAGTCTAGTAGGTATAAATGGTCAGCAACAGGACACTGTGAATTAATAGATTCTGAAAAAAATTCATCGCTGCCACAGCGGGAATCCAACCCGCATCTCTCCAGATTCATGCCAGAGCTGCGGGTTCGATTCCCGCCGTGGCGGCGATGAATTTTTTTCAGAATCTATTAATTAATATTTCTTAACAGGGAATACTGTGCATTCACCTTGGATTGACACTGTGAAGTTGACCACACCTCGGCAGGGTTGGAAAAAAAAAAGTAGCCATAGATGACCAGATCAGTAGGCCATACTGAACTGGCAACCCTCCACTTCTGTTCCCTTCCAAAAGAGAATATCTCTTTTGAAAGGTATTAACGGCCTGCACCACAAGAAAGCAGAGTCAGACATTAGGTGTTAGACCTGGCCGGTTCTGTGCATCATCACTGGGGATTGGTACACAGCTCTCCTTCCAGTTTATGCCTAGCTACCATTTACAGACCCTGACAACTGAAGTAATCTTTATTTATCATAGTTTTACAGTCTAATTATTTGTTACAATGCATTGGCAAAAAGGTACATCAGAGCATCAGGCATGTTATCAGGATCTCATGATTTGTATCCACCCAGCTTAAGAAATATATTGCTCTTTACTCATGATATTCACTGCCAATATATGCTTACCTGTATTTGTTTACATTAAATGCACATCCTTGGTAGGATGTAAACAGATTGGAATTGCAAGAATTTTAAATCTTAATTCTCTACTAAGAAAAAAAAAGTAAAAATTTCAAAGGATTCAATAAAAATAAAATATTTTAATTATTGTACATAGTCAAGTGCCCTTTTAATCGAACTAATTTCTTTTTTGTCAATTTTGACTTGTAATTCCTTTCATCCTGGTGGAAAGTCTCAATTCAACATTCAACACTGATTTGAGAACTGTTACAAATTTACTCCATATACTATGATTAACACAATTCTGCATGCTGGGCTAACCCAAGAGAGTATTATTCATTGACACTCAGATTAAACTGCTGCTAAGTAAACTGCATTTAAATAATAATACAATTTCAGGGTAATTCAGTATTATTTTTTAAAAATTCCTTCAAAACATAAAATTAAATATAAATTAATGAGTAAATATTATTAAAAGCATACTATAAAATGAATGCTATCCTGTGGCTAATTGGTTGGGTTGGGTTGTTTTACCTCTGAGCGGCACTTTTTTTGCACACCATGGCTAAATGGCCAGGCCACATGGACCCCGAAGGCTCAGAGAAGGTTGGGGGAGGGAACCCACTGGAACAGCTGTTGGGAGACAGATAGTAGCCTCCCATCAAGGCCATCCAGTGTGTTCTTTAACGTGCACAGGGTATGGCTCTTCCGCATACGGGGCCATGGCTTAACGTCCCATCCGACGGACGGCGGCCTTTCCAAGCCCATCGGTGTCCCCTACTGACCGTGGGCATGGCTAATTGGTTAGCATCCTTAGCTACTGAGCCAAGCAACCTGGATTCAAGTCCCAGGAAAGCCATAGATGTTTGTGTTGTTCTTTCTGCTGAAGCCTCAACTTCACAGATTTCTATGGCATATAAACTGAGTCTCCTGTCAGACCTCTGTGGCAAGCAGCTGCTTGAGTTTTTTTTTTTAATTTAAAATGAATAAAAAATTTCCTTTTCAGGGACTTATTACTGTTTTAAGAAAGACCTTTTTATTTTATTTTTCAGTGAGTGGTTATGTATCTTTCATTTCAATTTTGCTATTTGTTGTAAATTATTTATTTAGAGTGATATAAATGAATTTGTAGAACTGAGTTTAGACCAAGGCTACTCAACTGCATTTTCAAGTAGTGCAGATTTAGTTTCCTTTTAAAATTTTGGGTCTTTCTGCAGGCCAGAGATGAAGGCAAATAACATACAAAAGCTACAGATAAGAAGAAAATAAAAAAAAAATGCACAATTGCATTTATCTAAGGTAGGGTGCTCTGTATTTTGCACCTATCTCTCACCTCTTCATATAATAATAAATAAATAAATAAATAAATAAATAAATAAATAAATAAATAACTAAATAAATAAATACACCCTCAAGCAGCTGCTTGCCACAGAGGTCTGACAGGAGCCTGTCAGTTTACATGCCACAGTAGAAGGTCTGAGAGGATGGTAGGATCTCAGCAGAAAAACAACACGAACATCCATGCCTTACCTGGGTCCCTTAGATCAGTAGCCAAGTGCGCTAACCACTCGGCCATGGGACGGCATAACTCTTGCAAAAAGAAATGCTTCTTATTTTGCCTTTATATTTTACACACATCATTTGTGGGCTATCATTTGAGTTACACTGGTTCTCACTAAGGTAAATGACCTACCACCAAGCAGAATTCACACTTGGACCCAGCATCACCACAAATCAACATATCAATGCATTAACAAGATGGCCCTCTTTTCATTCTAAAATTATGCAAAAGATCTTTATGCTTCACATTCTTGGGAATTTACACTCAAGTTCAACAAAATGCTCTTGGTTTATTTGTGACCTCAATATAGTATTTTATAATTTAAAAATTTGGAAACTGTTGTGAAGTCATTTATTACTATTAATTTTAAAATTTATGACTGTGAAGAATTTTCTTTCACCATAACAGGTAATACAGTATAACAGGCATCATCTAATCATCATAATCATTGGTCACATTGTCAGTAAGAGATAAGAGTATCATGGATCCTAGATAGCAATGTGACTTAATCCCCTCCTTCCAAAATGCATACTATTTGCTTTTCATTTATTGTGATTTAAATATGCTTTGTTTCACTTTCCTTTGAAACACATGCTTAATGTTGAAATAACTCACATGATGAATGCTTATGGTAAAATTCTATTGTCCTGACTATAAAATAAAGTGTCAATATGTGTGCAGTGAAAAAGTGTAATTTTTTATTATTCACTTTTATTTTCCATTTTTGGGTCCCCCAGCAGCTAAGCATTTCCTTTGTTGACCTAGAAAATAAAAAGGTGTTGCAGCAATAACTATAGATCCATAAAGTTGCAGTGCTTCGAAACTTCTCCATTTGAAATATTTTGTGAATTATTGTCATTACATAGTTTCAACTATGAGCCATTTTCCTATGACTGTTTAAAAATGTTCCTGATACAGTTTAAAAATTATGTTATGAATCCACATTCCCCACTCTGAATATAATTTTTTCACAATTCTCACTGATGAATTGTACATTTCTTCATCATGAATGTTTGGTTGCATTGGCACAAGAGCAACTAAAGCTATAACATACTAAAGCAAAAGACAAAATAAAAACCACAGAACCTGCAACTAAATATTTAAAAATAAATGCCAAAGAGACAAAAGTAAAATAGAGATATAAAACGATTAAAACCTTATTTAATAATGAGATACAATTAGCACAGGTTTTATAAACAGGTAAAAATGGGACAAAAATTAATTATGTCATAAAATTAAATCCTATTTTAAAATAATCAGTAAAACATAAAAATTAAAAAAAGGTTGTAAAAAAGAATATTAGTTAAAAGACACCTCAAGTATAAAGGGTGCTTGGATAACAAATGATTAGATCTAAAATAGATATGTCATACTCATGCACACAAAATTTTCATGCAGCCATGGGCTATGGAGGTCCAATCAAACTGTAATTTTGTACTCCAAACACATATATCCTGAGCTTCAGATGTTGCCTCTGACCACTGTAACCCAAATCTAACAAGGTCCTATTTAAAAACTTCTACAAACTACATCCTAGGTCTACCCCTTTTCCTGAGGCCTTTAGACCTGTTATCTGACTCCTTCACTTAACCTCGTCATTACTTACAAAGTTAAACCACCTAATACTCAAGATGCTGCATAAGAATCTAGATTCAAAGGCATCAAGTTTCCTGCTATCTTGCTTACAAAGAGTTCAAGTTTCACTACCATAACTAATTCTAGAAAAAAAAAACTACATAGCCTAATTTAAGTCTTAAGGTGTATATGCCAATTTTTTCACTCTCCACAGATTCTTTTAAGTCCAGGCACCAATCCCTATTCTTCTGTTTATTTCATGTCCCACATTGCCAGTATCTGTTTAAAAAATTATCTTGTGAGGTGTTTCATTTTTTTTTTCTTTTTTTTCCATTTGTGAATTAAGCTGAGACACTTACTCAAGCACATATCTGTTCAAAACAACTGAAGCACCATCTTCTTCACTGATTTTTATCACTTTAGTTTTCTCCCTATTGTGAACAAATCTATCCTATTACCAGTCTCATCAACAGCCCTAATGAAAGAATTTATCTCATCAACATCATTAGTCAACAGAGCCAAATCATCTGCATATTCCAAAACAGAAATACATAATTCAACATTAAAACAAGGACAATAAATCAAAATGTGATAACTAAAATTGTGTCACAAAACTTGCACATAAGTTGGTATTAATAGAAGAACGCATTGTAAAGCCATCACTTATGAAGGGTCAAGCAAGTAAATTTCCTTGAGCTTCCTGCAAAAATGATGCCAGTGTTTGACAACAGGCTTGATCTGGAGTAATTCATTGTTAATCTCTTTGACCAAGATTGCTATAACTTTGTCTGGAGTAGGGGTTCTCAACATGGGGTACAGGGTAAAATTTTTTGGGGTATGCCGTGAGAGCTCAAAAGTCGCTAAATATATGCTATATATATGTTTTATTTTATTCCCATTGTTATACTATAACTATAGTTTTATCTATCTATACAAGAGGTACATCAGTTACATACACATTTCCAGGGGGTACCTGAAGCATAAAAAGTTGAGAACCACTGGTCTGGAGCTTGGTGGTAAAACACCACCACAAAATCTGTCTATGGAACTAGCAGTGGATTGCCAGAAATGGGAAAGTCAACCTGACAGTAACATATGCCATGTGATCTTAGTTACAGATATATTTTGTAAACGTTCAGGAACACTACTGAACTGTGTAACGCTCCAAACAATGTAGAATACTTAAAGTTTTATGCTCCGGATAGCTTTGACGGGCGCCAGGCAATCATTAACAAATTGCCAAAAATGTAGAATAAGTTGATTTAGGGTTCCAATGCCAGTGAGCGTTCATAAGTAAGAGTCAAAGTAATTCTTAACAAATAAAAGTTAATGTAAAAAAGGTTCTAAATCAGCGTTGCTCAAGATAAAAACTTCAGACTCAAAAGTTTGTAACATAACAAAATAGATTTATTTCCAAAAATAAGTAACTCACCAAGACATCAATGAAGAAACTAAAATCTGTGCTACTCGCACGGTGCTACGCACCTTACTACATCTCTCTGCTCTCTCTACAACTCTCAAGTGACAAATCCCTTTACAACTCTCAAGTGACAAATCCTTAATCCTTCAAGTGCCTCGCAGGGCACGGTTTTGACAATTGGGCCGGCGCATGCCGGGAAAGACATTTGCATACAATGACGGACGCAAGCTATGACGCAAGAGGGGGCGTGTCCTTGGCACGCGCTTTAACGGTTACGGTCGGAAGTTCGGAGTTGCGCGTACGCAACTCCTAGAAACTTGAAAACGAGTGCTGTGATGCCGAAAAGGAAATAAAAATCCCCAAAATGATAAATATAACGTAAATTAAACAAAACTGGTTAAGGTAAAGCAAAAGTGAACGATGGGGCATCACAACTGATTAGTATAAAAATGGCTAAGCTACACCTAGCCATTTTTATATGATATGGCAATATGGCTAGGTGAGGGGAGCTGCTGAAAAATATTGGAAAAAGTTGATATTGGAAAAAGAGAAAAGTCAAGGCCGTGTAGAAATCAAAGCTTATAGTGAGCTAACTGAGTCAGTGTAGATCATGCACTGGAGATACTTGCTGCTGTGTGACCGAGGAAAGACTAATAGTGTGCAACTCTGATGTAAATATAGTACTTTAAGGTAGGAAATAGTCCACTATAATGGCATCTGACTATATGGATATATCACCAAGACCAACTTAAAGAAAAGAAAAAAATCAAGGTGTGCAATGCAATTACTGGCAAAGAATTGTAATACACACAATAGAAAACAGAAGCCTCTCCCAAACTGCAAAACAAAAATTCAAGTGGAAGGGGAAGCAGCAAACCAAGGTGGAAGTGGTCCAGCAGTAGACTTTGCAATACTCAAGAACAATAGTAATATCTCACAATGAGCTTTCAACACACAAACTGATCAGATGAAGAGTAGTCAATATTTTCTCACCTGCGGTAAAAAAAAATGCAGCCCCAAATGGTATTGCTTGGCAAGGATCACAGCTTACAAACATACTGTAGGGACAACTATTGATAATGAAGAAATAAAATATGGTTTGTTGGCTACAACATTAAAACTCTTGGCTGGTGAGGTGTGGAAGGCCCCTGTGCACAAGTGTGGGCCTGATAGTAGAGAGGGTCCAAAACCTTCCCTCAGAAATTGTTAGCTGAAGTGTACACCTGGGATTAATAATCCAGATTTGACTGAATAAGTGCATGTTACAGGTAGAAGAGAGAAATCAGGCCACTCCCCGGGAGAGAACCAGAAACCCCCCCCCCCCCCCCTCCCCCAGGACTTTCACAATATTTAGTTTTTGTGTGGACTTGGACACTGGATGAGGAATGTGGTATAAAAAGATCAATTACCAGTTGAAGATAGACCAAGAAATTTTATCTTTGTCATAATAATAATCCTAGAGATGCAGGTCAATGTGTAGATGAAGATTCTGCTTGTGCCAAAGGTGAATCAGAGTGTTTGCATCCTGTATATCATTAAGAAATGTCCCTAGCATTATTGTACAATCACCCAATTCTACCATGATGCTTATTAATTGAGCACACAATGTTAACCTGACATTTACTATTTTCTACCTTCCCAACTTCTTTAATCCTTCGAGACTCCTGACTAAAAAACTGATTTACATCCAGAGGCCCAGCTATTTTTACACTATTAACTTTAGAAATTTTTTGCCAAATAACTAATGAAAGGAATTATGGAATGTTATATGCCAAATAAATTAGTATTTAATTCAGGATTTTCTGGAAATAAAATATTTTACAAAAAAGACATTTAGTTTTATTTCATTAGGGCCATAGTAAACAAATGTATCTGGCAATGCAAATAAAAATTTATTTAAAAAAAAAATACTAAGACAAAAATTATTATAATGCACATGAATAGAAAAGCTATTTTTTTCTGAATAACAAAAAAAATTTTACTTGAAACAAGAAAATTACTCCCATTATGTAATTTTTTTCTTGGTATGATACTTTTCTCACAGTCTAGGCTTTTTGCCAATTGTGCCAAGTCATACCAACAAGTCAACTTTGGTTATTTTTGTTTTAATTCCAATCAACCAAAATAGGTCATGCTATGTACTAAATAAAACTGAATTTAATTACAAATTTTATGCAAGTAAAAAATTTAAACAAATTCACAAACATATTAATTTTAATAAGACTTTTTTTTACACTGATATAGTGAAAAAAATAGATCACATTATGCAATTAAGGCTTCATTTTGGAAAAGCTGATGAATAAATATAGTTCAGTTATATATTAATCGAAAGTAAATTTCTTCCCAAATAATATTATTTACCTGCAACGTTATTTTTATTTCTTTTAATGATTCTTTTCGGGGGGGGGGGGGGGGGGGGGGGGGGGGGGGGGTTGTGTAGTATATTTTAAAACATGGGTCAGCGTTATACAAGGTGACTTGGATTGCTAGCATTAGTTTTTTTCTGTCCTGTTTATGAAATGGAAAAACACTTTCTTCACTGCTTACTTTTACTAATAATTTAATTCCATGATGAAAGCTGTTACAAAAGTTTTAAAAAAGTTTTAAAATATTTAAATCACAAGGACTGAGGAGTGCATTTTGATGAATAGGTGAATTAGCATATGCAGATATGCCCTAAGGCCTGATATCATTGCATTTCACCTTTCTCAAACTAATTTACCATATTTATCAATATCTCATAATATTATCCTTTGCTATCAACTAAAAAGGGAATTTAGAATAGATAATTTAAAGGTAATTAGCAGTAGATGTTGGCTGGTACAGCAGCGATGGAGTTCAACTTCAGCTTGTTATTCCATTCAGCTGATTGATGTTCTTTTGTTGAGAATGATGACAGTTTCCATATCATACCAGTCCTTCATTAAAGCATGTCACGATGTTCTGTTGTTAAAAGGCTTTATGCTGCACACATGAGATGGTTGTTGTTGTAGTTAAACTCATGCACTACTCCCAAAATGGATGCTATTTGCCACTGTTTAGGCTATGTAGGCAGTTCTTCAGTATGCTTTAAACAGTTTTATTCTCTTTCTATATCTCTTGTGAGGCAATGCTCATTGGTGCTTGTACTGGCAAAGTTTAGAAGTTATGGCACATCACTCAAAAGATTTTTAAGATATTAAACATAAGTTAAGAGTTTAAAAACTCAATGCACAATGCATATTAATCATTAAAAACTTTAAAATAATGGTTGTGCAGTCTCCATGATGTCAAAAGGGAGCAACATGTTTTGCCATTCGACTTTCATATGGCTTCCTCAGGCTCTGCTCTATAATGACAGAATCCCCTGCTTTATACTATATATTAATTATATTATATATTAAAGAGTTGAGCCTGAGGAAGCCACATGAAAGACTAAAGGCAAAACGCGTTGCTCCCTTTTGACATCACGGAGACCACACAACCATCATTTTAAAGTTTTTAATGATTAATATGCATTGTGCATTGAGTTTTTAAACTCTTTTAAGATATTAAACATAAGTTTTGAGTGATGTGCACATAACATCTATACTTTGCCAATACAAGCATCAATGACCATTGCCTCACAAGAGATATAGGAAAAGAATAAAACTCTTTAAAGCACATTAAAGAACTGCCTACGTAGCCTAAACAATGGCAAATAGTATCCATCTTGGGAGTAGTGCATGAGTTTAACTACAACAACAACCATCTCATGTGTGCAGCATAAAGCCTTTTAACAACAGAACATCATGATATGCTTTAATGAAGGACTGGTATGCTATGGAAGTTGTAATCATTCTCAACAAAAGAACATCAATCAGCTGAATGGAATAACAAGCTGAAGTTGAACTCCATCGCTGCTGTACCAGCCAACATCTACTGGTAATTACCTTTAAATTATCTACTCTAAATTCCCTTTGTAGTGGATAGCAAAGGATAATATTATGAGATATCAATAATTATGGTAAATTAATTGAGAAAGGTCAAATGCAATGATATCAGGTCTTAGGGCATATCTGCATGTTAATTGACCTATTTGTCAAAATGCACTCCTCAATCCTTGTGATTTAAATATTTCAAAACTTTTGTAACAGCTTATATCATGGAATTAAATTATTATCTAATTAGCTGTGTTAGAATTATTTATTTATTTTTACTAAGCATTATGATTTTTTTTTTTTTTTTTTTTTGGGGGGGGGGGGGGTGAAGTTTGGCAATCTTGGCTAAGTGCAGAAAAATTTGTGGAAAAAAAACCAACCTCCATATAGTCAGTGTGGCACAGATAATATTTGGAAGGGAGGGGAAAAGCTTTTAAAATTGTTGAACATAAACTTATAATTTAAAAGAAATAAAATTTATCAGGGGGGGGAGAGAAAATATTTACCAAAATGGCCCTACCACAGGAGGACTGATTTCCACACCAAGGAAGTCCTTTTTGCTTCTTTATCCAAGATCTCATTCATTTTCAGGAAACTATACGAGATCAATTTTTTTTATTTGAAAACAAAGAAATAATAAAGGAAAAATTAACATATAAACCGAATGAGATGTTAAATATGTAGAGCAACAAGTTGTAAACCAGCCATCTGATATAACTGCGAAAAATCATAATAATCGATCAACCAAATGGTCAGTAATTTATGGAAATGAAATAAATCTACAGAAATTAAAACAAAGGTTTAAACATAAAAGTATAAATACTAACTGGAAACATGATGAACTTATCCAAAGTGTAAGAACAATGCTTGCTGTAAACAATCAACTTTGTAGCCACTTGATTGCCATACATGCCAACAATTAACTATATCATGGCACCTGCTCTCCCATCTCCGGTGATACTGCAGGAAGTTGCACAAAAACAAGCTCTGACCATGCTCTGGCTTAAAGCTTCGATTTGAAGAGTGGGAACTATACATATAATGCTGGGATAAATCATAAAAATTATTCTAGCAATACTGAAATATGATTAAGGCAGAAAAGAGTAAAACCGAAAGAAAAAACAGAGGTACGTACTTCGTAATTACTTCCAAAATCTTGTTTTTAAAAATAGCATTTTTTGTTAATTTTTCAGAATTTTTCAGTTTTATTCAAATCAAACTTGTAAGTTTTAAATCAGGGGATTGCTTCAGCATAGAGTAACTTTAACAAACAAATCAGCAATACTGTATAGCACTTCCAAGAAATGCAATAAGATGGTTTTAACAAATAATTTATATTCTAGTTTAATAAAATATGCAACAAATGAAAAAAGAAAATATTATTTTTCATGCTTGAATTATGTATTTTTAAAAGAAATATTTAAGAAAATTTTCAAACAGCATTTCCTTTTTTTTGTTGTTGCACAAAAAATGAGCATGACTTTTTGGGCTTCTTATTTAGGATTCTAACAACAACTATGTTTGCCAGGGGGCCCTGGAAATGTTAAGCATTTCTCTTGCATTCAATCTTATTTGATACATGCAATGACTTGGTTTGAATGATGCAATTCTGTACGTTGTTAATTGGTGATAATTTAATTTCTTGCCAACAGTAAGAAATGTCAAAGTACGTCTAATTTCAGTCTCCCAAAATTTCACTTATGTTCCACTAAAACATAAAACTGCTGTATATCCATACATTGCTAAGCATTCTAGTCACCATAGTCATGATACAAATGGGACGGGGGTGGCTCAGTCAGTAGCATACCAGGCTCATAATCTGCAGTTCCCAGGTTCGAGTCCCAGCTGGGTCAGCATTGAGATTTATCTTCGCAAAACTCCCCACCCTGCTCTACCAGTAGGGGACACCAATGGCTTGGAAAGGCCTCGTAAGTTGGATGGGACGTTAAGCCATGATCCTGTGTGCAGGAGAGCCATACTCTGTGCACATTAGAGAACACACTGGATGGCTTGACAGGAGGCTACCATCTGTCTCCCAACAGATATTCCAGTGGGTCTCCTCCCCCAACATTCTCCAAGCCTTCGGGGTCTTTGTGACCTGGCCATTTAGCCCATTGTGTGCAAAAAAGTGCCACTCAGAGATAAAACAACCCAACCATGATACAAATATTCAAAATATTTTACATGGTCACACATTTCACTCTATATAATGCATCTTTGTGACACTAGTACTATACAAATCTGTTGCTGTAGCTCTGTGATGTCATTTCTCATACACATTTACTTCACATGATTAATTATTTTTGCAGATTACTCCTTCTAAATGATTTTTATCTTCTAAATATCATGTGTTTTGGGGTATGTACATATAAAGTAAGCTAAATGTGATGAAATTCATCTATTAGCAATATTTTGGGCTACATGATTCAAACTGAGCATTTTGCTGCATGTGCATCCAAAAGATCAATTTTGGGTTTGTAACAGTTCACAAAATGAACAGATATTGATCTTGGCTGCATTATCCAATATAATATCTAAAAAATTGAATGCAAAGTACAAAGAGTAATTGTTCTGCATTATCTATTACATTTATACACTGGTTTCCAAAAATTAAGGAAAATCCCTATGTTAAGTCAATGGGAAGCTAACATCAAAGCTCTATAGCTTGTAAAGTAAGTTTTTTTGTTTTGTTTTGAAAAATGTGATTGCAGATAAAGATCCCAATCACAAAAATCAATATCTCGATTTTCAACAATATTCATTCAGTATTTAATGAGTTATGGAAGTTTTAATATTTAGTGATAACAATGCCAGACACAAAAATTGATTTCAGAAGTTAATAATAAGTATTGTATCAAAGTTATAATTAAGTGTTTAATAAAATATGTTTGTATTTTAGAACTTCATGTAAAGAATTCTTTCACTATTCTTCAGTTTTTTTATAAGTTTCTTAAGACTGTCATTGCTGTTGTTAAATATTCAAACTTCCATAACTCATTAAATACTGAATGAATATTGTTTAAAATCGAGATATAGATTTATTTGATTGAGATTTTTATCTGCAATCATATTTCAAAAAAAAAACTTATTTTAGAAGTTATAGAGCTTTGATGTTAGCTTCCCATTGACTTAATATAGGGATTTTCCTTAATTTATGGAAACCAGTGTATTATTAAACAGCTATTAGATAAATTTGAGGTTTCATCCAAGAACCTTTGCTTAGTAGATTACAGATGAATACAAAAGTGAATCTTAATTCTAAAAGCCTGAGTATCATATATTGTATTATTTTACACGGAACAAAAAATTGCATAATTGCTGTGATGCTGTATGGCTCATTTCAAATACCTGAATATTCATGAACATTTATTTTGTTTAATAAATAAAAAACCATCATTAAAAATTCACAGTATATGGACACGTTCTACTACAGTTGAACAACCATTAAAGGTTTACATTTTCTTTCATAGACAATTCAAACATACCATTATTTGACCACTGGTGATCATTTGAGTTTGTGGATCTCCCAGCCTCTCGTTTAATAACCAGTTGCAACTTTTCCTTTGTATTTTCTATTAACTTTTTTGCTTCCTTCAAAGTCATGCTATCAGTTATGTTGTTGTTGATCTAAAAATAAAATTTTATTTATGTCATCTAATTTAATATACAAATTGAGCAAAAAATATCTTTATCATTAAGACAACATTATTCATATATAATGCATGTATATTAACTATTTCAATACAGGTATCCAATATTTCATGCAATTTTGACCTACAGGAATTTTGCACTAATCCAATTTCATATGGATACTGATATAACAAAGATATGTGTGATATCCTATGAATGTTTCTGGGTTAATTTTTAGTGGAAACTTAAAAAACAATGAAATTATGTCAAACCGGTAACAAAAATGGGAAAGGGTTGATAAATAATCCCTTTAATATTCTTTCCATGTAAATGTTTTCTATTAAAATTTTTGTGTTATAGCAAAAATAAACTGAAATTTAATCCTTTTTTTTTTTAGTTTTTAGTCCATAACAAATCAAAAATGTTTAAAAAAAATTTTCTTAACAAAAGTAAATTTAGGCAAATATTCACTTAAGCAACCTCCATTTATTACACTATTTTTAATTGGAAAAATAAAAAATTAAGCAACCACTCTTGGGAATGAAACTCTTATGCAAGATGGGGATATTTATGCTAAAATGCTTATATCAGTAATGGTAGCTAGGCATACATTGGAAGGAGAGCAGTGTACCTATCCTAGTGATGATTCACAGAACTGGCCAGGCATAGCCCTCAAGTTTGATACTGCCTTCCTGTGATGCAGGCATCAATACCTTTCAAAAGAGATTCTCTTCTGGAAGGGAATTGGTAGGAAGAGCTGCCAGATCAGTGTGGCTTACTAATCTGATCATCCATGACAATATTTTTTTTCTACCCTGGTGAGGCAATACCTCCTAGAACGAACAAGCCTACCAACCTGTTTTTGACATCACTCACACTAGGCTATCGCTGTGTCTGCTCACTGCTGGTTATTTCTGCACATTGTTTCATTTGAATGGAGTTGAAAGGGAAATTATTGCCAATGGTTTCAAATGAACCAATTTTTAATGCAGATGCAATTTATCAATCTTTGAATAAAAATAATTCCTTGACAAAATGCAAAAAATGGAAAATATATCTGCCGAATTTTGCACTAAAGTAAAACAAAATAGTCAAAATTCAATTGCTGTATCCTTCCTGATAACAATTTGAAAACACAAGAAGGAACTTTTAGAATATTATGATGTGAGAGAGTAGTTATTCAAAATTCCTTTTGTAATAACATTCTTTTACTGAAAACAAATAAATAAAATATGAGGGAAAATAATGTGTCTTTCATGATTTCAAACAAACCAAAATTACAATAGGGTGAAAATTATCAACTATTACAAGTTTAAGTAATTGTTCATAAACATTTACATAAAAAAAAATTCAGCACGATTAGCAACTATACCTGGAAAAGAAATACATAAAACTAGCAAAATGAGCGATTCGTTTATAACGTATCTGCTAAATCTCACTGAAGAAATATAAAGCTTTTAAAAGTAAGGAGGTGAATATTAAAAATTGCAAAATATTTAGAAGTAAATCATCAAATGATATATAGTAAACCAACTGAAGAAATACATAATCTCCCAGAGAGAAGTGAAAAATATTAAATATTGCACAAAATTGGTACTGATTAAATTAATTTATATATAATAAACCTAATGCAGAAATGCATAAAGCTTCTAAAGTGAAGAAATATTCATATAAAATTAGCCTGAGTGATTTAATGAAATCATATAAATGAAGAAATGTTTAAAACTCCTAAAGTTGAAGCAAAAAAAATATAAAGGAAATAGAAAATTAACAGAGGTAATGATTAATTTAAGTCATACTGTATATACACAGTCGTATCAGAATAATATGACCACCTACCTAATAATAGGAATAATCGCCCTTGACCCGGATGAGAGCAGTGAGATGGCGTGGCATAGATGCAATGAGGCCCTGGAAGGTTGCCAGAGGCACGTGTGCCTATTCGGACTCCAGCAGAGCACGGATGTTCCAGAAATGACGTGGTTGTGGGTCCACAGGCTGAACCTGTCGATCCAAATGGTCCCACAAGTGCTCTATGGGATTGAGGTCGGGCAATTTCACTGGCCCAGGCAGAATGGAGACATCGCTGTCATGTTCCTGAAACCATCACGTATCACCTTAGCGACATAGCAGGGTGCATTGTCCTGTTGGTAGATACCATCACAACAATGAAGTCCAACATGAAGGGATGCATGTGGCCAGCGAGGATGGTCAGGTAGCCATTGGCATTCAGGGACCCATCCAGTGGTACCAGCGGTTCCAGGTCATACCTGGAAAACATCCCCCAGACATGCACACTGCCACTTGACTAATAAGCATGCCCTGGTGTTAGTTCTCGTGTGTCTGACACCATATCCACCACTGCCCGTCACTTCTGTGGAGTAGAAACCTCGATTCATCAGAGAAGGCAACCTTTTTCCACTCTTCCACTTCCAATTATGATAGTTCCGTGTGAATTGCAGGCGTCTTTGCCGACAGACCTTGGTTAACATGGGTGCCTTTACACAACGTCGACTCCAGAGACCCATGCGCAACAGGGTTCTCTCTACTGTTATCAGAGAACATACCTGGGTGCCCCAGCATTCATTTGAGTGGTCAATTGCTGCACTGTTCTGTGTTGATTGCCCTTTACCAGTTGACGGAGGCGACGTTCTCCTTTGGGGTCGATGACCTTTGGGGCTCCACAGTTATGACATCTGGAGTGTTCTCGGTGTGGAGCAGTCCATTACTACACCCTTACTATAGCACCTCGTGAACAGCCCACAAAGTCTGCTGTTTCCGAGATGCTTCCACCCTTGGTGTGGTAGCCAATGATCATTCCTTTTTGAACGTCCGTCAAATCAATACCTCTGCCCATTGTGCTCACATTACATACTATGGATCATCTGTACTGGCCAGCTGCTTATATCTCCATGTGGTCGACCTTGTCATGTGCACTCTGTGACATGCCTGGGCAGGTACACTGTGATTCCATACTTTAAAATACGCATTAACTTTTCTATGAGTGATGGAAATAAAAGCTAGTAAATAGAACACAAAATGAGCAAATTCAGTGATATATTTTTATTATGATATCCTATGAATGATATCCTATTTACCATTTTACCTAATTTATTTATATTTTAGATATTACATTCCTGTGAAAGTAATGAGGAATAATTATTATGCTATTGTTTGCAGTATTAAAAAAATATATTCTTAATAATTCTGTTTTTACACGGATTTGATTTACCATGGTTTAGAAAAATATTCCAATTCTCTTTTTACACGATTTATTTTGATCTAACACGGTTCAAACAGTGCCTTTTTAAAAATCTCCATTTGAATTTAATTCTGAAAAAATATTCCTATTCAAGAAAAAAATTCCTAGAATTTACATTTATAACAAAGATGCCGCTTTTTTGGTCACAGTTTTCAAAGTAGTTTTAACTTTGAAAATGTGTTAAAGATACACCACTGGAAAATGAACTGAATTTTACCATTCTGAGTATGAACATGACAGCCAAAATGTTTCAAGCAATGAAAGTGATTTAATTCTAGTCTTAAGCAAACGAATGCATCTATTGTCAGAAAGTGATAATGAATAAAATCTAGTTAATAAGCATATGTAAGTCATACTTTTTTGCACTTTTGTATTCTTGAATTAGTGACATTATTTTCTTCATGAAGGATAATTTACTTTATATATGTACATATAGGAGCCATCCCATGACTGAGTGGTTAGCGCGCTAGGCTACTGATCTAAGGGACCTGGGTTCGGGCCCCGGGTAAGGCATGGCTGTTTGTGTTGTTTATCTGCTGAGGTCCTGCCATCCTCTCAGACCTTCTACTATGGCATATAAACTGACGGGCTCCTGTCAGACCTCTGTGGCAAGCAGCTGCTTGAGGGGGTATTTATTTATTTATTTTTTATGTACATATAATTATCTTTATAAGTTTATAAAATGAAAAATGTGTTATTTTCATTTTATATTGAACTCCTCATACAGGAATTCCAGCATTACAATAAAAAAAATACCTCCTCAAGCAGCTGCTTTCCACAGAGGTCTAACAGTAGCCTGTCAGCTTATATGCCATAGTAGAAGATCTGAGAGGATGGCAGGACCTCAACAGAAAAACAACACATACATCCATGCCTTACCGGGGCTCGAACCCAGGTCCCGTAGATCAGCAACCAAGCGCGCTAACCACTCGGCCAAGGGATGGCTACCAGCATTATAACCTAGATATTCTAGGTTTGCAAGAGACCAAATGGACAGATAAAGGTCAGATACTTAAAAATAATTTCAAATTTCTCTTTTCAGGGAGGGAGGATGAAAAGCATCTCTAAGGTGTAGGTTTGCTTCTCAGAAGACATGCCAGTGATGCTCTTCTAGGATATGACTGCATTCTTCTTTAGCTAATTGACATTTTTTATTCTAGTGGCATTATATTAATATATATTATTATAGTTGGCATTTTAAAGTTTTTAATCTTAGTTTTAGCTGTAAGAAATCTTTCAATCTTACATCTAAAACCGAGATTAAAGACTTGAATGTTATATGTTGTTAAGCCACCATAGGAGTTTGATGAGAAAGATAGATTTTACAAACAACTTCAGGATATTTTGAATTCTATCAATAAAGGAGATATTCCTCTTATACTAGATGACTTCAATGTTAAAGTTGGTACTTACTCTGACCTTTGCAAGGGTGATAGTTCCCTTTGGCATAGTTGCAATGATATATGGTTGAATTGTTTTACCCCTGAGTAGCACGTTTTTTGAAAACAATTGGCTAAACACAAGGATCCCAAGGTCACAAGAATCCCAAGGGCTTAGAGAAGTTTAGGGGAGAGGACCCACTGGGCAGCAGTTAGAAGATAGATGGTAGCCTCCCATCACGGCCATAAAGCAAATTCTTTAACAAGCACAAAGTAGGCTCTTCTGTACATAGACCCATGCTTAACATTCCATTCCACAGACAGCAGCCTTTTCAAGCCCATCAGTCTCTCCTACTGACTGAGGGCATGGCAGAAAGTTTTGCAGAGATAAATCTTAATGCTGGCCCAGCAGGGTAGATTATGAACCTGGTGCACTACCAACTGAGCCACCCCTGCCCCATAATAACAAGGGGGAACATTTTCTACAGGTAAGTAAACTTAACAGTTTGAGAATAACTAACCTGTACTACAAATACCAGAACATATAAATACACATGGGCTTCACCTGGTGAGTTGCATAGTAATATGACAGATTATATATTAATTAACATCAAATGGGATAGTTTAGTTAGGAATACCTGATCAAAAGTGTCTTACAACTGAAGCTTAAGAAATGTTGTACTAAGTTTAAGATAATTACTTTTAACACTAAAGCTATGAAAGATTCAGATATAGCCAAAGCATACCATGAAAAGGCTACTCAATCATGATAATTGTGGTTTGCTTATTACTGAAGATGAGAAAGAATGAAATCAGTTTATACAGGATTTTCTTGAAACTAACAATACTCCTTTGGGTAAAAAAAGGTACAGGGTTGGGTTGTTTTACCTCTGAGCGGCACTTTTTTGCACACCATGGGCTAAATGGCCAGGTCACGTGGACCCCGAAGGCTCAGAGAAGGTTGGGGAAGGGGACCCACTGGAACAGCTGTTGGGAGACAGATGGTAGCCTCCCATCAAGGCCATCCAGCGTGTTCTTTAACGTGCACAGGGTATGGCTCTCCCGCACATGGGGCCCATGGCTTAACGTCCCATCTGATGGACGGCGGCCTTTCCAAGCCCATCGGTGTCCCCTACTGACCATGGGCAGGGTGGGGAATTTTGCGGAGATAAATCTCAACGCTGACCCAGCTGGGACTCGAACCTGGGAACTACAGATTACGAGTCTGGCGCGCTACCGACTGAGCCACCCCCGCCCCAAAAAAGGTACAGAGGAGACAAAGTTATTCAAGTGATAAGGCAATGGAACTTATTTCCGAAACAAAGAAGTGTGGAATAATATGAATCAACACCCTTTTTTTAGCATGGCTAGGTGGGAGAGTGTCCAATTCATAACAATGTGGTTAGTTCTAAACATTCTAAACAATGTGATTAGTTCTACTCCCATTCTTTGTAATGAGGATAAATACATTACTGGCTTTAATGTTGGTCATATATCACTTTCTGAAGTTACTTTGATTATCTGTATATTAAAACTGCATAAATCCCCAAGGGCAGATGATATTGCTACTTAAATGCTTGGAGCTGGGAATGTTTCTTTTATCACATGGCTGACTGAAATTTAGAACATTTTATATAATAAAGGTGTTGTTCCTAAGGATTTTACTACAGCTATTATTATCCCTATTTTTTAAAAGGGGTGATCACAGTTCTTGTGATAATTATATGGGAATTAGTCTACTTTCTGTTCCAGGTAAAGTTCTTTGCATTATTGTGCTTAATAGAATTAAGAATTTGGTTCTCAGACTAACTGCACGATGAACAGTGTAGATTCAGAAGTCATAGGTGTATCTATAAAATATTTTCACTTAGGTTGAGAAATGTTTAGAATTTCAGAAACTTGTGCTTAGCTTTATAGATTTCAAAAACGTTTTTGACTCTGTTCATCATCATAATTTGTGATTGATCATTAGATCATATGGAATTCCCAACAAATTAGTTAGCATAATGATAGCTATAACAACACTGAATCATGTATACTTCTAGCGATTGGTTTAGCATTGCTGGTGTAGTTCAATAAGGGTTAATTTTGTCTCCTTATCTCTTTGGGTTGGTTATTGAATATGTTATGCAGAATTCTTTGCAATTGGAAGATTTTGGCCTTGAATGTTCTAGAGAGTTAAAATTTCTTATTTAGATTATGCTGATGATTTGGCCCTTTTGGCATATGATGTTGATAAGATGAACTCTTTCATTATAGCTGTTGATGAGATTGGTAGTAGAGTAGATTTGGTGAAAAATAGAGAGAAAACTAAAGTGATGGAAATTAGGCAGGTTGTGGTTCAGTTAAATCTGAATGGTTGAATCCTTGAGCAAGTATCTCAGTTAATTATCTAGGAAGCTATGTAATGCATGCTGGTGATGGGCAGTAGGGATTGCCATTGGAACTTTTAAAAATCTATGGATAGTGTGGAGAAATATGTATATACACCTAAAGACTAAAATTAATTGGTAAATAATGGTTCTTTCTAGAGTTAGTTATGGTAGTGAAACTTGGACCCTTTGTAAACAAGATAACAGCAAACTTGATGCATTTGATTCTAGATGCTTACACAGTATCTTGGGCATTATGTGGTTCAACTTTGTAAGTAATGATGAAGTAGGTGAAGGAGTCAGATAAATGGGTCTAGAGGCCAGAGGAATAGGGGTAGACCTAGGATTCAGCCCATTGTTGCATGAAGATTTTGTATTTATGTAGTCATTCATACAAGGTAGTTGATTGCTTTTAATATTCTCACAGTGTTTTTGTATGTATAATGTATAATAATACAATAAAATTAACTATCATAGCTCTAGCTAGTTAGTTGTTTTTTTTAATACACAATTCTAAATTTATTTCATAAGAAAATATAAAGGAATTTCTACATTGAAAAAATTAATGTTAGTCATCACTTTAATAGTTTGAGAATCTAACACTACAAACACTAAGACATTTATAAATACATGTGGGTTTCACCTAAGGAGTTGGAAAAAGAATTTGATCAATTATATATTAACAGCAAATGGGCAAGTTCTGTTAGGAATACCAAATTATAGGTATATTGAGTTAAGGTTCAGAGAATTACCTTTAACATTGATCTAAATTAATTTAACACTGAGATCTAAAAGACCTAAATATAGCCAAAGCTTACAATGATAATGTTACTTCATCATTATAGTGATTAAGGTTATTAAAGGTGAGGATTCTGTCATGGCTAAGTGAGCAGAGCATTTCAGAGATGTTCTAAACGATGTGGTTACTTCTATTCCCATTGTTTGTAATGATAGATACATTACTTGCTTTAATGTTGGCTGCATATCACAATCTGAAGTTATTTTGGCTATCTGTAAATTAAAAGTGCATAAATCCCCAGGGGTATATGACATTTCTACTGAAATGCTTAGAGCTGGGAATGTTTTTGTCACACCTGGCCAAAAATCTGAATATTTTATGCTAAAGGTGTTGTTTCTAAAGATTTTAACAGAGCTATCATTATCCCTATTTAAAAAAAATAGGACCACAATTCTTTGGATGATTATTAGGGAACCAGTCTACTTTCTGTTCCAGTTAAAGTCATTTCATTATTTTGTTTAATAGAATTAAGAATTTGGTTGACAGACAACTCTGGGATGGACAGTGTAGATTCAGAAGTCATAGTGGATGCATAATTAAAATATTTTAAGCTACAAGGGGTTTATCAAAATAATGGAAACACATACTGTTTGTAGAGAACATTTTATTAATAAGCTGTAGGCCCACCTCGGACATTCAGAACAGACACAATTTGATGTGGAACAAACATATACAAGTCATGCACATATGGTAATGGAATGTGGGAACCATTCTTCCTGTAAAATATGGTCAAACTGTGCCAGGGATGCTGGAGTGTGATCTGACCTTGCACTCCAGATATTCCCACAGATGTTCAATAATATTGAGGTCTGGAGATTGAGGTGGCCAGGGTAACTGCTGTAACTCATCCTCTACAAACCACAACTTGATACGTTTTGCACAATGCACGAGTGCATTATCTGCTTGAAATCAAGGACGGTCATTAGGGAACAATATCGGGGTAATACGCTTCTGCAGGTTTTTGCCAGACATACACTCTACCAGTGGTGGGAAACAATGTGTAGCAGGATTCATCAGACCAGATGACACATTGCCAGTCTTCAACATCTCAGTTTTTATGTGCTTTGAACTACCTTACACATTTTGTTGCATTGATGTTGGTAATCAGAGGTTTGTGGATTGCAGTATGGCCATAAACACTAGCACATTGAAATTCTCGACAAATTGTTATGACAGAAATGGGATCATTCTGACTGATGTTTAACTCTGCTGTTATTTGAGGTGCTGTGGTCTTGTGCTTCCATTGTACAATCCATGCCAATATTCCCCTATCTGACAAATTCATATTGGGTCTACAATTTGCAAGTTTGGAGGCAACACTGTCTTTTTTAATAGGTAGTCATAATCTTTGATACAGTTCTTCGTGTTACACCAACTATTTCCGCCATTCTGGTTACTGAAGCTCCTGTAAGACTCAAACCAATGATCATGCCTTTTTGGAGGTTACTGAGATCTGACCTTGTCAACAATTACACCACAACAGCTGTTTCACCTGCACCTGTGGCACTGTTACGTGATAGCAGACATCGTACTTCTCCCTTTATATACCTCACATCACAGTGATGTCGTCCCTGTGATATGCATATGACACATTGCATGTACTCCAGTCGCCATCAGTGTTTCCATTATTTTGATAAACCCCTGTAGGTAGAGTGTTGAGAAATGTTTTAGAGTTTCAGAAACCTATGGTTACTAGTTTATAGAATTTAAAAAGGCTTTTAACTCAGTTGATTGTCATAATTTGTTTGATTGTTTGGCATTTGATTGTTGGACAAGTTAGTTAACATAATGAAAGCTGTCTGTAACAACACTGAGTCACGTGTGAGAGTTCATAAAGCTTATTGCATTTGGTTTAGTATTGCTAGTGGAGTTAGACAAGGGTTCAGTTTGTCTCATTTTCTCTTTATTTTGTTTATTGATTGTGTTATGCAGAATTCTCTGCAAAGGGAAGATTTTAGCTTTAAATGCTCTAGAGAGTTAAAAAATTTTTGATTTAGATTATGCAGATGATTTGGCCAATGGGTTAATGATGTTGATGAGATGTATTCTTTCATTAGGGCTGTTGATGAGACTGGTAATAGAATAGAATTGGTGATAGAGAGAAAACTAAGATGATGCAAATTGGTCAGGTAGGATGTGTTTCAGTCATTTGGAATGGTTGCACACTTCAGCATGTGTCTCAGTTCAATTATCTTGGGAGCTGTTTAACTGATAGTGGTGTTGTGTGACATGAGTAAAAAAATAATACCTGCAGTAATTGAATCGAATCGGATGAGTGGTCAAAAATTGATGGCTTAAAGAAAACAATTATTTGTGATATACTGACTTTGAATCCATGCTTTTACATTGTCCTTTTCTCTAGAAAAATGAAACATGCATTTGCTTGTGTCTAAAATAAAACTTTTCACTCATACTGAAATCTGGTCACTTTTAATGCACAATGTTTGTATAAAAATGAAGTTTTTTCTCCATTCCTTTCTTCCCTAATATACCTTTTAATATTTTTTTTGTAAGAAAAAAAAAACACATTCATCATACCACAAAAAGTTGCAACTAAAAACAATAAATGAATTAAAACTTATATTTAGCACTGCACAAATATTAACTCTAAATAAATTTCCAAATTCATAAAACAGAATATAAAATTATTACACTTATGGCAAATTAAGCTTACCTTTAATACAATATCACCTTCCTGTATATTTCCATCCTTTTCTACACCAGAGTGATTGGTCACTTCTTTCACATATATTTTACAACCCAAAACTATTCCAAAATCTGAAAATAACAATTATCTAATTTAAATATTTTATTTGTAGTTATATAGTATAACATATATAAGTTACTACTGCTGTGTTGTTTACAAATTGGATACAATTCATTAATTCATATAAATTTTCTAATTTAAATTAGCCAGCTGTCATTGTACTCCAATATAAAAATCCTTTTCAGAAGATAAAGAACAAAGTAGGTATAAGACTGATTACATGTGTGGTTTTACAAAGACTGTTGATTTAAAATGATAATTTTCAAACAGAGGAAAAAATCAGAGGGTAAACAAATTTAAACTGTTTGCAGTAATACATATATATATACTACTTGGCCAAATTATTATGAACATCGCATTGTGTGCAAAGTTCCGTGAAACATGCCAGTTCATGCAAAATTTCTTACTGATATTAATATTATATGTCACTATGAAGTCCTATAAAAGACATAAAGGTACGGTGGCCAAAAAAATACAAACTTAAAAGAAGACTAAACTCTGACCAGCAATGATGATGGCGGCAAATCCAACAAAACAACTACACTACAAGACTTATTATATAGAAGAAAAAAAAACAAGAAATCAAAAATATTGTAATAACTACAGAATAAAGATCAAGAACATTCAACAAACACTAGAAAGCTTATATATCTATATATTAATAATGCAAATATATCTTACAAGAAAAGTGAAAATCAGCATATCACTAATGAAAGAAAAACAAAATAGAAGCCCCAATATTTGTTTAAAGATGATAAAAAAAAAAACTGAATACAAAGTCAAGTATAACATGGGTAAAAAAAGTGATCTGACTGACTTTGAAATGGGGTTAGATTGTTGGAGCACAACGAGCAAGATCATCCATAATGGAGGTGGTGGTACTCAGCAGAAAATCATGGGGTACATCTCAATTGTATGCAGAATAGCAAATGTCCCAAAAAATGCTGCCAATCAGGGCAAATGCAAGAGGAAAAAAGGCACACACACAGACAAAACAGACCCTTAAATATGCTATTAACCAATAAATGTCAAATTAGATTAATATCTGGCAACACTAATTAATTTTGAAGATAACTACAAATATAGAAGCAAGCAATAAATTTGAGCAATAATTGCCATGCAATTTAAAAGGTAGAAGTTATGAAAACTTAAGAAATTTACACTAAGCTGAAGAATATGTATGATAATAACCATTTGTCAAAAGATGAGATTTTGAAACTAGTGAAAAAGTTTAAAAACAGAATCGATAATGTTTATGATACAACAAGAGAAGGCACAACTACAGAGAATAAGGAATCAATTAATGCTCTAAGAGAACAAAATGACAAGTTACAGTAAAAGCATATATAGTTCAAATAATGAACATTAATGTTGAACCAGTTCACTTATTCATGAAAACCATTTTTAATAAAAAGTGTATTGCAGATGGGTTCCAAAATTGCTTACCAGTGATATGAAATAAAAATGCTTTTTGTTTTTTCATATTTACTTTAATACATTAAAGAAAATTATATTTTGGATGGAATTATAATGTGAAGTTAGTCTTATATGCATCAATTCACTTCTGAATTAAAAAATCAAATATGAAGTGGCATTATCAAAAAGTAAAAAACATCAAAAAGTATGTGGCAGTGTGTGGATTACTGACACATCAGTCAGAAAAGCCATATTAACCTTTTTTGGGGATAAAGATGGTATTATTTTGATGGGTTAAACTATCAAATGCATTATATTTTTAGATGACTGAGTGGCTGACTGACTGATTGACTCACATGGGATCATGCCAATCTTAACTATGATGCAAAAATGGTAGAACTTTGAAAATTTGAACTTAGGGGTAATCTGGGTGCAAATCTTGGGAAAAAATCTGGAATTTGACCTCCAACGTGTCCTTCAAGGTCAAATGGAAGTCATGTAAAGGTCAAACCATATCTACAAGTACTAGAAATGTGAAAATTGGTGTCTGGGTTTTTTTATGTTCTTAGCTAGGCGTAAACTGGAAGGAGAGCTGTGTACCAATCCCTAGTGATGATGCACAGAACCGGCCAGGTCTAGCACCTAATGTCCGACCCCACCTTCTCGTGGTGCAGGCCGTTAGTACCTTTCAAAAGAGATATTCTCTTTTGGAAGGGAACGGAAGGGGAGGGCTGCCAGTTCAGTATGGCCTGCTGATCTGGTCATCTACGGCCACTTTTTTCTTTTTTTTCAACCCTGCTGAGGAGTGGTCAACTTCACAGGGTCCTGGTGCTGACCATTTATACCTACTAGACTGGACTTGTTTATGGATTTGAGCTTGATTATGGATCCTGGACTTGCTGCACTGGTGGGCCTCTGTTGAGGGAGAGTCTGCCGCTGTGTTTTCTGTTTGCTTCTGGGTTGCCAGCTCTAAGTGAACAGAGGCATGGGATACCTTATATCAGCTGGTGGATAATCCTAATCAGAGGCCATCGCAGGTACCTGAACCTTACTTAGCTAGTTGGGCATCGTCAAGCCTAAACTGGAGTAATGCGTCTCAGGCAGGCCATGTGGCTCTTGAAAAAGTCCACTTGAAAAGGTGGTGCCTGAAGTTCCTACCAGCATCGGTGACTTCAGCCTTTAGCGGAGGAGGAACGGGTCTTTGCCCCATGCCTGCGATCAGGGGGCTGTTTGATATTGTTGGCCCCACCAATCTCAATAAACCTAATTTCTTTAAAAATCCTACTAATCATTTTCTTTCTGCAGGAACGTGGAACGTGAGGACATTACATAGAGATTATTCTCTTGATGTCCTCATCCAGGAATTACTAGCATCCATTAATTATTAGCGCTATAACCTAGATATTCTAGGCTTGCAAGAGACCAGATGGACAGGTAAAGGTGAGATACTTAAAAATAACTTTAAATTTCTCTTTACAGGGAGGGAGGATGGAAAGCATCACCAAGGCGTGGGTCTGCTGCTCAGCAGACATGCTAGTGATGCTCTTCTAGGACATGAGTGCATTAATGAAAGGTTTCTTACAGCAAAATTTCAGACAAGCATTAAAAACTTGAATGTTATCTGCTGTTATGCCCCCACTGAGGATGCTGATGAGGATGAGAAGGATAGGTTTTACGGACAACTTCAGGATATTTTGAATTCTGTCAAGAAAGGAGATATTACCCTTGTTCTAGGTGACTTCAATGCCAAAGTTGGTACTGACTCTGACCTTTGGGGAGGAGTAATAGGCCCTTTTGGTATTGGTAGCTGCAATGGCAATGGGCAACGTCTCCTACAGGTAAGTAAACTCAATGGTTTCAGAATAACTAACACATATTACAAACACCGCAACATACATAAATACACATGGGTTTCACCTGATGGGCTGCATAGGAATATGATTGATTACATATTAATTAACAGCAAATGGGCTAGTTCTGTTAGAAATACCAGGGCGTATAGGGGAGCTGAAATTGGATCTGACCATTACCTTGTTAAAAGTGTCTTGCAACTTAAACTTAAAAAGTGTTGTGCTAGAGTTAAAAAATTTACCTTTAATACTGAAGCTCTAAAACTTACCATGATAGGTTACTTAGTCATTATGACGGTCATGGTTTGCTTAATACTGAAGTTGAGGAAGAATGGGGCCATTTTAAACAGGCTTTTTTGGAAACTAACAGTACTCTTTTAGGAAAAAAGGAGCAGAGGAGGCAGAATTATTTAAGTGACAAGGCAATTGAGCTTATTTCAGAAAGAAGGAATTGCAGGACTGTCCTTAATCAGTACCCTACTAGTCCTAATAGAAAAGATTACAGAGAGCTTAATAAACGTGTAAAGGATCAGTTAGCTACTGATAAAAATCTTTGGCTTGATAGCTTGGCTGACAAAGCTGAGGAAGCAGTTAGGCAGCACAACAGCAGAGAGCTGTACCAGATAGTTAATGTTTTATGTGGTAGAAAACGGACAGGCATACAGGGATTGAAGGATAAACAAGGTAAGGTTATAGAAGGTGAGGATTCTCTCATGGCTAGGTGGGCTGAGCATTTCAGTGATGTTCTAAACAATGTGGTTAGTTCTACTCCCATTGTTTGTAATGATGATAGATGCATTGGCAGCTTTAATGTTGGCCCTATAACACAATCTGAAGTTAGTTTGGCTATCTCTAAACTGAAACTTCATAAATCCCCAGGGGTAGATGAAATTACTACAGAAATGCTCAGAGCTGGGAATGTTTTGGTTATCACTTGGATGACTGAAATTTTGAATAACTTTTATGATAAAGGCATGGTTCCTAAAGATTTTACCAGAGCTATTATTATCCCTATTTTCAAAAAAGGTGATCGCAGTTCTTGTGATAACTATAGGGGTATCAGCCTACTCTCTGTTCCAGGTAAAGTTCTTTCCATGATTGTGCTTAATAGAATTAAGAATCTGGCTGACAGGCAATTGCGTGATGAGCAATGTGGATTCAGAAGTGGTAGGGAATGTGTAGATCAGATATTTTCACTTAGGCAGATTCTTGAGAAATGTTTAGTTTCAGAAACCTTTGGTTGCTAGCTTTGTTGATTTCAAAAAGGCTTTCGACTCTGTTGATCATCATAATTTGTGGTTGATTGTGATTTCATATGGTATACCAGACAAGTTAGTTAACATAATGAAAGCTCTCTATAATAACACTGAGTCATGTGTGAGAGTTGGTAAGTCTTGTAGCAATTGGTTTAGCATTGCTTCTGGTGTTCGACAAGGGGGCATTTTGTCTCCTTTTCTCTTTAGTTTGGTTGTTGATTATGTTATGCGAAATTCACTTCGAGGGAAAGATTTTGGCCTTAAATGGACTGGAGATACGAAAATTTCTGATTTAGATTATGCTGATGATTTAGCCCTTTTGGCAAATGATGTCAATGAGATGAACTCTTTCATTCGAGCTGTTATGAGACTGGTAGTAGAGTAGGTTTGGTTATAAACAGAGAGAAAACTAAAGTGATGAAAATTGGTCAGGCAGGTTGTGATTCAGTTAATCTGAATGGTTGCAGTCTTGAGCAGGTGTCACAGTTTAATTATCTTGGGAGCTATGTAACTGATACTGGTGATGTGCGGCATGAGATTAACAGACGAATAGATATTGCTGCGGGGACTTTTAAGAATCTATGGAGATTGTGGAGAAATAGGCGTATACACCTAAAGACTAAAATTAGACTGTATAATAGTTTGGTTCTTTCTAGGGTTAGTTATGGTAGTGAAACTTGGACGCTGTGTAAACAAGATAACAGGAAACTAGATGCTTTTGATTCTAGATGCTTACGCAGTATCTTGGGTATTAGGTGGTTTAACTTTGTAACTAATGATGAGGTTAGGCAAAGGAGTCTGCAACCTCCTTTAAGCAGCATATTGTGCAGAGAGAGACTCCGCTGGTTTGGCCATGTTGCCCGTATGGATAATTATAGATTGGCGAATAGGGTTATGAACAGTGTGTCTAGAGGCCTCAGAAGGAGGGGGAGACCTAGGATGCGGTGGGCAGACAATGTCAAACAGGACCTTGTTAGAATTGGTGTGCAGTGGCCGGATGCAGCAGATGTAGCTCAGGACAGATATGCTTGGAGAATTAAACTGCGTGGTCTGGTTGGACCTCCATAGCCCATGGCTGCTTGAGGATGATGATGATGATGAGATGAAGAAAACATTACAAAATTTCTGATCCAGAGAGTCCTTCAAGGTCAAAGATCAAATTTAGATCTACCAATCAGTGCTAGAGAGCATAGTTCTTGAATAATTGACAATCTCAGTGTTACCTGTAGACGTTTAAATATCTATAAATCAATAAATGTTTTCGTGGAAAAAAATTTTGAGATTTGAACCCACATCTCTCCAGAAACATGCCAGAGTATTTTAACCTGTTGAACTAATGCTGGCTCGGTCTTTTTTCCGCTAATAATGACTACCTGTAGACATTTAAATGCTGAGAACATTAAAATTAAGACATTAAATGTAAGACATTTAAAAGTCTACAGGTAACGCTGAGATTTCAATTATTGTTTAAATCATTAATAATGCTATCTAGCATGATGTGACTTCATTATTTATTACCATCTTACTCAGAGTACTAAAAATAAATAGTTGCCACCCAAGATCATAGATGGTGCCAAAAGGCAGCACCTTAAATTCATGGGATGAGTGATAATCATTATTAGTGGAAAAAAGACTGAGCCGGGATTAGTTTAACAATTTAGAATACCTGGCATGTTTCTGGAGAGATGTGGGTTCGAATCCCATATGTCAGCAAATTTTTTTCCACAAAAACAGTGCTTCGGTCATAGATCTCAGAAGTGTTGTGAAATTTTGGATGTGATGGATCCTTCGAGGTCAAATATAGATCTACCAGTATTGGAGGGCTAAAAATTGGTGCCTGGGTGTATTTTGAGTTATAGATCTCAGAAATTATGCCAAGGTTTGGATGCAATGGGTCTTTCAAAGTCAAAGATTAAATTTGATAGACTGATACTGGAGAATTAAAAAATTGGTGAATAGAGCTACTTCAGGCAGTAGAACTCAGAAATAAAATGAATTTTTAGATCCGGTGTTGCATTCAAGATCAAATATGGGTCAGAGTGATGGGTTAGAAATCAAGAGGTGCCAAAGGTGTCAACTGATTTTTAGTTATATATATATTCAATCTTAATAAAAGGCAAAGCAAAATAAATGTTGAACATGGTTATTGAACGGGATATTTTTATAACAACAATATTAAGACACCATTAAAAGCTTAGGTTTCAGAACATTCTCCATAATCATCAGATTTGGCTCTGAATAATTTTATTTTTGAACATTTGAAAAGACATTTAAAAAGCAGAAAATTTATTAATGATACTGTAGTTAAAAAAGCGTACAATCATGACTTGAACTGCAATCAGAATAATTTTTAAGAGGAATATACCTTTCCCAAACCCTGTAAAAAAAATGTGCACATCAATACGGGGGGTCATTTCATGCTTTGTCATTTCATGCTTTTTTTTAAATTATTTTCACTTATTGATTCTAAGTTTCTAAGTTATATATTATTACTCCAAAATGTAAAAAAAGTCTAAAAATTACATACTGAAAAAAATATATCAAAGTTTAGAGCTGTAAATCAAATATGGGTAACATTTATTCTGGAATTTCAATACTTTAACATCAGTGGCAAAGTGTCTGGAAGTAAGAAATAAATGCTTTTCTCATAATTAAAAAAAAATGAAGAAAAATATATTGAACATAAACATGAATATTTAAAATGCAAAATGATTGCAGTGGCATACATCAAAATTTTCAAGGAGGGGGAGGAGGTTGAGGTATTGAGTGTCTTGACTTTCGGGGACTTAGAAAATATGATATTCAAGCCCTCAAGTGTGTGAGGGGAGGGGATGGCATTAACTAGAGCCCAGCATTGATGTAGATATCTGCATTCGAAAGCTTTCTACACATTTAAACAGCCCTAATGCCACCACATAATGTCACTTCACTGAAGACGGAGTGCTGTCCTTGCTCCAAAAAGCTTCCGAGTTTTTTCCTAAAAACTTTTAACATGCAATAGTTTGAAGGATAAACTTTAAAATTTTATTGCTCAATGACAGATACAATAACAGTATATGTTCCATAATCGTCTACTCATAATCGTCCACTTGTAAATTTATTTTTTAGATTATCCAATGTGTCTCCATGTTTCACTTCTTTCCAAAGATCACAAGTAAAGTATTTTTACAAGACAGCCACTCTCTATTTTTAAGCTCTAGCAGACTTGCATTCCACTCCTTCCCCCCCCCCCCCAACTTCCCACCTACCCTTGGCATGCAGTCTCCACAGTCAAGGTCGGATGATACCTGTTGGGGATTGCCTCGACCTGTGCAGTCCTCCACATGACTTTTCGATACAAGGCCACCCGCAGAATTTCCTGCTTGCTGGAACTCGCGTGAGTGACTGGCGGCCATCCCCCCCATCTCACTTTGGCATGGTTCAATGTTCGGAGCTGCACCTATCCACATTCAGATGAATATTGCGAGTGCTTTCTCCCCCCCCCCCATTTTACTATACTCCCTTTCCCTTCAAACTACAATTAATTATATCGTTAAAATAATAAATAATGCTTAAAACTTAAACATAGTCTCATGACTGGCAATCAACCACTTCAAAGAAATTATTAACCACTTGAAACATTAACAAATTCAAACAATGTCTGGACTTTAAGATTTCATTTTTTTTCTATCCCCCACTTCCCTATTTTATTTCTCTCTATTACCATCCCCCTTTTTTATTTCCCTTCCTTTACTTATTATCTTATTTTATTCTGTCTCATTTCTATTTTCTTCACCTATATATTTTTCCCCTGCTTCTCCCTCCTTTTTTTCCCTCCTTATTTCTTTCCTTATTATTATTAATCTATTTTTATTATGGGATAGGGGAATAATACAAATAACAAATAATACAATAACAGTGTATGTCCCCTAATTTTTTAATTGTAATGCTTTCTATGCTTAAACTCCAGCAAGCTCTTATCTCCCCCCCCCCCCCCCACTTTCTCCCACGAATGCAGATCAATGTAGTCTCCACAGTCAAGGTTGGATGATGCCTGTCGGGGATTGCCTCAACTTGTGCCATGCTCCATGTGACTGTTAGACCTAAAGCTGCCCGCGCAATCTCCGATATGCCACAACTTGTGGAGTGCTGGTGGCATCCATCTCTCATCTCAGTTTGGCATGGTTCGATGTTTGGGGCCACAACACTCCACGTTGAGATTGATTTCACAAACACTCCCCCCCCCCCTTACACTTTACTATACTTTGTATCCTTCCAAAATTAAAATTAATTATATCAATAATAATAATAAATATTTCTTAAAACTTAAACATATTTTCATGAATGACAATTCTAACCATAAAATCATAACAAATTTAAACACTGTCTGGATTTCAATTAAGATTTTATATCTATTTTTTTCTATCACCCATCTTTCCTATTTTATCTCTCACTATTTCCATTCCCCTTTCTCCCCCCTCCCTTTACTTATTTTTTATCACTATTGTTTTTCATGATTGTGCTTAATAGAATTAAGAATTTGGTTGACAGGCAATTGCGTGATGAGCAATGTGGATTCAGAAGTGGTAGGGGATGTGTGGATCAGATATTTTCACTTAGGCAGATTCTTGAGAAATGTTTAGAATTTCAGAAACCTTTGGTTGCTAGCTTTGTTGATATCAAAAAGGCTTTCGACTCTGTTGATCGTCATAATTTGTGGTTGATTGTGAGATCATATGGTATTCCAGACAAGTTAGTTAACATAATGAAATCTTTCTATAATAACACTGAGTCGTGTGTGAGAGTTGGTAAGGCTTGTAGCAATTGGTTTAGCATTACTTCTGATGTTCGACAAGAGTGCATTTTGTCCCCTTTTCTCTTTAGTTGGTTATTGATTATGTTATGCATAATTCACTACAAGGGAAAGATTTTGGCCTTAAATGGGCTGGAGATACGAAAATTTGATTTAGATTATGCTGATGATTTAGCCCTTTTGGCAAATAATATTGATGAGATGAACTCTTTCATTTGAGCTGTTGATGAAACTGGTAGTAGAGTAGGTTTGGTTATAAACAAAGAGAAAACTAAAGTGATGAAAATTGGTCAGGTAGGCTGTGATTCAGTTAATCTGAATGGTTGTAGTCTTGAGCAGGTGTCACAGTTTAATTATCTTGGGAGTTACATATCAGATACTGGTGATGTGCGGCATGAGATTAACAGACGAATAGGGATTGCTGCCGGGAATTTTAAGAATCTATGGAGAGTGTGGAGAAATAGGCGTATACACTTAAAGACTAAAATTAGACTGTATAAAAGTTTGGTTCTTCCTAGAGTTAGTTATGGTAGTGAAACTTGGACGCTTTGTAAACAAGATAACAGGAAACTAGATGCTTTTGATTCTAGATGCTTGCGTAGTATCTTGGGTATTAGGTGGTTTAACTTTGTAACTAATTAAGGTTAGGCAAAGGAGTCTGCAACCTCCTTTAAGCGGCATATTGTGCAGAGAGAGACTCCATTGGTTTGGCCATGTTGCCCGTATGGATAATTATAGATTGGTGAATAGGGTTATTAACAGTGTGCCTAAAGGCCTCAGAAAGAAGGGGAGACCTAGGATGCGGTGGGCAGACAATGTCACACAGGACCTTGTTATAATTGGTGTGCAGTGGCCAGGTGCAGATGTAGCTCAGGACAGTTATGCTTGGAGAACTAAATTACATGGTCTGGTTGACCTCCGTAGCCCATGGCTGCTTGAGGATGATGATGATGAAAAAATATGTGGCGTATAGAAAACTGAAATTAAATCTGAAATTTTTCTCAGAGATCACAAAGTTTACAGGGTGAAATGTAAAAGGGAGGTACTAGATAATTAAAAAGGGTTGTTTTCCCACAATTGTGTATAACAGCATTTAAAAAAGAAAACATAATTTTGCAAAATTATATTTCGTAAATTTTTATCTAATATTTAGTAAGGCATATTTTTCTGAAATACTGGCTTTTCTTAATACAGTCTATCTTTTCAGTTATTTATTAGTCATTAATAAACCATGGAACTGATTTCTTTTACTTTCAAACATATACCAGACCTCAAGCTTTGCAAAATCCTCAAAAGTTATATAGGATATATGCAGATGCTGATAACATTTTCAGTTGCAAATAAGATCTGGTGCATGCTGGTGTGAATAGAACTTTTGCTATCTGTGAAGGATTCTAGTTATAACAATCTCCTTGGGTATGCCACTGACAAGGGAATGTCCCAAAGAGAGCAGATAAAGGCAAAAACTGTATTAAAAATCTCTCTCTGTATAGGTATTCTCTTTCTTCAGTAGTAGACATTACCCTTCACCCACAGGAGAGGGCATAATAAATAAAAAAAATAATAAATACCCCCTCAAGCAACTGCTTGCCACAGAGGTCTGACAGGAGCCTATCAGTTTATATGCCACAGTAGAAGATCTGAGAGGATGGCAGGACCTCAGCAGAAAACAACACGAACATCCATGCCTTACCCGGGGCTCGAACCCAGGTCCCGTACTGCCATACATTAATCAAAGTTCCTATCCAGAATGTTCTCAGAAAATCAGCCTCTGATTGGACTTGATAAAGGGTAGTCAAACTCAAAAAGTAGCCATATACATTTTAGAACATACAAATGTACAGATTAGAACATATTTACTCACCATCCTTCTTTTTGCTTTTGGTTAATGTGACTTTAACAGCTTGAGAATTTGTGGAATTATTTGAAGAGGTTACTTTTCGTTTTATGACCTAATAAAAATAATTTCTCTTCAGAATATAATTTAATATAATTCTTATGTGTTATTGATCTAATTGCACATAAAATAAAGCATAGAAACAAAGTTTTAAAATTTTTTTTTATATTTCTTACTTTTATAGCAGTAATGAATGCATACACTACATGGAATATGTTTTGATTTTAAAAGAAAACTTTAACCCTTCCAGGGTTAAAGCCTGAAAAACTGGTTTATATCCAGAGGCCAAGCTATTTTCTCCCTATGCTCAGCCCAAAAAAAGTAACTTTAGAACCTTTTTGCCAAGTAACTAATGAAAAGGAATTATGACATGTTATATACTGAATTAGTCAGCAATTCTGATTTTCTGAAAATAAAATATTTTACAAAAAACAACTAGTTTTTACTATAATGTGGCATTTTAAAGTCATGTAGTAAAAAAATGCATCTGGCAATGCAAATAAAAATTTATTAAAAAACTAATAGATATAAATATTATAATGCCTATTAATTTAAAGGCTATTTCTGAATAACAAAAAAATTATATTTACTTGAAGCAACAAAATTACCCCCTTTCTGAATACAATATTTACCTAAAATATGATTTTAATTTCTTTTTTTGATTCTTTTCAGTGTGGTATATTTTAAAACATGGGCCAGCATTATACAGGTGACTTGGATTGCTCACATTAATGGGATTTTTTGTCCTGTTTATAAAATGGGAGATCACTTTCTTGGATGCTTTTGTTTTGCTAAACACATTGTGAATTTTTTCTTTCTTTGGATGTTTAATTTTGGGGATCTTGCCTAAGTACCAAAAAATTTAGTGCACCAAAAAAAAACAGTCTCTATCATCAGACCAAAAGCATTTGAAAAAACCTCAATAGCTATGCAGGATATATGCAGATGCTGATAACATTTTAAGTTGCAGATAAGACCTCGTGCATGCTGGTGTGAATAGAGGGAGGGGAGGGTAATGCTTTTAAAACCATTCAATACAAACTTTAAAATTCACAATTTTTTTAACATGAAATTTTTTCCAAGGGGGGAGTAAAATGTCCTCAATGAATGTAGTGGATGAGGGGGGGGGGAAGTAAAAGCCCTTGCTCAAATTGCCCTCCCACATGAGAACTGGTTTTTTGTAAATATTTAATATTACACGATTTTTAGCTGTATCTACATTTAGCCCATTTAGCCCATTCAGTGTCCAGCCTGAAAAACTGGTTTCCATCCAGAAGCCAAGCTATTTTCTCCCTATGCTCAACCAAAAAAAATTTAACTAGAACTTTTTTGCCAAATAAGTAATGAAAGAAATTATGGCATGCTATATGCCAAATTAATCAGCATTTAATTCTGGATTTTCTGAAAATATAATATTTAACAAAAAAAAAATACATTTCATTTTAATAGAGCTTTTATAGAGTCATGCTGTGAAAAAATGTATCTGGCAACACAAATAAAAATTTATTTAAAAAAAAAAACTAATAGACAGAAATTATTATAATGTGCATGAATAAAAAGGCTATTTATTTCTGAATAACAAAAAAAATTATTTGCTTGAAGCAAGAAAATTACTCTCTTTCCATAATTTTTTTCTCAGTACCATACTGAGAAAAGTTCAGGCTTTTAACCAATTGTTCTAAGTCAGCCAAACAGGTCAACTTTAGAATTTTTTTTTAATAACAATTCAACAGAAATAGGTCATGTTATATACCAAATTAAACAGAATTTAATTATGAATTTAATCAAATTTACAAGCATATTGATTTTAATAAGCCTTTTTCAATGTGATATGGTGAAAAAAATAGACCAGACTATACAATTAAGGCTTAATTTTGAAAAATGTGATGAATAAAAATAGTTACATTATATATTAATTGAAAGGAAATTTCCTCCAGAATAATATAATATTTAACCTGAAAGATGATTTTTATTTCTTTTAATGATTTCTTTCAGTATCATATATTTTAAACACTGCCAGTGTTATACAAAGTGACTTGGACTTCTCACATTCACAGGATTTTCTGAACTGGTTATGAAATTAGCAAAAAAAGCAGCCAAGAAAGTTTTTTTGCTAAACATTATGATATTTTTTCTTTGGGTGTTGAAGTTTGGTGATCTTGGCTAAGTACAGAAAAGTCTGTGCACCAAAGCAAAAAAAAACAGCTTTATATCGTCTGTGTGACACAGCCAAGGTTCTGGGTGGAGGGTGCCTTTAAAATCATTCAATATAAATATAAAAACTTCTAATTTTAAAAAAAATTATTTTTCTAGAGGAGGGAGGAACTTCACCATGAGTAGCAAAGCGGTAGCCTTCCCAAAACTGCTCTATCACATGACAGCTGATTTCCATGCAAGGAAGTATATTTTGCTTTTGTATCCAAAACATTCATTTTCAGAAAACTGTACAAGCTCAAAGTTTTTTTACTAAAAAAAGTAATAATAAAAAAATTACATATAACCTAATGGGATGTTAAATAAATATCCGCAAAAACTTTTAAGCTGGCCTCCGATGTAGCATAACTCAGAAAGATCAATAAACAGCTGATCAAAAGATCGCTAACTTATGGAAATAAATCTAGAGAAATGAATTTGCTTTCATATCCAAGAAGTCATTTATTTTCAGAAAATGATACCAGATCAAAGTTTTACTGGAAAAGTAATAAATAATAAAATAAAAATTAACATATAGCCTAATGCGATGTTAAAATATGCACAGAAACAAGTTGTAAGCCAGCCATTCGATGTAATAACTGTAAAAAATCCATACTTATCGATCAGCCAAAAGATCGCTAATTTACAAAAATAAATCTACTGAAATGAAAATTAAGGTTTAAATATAAAAAAAGTAAATACTAACTTTACAAAGGTATCTAATATACTGCACCAAAACTAAACAATATGGGAGCCACTTATAGCACACGAAACAGAGATAACATTGTCAAATAACTACTTATTGTTTGCCTCAGTGAGCCATATGTAATTAAATGCAGCTACATCCAGAATTTCTAAGAAGGTTGTGTTTACTTCCAGTTTCGATTTTTAAGAGTGGGAAAGATGCATAGAATGTTGGGGAAAATGATAAAAATAACTTTGGGAATACTGAAATGGGTTTGTGACAGAAAAAGAGTGTGAAATGTAAAAAAAAAGGTGGTATGTACTTTGTAATTACTTCCAAAATCTTCCATTTTTAAAAATATCAGTTTTTTTGTTAATTTTTAGGAGATTTTCAAAAATTTGTTGATAATAATTCAAACTTGTGAGCTTAAATCAGGAGGTTGCTTCAGCAAACAGGAACATTAAGAAGCATATCAGCAATACCGTTCAGTGGCTTCTAAGAAATGACAATCAGATGGCTTTATAAAATTATTTATATTGTAGTTTAATAAAATATGCATGATATTAAAAAGCAAAATGTTATTTTTTGTCTGAATTATATATTTTAATAAAATATATATAAAAAATTACAACGGCAATTTTTATTTTTTTTTTAAACGATTTTTTTTTTTGTTGTGCTAAAAACAGCTATACATACGTCCTTGGCCTCTCATTTCGGATTCTGCGAACATATACTGATGATGTGGATACTGGAAGGGTTAAGAACTAAATTCTTCAGGTGAGCTTTAACTGCTCATTAGAGAATATAGCTTAAATTGCCACATAATGCAATTTGCTTATTGCCTCAGATATTACTCCATTATCTTGTGCATATATATTTTCCTAGCAAAGTCTGCCAAAAGTAAGAAAGGAATAATTACCAGTCTTAGAGCTTTGATACCTTGATGATGCAGATGACAGCTGGTAATAGGTGGTATAGTATTAATAAGTAACAGCTGGTAATAGTATTAGCTGGTAATAGGGTTGCATGTCCCTTTTTCCACTGGTCCAGTGTACTTGTTAAGTTGACTTTGATGCTAAGCATCATCACAACTGTAGTTACCAGTCCTGGTATTTTTGAAAATCACTGATGTCCTGGGTTTTCTGTTGCTTATGCAGATACCATTGCTAATATGCACCGACTTCTGCTGATAGTCTCATTTTCATGATGTTGGCTCTTAGACGGTTACACAATGTGAGCAATTTGAATTTACTAAGCACATCCTCAAGAATTCTTAAAATCATTTACATTATTGCAGAAGTGAAAGTTTCAATACTTTTAAAGACTTTTAAGAACTCATTAAAATCAGAACAATTCCTCCCACGATACATCCTGTTTCGCCCATTTCCATTTGGGGGCTTCATCAGGCACCATATAAAGATCAAAGATCAGGACTGACAAAAGAAGTACTGGGCCAAAGCCCCATACCTCCTACAACAAAAAATGTCCATAAAGGAATGATAAAAATAAAATAACTAAACTGGTGGAGCCAGAGCCGAAAGGGCTAAAACTGACTACTTACTGAAAATGTGACATCTCGGTAAACTAGCATGAAAGGGAAGAAATAAAAGAAAAATAACATCTAACTTAATGTGATGTTAAATAAAATATCTATAGCAACAAGTTATAAGCTGGCCATCCAATGTAGCATAACTAAAAAAAAATTGAAAATTTACAGAAATAAAGTAAATCTATAGAAATAAAAAATAAGGTTTAGTTATATACAAAAGGAAATAAAATACTAACTTCATGAAGGGAATTTATATTGAATTTGTTGGAAGTATTTAAATTTAAATCATCCATGTAACTAGGTGGGGAGAGGCATGACTAGCACATCATCTCCCCACTCTTGCATGTGCGAGCGAACAATTAGAACATCTGTGACTTCCTGACTTCCTCCTCTCCCATGGTGCTGTGCATTGCAGCCAGTCTTCAAGAAGCTTTGGCTATGTAGACTTTTTTAGTTATAGTTTTGATTTGAAGTATGGGAAAAATGCATAAAATGTTGGGATAAATGATAAAAATAATTCTAGGAATATTGAAATAGGTTTAAGGCAGAAAAGAGTGTAAAACAGGGGGGGGGGATCAGCATACTTCACAATTACTTTTAAAATCTTTCATTTTTAAAAATAGTAATTTTTTGTTAATATTCCGATTTTTTAAACTTTAAGGAAAAATTTGTTGATAATAATTCAAATCAAACTTGTGAGTTTAATTAAGGTTGCTTTACCAAAGAGTAAACAAACAAATTGGCAATACCATATAGCACTTCTAAGAAATGACAATCAGATGGCTTTAATAAATCATTTATAGTGTAGTTTAATAAAATATGCACCAAATGAAAAACAAAAATTTTTTTCCACGGTTGAATTACTTATTTTTAAAAAATATATGTAAAAAAAATTTTCAAATGGCAATTTCTATTTTTTTTAAACTGAATTTTTTTGTTGTACTAAAAACGAATATAGGCATCTTGGGCCTCTCATTTTGGATTTCGTTACTGTCTATTTTCATCTTTAAATCGTTAAAAGTTGTGATTTTGAAATCAGCAAGTGTGAAAAAAATACATTACACTACCCAGATTCAAATTCAAGATTCTTAGATAAGGCAGCAGCACTTCACAGCTGCCTAGCAAGATTATATATATATACACTGCAGGTTCTATAATGAGGGACTGCAGTTGGGTATTGTGGAACACTTTGCAGCATTTAATAAAGCAAAAGTATGTCACTTACCAGATTAACAGTATTACCACATTCTCGCAAGACTTGCACTGCTCTTGTATAGTCAACATTTTCCAGTGATATGCCATTTGCACTGACTAGTCGATCATTAATTCTAAAAAAAAATTACAAGCAAAAATATAATGAAACATGTTTAACAATATGAAATCTAGACAAGAGATCAAGTCGTGTCCCTCCAATTACAAAAAAAGTGAGAAACTATTAAGCAAAAATAACAAGTAGACTTCTCATTTTCAATAGTTATAGTTATTTCAATTCAAGAATGTAAAGGAAGAGAATGTTTATGATTATAACTTGCTTCCAATCATTACATGCTTTTCTAGCTATGGTCTTGATATTCGCCAATGAATGGTAAAGGTATATTCTATTCCTTTACCATTCATTCTATTCAATAGTATATTTGATTCAATGAGCAATTATTTCAATAGTGTAATTATAATTAGTTGACATACTATATTCTAATCAAAGGGACCACTATCCTCATAGACCTTCTACCACCTTGCTGACTACTACATAAACTGACAGGCTGTCAGACCTCTGTGGCAAGCAGCTGTTTAAGGGAATATTTATTTAATCATGTTTAGTTTATAATACACCATTTTAAATTTCAGCTGTGCACACACACACTGCAATTTAAGGTTTATAATTAATATCAATCATAAAACAGCTCGTGTGAGGGAAACAAGTTACTATATTATTAGACAATAAGCAGATTGATTGGAAAATTCATGTTTTTATGTGAAATGTTTTAATAACAGCAGAAAATACTTTTTTGATTAAAAATAAATTAATGGCACACAAGAAAATAAGTCAAAATATCAAAAGCAACAAAATTAGTCTTGATTTAATGGGGGGTTTTTCTGCCTTATGTTAAGATTGTTAAAGTCAGTTATACGATATTTTCAAAGAAGCTATCTTCATCAATATTCAGATTGTGAATGCAAAAGTATGTGAGGTCCATAATTTTACAAGTTTTTTCATGCTCCATCCAGTAGTAGATTTGGATGCTGAGAAATTACAAAATTAAGTGATATTTGCTCATCTATTAATTTTAAAAAAATTACATGATTTCAATTTCATTTCATTTATAGCCCAAGTTTTTATCATTCCCCCTGCTGACAGATGATGCCCCAGATGGCCATCCTGATCAGAAGCCACTGCAGATACTGAACTTTGAAACTAATTTTAGCATTACCAATCTAAAATTGGAGTATGTGTCCCAGACAATAGTTTGCTGTGCTCAAAAGTGAAATGGATGGATTGCATTAAAAATATGATTCGGTGGTAAAGAATCCCATTAGTTGAGTTCATACAAGCATGCAATGGTAGTTTAATCACAGGTGTGGCAAAGATGTGCTCCCCATTAGCAAAATTTAAAGTACTATTTGACACTGCTGATTTTACTTCTCATAATAAACCTAATTTCTTTTTAAAAAAAATCCTAAACATCTTTCCACAGTCATTTTGAACATGAGGACTCTAAACAGAGACCACTACCTTGATGTCCTCACATCATTACTGGATTAACATATAAGCTGCTTAGGCTCCGGTCTGTATTCCTGGATAAAGAAGGGCACATTGAAAACTGATGTAAAATGAATTTCAGGTTTTTGTAGCATATAAGACCTGAATATATCCCCCATCTAGGACTCCATTGCACACTGATCATTTAACATATACAGGAATTAAAGCAGTAAAACCTGGACATTATGGGCCTGTTAAGAAACCAAACAGATATGTAAAGGTCAAATATTAAAAATAATCCTAAATTTCTTTGTTCCAGATGTGACAATAGTAAAACCTACAATTTGTATCTTTGCTTCTCAGCACAAATGATAGTAATGCTCTTTTGGGATATGGATGTGTTAATCAAAGGTTTCTTATAGCTAAATTTGAAACATAGATTATGGACTTCAATTTATCTATTGCTATATTCTCTTTGAGGATGCAGATTAGGACCAGAAAGACAAGTTTTACCAACAACTCAGGACCTTGTGAATTCTGTCAAAAAAAGGAGATAATTCTGTTGTGTTGGGTGACTTATCTGATTGTATTGGGTGACAAAATTAGTACTGAATCTGACCTTCAGGCAGGAGTAATTGCCCTTTTGGCACTGCTAGCTCAATAGCAATGAGAAATGCCTCCTAAAGATAAATAAACTAAATTATTTGGGTATAAATAGCTTTTATTACAAACATCAGAATATTTATAAATGCATGTGTTAAATAGGAATATGAGCAACAAATGGGCTAGCACTTGTTAGGACCACCAGGTTGTATAGGGGGAGCCAATGTTGAGTTTGATCATTACCCTTGCTAAAAGGGTCTTGCAAACGAAGCTTAATATTGCACTGTGATTAAAGAATTACCTTTAACAATGAAGTTCTGAAAAACCCAGATAGCAACCTATCATGGTAAGCTTTGGCTCTTTGTCATTATAGCAATCATGCTTACTACTGAAGTCAAGGAAGAATGGAGTCATTTTAAACAGGCTTTTCTTAAAGCTGACAGTACTCTTTTGGGTAAAAAGGAGACAGTCATTTGATTGATAAAGCATTGGAGCTTATTTTTGAAAGAATGAAGTACAGGACTAAATTGATTCAACAACCTACTAGTCTTAACAGATATCATTATAAAGAATTTAATAAATATGCAATTGATCAGCTGAAAGCTAATAAGAATCTTTGGTTTGATAGCCTGGCTGTAAAGGCAGAAAAAACTGATACAGAAGACAACAAGAGATCAGATAATAAACATTGTGGGTGGAAAGAAACAAAAAGACACATAGGGATTGAGGGAGATGGATAGCAAGGTTATTGATATTTATGAAGATTTAAAGGTGAAATTTCTCTCATGGCCAGGTAAGCATTTCCAATGTTCTGAACAATGTGATTCTACTCGCATTGTTGGTAATGGAGATAGATGTATTACTGTTTTTTAATGTTGGTCCTACTTTGCAATATAAAAGTTACTTTGGCTATCTCAAAATGAAACTACACACAAGTCACCATGGATAGATGAAATTATTACCAAAATACTAAGAGATTGGATACTAAGGATGGTATACACTATTGTCACATTTATGACTGCTCCTAAAATATATATAGCAATTAAAATGAATAATAAATATTTTGAAACTACCTCAAATGGCCTTGATTATGTATTAGGTTAGAAAACTCAATTTTTAAAATGTATGACTTTAGTGCTATTTTTAATTATAACAGAAAGTAATTTCATGACTAGCATTAAAAAATTGTAATTTTTAATTGAAAATTTACTATTATTTCAAATTTTAACTTTTACATAGCATTATAAGTTCAGTGGAAAAAAAATTAATCCCCTCTGTAATTTTTTACCTAATACTAAGTAAAATCTCCAGTTACATGATTTATAGCAGCAATTCTTAGGTATGGACTACACCAGTCATTGGCTATAGTTTACATCAATTCTAGTTCCCCTCCTCCAAACAATATCCCTCATAGTTCAGTTATTGATTTTTAGATTATGTGGGTGGTTTTTTTGGTGTTTCACCCTCTGTTCCAAATAATCCCAAAAGTTTTTAATGGAATTTGCATCTGGTGACTTTGTGAAACCAGTTGAAGTGTTCCAATGTTTCCTCATGCCAGTCAAACATTTTTGGCCCTGTCTACCCTGCATTGTCATCCTGGAACACCAGAGTATGTTATGTTCATCCTTCACATGAAGCACAATAGGTAACACCTGGTCATCCAGAATCTGTATATAGCCTTCCTGATTTAAATGGAGATACTTCAACTAATAGGGGGGGGGGATGGCTCAGTCAGTAGCATGCCAGGCTCGTAATATGCAGTGCCCAGGTTCGAGTCCCATCTGGGCCAGCAATGAGATTTATCTCTGCAAAAAACCTCGCCCATGGTCTCTCTCCAGATCAAAACACACCAAGAATCAGTCTGAAGACTGAATTGTGATTCATCAGTGAACAGCACATGCACCCATTGGTGCAATTCAGTCGAAATGAAACCGTGTGACCATATGTGCAAAGGAGCCATATTCTGTGTACATTAAAGAATATGTTGGATGGCTTTGACAAGCTACCATGGCTCCTAATATGTTATCCAGTGGGTTCCCTTACCCCAACTTTCTGAGCCCTTGGGGTCTTTGTGACCTGGCTAATTAACCGATTGTTAAAAAAAAGTGCATCTCAAAGGTAAAATCCAATTCAGTAGTGATATCAGCACCATATTAATTGTATTCTCTTGTGGGAGGGATTGAAGAGAATACAAACTGTCTAGCATCTGACATAGAGACCTGGGGGGGGGGGGGCTCAGTCGGTAGTGCACCAGGCTCGTAATCTATAGTTCCCAGGTTCGAGTCCCAGCTGGGTCAGCATTGAGATTTATCTCCGCAAAATTCCCCGCCCTGCCCACGGTCAGTAGGGACGGCAGCCTTTCCAAGCCCATCGGTGTCCCGATGGGCTTGGAAAGGCTGCCATCAGTCAGATGGGACGTTAAGCCGTGGTCCCGTGTGCGGGAGATCCATACCCTGTGCACGTTAAAGAACACGCTGGATGGCCTTGATGGAAGGTTACCATCTGTCTCCCAACAGCTGTTCCAGTGGGTCCCCTCCCCCAACCTTCTCTGAGCCTTCGGGGTCCATGTGACCTGGCCATTTAGCCCATGGTGTGCAAAAAAGTGCCACTCAGAGGTAAAACAACCCAACCCAACCCGACATAGAGACCCTCTCTGGTGAACCTTGTGTAAACAGTTTGCTCTGAAACTATTCTCTCAATGGCTGCAAAAAGTTTCTAGAGAGATTTGCATGACTGATATCATGCTCTTAGTGCAAGATAGCGGTCATTCTGAGATGCTGTCCCTCTTGAACAATCTTGCACTCATATATGGCTAATATCTCTTGTTTGTCTGAGCTGTCTCCCATCTTGACAGCACTGGGGGGCATTTACAGTTTTATCTACACCAGTCTAGAATAGACCTGACTATAACATACCAATTACTTCACATTTCATCCATATGAGGTCTCTGTACTATGTAGTTGTTACAAAACAGTCTACCAATGAATACAATCATAAATCAAATCAATGCCGACAGGAAATGAGTGGTGCAAAATCAGAGTCAGCAATTTTGCACCATGAATTTGCTTTTTGAGTTATATATGCAAGTTTTATTTGGCCAGATGATTTTTTTGGGGAGGCATATAACCTTGTATATATATATTCTATTTCAGTGACATCTCTCATATATATATATATTCTAATTTAATGAAAATGTAATGTAAGCGAATATCCTCACTTTTGAGTTCATCAGTCATTTGTGAAATGTTTAACAGTTTGTGAATTATGCTCAACTTTTCATCACCAATGTAAAAAAACAAAATGGGATCCAGGACATGAAAATTGTATGGAAATTATGGGGTTAGTTCTCATGGAAAGTCTAGGAATCCTGGTATCCACCAACTCTTTTATGCCATTAGATGTCATAAACAGTGCAGAACCAATACCTTTTTCATGCTAATGAGTCTATCTTTTTCTGCAGGTGCAGTTTGCAGAACATCACCAGAGCCTTCTGCAAGAATTTGAGATCCCAGACCAATACTTAACACTTAGGGTGGGCATGAACTGTCAGCATCATCCTTTAAGCACATTACCCCTTACACTCTCCATAATAGCGAATTCCCAAATATGAATGGCAGCCATATGGGCAGTTGAGTGAACCAGTGTCTGCATCTTATTTTGTTCACCCTCATGAGGTGCAATCAAACATTGCCCAGATGTTATCAAGTGTCCCCCTTCCAGGAAACATAATTTGCCGACCATCAAGAACATTTCTTCATGCTAAAATATCTTTTATGATAAAGGCATTATTTCTAAGTATTTTACCACAGCTATTATTATCTCTCTTTTTAAAAAAGGTTATTGCAATTTTTGTGATAACTGTAGGGGTATCAGCCTACTTTCTGCTATGGGTAAAGTTCTTTGCATGATTGTGCTTAATAGAATTAAGAATCTGGTCGATGGACAATTGTGTGATGACCAGTGTGGATTCAGAAGTGGTAAGGGATGTATTGATCAAAGTTTTTCATTTAGGCAGATTCTTGCTTTGTTGATTTCAAAAAGGCTTTCGACTCTGTTGATCGTCATAATTTGTGGTTGATTGTGAGATCATATGGTATACCAGACAAGTTAGTTAACATTATGAAAGCTCTCTATAATAACACTGAGTCATGTGTGAGAATTGGTAAGGTTTGTAGCAATTGGTTTAGCATTGCTTCTGGTGTTTGACAAGGGTGCATTTTGTTTCCTTTTATCTTTAGTGGTTATTGATTACGTTATGCAGAATTCACTGTTGGGGGAAGATTTTGGGCTTAAATGGTCTAGAGATCTTTCATTAGAGTTGTTGATAAGGCTGGTAGTAGAGTAGGTTTGGTAATAGAGAGAAAACTAAAGTGATGAAAATTGGTCAGGCAGGATGTGATTCAGTTAATCTGAATGGTTGCACCTTGAGCAAGTGTCTCAGTTAATTATCTTGGGAGCTATGTAACAGATATGCGGCATGAGATTAACAGATGAAAGGGATTGCTGCTGAGACTTTTAAGAATCTATGGAGAATGTGGAAAAATAGGTGCATACACCTAAAGACTAAAATTAGTCTGTATAATAGTTTGAAGTGAAACTTCCAACCCTTTGTAAACAAGATAGCAGGAAACTTGATTCCTTTTATTTTATATGCTTATACAGTATCTTGTGCCTTAGGTGGTTCAACCTTGTAAGTAATGATGAGGTTAGGCCAGGGGTGGGCAAATAGCGGCCCGCTAAGTTTTTTGTGGCCCGCCAAGACAGTCAGAAAAATCCGCCTTGAACCGAGATTTCCTTCCCGTGCGCGACCGAAGATTCATCTCATATTTTCCACTAGGACAGCCACATCAATACGCATGCGCAGTGTAGATACGAAAACAATTGCCCACCCCTGGGTTAGGCAAAGGTGTTGTCAACCTCCTTTGACTAGAGAGAGATTCTGTTGGTTTGGCCATGTTGCCTGTGTAGGAATAGGGTTATGAACAGTGTGCCTAAAGGCCTCAGGAAGAGGGGGAGACTTAGAATGCAGTGGGTGGACAATGTCAAACAGGACCTCATTAGAATTGGTCTGCAGTGGCTAGATGCAGCAGATGTGTTTGGAGAACTAACTAAATTGCACAATCTGGTTGAACCTCCGTAGTCCATGGCTGCTTTGAGGATGATGATGATGAACTTGGTTATAAAATACTAATGCTCTATGTTTATTGAAATAAGAAGTTATGAGCTTATAGAAATGCCAGTTCACATAAAAAATATTGTTTTTTCATAATGAACTGTTTTGCTATAAATAAAACAGCTGCTATAAAATGTACTTTATTAAATCAGGTTTATCAATTCACTACATGGCATAATGCAAAGATCCAATGCTTGGGGTCAATGAACCAGATCTCTCAACCCCAAACCCTAATAGAAGCTCAATCTCAATTTTTATTTTTATTATTTTTTTTTTTTTGGGGGGGGGGGGGGACAATCGTAATGAATTTATGCAACAAAAAAACTTACAGCATGGGAAGTACCATCTACTCTATATTTTAGGTAGTTTCAGATCAGAGCAACCTGGTAATTCTGTTAGCAATATATAAACAGATTTACTTGAAGCAAGATAATTATATAGTTCCATATTTTTTTCTTTTATAGTACTGCAGAAAGTTTCAACAGATTCACTATATTGTGTACTTTCACTGCCAGTATTGATACTTATTACTAAACCATTTTACAAGATATTTTAGAGGGAATTTCAATAGATAAAGAGTTCACTCTCCATGAAACCTTTATTGTGGTAATATTAAGAGAAAGATGAAGAAAACAACCAAAATGCTCAGGTGTGAAATAAAGTTACAGTAATGGCTGCCACAGCAGTGAAATGCTTTCTTTTTCATTTTTGTGACTTTATTAGATATATAAATCATTAGCATTATATTAATTATCAAATTTTGATAATTAATATAGATATTAAATTTTCAGATATATAATAAATTTTCAGGATAGATAATAAATTTTCAGGATTAATTTAAAAAAAACATTTAACATGGCCAATTGTTGTGGGGGAAAAAAATAAATTCTTACATCATATTATCTTGGGAATCATAGTTTCCAACTGATATGAGACTGCATTTGGCTCTGGGAACTATAGTGTCTTCCAGCACTTTAATGATTAATAACCCCCCCCCCCCCCCAATCTCCCTCAAACACTCAAATGAGATCAGTGCACATTTGAAGAGAGATTTACAAAAGATGGAAAAACAATTATTACAGGGAATACGGAAAAACTTATGTCAAGGTTTTTTCTGTATTTTTCAGCTATCTAGCTTAATATAAATGCAATACTTACTGAAGCTTCCCTTCAGCAGGCCCAGCTTTAAGCACATCAGAAATGGCAATTGCAGGATCACCATTGGTAAAGTGAGGATTATCTCTTCCACCACTAACAGCAATTCCAAACCCATAGCCAGCAACCTACAAAGATATAAACAATTTCAGTGCCTTTCTTACATTTCTGAGTGTTTTTCATCAGACTGATAAGAAAAAGCTATTTTACCTTTGTGCCTGTCTTCCCCCCCCCCCCCACCACCACATCCATAAATGTACACAATGAATGTTCTTGATGGTTGGATAGTGTAAAGGTACGTTCAGGTACTGAAATCTCATTATAGGGTAGGGGTTGGCTCAGTCGGTGGAGCTCTAGCTTCATAATCTACAGTTCCCCGGTTCAATTCCCAGCCGGGCTAGCATTGAGCTTTATCTCTGTAAAATTCCCCAGCCTGATCTCAGTCAGTAGGGGGACACCAATGGGCTTGGAAAGGCTGCTGCCCATCAGATAGAATGGTAAGCCATGGCCTCATATATGGGAGAGCCATACACTGTGCATGTTAAAATACACAGTATATGGCCTTGATGGAAAGCTACTATTTGTCTCCTAACAGTTGTGCAGAGAATCCCCTTCTTCCAATCTTCTCTGAACCTTCAGGGTCCTTGTGACCTGGCCATTTAGTCCACTATGGTGTGCAAAACAAAAGTGCTGCTCAGAGTTAAAACAACCCATTACATAAAAATATTATTCTAATAAATAATGGGAACCAAAACATCAAGTACATTGTGAAAAACGTTTGTCAAGTGGAGAAAGGGGCACAAAAATTTAAAAAAAGAAAATTCTATTTAGAAAAAAAAATGTATATATTCCAGAAAAATATTACTCACAATATTAACTTTTTCCACTTCTAATTCAGGATGAACTTGACATAACAATTTCTATTTCTGACTGAAATTACTATTTCCCTTACAAAATGCTGTACTCCATTATTAAGTTGCAAAAGAAGTAGTGCATAACTGATTATACCAAATCAAATGTGATTGGGCAAATTATTTGACTTCATTAGTTCCACTGTCTAATGCAGCCAATATGTTGCCAAGTGGGAACAAAATGGATTAATCCTTTACCTATCTCAACAGAAGTTCCTAATTGTCATAAAATGAAAATAGGGATTGTAGTTTGGTAGGAATTGCAATTTTGCTGTGGGACAACTGTTGATGGTGAATAGATACAGACGAAATTCATGAAATAATAATACTACAAGACACATCCCACGATACCTTACTACTGAATTATAAAGATGGTTTGTCAGTCTAGACTGGTGAGGTGCGGAAGGCCCCCATGCAAACACGGAGTGCCTGATGATGGAGGGATACCTTCACCACTGAATCCTGGGTGGAGTTGTACACGAGATGCATAGTCCAGTTTCAACCAGACACATGCCTAGTACAGGCAGAGCAATGAACACCATTCCCCCCCCCCCCCCCTACAAGACAGGGAGGAGAAGACCTTGAGCATGTTCAATGACTATGTGCACTTGGACCCGAGTTGTTGTATGCATGGTAAAAAGGTCATTTTCTGATTAAAGATGAGACCAAGAAACTTGGTCTCTCCTCCACAACTGGAATGGTGGTACCCCGAACTGAGGCTCCAGGTCCAGATGAAGATCACTCTTGCAGAAAAAGTGCACCCAAGCAATCTTCTGTGAGAAGAACCAAAACCCATTGGCTGTCATCAAACCAAGAGATTGTTCAGGGCTGTTTGCAGTTGTCGTTCAATGATCCTCATGCTGGACAATGAGCAAAAGATGCTAAAGTCATGAACATAGAGGGAATTGCCTGTAGTCAGAGGAAGTTGGCATGTAATGGAATTTATCTAGACAGTGAAAAGCATAAACCTGTTCTTGGGGGGAAAGGCCACAGTGTAGTGTTACCGACACAAACTCGAAAAGTAAGACAAGATAAAAAGTTTGTGATGAAGTTCGGCATGTGACCTCTCAAGCCAAAGCTATGGAAGTCATGAAGAATGTCGAATCTCCATGCTGTGTCATACGTGTTTTTGATGTCGAAGAAAATGGATGCCAGGTGCTCTCTATATAAAAATGAACTCTTGATCGCTGATATGAGGTGGAGCAGTTGGTCTAAGGAAGACCATTGTCTGTGAAAGTTACACTGGATGTTGGAAAGAACGCCATGGTTTTCCAATACCAGGCTGGCCTGGTATTTACCATTCTTTCCAACACCTTGCAGATGCAGCTTGTCAACACAATTGGATGACAAATGAAAGTAATCTTGGAATCTTTGTCTGGCTTTGGGGAACTCCTGCCAGGAGTCTGAAAACTGTTCCTCAATGAAAATACATTGAAGAGTACTAACATGGGAGCAAGGTGTTCAACATGGAGAGTGATGGATACAGGAGCCATTGTTCAAGGACCCCATCCCTCCTATTGGTGTCAGTACTGCCCCACAGAGGACTGTGTCCATTGAAGTCCCCATGACAGATGCAAAAGGAGATCATCAAAGTCTTCCTGGAAGACAATACTTCTGGGGAGTATAGACAGAGCAGACAGTTCATGAAAATCGCATGAAGAGGTGGATAGTAGTGAGGGGGTACAAACTGGAATGGAGAATGGTTGCTCATGAGGATGGTGACATCCCCATGAGCTGGATCATCTCCATCCCGGTCCTGGCAAACCAATGAAAAGTATTGGATCGTGGGATCAGTGAAAACAAAAAAAAAGTCTAAAAAATAAAAAAAACAAGTCTGCAAATAAGTCTCCTGCAGGCACACACAGATGAGCTCATGTGCTCTCAAAAAGATCTTGATATCATCAATATTCCTCTGGAATCCATGACAATTCCATTGTAATAGTGTGGCCATCTCAGGTGTTTTGTGATTGGGCGGATGACTTTAGATTTATTTTAACCATTGCTAGCGATGGTTTTGGAAAAATAAGGTGGTTTGTGTCATGTCCTCAGAGTCGTCAAGGGACACGGATCTGAAGCTGCCAGACAAGGTGGGATGGTGATATTTTTTCTTTGGCTTTGGTGGGGGCCCTTAAGTTAAGGTCTGGCTGTTTGCAGTTGGGAAAAAGGTGGTAGTGGAAGGTGCCACAGCAGGAATGAAAACCGGAGTTGATGTAGTGATAGATACTGACATCAGTTTCACCTACATCAGGAGGTACTTTGCTGTGGATGAGAAAGACTTAGATGGTGGGATGCTGATATCAGTCTGCACTGCCACAGAAGCCATGGCAAAGATGAGCTTTACGATCACTCGCACCTACATAGTGGGCAATGCAGCAAGCTTTCTCACCTCAGGATATGTAATGTTATTCAGTGTTTTAAGGCATTGTACCTCTTTTTCTTCTTACTTTGGACAGTTGTGGGAGTATGCCCAGATGTTCACTACTACAATTCATGCAGTTTGCCTTTTCTGCTGTGCAGTCAGAATTGAGGTGATTCTGGCTTACCACAAAGAGAACAGCTGGGTTTGCTCCAGGACGCTGTGTGTGCATGACCATATATCTGGCACTGATAGTAATGCAGAGGGTTCGGAATATATGGCTGTACCTCGCAGTGAAGGCATCCTGCCTTGATGGAAGTTGGCAGGCGTGGTATTGCAAAACCTGGTGGACTGCCATCCTCCCTGGGATGGCAGCTCCAAGAGGATTTCCTCCTCAGAAATCTTGAGGAGACCCCACTCAGACGAACTGAGTGTCTTGTGCGGTGCGACTGTGACCACCACCCCACCATTTGCTGTAACATTAAATAGTAGCTCGGAATGTTTTGAGGAAGCAGTTTCCACCTACAAGTAACCAGATCCAGGCACTTGGCCATTTTTGGAACTCCCACAAGACCTTCCAGACCAGACTGAGGGAGAAAAATTCCACTTAAGGAAAATTTTCATTTTATACTCTACAGAAATAAGTAGCCTTTCCATTAATATACAATATAGTTCTCTTTGTCCCTTGGTTTTTTTTTTAATAATTTTATTTGCATTGACAGATGCATCTTTTACTACATGCCTCTATAAAAGCCCTATTAAAATGAAACCAGTCATCTTTTTCAAGAAATATTTTAAGAAAAATCTAGAATTAAATGCCAATTAATTTGGAATACAATATGATACCTTTCATTAGTTATTTGGCAAAAAAAAAATTCTGAAGTTCACTCTTTTTTTTGACTGAACCCAGTTGAAAAAAACCTGCCTACAGGGTACAATTCAGTTTTTCAGGCCTGACAAGGTTTAAAACCAGTAGCATATCTATCCACATTACAAACTATGAGAATAGAACTAACACATTATTTTTAAAAAAATCAATGAAATGCTCAGCTCAACCAGCCATGACAGAACCCTCACTTTCAACCACCTTACCATGTTTATCCTCCAATCCCTGTGTACCTGTCTTTTTTCCTGCAAAAAATATTAACTATCTGGTACAACCCCCTGCTATTATGCTTCTAGCTGCACCCTCTGCTTTGTCAGCCAAGTTCTCAAGCCAAAACGTTTTGCCTTCAACGGATCATTTACACATTCGTTAAGTGCTCTGTAAAGCCATCTGTTAGGACTTGTTATGTAATAATTTTAAAGTTATTCCTACAGTTCTTTCTTTTAGAAAAAAGTTCCAGTGCCTTTCATTCAAAAACTTTTTATCTCCTCTGCTACTTTTTGCTTAAAACAGTATTGCTAGTTTCAAGTCTGTTTAAACTGATCTAATTCTTTGTCTTCAGCATAAGTAAAACAAGATTGTCATCATGACTAAGCAACTTATCATGGTACACTTTGGTATAACTGGGTCTCTGAGAGTTTCCCTGTTAGAGGTATTTTTTTTTAATATTAGCACAATACTTCTTAAGCTACAAGACACCTCTATGAAAGAATGGTCAGATCCAATTTCATCCTCCCCCCTGCATCACCTGGTTTCTATAACAGAACTAGATCAGTTTCTGCTAATATATAATCAATTATATTCCTGTGCAACCCATCTGGTGAAACCTACATATATTCACATGTCGCAGTATATGTAATAAGTGTGTTATTCCCAAACCATTAAGTTGAGAGAGTGAAGTAGATTATTGCCACTATAACTACTAATACCAAAAGGACCTATCAATCCTCCCCAAAGGAAGTACCAGCTTCAGCACTTGTCACCTAGGACAAGGGTAATATCTGCTTTCCTTACAGAATTCAAAATATCCTAAGCTGTCCATAAAACCTATCTTTCTCATCAGTCTTCAGTGAAAGAAGAATGGATAACATTTAAGCCTTTAATCCTAGTTTCAATTTTATCTGTATGAAATCTTTCATTACTACAATAATATCCTAGACCATCACTAGTACGTCTGCTGAGAAGGAAACCATGCCTCAAAGAAGCTTTCCATCTTTCCTCCCTGAAAAGATGAATTTAAAATTATTTTTAAGAATATGACCTTTATCTGTGCATCTGGTCATTTGCAAGCCCTGAATATCAAGGTTATGCTGGAATTCTTATGTGAGGACATCAAGAAAATGATCTCTGTGCGGAGTGCCCATGTTATGAGTACCTGTGGTGAGAAAATTATTAAAAATATTATATTTATTGAGGAAGTGCCAACAATATCAAATGCCCCCCCCCCCCCCTGCTTCCTCCAGTGTAGGTTTGGCAATGCCTGTAGAAGCAAGGATTCAGGTAATTGCAATGACCTCTAGCAGGATTATCCACCAGTTGATGTAAGGTATTCATGGGGCTATCAACCAACAAACTGAAAAAACAGTGGAGGCTTTTCCTCTCAAGAGAAACCCACCAGTTCTATAAGTAAACAACTCCAAAAATAGGTTTCATTTAAACTTGGACAAATGAAGATTAGGAAAAAAAATAAATTTCTTACCCTAGCCAGTGTGACTGTATGGTACTCCCAGACCACACGTTCCCCTCCCTGAAAAGAATATAAAAAAAATTACAATTTCATGAAATAGAAATTTATTGTTATATATCAATTTCATCATATTTAATACATATTTATAATTCCAATAATACTTGTGAAAGCTAAAACCAGTTTAACACACTGAATGCCATGTCATTCGTTTATGAAATATCCTAAGCTGAATGAAATATCCTTCGTTTATGAATGACACCAATAGTTTGACCGGTGCACATCGTACATACAGTATATGTATGATGCTGTGCTTTCATTCAGAGCCATACTCATATGAATGTCATACATAATTAAATGACATGGTCACATAGGTTAAATTTTTCATGAGGAGTTATGTCATTCATATATGGATAAATAAAATATTTTGTGTCATTCATATATGAATGACACAAAATATTTTATTTTAGAGGGTTTAACATCCAAGTGATAAAACAATTAACATAAAATGACATTTAGAGGTAGAAATGATGACAATTGAAGAAAAAAAGTCACATAGGCGCAGGTGAAATCTTAATGAAATCAACTTGGCACACAATGTGTTAAAGTCATAAGAACTTAATTCCATAATGAAGGCACTTTTACTCTTGAACACATAGTGATGTACATAGGGGTGTAGCTATGGGGGAAGGTCCCATCTCCAAAGAAATTCGGAGTTGGCAAAATTCGAAGCGACTTCATAAAATCTAGGTGAGTTGTGAAAATTTGTAATCTTTTTGCTTTCTCAAATTAAGGGGAGTTAGCAAAATCTAGGCAACTTGGCAAATCTAGGCCAGTTGGGAAAATGGAGACTGCAAAATCTGGAGCAGTTGGCAAATTCGAAGCCACTTAGTAAAATACAGGTGGTTAGGCAGCTAGCGACTGTTCCAGCAAGGCAAACTTTGTGTGTTGTGTTGGCTCTAAGGCAGTGGTCGGCAGTGACTTCGGTCATAGTAGGGCATGTCCTTGTATGAAAAGGCCTGTAAAAGCTAGGAGTAGCTTCTAGGATTCTTCTCTGTCCTATATGTCGCAAATAAATAAATAAATAAAATAAATAAGTTGGCAAAATCTTGGGGATTTGGCAATATTCGGAGTGACTTGGTAAAATCTTGGGGAGTTGGCAAAATTCAGAGTGACTTGGCAAAATCATTAGGAGTTGGCAAAATTCGAAATGACTTCGCAAAATCGTGGGGAGTTGGCAAAATTCAGGTGAGATGTAAAAATTGGGATTTTTTTCTGTAAAATTATGACGATTTGGCAAAACTGAGGAAACTTGGCAAAATCTAGGGGCAGTTGGTAAAATAGTAGGGAGCCAGCAAAATTCGGAGTGACTTAGTAAAATCTTGGGAAGTTCGCAAAATTCAGAGTGACATGGCATAATATTGGGGAGTTCACAAAATTTAGAGTGACCACAAAAATAAGGTGAGATGTAAAAACTGGGATTTTTTTTTCTGTAATATTGAGGAGAGTTGGCAAACTCTAGGGCAGTTGGCAAAATTGGAAACTACTTGGTAAAGTACAGGTGAGTTATGAAAATTGGGATTGGTTTTGTGAAATTAAACAGAGTTGGCAAAATCTAGGGGAGTTGGAAGAATTCGAATTCACGGTAAAATATAGGCGAGTTGGAAAATTTGAATTAGTTTTGTGAAATTGAGCAGAGTTGGACAAATTTAAGAAACTTAGCACAATCTAGGGCAGTTGACAAAATTCGAATTTACTTGATAAAATACGGACGAGTTGCGATAAATGAGATTGGGTTTGGGAAATTAAGGAAAGTTGAGAAAATTGAGAAAACTTGGCAAAATTTTGGGGAGTTTGAAAAATTTGCAGTGACTTGACAAATTCAGGACAGATATAAAAATTTGGATTGTTTTTGTGAAATTAATTAGATGTGGCAAAATCAAGGCAACTTGGAAAAATTCGAATCCACTTTAAAATACAGGCGAGTTGTGAAAATTGGCATTATTTTCGTGAAATTAAAGAGAATTAGCCAAATCGGGACAAAATTTTGGGGAGTTTGAAAAATTTGAAGTGACGACAAAATCAGATGTAAAAACTGGGATTGGCTTTGTGAAATTAAGGAGAGTTGGCCAAATGAAAGGGAGTTGGGAAAATTCACACCGACTTTTGCTACAATTCAGCCGAGATGTAAATATTGAGATTATTTCTGTGAAATTATGGGTAGTTGGCAAAATTGGAAGTTACATGGCAAAATGCAAGATGTTTGTGAAAATATCCCCCCGCCACCCACACATAACACGGAGCGAAAATCTAGGTACGAACCTAACAGAGACATTTTTGTCAGTTGGTAAAATTTTATTTTCGATTTGGAAAATTTTCGATTTCTCCCCCCCCCCCCCCGCAACCATAGTCCTTTGCTACACCCCTGGATTTACAAGAATAGAGTTCAAAGTTCTTTAACAAAGACATGGGAAATAAGCATAGTCAAATATACATACACAAGTATGATGAAAAGTCACTGTTATTCTTTTTTTCACCTATTTTTAACCCTTCAATAGTACAAGTACACTTGTATTCCAGGAACCTGAAGGAAATAATTTATTGGATTATTGTGGCAATGCAGCCTTGCTCTTCTCTGCTTATCTCGCCAGTTGTTGTCTGAAAACCATTTAATGGCACACCTTTTAACTGTCATATAATAATTTTAATAGTTATATATTTATAATGGATATAATATTTAATTGTTTTTTTTATCCGCTTGGGTCCATTTTATTGTTCACTGCTCTCAGCCAACAGATGACACTGATCAAGAAGCGTATGACGTCGGGGTGTAAGGTGTGACATAGAAACATAACCGTTGGTTTTTGGTGGCCTATGGTTGTTTCTTTTGGGTGGGTAACGTGAAGTCACGTGTCATGTGTGTGCGTGTGATTTGACGGAAATGTGAAGTTATTTGATTTTTTTCGCCATTTTTGCTTGTTAGTTGTTGACATGACACGTGAAACCACATGTCATGTCAACAACTTGACGGATATGTGAAGTTATTTGATTTTTTTCACCATTTTTGCTTGATAACTCTTTGGGATAACATGCCTATGAGGTTAGAGGTAAGTGCATATGTATATTTAATGAGGGATTTTTAATGATAGCCAGAATAGGAATAATTAGCATGTTCCTCTTATTTTTTTAGAAATTTCATTACAATATGGTAAATAATAAGTTATTTAAGATATTTTGGAATTAAAGTTATTTAATATTAGGAGGGTTGTTGGCAGGGGAATAGCAAAGGACTATGGTTGCGGGGGGGGGGGGGAGAAATCGAAAATTTTCCAAATCGAAAATCAAATTTTGCCAACTGACAAAAATGTCTCTCTTAGGTTCGTACCTAGATTTTCGCTCCGTGTTATGTGTGGGGGGCGGGGGGATATTTTCACAAACATCTTGCATTTTTCCATGTAACTTCCAATTTTGCCAATTAGCCATAATTTCACAGAAATAATCTCAATATTTACATCCCGACTGAATTGTAGCAAAAGTCAGTGTGAATTTTCCCAACTCCCTTTCATTTGGCCAACTCTCCTTAATTTCACAAAGCCAATCCCAGTTTTTACATCTGATTTTGTCGTCACTTCACATTTTTCAAACTCCCCAAAATTTTGCCAAGTTTTCTCGATTTTGTCAGCTCTCCTTAATTTCACAAAAACAATCCCAGTTTTCACAGCTCGCCCGTATTTTACCAAGGGGAATCGAATTTTAGCAACTGCCCTAGATTTTGCCAAATCGCCACAATAATACAGAAAAAAAAAATCCCAATTTTTGCATCTCACCTTATTTTTGCCAAGTGACTCTGAATTTTGCGAACTCCCCAAGATTTTGCCAAATCACTCCGAATTTTGCCGACTCCCTATTTTGTGAACTGCTCCTAGATTTTGCCAAGTTTCCTCAATTTTGCCAACTCGTCATAATTTTACAGAAAAAAATCTCAATTTTTACATCTCACCTGAATTTTGCCATCTCCCCACGATTTTGCGAAGTTATTCCGAATTTTGCCTTTTGCCAAGTCACCTGTATTTTACTAAGTGGCTTCGAATTTTACCAACTGCTCCAGATTTTGCAGTCTCCATTTTCCCAACTGCTCTAGATTTGCTAAGTTGCCTCGATTTTACAACTACCCTAGATTTTACAAAGACATCTGCAAGGGAAAGAAAAACAAAAACAAATCTGACAAAAAAAGAAGCGTTCTGCCATACTGGGTATCTAACCAGAAACTTTTTCCTTACAAGGCGTCAAACATACCACTACTCTATTGACTGCTTGTTTACTGCCGCTATGAGAAAGTTAACTATGAATTGAATCCGTTCAATGTAATTGCATTCAATATTGTAAAACATGCTATATAAATTAGTAATACTATAAAGTTGGCCATCTTCGTTTAATCTATCATAATCAAATCAACATTTATCTATAAATCAAACATATTAACCTCAAAGATTATCTTTGCTTACCAGAAAAAAAAGTTGCAGGTGAACGAGCGCGTAAACTACTGACGTTATCGACAGATTCGGAAAGCGGTAGCACTCTCGCTATTGTTAATGTCGTACCTTTATGTAGTTATATTTGGAGGAACCATCCATTACTTACATAAAGAGCCGAATCTGGGGGCCTTTTCAAAATGTAAGTAATGGTAATAGAGGCAAAAAATTATTAAACTTATTTTTATTTCATGCGTTTATCAAGACATTTTTTTAAATACCTTTAAAACAGAGGAAGAAATGTTATACTGCATTGGATTCTTGCCTCCCCCCTCAATTTTTTTCTAGATGTAGACCTGCATACATATATAATCCTCAAACAGACATGATATACGTTAGTCCACCCAGACTGTGCAATTTAGTTTTACAGAAAAACTTCTCCCCTGAGATGTAGCTGTTGCAATTGACCACTACAAGCCAATTCTAACAAGGTTCTGGTTGACATCCACCCATAGCATTCTAGATCTCCCTCTTTATCTGAGGACTTTAGGTACAGTATTCCTAACTCTATTCACTAACCCTACTACTACATACGAACAATATAGACAAACCAATGTAGTCACTCCCTATAAAAAATGCTATTCAAAGGTGGACACTACACTACGATAAAATATATACTTGTGTCATCGTTTTGCCTATTCAACTCCGCTCCTTTGTGGCCTGTGGTATTGTTGCCAGAACTGTCTCTAATATACAGGGTGATTGTAAACTCTTTCAAAAAATAGAGAGGGGTGATAGAACACATCAAGACAAACAATTTTTGCAATGGAACCTAGGGTCGCATTCCACTCCTTCCGCCAGAAAAGAGTACTTTCGAAAAACGCCAAGCAAGCATAAGGTGCAAATCAGGTGCGCTGAGCAAGTGCGTAGACGATTAAGAACAAACATTTAAAAACGCAGCCGAACCCGTTTATCGACATTACCTTGATAACATCACATGATAAGTGACGTATTCGTGAGGGACATGGAAGACTACACATACGAGGAATTGGCGGATATGCATCTGATGTACGGCCAAGCAGGTGGTAATGGACGTGAAGCACGAGGATTGTACCGTGAGAGATTTCCGAATCGTCGTATTCCTTACCATTCGACCTTCGCCAGTGTTGATCGAAGACTGCGTGAAACTGACTCGTTGGCTATCTCAATGAGTGATACTGGACGTTCGCGAAGTGTGCGGACACCGGAAATGGAAGAACGTGTCTTGCAGCGATTTGCAGAAGTTCATTCCACAAGTACGCGAGTGGTGTCATCCGAAATGGGAGTTTGTCAAACCTCGGTGTGGAATGTCCTACATGAGGCACGGATGCATCCCTTCCACGTACAGAAGGTCCAAGCTTTGAACGAAGATGACTATCCCGGCCGGGTAGTTTGTTAGGTAGATGCTCCAGATGAACAATGTTAATCCGTAATTTCTCGCATTAGTGTTATTTAGTGATGAGGCCACGTTTACCGATGCTACGTGATGATTACCGTTTATCGATACTACCGACGCTAGGGAACGCATTTTCAACAATCACAACCAGCACGCTTGGGCTCAAGAAAATCCACACGTCACTGACCCTCGTAAACACCAGCAGGAATTTGGCGTCAACATCTGGGCAGGTATCCTGGGTGATTGTCAGGTTGGACCTTACCTCTTGCCAGAACGACTGACCGACGCAGCATACCATGTGTTTCTGGAGCAAGTGCTTCCCGGTCTGTTGCAGGGTGTTCTGCTCACCATGCAGAGGGACGTGGTTTATGCATGATGGGGCCCCAGCGCACTTTTCTATCGAGGTCCGATACTTCCTAAATGCAACATATTCCGGGCAGTGGATTGGACGTGGTGGACCTGTGGCTTGGCCTCCACGATACGCGGACCTCAATCCACTAGACTTCTTCTTCTGGGGGCACACAAAAACACTTGTGTACGAGACACCTGTGGACTCCCTGGAAGATCTCGTCATGAGAATCGGTGTTGCAGCGGACAAGACCAACACCACACCAGCAGCCTATGAGAGGGTGCGACAGTCCTTCATTCGCCGGTGTGGGCTGTGCAACAACGCCCTCGGACGCCACTTCGAGCAGCTACTTTGAGTCTCTGAAGCGAATGCAATTAAGCAACTCATAAATTGCTTAAGTGCCTTTGTTTTCACTGTTGAAGGATCAACGTGGATATGTAACTTTACACTTCTCTGGCGGAAGGAGGGGAATGCGACCCTAGGTTCCATTGCAACAATTGTACGTCTTAATGTGTACTATCACCCCTCTTTTTTTGTTGAAAGAGTTTACAATCACCCTGTATATAGAACTCTGTGGCCACATACTGTGATCGTCTATAGAAAGCGTCTAGGTGACATGGACATCATCGTACGCACTGGAAAGCGATGACCTTGGATTTGTTATCGTCTATCAAGAGGGAACCCTGATTGTTCACTTCAGTGAAGCATGTTCGGCTGATTGATGCAGAGAGGTCTTACGTATCAACTTAGGACCTCAAAAAAAAATGGATTTCGAATTTCACTGTGGAGTAGTTGCAAATTTGTATTTGTAGTTATAAATTCATTTAGTAATAAAATATAATAAATATTTTAGCACATCAATTTCCTGTTTATTTTTTAACGTTCTCTTTCCTGCAATACGTAGCTGTTTGTATCAGCAACAAGCGGTGTCGCACTATAATTTATTGGTGAGCATGATACAACCCATTTTTTTGGCACACAATAAATGTTCTGCTGCTCTGTAACTGACATCACGTCATCTCGTTATCACCATCTGTACTTATGCCGATTTTCAGACATTTTTGGTTGGGGACATTTTCTATTTCAGAGCATATATTAAATTAATTAGTATTGTTTTTAGTCGCTGACACACTCGTAACAACTCTCATATAATATAAAATTATCTCGTAACCTTCAGTTGCAACAAATGCAATATCATATAGCCATGTAAGTGCTCTCCTGTTTGCAATCCATAATACTGCTTAGTACATTAAATATCCTACTTGATAATCTCGCTCAGAAATAAAAAACTAAGTATTAAATTACGTCTACAACATTAATTGTGCTTTTGTAATTTGAGGAGTGCTCCATATGTTGGCTATTTTAGGCGAGAGGTTTCGTCACCTCTTCTAACAAAGTTTTTTTCTATACAGAGCAGAAACTTGATCTGTCAACCTCACTTGAAGAGATGCTTTTGAAGTATACGCGTAAGCTAACAGACTGCTTTGGGGTTCATGAAAATGCGAGAGCAGAGCATTAAGCAGCCTTTCAGACTTGGTTAACGAAAAGAATAAGATGTATTAGCTGCTTCGAGTTCTGCCTAGTAAACGTAGAGAAAAAAACTCATAAAAAATGCAGATCTCTGTGCTTCTTTTACTGTAACTTGTTTTTAACAAAGGGCAGTATTTCCTTTCTGTAGTTAGAGGGGATGGGAAATGTGGAGGCCAGAGGAATCTGGTAATGACAGTTTGCCTGATAATACAGAGTTAAAGAAACGATCTTCTGCAGTAAAACTAATTAATTCTCCCCCAACCACTAAGAGGGCGATTCCAGGATGTACTTTTTTTAGGGGGTTGGGGAAGGGGTCGGTGAACAACTTTCTAAAACAGAACTCATTGGAACAGCGGTTCGGTAAGAACAGTATATTGGAAAACGTGAATAAAATAGCATGTTCCTGTTCAACCTAAAAAAATCTAGAGTAACATTAGAGCTTCACTTCTTTGTGTTGGTGAGGATTATAAATGAAGACATTTGCTGTGTCCATTACTGATTGCAATAAAGGAACTCACTTTCAAGGTCACGCAAATTCGATAAAGCAGTATCAACGCTGTTTTCAACTGCAAAATAGGCATTTGAGAAATTTCGAAATGGGAATGTTCACTGTGATTCTCACTCCGATGCCCTTTCTTAGATTGTTTTTGGAGTGTGACCTCCCCCCCCCCCACCTCCCACTTGAGACTGCCATTGATATACACCTTGATTCTCAGCGAATGCAGTACAATTGATTTTCAATTCTTCGCAGCAGACGAATTTAAATTAGACTTAATTCCTTCACCTAACCCTTTCAAGTTAAAATGTTTTACTAATCATTTGCAGTAAACAACTACTCACTAAGCAATGGGGGAAGGCTTAGTCAGTAGCACACCAGGATCCTAAACTTCAGTTCCTAGGTTCGAGTCTCAATTGTGCCAGCTTTGAGATTTATCTCCGCTCAACCCCCTCCCTGACTTCGGTGAGAAACGGGGCACCGATGGGTTTAGAATGGCCGCCAGCCATCGTATGGGGCATTAAGCCATGATCCCAGTGTGCAGGAAAGCTATACCCTGTGCACGTTAATGAACAAGCTGGATGGACTTAAGGAGAAGATACCATTTGTCTCCTAACAGTTGTCCAGTGGGTCCTCCCCCCCCAACCTTCTTTGAGCCCTTGTGATCTGACCATTTAACCCATTTTGTGCAAAAAAAGTACTCCTCAGAAGTAACACAACTCAACGCTAAACAAATTTCTGAAATAGTTTGGTGGCAATTGCAGTCAGATGGTATTTTAATGAACCGCACAGCAACTGGTTTATATATCCGTTAGTTTGACTACTAAGTCCATCAAATTATATAAGGTTTGATACTGTATGTAGGAAACCTTGCCGATCGCGGTTATATTCCTTGAAATGACAGCGATTATTGCATTTGTGGATCACGGTTTTGTAGCGGTCCGCAAACACGGGGGAACAAAAAAGACACAATTGACACTTGTCACTTGTCTGTAGTCACATCTTGACACTTGTCTGTAGCTTTGCGCCCGTTCCTCCGAAGTTAAAGAGCTACGAATTGTTTGAGAGCCTGTCTAATTTGTCATTACGTGTTAAAAACAAAAGATGCATCATAATTTCTCTCTTCGCTGGCTGCGGGTCAAGTTTGGTCTGCAAAATTTGTGCGTTGTTGCTATGGAGCCTAGTAAAGACTGGGAAAGATTTTACATTTCCACAAGGATGCAGACTGTGGACGAGAGAAAAAAATGCCGATTTATCACAAATACACGGAGATGGATGCGCAAATTCAGAGAAGAAAACCGAGCTCGAAAGACCTCCCCGTGCAGGACGACCGAAGGAGGCCTTGAACAAGAGAACTATCGCTGCTGTTCGTGAACTGATTAAGAAAAATCCACACATCACCGTTCAGGAAATAAATTTAGATGTCAGTATATCGATTGGTAGTGTGGAAACAAGTATTCGTCAACATTCAAAGTTCAGAAACATCTGTGCCAAATGAGTACCCAACAGACTGACAGAACAGCAAAAAAGGGCTTGAGTCGCGACTCGTGCAAGGAGATGCTGACAATGTTTGAACCTAGTGGCCCTAAATGGTTAACATGCATTGCCACAGGTGGTGAGATGGGTGTGTATATTAATAATACATGGTTTTACTACTGTACAACTCCCAGAAAGATCGACAACTACGTTTGGGTTGAAGAAAATGAACCGCGTTCCCAAATCGTCTGACAAGACTTTTGTTCAAGTAAGAGGATGTTCACAATTTTTTCGAATTCCTAGGAAATGATAACCGTGGAACCTTGACTGAAAAAATTATTATAAATGTCCAATACTACACCAACATTGTTTAGCTCAAAATGGTTAAGGAGATGAATCAGCTTCCAACAACAGAGACGTGTCAAGGGTTCTCTTTCTTCATCACAATGCCAGTGCTCACAAAACCAGGCAAGTTATGGCCTCATCTGGAGCAGGAAAAAAATCAAACAGCTACCCCCCATCCTGCATATTCGCCCGATCTTGCACCATGCGATTTTTAGTTGTTCCCGAAAATTAAAATAGGAACTTGCTGGGAAGCCTTTTTCAAGGGAGCAAGACCTTACAAAAATGCATTCATTCCGAGTTGTGGAGTATTTCCCAACAGGAATACCACCAAGCGTTCCAGAACTGGAATAGACGTTTGCAACTTTGCATAGATTCTGGAGGGGAGTACTTTGAGGGAGAGTAAAAGTTCCTTGAAGTAAGTGCAATGGCTATTGTTCTACAGATGAAAATTGCCTTTTTTTTAAAAAAAAATAACTGTTTACTTTGCATTTACATATACAGAGTTGATCATAGAAATCTCTGAGCTTGATTTTAAGAACAAACGCTACGAACATACTCCTTACAAATAGCACATACAGTTAATAGAGAAAATAGAAGAAACACCTGTAAGTTAACACGAATTTAATCGTCATAAACAGGAATCTAATATATGGTGTACTCTTACGTGATATTCTGGAGCGCGAGATGCTGTCCACTACTGCTATGTTATTAAAAGTCATACATAACCCTGGCTGGTTACTTGGACTGCAAAGCCGCTTGAAGTAGCTTTAAGTTACAAGTCGAAGCTCAAGTAAGGTTTATTGTGAAAACAAAAATGAAAAATTTCAGAGGCAACACGCACGATAGAATATGTTTTGATGCTGAAAAAAAATTGCCTTTTTAATAGATTGAGATTATCCGTAATTTTCCAAATTTCCTCTACATGGGTTCTTCATAAGCCAAACCAAATATACTTCAAAAATTATAATCTAAAAAATTTCTATCTATGACAGAAACACGAGTTCGAGTTTAAAACCTCTTTTATTTTCCATTTCACAGTTTACTTTAAATGGGAAACTGGCTCATAATTGAAGAAATCCATTCACTGTTTGAGAGTTATTGCAGAATTTAAAAACTTACTCCCGTAAAATAGCGAAGAGTTCAGAAGTATCAGAGAGCTTCATTCGCTCGGTCATATAATGGAAAACCTTTAAAAAATGGACTTCATGAGGTGAACACTTCCTGCCAAAGTGGACGTTCTCAACAGATAGTGTTTAACATCTTGGCGCATGTGCAGCAGTGGCCGCAGGGTCAGAGCACTGAACATGCAAATCAGAACAGAGTCGTAGTAAACACGTCTGATTTTAGAAGTCGATGTCAATGAACTGAAGCGAAGACCACAACAGAAGCGAGAAGAGGCGATTTCATTCACCACTTCGGCGAATATTTGCTGTCTCATTCGTTTAGCTGATGCGCAGTGACGTATTAACGTATCTGTAGGTGAGAAAGATTTGAGAGGCCCCCCAACTGTCCAGGAGTGAGGGAGGGGGGAATTTCTACAAAAATATTTGCAACTTACGAATGGGAAAAATGCACACAGCTGGTTAAATAAACTGAATTGCAGAAATGCATAAACAGAAAATTTAAGATGGATTATATAGATTTGTACAGACTGAAAAATAATATTTGGTATTAACTAAGGTAAAAGTAAATAGTAGATTATAAATAAAAAAAAATAAATCATCCCTCAAGCAGCTGCTTGCCACAGAGGTCTGACAGGAGCCTGTCAGTTTATATGCCATAGTAGGAGATCTGAGAACTGATTGTAAAATATATTTAATTCAATGAAATATCCGAAAAATAAAATCGATTTATATTTTCAAATGTTGAGGTGAAATCAAAGCTCTATATTAAACGGCGTTCATAAATTGCTTAACAAATAAATCCCCCCTCAGGCAGCTCTTGCCCCAGAGGTCTGACATGAGCCTGTCAGTTCATACGCCACAGAACAAGGTCTGTGAGGATGGCGGGACCTCAGTAGAAAAACACACACGTCCATGCCTTACCCAGGTCCCTTAGATCAGTAGCCTAGCGTGTTAACCACTCAACAACGGAGAAATATCTCCCGCACTTCCACTAAAAATGACCTTTGACCCTTTAAGTCGAAGGTCATGCCTTTTGTCAAAAATTCCCGTTAACGGTGAAGGTCGTGTTTTGTTATAGCGTGTTACATGGGGTGTGAATAGAGAATGCAGAGGTAGTAACACTCAATTATAAAATACTACAGCATTTTTATTTCTGCAATCACTGTTACTAATTAATCACTACTAATATCTAACACTCAGTACCATTGCTAAACATCCATATGCATTTTATCAATGCGTAGCACTCACTACAATCATAACGGCGTTGTCTTGGTAGAGAATTCTTCACCTTTATTATGTAATGTAGTGATTCATTGAGAATCTGCCTTCAATTCATCCGGCCCTGGCGGCTTTCCAACAGGATGTACACCGCCTGCGGAGACACACCTCAGGGCTCGTCCAGAACAAGGTGGGTTGTCACCTGCACCCACCCACCCTTCCTTCCTTCCTTAGCATCTTTGTTCTTTTCTTGCTCTGGCTGAGTTCATCCAACAAAAATGGAGGTGCATACTTTGAACGTGCTACTTTCTTTCAGTTGCCGCCCATTGAAACGAACTCGCCTCAGAAGCAACGAAACAAAAGCACAGAGGACAAAGACGTTTGCTTCAATTTTCATCAAATCTGCCTTCTTAAAAAAAGTAAGTACAAAGCATACTGTTAAAATAAAACAGGCGTACCTTATTAAAGCATCGTTCGGTATTTTTCTTTTACATTTTAAGCACACTTGGCTTCTGCTACTTAACCCACTTTTCTGGACATGTTATTCAGAAATATGCAAACAATGATAATAAACCATAAAATATGCGTGTTTCGAGACTATAATTTATCATAATCTGGAAGAGTAGCGATCCCCTCTGTCGAATATGGAATCCTCATCCTCGTTCTGAAGGAGAAGGAACTTTAGCCTTTTCAAAATTTAGTGTCCTCTATTGGCGATAATTGGAACTAATGGATGATTCGGGAAAAGTTAAAAGTTAATATTTTATTAATACCTCTCCAACAGAGGAATTTTTAATTTTTCTCTTAAAACGAAACCGTTTCCTATCACTCGAGGGCAAATCGCTACTGTCTACGAACTCCTCGGCTACCACACCCAAATTCGAAATTTCCAGCAAGAGCAGATGAGTTTAAAATCGCAGAGAAAATTAAAGTTTTGCCATCTTCAAACTTAACGCTATCTAACACTGGAAATTGAAAAAAAAGTTGACAGGCTAGGAAAATGGCAAACTAATATATCATCAGTACCTAATGATAGTTCTTTTTCGACTGCTAATCTTTAAAAACAAAGAAACTTGAAACGTCTGGAGACGGACGGACGATGAAGTGAAAACGGACTAATAACCAGGAGGGGGAGGGGAAGCTCGTCCATTAGGCTACCTGGGACACAAAAATAATCACAATGAAAAAATAAACGAATTCCAGATTTAGTATTCATAATTTGACGTATCTAAATCAATATCATTTTTATATTCGTTTTGTAATCGTTATTTGTTATGTAGATAATCACAGCGTTTACTTTGCGAATCAACCCATATGGTCAATGCGAATTTTAACATTACGGCCATCTCCCGGAATCTTGGCATCATCTATTATAGCGTTGGCACAAATGCATACAGCGCTGAAAACAGAATAGCTATGAACTATGGAGGTGGGTCGCCATTTTGAAGTGGCCCGTAACACTTCATTGACTGATCCTATCAAAAAGCAACCAATAGTACAAGATCTTGTTACTTAGCGAATATCCTTTTCTGAATAATACGGAAATAAAAATAATAAATACTAAATTGAAGTAAAAAGGACAAACATCTTTTGGAATTTTTTTTTTGGAACGGAATCCAAAGTTGGGTTGTTTTACCTCTGAGCGGCACTTTTTTTGCACACCATGGGCTAAATGGCCAGGTCACATGGACCCCTAAGGCTCAGAGAAGGTTGGGGGAGGGGACCCACTGGAACAGCTGTTGGGAGACAAATGATAGCCTCCCGTCAAGGCCATTCAGCGTGTTCTTTAACGTGCACAGGGTATGGCTCTCCCACACACGGGGCCACGGCTTAACGTCCCATCCGACGGACGGCGGCCTTTACAAGCCCATCGGTGTCCCCTACTGACCGTGGGCAGGGCGAGAATTTTGCGGAGATAAATCTCAACGCTGACCCAGCTGGGACTCGAACCTGGGAACTACAGATTACGAGCCTGGCTCGCTACCGACTGAGCTACCCCCGCCCCACGGAATCTAAAAAAACAATACTAATATGCGTTAGAAATATTTTTCACGAATACTGCTTGAGATGAATTTCATCAAGCATTAAAATCCCTTTTTTATCCGTATCATTCAAAAAAGAATATTTTTGCCTGGCATATGATAAAAAATTTAAATCTACTTTCTCTACAGCAGGAATGACATTAAACCGAAGACAAATGCGCCGAATTGTAGTAGGATGTGGTAATCTATTTCCACTTTCTCTAACAAAAGGGGCGGAGGTGGCTCAGTTGGTAGCATCCAGGCTCGTAATCTGTAGTTCCCAGGTTCGAGTCCTGGCTGGGTCGGCGTTTAGATTTATCTTCGCAAAATTCCCCACCCTGCCCACAGTCAGTAGGGGACACCGATGGGCTTGGAAAGGTCGTCGTCCGTCAGATGGGACGTTAAGCCATGGCTCCGTGTGCAGGAGAAAGCCTGTGCACGTTAAAGAACACGCTGGATGGCCTGACGAGAGGCTACCATCTGTCTCCCAACAGCTGTTTCAGTGGGTCCCCTCCCCCCCAACCTTCTCTGAGCCTTCGGGGTCCATGTGATCTGGCCATTTAGCCCATGGTGTGCAAAAAAGTGCCGCTCAGAGGAAAAACAACCCAACTCTCTAACAAAATTATATGCATGAGCCATGCTAAAAAAAATTGATGCAAAAAACATCATATCTGATGAATACCTTAAACCATACTTATTTAACCCGAATAGTATCAACTGTTCCTCAATGAATTTTAAATGATTGTTGTTACAATCATCAGATGTGCGAAGTGCTTTCAAAATACATATTACACATTAAATCAATACTTAGTGTAATATTACTTTCAGGAGTTTTAAGCCTTATTAAACAATTTAAAAGATCATTTAAAACATCAATGATTGATTTTTAGAGGAAAAGTATATTTTTCAACTTTGGATTGCTCATTATCATTTTCATATGTTCTCACCATAAGCTCAGAATTAACAACAGAAAATTTTACTATAGAAGCTGGATCACTTGCAACATTTTAATATCAAAAGCAAATCATTTTTACATAATACAGTCCATGTGTGAACGTCTATGAAGTGCACTTTGGAAAATAGATCATGAATTGATAAAAAATGACCTTTTCTTGTCATATTAAGCTTTTTCTCTTGCACTAGATTCTAGTGTTTTTTTGAGTGAAGATTCTTCGCGTTGTTTTCTTTTGCTTTGAGGACTTTCTCTGCTGGATGTAGGAGTAGCAGAGAGATATGCTGGTAAATTTGGCAGTTTTGACGGAATGGTACCAGGAATTAGTCTGGGGACTTTCAATTGCACAGTAACAGTCTTATCAGTTTTCTCAGCGAATGCACTTGAACATCTTTGAAGTGTAATTCACAAACCTAGAGAGAAAGATGAACACCATTAAGTGTGTTGTGATTGATATGTTATTTTTTTCGTCCGATTGTTACTGATCAATTAAGCTTAATCTACAACACTATTGTTATTCCAGTTATATATACTTTATAAAAAATAGTAAGTAAAAATTATTGTAAATGATCAAAAGTTCAAATATGTCAACAAATAAAGTTTCTCTGTGTTTCGAGAGATGCAAACTTGAATTATATTGTCAAGTGAGTAGAATAGTTGCAAAAAATATTGGATGCATCAAAATATATCTTGAATTACAAATATAAGACAATGATAAATTTGTATTATGCATTAGTTTATTCCGACAATATTTATGGTATCTGTGTTAATGAAACACCAATACTAGAAACTTTCTATATCTTGCAGAAACCTAACTTGAGACATATTTTACATTTGACTTAAAAATAACTTAAAATTCTCTGTCATTGAGCAATAAAAATTTTAAGTTTTTCTATCCTTCAGACTATTTGCATGTTAAAAGTTTTTAGGAAAAAACTCAGAAGCTTTTCGCAGACCTGTCACCACATAGCATCACTTCACTGAAGACGGAGCTCTGTCTTTTCTCCTAAAAACTTTTAACATGCATGTAGTTTGAAGGATAAACTTTAAAATTGTATTGCTCAACGACAGTTACTTTTAATTAATTTCTGAGCAAGAAGGTCAGCAAGAAGGTCTGCAAGAATTTCTGAGCAAGAAGAATTTGACTTATGATCCTGTAAAACATTTCACGGGCAATAATAATTTGCCTTTTTCACCTCTATGATTTCTGTATGTAAACAATTCTGTTATGCTATGTATATTTGTAGGTGAAATGATCAATCACTACATAATTTATGTTACACAGGCATTCATTATTTATTCATAATGCACAAATTTTACCTGACGACTATGGCATTCAAACATTAACTAATGAATGGTATAGAATATAATCTGTTCTCTTGAAAATGATTAAAATTAACTAAAACGTTTAAACTCTGAGGAAACTGTGAAAATCAGATTTGCAGAAACCTGAGACACTTTAAAGTAAAAGTTAAGAGATATGGGTTTCTAGATGCATATTTCCCAAGGATATTATTGAAATAATAGCTTAAATTTACATGTCATTCAAACGATTAATGAGTGACTAATGCTCTGTACTATATATATGTGTGTGTTGTTTCGTGATCACTATTTCTTAAACCTATATTTCACTTAACTATATAAAAATCTAATATTCAATATCTTCCCTCAGCAAAAACAACCATGATGCAAATAGGAAAGGATAAATAAATGACTAATTGACTAAACTTATAGCAGTTAACTAACATGAATGTATAGCACAATATACTCTTCACAATGATCATTCAAACCATTTTACATACTCTTGCCAAATACTGCAATTTTGCTAGGATTTCAGCAATCTCAAAATTTTATCACAAATATACTTGCTATTATAAAAAGGCAAAAAAAAAAATTGACATACCTTGCTAAATTTTGTTACTGTGAAGTTTTCTCTTCTTATTGCTAGAAGCCATTTTTCTGCACAACTCTTCATTCTGGTGAAAACTGTAAACGCGCACTTTTCTTGAATTTTTATAGTTTCCTCTACAGCCAGGAACAGAACAAGGATGAGGCATTTCTTCAAAAACTATGATTCACAAGTAAAAACTTAATCACAGACAAATATAACGCCACTTCGAAAATCCCGCCAACAAACACACAAGCAGTTACGGGATGTCACCAAAGAATGTAGAGGGAGAAGAAGTTAAGCTTCCATAGAGATTAATGTAAAATCGAGTATCGTGCATTTGGCGTAGAGGTGAAACGAACATTACAGGGGACGAACGCTTTTGTAATTACATGTTACTGTCAACTTCCATTCTCTTCGCTTTTCCTATGTAACAATTTCCCACTGATATCCTACAGAGTATATTAATATCAGTTCTGGTCCCTGTTTCTATGCAACTATTTTATAAATTAACTTAGGTTAATTTCAAATCTTCTCTTTCCGTTCAATTTATAATTGTTGGTTCAACGAAAAATAATTCCAATGGAGAAAATAAACCTTTATTAAAATCATGATATTATTTTTTTCAAATACAAAGTGCAGTTATTTTTTTTTCCTTTTTTAAAATATAAATTTTTTGATGCATAATTCTTTTGCCCCTTATTGTTTGCTTCCCAGCTTAAACAAATGCACGATACGAATCGAAACACCACTTGAGGTCGCCACTTACGCTTTGTCAAAGCTGAACTTCTTTTCCTTACACGTTCTTTGGTGTCACGATGCTATATCTACGAATGCTGACGTCACCAGTGAAAGGCCTTGAGGCTCGAAGGTTACGGTTGACTCAAAGTCATAATCAATCAAATGCAGTTTTCTTCGGCAAAGAGAATTAAAGTTTTATCATTTCAAGCTGACGTGAAATTTTATGACATCTGCCGATTAAACGTATAATACAACTGACCATGTTATACTTGTAGGCACAGGTCCATATGATGGGACATTAAACCAGACATCCCCCCCCCCCAGTGAGGTGGAGATTCCCCTGTAGGTGCAACGGGCAGTTCATAGACTGGTTTCCATAAATTAAGGAAAATTCCTATGTTAAATCAATGGGACACTAACGTCAAAGCTCTAAACTTCTAAAATAAGATTTTTTTTTGTTTTGAAAAATGTGATTGCAGATAAAGATCGCAACCAAATAAATCAATATCTCGATTTTCAACAATATTCGTTCAGTATTTACTGAGTTATGGAAGTTTGAATATTTAGCGATAACAATGCCAGCCACAAAAATTGACTTCAGAAGTTAATTTAAACTTAGTAATAAGTATTGGATCAAAGTGTTTAATAAAATAAGTTTGTATTTTAGAACTTTGTGTAAAGAATTATTTCACTATTCTTCAGTTTTGTATGTTTCTTAAGACTGGCATTGCTGTTGTTAATTATTCAAACTTCCATAACTCATTAAATACTGAACGAATATACTGAACGAATATTGTTGAAAATCGAGATATTGATTTATTTGATTGGGATCTTTATCTGCAATCACATTTTTCAAAACAAAAAAAACTTATTTTAGAAGTTATAACGCTTTGACGTTAGCTTCCTATTGATTTAACATAGGGATTTCCCTTAATTTAAAGAAACCAATGTATTTTCCTTGTTGCAAACTTATCTAACAGACAATTTGGAACCATTTTCAGTGACTTACAACAGAAGGTATGCTTAAAAGAAGTATTGATAACAATAACAGTATTCATATCTAAGAAGTATCTAGGATCAAGGTGGTCGATGATCATGCTTTCGAACTGTCGTAACCGGTTTGCTTCAGATTTGTTTCGTCGTGCCACACAATAATACAACGATCCGATGTATGTCTTCTCTCTTGTGCAAAGTTCATTGCATAATCTTGCTGCCTTGGCAAGCTCAACATGCGTGACTGAGATAGCTTTCTTAATATCGGTCGAGGGTGGCCTAACTGTTAATCGTTTCGATCGATGTTAACCTGCAGGATATTGTCGTTCCTTTTAAAAGATAGCTTGTTCTTGAAGTCCATGTGTACGAAACAGGGTGCTGACATCATGGTCTCTATTTGTCAAGGGATAAGTTTAAAATTTTATTTTCGACTAATATAGTGATGCTCAATCGTCACGTGATTTCAGTATTTATGCGCAGATGCTGGGTAAATATACACGTCGTTATTTCAATCCCTCCAGGAGGTATAAGCCCCTCCCCCCCCCCCTACCACCACCTCTGGGTTTTCCACTGTAAATGGTTATAGACTAATTGTTTTGGTGGGTAACTATTATGCCCATCCCGTTCTTAACGAACGGGACTGGCATTCTAGGAAGATTGAATTTTTAGAGAAAATTCAAAATTTCAGGAAAAAAACGGAAAACTTTTAATAAGAGTGATTGCAGTTACAGAATACCATTGTGTTGTTTCACTCTGAACCAATGGCTATATATGGGAATTTTTTTCTCTGCATGGTTTTAATTTTCAAATTAGCGTTCCGTTCACCAACGCAATCAAAGATTGCTAATTTTTGCATTTATTAGAGCCATGATTTCTTTTTAAACAAAAATAATATTTGCATATTGTTTAAGTGCTTCAACAATCGTTGTGTCCTATGGACTCGTTTTTTTAAAATGAGCTAAAAAGCTGAGAAAAAAAAAGCTGAATTTTTAGACACGAAAAGTTTCTTCAAACCCAATGAGATGAGGAGGGGGAGGTTGCAATTGTCATTTTAAGTACATCCTAGAGAAGGGAAAATGTTAACGTGACATGTTTGCAATAGTGCTGAAAGTATCCATGGGGGCCATTTTTCTCCTTTGCCGGCAATTAATGATTGCAAGTGTCAATTCATTCACACGCAACAATTAACATACTTAAGGGTGGCATGTATACTTAATCCATCAGTATTTACAGATACCCCAATTCGCAAGCAATCATTATCCTGATTAAAGCCGCTTGCTAATTATATCACAAAACTTTAGATATGAAGACCATTATCGAACAATAACCGATATGCCCTGATGGATTCCTTTAATAAACGAGACTTAACTGCAGTCGATTCAAACAGCTCGCTAATTTTCTCTTATCTTTTTCTCGATCAATTAACCGTAACCTTCAAAAGAGACGACATTTCTGTTTGTCCCCAGCTCAACTGCGTGCCCATTATAAACAATCCTTCCTCTCCGACGATCTCTTGAAAGACCACTTAACTACAGCTACTTTATCTGGTCTTTTCAGTATAAACTGAAAGCGCTACAATGTAATCTTGTTTCTGTACGACTGCAACGGGGGGGGCGAGCTTATTAGAGGGTCTGAAGAAATCAAAACACCGATAAGCAGACGAAAGGAAACTGAATTATGGGTAAAGGGCGGGCTGATGGTTGGCACGCCGCCAACCTTTGCGAGATAATTTCAGTCCGACAGAGCGTGAACAAAGTCAACGTCTGAGAATATGGCTGCTGCATTAGTTGCAAAAACACATCGCACAGCAAGTTGCTTCATATTTCGAAGTGTGTCTCTTCGTCTATTAATCTGAAACTCTATACAAATGTTTTGCTTGCTTTATTATTCTGTTACCAAATATCTGTATATATGCATGTGGGTATCAAAAAATCTCCTCCCAAAATTAAATTCTTAGACCTCCTCGAAACACTAAATCGTGGATAAATCCCGGAGGGGGAAGGGGAGGTTCATAGATTCGGTCTTCAATGACACTGGAACGCTTTCACGTGCTCTAATCTTTCCTTCCGATTCATTTGTGATCACGGTGAGGACAAATGCCCATTTGTCCCCCTCCCCACCCGACCTTCTTCTGGAAGCAAGTCTTCTCTTTTCAATACATATGTCACTAAAATTCATGATATTCATTTGTAGGTTAATGAAAATATCAAATTAGAATCCTTTACAACACATTTAATTATGTAATCCTCTGATGTACCGAACGACTAGCTTAAAACTCCTAGCCCGAAAGTATTGCAAAAATAACAAAACCGAATAAAGATATTTAATCATTTGAAAGGTAAAATCGGCTGCAGTTTGCTAGCTAGATGAAGTGATCCTCTCCTGCATATCCCGAGCCAACAACGTACCCAAAACGTATGCCTCGCTGTCGTAAAACTGCCACGCCACGTTCAATACGAGAATGTTAAGAACACCGTGATTTAAGAACCAATGGAATAACACAATCACTTCACGTTCAGTGACGCATACAAATATCAACTATACTTCATTCATTTCGCGAATTATGTGGTGTTGTTGCCAGATGATTTCTAGAGAAGTGTCAGTGTTCGGTAGCTGTTGCCAACTCGTATACTTCAGGTGAAAGAATATAAAATATTTAATAAGAGGAAAAATATGGCAGCCAAGTTTTTTACTAAATTCAGACACACACGAGGCGGGGTCTCGAGTCAGAAGGATATCTTTTCAACGTAAATGGTCACAGAAAATACTTACGAGGAGGACGATGCCTCAACACAAACATTCGGTTTAGTAACAGAGTTCAACCTTCGTCACTTTCTGTTGTAATCGACACACTTGAAAACACTCGGTCATTGGTACAAATAATATATAAATGAAAAAAAAAATTACCTTAAAATGTTCTCTTCCTAAGAATATTTAAATTCTGCTGAGTTCCAAAAATAGCATAAAACTTTTGATGCAGATAAAGCATTCTTAAGGAAGACTCTAGCAATCTTTGAAGCCCTCATTAAAAGCAAAGAAAGTTTAATGATTCTTTTTTAACGCCTTTTACGCCGTTTCCCTTATATAGGGTGGTCAATACAGGAAAGTTACCTTTACCGAAAGATTCGAGCTATTTTTTTTTTCGCTCATTGAGCAAACGACTTAAGAGAGGCAAAAAGTTAATTTCTTTAAAAAAACAAGTGTAAAATAATAATACTGCAGTTCTCGATGGCTTTTGTAGTATTTTACTAACTTTATTTTCAAATCGCTCTCTGCAAATGTGTGCTGCTAGAGACCTCTAATTGAAACTTTTTTGAAGCAGTTGCTGTTCTACGAGTTCAGAACTTATTTACATGCTCGTCTAACACAGCCCAGACGAAAAAAGCACAGAAATTTCTTGTTAATCTATAGCAGTGTCGTGCCCAATATTCAGGTGTGTTGCGAAATTTTTAGAAAACAATAATACTACATATAGAGGAGTACTAAAGTATAAATTATTATGATTTTATTGTTTTGTGTCAAATATTGAGCTTAATTGTGTTTTTGCTCAAATAAATTGAATTTTTACCACAGGTGTGTCGCGGAAAATGAACAATTTCAGAAGTCCCGATTTTCCCTACTCCCCAAGATTTTGCCAAGTTGTCCCGATTTTACCTACTCCCCAAGATTTTGCCAAGTTGTCCCGATTTTACCTACTCCCCAAGATTTTGCCAAGTAGGCCCGATTTTACCTACTCCCCAAGATTTTACCTACTCCCTAAGATTTTGCCAAGTTGGCCCGATTTTCCCTACTCCCCAAGATTTTGCCAAGTAGGCCCGATTTTACCTACTCCCCAAGATTTTGCCAAGTAGGTCCGATTTTACCTACTCCCCAAGATTTTACCAAGTTGGCCCGATTTTACCTACTCCCTAAGATTTTGCCAAGTTGGCCCGATTTTATCTACTCCCCAAGATTTTGCCATGTTGTCCCGATTTTCCCTACTCCCCAAAATTTTGCAAAGTTGTCCCTATTTTACCTACTGCCCGAGATTTTGCCAAGTTGGCCCGATTTTACCTACTCCCCAAGATTTTGCCAGGTTGGCCCGATTTTACCTACTCCCCATGATTTTGCCGACCCCTGGATTTTGATAACTCCCTTTAATTTTACCCCCCCCCCCAAAAAAAAAAATTCCAAATTCTCACAACTCTCCTAGATTTTACAAAGTCGCTTCGAATTTTGCCAACTCCGATTTCTTTTGGGGGTGGGGCAAGGCTGTCTTACATAATAGTTCTAAATTAATATAAAATAACTCTTTCACGTTTAAGAGACCTTTATGTAGAATGAAATTACACATTTTTATCAGGATTTCATATTAATTCCCAACAAGCATTTTACTAGTATGATTTCAAATAAAAAGATGTTGGAGTTTGGAAGAAAAATTCTCTTCATTCAATAATCAAGAGGGATGGGTCCCTCTTGATAATTAGAATGGCAAGAAAACTACGGATGTAGTGTTCATTCATAACGTTAGGATATTTCTAATCTTCACTCTCATCGGTAGAGAAAAGGAAACCGAGAGTACATATCAGGGTCTAAAAATAAATAAAAGCGTGCGGGAGACAGAGAAAGTGACTCGACCTAACCTGAAAGAACGTCAAATGGAGGAGTGGGGGAGACAGAGAAAGTGACTCGACCTAGCCTGAAAGAACGTAAAATGGAGGAGTGGGGAAGACAGAGAAAGTGACTCGACCTAGCCTGAAGGAATGTCAAATGGAGGAGTGGGGGAGACAGAGAAAGTGACTCGACCTAGCCTGAAAGAACGTAAAATGGAGGAGTGGGGGAGACAGAGAAAGTGACTCGACCTAACCTGAAAGAACGTCAAATGGAGGAGTGGGGGAGACACAGAAAGTGACTCGACCTAGCCTGAAAGAACGTAAAATGGAGGAGTGGGGGAGACAGAGAAAGTGACTCGACCTAGCCTGAAAGAACGTCAAATGGAGGAGTGGGGGAGACAGAGAAAGTGACTCGACCTAGCCTGAAAGAACGTAAAATGGAGGAGTGGGGGAGACAGAGAAAGTGACTCGACCTAACCTGAAAGAACGTAAAATGGAGGAGTGGGGGAGACAGAGAAAGTGACTCGACCTAACCTGAAAGAACGTCAAATGGAGGAGTGGGGGAGACACAGAAAGTGACTCGACCTAACCTGAAAGAACGTAAAATGGAGGAGTGGGGGAGACAGAGAAAGTGACTCGACCTAGCCTGAAGGAATGTCAAATGGAGGAGTGGGGGAGACAGAGAAAGTGACTCGACCTAGCCTGAAAGAACGTAAAATGGAGGAGTGGGGGAGACAGAGAAAGTGACTCGACCTAACCTGAAAGAACGTAAAATGGAGGAGTGGGGGAGACAGAGAAAGTGACTCGACCTAACCTGAAAGAACGTCAAATGGAGGAGTGGGGGAGACACAGAAAGTGACTCGACCTAGCCTGAAAGAACGTAAAATGGAGGAGTGGGGGAGACAGAGAAAGTGACTCGACCTAGCCTGAAAGAACGTAAAATGGAGGAGTGGGGGAGACAGAGAAAGTGACTCGACCTAGCCTGAAAGAACGTCAAATGGAGGAGTGGGGGAGACAGAGAAAGTGACTCGACCTAGCCTGAAAGAACGTCAAATGGAGGAGTGGGGGAGACAGAGAAAGTGACTCGACCTAGCCTGAAAGAACGTCAAATGGAGGAGTGGGGGAGACAGAGAAAGTGACTCGACCTAACCTGAAAGAACGTCAAATGGAGGAGTGGGGGAGACAGAGAAAGTGACTCGACCTAACCTGAAAGAACGTCAAATGGAGGAGTGGGGGAGACACAGAAAGTGACTCGACCTAGCCTGAAAGAACGTAAAATGGAGGAGTGGGGGAGACAGAGAAAGTGACTCGACCTAGCCTGAAAGAACGTAAAATGGAGGAGTGGGGGAGACAGAGAAAGTGACTCGACCTAGCCTGAAGGAATGTCAAATGGAGGAGTGGGGGAGACAGGGAAAGTGACTCGACCTAGCCTGAAAGAACGTAAAATGGAGGAGTGGGGGAGACAGAGAAAGTGACTCGACCTAGCCTGGAAGAACGTAAAATGGAGGAGTGGGGGATACAGAGAAAGTGACTCGACCTAGCCTGAAGGAATGTCAAATGGAGGAGTGGGGGAGACAGAGAAAGTGACTCGACCTAGCCTGAAAGAACGTAAAATGGAGGAGTGGGGGAGACAGAGAAAGTGACTCGACCTAACCTGGAAGAACGTCAAATGGAGGAGTGGGGGAGACAGAGAAAGTGACTCGACCTAGCCTGAAAGAACGTAAAATGGAGGAGTGGGGGAGACAGAGAAAGTGACTCGACCTAGCCTGGAAGAACGTCAAATGGAGGAGTGGGGGAGACAGAGAAAGTGACTCGACCTAGCCTGAAAGAACGTAAAATGGAGGAGTGGTGGAGACAGAGAAAGTGACTCGACCTAGCCTGAAAGAACGTCAAATGGAGGAGTGGGGGAGACAGAGAAAGTGACTTGACCTAGCCTGAAAGAACGTCAAATGGAGGAGTGGGGGAGACAGAGAAAGTGGCTCGACCTAGCCTGAAGGAACGTCAAATGGAGGAGTGGGGGAGACAGAGAAAGTGACTCGACCTAGCCTGAAAGAACGTCAAATGGAGGAGTGGGGGAGACAGGGAAAGTGACTTGACCTAGCCTGAAAGAACGTCAAATGGAGGAGTCGGGGAGACAGGGAAAGTGACTCGACCTAGCCTGAAAGAACGTCAAATGGAGGAGTGGGGGAGACAGGGAAAGTGACTCGACCTAGCCTGAAAGAACGTCAAATGGAAGAGTGGGGGAGACAGGGAAAGTGACTCGACCTAGCCTGAAAGAACGTCAAATGGAAGAGTGGGGGAGACAGGGAAAGTGACTCGACCTAGCCTGAAAGAACGTCAAATGGAGGAGTGGGGGAGACAGGGAAAGTGACTCGACCTAGCCTGAAAGAACGTCAAATGGAGGAGTGGGGGAGACAGGGAAAGTGACTCGACCTAGCCTGAAAGAACGTCAAATGGAGGAGTGGGGGAGACAGGGAAAGTGACTCGACCTAGCCTGAAAGAACGTCAAATGGAGGAGTGGGGGAGACAGAGAAAGTGACTCGACCTAGCCTGAAAGAACGTCAAATGGAGGAGTGGGGAGACAGAGAAAGTGACTCGACCTAGCCTGAAAGAACGTCAAATGGAGGAGTGGGGGAGACAGAGAAAGTGACTCGACCTAGCCTGAAAGAACGTCAAATGGAGGAGTGGGGGAGACAGAGAAAGTGACTCGACCTAGCCTAAAAGAACGTCAAATGGAGGAGTGGGGGAGACAGAGAAAGTGACTCGACCTAGCCTGAAAGAACGTCAAATGGAGGAGTGGGGGAGACAGAGAAAGTGACTCGACCTAGCCTGAAAGAACGTCAAATGGAGGAGTGGGGGAGACAGAGTAAGTGACTCGACCTAGCCTGAAAGAACGTCAAATGGAGGAGTGGGGGAGACAGAGTAAGTGACTCGACCTAGCCTGAAAGAACGTCAAATGGAGGAGTGGGGGAGACAGAGAAAGTGACTCGACCTAGCCTGAAAGAATGTCAAATGGAGGAGGCAAAGAACTGGGATTCCATGCGATATACGTTTTCGCTTTACTTTTAGAGGTTTTTAAAAACATTTCTTGATAGATGCACGACATATACATAAGTTTAACAATTTTTGCCTCCATTACGCATACTAGCATTCTCAGAGGGGCAGACGGCCCCCTTGCTCCGCTCCCCCTAAATATGGCCCTGGTACATATTATCTTAATGTAAAAGCCAAAATTTGAAATTAAGAAATAAATTGCAAAATTAACTAATGGCTCATATATGCACACATTTCATATAATTATACTTTTATGTGTTTTTTTAATAAAAACTTGTGAATTATAATTATATTTGCTCAAAAAACGTCTAGTATAATAAAAGAAAAAATATCAAAAAGAGCAATATGATATGCAAAAAACAAACAAGTAAACCTTTGCAATTTAAGGCGGATCATCCCGGAACGCATCTCCCGCGTTAAATGCGGTTACTTGTATATTGAGCTATTGTGAATACGACAAAGGTTACATAACTTCTCACGACGAATGCTTGGGGAAGCCAAAGCTGACGACTATAATGACCAGAGTTTCAACCACGCATGCGCGCAAATGCGGGACTCTCGGTACTGAATTTGGATAACGTCTCCTATTCCTAATTCAATGGCACTTCAGTGTATACTGTACGGGGCTGATTTGAGTGAGATTAAAATTAATAACTTTTTGTTCGATCCGTTTAATTGTTAAATGGCCATACCCAAAACTATACATTACAACCAAATTATCTTAGGTGTCTCACTAGGTGGTCAGTTTTGATGTCCCAGATAAAACTGTGTGATCTGCGAACCAGAAGTCATCAAAATACTCTTAGTACTTGCACTTAGCAGCGATAGAAAACGTCTGTTTCCTTAAAATGAAGATTCTTTAACCAGCATTATATAAAATAATTAATATTGCTAAAATATATATAACTTTTTTTAAATGATATTTTTATGCTTTTTGATAAAATAGCAAAATTGCCCCCGTCGCTCCAGTGTCGACATTTCGAAGCCGACTTTTGGGGTTGGGCTTAATTCTCTGGGGTTGAAACCCATACAGAAGTCTAAGTTATTGCGAGATGAAGCTGTAGACGAAGTTTGATAGTCCTAGCTCTGACCGTCTAGAAGATGGCGAACAAGCAGAGAGACAAATACTCTAAAATATACATTAAATAAATCATTTGTTTGCTCATATACCACCCATATTTTTTATACTGCTCAAAACAAATATGCGACTTTGATTTCAGTTTTCTTCCTTAATGTCCAGGTTTGATTAGATAAAAATATAGGAAACCCCGAACTCAGTGATTCAGAAATATCAAGTACCGGAACAGTGTTCCGTTCCAAATTTTTATTCGGAAAAATCAAAGAACGCCGTTCCGGTTCAATGATTTGGAAACATAAGTGCCGGAACGTCGTTCCGACTTAATTTTTTTTTAATTCTCCATTAGGGTAGGTCTGACAGTTACAAAATTTCTGTCAACAAACCCATTACAAAATTTTCGAAAAGAAATTATAAAATTATCTTAAAATATTAAAGTTAATTCATAGAACGAAAGGGTGATGATTGGTGTAGGTGCCTTCTTCCTTGATATGCAGCTGTGAAAACTGTCCATGAATCACTTTTGAAAATTGCTTCCCCTATCTATTCCTTCGCCACTGAACTCAAGAAACTGTTATTAGTGCGTAGTACTATTACATCAACTCCCAAAGAGCACATAGATCCATAACTATGCATCAAAATAACGGTATTGGACCGCGATAAAGAATCCGTATCAAAATTTTCCTAATTAATAACAAATGGAATGATATGGAACCCATACAATAATAACTTATACGTGATCAATTTTGTCTACGTTTACCTCTTAGACTACGCCTATTTTACCACAATTCAAACTTAGCAAAAAACCCTTGAAACATCAGTAAGTTATTCTAAACAAATTTCAAAATTGTCTTTCGTTACAATGTTTTAAAGGCGAGTTTTCTTAATATAATAAAATCTGATAAGTTATTTAAATAATAATTAAACTTTTACTGCTATTTACCTTTCCTGCAATTATTTACAAAACATTATGGCATTTAACCCGTTTCAATTCTTATCCATGAACGAAATTAATTTCCTTAAAGATTAGAAGCTCTACCCAAGAGCAGTGTTTCCCAGCCTTATTACCTTGGCGACACACTAATGCAACAATTTTTTACCACGAGACAAAGTTCTGAAATAATCCATTTACCACAACACACCTATAATTAAAAAGTCTATTTTTTATTATAATAGCTGAAAATTCAATTTATTTAAACAAAAACTCTACTAACTCAATATCTGATTTAAAAAAATTAATATAAAAATTATTAAAGTGCATATTACATGCAGTTTTATTGTTTTTCGTAAATATTCGCGCCACACGTGGATCTTAGATGCGACACACAGATTGGGAATCACTGCCCAAGGGTTATGGTTTCGATTTATAACATCTGAGACATTTTGTTCTCTCAGCTTTCAGCCAATGAGAGTTGTAAAAATGTTTTCCTTAATTTAACTGTGTAATATATACATGAAATTGCTGGCATTTTTATATGCAATGGTATTTTTATATATTTATTCTAAGTTTTTCTTAATTGATTTGCGGCAGAAGTGTAACTAACCGACCCACAGGAGTATAATCTTAAAGAAATAAATTAGTAATAAGGATAAAAAATACTTTCCAGAATAAAATTATACTATTTCAAGCCAAATCGATTTCTACCAGGGGTGTATTGTTCAATAGGCACATTGCCTATTCTGCCTATTGGAAAATACGGTTCAATAAAAAAGTAGCAAGTCGCCAATCGTTTTAACAGGCTGCTGTACGTGAGCAAACACGTGGGGATGGAGAATAAAAATCATTTTCGTCTTTTTTAAGAAATATTGTTACGTTTAACATTTTAATTTTTTTCAGATCAAATCAAAGTTTATTACATTTATATATTTCTACAATCACGCAGATGAACAATGAATACATATATACATTTAACATTTATTCAGATGAACAAAGTTCACATATATTTGATTGTGAGATAATATTTATAACCCACGAGCAATAGCTCGTCTAGGTTGAAATAATGAGTGTTAAACTTTATATTTAAAGCAACAGTGAATAAATAAATAATAAAAATAAATAAATACCCCCTGAAGCAGCTGCTTGCCACAGAGGTCTGACAGGAGCCTGTTAGTTTATATGCCATAGTAGAAGGTCTGAGAGGATGGCAGGACCTCAGCAGAAAAACGACACAAACAGCCATGCCTTACCCGGGGCTCGAACCCAGGTCCCTTAGATCAGTAGCCAAGCACGCTAACCACTAATATTGTTTCAATTTCTTGAGACAAAAAATATTAGATGATTTTAAATCATTGTAAAGTAGCAAGAAAGTGCTCTACATTACTAATATTTTTTTCAGATAATTTTTCAGCAGACACTTAAAATGGTGGGCATTTGATTCATTTCGTATATATAAAGGTAATGAATTAAAAAATCTTTGGTCCAAGAGTGTATGCTTAATTTCATTTTTACGATTCTAATTGCTTATCTTAAACCACTAAATTTACTATTATATTTCTTTTACAGTCGCCAATGAACTGTTATTTGAAAAAAAAAAACCTAGCATTTTAAAAATATATAATTGTCTAGCCGGAAAAATGCTTAAATTACAATATTTTTCAAATTGCATTAAATATCTATCGTTACTCTTTATCATAAAGTTAATTATTCTGCTTTGAACAGAAATAATACTTTTTAAATTTGTAATATAAGTACCATCTCAACTTAAAATACTATATTGAATAACCGATTATACCCATGAAAAATAAAGTATTTCTCACGTATCAACAATAATTTTCAAGCAGTAAAATCTTTTTAACATTAGTCTTAGTTTATCATTAAGATGATTTATGTGTGGTATCCATGTTAAATTATGATCAATTAAGACACCGAGATATCGGAAACTACAAACTTTCTCAATTTCAGGTCAAGGAAAAATTTCTAAATCTTGACATTTTGGATAATGCATCTGTAAAATAGCAACTTATCAAAATTTGCACCTTTTGTATTTTTTTAAGAGAACAGGGTCTATTTAGTTTTGGCCCCATTTATAGATAATTTATTATTATAGAACCATTTTGCAACTTTTTCAAATTCTGGATTTACCACAAATTACGGTTATTCAAAAGTATTAGCATTTAAGGTCAAAACTGTATCATCAGCATGCGCATTAATATAACAATTTAGGTTTTTATTAGAAAAATCGTTAATATATATTAGAAATAATATCAGGCCTAAAACAGATCCTTGAGGAACACCATTTTTAACTGTTATAGGATCACCAATAATAGTATGCAATTTTATAGCTTGTGTTCTTTTTGAAAGATAATCTCGAAATAGATCCAAAACAGTACCTCTAATCCTAATATATTTCATTTTTTGCAATAAGATATTGTGATGAACCATATCAAATGCTTTTTTCCTGATCAAGAAACAGAAAAATTGTTTGTAATCTAGATTTAACAACTTTTTCAAATATTTTACTAAAAAGTGGTAAAATAGGAATAATTTTCAAATTACAGGTCGATCTTTTTTTTAATAAATTGTAATTACGACAGAGTGTTTTAAATCTTTGGGACGAAAAAAATTTCCAGTTGCATGAAATTCTTGTTTTAACAAGTGAATCGATTGATTAGCAAACATTTAACAAAAAGCTTGCGAGTCCGCTACAGCATATCTCTGAGTCAAAAGATCAAAATCGTCTGTGCGAAAACTATTCTTACCAATACAACCTTTAAAAATATCCAAAGTTAAGAGCATTGCTAATAACAAATAGCTGAAACATCCTACCGGAGCGTCTCCAGCCTGGCAACTGTTGCTATGGTACCTTCCAGGGAGACAACAATCCCACCATCGCATTCCGTGAACCTCAAGAGTAGCCGGCCACACCGCGTGACACAGACAGACTGAGTGAGTGCCCCAAGTCACTACGTGCAGCCATGTTTAGTTTATCCCCCTTATTGTTATCCTTATCATTTGCAAGCTTTTTATTATTAGTATATTTATTTCCTTTTCTTACCTCCCCCCCACTCCCATCGTTGCATGCTTGAGACAGGCTAGCCGTCTCGCGAATCCCCAACTCTTCAGCCAATCACGGGATGCGATCAGTTCGCTAGACGGGTCGTCGCCAACCGGTGCCGGGCTGTTGCAGGTGCGCCGCTTGACAGCAGGAAGTGACGTCATCGGCGCCGCACCACCCTGCGGCCCAAGCACGCGGGCAATCCAGGAATGCTGCCGGCCAGAAGGCCAACCGGGCTATCAACAGCGTCACTCTCACTGGCCTCATCGACCACGTGGCACTGGAATTCGCCGCGTTTTGCGTAACATGGCTGCATTTAAATGACAGATTCTCTGAAAACTGCGCGTTGCCACCATTTAATCGCTGCTTTCGTTAAGTACTGCTCTTGTTGTACAGGGGTGCCAAGAAAATAGATCGAAAAAGAAAAATGGAAAACGTCTTACTGTAGTATCTGCATTGCGTATTATGGGTGATTCATGTATTTCTATGGAAAATAAACATAAAACTTGAGATAATTTGCTGGAAAACAATAGTCTGAGTGAACCACTCAACACGAAATACAGTTTTTATCAGCAAATTATTTCAAGTGTTTCTTTATCAACAGACGTTTCCTGTGATACTTTTATTACTGACAAATATCAAACGTTTTGATTGTGTATTAAAAAGTTTTATTTATGTTCATTGGCAATAAACAACATTTTGTACAAAAAATTGCATATCATGTTTGCTAATGACGGGAAAAAAAACACATTTTATGAATGGGTATGTTTTTTGGGGGGGTTTACCCGATTTTTACCTCTTCAATATATTTGTTTTTCAAAAATTCTGGTAAAACCTGATAACACAACACCTAGAACTGGAAGAATTAATAATAAAAATGGCCTGCCCAGCAACTACGCCTCCTCTCTTGGCTCGAACTTGATCTTTTGACCACATCACAGAAATGGAATCTTTAAATGATGACGCTACTTTGAAATGGCGCAAAACATACGCGACCAATGTGTCATCGTTTTCCGCACAAAAATATATAGTTAAAATCACTGTTGTCAACGTATCAACTTTTAAAACAACACAGCTGTTTAAATTTAATAACAGCAAATGGCTACTCCGTATTTCTTTTGGCAATATTTAGCTACTTTCTTCTACAATTCTGAGAAATTTGGAAGTTGGGTTGTTTATTTCTTGATATCATTTGCAGTTGACGTCATTGTTTTGATTCTTCGGTCCAAGCTGGAGTTTTCAAACTGAACTCGAAGGTTGAGAAATCTCGAGGCGAGCGCTACGACGAACATTTTCTGTAACAGAAAATTACACCTTGGGATGCCATATTCAAAAATTAATAGTGGTTTTTGTATTTGTTTTATAATTGAATCAGAGATAAAAACAATTATGAAGAAACATTTTTTAGAAAAAATGCCTTCTTTGCATTTCTGGACATCGCGCCATTTTTGGTGTTGCAGCAAAATGGCACAAAAACTTTCGTGAATCTTCCTTGCTTTATTTTGTGCAAATGTTAGAAATTCTATAAAATGCGCTTCTTTGATAAATGTCTGCAATCACATAAGCCCGAAGAGAAACAGTCGCGAGCCACATTTGAACCACAATGCTTTAAGAAAAAAAAATATCAAGTACAGCTTGCTTTTATTTATGGACGTTTATTTAACCCGACTTCAAACCTCTGTCTATTTTAAAAACTCTTTCCTGCATCATATTTCCTTTAAAAAAATCATCTGATCAGATATTATCTTAAAATCCTCAAGCTAAGATATTAAAAAAAACAATCAATTTCCTTTGAAATAAATACAACCTACATATCGAAATTGCAATACCATTGAAACTGTGAGCCACATATATATTATTAAACTGCTCCAAATATGACAAAAAATATAAATTAAAAAATTAAAAAAAACCTATCTTCTTATATGGCCCTAAAATCTAGAAAATAAACCTAAAACGTATTGATGGTGCAATCAGTCATAGTTCGTATTCACTTCGAAGGAAGATAGGTTGCCGGCCATCTTGTCGAGTAGGGAAATCGGCGCTCTATCTTCCTTCGAAGCGAATACGAAATCAGTGACGGATTGAACCATCGATATGCTTTAGGTTTATTTTCTACTTTTTAATAGGGTTGGGTTGTTTTACCTCTGAGCGGCACTTTTTTGCACACCATGGGCTAAATGGCCAGGTCACATGGACCCCGAAGGCTCAGAGAAGGTTGGGGGAGGGGACCCACTGGAACAGCTGTTGGGAGACAGATGGTAGCCTCCCGTCAAGGCCATCCAGCGTGTTCTTTAACGTGCACAGGGTATGGCTCTCCCGCACACGGGGCCAGGCTTAACGTCCCTTTTTAATAGGGAAGATATATATATATATAGTATATACAGGGTGAATCTGAAAAAGTGGGCAAAACTTTATGGGGTGGTAGAACGCAGCTATACGAGCAATATTCGTCATAGAAAGTATGGGCGGAACGCAAACGGCGAGCCGCTAGGTGGCGTTGGAAATGGTATAAAAGGGTCGGTCCTCGCACCCAACGGCATTTCTACCGTGGATTGCCGAGAGGTTGGCTGGTTATACTAACCACGAAATGGCGGATATGCACTTTGTGTATGTGCGGCGGACGGGAATGCAAGTGAAGCACAGAGTATCTCCTCTCCTTCTTGTGTTCATTCTTTAAATGTGACAGTGGAAAACTACCTTTTAACTTCTCACCGCTTACGTTCCGACCATACATTCTATGACGAATATTGCTCGTATAGCTGCGTTCTACCACCCCGTAAAGTTTTGCCCACTTTTTCAGATTCACCCTGTATATATAGTATATATATATATCTTCTATATAATATATATATATACTATTTTATAATTTATATATATAGTATATATAAAAATTAATCGATTTCCATTATGCCGCAACACCGCCTTGAGACTCAATTTCGAGGAGTATATAAATAGTTGCCATTCTTGAGAGTCATGTTTGATTCCAAGGGCATTCATCAGGCCATCTACTTCAGAGCAGAACACAAGGTCATCTTCCTTTCTGAAGTAAGGCGCAAACTGCTCATGACGAGTTCGAAATGAAGTCAATGGGACATTTTCCTTGAGAAGATTCTTTTGTTTAAGTCTTGATCCAAGTAACTCTGCTTTGGCCTTGGACAGCTCCAGATCGCGAACAAGATCGTTCATTTTTTCTTCGGTGAGAATGTGTGGTGCAAATGATGCATCATGGCAGACATATGGATCATCATTAGACACTGAAGGCTGCAGAGAACCCGACATCGGTTCGCTTCCCTCCTCATCGTCTGAATCGATGGAAAATTCTTTTGGAGGTTCGGGAATGGGGAGGCCTTCGCCGTGCAGAACTTGTTGGAGAGCAGATTGTATATTTGGGTACGCTATTGTCCACTTCTTTTTCTTTGTGATGCCTCCAGAAATAGGTGGAACCATGCAGAAGTAGCAGTCATTTGCGTGATTGTTTGGCTCTCTCCAAACCAGGAATAGCAAACGGCATCACCACTTTTTCGCCTTTCAGCCACTTCAGAAGATTTTTTGCACACATACTACAGCATATGAGTGGGGCCCAGACCTTGACCTGGTCCCCGATTTTGCATCCAAAATAAAACTCATAAGCCACTTTTACTATTGGAGTGATGGCCCTTTTCTGGCTTGCAAACGTCACTTCCCCGCAAATGTAACAAAATGTATCTGCACTATTAACACAGTTACGAAGCATCGCTACTGCTGGATTAAAACTGTAAGGATCACTTGTGTTGTACTTATGACTCAGGTGTGAATGGGAGTCGCTCAAAAAGACCTGCTCACCCCATGAGATGTCGCTTACAACTAATGATTGCTCATTTTTTGTCTGCGATGATAAAGCCGCGATGTCATGACTCAAGTACATTGCATCAGACAATGATGTAATACCTGCGGGGGTTGTGTGTATGGCGGGTTGATGCAATACAATGCAATATGTTGCAATCTGGAGTTTAAAAATACAGCGTTGCGAAATGGTTACCTATGTACGCAATGCGGACTGAGTCATTTATACATGATCATATCTGTTTCTCCTAAAAAAAGCGCCAATCGACAAATTTTATTGTCCTTTTCGTGTTCAACACCTCGAAATTAGTAAAGAATGCCTATTTTCATTTCAAAGCCTTTTTGTGTGTTGCCCAGTGAAATCTATTGTATAATGTTAAACAATTTAAATTAAAAAATGGATATAAATTCATTTGGGTGAAAAATAGAAAAGTTTTCATCCGTAAAAGTGAAAGATGAAAAATTTGGCGGATCAGAGATGACATTGACCTAAATACGTTAAATGAACAAGATGGCTGCTAAAAATATTTCACCTTTTAGTTCTGTTGAACCTATGCCATGTTCTGTGATCTGCAACGACATTAAAGAATTACTGTCTTTCTTTAATTCTGCAGATTATTCAACTTTAAAAATTTTACATTTCAACATTCGAAGTTTAAGAAAAAAATTTGAGCAGCTGGAAGCTATTCTTGAATATTTAAATAGTAAGACGGATATTTTAATACTTTCTGAAATATGGATCAAACCACATGAGTTAAATTTGTATCAAATAGTTATCATATGTCCCATTGTTGTAGAGATTTCAATAAATCTGGTGGGATACTTTGCTACGTTAAAAGTTCTTTAATAGTCAAGCAAATTGCATTTAATGATATAAGTTCAGCTGAATATGTTGCTATTTATCTGGAAAATTATCATAATCAATATCAAATATTACGTATGTATCTATAGATCTCTTTGTATCCACTTACCACCTTTCTAGTAGAATTTCAGGAATTACTCTTATTATTTGATAATAAAGGCGAAGTTGTTGTAATTAGTGAATTAAATATAGATATACTAGAAAATGATCACTACACAATTGAATATCTAAATTTGCTGTCATCAAATGGCTTTCAAAGTTTCATAAATTAACCGACAGAAAGTATGATATCTTCTACTTGTTTAAATCACATTTTTATTAAAAGCAAAATCGAAAGTTTCTTCAAGAGTAGTATTGATAAATTAGCAGTGACTGATCTTTATCCCATTGCCTTAACCGTTAATTTAACAATAATATGAATATTCAGTGTGATAATTATACAGAGCTTGTTCTTTATCAGTATATAGACTATACTTTATTGAACAGGCTTTTAAGTGAATGTTCCTGGGACGAGGTGTTAATTCTTAATGATATCAATGAAGCTTATAATAAATTTGTAACCACATTTATAATCTCGTAATTAAAAATTCAACTAGGGAAAGAAAAATTCGTAATAAATTACAATCAGCAAAGCTATGGATTACTTCCGAAATTCTGAATTTATTAAAAGAAAGAGATAAACTATATAAAAAACACAAAGAATACCCTTTAAATAAAACTTACGACAGAAGCTTTAAAATTTTCAGAAATCAAATAAACTGTAAAATTCGAGATGCAAAAAACAGTTTCCTTACAACTCAGTTTCAAAATTGTGATGGTAATATATCAAAGCAGTGGGAATTGATAGGCGAGGTAATAAATGAGAAGAAGAAGGAAGAAAATAAATATCCTGAATTAGAAAGTGGTTCGGATTCAACTGAAAATGCTAAGTTATTGGCAAACCAATTTAATAAACACTTTGTAAATATAGCAGTAAATCTATCAACGAATAGGATTTTAAGAAATGAAAATATAAATATGAGTAAAAATGCCAAACCATATTTTTGGCTCCAACTTGTAGAAAAGAACTGACTGACATTATAAAAAAAAAAATACCCTCTCAAGCAGCTGCTTGCCACAGAGGTCTGACAGGAGCCTGTCAGTTTATATGCCAGAGTAGAAGGTCTCAGAGGATGGCAGGACCTCAGCAGAAAAACAACACGAACATCCATGCCTTACCCGGGGCTCGAACCCAGGTCCCGTAGATCAGTAAGCAAGCGCGCTAACCAAGGTTTTAAAAATAAAACAATCTGCTGGGTATGACAATATTTCCATTATTGCTGTTAAAAAATGTTCTTTTAATTTGATTCAACCATTGGTTGGGTTGGGTTGTTTTACCTCTGAGCGGCACTTTTTTTGCACACCATGGGCTAAATGGCCAGGTCACATGGACCCCGAAGGCTCAGAGAAGGTTGGGAAAAGGGGACCCACTGGAACAGCTGTTGGGAGACAGATGGTAGCCTCCTGTCAAGGCCATCCAGCGTGTTCTTTAACGTGCACAGGGTATGTCTCTCCCGCACAAAGAACCACGGCTTAACGTCCCATCCGACGAACGGCGCCTTTATTAAGCCCATCGGTGTTCCCTACTGACCGTGGGCAGGGCTGGGAATTTTACGGAGATAAATCTCAACGCTGACCCAGCTGGGACTCGAACCTAGGAACTACAGATTACGAGCCTGGCGCGCTACCGACTGAGCACCCCCGCCCCGTTCAACCATTGGTTCACATTTGTAATTTATCCTTCGAAACTGACACTTTTCCAGATTTAATGAAGAAAGCTATTAATTCCAGTTTACAAAAAGGGAAAAAAAATGATTTTAAGAATTATCAACCGATACCTCTTCTCCCACTATTTTCAAAAATATTAGAAAAACTTGTTAATAATAGACTGATAAATTTTTAAATAGTTTAAATTTTCTCTCTGAAAACCAATTTGGGTTTAGGAAGGGTAGAGGTATAGAAACTTCATTCTTGAATTATACGTCAAAGGTATTTCGTTCCATGGACAATAATCAATTTACTCTATCCGTATTTATGGACTTGGAGAAAGCTTTTGACACCGTTGATCACGAAATTTTAATTAGGAAACTAGAAAATATTGGCATTCGTGGTGTTGTATTAAAATGGTTTAAAGTATACTTACAACACAAAACGCAATGTGTTAGTTTTTTTAATACACTTAGTAACCCAAAACATATTTCATATGGCGTACCACAAGGTTCAGTCCTGGGACGAAATTTGTTTTTGATATTTATAAATGATCTATGTAAATTAAAAATAAATAGCTATATTAACACTTTTGCAGATGATACATCATTAACTTTATGTGCTGATTTTCTGGAAAATCTCCTTTATAACATGAACACTGATCTAAAATGTGTGATGAAATGGTTGGATTTAAATGGGTTACATTTAAATACGAAAAAGACTAAGTATATTCTATTTAACCTAAAAAAGAAATCATTCAATCCAAATTTGATTAAATTAAAATTGCATACCTTTTCATGCAATAATGTTGCTGTGAATAAATTGAACAGGTTCAAAGTCTACTATACCTAGGCTTTTATATTGATAGCTCTCTAAGTTGGAAAATGCACATTGGAAAACTAACAAACACACCTAGACAGATAATAAAAAAAATACCCCGTCAAACAGCTGCTAACCACATCGGTCTGATAGGAGCCTGTCAGTTTATACGCCATAGTAGAAGGTCTGAGAGGATGGCGGGACCTCAGCAGAAAAACGACACACACATCCATGCCTTACCCAAGGTTCGACCCCAGGTCCCTCTGATCAGTAGCCAAGCGCGCTAATCACTCGGCCACGAGACGATTATATGTTATATAAATTTTATTATTTAAGAAAAAAATTGTCAGTAATAAAATGTTAATAAATGTTATACAAATCTTGGCTGCAGTCTGCTATACAGTATGGCATTACAAGTTGGGGAGGAACATACATTTCATCATTAAGAAGTCTAATTTCAATGCAAAATAAATTGATATTTCAAATATTACCAACTAAATAAAAAAACTGTTACCATCTTTTGCAAGTGTAGCATTTTAGATATATTTCCACTGAGACACTTACTAGTTTACAGAACATTAAATTACTTCTTTCAAAACAACAATGCGGTGCTGCATTATGCAAATTATTCTGATTGCGAGATGAATGGAAAAGATTTCGGCTGCCACTTGCAAAAAAAGAAATTATGCACAAACACTTCGATTATTTGGCCCCTAAAATTTTTAATTCTTTACCGATTACAATTCGAAATGGAACTAATTTTATGCATTTCAGATCTCTTGCTGCTAATTCTATAATGAGCATTACTAATGCTGACAACCAGTTTTCAGCATTAAAGTAAAAAATCTTTACTTCGTTTTTATAAATTCTGTATTGCTTTTGTATATTTTTTTCTTTATGTAAAGTTGTGTCAATGTTGCCAAAATTATGTATTTAAATAATTTGTAAGTGATGATGCTCTTGGGTTAATAAGAGTATTACGCTGTTTGTAACCTTACTATTATAATAAACTGATAACGAACGATTGATTATAACTTTACGAGAATGTACAAATTATAAAGCATGAATAAAAAAATATATTTTTCCATGGCAAACTTCTACACACGATTATGTAGAGACACTGCCTCCTCTTCCTCACAGTAACACTTATTGAGAGTTATTAATCACCAGTGTTCTTTTTCTACATCAGAATCCTCATGTTCTTCTGCTTGCAAACAAATAAGTTATACTTTCTTAACTCTAGCCACGTTGAAATAGTGAACAATGCAAATTGTTATATCCAATGCCAATCCGTCACTACGCTTTGGAGATGTAACCGTGCACAACCAATACTCCCCGTCTTCCTTACATAGAGGAGGCAGTTTCTTGGCAGGGAGGCCAGGGGTCACCGACACGGCCTGTGCCTCAACTAAGTGCCTTTACGCCTAGCACGCATCTATAACGCCCGCTTGGCGTCTGTCTCCTCCTGTACCCGAATATGGGTCAGCCGGATTGCTGCCAGATCCCCCTACACACATACTGGAGACATGGGTCGTGTGGCCTGCACGTGGATCAACGCTTTCAACTGGCGGAGTACACGTCGCTTCCCCATATTAAAACTCTTCGTGTTTTTTTATGCTTTTCCATTGGCTGTTTTCTATCCTCAGAAAACCTTTCTAACTTTAGAGTTTCTTTTCTGTTAATAAGAGAAGTCACAGAGCTACAGAAGCCTGAAATTTATTTTTTTCCATTTTTTTTGGCAACAGTTTTTTTAAAAATCGGTAAGTTTAGCCAACCGTGTGCAATTTGAAAACACTCTGGATAGTTTTATAACGAGGTTCGATTTCAACCTTTTAATCATTTAGCACTCTCTCTCTCTCATTAATAAATTGCTCTTAGCGTTTATAATGATATTACTCGAAAATTTTAAGTATCTAAGCATTGTGTTTAGTTATAGCAGAGAATTCCAAAAAAATGGATTAGCGGGATTCGTTTCAGTTTATACTTTTTATGATGAGATTTTTTTTTTCTGTCTATTCGGGATCGGACTCAGTAATTATGAAAATAGTTCGGAACTCTGGCTCGAAAATTTCAGCCGACTGGCCACCGCCCAATGATCTCATAGATCATTTGTTGATCCTTCGTAAAATAAAAAAAACAAAATAAGAAAAAGCTTATTCCATACAGGTGTGAAAATGACACTTCCATTGAAATTATTTTCATATCTTATTTTGGAGTGAACAACAGTTTTGCAAGTACGAATTGAAAAAGAGTTTATGAAAGCTTAAAGATTTCTAAGGAAATATACACCAAAGAGCCAAAACATTATGACTACCTGCCTAACATGATGTTGGTCCTCCACGTACTGCCAAAACAGCTCTTACCCGGCGAGGTATGGACACTACAAGATTTCTAAAGGTGTCTTGTGGTATCTGGTACCAACAGATCCTTTAACGCTTGTAAGTTACGTGGTTAAGCCGCCACAAATCGGATATGCTGTTCCAACACAAACCACATATACTCGATTGGATTGATGTGTGGCGAATTTAGAGGCCAAGGCAATACCTGGAAGTCTTCCTCATGTTCCTCGAACATTCTTGAACAATCTGGACAGTGTGGCATGGCGCATTATCCTGCTGAAAGAAGGCACTACTAGAGGGATATATCGTTGCCATGAAAGGATGTACCTGGTCTGCAATGCTGTTTAGGTATGTGGTAGATGTCATAGTTTCCTGCACATGAATGACTGGACCCAGGGTTTCCCAGCAGAACATTGCCCAAAGCATTATACTTCATCCATAGGCTTGTTTTCGTCCCAAGGTGCATCCTGGTGCCTACACTTCTCTAAGTAAAAGATGCACATGTACCTGACCATCCATATGGTGCAGCAGGAAACGAGATTCATCGGACCAGATGACCTTCTTCCAATCATTCAAGGTCCAGTTTGATCCTCGTGTGGCCATTGTAGGCGCTCTCGATGGTGAACGGGTGTTAGCATGGGCACTCGGAGCGGCCTGCAGCACGCTGCCCCATTTTCAGCAGGTACAATGTACTGTGTGTTGTGACACATTACTCCCGTCACCGACATTTAAATTATGGGTGAGTTGCACATAGTATCCCTTCTTTTGGCACCTACCATACGGATAGCCTTCGCTCACCTCTAATATCGATGAGCTATGGTCGGCCCACACCTTGTTGGTAGTTCATGGTTTTTTCCCTTCTCAGATCACTTTTTGAACGTACTAACCACGGCTGACTGTGAGCACCCCACAAGCCTTGCCCTCTCCGAAATGCTCTGACCCAATCGTCTGGCCATTATAATTCGGCCTTTGTCAGGTCCGCTGCTTTCCCATCTGAAGAAGAAGAATAACACTGATTAACAGAGCTCAGTATCAGGTGTTATATATATATACCATTTCATGACCTTCACACGTGCCGTGTGCAGAACAAAATATCGTTTTATCATCATCATCATCCTCAAAGCAGCCATGGGCTACGGAGGTCCAACCAGACCGTGCAATTTAGTTCTCCAAGCAAGTCTATCCTGAGCTACATCTACTGCATCTGGCCACTGCACACCAATTCTAACAAGGTCCTGTTTGACATTGTCTGCCCACCGCATCCTAGGTCTCCCCTTCTTTCTGAGGCCTGTAGGCACATTGTTCATAACCCTATTCGCCAATCTATAATTATTCATACGGGCAACATGGCCAAACCAACGGAGTCTCTCTCTGCACAATATGCTGCTTAAAGGAGGTTGCAAACTCCTTTGCCTAACCTCATCATTAGTTACAAAGTTAAACCACCTAATGCCCAAGATACTGCGTAAGCATCTGGAATCAAAAGCATCTAGTTTCCTGTTATCTTGTTTACAAAGTGTCCAAGTTTCACTATCATAACTAACCCTAGAAAGAACCAAACTATTATACAGCCTAATTTTAGTCTTTAGGTGTATACACCTATTTCTCCACACTCTCTATAGATTCTTAAAAGTCCCTTCAGCAATCCCTATTCGTCTGTTAATCTCATGCCGCACATCACCATTATCTGTTACACAGCTCCCAAGATAATTAAACTGTGACACCTGCTCAAGACTGCAACCATTCAGATTAACAGAATCACAGCCTGCCTGAACAATTTTCATCACTTTAGTTTTCTCTCTCTTTATAACCAAACCTACTCTACTACCAGTCTCATCAACAGCTCGAATGAAAGAGTTCATCTCACCAACATCATTTGTAAAAGGGCTAAATCATCAGTACAATCTAAATCACAAATTTTCGTATCTCCAGCCCATTTAAGACCAAAATCTTTCCATTGAAGTGAATTTTACATAACATAATCAATAACCAAAGAGAATAGGAGACAAAATGCACCCTTGTCGAACACCAGAAGTAATGCTAAACCAATTGCTACAAGCCTTACCAACTCTCACACACGACTCAGTGTTATTATAGAGAGCTTTCATTATGCTAACTAACTTGTCTGGTATACCATATGAACTCACAATCAACCATAAATTATGACGATCAACAGAGTCGAAAGCCTTTTTGAAATCAACAAAGCTAGCAACCAAAGGTTTCTGAAACTCTAAACATTTCTGAAGAATCTGCCTAAGTGAAAATATCTGATCCACACATCCCCTACCACTTCTGAATCCACATTGCTCATCACGCAATTGCCTGTCAACCAGATTCTTAATTCTATTAAGCACAATCATGGAAAGAACTTTACCTGGAACAGAGAGTAGGCTAATACCCCTATAGTTATCACAAGAACTGCGATCACCTTTTTTGAAAATAGGGATAACAATAGCTCTGGTAAAATCCTTAGGAACCGTGCCTTTATCATAAAAGATATTCAGAATTTTAGTCATCCAAGTGGTAACCGAAACATTCCCAGCTCTAAGCATTTCGGTAGTAATTTCATCTACCCCTGGGGATTTATGAAGTTTAAGTTTAGAAATAGCCAAATTAACTTCAGATTGTGTTACAGGGCCAACATTAAAGCCACCAATGCATTTATCATCATTGCAAACAATGGGAGTAGAACTAACTACATTGTTTAGAACATCACTGAAATGCTCAGCCCACCTAGCCATGACAGAATCCTCACCTTCTATAACCTTACCTTGTTTATCCTTCATTCCTTGTATACCTGTCCGTTTTCTACCACTCAAAACACTAACTATCTGGCACAGCTCTCTGCTGTTGTGCTGTCTAACTGCTTCCTCGGTTTTGTCAGCCAAACCATCAAGCCAAAGATTCTTATCAGCAGCTAACTGATCTTTTACACGTTTATTAAGTTCTCTGTAATGCTTTCTATTAGTACTAGTAGGGTATTGATTAAGGACATTCCTGCAGTTCTTTCTTTCCGAAATAAGCTCAAGTGCCTTATCACTCAGATAATTCTGTCTCTTCTGCTCCTTTTTTCCTAAAAGGGTACTGTTAGTGTCCAAAAAAGCCTGTTTAAAATGATCCCATTCTTCCTCAACTTCAGTAGTAAGCATACCATGACTGTCATAATGACTAAGTAACCTATCATGGTAAGCTTTGGCTATAACTGGGTCTTTCAGAGCTTCCGTATTAAAGGTAAATTTTTTAACTTTAGCACAACACTTTTTAAGTTTAAGTTGCAAGACACTTTTAACAAGGTAATGGTCAGATCCAATTTCAGCTCCCCTATATGCCCTGGTATTCCTAACAGAACTAGCCCATTTACTGTTAATTAATATATAATCAATCATATTCTTATGCAGCCCATCGTGTGAAACCCATGTGTACTTATGTATGTCGCGGTGTTTGTAATAAGTGTTAGTTTTTCTGAAACCATTGAGTTTACTTTCCTGTAGGAGATGTTGCCCACTGCCATTGCAGCTACTGGTACCAAAAGGGCCATCACTCCTCCCCAAAGGTCAGAGTCACTACCAACTTTGGCATTGAAGTCACCAAGAACAAGGGTAATATCTCCTTTCTTGACAGAATTCAAAATATCCTGAAGTTGTTCATAAAACCTATCCTTCTCATCCTCATCGGCATCCTCAGTGGGGGCATAACAGCAGATAACATTCAGGTCTTTAACGCTTGCCTGAAATTTTGCTGTAAGAAACCTTTCATTAATGCACTCATATCCTAGAAGAGCATCACTAGCGTTTCTGCTGAGAAGCAGACCCACGCCTTGGTGATGCTTATTGTCGTCCCTCCCTGAAAAGAGAAATTTAAGATTATTTTTAAGAATCTGACCTTTATCTGTCCATCTGGTCTCTTGCAAGCAGAGAATATCTAAATTATAATGGTGGAATTCTTGTGTGAGGACATCAAGAGAAAAAGCTCTGTGCAGAGTCCTCACATTCCAACTACCTATGGAGAGAAAATGGTTAGTGGGATGTTTAAAGAAACTATGTTTATTGAGAGAGGGAATGCCGACAATATCAAACAGCCCCCTAATCGCAGACATGGGGCAAAGACCTGTTCCCCCACCACTAAAGGCTGAAGCCATCTACACTGGAAGACTTCCTCCGATGTAGAATTTGACGATGCCAATAGAAGCAAAGAGTTCAGGTGCCTGCGATGACCTCTGCTCAGGATTATCCACCAGCTGATAAACATATCCTGTGAATCTATTCACTTGGGGCTGTCAACCCACAAACAGAAAACAAAGCAGAAGATTTTCCCTCCACAGAAGCCCACCAGTGCAGCAAAATCAGGATCCATAATCAAGCTCAGAGCCATATATCTGTCCAGTCCAGTGGGTTTATATGGTCAGCACCAGGACCCTGTGTGGTTGACCACTCCTCAGCAGGGTAGAAAAAAAAGAAAAGTAGCCATAGTTGTCCAGATCAGTAGGCCACACTAATCTGGCAGCCCTCCCCTTCCGTTCACTTCCACAAGAGAGTATCTCTTTTGAAAGGTACTAACGGTCTGCACCACGAGAAGGCGGGGTCGGACATTAGGTGCTAGGCCTGGCCGGTTCTATGCATCATCACAGAGGATTGGTGTATAGCTCTCCTTCCAGTGACTACCTAGCTACCATCGGAATGAAATATTTTTTAAGTTTCATAGTTGAATTAGTAAGTAAAAAAGTAAAAAAAAAGTAATTTTATCTCTTAGGCGCATCTCCTTTTAAACAAATGCATAACCATGGAAAATTAACGAAACACATAATCATGCACAGGAGGATTAAGTTATCTGATGGTACAAAAGGTTTAGCAATCTTCCAAGTGTCCAGGGCGAGGGGGTGAACTATGAATGTAGAAAAAAATATTCAGCTCACGAATGGAAACAATGTAAGAAGCTGGTTAAATTAATTCCAGAAATAGGAAATGAAATATGTAATAATTCTCTTTTCAGGGAGGGAAGATAATAAGCATCACCAAGGCGTGAGTCAGCTTCTCAGCAGACACGCTACTGATGCTCTCTAGGAAAAGTTTCTTACAGCAAAATTTCAGACAAGCATTAAAGACTTAAATGTTATCTGCTGTTATGCCCCCACTGAGGAGGCCAGTGAGGATGAGAAGGATAGGTTTTACGGACAACTTCAGGATGTTTCGAATTCTGTCAAGAAAGGTGATATTACCCTTGTTCTAGGTGACTTCGGTGATAAAGTTGGTACTGACTCTAACCTTTGGGGAAGGGTGATAGGCCCTTTTGGTATTGGTAGCTGCAATGGCAATGGGCAACGTCTCCTACAGGTAAATAAACTCAATGGTTTCAGAATAACTAACACTTATCACAAACACCGTGACCATTACCTTCTTAAAAGTGTCTTGCAATTTAAACTTAAAAAGTGTTGTGCTAGGGTTAATAATTTTACTTTTAATTCTGAAACTCTGAAAGACCCAGTTATAGCTAAAGCTTACAATGATAGGTTACTTAGTCATTATGACAGTCATGGTATGCTTACTACTGAAGTTGACGAAGAATGGGACTGTTTTAAACAAGCTTTTCGGGAAACTAACAGTACTCTTTAAGAAAAAAGGAGCTGAAGAGACAAAATTATTTGAGTGATAAAGCACTTTTTATTTTGGAAAGAAAGAACTGCGGGAATGTCCTTAATCAATACCCTACTAGTCCTAATAGAAAGGATTACAGAGACCTTAATAAACTTGTAAAGGATCAGTTAGCTGCTGATAAGAATCTTTGGCTTGATTGACAAAGCCGAGGAAGCAGTTAGACAGCACAACAGCAGAGAGCTGTACCAGATAGTTAATGTTTTGCGTGGTAGAAAACGGACAGGCATACAAGGATTGAAGGATAAACAAAGTAAGGTTATAGAAGGTTAGGATTCTGTCATGGCTAGGTGGGCTGAGCATTTCAGTGATGTTCTAAACAATGTAGTTAGTTCTACTCCCATTGTTTGCAATGATGATAGATGCATTGGTAACTTTAATGTTGACCCTATAACACTATCTGAAGTTATTTTGGCTATTTCTAAACTTAAACTTCATAAATCCCCAGGGGTAGATGAAATTACTACGGGAATGTTTAGAGCTGGGAATGTTTCGGTTAACACTTGGATGACTGAAATTTTGAATATCATTTATGATAAAGGCATGGTTCCTAAAGATTTTTACCAGAGCTATTATTATCCCTGTTTTTAAAAAAGGTGATCGCAGTTCTTGTGATAACTATAGGACCTGCTTTCTTTGCACGATTGCGTTTAATAGAATTAAGAATCTGGTTGACAATCAATTGCGTGATGAGCAATGTGGATTCAGAAGTGGTAGGGGATGTGTGGATCAGATTTTTCACTTGGGCAGATTCTTGAGAAATGTTTAGAGTTTCAGAAACCTTTGGTTACTAGCTTTGTTGATTTCAAAAAGGCTATCGACTTTGTTGATGGTCATAATTTTTGGTTGATTGTGAGTTCATATGGTATACCAGACAAGTTAGTTAACATAATGAAAGCTCTCTATAATAACACTGAGTCGTGTGTGAGAGTTGGTAAGGCTTGGTGCAATTGGTTTAGCATTACTTCTGGTGTTCGATAAGGTTGCATTTTGTTTCCTTTTCTCTTTAGTTTGGTTATTGATTACGTTATGCGAAATTCACTTCAAGGGAAAGATTTTGGCTTTAAATGGGCAGGTGATACGAAAATTTCTGATTTAGATTATGTTGATGATTTAGCCTTTTTGGCAAATGATGCTGATGGGATGAACTCTTTCATTCGAGCTGTTGATGAAACTGGTAGTAGAGTAGGTTTTGTTAAACAGAGAGAAAACTAAAGTGATGAAAATTGGTCAGGCAGGTTGTGATTCAGTTAATCTGAATGGTTGCAGTCTTGAGCAGGTGTCACAGTTTAATTATCTTGGGAGCTATGTAACTGATAATGGTGATGTGCGGAATGAGATTAACAGGCGAATAGGGATTGCTGAAGGGACTTTTAAGAATCTATGGAGAGTGTGGAGAAATAGGCGTATACACCTGAAGACTAAAATTAGGCTGTATAATAGTTTGGTTCTTTCTAGGATTAGTTATGGTAGTGAAACTTGGATACTTTGTAAACAAGATAACAGGAAACTAGATGCTTTTGATTCCAGATGCTTGCGCAGTATCTTGGGCATTAGGTGGTTCAACTTTTTAACTAATGATGAGGTTAGGCAAAGGAGTTTGCAACCTCCTTTAAGCAGCATATTGTGCAGAGAGAGACTCCGTTGGTTTTGCCATGTTGCCCGTATGAATAATTATAGATTGGCGAATAGGGTTATGAACAATGTGCCTACAGGCCTCAGAAAGAAGGGGAGACCTAGGATGCGGTGGGCAGACAATGTCAACAGGACCTTGTTAGAATTGGTGTGCAGTGGCCTGATGCAGTAAATGTAGCTCAGGATAGACTTGCTTGGAGAACTAAATTGCACGGTTTGGTTGGACCTCCGTAGCCCATGGCTGCTTGAGGATGATGATGATGTGCAAAAAAATGTCTCTCTGTTTAACCAACCCAACCTTCTGCCTATTGGAAGTGCCTGATAAGCTACTGTAACCATATAAAAATCATAGTCAGATAATGTTATAGCTGTTATAGGCTATGTCCACACGTGCGCTTTCATCTTCAACTTCACTTTCAACTTTCAATTCCTTTCAACACCGAGTAGTCTAGCGCATGCCTTAGATGAAATGCGTTGGATGCATGCCTTCAACTGTCTACACTGTGCGTCAAATAGTTTTCAATTTTTCACCAGTGTAGACGTGAAGTTGCAATGGACGTAACTGATGCCGCTATGTTAGCAGGTATGAGTGCTGCAATTTTAGTGCTGAAAAAAGTGAGAAAAAGACATGAAAAATAGCGGCGATCGAATGTGGATGAAAGATTATTTTAAAACGTGGAATTTTGGAATAATTAGTTGGAATTAAACGAAAACGGCGTCGCATTGTTGGTGCTAAGCCAATGATCGAACTTGGATCTGCTGTGAGTGACGCCTCGCCCGGGTGATTGACATCTCACTTTGCTGCCTTTCATGCCGGCACGGCAACAACGCTGGAGCGCCCTCTATCTGGAATGCACCGTCAAGCATATTGATGCCTCTTTCGCACATATGGACTTACGTATGGTTGTGTTTTTATTATGGATTTCTCATAATCTCTTAATGGATGTGAGTGATGGCGATTAACTTTTCCCCTTTTTTTGAGGTTCTTTCTTTCCCTATTTCTCTTATCTTTGTAATATATGCTAAGAATGTGTTTTCTTCAGAAAATGTGGTGTGAAAACCGTCAAACTGACGATGAACCTAGATCAATAATGCCTTGCCGATCAGAGTTGGAGGCGCTCCCCTCCCCAAAGCTGAAAGGTTTAAATTTCCAAACAGAGAACTTTACGCGTTGTTTGGAAAAAAAAAACCCAAAGTTTCACAGTCTATATCAGACAGCTACGCTTTAGAGATTCCAAAAGAGTTGCAAAGTTACGAAATGCCGGCCAGTGTCTAGAACAAACTTCTACATGCTTTTGGGAATGGTGGAGCCGAAGATCTAAAAAAAATAATTGTTTCAGAGAAGCAATGCCAGCTGAAGTGGAATTAGCGATCACACTTAGATATTTGGCTACCGATGATTCAATATTCATGTCTCTGATGAATATTTAAACCTATAATCTGATGAAATATTTAATTAATCTTTTTATTCATTTAAATTAATTTAATAATTTATATCTCCGACGAATTATTTAACCTATAATCTTCAATAAAGGCCAATGTTTGTTCTGACGACTGATGAACTAAAAACACAAACACAATTACAAAAACAGACCCAAACCTTTCAGACAAACTACGAAGTTGCACGGAATGTTGAACAAAAATCCACTACTGGAGGAAGTACGTGCGCTACAGCATGCGTCACTGAAAACGTCGCCGTTCAACTGATTTGAGGCATGCCTTTGCGCACGCGTCACGTGCACTAGACGCATGCGCCGCAGCGCTTGCGTCTAGCGCACATAAAACGCACAAGTGTGGACATAGCCATACAGATTTAAATGGTTACCATTACCAGGACTTCCGAGTTCTGAATTCTTTGTTAATAAACCCCGGTTCGCACACTGCTCGTATTAGAGAAAAGTATCGCTTGCAGTTAAGATGCAAACCGTAACCATCGTACAACCAACAGATATAATCAAGCAGAAAAACAAAAACTTAGATATTCCTGGCTACTTGCCAAAGAAGAATGGAGGTTATCTATCATAGTTCTTCAAGGTAAGTAGAAATTGTAAACAAAACCTTCGATAGATCCCTTTCACTAAGGTTTTATGTATCTTCAATTTGCATAATTTTAAGAAGAGAAAATGGCTTAAATTCTCACACACGGCACTGGCGATATCCCGTAAATATAACGGTAACGAGATGAGCGATTTTATGATTCCACCTTTTGTGATCTGATGTCTTTTGGTGGCTATTTTTTTATGATGCAGCCAGAGTAAAAAAAAATTTTGAAACGAGAATTCATAATTCTACTTTTTAATATTTATCGTAAAATAATTGTAGAAATTTATTAATCTGTTTGCTCGTGCAGGCTAGTAACGATCTCCAATTTTATCGGTCGTTTTAACAATGGCGATGTGGCTATTCGCCATTTGTGTTAATAAGAATGTATTTAATCGCGGAGTGGTAAATTCTCCTTTCAGGTACTCTCAAGTATTCTTCTAACACACTGAATATTTATCATAAAATAATTATAAAAATTTGTTAATGTGCTTGTTCGCCCTGGCTACTAATGATCGACATTTTTATCGAAAAATGGCCATCTCTAAAAAAAAATAATGTTAAATAATATCAAGTGTACCAAAAAAAATGGTTTATTCTTTAAAGAATGACATAAATATAAATAATTTTGAAACGCTGATGTGTTTTTTCTCCAGCCCCTCCCCCAGAAAAATTTCTGTCGGAGCTCATGATAGAGAAGGAGCTGAGTTGGGTTGTTTTGCCTCTGAGCGATACTTTTTTGCACACCATGGGGGCCAGGTCACATGGACCCCGAAAGCTCAGAGAAGGTTGGGGCAGGGGACCCACTGGAACAGCTGTTGGGAGACAGATGGTAGCCCCCCCCCCCCCCGTCAAGGCCATCCAGCGTGTTCTTTAAAGTGCACAGGGTATCTCTCCCGCACACGGGGCCACGGCTTAACGTCCCATCCGACGGACGGCGGCCTTTCCAAGCCCCTCGGTGTCCCCTACTAACCGTGGGCAGGGCGGGGAGTTTTGCGGAGATAAATCTCAACGCTGACCCAGCTGGGACTCGAACCCGGGAACTACGATTACGAGCCTGGCGCGCTACCGACTGAGCCACCCCCGCCCCAGAAGGAGTTGAGAAACTGTTAAAGCGAGAACCAGTCGTGGCATTCGGGAACTGGGTGTATGGTAAACAGATGGTGACCGGAAGTTCCGCCATCGTGTTAGTCGAGCAGTAATGGCTGACTAGCTGTTGATTGGTTTAATAATAAAATCAGCGGTTACTATGATTCCGTCATCAGCATATATAACTCGTGAAATGTTTCGCTGAAGAAAAGTTTCTCGAGTGGTATTCGCCCTTCTTAGTCATCCCATGGCCGAGTGGTTAGCACGCTTGACTACTGATCTAAGGTACCTGGGTTCGAGCCCCGGGTAAGGCATGGATGTATGTGTCGTTTTTCTGCTGAGGTCCTGCCATCCTCACAGACCTACTATGGCATATAAATCTGACAGGCTCCTGTCAGACCTCTGTGGCAAGCAGCTGCTTGAGGGGGTATTTATTTATTTTTATATTATTATTCGCCCTCCTGAATATCATGCCACGTGCTCTAGCACTGAGCTAATTAGAGTGAAATATTAGCATAACGAAATCGAGTGTTGACCAAAATATATTCGCTTTACTGAAATGCAATAATAAAATGGCGGTGTGATAGCTACGTACTACAAAATAATCATTATGAAAGAAATCCACCGTGCATCGTGAATTCTTAAATGATTTCGCACCTTCCAACACACATTATCAGGAATGTCTTTCCTTGTCATTACGAAACGGCGAAAACTTCGCGCCATATTGACTGCTAATAAAAAAACTAATCTGATTGACGAACTTAATTAAAACAATAATAATGAAAAAATATAATAATGAGTTAAATTTAACGAATAATAAAATAACACTCTTGGAATGGAACTGCTTTGAAAGAATTCACAGCATTTAAACCAACGAGGTAAAGAGAGAGCGCAACCGGTTCCAAAAGTTGCAATTTGAACGACGTTTTGCCCACCTTTTTCATGGCCGCCGTAAAGTATGGCTATTAATGCACTAAGCCTAAGTAAACGTTTTTTTGAAAATTAGGTTAAGTTTTCGTTCTCAGGAAAAATCTAATCAATCATGTTAGTTGAACCTTTAATAAAAAAAATAAATAACTACCCCCTCAAGCAGTTGCTTGCCACAGAGGTCTGACAGGAGCCTGTCAGTTTATATGCCACAGTAGAAGATCTGTGAGGATGGCAGGACCTCAGCAGTCACGACACAAATCACGACCAACACCGGGAAAAGCCATGCCTTACCCGGGGCTCGAACCCAGGTCCTTTAGATCAGTAGCCAAGCGCGCTAACTACTCGGCAGCCTATAAAATATTGTATTTAATTAAAAAAAAGAAAAAAAAATCTGTTAAAAGATCGCGTTATTTCCAGACTTTTTTTTAAAGTAAATATTTTGACACTACAATTTAATGAAAATAGAAACTCCTTTCTTTATTAAGGCATGTAAACACAATACTAAGAAAAGGCGCTTGCTACATGATTGCCTATACTTTACATGCTGGCGGCCATGTAAAGGGTGTGCTTTAACGAGCTTACTTCAGCTTCAAACTGGGGGGGGGGGCTGTAAACACAGCGGTTGACGTTCTATGTACTCTATCTCACTGATTTAAACCATGGAGGTAATTTAAACTATTGCAGCGTTGCCACAAGCTAAAATGTACGTTGTACATATTTTTTAAGGATTCTCTTTTTAAAAATTTTCTTATACTACTGGACATATTTTTTGTATCGGGATAATTTTTTTATTTCGTTAAACTGATATTTTCGTTATATTGGTATTCATTAAAATGCAGATGCATAATAATTTGACCGGGGTCGGAAGAATTTTCGTTATGCTGAATATTTCGTTATTCGGGAGTTCATTATATTGATATTTCCCTGTATTCTTTCAATTATATATATACATAAAGGAAACTTGAGTAATAAATATCTTTTTAAGTTTAACTGCTATTAATCACGGTTTTTAGGTTTGTACATGGAAGTTGCACTGAGGAGAAACTGTAGGAAACGATCTTTTACTTTCCTTTATTTGATCTCGTCAGTTTAGGATTGGAAAATGTAATCAAATAAAAGGTAATTATTTAGTATTGCTACTTCTGCCGCCATTTTGTTTCTTTTGTAAAAAGTAGTCCGTGAAACTAGACCCTTTTATAATCTCGAAACCGCAGGTTTTCCGAAAACGTACGGTAACGAGATTATAGGTTCTTTTTTTTGATATCATAGTTGATTAATTTACTTTTTCTGTCTCCTTATAATTTTGGGTGGCTTTTTATTACAATACGCCCGACGAATTCACATGAAACGAGAATTCATCATTATACGACATAAATAAGAAATTTTTAGTTTTAATGTAATTTTATTAAAAGTGCATATTCTACATCGCCTTATTCGTAAAATTAGTGATAAAAATGGCGACTGTTACAAACACCCAAGGAAGCAGAATATTTTTTTTATATTATTCAAACGTACGATTATAAATTCTTGTTTCATATGAAACCGCATGTCCTATTATAAAAAAAAAAACATAAAAGGTTACAGAGGGTGCGAATAATATATTGTAAATACTTTATATCACATAGAAGTGAAAAATTCGCAGACCTCGGTTGATTTCATCAAGTATTTTTAACCACTATTAAGCTGTCCTTAATCCAGAGCACTTGACATGTCATCACGAGAAGTGGGTTCAGATCTCACCCTGCCCAAGACAATTTTTCCTCTACTCCCATCTTTACCCTGTAGATTAAGAACAGCTTGTTAGCCGTCCCGTGGCCGAGTGGTTAGCGCGCTTGGTTACTGATCTACGGGACCTGGGTTCGAGCCCCGGGTAAGGCATGGATGTTTGTGTCGTTTTTCTGCTGAGGTCTTGCCATCCTCACAGACCTTCTACTGTGGCATATAAACTGACAGGCTCCTGTCAGACCTCTGTGGCAAGCAGCTGCTTGAGGGGGTATTTATTTTTATGTATTTAATAGTGGTTAAAGAATACTTGATGAAACTTTATATCACATTTGAAATATATCCTGTCGCAATAAAATATTCCTTCCCAAAATTATTTTCATTCAGTGGTTAGCGTGCTTGGCTATTGATCAAAGGGGTCTGGGTTCGAGCCCCGGGTAAGGCATGGATGTTTGTGTTGTTTTTCTGCTGAGGACCTGACATCCTCACAGATTTTCTACGTTGGTGTATAAACTGACAAGCTCCTATAAGACCCCGGTTTCAAGCAGCTGCTTGAGTCGTATTTTTAACATCATAAAAAGGTATACCATAACACGAATCAACAAAAACAATTCAAAATCTTAAAAAAGCACTTAAAAAATATCCCATGAACTATAAATAATTTAATCAGATAAAACTCGCATCCAGTTAAAATCTAATTGTGTTCATACGCCACAACATGGTTTCAATATATTCGTGCGCTTTGACCAACTCACAACTCCATTGACTTAACATTAGGTAGCAGTAGTATTTCGTGATAAAGAGTTCGTTACAAACGCTTTTTTAATTCCTAAAATAATTCATGTGTCTCTACGTTTACGTATCAAAAACACAGCTATTTAACATTTTTTCGATTCCCCGGAGCCCTATAACGAAGAAGCTATATTAAATAGTTACCAAATAAAGAAAAGTAGAAGATAAAATCGTACATTTTCTCCGCAATACTGTTCCGCATACATACGAAAATGCTCAGCACTTTTTGCTATGACAGAATCCTCACCTTCAATAATAATGTTATTTATCCCTCAATCCCAGTATGTCAGTCTGCTTCTTTCCCATGGAAAATCTTTACTATATGGTACAACATTATGTTGTGCATTTTAGCTACTTGTCTGCTTTTCTCATCCTCACTAGAGGGCTAGAAATTCCAATTAGTGAGTTCGGTCTCAATTATTTGAGCGCTCGACCGCCCGACGTTGGGTAAAAAATTAATGCAGAAATGCCTGTCGCTAATCATTTACTTCTTTCTTATATTCTCGTAATTATTTTATGGAAAAAAAATTAGAATGCTACTTGAAACGAAAAATATTAGAAATACTAGTAGAAATTGAAATTTCGTTGGTAACATAATTGTAGACGCAAAAAGGCTTTCATTTGATAAAGATAGAGAATTCGCAAACAAAAAAAATCAAAAGCCGCACGATGCTTATTTTAATTAAAAAGTTACAATTTAAAATTATATTTTTACTTTTTTTCACAATTACAGGAAATATTTTGAAATTTAAATTATTCCCCCATCAGCACTCAACTGATCCTCTACGATCTTAAGCTCATTATAATGATGTCTGTTAAGACTAGTAGGATAATGTCGATTTATTTCTGTCTCCTTTCTTTCGGAAATAAGTTTATCATTCACATGACATTGCACCTTTCCTTCTAGAGGAGTACAGTTCGTTTCAAAAGTAGCCTATTTAAAATTGCCCAATTCTTACTCAGCTTTAATAGTGGGCAAATTACGATTTGTCCTGATGACTAAGTAACTTGTAAACGGTAGGCTTTGGTATTTATGTTATTATTATTTGTTTATTAGATACTAAAATATAGGCAAGTCATTAAACAAATTTTGTGCAGTTTTGACTGAGTTATACTAAAAATTAATACTCCACCGCTACATTTTAAGAAAGATTCATTGTGTTCCAGGAGACGAAGCAAAAAATTCGGTTTAGCTAGTATTCTAGCTCGGCCTCATTGAATTCTTTTGCGCTAACCACCAGACCAATGGGCGGTCTCAGAAAAAGCGCAAGTTTGAACGTATTTTCTCCCATGCACGCTTTGCTGCACTGCAAGATCTGCCACTTGTGACGTCAAGAGGCCGTCCTGTCTGCAAAAGCAAGCCGGACTGTTGTCAAGTGCCCTGCTGCAGAGCCTGACCTTCACAGTTTGCTGCACTCGTGGGCAGGCGTTTCCCAGAGTTTGTGCTGTAACCTCCCGCTGGCATTCCTGCAGTCCACACCTAGACAGCAAATCAATGGCCATCTACCGAACTGATAAGGGAAGATTTGCACTCTGTTTTTATTCATTTTCATAGCCAATAAATATAAACACAGAATTCAAGAACTATGTGAAAAACAGACAAGCACTTTATTTCTCTAAAAGGACTCTTCTGCCTCTCATTATATATGTGCCCTGAGAGTTGGGAGCTTTTTATCAGTTGTATGAAAGTAATTAACTTTCAAAGTCCGCATAATTTGGTACGCTTATGTTCACTATCCCTTTGCTTTTAACTAATATTTCTATCAAGTTATCTGTCAGAAGCAGGTGTAATGGGTGTTCTAAAAGTCATTTCCGCTGTTTACGGAACAGTCGTTTCGCTGTTTCCTTGAGATCCTGAAAATTTCTTTTCTCCTAAACTAATTGGAAATGTTAAAAACTTCGAAGGTAAAGGTATGCTCTCCACAAAATTTAATAATGGAACAGGGAGAAGGCAACCGGCGAAAATCTCACCAGCTTTTATACGAAGTTACTTTTTTTCTTTTTAACGCAAAGTTTAAATGCTTCAGTGCCAAACTAGGTGAATTGTAAATTACGAAATCAGTGCTAAACTGAATGAAATAATGTTGTATTATGTTTAAAGGTTTTGTATATGGAAGATTAAAGGAGCTCAGTTCTTTAGATCTCACGAATAGAAAAAAAAAAGAAAACGAAGGATATTGTTTCGGTATCATATATACGTTTTCATCAAACTCCGGCTTCATTTTCATAATTAACACTCTTGATAGAATAATTGTACTTCGGTTTCGCATTCTCTTGCTATATAACACAATTCAAGTGGATTCCCTTTTTTCGCGATGAAGCATTAATGGGTGGAGGGAGATGTGAATCACTCTTTCAACGCATCTACTGGTACTATATGGAATGGCGAACAAACCGAAATCTCGACACATGGCCAACTATTAATAAAGGTCAGCATCTGAAATCAGTTACTTCTAAATGTATGACATAATAAGCAAAATATTATATTGTTTTATTTATTTAAATGTGGCATACTGTTAATGCCATGCTCGCGCCTTGTACAGTTAATTCCTGTAAAAAAATTAAATACCCCCCCTCAAGCAGCCACTTGTCATGGAGGTCTTATAGGAGCCTGTTGGTTTAATACGCCATAGAGACGATCTGTGAGGAGAGTGAGACCTCAGTAAAAAGACCATACAAGGAAACAGACATCCATAATATCGTTAAATACATGTTATTTCATTTTGTTGAACATTAAATTACCTTTGCTCTGCTTATTAGATTTGCTGGCGATTTCACGGTGCTCTTTCAATGAGAAAGAATATTTAGTCTATGCGAGAAATTTCTAGAAATAACTTTCATTATTAATTTCAAAGTTCTTCTGTTAGTCGAGTTTTTTTTTACATTTGTTGTTTTCCACGAGTAAAACCAATTACTCTCGCATATACATTTATCAATTGGGTTGGGTTGTTTTACCTCTGAGCGGCACTTTTTTGCACACCATGGGCTAAATGGCCAGGTCACATGGACCCCGAAGGCTCAGAGAAGGTTGGGGGAGGGGACCCACTGGAACAGCTGTTGGGAGACAGATGTTAGCCTCCCGTCAAGGCCATCCAGCGTGTTCTTTAACGTGCACAGGGTATGGCTCTCCCATACACGGGGCCACGGCTTAACGTCCCATCCGACGGACAGCGGCCTTTCCAAGACCCATCGGTGTCCCCTACTGACCGTGGGCAGGGCGGGGAATTTTGCGGAGATAAATCTCAACGCTGACCCAGCTGGGACTCGAACCTGGGAACTACAGATTACGAGCCTGGCGCGCTACCGACTGAGCCACCCCCGCTCCTTACATTTACCAAGCATAGCGATTATTTTGAATACAAAAGTTCGTGGTTGATATTTCACGGGGCCGCATGTTTTTAACTCAAGCCGTGAAGAGGTGAATATCGCAAGTAATTTGCATGTCCAAATCGTACAAAACAAGCCACTCTATATGAACTGTATGACTATCAGTAAAATGAGACGAGGAGAGATTATGATCGGGTTAATGGACGGGTTCCATTCATTACTTCATAAGCTTTAAACTGATCTCACAATCCACTAGATGCTTTAGAAGAATACGCATGAAATTTAAGGATTACTTACATAAATTAATGAATCCCTTATCCGCCAACTTTTGCGGCATCAGACATAATTAGCAACGATTATGAGACTCAAAGGAGAAGGTAAGCTGGACGACCATTGTCACCGCTTTTGAAAACGAGCAATTTAAAAACAGTATTTGCATTTATCATACAAAATGTATATGGAAAACATCGTCATCTAGGTTTAAGTGGGAAAGGGCCTCCTTGCCAAGACTCGTTTTTAGGTATCAATAATTTTGGAAAACAGAAACAACAGAAATGTAATTGCAGGAGTCGATTCATCAAAACTGACTGTAGTTTTTCCACCAAAGGAGAAATCTCGATTTTTGAAAGTTCTCTCCTTCTTTAACTGTATTATGCGTTAACTTTTTATGATCAGTGTATAAAAAAAAACATATAAAGAAATAATTTTAGTCTTGATTTCTTTATCATCATAAAGTAAAAATCTGTACGGAAACAAAACAAATCAGGAATTATCCTTGAAAAATCTCACATACCAAAATAGTGCAACGAATTTCCATTTCAGGCAACGTTTCAATTGCAAATTCTGCCATTGTCGATGATAACGCATGAAAGTGTTATTCCCTGTTAATCCAATTGACAGTCCTCTCAGAGATTAACTCCTTGACCTTGGCTAGGAGCAGCTGCTGCTACTCCAACCTTACTAGTAAATAAAATTATCATTCCTTCTCCCCTCCTCGGGCTAGTCTTGGTTAAATGGGTGTGTTACGGGGTGCGTGTAAGCTGTCACCTAAGGTACAAATGCGGCCCTTGAGGTCCTGGTGCGTACAGGTAGAACAGCCAAGGCAGAGACAGCCGTGGGAACGCCGGCGGCCACCTTACGCGCCCTGAATCTATGGAATGAACGTGACGTCAGTGAAGCAGTGGCCCGCCCGACGGCGACTCCTAATCAGCAGCCCCAAATTAATGAGCTGCTCCTCGCGACCAAACGAACTACAGCGGCTGATGGCACCACTCAAGTGGCGAAAAAACAGTGGTTGCTTGACGTAGCCGTCACAACGTTATCTTCCTTCTTGTCGCTATCTGTCTCTTCGGAGCGGGGGAGGGGGGGATAAATAGCTGAAATGTTTATCGAGTGATGTTTAGAGACCGGCTTTCTGACCTCGTTTAAGATTCTGTTAATGGTTATGGACAATGCAAGCAGGACAAGGTCAGGTGCAAAAACTGTATATCAAGCTTTCGACAGAAACGCGCCTCTCATTTGAAGCGGGAAATGAGAACGGGAGGTCGGATGTTTTCACTTGATGGGCCCACTGCATTATGGGTGCAAACACAAAGGTTGACTATTGTTCGATACAACGTTGCAATCGTTCCTTATCGGAGATGGTAAAAAACAAAAAAGAAACAGAATTTTTGTTCACTTAACCCTTAAGTATGCGCTGAAGTCAGTCACACTTCGTTCTCCGTATTTGACAGGAAAAGCAACTCATTTTAATTTCCAATCTTGTTATCGTTCCTTTGGTCGAAACTAGAATTAGTTCATCATTACCATTTAGACCCAATTTCTTTACCTAATAATTTACAAGACCACGACCATTTAGTTATCAACGAGCTATATATCTGGTGCAGAAGGGCCTGGCCCTAACATCACCATGGTTTTAGGTGTATAAATAAATAACAAGCTAGATATCTTCCTGCTTGTCGCTATCTGTCTCCGGTTTAGCTATGTTGCCGTAGGAATAACTATAGATTATGAACAAATGTGCTTATGAAGGAATAACTATAGATTATGAACAAATGTGCTTATGAAGGAATAACTATAGATTATGAACAAATGTGCTTATGAAGGAATAACTATAGATTATGAACAAATGTGCTTATGAAGGAATAACTATAGATTATGAACAAATGTGCTTATGAAGGAATAACTATAGATTATGAACAAATGTGCTTATGAAGGAATAACTATAGATTATGAACAAATGTGCTTATGAAGGAATAACTATAGATTATGAACAAATGTGCTTATGAAGGAATAATTATAGATTATAAACAAATGTGCTTATGAAGGTCGTAGAAGAAGGCCGAGACCTAGCATCATGGCTGGGTTTACATTTTGTTTATTTTAGTATCAACAAATTATCTTTTCGATTCTTAGAAGCAATAAAAAAAACTAGCTATGATTAAAAAAACTCTCTCGTGCCATTCGAAAGTGAACTTTTAAAGCATATAGATTCCGAGGATACACATTATGAACGTACTAGGAACACTTAAGTGTTATGTGAATGGGAAACCACATTTGAAGTTTCGTAACTTTAAAAGCAAACCTTTTTTTTTGCAGAAAACAATGCTACAGGAAATGAATACAGATCTCAATTTTTAACGATATTCGTTTAATATGTATAGACATATTGAAGCTGAAATATTTGACAGCAGACTCTGCGGTTACGTCTCTCGTAAACGTTGTTTCAGAAATGATGGAAATGAAAGAAAAATTATATTTTAGTAAGCGATTTATTTTAGATTTTGAGGTAAGTTCTTACTACTAGCAACACTGCTGTTAAATGTTTCCGCCTCCAAAACTCTTCGAATATTACAAATATTCTCAAAAACGAGATTTGGGGAATCATTTAAGTTTTTGAATTTATTTCCTGTAAAATGTTGATCGAAAAAGAGTTATTTGAAACTTAGATCTAAATATAACTTTCCATTGGTACAATATTGAAATGTCTCAATGCTTTGATAATTTAAAGTAATTTATTCATTCACAGAGCAAAAAAACGAGAAAGGAAAACGTTAAATTTGAAAATAAATAATGATTTTTAAATTTTAAATGTTACTCATACTGAATATTATAAACCACCTGTATCCCCGCCAACTATATGACGCGAAACATCCATCCATAGATAATTTCCATGATATACATCCATAACGACTAATAAATTCGCCATTTTCAGTGTAACACTTGAATGTTGGCGTCCCAAGCATTATCGGAAATCCAGCCCTCTATGCAACCCACAAATAATTTTTCACGAATTTTTCAAAAGAGTTGCCATCCCACTATATGGGTAAAGAGGGCAAATCACTGCTGTCAACTCTGAACATCACCACCAGAATATACCACTGATATTTTACATCTCTGGCAGCAATAGATCGTTAAAGGCTTTGTTTTTTTCCAACTTTTAAGGTCCTCTAACGATTAAAATTAAAACTATTAGGAAAACACGAATTCTTATATTTAATTATTTAGTATTATTATCGTCCCTAAAAGGAATTTTTCATATATACAGGGTGTCTCAAAAATATAAGTACAAACTTTTAGGGGAGGTAGATAACATCTAAAGGAATGAGAATTGCATAGGAACCCATAACCGGAAACGTCATGGGAAAGTGGTAGCAGAGGTACAAGATCTGAAAGGACACAAGACAGTGATTAATGGGAAAACATTTAATGGACATAATTATTACAAATGGAGTACTAGATGATACATTTCATAATGTTACAGCTCTTAATGACCCATAATCGCACAAATTTTGATGCGCACGCGCAAACAAACGGTGGCCCGGTACATGTCTGTGTGGAAGCTCGTCCGTTGCCCTCAGCTATTCCATACACTAAGTGCATGTCTGCTAGCTCCCTGTTCGAATACCTTTGCATGCTCTTCGTCAGCCGATAACCGCTCGAATGAGGAAATCTGAAATTTTCCCTCTAGCGCACTGGAGGTCCTGTATAGTTAGAGGCTGGCCATCTCGATGATTCACTGCCATTGAGTCACGTGGTTTATGGGCGCCATGTTTTGTCGTACCGTGAGACGAAAACCAATGAGTTACCGTGTGTACCAAGTTAAAACTTCTCAGTTGTTATTGTTTTATACATTTCTGTCACTTTTTTTTATCTATAAAAGCTGTCATATTTCATGAATGCCTCATTTCGTTGCATTTGAGGGTAAAAATTTCACTAAATGAAATAAATTAATGAACATTTTTTCCGAGAAACTCCATCAGAAGACGGCAATCGGCTGGAAAAGTGAAACGAGCTAACTGAAAACCAACAATAATTTCTTTTAAGGTTCTTTAGAAAAACGAGCTAATGTTTCACTTTGTCGTCTGTCTATGCCAATATTTGTTCGTCTGTCTGTCCATCTCTCTGTTAACTGTTGTCTGTCCGTCTGTCTTTCCACCTGTCTGTCCGTCTGTAGACAATCAATTTTTTTTTTACTTTTAGAGCTAAATGAAAAATTATTTTTGGGTTGGATAGATGTCGAACAAATATTTGATTAGCAATTTCGAAAAATTTCAATAGATTTAATAGCGCCCTCTAGCGATGGGAAAAGATATAAAATGATAAAATTTCAAACGAATATTACAAACTACTTACACTGGAAATCTGAAATTTTGGTAGCAGAGTGTTATGGTCAGAAATTTCACAATGGCAACAAGGCTTTGCTGTCTTAGCCAAAAGGGGATGCGAAAATGAAACTTTTTTAAGAGATAAACGAAACAATATATATATATTTTTGTTTTACAGGCAGTAACAAAATATTAATGATTTAAACAATATTTGATAATCTCAGCGTTACCTGTAGACGTTTAAACGTCTATAAATCGATAAATGTTTTTTTGTGAAAAATGCCGGCGTTAGTTCAACAGGTTAGAATACTCTGGCATGTTTCTGGAAAGATGCGGGTTCGAATCCCGTATGTAGGCGAAATTTGTTTCCACAAAACTATTAATGCCGTCCCATGGCCGAGTGGTTAGCGCGCTTGGCTTCTGATCTAAGGGACCTGGATTCGAGCCCCGGTTAAGACATGGCTGTTTGTGTCGTTTTTCTGCTGAGGTCCTGCCAGCCTCTCAGACCTTCTACTGTGGCATATAAACTGACAGGCTCCTGTCAGACCTCTGTGGCAAGCAGCTGCTTGAGGGGGTATTTATTTATTTTATTATTAATATTTACATTTTTCGAATCCTCATTAGTGGAATTTTCAGTGTTAGAGAGTACTAAAGGCGGTAAATAAAAACTCGAAAGGCGACCTCTAGCGGCGGAAAAAAGCTGGAAATACCAAATCTTAAAAAAAATATTCCAAACAATCTATTTTTGTAAGAAACTTAAATTTTTCGTCATAGAGTGTAATGGGTTGGGTTGTTTTACCTCTGAGCGGCACTTTTTTGCACACCATGGGCTAAATGGCCAGGCCACATGGACCATCCTCGGACATCCTCGGCTACCACACCCAAATTCGAAATTTCTAGCAAGAGCAGATGAGTTTAAAATCGCAGAGAAAATTAAAGTTTTGCCATCTTCAAACTTAACGCTATCTAACACTGGAAATTAAAAAAAAAAGTTGACAGGCTAGGAAAATGGCAAACTAATATATCATCAGTACCTAATGATAGTTCTTTTTCGACTGCTTATCTTTAAAAACAAAGAAACTTGAAACGTCTGGGTTGGGTTGTTTTACCTCTGAGCGGCACTTTTTTTGCACACCATGGGCTAAATGGCCAGGTCACATGGACCCCGAAGGCTCAGAGAAGGTTGGGGAAGGGGACCCACTGGAACAGCTGTTGGGAGACAGATGGTAGCCTCCCGTCAAGGTCATCCAGCGTGTTCTTTAACGTGCACAGGGTATGGCTCTCCCGCACACTGGGCCACGGCTTAACGTCCCATCTGACGGACGACGAGCCTTTCCAAGCCCATCGGTGTTCCCTACTGACCGTGGGCAGGGCGGGGAATTTTGCGGAGATAAATCTCAACGCTGACCCAGCTGGGACTCGAACCTGGGAACTACAGATTACGAGCCTGGCGCGCTACCGACTGAGCCACCCCCGCCCCTAGAGTGTAATGATCAAGTGGTTTACCCTAATAATAATGATTTGTCCCGTTGGTAAAATGCAACTTTTCTGCTTTAAGGAATAAATAAAAAAAAAATATTTTTTTTTTTGTGTTTTACAGGTACTAATAAAATATTAAGTTTATTTTCTCAATTTTACAGTATTTCGAATTTCTGTCAGAGGGTACTGAAAATGCAAAATAAGATGTAAAACGGATATCGCCTCTGGCTAATATGGGAATCTCATTTTCAAAGAGAATGAAGTTCTTCCTTTGCCTAATTTTTTACTCTTTAAAAGTTTTAATTATGGATGTTCGTGTTGTTTTTCTGCTGAGGTTCCGCCATCCTCATAGACCTGCTATGGCGTATAAATTGACAGGCTCCTGTCAGACCTCTGTACAAGCAGCTGCTTGAAGGGTTATTTATTTATTTTTTAATGTATGAAGGAGAAAAATGCACATAGTAGTATTTTATTAGTAATTATAAAACATAAAAAGTATTTGTCTTTTAGTTCTGAAATTTAAAAAGTTGCTTTTCTCTCGCTCCTCTGAAAATAGTGGGCAGATCATTGCTGTCAGTGGAATTTCTACCATAACGCCAAAATTTCTACCATAAACAAATCACTTGAAACATTCGTTAAAAGTTTTGCAGTTTCGACATTAAGTGATCTCTAATGATATAAATTAAAACTACCTTTGAAAATGCGAATTACATTTCATTACTAACCAACTAAAAAAGAGATTTCCAATTATCTCTTAAAACAAAACCGTTCCGTTTTTTACCTACCTTGGGCTTAGGGTCAACTCATTGTTGTCAATGGAATTTTCAAGACTAACATTCGATAACCAAAATTTCAAATTTCTAGCATAACAACTATATTCATTTTAAATTTTGTGAATTTTCGTTTTTTTTCCACCGTTAGAGGGCGCAATTATAGCTTTTGGGAGGTTCGGAAAATGCAAATTGTAATATTTATTTAATACCTGTCCAACCCAAAAAGAATTTTTAACTTGTCTCTAAAAACGTACAATTTCTGTTAAAAAAAATAAATTGCATTCCTCCCCCCCCCCGGGTCTAAAGGGTCAAATGATCATCGCCAATGGTCACTTCGTAACCTTTGCGTTTCAACACCAAAATTTCAAATTTCTCACATAACTACATCGTTTGATTATCTTCGTTTGATATTTTGGAATTTTCGACTTTTTCCACCGTTAGAGGGCGCAATTATAATTTTTAAGAGATTCGAAAAAAGCAAATAGCAATATTTCGTTAATACTTATCCAACACAAAAAGAATTTTCTATTTTTATGCATAAACAAAAAAAGTTCGATGTATACAGAAAGACAGACAACAATGCGAAATTATATCTTTTTAAAAAAAAAAAGCCCTAAAATTTACTTTTCTTCTTTTAGCCGTTTTCTAAAGTGCTTCCAATCATGAGCACTGAAATCTGTATCAAATATTACCCTACCCTTTTCCGGAATACATAAGTATTCGTGCAATACCATTCAGCTATGCACGATAAACAATCCGAGCTACGACAAAACATGGCGTCCTATTTTGAGATGGCCAACCTCTACCTATACAGGGCCTCTATAGCGCACTGATGAACAGCTCCGCCTATTGACTTACAGTGACGTTTCCGGTTATGGGTTCCTATGCAATTCTTATTCCTTTAGATGTTATCTACCTCCCCTAAAAGTTTGTACCTATATTTTTGAGTCGCCCTGTATATCTCGAAATAGAAAATATTTGAATGTCTAGACGGATGGATTTGGCTTAGTTTCGAGTAAATACACGAAAGAGCCAAAACATTATGACCAGCACGTCTTCATGCAAATCGAAGCAACTGCATGTAAACGAAAGCCCTTGTGTGAAGGTCATGAAACGGTAAATAACACCTGATACTGAGCTCTGTTAATCAGTGTTATTCTTGTTCTTCAAATGGGAAAGGCAACGGACTCAAGTGAATTTGACAAAGGCCAAATTGTAATTGCCAGATGACTGGGTCAGAGCATTTCCAAGACAGCAAGGCTTGTGGGATGCTCATGGTCAGCAGTAGTTAGTACCTTCAAAAAGTGGTCTGAGGAGGGAAAAACCACGAACCGCCGTCAAGGTGTGGGTTGACCACTGCTCATCGATGCTAGAGGTGAGCGAAGGAAATCCCGTATGGTATGAGCTGACAGAAGAGATACTGTGGCGCAACTCGCCCATAATTTGAATGCTGGTGACAGGAGTAATATGTCACAACACACAGTACATCGAATCCTGCTGAAAATGGGGCTGCGTAGCTGCAGGCCGCTCCGAGTGCCCATGCTAACCTCGGTTCACCATCAAAAGCACCTACAATGGGCATCCAAGCATCAAAACTGGCCCTTGAATGATTGGAAGAAGGTCGTCTGCTCCGATGAATCTTGTTTCCTGTTGCACCATGTGGACGGCCAGGTACGTGTGCGTCGTTTAGTTGGAGAAGTGTTGGCACCAGGATGCACTGTGGGACGAAACAACAGCCGGTGGAGGAAGTGTAATGCTTTGGGCACTGTTCTGCTGGGAATCCCTGGGTCCAGTCATTCATGTGCATGAAACTATGACGTCTACCACCTACCTAAACATCATTGCAGACCAGGTATATCTTTTCATAGCAACGCTATTCCCCTCTAGTAGTGTCTTCTTTCAGCAGGATAATGTGCCATGTCACACTGCCCAGATTGTTCGAGAATGGTTCGTTGAACACGAGGAAGACTTCCAGGTATTGCCCTGGCCTCCAAATTCCCCAGACATCAATCCAATTGAGCATCTATGGTTGTGTTGGAAGCATACCCGATTTGTGGCGGCTCAACCACGTAACTTACAAGAGTTAAAGGATCTGCTGGTAACGTGTTGGTACCAGATACCGTAAGACACCTTTAGAAATTTTGTAGTGTCCATGCCTCACTGGGTAAGAGCTGTTTTGGCAGTGCGAGGAGGACCAACATCTTATTAGACAGGTGGTCATAATGTTTTGGCTCTTCAGTGTATGGTATACTGTTGCTCAATTGGGAGTTAAAATATTAAATACACTTATGGACACAACACTTGCAACGCCACAAAGCAAGGGTGGGGGTGGCTCAGTCGGTAGCGTGCCAGGTTCATAATCTGTAGTTCCCAGGTTCGAGTCCCTGCTGGGTCAACATTGAGATTTATCTCTGCAAAATTCCCCTCCCTGCCCACGGTCAGTAGGGGACACCGATGGACTTGAAAAGGCAGCCGTCCGTCGAATGGGACGTTAAGCTGTTGCCCTGTGTGTGGGAGAGAGCCATACCCTGTGCACGTTAAAGAACACGCTTGATGGCCTTGACGGGAGGCTACCATCTGACTCCCAACAGCTGTTCCAGTGGGTCCCCTCCCCCAACCTTCTCTGAGCCTTCGAGGTCCATGTGACCTGGCAATTTAGCCCATGGTGTGCAAGAAAGTGTCGCTCAGAAGTAAAACAACCCAACCCAGCCACAAAGCAAACCTCAGTGAAACTGACCGGAGTGGTATAGCATGTTACAAAGAAATAATGATTCATTGCCCAATCATCTGTGTGTATATTAAGGGTGTGTTTAGGGTCCCCCAACATGGGCTCTCAGAACGAGGTATGACTTCACAGGTGACGATGCATGCAGCCAGATGCCAAGGCATTGATGCATACATATCCCCAATAGCGCCCTGAGGCACTTTCACCATTCTTCCTCCAAATGGGGGGCGGGGGGGGGGCTCAGTCGGTAGCGCGCCAGGCTCGTAATCTGTAGTTCCCAGGTTCGAGTCCCAGCTGGGTCAGCGTTGAGATTTATCTCTGCAAAATTCCCCGCCCTGCCCACAGTCAGTAAGGGACACCGATGGGCTTGGAAAGGCCGCCGTCCATCGGATGGGACGTTAAGGCGTGGCCCCGTGTGCGGGAGAGCCATACCGTGTGCACGTTAAAGAACACGCTGGATGGCCTTGAAGGGAGGCTACCATCTGTCTCCTAACAGCTGTTCCAGTGGGTCCCCTTCCCCAACCTTCTCTGAGCCTTCGGGGTCCATGTGACCTGGCCATTTAGCCCATGGTGTGCAAAAAAAAAGTGCCGCTCAAAGGTAAAACAACCCAAATTCTCCAAATGGAATCACAGGGTGTTCAGTGTGTATGCTGCAGAAGTTGACGCAGGAAATCTCATATTTCTATATTGGGAAGAAATCTGGGGGCACAGTGGGCCAAGATAAGGTGTTAGACATTGTTGGACATGACGTATGGGGACTGTCTTATTCTGTTAAACAATGGCACCAGGTGAGCTCGACAGCAAAGGTAGACAATGGGGCACTAGATGTCGTCGACCTATCACTGAGCTCTTAAAGTCCCCTGCTTTAAAAGCTGTAAAAGTGTTCTACAATCATAACACCAGAACGCCGGGAGTGCGAGCACTGTAATGCTCCGGGCTGTGTGCCAGAATCTGCCACTGGTCATGGCAATACCTAACCCTGACGCAACCATCATCTGATCCCAAACAGATGTGCAACTCATCCGAGATGATGTGAGACCATTCCCCCTCCCACAACACACACTTGATGTGCCACAGATGACGTACTTGGCAACGATTAGCGGTCAGAGGTAATCAGTGCAAACATCATGCCTGTGATTCAGCTTAGCTGAAACATCAGATGGTTCCTATGGATACTGGTGCATGCCTTGCAGGTGCCACGTTGCACTGGATTGCTATGACGTCGCACAGGAGTTGTAGGTTGCTTGTTGGCAGATGAAGCGATCTCGTGATGTGGTATTATCTGCAGGGACCTGAGCCTGATGACGTGAAACGATACCTGACCTTGTCCACTGCCCCCAGACAGAAGGATAGGGTGTTATCTGTGCAATTGAGATGGTCGGCCATAGGATGGGTGCAGAGAAGCCTGCCTCATGCATCCCCATGATATGGCCCCACTCAAAGGGGTCTAGCTGCTAAAGTGCTCGCGTTCATTGCCTTTGCATAACTGAAACACATATGCATCGACTTACTTGCCATCTGCTACGGTGGCTTTTATTGGAGTCTCAGGACCGACAGTGCCTGCTCTATTTCTGGTTCCATGTCATGCTGTTGTCACTGGAACATTGGCTTAGGATCTCCTGGTTGGGTTGTTTTACCTCTGAGTGACACTTCTTTTTACACACAATAGGCTAAATGGCCATTTAAGGACTGAAAAAGATCTGCGCTAAATAGGTACCCCACAAACTGACAGAACAGCAAAAAAGGGCCTGAAATTAAGGATCGAAATGGCGTAGCAAATTGATCAGTTCGACGCAGAGGTCAAATTGGATCGGATTTTGTGGCCTATATTGATGCATCTTTCCCCAGGGGTTCAGAATCATTTTTTCCATCTTCATAGGATCCTGGCTGAATTCCTGCCGACATCTTCAGTGAGACGATCACGAAGGATGATCTTCGACGATAAATTGATCCTGTCGAGCAAAACAAAAATTGCATGCTCCACCGCTCTTGCGGCGTCTGCCAGCTATCGAGGACAGGAGGGAAATCGTTTGGTCCCTTCGACACAGATAACAAACGTCTGCCCCTTCCCCGTTGATTCTTCACGCAAAGTCTCTGACCGCAAGTAGCAGAAATTGAAGTCGTCGATCTGGAGAGGCAGTGGGATCAGAAAGTCACGTGTTGTTTTCCGAATGGTTTTGAGGAAGCCAGTGCCTCTACTGTCGATTATAAGAAGCTCTCACTAATACAGGGGGTGGAGATAATGGGAAAATCTGATTGGCCAGCAAATTTTCTTTCCATATTCAAATATCTCAATGCTGTGGATACTTTCCTGTTCCTGTAATAGGAAATTCAGAGTTTATATTTCTGAATCTGTTTCGTTTGAACTCATAATGCCTCAGAGTTGGAGAGTTCCTTTGTTGACTACAAACTCGGAGGGTTGTTTCACCTTTGAGCACTATTTTTGTGGAGGGGGAAGGAACTCAAATCAAGACGAAAAATATATATTACTTTATTTTAAGACATATAAGACGCACCTCCATTTCAGTAGAGAATATTTAGGAAAAAAACTTGTGTTTAAGCATTTAATGCTTAGTTTTCGACAACATAATTTTGACTCGAGCAAAAATCCAGGGTGCACGCCTGGTGCAGAGAAATGGGCTAAAAGGCCAGGTCACAAGTACCCCAAAAGGATTTAGAGTTGTGGAAAAAGATGTCGTTCTGCTTTGAGGTTTAATCTGTTTGGTGCAATATTGATCCACCAAGCTTCATTCCAACAGAATCTCTTCTCTTCATCGCATCGTCCGACACTTTCTTGCTGTATATGCCACTCAGTAAGGGTTCGATTCCCAGCCTAAGAGCGGTGCCGAGTTCTGGTTTAGTGATAATAAGTATTTCTAATTCCCCTTATCATTGGGAATAAGTAAAAAAACAGTAAAATAATTTCATTAGTGATTAATATTGATAAGTATCATTAAGACTTTGATTTTTTTTCAGGTATTCTCGTTCATTAAATGAATTCTTCTTAGCGTTTATAATGATGTTCAGGAATTTTCAGTTTCTACGAATCATTTCCTACTATTCTCCTTTCAAAATAATATTAAGATTTTAATATTGCTTTCAGATAAGTAGTTTTAAAAAATTGTAATAGCCTGTAATACGAAGAACTTCAAAATAGTTACCACAGAAGTCTGCCAAGCTGTTGTCAGTTTAATATGCCGTAGGAAATCTTTGGGGAAGGCGGGACCTCAGCAGAAAGACAACACAAATACCCATGATGCCTTATCCGGGGCTCGGACCCAGGTCCCTTTGCACCGTAGCTGAGCGCGCACTCTAACCATTTGGTGACAGGGATGTATTTTACGACGATCCGTAGGAATTTCAATTTCTCCATTTGGTCTCGTAGTTTATGGAAATGATTCTGACCCCGGAGGGGGTGGCTCGATAATTGATCCCGAATTCATCTCTAGTCTGCACACTTTGTCACTGATTGGCTACATCAAAAGCCATCAGTGACAAATTGCTGCTGATTGGCTACGTCAAAGCACATCTTTCTGTTACGCATTCTTCGGAACTTACGTAAAGGATTTTCCAGATCGATAGCTGAGATAATTAGCGACTCACCATTGCTTCAATACACTAGAAGGCTTTTGAGAAGTGGAAGAACAGATCTCATTTATCTGTTCACTTTCCCATTACTTAAGTGAAATCCTTCGTCCTGTAAAGTGTTCCTCCTTCGCATTGGGTAAAAAAAAAACGTGCCATCTTCCGAAAAACCCTCATCAAGAAACTAGTCTTTCGGAGTGCACGAGTTCGTTTTTTTATGAATCTTCAAGCACGGCGAAATTTTAATGACTGTGTGACTTATACAGTAAATGAGGCTAATGAATAAATTAAGAGCGGGCTAATGCTTTCTTCCTCTAATATCAAACATGGACAGCATGATCTCTATGACCTTTTGCCCTCCAGGTTTCAATGACTAGAAGAGAGTGCAGACGTATTATCTGCCTGTTATTTGGATTATCTCGGGAAGCAGAAATTAATGTTTCATTTACCTTAGAAGTTTTTTTCTCGAAAGCATGGGGCATATTTTTCTCTTAAAAGAAAGCAGTGCATCCCATAAAAGGTATCCACGGTGGTGAAACGAACAGGCAGATAATATTCGGTTGATAGGAGAGGTAAAGTAGTTGGTAAGGGTGGGGGGGGGGCGAAATCTGATGTAGAAACAACATGTTTTACTTTTGGTATGGCTTATAAATTATATGTAATAGAATAATATACGAGTTGAAACAAATTGCATGGAGAAACTCATTTTTTTTTTAATCTTAATCTTATATTTATAATTTCCTTTTTTTTTCTTTTGCGTTGTGCCATGCTACAATGACCGAGTGTGATCACGTGTTGCGGATCAAAGAGATCAAGATTGAAATCCCGAAAAACACGTGAATGTTTCTCGTGTTTTCTTTCTTTGGTGTAATTACACTAACAGGCTGCTGTCAAACCTTTAAGGCAAGCACTGCTTGGGGAATAAGTTACTTCTATTGTTTAAATGTTATATCACTTCTAATAAACAGAAATAAGAATTTTTTTGCTTTTTTGGCTATATGCCCCCCCCCCCCGGGGGGGAGCTTAACATAACAGAGGCCCGATGTTCTGTAACATTATTCTGGACTTCCAAATGTAAGTCTACGTCCTGTGGTATTGTATAGTTCTCTGCACTTTTACACTATAGCAAATGTTCGAGATTATTCTAAACTAAATCATTCTGAACAGGTTTTAGAATTTAGTTAGGACTTGTAGTTGAAAAAAAAAAAGACAAAAAGTGAAAGAAGCGTTCAACATGCCCAATTACGCAGATCCAAACATTTTTCTAAGACAATGATTGATAAAAAAAAATTATATGATCTGTTCTGGGCCTTAATGGCCTAGTGGTAAGGAGGATGTCGGAGCAAAAAGGGGTTGGCATTGAACACTCGTGATATGGAACTGTCTCCGAAAAATATATATAAAAAATTGTGATGCCTCGTAACGTAATTATGGTGACTCGCAAGATGACCTTGACAGAAGTCTTTCTGTACAGTGGAGACGCGAAAGTGGGTTTCTCTTCTTCGATACTTGGGTCGTTGTGAGTCCCAAGTATCCGTTTCCCATTATGTCCGTTTTCCCATTATGCAACAAAAGGCGTCTGCATAACCAAAATAACGCATTTGATGCGATTCCATAGGGAAAGGGTACATTTAAAACTCTCTTATTTGAGAGTTTATTAAATATTTATTTTCACTTTGTCCGTGGCCGAGTGGTTAGCACGCTTGGCTACTGATCTACGGGACCTGGGTTCGAGCCCCGGATAAGGCATGGCTGTTTGTGTCGTTTTTCTGCTGAGGTCCTGCCATCCTCTCAGACCTTCTACTCTGGCATATAAACTGGCAGGCTCCTGTCAGACCTATGTGGCAAGCAGCTGCTTGAGGGGGTATTTATTTTTATTTTTTATTAAAACAAAAACTGAATGTTTCTTTCGTCTGTGGTAATTGGATGGCAAGTGTTGCCAACTGTACCAAATCCTGACACTTCCCTGCTGGACAAATAAATATATGCTGAAAGAAGAAGTGAGCTCTCCGTTTCGTATCACACGGGATCATTCCACTCTTTTTACTCTTTAGACACGTGTCGGTCATGAAGTGACGTAAGAGTTGATGCTCGCTCCTAATGAAAGATGCATTCTTGACAAGGTCATCGTAATGAAAAGAGACGATCTCGTAGCACATCTCTATGACATAACTAATATAAAAGAGTTCATCGGTGGTTCAAATATAAAAAAAACTCATAATCGCAATTGCAATAGGGAACGGTTTCAGTCTTGCTCCGTTGCTGTCTGCGGGCGGCGAGTGAGAGACTGATGAAGATCGCAAGCGCAGCCATATTAATGCGCTTCTGATGGAGAAGGAATCGGCTGCAGCGCTACGGTAGCCACTTGTCGGAGGAACCGGTCACGGTGAGCGCCAAGGTCTCGCTTGTTGACGGGGCGCTACGGGCCTTGGCCACGTACTCTGGCATTCTTGCCACGCGCTAGCATTCCGCGAAGGAGTACAGTCCGCTTCGAGAAAACGGCATTTAGGGCGACCAGACGTGCGAGGAAGGATTCTTTCGGGCCCAGGGTTGGGTTGGGTTGTTTTACCTCTGAGCGGCACTTTTTTGCACACCATGGGCTAAATGGCCAGGTCACATGAACCCCGAAGGCTCAGAGAAGGTTGGGAAAAGGGGACCCACTGGAACAGCTGTTGGGAGACAGATGGTAGCATCCCGTCAAGGCCATCCAGCGTGTTCTTTAATGTGCACAGCGTATGGCTCTCCCGCACACGGAGCCACGGCTTAACGTCCCATCCGACGGACGGCGGCCTTTCCAAGCCCATCGGTGTCCCCTACTGACCGTGGGCAGGGCGGGGAATTTTGCGGAGATAAATCTCAACGCTGACCCAGCTGGGACTCGAACCTGGGAACTGCAGATTACGAGCCTGGCGCGCTACCGACTGAGCCACCCCCGCCCCTTCGGGCCCAGAATGCGTATTTCAAGTTTACGATTCCTTGTGACATGTACCTATTTGAAAATTTGGTACATGTCGCTCTATTATATATATATTTTTAAAACATTTTTTGGAAGCTTCGTCGTGTTCGCGGGTCACAATTAAGAGTCCGGGGGGGGGGGGCACAAGGGGCCCGCGGGTCACAGTTTGAGCACTCCTGCAGTAACGGATGACCGTACTCTGACCTTTCTTCTTCATGAACAGAAAATATCTACAAACAAAAATTCCGTCACGAATTTCATTTTCTTCGATTTTCCGATGGAAATGTCTTAGGATTAACGAATTTCGAATCTTTTGACCTGGTCGCCAGAGTGCAGCACCTGAGAGCGAACAGGCGTCAGCCAGGCAGTGCTGCTTGTCACGCCACCAAGGCAAGGAATGCTGACGCCCTCTGGCGTCGCTTTATGCGCTCAATCATTGTGACGTCACACAACAGCAAGGCCAGAGTTCTTGGCACGCGAAAGTGGGAGAAAGTTGCCATTTCACGCTTCTTTAATTCCTCTGCTGCGCCGAGAGCGACGACTGCCTTCGTCTTTTACGCTTATTGCCACATTTTATCTTTCGCGAAGTGAAATTCTCTCTCCCCCCCCCCAATATGATAATTTCAATTGGGTTTAACTAACACCACACCACACGTCGCCGACCCCGTCCTCGTCTGCACAATATCAGACATCGGAAAATGTTCCTGCCTCAGAAAACGAATCGTAATTGAGAAAATAAAAATGAATCGTAAACTAGAAGTGAAGAACTATCCAAAGCTTTATGAAAGAATTCTATTTGAAAAAACTTATCCGATTAATGCCTTTTTGTTTGCTCTATTATGCATTATAAGCGACCCTTAAGAGTGACCTAACCATTATTTCGGCTTCAAGCTTGAGGGTAGAAAAATGCAACAACGTCCTTGAAGTGTGATTTCGACAACGTATGCGTTATTAAAGGCGCAACCCTTTGAAAGAATTCCTCCTCCTTTGCAATGCGCCTGAGCCTTCAAGAGTTGTTTCACATTTCCCTCCAACAGCAAAAGCAGAGCTCCGACGAAGTTGCCAACCCATCCGACACAGTTTTCCCGAAGCGTTTAAGTGGCCTGCAGAGTTCAGTGAACTTCAACGAGATGATGCTAGGTCTAAAGAGAGGCGGTTGCCATGACGCCTCTTCCTACACTGCAGATGGGAGTGATCCGCAACGTTTCAACAACTCTCTAAATAAGAGAGAAACGAAACCTTATGTAAAGACGGAGATTTTGTTTTAGAGAGCGATGAGTACGACCTATTAAAAAAAAAGTAGGTGAGGCAGTTGCGTTTTCATTACAGTTGAAGTAATAAATGTCACAGCCAAGGTAAAGGAGAAAAAGAAATTAGTATTCCAGTGCTTGCTTTTATCTCTAATCTTTCATTACCATGGACATACTTGTATAGACTAAGATGCCAGTTTATTAGGTACACCACCCCTCGTCACATGTCATTATATACACATAAAAATAAATAAATACCCCCTCAAGCAGCTGCTTGCCACAGAGGTCTGACAGGAGCCTGTCAGTTTATATGCCATAGTAGAAGGGTCTGTGAGGATGGCAGGACCTCAGCAGAAAAACAACACACACAACCATGCCTTACCCGGGGCTCGAACCCAGGTCCCATAGCTCGTTATATGATGTCATAATTTTGTCACAAGTGGTTCATTCCAATACCTAATACTTCATGTGACAGTGGTGTGCGGTATAAATCAGGCAGACCAGCTCTTCCAGCATCAGTTCGAGTTGGACTGAGCGTCAGAATGGGGAAAAAGCGCGATCTGTGCGACTTTGAACATGGCATGATAGTTAGTGCTGGGCGTGCCGGTTCTAGCATCCCCCAAACGGACGTCCTCCTGGGCTTTTCACGCACAACCTTTTCAAGGGTTTTACCGAAAATGGTACAAGAAGCGATCCTGTGGACGAAAACAGCTTATGGATTAGAGAGGCGAAAGGAAAGTGGCGAGAATCGTGCAAGTGATCAGATGGACCACAACCGGGCAAATCACAGCAGAATTAAACATTGGTGTGCAGAAGGTCATCTCCGAATACACCACATATCGGACCTTGTCGCGAATGGGCTACGACATCCGCCGGCCACATCGAGTGCCGATATTGTCAGTGAAGAACAGAAAAGCGCATCATTGGCCGGGCACGGGAGCATTCACACTGGGCGCGTAAATCAAGGTTCCTTTTGCATCATGCTGATGGATCAGAATGGGGCGCATGCAACATCCTTGCTTTATCCGGGATCGGAACCAGATCCGTTCATCCGTAGCCAGGAACGCCGAGACAGTATAAGAGGGCAAAAGAAGTCTCCCGAAACTCTGAATATATATATATAAGCATTCGCAGCTGAAAATAAATTCCCTGTAAATTTTTTAACGAATAAACTGTAAATATGTTTCCAAAATTTTGCACGCCAACAAATGTAAAGATTGATCGATGCTTTCATTTCATAACTCTAGTGGAATGCATAAATATCCAACAGTTTTTCATTCCTGAAACATTACAATGCTAATTACTTAGGCGATTTTATCACAGATATCAGTAAATATCTTCTTGATGAGAGAATCAATATTTCGAGTTTGCACAAATGTTCTTTATGGATGATAAAAATAGCGTTCATTTTAACCAGCCATTGAAGCGCAACCAATTAATGTTCAACATTTTAGGCATAAATGAACACTAATTCGAACATTTAAAAAAAAGTAAGCAATAAATAAATTACAATAAAAAAAATAGTTATCAGGCTCATGAATGAAAATATTGCAAAAAAAAAAATCCTCTCACTTTAATAAGATCGAATAATTTTTGTTGATTCATTCTGACTGCGTACTTTATCCGAAAAAAAAAATACCCCCTTATGTATCTGGCAAGCAGCTGCTTGCCACAGAGGGCCTCAGCAGAAAAACAACGCAAACATTCCTGACGTACTCAGGACTCGAACCCAGGTCCCTTTGATCAGTAGCCAAGCACGCTAATCACTCGGCCACCGGGACGGCTACCTTATCCTAAGAAGTTTATAAAAGGTTTGAAATATGTATGAGGATAACTCGACACGACGAAGATGGCAAACTTTGTACCCGCAACAACAGTTAAGGATACAATCAAGATAAAATGTAAATTACCAAATGAATTAAAACCTAAAAATATCAATGTTTTCAAGCTGCAAAATATCTTGCACAAAAATAGCTACCTCTTTTTACAAAATACTTAAAATATGACATGCTATATAAATGGGAGAAACCAAACTGCTTTCGAGTGTAAAGAATTCAGCCACTAATTCATATATTTGCATAAATTTATACATTTTTTTCCTCTGGGAAGGATCGAAAGGATTGATCTCTGTCTCATATCGTTACAGGGTAGCATTGATATATATACAGTATATATGTACACGTTAATACTAAATACTGACATTTGAAACAAAGCATACGAAAGGGGAAAATGAAAATGCACAGTCTATTTTTTGAACAAAAAACTATATAAAAAAAATTTACCCCTCAAGCAGCTGCCTGCCATAGAGGTCTGACTGGAAATACTATGGACGTATAAAATTAGGGTTGCGTTGGTTTGCCTCTGAGCGACACTTTTTTGCAAACAATGGACTAAATGCGCAGGTTACAGGGACCCCGAGGGCTCAGAGATGATCGGATAAAGGGGATCCACCGGACAGGATCGGATAAAGATACCGGATATGATCGGATAAAGGGGATCCACCGGACAGCTTTTAGGAGGAGACAGATTCCACCAAGCGTTTTCCTTAACGTGCTCTTGTACTTGAAATATCCCAGTGAAGCCTTTGTTGGAAAAGGGAATATGAAGTTGCGAGATTAGGTGGATCAAAGTAAGAGCTTGTTCTTATATAATATTGAAGATTGATTCTTTAATAATATTGAAGAGTTCTTGAAAGATATCAAACTTGACATTCTCCAGAAGGGAAGAAAAATATTTCTGTTCCTATACTTTTAAAATAATGGTTACCATATTTCAGTAGAAGTCTGAGAAAAAGTGGAAAGTAACGGCAAAGATTTAAGAATTTTGAAGGAAGAGATTGTGGCTTCTTCGAGCAAAGGAAAGGTGGGAGAACCATCTGTAAAAAACATAAAAATTTAGTCTAACTAATCTACAAGAATGAAAGTAAACTGCTCATGTCTCCCACAACAAACTCGGTACCATTTTCTGTTTTGGCTCTTATTCAATTGTTAAAAAGATCTATGAGTTTGGAGGGGTTGGACCGGCAGTTTTGGGAAACTGAACGTTTTGAAAAGATCTATGAGTTTGGAGGGGTTGGACCCGCAGTTTTGGGAAACTGAACGTTTTGAAAAGATCTATGAGTTTGGAGGGGTTGGACCCGCAGTTTTGGGAAACTGAACGTTTTGAAAAGATCTATGAGTTTGGAGGGGTTGGACCCGCAGTTTTGGGAAACTGAACGTTTTGAAAAGATCTATGAGTTTGGAGGGGTTGGACCTGCAGTTTTGGGAAACTGAACGTTTTGAAAAGATCTATGAGTTTGGAGGGGTTGGACCCGCAGTTTTGGGAAACTGAACGTTTTGAAAAGTTCTACGAGTTTGGAGGGGTTGGACCCGCAGTTTTGGGAAACTGAACGTTTTGAAAGATCTGAGTTTGGAGGGGTTGGACCCGCAGTTTTGGGAAACTGAACGTTTTGAAAAGATCTATGAGTTTGGAGGGGTTGGACCCGCAGTTTTGGGAAACTGAACGTTTTAAAAAGATCTATGAGTTTGGAGGGGTTGGACCCGCAGTTTTGGGAAACTGAACGTTTTGAAAAGATCTGAGTTTGGAGGGGTTGGACCCGCAGTTTTGGGAAACTGAACGTTTTGAAAAGATCTATGAGTTTGGAGGGGTTGGACCCGCAGTTTTGGGAAACTGAACGTTTTGAAAAGATCTATGAGTTTGGAGGGGTTGGACCCGCAGTTTTGGGAAACTGAACGTTTTGAAAAGATCTATGAGTTTGGAGGGGTTGGACCCGCAGTTTTGGGAAACTGAACGTTTTGAAAAGATCTATGAGTTTGGAGGGGTTGGACCCGCAGTTTTGGGAAACTGAACGTTTTGAAAAGATCTATGAGTTTGGAGGGGTTGGACCCGCAGTTTTGGGAAACTGAACGTTTTGAAAAGATCTATGAGTTTGGAGGGGTTGGACCCGCAGTTTTGGGAAACAACGTTTTGAAAAGATCTATGAGTTTGGAGGGGTTGGACCCGCAGTTTTGGGAAACTGAACGTTTTGAAAAGATCTATGAGTTTGGAGGGGTTGGACCCGCAGTTTTGGGAAACTGAACGTTTTGAAAAGATCTATGAGTTTGGAGGGGTTGGACCCGCAGTTTTCGGAAACTGAACGTTTTGAAAAGATCTATGAGTTTGGAGGGGTTGGACCCGCAGTTTTGGGAAACTGAACGTTTTGAAAAGATCTATGAGTTTGGAGGGGTTGGACCCGCAGTTTTGGGAAACTGAACGTTTTGAAAAGATCTATGAGTTTGGAGGGGTTGGACCCGCAGTTTTGGGAAACTGAACGTTTTGAAAAGATCTATGAGTTTGGAGGGGTTGGACCCGCAGTTTTCGGAAACTGAACGTTTTGAAAAGATCTATGAGTTTGGAGGGGTTGGACCCGCAGTTTTGGGAAACAACGTTTTGAAAAGATCTATGAGTTTAGAGGGGTTGGACCCGCAGTTTTGGGAAACTGAACGTTTTGAAAAGATCTATGAGTTTGGAGGGGTTGGACCCGCAGTTTTCGGAAACTGAACGTTTTGAAAAGATCTATGAGTTTGGAGTGGTTGGACCCGCAGTTTTGGGAAACTGAACGTTTTGAAAAGATCTATGAGTTTGGAGGGGTTGGACCCGCAGTTTTCGGAAACTGAACGTTTTGAAAAGATCTATGAGTTTGGAGGGGTTGGACCCGCAGTTTTGGGAAACTGAACGTTTTGAAAAGATCTATGAGTTTGGAGGGGTTGGACCCGCAGTTTTCGGAAACTGAACGTTTTGAAAAGATCTATGAGTTTGGAGGGGTTGGACCCGCAGTTTTGGGAAACAACGTTTTGAAAAGATCTATGAGTTTGGAGGGGTTGGACCCGCAGTTTTGGGAAACTGAACGTTTTGAAAAGATTATGAGTTTGGAGGGGTTGGACCCGCAGTTTTCGGAAACTGAACGTTTTGAAAAGATCTATGAGTTTGGAGGGGTTGGACCCGCAGTTTTCGGAAACTGAACGTTTTGAAAAGATCTATGAGTTTGGAGGGGTTGGACCCGCAGTTTTGGGAAACTGAACGTTTTGAAAAGATCTATGAGTTTGGAGGGGTTGGACCCGCAGTTTTCGGAAACTGAACGTTTTGAAAAGCTTAGGACTCTGTTGCCAGTAACACTGTTTTTTGCAATATGCGACTTCCAATCCGGTAAAAAAATGATATTTTTCTTTAACAGATCTGACTTGGGTGAGTTATATATATATTAGGATGTATATATATATTTAATGAAAGGTAGAATGGATTTTCTGTTGATATTTCTACTTTCATTTTTGCATCATAATGTAATGTAGTTGATGTTTTGTGTTTTAGCAGCACACCAAAGGGGCAGTTATCGTATGAAGTTGATGTTGTTGTCCATATAGCTAGGAAGACTACACAGGTAAATACACAGGTAAGCCTTAACTGGCATAGTGGTTAGGCAGCTAGCGACTGTTCCAGCAAGGCAAACTTTGTGTGTTGTGTTAGCCCTAACTAAGGCAGTGGTCAGCAGTGACCTCGGTCTTGGAGTAGGGCATGTCCTTGTATGAGCAAGCCTGTATTAAGCTAGGAGTAGCTTCCAGGATTCTTCTCTGTCCCATATGTCGCAAATCAAAAAAAAAAAAATAAAAACAAATATTAAGAATCCTCGAGATTTGATTTTCCTCCTCGAGATTTGATTTGGAAAGTGGTGGAGTAAGTTTGCTTTGTATAACTTTAAGGTACTGATAAATAAAGTAAAATCATTTAAGAGGTGTTTCCCTTCTTCCCTGTGTGTGCGGACTTTCAACCTCTGGGTACGTTCGCTGCTAATGTATGATGTCGGAATGGCACTACTCGTTTGCTTAAGAACACCGGACTCGTATGCATATTATATACACCTTTATTTATTTCCTCTTCAGAAGCAATACAGTGTACTATTATAAATTGAACAGCTACAGCGACTGCCGCCCGGCGAGTCACTGAACGCAAGACAGCGGGATTCCCAATCCTACTAACAAGGCTCTAAATGATGTTCCCAATACAAAGAAAAACGGTTAAATACTGACAGGACGATGGTCTCAGCACCGCCTCCTACAAGAGCCCAGACATAACTATTTCGGAGGTGTAAAGTGCTCTCGACCAAATCAGGTACGCCCACGTTCCAAGTTAGTGGAAACCTTCTTCCAACTGCGAACACCGGACTTTATTAAGCGTATATGTTGTTTTTCACCCTGGCCCGAGTTGCCCTTCTTGCTGCTAGGCAAGGCTCTGCAAATGCCTTGCCTAGCAGAACAATGGCGCTGCTGCTTGCCTTATCGAGTTCTTACAAATAAGTTTCCATAGATTTCAATAGTTTTTAATTTGTAGAGTAAGCCAAACATTGTCAAAGGCAGATTCTTATCTTACACAGAAATAAGTCTTTTTTATGAACTGCATTGTGAACCGAATTATCTCGAAAATATTGAAGACATTTAAAGTGAGAAAGATTGGACATGAACAGATTTCTGTTGGAACTACGTTGACTTTCAAAATGAAAATGTTTTGAGAGATAGAGTTGATGGTATCGGGGACCTGCTCAGAGGAGACCGGAAATCCGGTCGTTTTATAAGAAATCTGAAACTTGTGTACCTTATTTTGAAATCCAAAACAGATGTCTTTGTATGATTTTATTTTAGCCCCATAGTTTGTGTCCGACACTAAAAAGAGATTATAAAACAACAAATATAAAATCTTATTAATGTAATAAATCTTATTAAGTAATTAAGAACTAAAAAACAACAACCCCGAAACTAAATCCTGTATAAGTGCTTGGATGGGATGTTCGGATAACAGATATTATTAACGATATTCAGTAATTTACTACTGCAAGAATTATTCTAAATTTGATTAGCTTCAGGTGTTGTTTTCGGTTTGGCAGAGTTATTAGTAAAGTTCAATTCGCAGATATTGACGTTCACTTTATATTCATTTGGTGGTTCAGAGATAGGAAGACTGTCCATGCATTTTCAAAAAATAGGTTTGTTTGAAACTTTGCTTGTGCGGACAGAAAAAGGGAGATATTTTCCCAATAGATTGGCCCTTTCAGATCTGGAAACATTATTTTTAAGCGAGATAAGGAAAGTTGGAAACATAGTAGAATGCGTAATAGGAAGTAGAGCGCGTGGAAATAAACTAACTCTGCTTGATACCCTTGAATTCCGATCCCAGTACAAGAGTTACAGGTATGCATGTCCTGGTGGTACGAATGGGAGAATTAATGGAGAAAGGGGTTTCTACGGTAATGGGAACCGAACTCATTCCATCTTTTGAAAATACGTGAGGTCTCCTGCCCTTGGAAAACTGTTCACTCATAGCAGTTAACATTTTGTGAATACGGTCGACTATGATGATCACGTTTGCTCCAAAGGAATGGGGAAGACAAATATGAACTATAGGATTTTTACTCTGTGTGCTATTCCTAAATTTTTCTTCACCAATTCTGGTGCAAGATTATTCTTTACTGCTTGGATGACTAATAGTTAATCTAGCTACGGTTTGAATTACAGAACTCGGAACATCACTCGAAGGCAAAAAATAAACGCTGCCATCGTAATTCTTCAGTGAATAGAGTAGAATGAAGAAAAATCATTTTAAGCAAGTATCGAATTTGCAAAAAAAAATGAAGAAAGCGTCTCTAGGGTATGAGCATTAACCTACATTTGGAAAACAGAAAATGAAAAGAAATTGGTGCAACAACAGCGACCACTTTTTTATGGAGAAAAACAAGTGTTAAAGCATCCAATCCCTTCGTGAGCAATTTGTGCGTTTTCACTTCCTTTCCATCTCGAACGCAGAAGCCAGCTGATCCCCTTCGCCCCCCGCCCCCTTAAACGACGACGACGCAGCTGTGGGAGAAACTCCTGACTAAGAATGCGGAACCGCGGGGTTGGAACTGACCGGCGGGGCCACTGGCACATTCCGCGTCGGTAGGAGGCGTCATTACAGGTACCACTCAACAATGAGGCCCAGAGCTTCACCCCTTTCTCGGCTGATGGCAGTGGCATCGGTCGACGGCGGCGGCGGAGGGAAACATAACTGAACGTCAATAACGTTCTACTTAATGCTTTTGAATGAACAACAAATTGATGGGATGAAAAGTAGGCCACCTCGTGCACACTTCGGAGAGGTGTGTTGCTTACAACAAAGGATGTCTTTTAGGGAATATTATTGCTATCTTACATATGCAATTGCAGACGGGGTGTATAAAATGCATAAATAAAAAAATAAATACCCCCTCAAGCAGCTGCTTGCCACAGAGGTCTGACAGGAGCCTGTCAGTTTATAAGCCACAGTAGAAGATCTGTGAGGATGGCAGGACCTCAGCAGAAAAACGACACACACATCCATGCCTAAATCGGGGGCTCGAACCCAGGTCCCTTAGATCAGTAGCCAAGCGTGCTAACCACTCGGCCATGGGACGGCTTGCATGTTGTAAACGCAGAAAGAATGGTAGGAATACGGAATGAATAATGCCATATAATTCACTAAGATGGATAAACTATAACACAATGTTTATTTTCCTTTGGCGATTTTAAAAATAACCAGGAAAATTTTTGTACTTAAATTTCCGTTGCTAGGGTATAAATGTTAGCCGAGCAGTAATTAATTTTGAAAATGTTTCCCACCTTTGCAAAAATAATCGCTCTTCCAGCAATAGTGCGATTTTTGTCTATGTTCTCGAAATGCATTCACGCTTTAGGTTTTTTAATACAATCACGTGAAATCTTCAAGCATCCCTCCTAAGAGAAAGAAAACCCTCCTTAATGAAACACACTCCAGCATTATGTTGATATTATATACAACAGGATGAGTAGAGACATCGTCGTCAAACAGCCATCGCCTTCGAAGGTCCAACCAGATAGTTAAATTTAGTTTTAACCGCCGCTAAAATAAAAGGGTATCAGAGGGGGGGGGGGGGGCCTTCCTGAATTTAGTTCTACTCCTTCGTGGTGTGAAGGTTTTATGGCGCAAGAGTGATAAAGGCTATGCTGCGCTAAACGAGGTTAAATGAAACGATAAAAGACGCTGAACCTGCAACCAAAGTTAAAATCAGCATACAAAATTGTAAAGGATTCTAGAAGAAAGAAAAATGTCGAACAGCAAGCAATATGTATATAAACCACTATTAAAAAGAACCAGCAGCAGTAAAAGACGAAAAGTAACAATGGGTGTGTAGGACCCAAATAAAACTAAGGAACGAGAGTAATTGGTTGGAATTAATAGCGGAAGGGGGAATTAGACCGTATTGCGAAAAAGAATAAAGGAATGAAAAAAAATCACAGAATCCAAAACCCACGTTTAAAGTCAAATGCAGAAAATCGAAATACGATATAAAATGCGATAAAAATGGTCGTAAAATGGCGCAGGTGAAGAGAAGGAACGAGCGCAAAATCAACAATGGATATAGAGGACCTACGTTAAGAGCAAAAGCAAGTGTCAAAATACATGCATGAAAGATAAAAAAAAAATCATAGACATCTGAAAAACCAGTATCAGTATATCGAACACAGGTAGTAAATAAGAATTATCAGATGAAAGGTGTCCGAATGTCAGAGGCTCGGACATAAGATCCATGAAAGCTAAAATACGTACGTCACTCAAAGTTGAAACAGAGACAATGAATTAAAACAGGTTTTATATTGGGTTGATGCAAAATTAGTGGGAACTAGAAGAACTGATATCGCGTCTCGCTTCAAAGTGAAGGAAGTGTTTCGTCTGCTTTCCTTTTCACGCCTCAAAAGTTTTAATTCGAATTAATTGATGACGTTAATGGAAACAGTTTTATTTTATTACTACTTATAGAACAGGAAAATTTAAAAAAGAATTATTTTCTCACATCCCTCTGAGAAAAGGGAGCGTTCATCTCTGTGGAATATCTCTTGACACTGTACCAACAAAATTTATACAATAAACTGTTTTTTTTAATAATTAAAGAGGGAATGAAAGTACTCCCCTACACAAAGGACGGAGACAGCCCGGAATATCTATTCGTCTTGCCTTCGTTTCTCACGTAACATACAAACGCATTTCACGGAACGTGCCCACTGGACCAGGGCAGATTAGCTTTCGTTGAAAGTTTCGCAGTTTCCATATTTATTAAAACTAAGTATTTGAAAAACAGTTATTAAAAATTATTAATTACCTTCAAAATATTATTAATATAAATTATTATTAATAATTATATATTATTATAATAAAAACATTCTTATATTAATTCTCTTAAAACAATTCCGTTTTCCACCTACCCTGGGCGTAAGGAGTCGACTCATTGCCGCCAATGAAAACTACCTGAGCTTCACATTCCACCAACAAAATTGCAAATTTCTAGCATAAATACATCGTTTGCAATATTCGTTTTAGAATTTTCGATTTCTTTCCAGTGTTAGAGGACGAAATTATTTTTTTTTCGAAATATTCGGAAAGTGCAAATGGTAATAGCTCATCAATATAAAATAAAAATATAAATAAAATAAATACCCCCTCAAGCAGCTGCTTGCCACAGAGGTCTGACAGGAGCCTGTCAGTTTACCTAAAGACAAAAAGAATTTTTTATTTATATCTAAAAAGCAGTTATTTCTTAAAACACAAAAGTTGCAACCCCCCCCCCCCCTAAAAAGCAGTTATTTCTTAAAACACAAAAGTTGCAACCCCCCCCCCCCCCCTAATGGGTCTGAGGGATCAACTCAATGTTGCCATTGGAAATTTCGTGACCTTCACATTTCACCACCAAAATAAAAAAAAAAATCTAAGATAAATACATCGTTTGCAATATTCGTTTTTGAAAATTTGATGTTTTCTGTTTTTTCCACCATTAGCAGGCGCAATTATAGCTTTTGGGAGATTCTGGAAGTGCAAATCGTAACAATGTCATCAATACCTTTCCAACCTAAAAAGAATTTACTCTTCAAAGAAAAGTTTCGTTTCCCCACCCACCCGGGTCTAAGGGGTTCACAATGGAAACTTCGTGACCTTCACTTCTACCACCAAACTTTTACTAGCTTAGCTGCATCGTTTGCAATATTCGTTTCAAATTTTGGAATTTAACTTTTTCTACCGTTAGAGAGCGCAATTATAGTTTTTGGGAGATCTGGAAAGTGCAAATCGTATTATTTCATCAATACCTATCAAACAAAAAAAATTATTAAAAAATTAAATGTCTACAGACAGACAAACAAAGTTAAACTATTATCTCGATTTTTTTTTTTGAAACGAGAACCACGCATTTGTCGTTCAGGAAATGGCAGTAGTCTTGTAATTAATGTAAAAGGTCATTTATTCCGTACAAGTGACAAATAGGCATTTCACAATGGCGACACAAGATGCATGTTTTCGCTCCATCATGCCGTACGAATTCAGAAATGCTGTCGGTGTCCATTAGTGCCGAGTTCGAGGGGGGGGGGGGGCTGAGTGGCTGCTACCCCTTGAAAAATTTCTATTATATATCTAACAGACAAAATAAAAAAATTTGATGATGCCATGTTATTGTATGTGAGCATTCCCTCCCCCCTCGAGAATCGAAAACCCCCCGGCGCCAGTGTCGGTATCCAAGAGTGTTTGCTTAAACTGCAAAGCCTATGGAGACAAAAGCATCTCTAAAAGCATCTGTTGCTTGTGGTATGACAAGTTCCATCCAGGCGATTTTCAGCTCGGAAACGAATCCTCGAGGATGCCAGTCGTTGCAGCTGAACAACGACAATTTGAAGGCACTGCTGAACGAAACTCCACGTCTGACATCCAGGGAATTGGCACAGCTATTGAACACCAACCAGTGTTCTGCCTTCGACATCTGCAAAAGCTGGATTATGTGTCAAAAGTGAAAACCTCAATTCCCCATCAGGTGTGATAGCAGAAGCATGGTGGCTCGCTGCACTGCATTTGCTTCACTGCTTGCTGGGAAAAAGGGTGAGGTTTCTCTCCACAGAATGATTACAGGGGATGAAAAGAGGATCATTTATGACAATGTTGTACATAAAAGATCATGGTGTCAAGCAGGAGAATCGCCCCAGGCTAAGGCAAAACCGGAACTGCATTCTCATAAGGCGATGGTGCTCAGTTTTCGGTGGGGTTGCAGGGGTATCATTCACTATGAGCTCTTAAACTAGTCCCTAACCATCAACTCGGTTGTCTACTGTGAGAAGTTGGAACGTTTAAGTGCAGCACTGAAGCTAAACGCATGGCATTGCTAAACAGAAAAGGTGTCGTGTTCCACTGGGGCAATGCAAGGCTATGCTGAATTATAGACACAGAAGAAGCTGCGGCAATTGCACTGGGAATTAATGATTCCATTTCCCAAATTGGTTGCCACAAAGGGCGAGAGTTTCTACAGGAATGGCGTTACAAACTTGTAGATCAATGAAACATGGTCATAGTTACTATGGTAATTACATTCTTGATTAAACAGCACATTGGGTAATCATGGGAACGATTATTCTTGTTATGTTGTCACAAAACTCGCACTTCGGTTCGTCGTCCGCCTGTAGAAGAAAAGAATGTGCAAATGATCTAAGCTGAGCAAGTATCACTTCCTCCTTTGTGATTTCTGTGAAAAGACGACTGCCATGACTTGACAATTGGCTTCATCTGAAAGAGAGCTTCTTATTAATATGTTCTGATCAAGATCTTTGCCATTGTGCCCGGAGCTCAAAAGAGAAACACTGCCGGAAGTCCAAGTGCGGAATTGGCAGTGAAGAACTGGACAAAGGCACATCAGACTTGGCAGATGCTGCTACCAAGTCATTGCCTCCAATTCCCAAACAGAAGAGGAGGGTGGCTGTGGCTAGCAGACGACGGAGCTGCTGCCGGATCTTGAAAGAAACATGATGAGGCCAAGGCCTTACTGAGATCAAACCTCATAGTGAGAAAGGCAAGTCTGTGTAAAGCACACACCGACACCGACAGTAATGTACATATAGCCGCTATGTGTTCCAAGGAACGTTGTGTCCCTTGGAACACAAAAGCCGACTAAGGGTCCATTTCCTAGAATTAAGAAGTGCTCAAACGTTTGTGAACCAGAAAATGTTAATCTTCTGTTTTGTCAGCTGTTTTTCTTTACACCTCATTTTGATAATCAGAATTATTTTAGGAAAATCCCACTCTGCAAACGGTTTTTTCCTAGATCCGATCCCCCCCTCCCCCCATTTATAAGTTATCTTCTGACTGCGATGAGCATTCTGATCCTGCTTATTGGTCTCTGTTGTGACGTCATTTCAATCGGCTGCTTCCTCCTTCCCTCGAATGGCTATCTCAGTCTGCAGGATAACTCGACCGATCACCTCAAGTGTAAATATTGGAACAGACGTAGCCAGGCCTATGGATCCCCCCCCCCCCCCCCCGAAATTCTGGTAGACGTCGATCAGCGGTACTCAACACGTGGCACATCGTGACCTAAAATCGCACGTGAATACTTTTCAAGGGTTGGATTATTTTACCTTTTAGCGGTACTTTTTTCTCCACAATAGGCTAGGTCACAAGGATTCCGAGGCCTCGGAGTAGGTTGGGGGGGGGGGGGGGAGAGACCCACTGAAAAGTTGCTAGTTGACAGATGGTGGCTCCCATTAAGGCCAGCCAGCTAGCTATCTAACCTGTGCACGCAGCCACAGTCCCATCTGAGGGGAGCAGTAGCGCTTCCTAGCCCATCAGTGTCTCCTTCTGACCAAGGGCAGGGAATTTTACAAGATAAACGCTGACCCAGGTGGGACGCGAATCTGTGAACTGAAGATTACGAGCCTGGTGCTTTACTGACTGAACCACACCACTCCTCACTTCTCAAGGCAAAATATATTTAAATAATTTTTTTTTTCAAATTTAAATATTTGGCGCATACTTTTCACTTTATTTGGGTTGGGTAATGGGAGTCACTGGAAGGAAAGCTATGTACCTTTTGGGTTGGGTTGTTTTACCTCTGAGCGGCACTTTTTTGCACACCATGGGCTAAATGGCCAGGCCACAAGGACCCCGAAGGCTCAGAGAAGGTTGGAGGAGGGGACCCACTCGAACAGCTGTTGGGAGACAGATGGTAGCCTCCCCGTCAAGGCCATCCAGCGTGTTCTTTAACGTGCACAGGGTATGGCTCTCCCGCACACGGGACCACGGCTTAACGTCCCATCCGACGGACGGTGGCCTTTCCAAGCCCATCGGTGTCCCCTACTGACCGTGGGCAGGGCGGGGAATTTTTGCGGAGATAAATTTCAACGCTGACCCAGCTGGGACTCGAACTTGGGAACTACAGATTACGAGCCTGGCGCGCTACCGACTGAGCCACCCCCGCCCCTAGCTATGTACCAATCCCCTGTGATGATGCATAAAACCGGCCAGGCATAGCACCCAATGTCCGACCCCGCCTTCTCGTGGTGCAGCTCTATAAGTTCTAAAATAGTTTTTTTGTTTTATAAAATGTGATTGAAAATAAAGATCTCAATCAAATAATTAAATATCTCGATTTTCAACAATAATCTTCATTCAGTATTTAATGAGTTATGAAAGTTTGAATATTTAACAACAGCAATGCTTATTTTATTAAACACTTAGTAATAAGAATTGTATCAAAGTTTTAATAACTTCTAAAGTCAATTTTTGTGGCTGCCATTTTTATCGCTAAATATTCAAACTTCCATAATTCATTAAATACTGAACGAATATTGTTAAAATTTCAGATACTGATTTATATGATTGAGATCTTTATCTGCAATCACATTTTTCAAAAAAAAAACTTGTTTTAGAAGTTATAGAGCTTTGATGTTAGCTTCCCATTGACTTAACATAGGGATTTTCCTAATTTATGGAAACCATTGTAGAAGGTGAGGATTCTGTCATGGCTAAGTGGGCTGAGCATTTCAGTGATGTTCTTAAACAATGTGGTTAGTTCTACTTCCATTGTTTGCAATGATGATAGATGCATTGGTGGCTTTAATGTTGGCCCTATAACACAATATGAAGTTATTTTGGCTGTTTCTAAACTTAAACTTCATAAATCCCCAGGGGTTGATGAAATTACTACAAAAATGCTTAGAGCTGAGAATATTGTGGTTACCACTTGGATGACTGAAATTTTGAATAACTTTTATGATAAAGGCATGGTTTCTAAAGATTTTACCAGAGCTATTATTATCCCTATTTTCAAAAAAGGTGATCGCAGTTCTTGTGATAACTATAGGGGTATCAGCCTACTCTCTGTTCCAGGGAAAGTTCTTTCCATGATTGTGCTTAATAGAATTAAGAATCTGGTTGACAGGCAATTGCGTGATGAGCAATGTGGATTCAGAAGTGGTAGGAGATGTGTAGATCAGATATTTTCACTTAGGCAGATTCTTGAGAAATGTTTAGAAACCTTTGGTTGCTAGCTTTGTTGATTTCAAAAAGGCTTTCGACTCTATTGATCGTCATAATTTGTGGTTGATTGTGAAATCATATGGTATACCAGACAAGTTAGTTAACATAATGAAAGCTCTCTATAATAACACTGAGTCGTGTTTGAGAGTTGGTAAGACTTACAGCAATTGGTTTAGCATTAATTCTGGTCGACAAAATGTCTGACAATAAGTCTGACGACAAGGGTGCATTTTGTCTCCTTTTCTCTTTAGCTTGGTTATTGATTACGTTATGCGAAATTCACTCAAGGGAAAGATTTTGGCCTTAAATGGACTGGAGATACGAAAATTTCTGATTTAGATTATGCTGATGATTTAGCCCTTTTGGCAAATGATGTTGATGAGATGAACTCTTTCATTCGAGCTGTTGATGAGACTGGTAGTAGAGTAGGTTTGGTTAAACAGAGAGAAAACTAAAGTGATGAAAATTGGTCAGGCAGGCTGTGATTCAGTTAATCTGAATGGTTGTAGTCTTGAGCAGGTGTCACAGTTTAATTATCTTGGGAGCTATGTAACAGATACTGATGATATGCAGCATGAGATTAACAGACGAATAGGGATTGCTGCCGGGACTTTTAAGAATCTATGGAGATTATGGAGAAATAGGCGTATACACCTAAAGACTAAAATTAGACTGTATAATAGTTTGGTTCTTTCTAGGGTTAGTTATGGTAGTGAAACTTGGACATTTTGTAAACAAGATAACAGGAAACTAGATGCTTTTGATTCTAGATGCTTACGCAGTATCTTGGGTATTAGGTGGTTCAACTTTGTAATTAATGATGAGGTTAGGCAAAGGAGTTTGCAACCTCCTTTAAGCAGCATATTGTGCAGAGAGAAACTCCGTTGGTTTGGCCGTGTTGCCTGTATGGATAATTATATATTGGCGAATAGGGTTATGAACAATGTGCCTACAGGCCTCAGAAAGAAGGGGAGACCTAGGATGCGATGGACTAACAATGTCAAACAGGACCTTATTAGAATTGGTGTGCAGTGGCCAGATGCAGGAGATGTAGCTCAGGATAGATATGCTTGGAGAACTAAATTGCATGGTCTGCCTGCAGACCTCTGTAGGACCCTGTAGACCTCTGTAGCCCATGGCTGCGTGAAGGTGATGTTTGTTACCTCTGAGCGGCACTTTTCTGCACACAATAGGTAAAATGGCAAAGTCCCAAGGATTCTGAGGGCTCAGAGAAAGTTTGGGGGGACCCACTGGACAGCTGTTAGGAGACAGATGGTAGCCACCAGTCAAGGCCATCCAGCATGTTCTTTAATGTGCACAGGGTATGGCTTTCCCGCACGCAGGGCTATAGCTTTACTTCCCATCCAATAGACGGCAGCCTTTCCAAGCCCATCGATCATTACATGAGGAATTCTTCTGTCACTGCGTCGATTGCCTTTCCGTCGTGCATTGGCTTATAGAGCGACGAGTAAAGCAAGCAAGAGTTGCGGCTCGAGCCCTTGCGTAATAGATGTGGATTTCCTCAATTAAATGAACACCGGAGGCAACAGATTGATGTCAGCGTGGAGAGCGGATAGGAAGAGAGCGCATAGCGGCGTTGGCCTGCCTTCATCTATAGAAGACGAAGTTTACGTGACAAAATTTAGGTTGTTTTACCTCTTGCAGGTACTTTCTTGCATAAATGGCCAGGTCACAAGGATCCCAAGCCTCAGAGAAGTTGGGAAGGTGACCCACTGAATAACCGCAGTCAACCATTGGCAGATTAAAATTGGAAGCTTTCTGTCAAGGTCATCCAGTGTGTTCTTTAATATGCGCAGGGTATGGATCTCCCTACATGGGGTCAAGATTTAACATGTCATCCTGTCAATGGCGGTCTGTCCATGCTCATAGATACCCCACCGCAAATCCACTACCCCCCCCCCCTCAACCTTTTCTGACCGAGGGCGGGGGGGGGGAGGGTTTTGTGAAGATAAATCTAAAAGGTGGCAGAAGTTCGAACCTGACGAATTGAGATGACCTGCTCCCCAGATGACCAAAGTAGTTTCGTTCTGATGGGTTGGGGGGGGGGGCGGAATTGCTTGAAAGAGGCTTGCAGCAGATACTGTTGATTGGTGAACTATTTCCTATTTCTGTAAGATTTGTTATGTAAAGCTGTAGACGTCCATTTATCTGTTTGAATAAAATTTCGTTCCATAGCAATTAAATGGTGCGCGAAATTTTCGTATGAAAAAGACAGGCATCAGAAGATAAATTAAACTGGCATCGTATCACAGTGCCTGAAACTAAAAGTGAGTAAGAAATTCTTGTTTTGGATTGTAAAATGGTTGTTTTGTAATGGCCTGTTAGATTTAAACTAAACTAAAAACTGCAAACTTTTATGATGAAATGAATTGGTAGAATTTTCGCAAATGGTAACGGGGTGGGCGCTGACAACGATCTCAGAGACAGATGTTGGGGGTGTAATCTGCGAAAAGGTGAAAACCACTGGATTCCAAATTGCATCTGTGCATTTCGTAAGATAATAAAAATAGGTTTGGTCTCGGATTGGACATTCCCTCCCACCAGGAGGAGCTTCTGTTCAAGCGTGGCGTTTTTTCTGCACGAGAAGACAGTTGATGGCAAAAAAACAAACAAACACATTGGTACATTACTAGAAATTTATTGGATAAATAAATATAGGATTGAGATATGTAAAATTGAAAAATAAAAGATTGGTGTTAATTAAAAAAGTATTTTTCTCATCTTCCTCTTCTCTAAATGAAGAAAACTCATTTCTCTTATACATAAACAGATTTCATTGGAACATTAACCGAGAGAAAAAATCTGCTTGCTCTTAAATTTAAAATATCTGCGGGATACTGGTGAAAATCTTCGCAGATTCGAATAATGCTATAACCATGCAGATTATGCTGAAATCGAAAGAGAAAAACTGTTGCATATGAGTATTTCCCAAATGGCAACTCTATGAGAATCAAGCGTGCATCGCCGTCTGTTCCTGGGTAATTAAAATTATCTTCTGCATTCTTGCAGCGCTTGGAGAATGTCACTGATCTCGAGAACTAACACGTGCACCGAACAATAGGGAGCAAAAGGTTCATGCTCACCCCAGTAGAGAATTTTAATGATCGGAAACAATTTATCGAACTATAAACGATAATCATTTTTCATGACAAAAATTTCAATTCAGTGCCATAATAAATCCCCCCCCCCCCCGTCAAGAAAATTGAGAATGTGTCACGTGAATGCATCTAGCAATACCAAATGATGAAGTTGTGCGTCAAGGGTTACTAGTGACTGACTTCTTCGAAAACCGTGCCTTGCCAGAATGGCGTCCATGATGAATGGCCGCCACATATTACAACATCATCGGAATCCGATGACTGATGCGGAGTTTCAAGGAACCATCGGTGATGGATAATGATGAAAGAAGCTCTGCAGAATCATCGATCATTTTCTTAGCTGGGCTCTCGCTCAATTAGTGGCAAAAATATTTTCAGTACTTTAAATAACAATTTATTTTTTGTATCTTTTTTTATAGCCGTCCCATGGCCGAGTGGTTAGCGCGCTTGGCTACTGATCTAAGGGACCTGGGTTCTGCCCCTGGTAAGGCATGGCTGTTTGCGTCGTTTTTCTGCTGAGGTCCTGCCATCCTCTCAGACCTTCTACTGTGGCATATAAACTGACAGGCTCCTGTCAGACCTCTGTGGCAAGCAGCTGCTTGAGGGGGTATTTATTTATCTTTTCTATTTCAGTTCGTCCAGCTCATATGGTCGTGGAATGTAAAACTCGATCAATTTCTAAGAGTTGGTCACCGATCAATTTCTAAGAGAGATAGTAAGATGAATATTTGAATATGCAAACCACTCTTACGGGAAGGAATGGTGTCGTCCTAATTTATTAAGAGTAAGTTTTCTTTGGTTATTGTATTTTATTCCACTGTTATTTTTAATATATATAGGAGCCCGTCAGTTAATAAGCCGTAGAGAAGGTGTGTGAGGAAGTCGACACCTCAGCAGAAGGACAATGCAGGAAAGAAAACTTCCATGCTTAATCCTGGTCTCGAAGCAACGAAACGTGTTAACCATCGATGAAACGAAGGAAACGCATTTAGTCAAATCACCTTTTTAAGAGTTTAAAAAAAGAAGGAACAACCACAACGGTTCCTTTGATGGAGGTATATTTGCCTCATTATTAAAAATTGTTGTTTATAGTATTAATTAATTTCATTACTCCAGTTTTTTTATTTATTTTTTAACAACCGGTTTGTGATAAAAATAGTTTAAAAACCGTGTTCCACTGAACCAAGCCAATCGGTCGCATGATAACTGGTTATAGGTACAAAATGTAAAACCAGGTGTCGCATAACTTTTAGAAAATAATCAAAAAATCTCTCGTGCAAGCGTGATTGAAATAACTTTTTCGAATTTTGCACTCAATGTGTAGAACAGACCTGAAATAATTGCAACCGAGGCTTCTCTAATTAAAAGTCTGGAGATTTTTTGTTTTATTCTGCTCGCAAGGATGTTGCCACTTTTTTAGACAATTTTTCTTGAAATCGTGATGTTCTTTACATACTGCTCTTCCTTCGATTTTTATCAAGCCATAAAAAAACAATATTGGTGGCATTTATTTAAAATAAATTATTAATTTTTCACAAAAATGAAAGTTAGAGCAAATGAATCGTTACGTGCCATTGATTAGCGAAGAAATTAAAAATAAATTGCGAAATCCTCCAATTTCTATTACACGAAGGTTTGCACATTCTTCCTCTTGTAATCCATTTATCCCCACAAATTTCTTCCCTATTTGTATGCAATATACAACATCCTCCAGAATTCGCTCATAGACTTTTCTGAAAGCTTCTCTTCTTGGTCACTTAGATGAGTCGTGTTCATTTCCTTGAGTCAGATTCCCTGAATCCATTCTTCTCTTTTTCGGTTAATATTCCGTATGCGATATGGTTCCCCTTTAACGATAACATCCCCTGTGCTGCTGTTCCTAGCCACAAGGTAAAATTTTCCAAATTGAATTAAAATGCCACGCGCCAGTTGTTTTAAATAACGTCGTCTGTGGCTTCTTTCCAATCTGGAACCTGACACCCTTCACCCATGTCAATGACCGATCCATTAATTTAAAATTTTTAATATTTTTTTTTCCATATTCGGCAGTCGTTTCCTGTTCTTACTGATCTTCAAATATTATTGAAATTATTATCTGGATGTGTAAACGAATCTCCCTTAATAAGAAAAGTTAATTTTAATGTGGAAAGAAGCTTCATAAGTTACAGCACATGAAGATTACTGTAGAATTCTTATTCTACTTTCCATTGTTCACAAATAAACTGAATAAATTCGCTCTTAGTATTTTAACGATGCTAGCAGACTACGAAGTGTAAATAACCGACTTCAAGAACGTTAAAAAAGAGTATAATGATGCGATTCGTTATTTAAGCTTGCCATTGGTTGATGTGGAGATTGCTGGCTTTGTATCTAACACGGATATTTTGTTAAGAATTGAATTAACCCTATTACAGACGACCTTAAAATGCCTCCTAATGACGTAGTTAACCGAGTTTTGATTGCAATTCGAAATTGCAGACTTTGCATTAACCCCCCCAACACACACACTCACACTTTTTGCTCGACGATTAAACAGAAGAAATGTATCGTATGATGAGACCGAAAGGAAGACACCGAATAGAGTGAAAAAGTTATTTTAAAAAACCTTTTCTGCTGAGGTCCTGCCATCCTCTCAGATCTCCTACTGTGGCATATAAACTGACAGACTCCTGTCAGACCTCTGTGGCAAGCAGCTGCTTGAGGGGGTATTTATTTTTTTTTTATTATTCTTCAATTTACGATAAATGTTACTCGGGTTCATAAAATCAGTAAAAAAAACCCGATATACTTTTCTGTTGTTTTAAAACGACAGATCTCCTTGCATGTCATTTCCATAACAGAAATAAAATAGAAAATAATTGCGCTAAGAAATTCGAGTCCATTAAATGTTAACTTAGTTCAGTTGCTTTATCCCTGGGGGGCGGGTTTGCCTGTCATTACAGAACGGCGAAGGGACCAAGTCATGCGGGACACTATGCTTTCAACGATAGACTCACTGTAGGGGAGAGTGATGACGCGGCGGGGTGAAATCTCCCTTAAAGACTCTTCAGAATGATTTCTGCTCTGCACAACAAGGGTAAGGCTCTTCTGTACAGACAGCGGCTTTTGCAAACCGTCGCGACCCCTTCTCGTGCAGATAGTTCGCAGATAAATGGAGAACATCCTGACTCTCTGAACCCGATTAGATTACAAGGAGATTTCCTTGTATCTGTTGAGCGGTCCGCGCTCTTTTCACCGAGGAGGCAGAAACCTAGGGCTTCTTCACTCCCTTCGTTACGTCTCTTTTCACCGAGGAGGCAGAAACCTAGGGCTTCTTCATTCCCTTCCTAAGCATTGCAGAAAAAGGAAGAGAACGGACAAGCGAAGAGATGAAGCCATATTGAAACGGAATAATAAAAAATCAATTTATGGTCTTCCTTCTACCATTCCTGATAACATTTTCTAAGCAGTCGGTTTTAATCCCTGTCAAGTTATAACTGTGTCGAAATTCCTCTGGCTTACGAGCATATGAGGTGCTGGGTGGCCTAACGGTTTGCTATTTTGACCATTAATCAGGAGAGTTCCCCCGATCTTAGAATCCCGAAACTGTAAAACTAGTCTCTGCTAAGCCGTGGCTAAAGGGGGGGGGGGGGGAGGAAATCTTCCGAGTTGAGGGTGCTGCTGATTGGTTGTTCCGTTCGAAAGACTACATCTTGAAAGCTTGGATCTGGTAGTGGGAAAATATCATTTACGTCTGCTGCAACTAACCAAATCCCCGAACAGATCAATGCAGAATCAAATGAAGCTACGAAGCAATAACTCCCAATTAAAGAATATCCTCTCTTATGTTCCGATACAGTTCAGAGATTAAAATGCGTCAGGATTGCCCAAGATCGCCTGCAATATCGACTTGACGATTTACACGAGTGGAGATTCCCCCTCACATAACTTGTATAGTGAGCGATATCGAACTTTCGGAGATGGTAACGTTGTTTTGCTACAAAAGCTTTAGGAGATGAGATTTCCATCAGACGTGTCCACACCTCCATAAACCGAATTATGCAAATCAGCATTAAGTAATGTAAACTGGCATCCGTTAAGAAACGACAAGAGGTATTTTAGCGCCCCCTTAGAAAAATATGAATGGATGTTTTTCTTTACCTTTACAGGCAAAAAGACTGCTTTAAAAGCGCTTTTAAAACTTTGTAATAACAATGTCGCGTTCTGTTTAATTCGTCTGTTGGTCCTGACGTAGGAAGTAGAACGTGACAACAATTAAAGAGGTTTCGACGCGTTTCCATAGACACCTGTTTCGGCGATCTCTGACACAGATACCTCCCGTGCGAATGTGGCACGGGGAGTTGCCTCGAGCAGCAAGGCGACCCATTTCTTCCTCTCGAGCCCATCGGATCACGAGGGAGATTCTTGCAGTCGCTCCGAACGAAGAAAGTTTCTTCATTTTCTGGTGCAATAACGACATTGCCCCCTGTTCAGCATTCAAGTATTTGCTTCGCATACAGGGGTTTATCAAAATAATGGAAACACGTACTATTGTATGGAGAATGTTTTATTCATAAGCTGTAGGCCCACCTCGGGCGTTCAGTTCAGAAAAGACGCAATTCGACGTGGAATAGACTTAGGCAAGTCATGCACATACAGTAATGGAATATGGGACCATTTTTCCTGTAAAATATGGCCCAACTGTGCCAGTGATGCTGAAGGTGGAAAGTGTGATCTGATCTTGCACTCCAGATATTCCCACAGATATTCAATAATATTCAGGTCTGAAGATTGAGGTGGCCAGGGTAGCTGTTATCCTCATCCTCATGCTCTGCAAATCACAACTTGACATGTTTCGCACAATGCACGGGTGCATTATCCACTTGAAAGCAGGGACAATCATGAGAGAACAATGCCCGCAATATTGGGTGCAGGTGGTCCCCACGAATAGATTAGTATGTTGCAGATGTGACATGACCCTGCAGAATAACTAATGGCCATAAGGAATGCCATGCTAAGGCACCCCACAGCATCAGGGATCCACCTTCATGCTTCACAGTCGGGTGGTACGCTTCTGCAGGTTTTCGCCAGATGCACACCACCAGTGATGGGAAACAATGTGTAGCACAATTCATCAGACCAAATGACACGTTGCTAGTCTTTAACATCCCAGTTTTTATGTACTTTGCACAACCTTTCGCATTTTGTTGCATTGATATTGGTAATCAGAGGTTTGTGGATTGCAGCACAGCCATAATTGCTGGCACGATGAAGTTCCCGATGAACTGTTGTGATGAAAATGGGATCATTCCAACTGGTGTTCAACTCTGCTGCTAATTGCGGTGCCGTGGTCTTGTGCTTCCGTTGTACAATCCATGCCAACATTCACCTATCCCTATCTGACAACTTCATATGGCGTCCACAATTTGCACGTTTGGAGGCAATGCCATGTCCTTTTTGATAGGTAGTCATAATCTTCGATACAGTTCCTCGTGTTACACCTACTATTTCCGCCGTTGTGGTTACTGAAGCTCCTCCAAGACGCGCACCAATGATCTTGCCTTTTTGGAGGTCACTGAGATGTGACATTGTCGACAATTACACCATAACAGCTGTTGCACCTGCGCCACTGCTACGTGATAGCCGACATCGTACTTCTCCCCTTTATGTACCTCACATCGTGGGTGATGTCGTCCCTGTGATATGCATACGGCGCATTGCGTGTATATTCCAGTCGCCGTTGGTGTTTCCATTATTTGGATAAACCCCTGTACATTTCTAAGCAAACAGATCCATTAAATGGCAATTCATAACAAGATATTTTAGATTCTTCAGTGCAGTTATTGAAATAATTTCCAGCTGTTTTGATCGCAGGCTGCACTCCCCCCCCCCCCCACACACACACACATCCTCTTCGTCATGAGAGAGCCCTTAAGAGAGGAATCGTCAGTGATCGGATTCAATCGCAAAGCCATCCCTATACCCAGAGATAGAATGTTCATGCCAAAAGATGTATTTGGACGGTTTATTTACACTCTTGTTTTAGAAGAGTGCCATAAGAGAGGAAAATCACTGCTTGGGCCACTTTTTATTCTTCATTGAGAACCGAACGCGCTTAAGTTGATCCATTTCACAGCCACTAACTAAGGTCAGACGAAAACTTCTTGGAAATACTTTCTATCAGCGAATTCTTTAAGATTGCAATGTGATGGACTCCGTCTTAATGTCTCTGTTGGCAGTCGGTGGCCGTTAAAGTTAATTTTATTTTCATCGGCGTGGAAGTGGAAACATCTGAATGGCGCATGTTTGAGGTCAAACCTGACGGACTATCAACTAACGCCGCAGCAGTTTCGCACTGTGACGCATTAGCCAACCGCGCAATAACTGCCTCTCGGATACTTCCCAGATTGTATCTGCAGACAGGTTCGTGCCACACCTTTTGGCATTTATCTATCACCTGTGCAGAGAGGCGGTTCAGATCAGGCTAAAAAAAAGGTCATTTTGATTTCACACGAAGGGATTTAACTTGCTGCTTTCGCACCTGAGAGATTATTTACCATTTGTTGTCTCCCCCCCTCCCTATCGATGGCAGAGGGAGGAGGGGTAAACACGAGAGTTTGTGGAATGGCCATTAAGGTTTGCGGAGTCAGTGCGAATGCTTAATGCGACTTTCCCAGCAATGATACCGCCGAAAGACATTCCAGTGACGAGGTACTTATCCTCTCTGCCAGTCAGCACGTGGGCTTCTCCCTCGCTGACATCAAACGCAAACAATCTGTTATTGCGAGGAGGAGAGATGTTACATTCATTTCTCGTGAGAGGAAGAAGAGCTTTCACGTTTATGTCACCTCAGTGACCTCGTGTCTGTCGTTGGAATTTTCTTCCTAAAAGAATGTCACTTGGAGCAAAACCAAACGATTCATGAATAGAAATGGAGAGCTTTGCTCACTCATTCTAAGGTGGCGACAGAACTTTTCGGAACAGAAAGATTCGCTTGCTCGTGTCATGGGGGTTCATCTCCATAACAGTAATCATTCCGCGGGAGGGGGGGTAGGCGGCGCTACGATAAAGAATTCTTCACTTAAATGGGGGATGGGAACTGGCTCAGTCGGAAGCACGCCAGGTTCCTAATCTGCAGTTCCCAGGTTCGAGTTCCAACTGTGCCAGCTTTGAAATCTATTTCCGCTAACCCCCGTGCTGCCCTCGAGAGGGCAGCACGGGGGTTAGCGGAAATAACGAAAAATAAAGAAAGGGAACGCCGATGGGCTTGGAGTGGCTGGCGTGGCTCAATGTGCAGGAGAGCGAGCCCACGTACGCCTTAAAGGTTGGGTTGTTTTACCTCTGAACGGCATTTTTTTTTGCACACAATGGTCTAAATTGCCAGGTCACAAGCACCCCGAGTGCTCAGAGAAGGTTGCAGGAGGGGAGCCATGGAACAGCTGTTGGGAGATAGACGATAGCCTCCCGTCAAGGCCATGCAGTGTGCTCTTTAACCCATTCGGACCTGAATTATTTTTATGAGAAATAAAAAATAGTTGAGGATAGTTAATGTGTTACAAGGATCTAAATAAGACAAAAAAAAATTCCTGCATTTTTTATTTTGAGAATATTAGTTTCTTTTTTTATCACCCGAGCTAGAAATCATTTATCTATGTTCGTATTGCTGATGCAAACTTTCGAAATAACTGTGCATAATTATGCACAAAGGATCCGAAAGGGTTAACGTGCACAGGGTATGACTCTCTCTCGCACACGGGTCTACGGCTTTACTTCCCATCCGATAGATGGCAGCCTTTCCAAGCCGATCAGTGTCGCCTGCTGACCGAGCGCGGAGTTTTGCGGAGATAGATTTCAACCCTGGCCCAGCCGGGACTCGAACCTGGTGCGCTCAGACTCAGCCACCCCCTTCCCATACACCTTAAAGAATGCGCTGAAGGTTAGATGGCCTTGACAGGAGGCTACTACGTTGGTAGCCTCCTGTCAAGGCCATCTAACAGTCTCCTCAACTTAAGTCTGTCTCCTAACAGCTGCCCAGCGAGTCCTCTTCCCTTAATCTTCCCCGAGCCCTCAGAGGTCCTTGTGACCTGGCCATTTAGACTATTGTGTGCAAAACAGTGCCACTCAAAGGTAAAACAACTCATCCTCAATCGAAGAGTAGGCACATTAATGTGTTAGAACTCTCATTCCACACGGAATTCATATTCATTCATTAAAATAATTCAATTAAATAAGTTTGATAATTTTTTGTCTCTTTCACCCTTCCTCGCATTCTGAAGGGGGGGGGGCGTGGCCATTTCCCCCTAGATCTTGCCCTTCTTCAGAGGACTTCATGGGCCTACAATATGCACCTAATGAAATTTCTGAACTATAATTTGTTTTTCAAAATAACCTTTTTTCACTGATATTCACAATCAAAATTACAACTGTACACCGATTTTGGTGCAGATCTTCAGAAGCAAAGAATAAGAAATTTTGAATTTTTTTAAATTAAAATTCCTACCTTTCCCGTCTACTTTAAGTGTCAATAAGTCGGATTAGAAATTTTTTAACTCCTAATATTTTGAGCCATTTTGTACCCTCTTGTGAACTAGATACTACTTTATAAATAAATACCGCCATCAAGCAACTGCTTACCACAGAGGTCCGACAGGAGCCCGTCAGTTTATACGCCATATTCGTCTGCGAGGATGGCGGAACCTCAACAGAAACATCCATGCCTTACGTGGGGCTCGAACCCAGGTCCCCTTCATCAGTAGTCAAGCGTCTGCCCGATTTCATTGAAATCTGTGACATGCGATGACGTACCCAGATATTTCAAATGTCTGTGTGTGTGTTTATGTTTGACACGTTTCAAACTAGTAAGGTGGGGGGAGGTTAATGTCGTCGGCCTCTGATCTTCGAGGACTTCATTAGAAAGCGTACATTAGTCACAGCCTCAAGAGGCGGGTAAAAGGGGAAATACCCCCCCCCTAGATCCTAGATACAACACTGGCAACAGGTAGTGAACTTTCACTCCAGTTGCTATGAGACGATCCCAGGTAGATATCAAACTTCTATCATTAATTGTTTACAAATATAACTGTGATATTATTTTAATGTTTACAAATATAACTGTGATATTATTTTAATGTCTACCGTTTTTATTACGTACTTAAGAATCCATACTGCAATTAAAAATACCTACTAACTTTTTTTGTAATATTCTCTGAATTATTAAAAAGAGTATGAATAAGAACTACCAGTATTAACATTCAATGAATCTGGCCCTTTCTTGAAACCAGTTCGGAGTCGTTGGTTCAGAATATCAGTTTTTGCAAACTGACTAATATTGTACTGAAGCGTTAAAATGGAGATAGAAATTGGAGTTATCGAGCTATACTTACCTTAATTTTACTAATGTGCAGCAAATTAGTAATTAATTTTATTAATGTGCAGCAAATTAGTAATTAATTTTATTAATGTGCAGATTTGGAGTAATATTTTTTTCAACTGATGCTATTTAAAACCGAACTGTTGTCAAATAGAATTGTATAACCTTCAGACTAATCACTCTCAAGTTTCAGTGTCAAGACAAAGTGACCAAAATGGTTACTAATAAGTTACAGGTTCTAATAAGTTAATGGTTACTAATAAGTTACAGGTTCTAATAAGTTAATGGTTACTAATAAGTTACAAGTTCCTCCGGTTAGTAACATTTCGATTTAACGAAGCTTAAAATTCCATCAAAACAAGCTCCTTAATCACCAACTAATGAGTCAACCTAATTTACGAGGATCGTGAATGAAGCCCCTTCGTCGTTGTTGCCATTTCTCGGGCTAAGTGCACTCAAGTCCCTTGCATAAAAGGGGACTACTTATATTTGGACCTCTTTTTCAGAACAAACATCGGATATTTGGATTAAGTACCGTCTTCTGCCCTATTCGGACTAATGACCTTGGAGGTCAATGGCCTAACCTTGAAGAACGTGTAGGCCCACCCAAGGTCACTGGGAGACAATCTGACTGAAAACTGCACGTGGCAAGGTGAGTAGAGAATAGAGAAGTCGATATCATTTCAAAGTTTACCTACCGTGAGTTACAGTCTTTGTAAAAAAAAGACTCTCCTATAATAATGCAATTTTTAGAGCTTTAAAAGCACGAGGAAAACAAGCGAATATTTTCATCCGATTCACATAAAATAAATACCCTCAAGCCTCTGTCAGTTTATACGCCATAGGGGAGGTGGTGCACGAGACCTCAGCAGAAAGACAACCAAACATCGGTCCGTGCTTCAATCGGGGATCGAACCGAGATCTCTTTGATCAGCAGCCGAGCACACTGAACACTCGGACAACTGTCGCATTCGTTTTCTCATACGGAAAGATTGGTAAGGTGTGACCATTGCGGAGTAAATATTGATCAGATCAGGCAGCATCCGGGAGGGGGGGGGGGGCGCTCCTTCTCCACCGAAATTTTAAAATGGTCACACTCTTTGGGCGTTTTGAAAACTAGACTCCATATTAGGAGAAGAAGTGTTTAAAATGCATGCAACTCTTCACGCATGTCGATTCTGACTCATGAGACTTGTCACTTCATCTTATGGGAACTTGATTCGCCGAATTTTCTTCAATCTTCTCTTGTAAATTGAAGCTCTTGCAGCAGCTGAGGTCACTCGGAGCGAGGTCTGCAACGGACGGTGGCCGCCGCGGCAAGGAGAGAGAGAAAAAGCAAAATGACCTCGACCCTTGATGCTGAAACGGTAATCCCATATCCTCATTGGGACATTTCACTGGAATGCGGTTCACTTCTGCTGAGGGAGGATGCGTTATGGATTAACAGAAGAGATCTGATGGCGACTGGTGCACAGCTCAACTGCTTAAGATGACTCCAAATGGAGACAGATGACCTTACGAAAGAGTTTCGGAAACGTGGCGAATTTAGGGGACTGATCAAAGGCTCGTTTCGTGAACGGTCATCATTAGGCGGGTGGGAAAAGTCTCGTGGAGATATCGCTTTCAACCATTCCAAATAGACCATCCCATGATTTGAATTTTGACCCATTCCACTTAGCTATCATAACTAAGCACGTTTTAACCAAATAATTCCAGTTATTCATATAACCATGAGCTAAAGTGAAAATTCGTGGGGCAATCATACTGACATCAATTTATATTTAAAAAAAGTCCTAAGTACCTAAAAAAAATTAATTGGAGGTTCTAAAACACAAGCAATTAAACAATCCCCCCCCCCCAATCCAATCTGCAGTTCTTCTCGCAGTACTTTTTAAAAGCGATAATTGGAAAACTTTTTTAGTTGGTTTGGTACTAATGAAATATTATAATTCGCATTTTTCAAATATTTCGGGAGTTTTAATTTATATTGTTAGGGATCACTAAATATGGAAACGGCAAAACTGTTAACGAATTTTGCAAACGACCTTCTTATGGTAGAAATTTGAAATTTCGGTGGTAGGTTTTTAAGAGATATTCCACTGACAGCAATAATCTACCACTTTTCTCAGAGGGATGTGAGAGATTGTAAAAGACTGCATTGCAAAAAAAAACAACATTAATTCTAGTGCACAACCTTCTCTGATTTTTTAACCTTTCTCATTAATGAGCCGACATATTGCATTCTAATAATAAATTGAAAAAATTATAAAAATATCTATTTTTCCATGTCTTTAAAACACAGAAAATAAACTTAAACGTATCGATGGTGCAATCAGTCACTGAGTTCGTATTCACTTAAAAAGGAAGACCAGGCGCCGGCAATCTTTTGAGTAAATCGGCGTCCTATCTCCCTTTTGAAGTGAATACGAACTCAGGGACTGATGGCATATCGATAGAGGTTTATTTTCTACTTTTTAGAAAGCATATGGAAAGATGGGTATTTTTTTTTATCATTTTGCAATTTATTTAAATTTTTTTTTGTCGCTGGAAACATCTACCTTCACAAAATTTCATTTGATATATGCCTCATAAACATTGACCCCATTTTCCCTCCCTTTCGGAGTCCTGTTGAAAGTAGCCGTGACATTGCAGACGTCACAAGCTTTAATTTGAGATACGACTCGTTAAGATCCACCCTCGCGAAAATCTGCTTTTTTTTTGGGGGGGGGGGATAAAATTAAAAAACATTCTGCGACTGTCCTCATATGAGCTTTCACACCTAACTCGGATTCGGAAGATACAGTGGGAACAATCGTTTTCGCATTCCCCCCCTCCTTTTTTTGGGGAGGGGTGAGAAGGCGCTCGCGTCATTTGACGCATGGCATGTTGCTTTCGGCGCTCGCATTCTAGAGAAATAGAGGAATCATCTCTTTCATATTTCCCCTTTTTTAGATGGGAAGAAAGCATGGCCGGGGGGGGGGATCAATTTTGTGCCGTCCCTGACATTCCCTGCGTCATTAGCTTTCATTTGACGCATAAATCATAAGTTTATGGCGTTGGAATATATGGTGGAACAACAGTTTTGACAAATCCACAAATTGACAAATGATGATGATTTGGACGATAGGCAAAAAAAGCTTCTGTCAATTTTTATGTGCACGCTGTTAAAAAGATTATACCAAATTTAACTCTACACCATTCATTAGGAAATGAGAAAAAAAAAGTTTTTTTCATGTCATTTGAGATTCGTATGAAAACTGAAGCTTTATTTTTGACAATGCAGCATTTTTACGTTATGCGAACTTTTTTTTTTCCAGAATTTGTCGAAATGCGAACCAGCCAGAACTTTGAAAGGGCCGGAATTATGCGCCCCCTTTTTCCAACCTGGGATAGCGGCTACAGAAGCAGTCTGTTGGTACCAAATGAAATGTGAAAACCTAAGACTTCTGTTTCAAAGTGCAGGTCCTCCAAGAGGAGAGAAAGCTCTTTAATCTGCAACTAGACGAGAGTACATCGAAGAGGAGGTTTAAAATTCACATGGGGACAGTCTCTGCAAACAAAAAACATTTCCCTGAAGGGATGTACAAAGGAACACATTTACCACAAATATTAATTTTGGGCTCTCGTCGTATGTGGGATTTAATACCCTAGGTCATAATTAATGCTCCCCATCAAAGTTGGCCACTAGAGTCTGCATTAAAGGAAAGTATCGAAACCGATCCTCATGCAACTAGAGTCTGCATTAAAGGAAAGTATCGAAACCGATCCTCAAGCCACTAGAGTCTGCATTAAAGGAAAGTATCGAAACCGATCCTCATGCAACTAGAGTCTGCATTAAAGGAAAGTATCGAAACCGATCCTCATGCAACTAGAGTCTGCATTAAAGGAAAGTATCGAAACCGATCCTCATGCAACTAGAGTCTGCATTAAAGGAAAGTATCGAAACCGATCCTCATGCAACTAGAGTCTGCATTAAAGGAAAGTATCGAAACCGATCAAAATCATCTGATTCTCGAGGTTATCATCACTGATTCCTGTTAATCATTTCAATGAAAGAAAAAAAAAACCATTGACGCAACTGATATGAAAAGAAGAATTCCAAGTATAAATTTAACGTAGATCTAAGAAATATCGATGCTACTCGTTATCAGAGCAATGCATGAAGCGATTCATCCCTATAAGGTACGATGGCTGATAATTATAACAATTCCTAGACATTTGTTTCCTAGACATTGATATCTTCGACGACGGTTTGCGCGATCTGATTCACCTCAATTAAGGTAACCACTTACCTGAATTCTGATTCCTCCTCGTATCCTGAAGATGAAGAAGAATCCCCTCCCCCCCCCAAAGGAATTTTTTTCCCCATCGTCGCAGTTGGATGAATCTCACTCACCTGGGCCTGTGTGCTGGAGTCCATATCCAGTAAGCCGAAGCAAAGAGCCTTCATGCACTCAGAAGGATGGAGCACGGCACAGAGACAAGGGAGGCCGCCGCATGGCAGCAGGCGCACGCTCGGCCCGCATACCGGCGCACTGGCTGCTTGGTTGCCGCGGCTCCCCCCGAGGTGTGGGCCGCTCTGAGACTGGTTGAGGCTCAAGAGGCCAGACCCCCAGCGGCCGACCACTACACCTGGTTGTCGCACCTACTTCTGGTATGCAGGTAGAAGAGATAGGTCGATGCTGACTTAACGCGGAAGGAGGCACTTCGTCAATTGGCCAGCGGCGAACTAGTTGGCCATCCAACCTACGATTTATATCCGTCACTCATTCGAGAATTAATCTGAAGAAAATTGGTAAAAAGTAATCCGTTCAACGTGCCTCCAATGCGGTCTCTTCAAGATAATCGCTGTCTGATGACACCTGGAGAGATGCGGAATCTGTTGCAGAAGAAAAAAACTGAAATGGATCGGTAATGAGTTGATTTGGCGCCATCCCGGAGATGCGCGTGCGTCGAAAGGGAAGTCGGTAGGCAGATGAAGTGGCAAAGGGCACGAGTGAAGAGAACATCGACATGGCCACATTCAAAACTGAGACTTATATCCTCAAGGCCATGTAGGTGAAGAATTCATAAAAGTAGTAGAAAGAAATGCTTCTCAGCGATCATCTCTTTCACAAACCACTGTGGACATTGACAACCTCTTACCAGCTTCACGGAAGGCTTCCGTTTACCTCCTAAATGCTCTCCAGGGGATCCCCTAAATCTTGGCTGAGCTCTTGGGGTCCTTCACGACTGGACATTCAGCCTTTTGTGTAGAGCATGGCATAGAGGAGATCTGTAAGGAAGGCGGGACTCGGGAAGAAAAGTATTATTATTTTAGCACTGAATGCTGGTTCCGTCGGTGGTAGAGCTCAAGCAATCCATCCTCTTTCTCCGTCGGTGGTAGAGCTCAAGCAATCCATCCTCTTTCTCCGTCGGTGGTAGAGCTCAAGCAATCCATCCTCTTTCTCCGTCGGTGGTAGAGCTCAAGCAATCCATCCTCTTTCTCCGTCGGTGGTAGAGCTCAAGCAATCCATCCTCTTTCTCCGTCGGTGGTAGAGCTCAAGCAATCCATCCTCTTTCTCCGTCGGTGGTAGAGCTCAAGCAATCCATCCTCTTTCTCCGTCGGTGGTAGAGCTCAAGCAATCCATCCTCTTTCTCCGTCGGTGGTAGAGCTCAAGCAATCCATCCTCTTTCTCCGTCGGTGGTAGAGCTCAAGCAATCCATTCTCTTTCTCCGTCGGTGTCCGTCAGTGGTAGAACTCAAGCAATCCATCCTCTTTCTCTATCGGTGGTAGAGCTCAAGCAATCCATCCTCTTTCTCCGTCGGTGGTAGAGCTCAAGCAATCCATCCTCTTTCTCCGTCGGTGGTAGAGCTCAAGCAATCCATTCTCTTTCTCCGTCGGTGTCCGTCAGTGGTAGAGCTCAAGCAATCCATTCTCTTTCTCCGTCGGTGTCCGTCAGTGGTAGAACTCAAGCAATCCATCCTCTTTCTCCATCGGTGGTAGAGCTCAAGCAATCCATCCTCTTTCTCCGTCGGTGGTAGAGCTCAAGCAATCCATTCTCTTTCTCCGTCGGTGTCCGTCAGTGGTAGAACTCAAGCAATCCATCCTCTTTCTCTGTCGGTGGTAGAGCTCAAGCAATCCATTCTCTTTCTCCGTCGGTGGTAGAACTCAAGCAATCCATCCTCTTTCTCCATCGGTGGTAGAGCTCAAGCAATCCATTCTCTTTCTCCGTCGGTGGTAGAACTCAAGCAATCCATCCTCTTTCTCCGTCGGTGGTAGAGCTCAAGCAATCCATCCTCTTTCTCCGTCGGTGGTAGAGCTCAAGCAATCCATCCTCTTTCTCCGTCAGTGGTAGAGCTCAAGCAATCCATCCTCTTTCTCCGTTGGTGTTAGAGCTCAAGCAATTCATTCTCTATCGGCGCTGTTCCATTTCGGCGACAGTAGTTGGTGCACCTCTTGAGTGTTGTTGGAGCTGTTGGCTCATTATATCCCAGACTTGTTCAATAGGTGAGTGTGTCCAGCGAGTGTGCTGGCCATGGTAGTACCTGAAAGTTTTGCTCGTGTATATACTGAAGACTAATGCAGTGTGTGGGGTGGGCAATATCTTGCTGGTAAAAAGTTCAGTGCCGCTGAACAAATGGGACAGCCATTGACTGCAAAATGTTGGTAGCATATTGTTGGGCAGTTAGAGATCCGCTTATGACGGCCAGTTCTGACCGAGATGTCCGACTAATGGCACCCCTCACCAGGTGCTGGAGCTGTGGGATGATGTCGCACGCACTGGGTGGCGTTCCTTTCCCCTGGATGACAGCGAACACGTTGTCTACTGTCATGCTGACCCAGACAAAAATGAGATTCGTCACTAAACACCGCGGTACTCCACTCGTGCGCATTCCGGTTCTGTGTGAGGTGACACCACTGAAGACGTGCTTGCACGTGAGCACATGTGAGGGGCAAACGCAGTGCCAGACGATAGGCTCGCAATGAAACTGTAAAAGACTGTTGTTTCCCGTCCGCCTGGTGGGTATTCGACGTGTTACCTGTTGCCAGTTCCTTTGCAGTTGCGTTGTAGTCGCGAATCTGTCACGCAATGCCATGTGTCGCAAATGGCAGTCCTGTCACTCTGTGGTCATACGTTGTCTGCTGGATCCTTCTTGAATCACTGGCGCCATATGTGTGCGATGGTGCTGGAATTGCAGCCAACAAGGTTGGCCACATATCCGTACGACAAACCAGCTTCTCTAAGGCCGATGATTCTTCCACGTTTAAAGTCTGTTAGCTGTTGGAACGTCTGTCGACGTCTGTGTAAGGGCATCTTCAGCGGTTTAGAACAATTTCCACAACCTTTTATCAACCAGGGAGCTTTAGTTGCCTTTGTCTGTATTTGATTGCTCCGCACCTGTGACGTTAGCTCGCGCCTGTCCAATCGTTTCGATCGTCCTGTAAACCTAATCATGTGCATATACTACGCCTCCCTAAATTTCGTCACATTTGCATAACTTCTTGCAAGTGTTGCATTTTTTATTTCCTGTAGTGTAGTTGAAATGAAATTAGCTCTCAAGCACCCCCTTGCTATAGAGGAACTTGTCTCTAATAATAAGCCACAGAGAAGATCTGTGAAGAAGGTGAAACCTCAGCAGAAACACAACACAGAAAATAAACATCCGTACCTTATCGGAATCGAACCCGGATTCCTTTGATCAGTTGGGTTAGGTTGTTTCACCTCTAAGCGGCAATGTTTTGCACACAATGAGCTAAATGGCCAGGTCACAAGGACCCCAAGGGCTCAGATAGGGTTGGGGTGAGCGGACCTAATGGAACAACTGTTAGGAGTCAGATGGACGCCTTCTGTCAAAGCCGTCCAGCGTGTTCTTTAACGTGCACAAGGCATGTCTCTTCCGCAGATGGACCCACGGCTTTTACGTCCCATTCGAGAGACGGCGGCCTTTCCAAGCTCGTGGCTGTTTCTACTGAACGATCATGATTATGTTAATTAGAAATGATGATGCTCAGCTATTTCACATGCACCTGCCCTACCACTTTTGAATCTTCATTGTTCATCAGAGAGTTGTCCGTCAATCAAATTTCAAATATTCGTTTGAAAATGGAAAATAAAATTTTATATTTTCAAAGGGATTTTCTAAATTCGAATTGTAGTAAATTGGCGTATTTTCAGAGGGATAGGATGGACAGATAAACTTGGATAAAGAAGAACTTTTATGGGTTATCAATATTTATAGAATTAAGAAAATTTTTGTAACGAATTCTTTTTTGCAGTAGAATACCATTAATTTAATGCGTATTCTATGTATTTCTGTGTTATTTGGCAGTTGATGTAGGCCCATGGAATATATATGACAACCAGATGCTTAAGAGGTAATTTGTTATTTTTTTATGCGCTAAAAATGAGCCTATTTATAAGAAACATCAGTTGTCGGGAAAAAAATTGATCGACTATCGAGGTGGGAAAGAGTTAAAAAAAAACATTGGCTCAACATTTTGTTGACGTAACAAAATTTTCTTTACATCATATCCGAAGGACGGCGGCCTTTTTGATCGTAGAAAAGTTTTTAGGGCTGTTAACATTGCTCTTAAATCTTAAAATACATCTTGAAGTCGTAAGGGGAAAATGTCATTTTCATCAACTTAATAATTTACAGTAACAGTGTTCTGTAATTAATTCATTTTTTGAAATTACTGAAATTATTTTAGGAGTTATTAATGCTTTTTCCAAAATGCGAATATTACCTTAAGTCGATCTTTTTCGCATCGCAACACGCCCATTGCCGATTTCATTTACGGGGCGGGGCTGACCACTGGAAAATTTCGAAAACCAATGCTCATTAAGCCATTTGAGCGCGAAAAACTTTGCGTTGAGTTAGAATAATCGGGCTTAAGTTATGTATTGTCGCAGCGAAAAGATTTAACGTATATTGTTTCAGAAAGAAAAGTAGACAGTAGCCGTAAACATCTCCGACGGTTTCTCCGCGTGCCACCTTGTATTGTACTAAACATTCGCGCCTCTGGCTATAATTGAACGGATTTAAAGTTTAAGACCGAATTTATTTTACTGCCAGAGGAGAAATTAATTTTGATCCCGTTAGATTTTGGCGGGCGACGTGTTGTTAGATAAGTAAGTCATGTGATGCACCTTTATTTGGGGTAAAATATTACTCAAGATACAGGAAAAGCAACAGACATTGGCCAGCCAATAAGTTCCCATTAAAATCACAGTGGAGCCCAAAACGTCTTCGTCACTCATAACTGAAAACTGTTTCTGGAGGTATTCATCCGCAGACGATCCTCGCCATTTTAAGTAATTAAAAAAAATAGCGAAAGAATCTTCGTTGCCACTTTCTGAGATGCCTGTTTTTTCTTTCCCTTGCGTGCTTTTCTTTTTTACACGCAGACTATCAGTCTCGAGAGGCCATTGGTTGCCAGGGGCGAGATTGCCGTTCTTCCATCGGAGACAGGTTCACCTCCGGCGATTGAAGGACTAGCTGTGGTCAGCGCAATGGATGGAGGCTTCGGGCAGGGGCGTGCTGCTGTCGAAGCTGGCCGGCATGTTGAACATATGGACATATGGCCACTGCAGAACGATGCCGTTCGACTTATTGCACGAGCAAATAAACGATCGCACATTCCATACAGTGAAAGTGTCCTGATTCGCAGTCATCGAGGGTGGGGCTATTTAGAACGGGAGTATTAGTTGTTGCTTTTTTTTAAAGGAAATGTTAGCAATTTATTGCAACTGAAAGCGTCCAGTTTTGAATATTGATTTATGTGTGCATGTCTCTCTTATTAGGAATTAATGAAACCTTTAGGTAAATGGCGAAGACGAGACCCCAGCGAAAATCAGAAACCTGCCACGAGAGAATTTTAGCGCCCTTACTACCTATTGACTCTGCTCGAATAAGAGTTAATTCTGCCCGGATAGAGTTAAAAAGAAGCTAATATTAGCCTCGCTTCAGAATTTTGAAACGATTATTAACCCTTAAGCTTGCCAAAGAAATCTGGCATTATCCTGTCATATATATAATATATATAATATGCCATAGAGAAGGTCTTTGAGGAAGTCTCAGCAGAAAGGCAACTTTCATGTCTCCATCCCATCATCGAAACCAAGTCCCTTTGATCATCAGTCACGCATAATTAACAACTCGGCCAACACGGAATTCCAAAATTGACCTCAGGATTTATCAAATTTGCAAAATCTAGCTGGTTGAGGCAAATGTTTCAGTTTTCATTGCATGAGAATACAGTGAAATAAAATCACTTGCGAATGAATCATTTCACGGAAGAGTTTTCTTGTGGGGTGATTCGTTCTACCCTTGAGTAATGCTCACCGAAGGAGAAAGAGGCAGAATTCGATGTCGATTGCCAGGAAAAGAAGTTCATTTGAAAATAGAATTTTTTTTTTCGCTCTCGAGCGTTTCTCTTCCTGCAAAAAAAAAAACGAACAAAATTTCGTATCTGAAGTAGGTTTAAAACGAAAGAGACGAAAATGATTCGTCCTCTCACCGAGTGAAGTGGCCAATAAGAACTCTTCTCGAGCTGGATAAAGAGTTTCGCAGACAAAAAAAAAATTGTTTCCCCATTTTTTTTTTCTTTCGGGCATCGTTTTCCTTTTTCTACGAAACTATTTTGCACTACAATGAATTTTACAGATTTCCAAATAAAGCAAACAAGTTTTTTTATTCTGAGGATGAGAATTCAATTATAAACGATATTCTGTCGCTCTTCGTGGAAGTGATGATGTTTGTTTTTGATTGTCAAAATGGTTGCTGCATTTTATTTTCCCAATCTGAGGTCATGCATAGATGGATAAAAGCAGTTACCTGGGAAGCAAGGCTATATGAAATAATTGTTTCTTTTCCTTTTCAAATAAAAGAAAACGGTTATACCATCTAATCGATAATTCTCCACGAAGGGTAGGGACCAGTGAGATATCGACTCCGCCCCCATTCACCCCATTCACACTGCCAAGAAATTCGAAAAATTTTACGGAAGTGCTCCATTAAATCTCGAATGACCCGGAGAGGAAGTCATCAGTTGGAATTTGTCTTCTGATAAGCTGAATCATTTCTCAGCGACACAATAAACCTCCTCCTCCTCTGCCACCCACTGCTAGGAATTTTCCTTGCTCGTGGTCTGAAGGCTTGTTTGGCAGGATCGCGATCTCCCGCTTCCCCTCCCCCTCCACTTTTCAATGAACTTCGTGAATTCTTCGTCGTGGGCCTCCTAATCCTCTCTCCCTTTCGCTGCTGCTTTGATGTTCATGTCCACCACTCATCCTGCAAATCCTGATGATCATCCTCCCTCTCCTGATGGCACCTAACTCTCGTATGACAAACCTTTACAAAGAATTCTCATTCAAGTCAAAAAATAAAGTACATTTGTGAACAAACAAATCTGCGCATAAAAATAATAAATACCCCCTCAAGTAACTGCTTGCCACAGAGGTCTTATATACCGTAGTAGACGGTCTGTGAGGATGGTAAGGACCTCAGTAACGAACGAATTTTTGCTTCTTAGTGGCAGCAGTGAAGTGACGGAGGATGGAATTTCTTCCCTCCGCTGTATTATCGGAAGACAACGCCGGGTCATAACACCCCACAGATATCTTCTCTACCAGCCACGTGGTCGCATTCCCGACATACCCGAATAGAGAGCGAAGGTCACGTGGAAGCCATCTTCCTGCATTTGCCGAGTACGCTACGGCAGGCCATGACCTGTGACCTAACTCTCCTCGGCCTCTACGACAAAACACACGCTTAAAGAGATATTGCGCATGTGTCTCATGAAGTCGATTTGAATGCAGAAGAAACAAAACTTTTCGGTTTCGTTTTCCCTCCCCTGCTTACGGATTTGAGATTCTTTATCATCTTCCAGCGGAATAAACATCTATGCGAAATGTCCTTCACACAAGTTCACTTTGTTGGGTTGTTTTACCTCTGAGCGGCACTTTTTTGCACACCATGGGCTAAATGGCCAGGTCACATGGACCCCGAAGGCTCAGAGAAGGTTGGGGGAGGGGACCCACTGGAACAGCTGTTGGGAAACAGATGGTAGCCTCCCGTCAAGGCCATCCAGCGTGTTCTTTAACGTGCACAGGGTATGGCTCTCCCACACACGGGGCCATGGCTTAACGTCCCATCCGACGGACGGCGGCCTTTCGAAGACCATCGGTGTCCCCTACTGACCGTGGGCAGGGCGGGGAATTTTGCGGAGATAAATCTCAACGCTGACCCAGCTGGGAACTACAGATTACGAGCCTGGCGCGCTACCGACTGCGCCACCCCCGCCCCAGTTCACTTTGTTCCTCAGACTCTATTCTCAAGTGATCATTTCCCATCGAGGGAGTTTTTCGACATCATTGTACATCACGTGGTTTGTATAAGGCAAATGAAAGGAGTGCAAATATATATACAGTAATTCCTCACATAACTCCTGAAGACGAAATAGTACGAGTTTGCACGCAAACAAATACTTACGTTAGTATATGTGCTAGCATATTATTAGTATGATTGTATATGTTCGTATATGAATGTCATCTGCAACTTTCCTTAAAAGGCTATACTTGACAAAGATGCATTTTATAAACGAACAAAAGCACGCATTATATAAACAACATGAAAATAAATAATGGAAAATTTTACAGAATGACAATAATGTATCTCTCCGCGCAGGCGAACCTTACCGGCATCGACCTTACTGTAAATTAAAACTCAGCCAAGTAGTCAGAACTATTTAAAAAAAGAAACATCATTTTATTGCGAAAATGTTGATGAGTGTTATGTGAAGAATTACTATACACTAACGTATGTTTTGATTAAACGGTTAGAGATTAGTGAAGTTTTTTCCCATGTATTTAATATGTTTCACAGCAAATTGATACATATATGTATTTGACAACTCAGTTTAGAAAACACGAAATTTTGAATTGGTCTACAAGTGCCGTGTTAAGTTATAGTGATCGTCGCATTCATGTGAATGATTTCCTTTTTTTGATGTTTCGTGCATTAAGGATTGGTTAACCTCTGGCACACACGAGGTCAAGAATTTTTTGGCCCCCGACAAAATCTAAAAATGAGCCGTAGATATTTCGATGCTAGTCTTATCTACTGATGAGCGGATATTAGATATCTTACAGAGATAGAAGTAATTCATATCTTATAGAGATGGAAGTAATTCATATCTTATAGAGATAGAAGTAATTCATACGTTGGGCCTGGGAGGGTGGGGGGGGGGGGTCTGAGCACCTTCAAATTTCTCATTATTTTCATCTCTCTCCTTTCTCTTTTTTATTGGAATCTTTCGGAAAATTTTTTCAATATTTCCATCCTTGATCATCTGAGGCCCTCCTTGAAGATGTAGCCCAGGCTATGGCCAGGTTGTCTGGAGGATTTATTATTCCTTGAAAAATGGTTATGGAAGGGAAAATATTCGATATAGGGGCAATAGCTTTTGTTTACTGCTTCTGAGGTCAACAGGGCTAACAGGGCTTCTGACTGCAACAGGGCTGTGAGGGCATCTGCTCCTGGCACAATTTCAAATCATTCATCATCAGCAGCAGCATCCTCAAGCAGCCAAGGGCTACAGAGGTCTAATAATTCTCCAAGCATATCTGTCCTGAGTAGTGGTGAAAGTAGGCCGGTACGCGCCGGTACGGCGTACCGCAAGAAATTATTTGCCGGTATGGCGTACCGGTAAAACATTTTTCAGTAGTGGCTCCGTTAATGATTTTCTTCACACATTAATTCAGTTTGGGTTGGGTTGTTTTACCTCTGAGCGGCACTTTTTTGCACACAATGGGCTAAATGGCCAAATGCAGTTTGGACCGAGCATTAATTTTTTAAAGAGCGAATCGTTCCTTTTAAGAAAAATGCCTCGATTTTTAATTATACTACTATAGTTTAACCCTTTAGATACCTGTTGCTTGAAAACCGCATACTTGAGGCGCTTGAGGTTCCATTTCTGCCGACAGGGAATACCAAAGCGGGGGGGGGGGGGGGGCTAATCCAAATATCTGAAGTAGTGCTTTCTCTCTTTGAGAAATTAGTAAAAGCAGACTGGGAAAAGAGAACAGAACTAGACAGACAAAGGTGATTCCAACCAAAGCCGTCCCTCGGGGAGTCGTTAAGTATCCACGGACAATGCGCATTCGCCGTAGCTGTCTGGGTTCGGTCTTAATCCCTACCAGAAGCAGAAATGGAGAAAAGGAATGACAAATCAAAGAAAGGATATGACCGAGACGTTGAAATGTAATCCTTTGTTTTTCTGCTGAGGTCCCGCCATATCCTAACATTTCTGAGCATAGCGGAAGGCAACGATGGGGCACATACTTCCCCAAATTTAACTAATGAGTTTGAAAGTTGGGAGAGGGTCCCATAAAAGTTGGCCATTATTTTTCTTAAATATAATTTTCGATTAGCACTATAAATAGCTGCCACCTTTCGAGATTTAAATATCCAGAGATCATAAAGTTGACTTTAAGCAAATTCCGCTAGCCCCCGCCCCCACCCCCCAAAAAAACTAATAATAGCGATATATTTATTTAAAATAATCAACGCAATCATTATTGTTGTTTCAAAATTTTATTAATTAATAAAAAATATATATTATTTTTTAAATTCAGATTCATACATTCAATTATCTTTAGAATCTTTCAAGAAACTTTTCGTTCCGGCTTCTGAATATATTCTAAACATTTTGCACAATTCACATTATAATCAGGTTTCGTGCATAATTCTGCTTTCACTCGAATCTTGTTCGTTTTTTTTTTTTATTTTATTGAAATATAGGGCCTTTTTTCGTTTCCGCCCAATCCCTGGGTTCGAGCCCCTGATAATGCATGGATGCTTGTATTGTTTTTCTACTGAGTTCCCCCTCGTACTCACAAGAAAAAAAAAAGGAATTTGGCTTTTTTTCGTTTTAGCTTTCATAATAGATTTTTTTTTTTAAATGTGTTTATAATTGGTTTTTAAGGGAAGTGCTAATTTTTGGAGCTGGTTTCTCTAGTCATTTTAGCGAGTTGAGCATGGTTGAAACCAGTAATCGTGTGTGCACTCTACGGTTTCGCCCGTTTCATAAACTGTGCAGGCCGTGGTAGTACAAATGGCGGCAACTCTTTGATCATTTCAAACCGTAATTGCAGAAAACAAAAATTTGCTTTAAAAAACCGTGCTCCTGAGATAGATTTCAAAACGTGGAGTCTCCGGATGAAAACCGAAAAGGTGACATCCCCTAACTGTGCGCGAAGTATTCATGACTTTCTTTTTTCTTGATAAGTTGCATAGAGAACAGAGAAGGGCAGTTGAAGCTACTTCGAGATTGTGCAGGCCTTCTTGTACAAGAATAGCACAGAACAAACAACCAGGTCACTACAGGATTCGAACCTGGATCACCATAGAGAATATTTGTGAGTATGGGAGGGGGGGGCCTCAGTAGAAAAACAACACAAGCATCCATATATGGGACTTGGGTTCAGGACCCTATAGTTATGAATTTTCTTTCTGCTGAGATCTTGTCTTCATAATCGGTCTTCTACATCTTAAATTGACATGTTCTAATGAGACCTGTGAGAAAACAGCTATTTGAGGGGTGTAAAAAAATTAATCAACTAAGAATTTAATTCACTAGTGCTTTTTCACTTTATACATCACTTGGAATTTAACCTTCGGTGTCGCAAGTTATAGTATTGGTATACATATTAGATACGTCAAGCTTTTTCGGATCCCGAAATGTCAGAATCATAATAATCAAATAAAAAAAATTTAATATCAACTTCTGATAAAGATTATTATCAACTTTTTAACTGCACCAAACAATACTTTTGTATTAAAAATAATGCTAAAGCATGATTTTGGTGCTCAAGAGTGCTTAGCAAAATCGTCTCGCATCTTTTTTTGGCAAAAGTCACGCTTTTCTTACCGTATTTTTGATTCACGACCCCTGCAGTTTTGTATATATATAGTATGTCGGGATATCACAGAAGCGAAATTTCCGTACTTCTTACAATCATTGACTAAATAAAAAAAATAAAAATAAAAAACCCCTCAAGCAGCTGCTTGCCACAGAGGTCTGACAGGAGCCTGTCAGTTTATATGCCATAGTAGAAGGTCTGTGAGGATGGCAGGACCTCAGCAGAAAAACGACACGACATCCATGCCTTACCCGGGGCTCGAACCCAGGTCCCTTAGATCAGTAGCCAAGCGCACTAACCACTCGGCCATGGGACGCTAAACTTTATGAATTTTAAAGGTCACTCTGAATCTCCAATAAATGTTATTCTAAAAAAATGCCATATTTGGTATTTGGGTGTAGAATATAAAAGTTGAGTGATCATAATTACAATATCAGTCAAAAGTTTATTTTTCCTTCTAAAAAATTGCATTAAGTTCTAAAATAATTTTAAAACATCTACATATATTTTTTGAATAAGGCTGAAATACAAGAATAGAACGCAATTAGGAGACATTTAGGTATATTAATATTTTTTCAGCCGTCCCGTGGCTGAGTGGTTAGCACGCTTGGCTACTGATCTAAGGGACCTAGGTTCGATCCCCGGATTTAGGCATGGATGTGTGTGTCGTTTTTCTGCTGAGGTCCTGCCATCCTCTCAGATCTTCCACTTTGGCATATAAACTGACAGGCTCCTGTCAGACCTCTGTGGCAAGCAGCTGCTTGAGGGGGTATTTATTTATTTATTTATTAATATTTTTTCACATTAAAATTGCATAAATCATTCTCTATTTGCAGAAAACAGAATGAAAGACAAAATACAGGGACACGGTACTTTCGCCGCCACACAGTCATTATTACCCCCTGTACTTTGGCTTCACTGGAGTGTTCGCCTGCGTGTGATTTTCCACACATAGCTATACTTTGAAGCGTACCGGAAAGAAGTGAAATCTACTTTCACCACTGGTCCTGAGCTACATCTGCAGCATACCAATTCGAACAAGGTCCTGTTTGACATTGTCTGCCAACCATATACTATATCTTCTCCTCATTCCGAGGCCTTTAGACACACTGTTCATAACCCTATTCGCCAATCTATAATTATTCATACGGGCAACATGGCCAAACCAACGGAGTCTCTCTCTGCACAATATGCTGCATAAAGGAGGTTGCAAACTCCTTTGCCTAACCTCATCATTAGTTACAAAGTTGAACCACCTAATGCCCAAGATACTGCGTAAGCATCTGGAATCAAAAGCATCTAGTTTCCTGTTATCATGTTTACAAAGTGTCCAAGTTTCACTACCATAACTAACCCTAGAAAGAACCAAACTATTATACAGTCTAATTTTAGTCTTTAGGTGTATACGCCTATTTCTCCACACTCTCCATAGGTTCTTAAAAGTCCCGGCAGCAATCCCTATTCGTCTGTTAATCTCATGCCGCACATCACCATTATCAGTTACATAGCTCCCAAGATAATTAAACTGTGACACCTGCTCAAGCCTGCAACCATTCAGATTAACTGAATCACAGCCTGCCTGACCAATTTTCATCACTTTAGTTTTCTCTCTATTTATAACCAAACCTACTCTACTACCAGTCTCATCAACAGCTCGAATGAAAGAGTTCATCTCATCAACATCATTTGCCAAAAGGGCTAAATCATCAGCATACTCTATATCAGAAATTTTCGTATCTCCAGTCCATTTAAGGCCAAAATCTTTCCCTTGCAATGAAGCCCAAAGCTCTTAACTTCGGTGATCGGACTAGGGCCGGCGTCTTCAGCCCGGCACTGCCGTTGGCTCTTCCTTCAAATTAATACTTGTCAATTTTTATTACTATATTAAAAATTAACTATTCAGTAGGGCACAAAATAACTTTCTTGTTCTGGGTGCGAAACTGCCAATTGCTTACGTGCAGTAGCGTGGCGAGGATTTTTGGAAGGGTGAATGCAATTTCAGCAATTTATGTCTACGTGTTACTTAACGATTTGAAGGGAGGAGGGCTGGATTTAGTTATTATGTGCGTTACATGGAAATTTCAGCCAATTTAGAACAGACTGAGTTGAAATTTAGTATTTAAAGTTTAGTTGATAGCAAGATTTCCACCACTTGAAATAGTCCATTTGGATCCCAACGGGAGAATTCCCTTCCGTTTTTGTGGAAATAGATTAAGTAGAGTATCGAATGCTTCGTTAATTAACATATCACAGCCTTCCATGAGGAGGGAGGGGGCGGGAACTAATCCCACTCCAGAAGGTTGGAAACCACTGGTGGTGGATTTCTCTCTATTTCTTGCACGCAATATGCTCGAATTCCGTTTTTGCAATTCTTTCTCTTCAATTATTGTAATTTTCCAAGAAAGGTTTCTAAAACTATTTATTTTGAGTTGAAATTTAAGGATGAAACAAAGAAAGATTTGTAGAATAATAATTTCTGTGTCCTTGATTAGCAAGGCCCTTCGATACTTTTAAATATCTCATTTTCCGAAAAGCGATAGAAATGAAGAGACGAAACCATTTTACCTTTCTTGTTTCCAACTCGAAATCCACTTTGAACTCATCAAGGCTGCACTTGACCGGCTCGACGTTTGGCGAGGTTGACCGCGATCTCCTTTCGTGACCATGCCTGCGTCGTGTCATGGCAAGTTCAGAGGTCACCGGACTCTCCGTTGTTCTCTGGCCGTCCAGCTCTGCGTATCCGCCAGAGGGAAATGCTCGTGCACCAAGCGACGTTCGATGCCGAACCGAAGTGGGACCAGTGGTTTCCTCCGCGCTGGCCCTCTCCACGGGTAAGTCGGCAATCGGAAGGGGAAGCAGAGGTCGAGAGGTCGCCTGACACTTGATAGCCTTGCCATGTGGGCCAGATGGCAGACGCCGCAGGGGGGCGCTCCTAACGGTGTTGGTGGAAGCCAGAGAGTCACGTGCTGCCAGGGGAAATCTCGAACGGTTTCAAAGTTAAAGCACCTCGTGAAAAGGGAATTGATTAAATCGTACGCATTTCATAAACTGCGCAAAGAAATCGTGTTTTATTCCGTCTGGCTTCATGGCTTTTTAAACGAATTAAGTGCAAGCAAAGAGGGTAGACTTTTATTTAAGGCTCCTTTTAAATTCTTAGCCGTCCCGTGGCCGAGTGGTTAGCGCGCTTGGTTTCTGATCTACGGGACCTGGGTTCGAGCCCCGGTAAGGCATGGATGTTCGTGTTGTTTTTCTGCTGAGGTCCTGACAGGCTCCTGTTAGACCTCTGTGGCAAGCAGCTGCTTGAGGGGGTATTTATTATTTATTATTTTTATTTTTTAAATTCTTATAATACAGCTGAACATTGATATTAATCTGAAATTCTTTGATTTGGTTTTGGCGGAATGTGGCAGCCATTTCGGTGGGTGTCTTGCAGAGGTGCATTGAACTGATGCGTTATCGTTCGTTTCAAATAAAACAACGATTTCTAATTCGTTTTCGAAAATGGGCTATTGCTTTCAATTTGTCGATTCGCGTGCCTCTTGACATTCAATATTTTCATTTTTAGAGATTAAATGAAAAATCCTTTTTCTGTCGGTTAAGTGCTCAATCAAACATTAGGAATCGAATGTTTTAAATCTCTCGATAATTTTAATTTTTGGGGGCCAATAAAGTAAGGAAAAATATGAGTTCGGTCTCTCATTTTTTCAAGCCGGAAATTACTGAGCCCATTTAGCGAAAGAAAATTTCTCTGCCACATCGTAAAACGTATTTAAAATAAAAGTTAAAGAGCAATTAAAATCTTAATGATATTTGGAGCGAAAAATACTTCAAATCAATTCGCAGAATGTGAATATTCTTGAGTAACAGTCTTTATACACTGAGATGACAACACTCATCGGAATAGCAGTTAAAGTGGAACTAGAGCGCTGTATTTGTAACCGATGCGTTGGACGTCAACCGCAGAATGGCGCTGCAGTAGCCTACAAACCCAACACTCATTTCGGTCCACTCCTCCAGCCAGTACGTCACTGATCCGGAATAATGGAACAGATGCACAGACAATTCCAGAGCATGGATAATTGGGAGCAGAACATCATGATCAATTTATATGCGTGGATTTCTAACAAAAACTGAAAAGACTCAAAAACTGAGATTTTGCATAATACATACAAAAATAATACTATGTAAAATGAAAATAGAGTTTTACTAATATAATTTTAAGTAATAAAATATAAAAGTTTTGTTTGTTCTTTTGCTTCTAAGGCATCGTGCTTGGGTTAATCCTATTTCCAAATTCTCGGAAAGGTTTCCCTTCTGTTCTATGAACATTTTCCAATCGATCAATTCTAACAGTAATGTTGCCATTCCTGAATAACCTTATAAAGCGAACCACTGTTAAAACTCTTACTTGATAATCGGGAAGGGTTGGCCCATTGTCAGTGAGGCGGCCAAATGCCTCAGATAGTCGACTTCGAACTGTTCTCGTCAACGATGGATGCTCTGTGGTCAGGGATCCAGTACTCGAGGCTCCATGGCGACGCAGTTCTTGATCTCTGCAACAATAACACCATCTCTTAATCTTGAGAACAAAACATAATTTAGGTTTTCAGAGTTGACGAGGTCAAGAACAGAGCACTGTCTAGAAACTCCCCACCAGAAAATTTCTTTGGTACAGTTTCGGGTGTAGGAATTCATTGACCAAAGTGAAAATAAATTCCTCGTTTAACGAACACTTTTCTTAGGAGTATTCACTGAAACGAACGATACATAACAAAACACATTATTGTTACACGAGTGCACTCTCCCCCCGACACGAGCTCCAAGCGATTCGTTTGTCTGCGAGCATGTTGAAACAAAGTTCTTACACACTTTCTCGCTCTCCTCTGATCATCAGTGCATCATAAGAATATTAGATACTGAAACTCTTTCGCAAGTATTCAAATATTGCAAAGCGGCAATAGCAATTCTGGAAGTTGGGTTGTTTTACCTCTGAGCGGCACTTTTTTTGCACACCATGGGCTAAATAGCCAGGTCACATGGACCCCGAAGGCTCAGAGAAGGTTGGGGGAGGGGACCCACTGGAACAGCTGTTGGGAGACAGATGGTAGCCTCCCGTAAATGCCATCCAGCGTGTTCTTTAACGTGCACAGGGTATGGCTCTCCCACACACGGAGCCACGGCTTAACATCCCATCCGACGGACGGCGGCCTTTCCAAGCCCATCGGTGTCCCCTACTGACCGTGGGCAGGGCGGGGGATTTTTGCGGAAATAAATCTCAACGCTGCCCCAGCTGGGACTCGAACCTGGGAACTACAGATTACGAGCCTGGCGCGCTACCGACTGAGCCACCCCAGCCCTGCTCAGACACCGGGACGGCTATTTAACTTAGGTGACAAACTATTAAAATGCAATTAGAAAAGCAGTTAAACTATTTTATATTCAGTTACGATCACATGGAACGAATCTGAGACTTTCTCGATATATTTTTAAAGGGATTTAAATTCAGTGCCAGTCAGAATATTACCAACTCTTTGAACATTATTTTGCTGTAGGTCAACGTAGGCATCAGAATATTACGTCGCAAGTATCTGTTTCGAGATTCCCAGAAAAACAAAAAAGTTCGTCATTAATCATTGCGGAATCCCGTATTTATGGGAGTAGAAACAAGTGATGATTTTACATCCGCGAAATGGATAAGAAAGAGCCACCATTTTGCAATGGATCCACTTTGGATAAGAAAGAGCCACCATTTTGCAATGGATCCACTTTGGATAAGAAAGAGCCACCATTTTGCAATGGATCCACTTTACGTCTTACGAATCTTGCAATATCTGCTCTTTAATATTGCAGAGAAATCTATCATCTTAGTTTTTCATGTTTGTTTTTAACTGTACTTGCTAGAAATAATCAATAATCGTCCCTGACATCATCAGAAAAGGAAATTGCCTGTTGAGAGCGCTCTGCGATTCCTACCATGAGACAACGATACAAAGCGTGACAAGTTTCGGAGAAACCTTTCAAACAAACAACGAAGCAGTTTAAAACTTGGTTAATTCTGCATTTATGAAAACAACGGAACTATTTATTAAATAAAAATAGAAATATATAAATAGATGTGACATCACGTAATTTGATATTAAATCCAATTCTCAAAGATTCTTTTTCAAAGCTGAGCACAAAATTTTATTTTACTAATAAAGAATAGAAATTTAATTTGCAGTTACCAGCTATGCTCTTAATACTAACATAAAATAATCACAAAAATCAGCAAATTCTTTAAAAAAAAACTCATTTAAAATAGTCGCTAATTTCGCCCTATTTTTTTTTTCAAGGGATTCCCTAGCATGACGTCACCAAATTTATCACATAATCACCATGCACATAACAGCCTGCTTCTTGTCTGCTTGGAGATCTACCCACCCTCCGGGATCAAGGTCAGTCCTTGTGGCTCGACCCTTTCTCCCCTATAAGGGGGTTGGAGGGGGGAGGACTGTTCAACTGAGTTTCAGATATCCTGCGGCTTTGGCCACAGGAAGTTCACCCCTAAAAATGTTCAGTAAAGTGAAATATCATTGGGATATCTTTTATCCCTCACAAGATGGGTGATCCACATAAAACGATGGTTGGAATCAACTGTAAATGAATAAATCTCCGAAATCAGATAAGAGAGGAACAATAACCAGAGACAGGATCGGATCTAAGGGGAGGGGATGACCCCCCCCCCCCCGAGAATGCTAGTAAGGGTAATAATGGAGACAAAAATTATTCAACTTGTGCATGCTTTTCGCAATTAACAACAAATATTTTAAAAACCTCTAAAACGGAGGATAAAATGTTATTCTGCAATGACATCCAGTCCCCCATTTCCCCCCCCCCCTTACATTATGTTCTAGATCCAGACCTTATCAGAGAAGATAACTTATAAAAGATCATCTTATGTGAGAGCATTTTGCAAAATGAGATCTCTCTGTGCTGGAACTTCCAGCAAACAAACTCCAAGGAGAGGAAAGAGAGAAAGTCAAGGAATGCTTCGGCTTTGAATAATAAATCGATATTAACAAAAGTTCCTGATGGAGGATGAAAGTACGAAAGAGGAAAAAGGAATTTAAAGTTGGGCAAATGTGTTGATTGGAAATGAATACAGAATTTGTATAAAGTTCTTTTGTTAATCGGTAAATTAAGAAATGTTTTTAAGCCAATATTATTTTGGTATCCAGTGTTATTAAAAATTTAAAAGAGTTTTTTTTTTCTGTCAGTTTCATATTTTTTGCAGTATAGGTCTTAGAAGGTCTTGCGGGAGTTCCGAAATCATTGAAGCACCTAGGATTCAGTGACTTGCTGGTGGAAATTCTTGCTTTAAACGTTCAGAGCTGCTGCTGAAAATGACAGAGATTGATGGGGTGTCAGTCCCTGTGAAGCCCCCACAAATCGCTTAATTCCTCCTGGTTTATGAAGGGGAAATCCTATCGGACCTCTCCTCCCAGGGAGTGATATCAGTCCATTGAGTTTCACAATGCCACGATGGGAGTTAGTACCCACCTGGGGACTAATCCTTACAATCGATATGCCACGTCTGTTGATTTCCATCCGAGCAGGTAAGCTTCGCTGTGAGATACAGCCATGCACTCTGAACCCTCTGCATTGCTTCCAATGCCAGAGGTAAACGTATGCCCGCATAACTCGCTGAGGCAGCCAGTATCACCTTGACGCTGACTGCACAACTGAAAAGGCAAGCTGCGTGAACTGTACTGGCGATCATCCAGCATTCTCTTGCGACTGTCCAAAGTGGCTGGAGGAAAAGGATGTACAACGCCTGAAAACAGTGAACATCTGTCCTGAGATGAGAAAGCTCACTGCACACAGCCTGCCCCACCAGGCAAGGTTTCCTGTGCCAGTGCAGTCATTGAAAGCCCATAATTCCAATGAGTTCTGTGGTGGTGCAGACCGATATCAGCTCACCACCGTCTGAATCTTTCTCAGCAGCAGCCAAGTACCTTCTTACACGTGCGAAACTGAGGTTGGTGTTGGCGCCGACATCAACGCCAGTTTCTGTTCCAGCATCAGAGCCTTCCACCTCCAACTCAGGAAGGCCCCTCCATCATGGCCACAGACAGGCAGACCTTCCAAACCTAAGGGGCCCCCACTGGGGCCGAAGAAAAAACTATGACCCCTCCTCGAATGGTGATCTCTGACCGTTATCTCTCAGATGACTCCACGGAGATAGATATGGACTCGATTTTCCAAAACCATCGCTGGTAATGGTAAAAATAAACCAGAAATCTTTGTCCTCCAATTCTCCTAAGACCTGAGATGGTCATTCTCCTGCAATGGAATTGTCATGGATTCCAGAGGTATACTGACGACACCTAGGTCCTCCTGAGGGCACACGAGCCCATCTGCATGTGCCTGCAGGAAACGTACTTGTAGACTCTGATGTTCTGGCGCTTTTCTCTCTTTGCTGGTACTGGATGGAGATGGACCAGCTCATGGGGGTGTCGTTATCCTTGTGAGCAACCATTCTCCATTCCAAGTTATTCCCCTCTCCACCAATCTAGAAGCAGTCACCATCCACCTCTTTGTGACATTTTCTTAGACTGTCTGGATCTTCAAGGTATACCTTGATGACCTCGTCTCACAGCTGCTGTCCCCCTTTCTCATCATGAGGGACTTCAATGCACACAGTCCTCTCTAGGGCAGTACGACATAAAAGGGGAAGGTGAGGTCCTCAAACATTGGCTCAAGCAAACTCTACCTGTTGAACACTGGTGTTAGTATCTAATTTCATTCCCCAACCCACATATTCACTGCCATTGATCTCACCATCTGCTCCTCGATTATTCCACTCTTTGCCTGGGAGGTTGAGGACAACCCTTACTGAAATGATCACCTCCCCATGGTGTGTACCATATGTCTAGGGGAGGGGGGTTTGAAATCTTTCACGTATATCATTGTGGAGGCTTGATCATGCTGACTGGAATGGTTCGAACTGTTCTATGAGTTTGACCAACATTTGGTCATCCAGGAGCCAGTCAATGTTACAGTGGTGGAGTTGATGGACTGTATTGTCTAGGCAGCTGCCCCGACATTGTTTCCATGATTTCTGAAACCGTGGTGGAATCATAACTGCAACACGTCTCATAACAAGATTTAGGGAGCGTGTCAGAGATATCTGACGAGCTTTCCTCCTGGCGCTCTTGAATGTTTCAAAGTTGGGGGCAACTTTGAAACATTCAAGTGCACCAGGATGAAAGCTTGTTTTGTTCTATGCCAGAACCAGAAGAAATCTTGGATCAAGTACACAACCTCTATTACCTGAATGACCATCCTAAGGTCATGTGGGATAAAGTACAGAAGATGGGTGGAAACTACATGTCCCACTCATTATCGATCCTGGAACAAATGGACAGACAATTTCTAATCCTCAAGCAATTGCCAACACTGGGGGAATCGTTTTCTTCCATCTCTTCCTTGTCCTCTTATTCCCCAAACTTTCTGGCCCTGAAGAACTGAACACCCTCCTCTGTCTTTCCACTCGAATGTACTGGACCTTTACAACACGCCATTCACAGTGGAGGAGCTTTGCCTTTCTTTGTGCACCTTTCGTGTATCTGCCATTGGGCCAGCAAATGTTCATTATGCTATGCTGCAACATTTCTCATCATCAAGTAAGAATTGCTCCGACTTTTAGATCTAATTTTCCTCAGGAGCACTTTCTGGACTCCTGATGGAAGGCTATTGTCTTGGCCTTTCCAAAGCCAGTAAAGGAGCCCGAGATTTCTACAAATTGTTGTCCCATCGCACTGAAGAGCTGTGTGTGCAAGGTGTTGGAATGGTAAATGCCAAACGCATCTGGTGTTTGAAACAGCACAACCTTCCCAACACCCAGTGTGGATTTCTCAGGCAACGGTCTACCTTCGAACACCTGAATCTTGAATGCCTCAAATCAGCAATCAGGAATTCTTTTTTACATAAACAGCACCTAATGTCAATCTTCTTCGACATCAAAAAATGTTTACGATATCACTTGAAGATTTGGCATTCTTCAGAGTGACCTGAAAGGTGACATGCTGATCTTCATCTCCAACTTTCTATCTTCTTGAACTTTTCATGTTGTGTTGGCAACACCCTTTCGTGGCCTTTTCTTCACTGCTGCATCTTGACTGTTATACTTTTTGCTGTCAAGATCATTTCCATTACTCAACAACTTCCTGACTGTAGGCAATGCCCTCCATGCTGACGATTTTAGCATCTTTTGTTCTTCATCCAACACGAGTGTCTTTGAACGAAAACTGCCCTAAACAATCTGTCAGTTTGGTAATGGCCAATCGGTTTTGGTTCTCTCCACAGAATACAGGTTGTGTGCACTTTTGCCACAAGCATAATCTTCATATGGACCTTGAGCTTCTGCTCAGGTACACCATCATTCCAGAAATTGACCTTTTTATCCCATGTGCATCATCTCAGGTCCAAGTTCACATAGGCATTGAACATCTCATGGTCCTTGAGTGCCTCAAATCAAATCCTCCCTTTCACGGTTTTTTTTCTGCTTGTACCATACACTTCTCTGGTCCAAACTGGACTACAGATCCCAGGTATACAATTACGCCCAGGGTCAGTGGTGAAGGTATTGGACTCCCTCCACTACCAGGCTCTCCATGTTTGCATGCGAGTTTTTACATTGAAGTAAAAAAATTGGTCCAGAGTCTTTACATTGAGACCAATATGCCAGCTTTATCTACACAGTCATATCAGAATAATACGTTCACCTACTTAATAATGGGAATAACCACCTTTGGCCCGGATGACAGCAGCAAGATGGCATGGATGCAATGAGGCCCTGGACGGTTGCCAGAGACACACGTGCCCATTTGGACTCCAGCAGAGCACAGAGGTTCTGAAGATGATTGGTTGTGGGTCTGCATGTTGAACCTGTCGATCCAAATGGTCCCACAAGTGCTCTATGGGATTGAGGTCGGGCGATTTCGCTGGCCAAAGGAAAATGGAAACATCGCTGTTGTGTTCCTGGAACCAGTCACCCACCACCTTAGCGACATGGCAGGGCACATTGTCCTGATGGTAGACGCCATCACCACCAGGGTAAACATCCAACATGAAAGGATGCATGTGGTCAGCGAGGATGGACAGGTAGCCATTGGCATTCAGGGACCCATCCAGTGGTACCAGTGGTCCCAGGTCATACCAGGAAAACATCCCCCAGACATGCACACTGCCACCACCAGCCTGTACTTGACCGACAAGCGTGTCTGGGTGTTGATTCTCGTGTGTCTGACGCCGTAACCACCACAGCCCATCACTTCTGTGGAGTAGAAACCTCGATTCGTCAGAGAACACAACCTTTTTCCACTCTTCCATTGTCCAATGACAATAGTCCCATGTGAACTGCAGGCGTCGTTGCCAATGGACCTTGGTTAACATGGGCGCCTTTACTCACCGTCGACCATGCATAACAGGGTTCACTCTACTGTTATCAGGGATATGTACCTGGGTGCCCCAGAGTTCATTTGAGTGGTCAATTGCTGCACTGTTGTGCGTCGATTGCCCTTTTCCAGTCGACGGAGGCGACATTCTCATGGGGTCTATGGCCTTTGGACCAATGGCCTTTGGGGCTCTCCAGTTATGACGTCTGGAGGTACTCGGTGTTGTAGCAGTCCATTCTTGGTACACCCTTACTACAGCACCTAGCAAACAGCCCACAAAGTCTACTTTTTCCGAGATGCTTCCACCCTTGGCATGGTAGCCAATGATCAATCCTTTTTGAATGTCCATCAAATCAATACCTCTGCCCATTATGCTCATGTTACGCACTATGGATCATCTGTCCTGGCCTGCTGCTTATATCTCTGTGTGGTCGACCTTATTGTGTGCACTCTGTGATGCACTTATGTGGGTACACTGTGATTCCGTGGGTGGTCATATTATTCTAATACGACTGTGTATGTAGGTCATTTCAAAAGTAATGCACAATGTGGCAACACTCCAGTGTGGATGATGCAATCGCCACAATCATTGTTGCAGTTATAGGCAGAAAGGGGAAAAAGGCGAAGGGAACGTGTTTTGCATTGTGGCATATCGCATTTTGAAACAGCTGTCGCTGAAAATGGCACTTTCAGAGGTTTCAGATACTATTGTGCGTGAAGATCAGCAATCATACATTAAGACTGAAGCTTTATGGGGAGGATTTTTCTGCATCGAATTGTCGCTATTAATAAAATTTGGATAGGTATTTTGAACCTGAACTGAAATCTCAGTCACACGTAACAGTACCTGAAATCTCTGCAAATGCCATTTTCAGTGATAGCTGTTCCGAAATGCGATATGCTATGATGCAAAATGCACCATCTTCGCCTTTCTCCACTTCCTGTGTACAACTTCTGCAATGATTGTGATAATTGCGCCATCCATACTGGAGTGTTGCCACCCCCTGTATTACACAATTATTGTGCATTACTTTTGAAATTACCTACATATTTGCCTTCAGCAGTTTTCCCTAAGTATGCTTCAAAATCATAATCCCTGTTGGGATTATGATTCTCTCCACTTGTGACTGAATTTTCAGTCCTCAGTGGGAGATGCTTTACACGAATAATAATTCATTCCATGCAGGGGGTTACAGTAAAGCCAAAGGTACAGGTAATTTTGGATATTAATTTAAATGTTCAAGTAGCTTGATGCCCCAGTACATTTGAGAAATTGAAAAGAAATGTTGATGCTAGTACAAAAATACAAACATATTTACAGGAATTGCATAATAATTTGATACATATAAAAAAAATGACAAGTTGCACAGACGAAGACAAACATATAATATGAAATATGATAAAAAAAAAAACATAGTAAACTTAGGGGGAAGAAAACGAAGATTTTAGACAACAGAGAGAAATATTAAATGAATGAACAGGGGGGGAAAGGATTGGGGATAATCCAGACAAAGGGCAAAGATGGGGAGTGGGAATAGGGGTGAGGAGACCTGACTGCCATTCTTCCTTTCAGTTTGCATTTCCAAGGCTACCTGCAAGACATCAATATTAGTCTTGATAGCCTTCTGAGATTGGCTCAGTCAGTAGCGCGCCAGGCTCGTAATCTGTAGTTCCCAGGTTCCAGTCCCAGCTGGTTCAGCGTTGAGATTTATCTCCGCAAAACTCCCCGCCCTTCCCATGGTCAGTAGGGGACACCGATGGGCTTGGAAAGTCTGCCATCCATCGGATGGGATGTTAAGCCGTGGCACCATGTGTGGGAGAGCCATACCCTGTGCACATTAAGGAACACGCTGGATGGCCTTGACAGGAGGCTACCATCTGTCTCCCAACAGCTGTTCCAGTGGGTCCCCTCCCCCAACCTTCTCTGAGCCTTCGGGGTCCATGTGACCTGGCCATTTAGCCCATTGTGTGCAAAAAAGTGCCGCTCAGAAGTAAAACAACCCAACCCTTTATAGCCTTCTCGAGTCAGCAGCCAAGTCTCTTCCACCATGGCTCACTGTTTCCTCTTCCTTCGATTTTTATCTTTACTGGACAAGGAAGGCTTCTACACCCGACTGTGTACCAGCAACTCTTTGCCGGCCACTGTGCTGAGCACCCAGATTCCTTGCTCAATCTTCACAAATAGCTTCACAAAAATCTCTTCACTTCTTTCTCATCTTCCCAAATGTTCATCATCACTGCAGAGTTGCATACTAACAGCTTCGTTTTGGGCCACATGACCACTAAGCATCATCAGTGTTGTCTCTGTACCACAAATGGGAAACTCCAGCCCACGAGATGATTTTTTGTGGCCCAATGGCAAGACTTAACCAAACACTCAAATTAATATGGATAATAGGTCAAGAGCAAAATGGCAAAGTTGAAGCCATGAAAAAATATTTTAATAAGCAAGGGGAGCATTTTAATGGCTCACAGAGAAAACGGTTTCCCCATCCCTACACTGACTCACTTACCTCGCTATAGTTTTTGATATTTGTGAGGCATTGGTCTCACCCTGTTTTCTCCAAGATCTGTGCAGCTCCATCACCTGGCATCCACAACCACCATTCTCTTCTGTTGGGTGCCCAGTCACGGTATCAGGGACAATGACCAGTCAGACACTGCCCACATAACTACAATATCCAGCATATATCCATTAGATATTTAAGATGACCAATGAATATCCATTGGTCATCTTAGATATCTTCTGCAGATTGCGATGTGTGCTTGCTGCAAAGTGAGCCACGACCCTGTCAGACTCTCCACTACCGATTTCATATGTTGACTTCTGGCAGTGTTTCTCTGTCAAACTCTGGGTACGATGGCAGTGGTCTTGGTTGAAACAGATTAGTAACAAATACTTTGAAATCAAGCCTATTATCAAACCGTGGTAGTCATGTTTTCGCAGGAATTGCAAGGAAGAAGTTGTACCTGCTTGGATCTGCTTTGGTCATTCATTTATTACACTTTCATTTTTTGTATGGACAGATGACGAACCTAATTGCGAGTTTTGTGACAATATTGTAACTGTAGAACATATTTTAATCCATTACCCCTATTTTAACTTTGAAAGACTTATGCATTTTAGTTTTCGCGATATTACCTCTGAGCCCTTACATTCAACATTTGCCTGGATCCAGAAAAAAATGGGGGGGGGGGCAAGAAATACATTCGAGCCAAAAAATGTAAAGGGGTGGGGGCAAGTCACTTGATTTCAAATGTATATATTTCCTCTTCCGTATTATCAATTTTTAAAAAAATTTCTTGAAAAATATATGAAATATAAATAATTTTTATAATTTTTTGCCACTTTTTCCCTTATTTGCATTCTGAAAGAGGGGAGGGGATGCCCCTCAACCTAGATCCAGACCTGCACTCGGACATCTTGCTCATTAGCCATTAATTCACAATCAACCAACCACTCACTCACCTGTTGCAGAACTTGGGAGTGAGGCTTTCAAGACTGGCGATTCCTCCACGGTCCCTGTCTGCAGTGCTGTGACGCCAACTCACCCACGAGTCACGCTGGCTGGAAGCTCCAGGACCTGAAAAGCAAGCATAGCTGTTATTGCACAATATTCATTGGTGATGATCAACACACAAGCATCATGAAAGCACAAAGATCTTCCACCTGATAACTACAAAAGCATAACACCCAGAGACATAACATACAGCAACTATTACATCATCATCATCATCATCAACCTCACGCAGCCATGGGTTACGGAGTAGGCTGATACCCCTATAGTTATCACAAGAACTGCGATCACCTTTTTTGAAAATAGGGATAATAATAGTTCTGGTAAAATCCTTAGGAACCATGCCTTTATCATAAAAGATATTCAAAATTTCAGTCATCCAAGTGCTAACTGAAACATTCTCAGCTCTAAGCATTTCCGTAGTAATTTCATTTACCCCTGAGGATTTATGTAGTTTAAGTTTAGAAATAGCCAAACTAACTTCAGATTGTGTTATAGGGCCAACATTAAAGCCACCAATGCATCTATCATCAATGCAAACAATGAGATTAGAACTAACCACACTGTTTAGAACATCACTGAAATGCTCAGCCTACCTAGCCATGACAGAATCCTCACCTTCTATAACCTTACCTGTTTATCCTTCAATCCCTGTATACCTGTCCGTTTGGTCTGTTTTCTACCACACAAAACATCAAATATCTGGTACAGCTCTCTGCTGTTGTGTGGTCTAATTGCTTCCTCGTCTTTGTTAGCCAAGCCATCAAGCCAAAGATTCTTGTCAGCAACTAACTGATCCTTTACACGTTTATTAAGCTCTCTGTAATGCTTTCTATTAGACTAGTAGGGTATTAAGGACATTCTTGCTTTCTGAAATAGGCTCAAGTGCATTATCACTCAAATGACTGTCTTCTCTGCTACGTTTTACTCGGAGCTAAAGTGCCTAAAAATTTTCCATTCTTCCTTCACTTTTAAATATGAGTAGACCACAATTTCCATAATGATTAAGTAACCTATCGTGATAAGTTTTGGCTATATCTGGGTCTTCTGGTACCAAAAGAGCCTCTAATGTTTACAAACGTTTCTAAGGAAGTATTCAGTGGTTCCAATTATTCTGGCTTATAAAATAAGTTATTAAAATCCCCCGAGAGCTGGCAAAGAAGCCAAAGAATCTGTAGGTTACATTTTGGAGGTGTTGAGCAGTTAGAGCTGAAATCTTGACGGAAATGTAATATCTCAGATGCTTTTATTATCTGAAACTCCAGAATGGTTGATTGATATGATCATTTTGGACTAAAGCTGTGGGTTGTTGCAGTTTCTTCGATACTCTGCTTAAGAGAGTAGAGGACCCGAGAAGGTAGTTTTAGCTCAACATGTTAGCAGATACTTGCTTCGGAATTTTTTTATTTAAATGAGGTTGAACAGTTCCAGTTCAGTTGAAATTCCAGACGATCATAAAAATAAACAGTTTCATTTAAATATATTATAAAAACAATAATTTAAATATATAAATCATAATAATAATTTATTTAAAAAATATTAATATTTATGTAATACCGACTGCTATTTCACATTACAGACAAGAGATGGCAGCACCAGAGTCGCCTCTATTTAGCAAAGCTTCGAGGATCTTGCCCCTTCAAACGATGCAATTCATTTGTATCTTGCTTTTCCTTTATTTGTGGAAATACGCTTCTTTCCATTCAATTCGTTGGAACTTTGTGATAAATTTTAAATAAGATAGCGCTCGTCATCAAAGAGCGACGATAAAGTGTCCTATCCAGAAGCTTCGAATATATGACGCGAAGGGAATTCACAGGTTTGAATCTCGTGGAGATTCCTCGTGAATGAAGACCTTTCACCCTAAGATAGGTTCACCCAGCGATTCTCTTTAGCGCAGCTGCGGTCTGTAACTGTTATTAAGTTCCGAATGAAAGGGTAAATTTTAACTTCTTAAGTAATGACAAATTCATTAGATCATTTCTTTAGTTGCATGTGAAAGAAGACTAGGGTTAGCGTTGTTAGTTGGTTTAAGTCGTAGACATGGTGGTGATATGATTTCTTATATTTGAAGGTTAGAATAATGATTGTTATTTTTCTATCCAGTGTATTGATTTTAGTTGGTAGAAAATTCTTTAGAATTGTAACTGTGATGGCAGTGGGTTTTATAGCTTTAAACCTATGCTTTTGGAGAGAAAGATTTATTGGTCCTGTATCTTTATTTGTTGGGGGAGACTTAATGAGACTCTTAATGTTTTTATTAGCTTTTTTTTTACGTTTACTTATAACGGACTCAGAACCTTTGAGCTGAGGAAATATTGCCACTACATTTAAAACTATAATGTGTGACTGTAGTTAAGTAATACCCGCAATAATTGGAGTCCCAAACACTTTATGCTTACTTACTTTATACGAAGAAAAGCAACGATAAAAAAATAATACAGACACAAAATTTCTGAATAATACAAAATTCGAATTATTTCTCAGCTCTGCATTTATGGCAAATACATTAATAACTAAAAAATCAGTCACCACGATGTTGATTTTAAGTACCAGCTGTCAGCAGGGGGCGGACAGTGGCTATTAGCACTATTTGATGAAATCCTTAAGTTTGCTTGTACTTCAATTATTTTTATTTTAAATTTCCCGCCTCCCTTGGAACACATGGTTCCTGTCGAAGCTCATGACAAGTTTCAGGGTGGTAGCTATGGGGGGGGGGGGGGTGAGCTCCCCCCACCAAAGTAACTCGGAGTTGGCAAAATTCAAAGCGACTTCGTAAAATCTAGGTGAGTTGTGAAAATTTGTAATCTGTTTTTTTGTAAAATTAATGGAAGTTAAACAAAATCTAAACAACTTGGCAAAATCTAGGGTAGTTGTCAAAATCAAGGCAACTTGGCAAATCTAGGGTTGTTGGGAAAATCGTGACGGCAAAAATCTGGAGCTGTTGTAAAATTCCAAGCCACTTAGTAAAATACAGGTGAGTTGGCAAATTTCAGAGTGGCTTGGTAAAATCTTGGGAAGTTGGCAAAATCGTGGGGGAGTTGGCAAAATTCAGAGTGACTTGGCAATATCGTGGGGAGTTGACAAAATTCAGGTGAGATGTAAAAATTGGCAATTTTTTTTTCTGTAAAATTATGGCGAGTTGGCAAAATCTAGGAGAGTTGGCAAATCTTGGGGAGTTGGCAAAATTCTGAGTGACTTTGCAAAAATCAAGTGAGATGTAAAAAAAAATTTTTTTCTGTAAAATTATGGCGAGTTGGCAAAATTGAGAAAACTTGGCAAAATCTAGGGGCATTGGCAAAATTCGAAATGATTTGGGAAAATCGTGGAGAGTTCAGGTGAGATGTAAAAATTGGAATCTTTTTTCTGTAAAATTATGGCGTGTTGGCAAAATTCAGAGTGACTTTGTAAAAATCAGGCGAGATGTAAAAATTGGGATTTTTTTCCCCTAAAATTGTGGCGAGTTGGCAAAATCTAGGGCAGATGGCAAAATTCGAATCCACTTGGTAAAATAAGGGCGAGTTGTGAAAATTGGAATTGTTTTTATGAAATTAAGACAAAACCGAGAAAACTTGGCAAAATTTTGGGTAATTTGAAAATTTTGAAGTAACTTGGCAAATTCAGGAGAGATGTAAAAATTGGGATTTTTTTTGCGAAATTAAGGAGAGTTGGCAAAATCCGAATCCATTTGGTAAAATAAAAGCGAGTTGTGAAAACAGATCAGTTTTGTGAAATTAAGGAGTAATATATTTAAAATAAATGGCCTTAGTTTAATATCGGTAGAGGGCGCTAAATGAGAAAATGTGAAGCTTGAAGTAATATTGCAAACGATACATTTACGATAAAAATTAGAAATTCTGGTGAATGTGTGATAAAAAACGGAATTATTGTCTTATCTTAAATTAAAATGGGTTAAAATTCAACGAATTGATCCTTATTTTGATCAAGTAGTACTTAATTTTAATAATCATAACAAATAAATGATTTTATTTTTATGCACTTGATGAATTTCCCCATAACCCAAGGGGTGAAAATTCTTTTGGTGCTTTATAGGGCTAATAATATATTACAACTTATATATTTTCCAGTCACCCATTAATACGAATTATTACTGTTAAAGGGAACATATTTCGGAAAAAGAGTTCATTTCCCCCAAAAATGAATATGTGATATTCGCCAAGGGAATCGGGTTCATCTGGCGAATTTCTTGTACTTGTTTTACGGAGACGAAAATGAATCTGCTTCACACAAATGACTGAAGTAATATTTTACGAAGTGGAAAAATCGTTTTAGATGTGGCAATATGATTGAATGATACCATCCGATGTTCTACTATACAGGACAGTACTACTACATCTGGTGGATGGCACCACAAGTCACATTCGTCTGCTATTTTAAGCCAAAAGCGAACTGACGTTAATGCTACGAATCAGCAGAGAAGGAACCTGTCCAAACGATTTACATTACAGTGATATCTTATTATGTCACTTCATTCATATCTGGAATTTGGGAACAGTTTTGAATTTTGAGCCGTGCCAAAGATTTGTTGCCGACATGTTTAGGTAGCATGGTAGTCTAAATTTATACTCTAACTCTAAATGAATTGTGCTGAAATTCGACCGTTTTTGAAAGGGTCGAATTTCGAGATTTTTTTTAAAGAATGATTTTCGCTACGTTAATATCAAATTAATTGGAATGCTCATGCATCACTAACGCCAATAGGTTGAGATGCATCGCATGCGTTAGTATCAAATTAATTGGGATGCTCGTGCATCACTAACGCCAATAGGTTGAGATGCATCGCATACGTTAATATCAAATTAATTGGGATGCTCATGCATCACTAACATCAATAGGTTGAGATGCATCGCATACGTTAATATCAAATTAATTGGGATGCTCGTGCATCATTAACGCCAATAGGTTGAGATGCATCGCATACGTTAATATCAAATTAATTGGGATGCTCGTGCATCACTAACGCCAATAGGTTGAGATGCATGCATACGTTAATATCAAATTAATTGGGATGCTCGTGCATCACTAACGCCAATAGGTTGAGATGCATCGCATACGTTAATATCAAATTAATTGGGATGCTCGTGCATCATTAACATCAGTAGGTTGAGATGCATCGCATACGTTAATATCAAATTAATTGGGATGCTCGTGCATCACTAACGCCAATAGGTTGAGATGCATCGCATACGTTAATATCAAATTAATTGGGATGCTCGTGCATCACTAACGCCAATAAGTTGAGATGCATCGCACACGTTAATATCAAATTAATTGGGATGCTCGTGCATCACTAACATCAATAGGTTGAGATGCATCGCATATGTTAATATCAAATTAATTGGGATGCTCATGCGTCATTAACAGCAATAGGTTGAGATGCATCGCATACGTTAATATCAAATTAATTGGGATGCTCATGCATCATTAACATCAATAGGTTGAGATGCATCGCATACGCTATTATTATCCCTATTTCTAAAAAAGGTGTTCTTGTGATAACTATAGGGGTATCAGCTGACATTATTTTTCTGGTCAAATCTGTCTTTCTTGTGACAGGCGAAATTTTGTTTCGGGCCAGCAGTAACCAAAGATAAATCGGCGAGCACATTTAAAAGCCCCGCGAGCACTGGCGGGTTTGCGTCTGCGCAACCTAAGCAATAATGTTGCATCTCCTTCAGAAGCAATGGTATGAGAAATTAAGGCAGCGATCGATGAAATGGAATATCGTTAATGAGGTTAATATCGAACAGCGAAAATGGGTCTTTCTTTCAGAACAATGCCAGGTGAAGAAATGGATCACGGGAATGCTGTTCGATTGCAGAGGCAACAAGTTGGATTCGGAGTGGACAATTAAGAGTCCCCGTCAGGTCTGGCGAGCATCCATCAGGGAATGACCTTGTCATTGGATTACAATAAAGCATTCGAGGTGAAATATTTCCGAGATTTTTATTTTTGGAAGTATGATCAGACGAAAAAAATGAAATGTAGCAGGCAAAGCGACGATTGGACTATTTGAATGGATTTAAATATGCATACAGAGCGTCTGCGTGATGGAAGCAAAACACAGATTTAGAGATAATCGTGTCAGCAGTCCGATTATCTCGTTTTCAGTAATGGGCTTCCTATTCAGAGGACACCACCACCCTGCAATGTGCATTAACGCTGTGCAACAACATTGAAAACGGCGCTGGGAAGTTTCTTTTCTGAAACACCTTCATTGTCTTAAGTCATTGCAACCTTTTCAACTGGGGGGGGGAGGGGGCAACAATGGATTTTGCAACAATGGACGCCAGAAGGTTTAAGGCACGAGACTCATTAAGTTGACAAAAAATCTTGCAATAAGATCGCAGTTTCATTTTTAGATGCAGAAATCGTGAGCCATTGGAAGAGGTATTTGCATCTGCGAGGTGCAGCGGAATGAAGAATCTTTTCCAGAGTTTTCCTGCAAACCGTTTCAAACTGAATGACATTCTGAACCTCGCCAAAATTAAAATGTCTGACTTTCAGAAAGCCGAAACGAGGACATTTTATCGAAATGTTCAATTGTGATCTGATCGCCCTTGTTGAGGTAAACCTGCATTTTTAAAACTTTTTTCCAGTCTGCCATCGCACACATTGTCGCACTGAATAATTTCTAACCCCCCGCCCGCCCCCCCCCCCCCCCTCTCACACCACTCACCCATTTTTCCTCCCTGCAGTTCACGATTTCTGTACCAACCAAATACTCTTACCACGTGCAATGAAATTGTTCGTCTGCATTTGCTGATTGGCGATTAAAGCAAAAAAGAAATATACGTCTGTAAAGATAGACTTGCAAACGAAAAACTTTAACAAAAATTGAACTAATGAGGAAACTTAAGTTTTCCCTAATTCCTCTTTATTTATAAATATAAACTGACACAATTTTAAGAAACGTATTTAGTAAACATTTGTCTTAAGCAGCGACGTAGTTTTGTAAATTCTTTTGCAAAAGAAGCGAATTAAAAACATAAAAAGTATTGTACAAATATAATTCTGTTGTTATTTTTTCTTCCATACCTCTGGCTTAAGTACTTTCTTTATTTGTGTTGTGTTTATCTCTGGCTAAGGTGTTATTTTCTGTGTGTGTGTTTACCTCTGGTTTGCGCAAAGCTCGGTTGAAGTAAAGAGAAGGAAATCTGCTCCTCTTGAAAATGATGTTTCATATTCGTGGTGAGGTCACTCCTCGATCAGAATTCGAAATCTGTTACTAAATGGATGCAGATGATTGGGAGGGCAAATGAGAATGAATAGCGTCTTCGTGGGCATGGCAACGGAAGGATGGTGGCTTCAACAGTCTGATGGGGAGGTTGGGTTGGTTTAACTCTGAGCAGCACTTTTGCATATAATGGGCTAATTGGCCACGAGGTTCCCGAGGGCTCAGAGAAGGTTCGGGGAGGGAACCCACTGGAGCAGCTGTTGGAAGACAGAGTATAGCCTCCCGTCAAGGCTATCCAGCTTGTTCTTTAATGTGCACAGGGAATGGCTTTCTTGCATATGGGGCCACGGCTTTAATTCCCTTCCGACGGACGGCGGCCAATCCAAGCCCATCGGCATCCCCTACTGACCATGGGCAGGGAGTTTTGCGGAGGTAAATTTCAACGCTGGCCCAGCTGGGACTCGAACCTGGGAATTTCAGATTACGAGCCTGGCGCGCTACCGAATGAGCCCCCCCCCCTCCCCGATTGGGAGGAGATAAAGGTCAGTCACCTTTCCTTTCACCCCCCCCCCCCCCCCCCAAACTGACCACAAGAAAGAAGAGAATTCGAAATCATTCAGGTGCTTGGTAACAGAGGGAAGAAAGATTTCTTCCATTGGTCGTGATGCAACTTGGCAATCGTAAGCTGTAGCATTACTTTCGATTCGAGCAATTTTTTTCGGGTACACGGGACTTCGAGATCTCAGCCGGCGACCTGTGTTCAAGGCATTTACCGACAGTGGATTTCATTCCCAAATCGAAGTTATATACGTTTACAAAATGTGGCACGAGATGGCGCCACATACACATTTTTCATTCCAGGGGTATGTACCTAACTATTGCTGTAATTCTGTACTCAACTTTTTCGTTTAACTTAATTCCAAATATCAAGAGTAATATCGTAATTTTTTGACCGACTTCAACTATGTTAAATGCATTTATGTTATTAAAATAAAACTGAGCCTCTTGTGATTACTGATGAGAAAGAGGAGGCTGCAGACAGCGGCTGTATGGAGGCAGGTGCTCCCGTTCTTATGAGGCAAGGAGGCAAAAGGTTCTTTTCGCCACCGTGTCATTTCATAATTTAAAAAACACAAATTATACTTTTCACCTTTTCATCGAGAAAACAAAATCTAAATCAGCAGGCGTACAATAGTGAACTGTTTAAGACAATAATTTTTGCATCAAGGTGCGACTGTTATTAACAGTTTCAACCGTTAATTCCCGTGATTTCTAAAGTTAAATACAATGCTGGTCATGTTTTAATGAAGTTGAACAGAAATGATATTTAATATCACACATATTAATATCTATATTCTGAATAAAGAATCTATCGGAATGCATGTTCAATTATAAAATTAAATTTCCTATCAAAGAATATATCGGAAAATCTTTCCAATTATGAAAAACTACAGATTTCCTCAGATACTGAAGTTAACGTTATTTAGTAAGGAGCGTGGTTATTCCTCGCAGCTTGCACAACGACCTCTCGTGCTTCTCATAAGGTTATCCAGCAGTGCCAAATCCCACTCCTATATATCAGCTGATGAAGGGACTGATGGACGACTTGCAACTCGCCTTCCCAAAGTGGGATTTCGGTCTAGGGAATCCAATCCATTCTCTGGATATCTTCGCTCTCGAGATATTCCTCCTCTATCTTGTAATATAGTGATATATAATACGACCGTTATCAACCATAAAAATGAATTCTGACCCAATGGCACCTCTAAAAAGTCCCACATAAGGCTCTAGGATCTCGTTTCTGTATCTTAGGGCAGAGTCCCAGCTGAGAAGACGTGCAGGTCAATGCGGCCATCGATACTGATCCTTCCCCAGACCAACAAACCGTTCCCACCACAATGGTCCTTCTATCTATATTCAAGGGGGTGATAACCTGCCGCTATTCATCATTGGTCTAATTGAAGTCCAGTCATGCCCACCGATGAGTTCATGAAATCATCGGGACACAATCACTCTCCCTCTGCTGGCTCCAAATGGGGACCGCGACTTCTTCCGTTCCGGACCACGTGAATGTTTCTTATGTTGTCTCACAGAAATCGAGGGGCTGTTTAATAAACATTTGAGCATAAAAATAAGGACCTTGTTGCCCTATCAAACAGAAAGGACATTTTTGACTACGTAAGGAAGGCGGGAACTAACGGAAGATTTTTGCTAAAAATAACTTCGGTAATAATTGTTTCTATCGTTCATTGTAATCAGAAGATAAAAAAAGTATTATTAATTTTCGAAAGTAATCTTCCAAGATACAAGGTGTTTCAAAAAGGACGCACCCTCTATTGTATTTTTCTATTTAAGCTTGACAAAAGATGCAAATTAGACTTATATCTACCTTTACAATAGATGTTGAAAGTGATTTTCTGCAACCTGGATGCAGGTTCGTACCCGTTTCATGACATTTGCAGCCACCTTTCGTAATGTTTGTTTTCTTATGTTTAAAATCTCTCTTTCAATGTTAGCCTTCAAGTCTTCAAGTGTATGAGGATTGTTTTGAAACACTACACATTTGAGATATCCCCAAAGGAAAAAACCTGGAGGAGTAAGATCCTGGAATCTTGGAGGGCCACAAATTTTCTGAAATCAAACCATTGTGTCATTTGCAGTATGGGTTGTTGAAACCAGCACTCTCGGTCATTCACATCCAGTGATGCAATAAACTGTTGGATGAGGCCACGATAAACTTCACCAGTTACAGTTGAATAAAAAAATAAAGGCCCTATCACACAACGATGGGAAATTGCACACCAAACACCAATTTTCCGTGCGTGTAATGGTCGTTCGTGAAAAGCGTGAGGATTTTTCGCTCCATATTCGACTGTTTTGACTGTTCCTATACCCATCCAAGTGAAACCAAGCCTCGTCACTTAAATAAACAAGGTCCAACACATTTTCATCAACAAAAGGACAAAACCGACGACAGTACTATAAACGTTTTTTATGGTCTGTTCTTTCAGTTCATGAACGATACCAATGTGTTAGGCATGAAATTTTAACTTCTTTGTAGCCCTGTAAACAGTAGTTGGTGACTGTCCAACCTGTTACGATAACTTTCTAAGAGATTTTTGGAGTGAAAGAGTTAAATGCTGAGACACATCATCCAGAACTTCGGCAGTTAACAGTGATGGCCATCATGGGCTCTTTCGATCCTGTACAGACCCAGTGTCATGAATTTATCAATCAAACGAGAGATTGTCGACTTATTGGGAATTGCAGACTGAGGAAACTTCAACTCAAACTCCTCTCTCACACGTTTGTACGTGCCATAAGTCTCAACAATAAATACACGTTCTTTTTTTTGGAAAACGACATAGCTGACACAACACAAAGGAATGAATGCTTGAGTGAGACTAGCGCGTGACAAGGTCATTTCAACTGCTATAGGCTTTTAATCTCGAATACAGTAATGCCTACTGACTAATATTATGGCATAAAATGTACATGCGCTTAAGTTCTACTGTCTTATATTTAGGGTTGCGTCCTTTATGAAACACCCTGTATAAATTTCGCATGAGAAAACTTTAAGTGGCGAAATTATCGACGCACGTGTTTAGTTTTAAAAAGTGTTCTCTGTCCGTGAAAGCAAAAAAAAAAGAGTTGAACTCCGTTGAATAATGCACTGGAAAAGGTTCGTGTTTTCTTTTAATTCGTCAGTTCCTCTCAGATAAAAAAAACGAATTTCTCCTTGTGAATTCTGGCTCACCTGACAATTTCTTGAGAGTGAGTCTTCTCGAAACAAGCGCTGTCGTTTAAAACTAACCATAACTGACTGTAACAATTGAATACAAACTATGAAAATAATAAGTATAACCAGACCCGGATGTAGAAAAAAAAATCGGGGGAGGGGGGGGGGCAAGAGACTAGATTTCCATTTCCCTCTCCGTTTAAAAAAAATAAAAATAAATACCCCCTCAAGCAGCTGCTTGCCACAGAGGTCTGACAGGAGCCTGTCAGTTTATATGCCACAGTACAGGTCTTTAAAAAATTCATTGAAAAAATGTATGCAATATAAATGAGTTTAATAATTATTTTCGCTATCACCCTACCAGCATTCTGAATGGGGGTGGGCATGGACCACTTCCCCCCCCTCCTACATCGGGCCCTGTGTAAAATTATTATAGAAGAAAATGGGTTTTTTTTTTCCTTTACTTTTCTTTGAATAGCGAGCGAGGAGGGCTAAAATGACTCTGAGTTGAAAAACTGACCAGACGCCTAACGAAATACGCTTAAATTTATTTTCACATCACGTGCGAAAATGCAAAATATATTTTAAGTAACATGTAATTTTTCTTAAAAAAAATATCCTAACAATTTTTAAATGCTTTTAAATTTCGGGATAGCCCCCAGTAATCTACAGTTCCCAGGTTCGAGTCCCAGCTGGGCCAGCGTTGAGTTTTATCTCTGCAAAACTCTTCGCCCTGCCCTCGATGAGTAGGAGACACCGGTGGGCTTGTAAAGGCCGCCGTCGGATACAGGAGAGCCATACCCTGTGCACATTAAAGAACACGCTGGATGGCCTTGACGGGAGGCTACCATCTGTCTCCCAACAGCTATTCCATTGGGTTACCTCCCCCAACCTTCTCTGAGCCTTCGGGGTCCTTGTGACCTGGTCATTTAGCCCATGGTGTGCAAAAAAGTTTTCGCTCAGAGGTAAAACAACCCAACCCTGATAACATGAGAGTGAATAGCAAAAGAAAAGCGAAAAAATTGGTGAATGAGAAATTGTTCCGAAACAGCCGAGTAAAAGGAAAGTCATTCTTTACGGTGCGTCATTGCAAATCGTGATCGGATAGAGTTCGAATCTCCCCTCCCTCTCACTCGACGCTAATTGGAGGAAATTGTCTCCATGAATGTCCCGTCTCAAAGTGATACATATTTCTTCCGTCGTCCTTTGATCAGTCGCCGAGGGACCTGTCCCAAGAGGTCTCTGTCTCTGCACCACAATCTGGAAAGATGCCAAATCCGAGTGCTCCGCCATTCTTGTTGTGCCCCGTGTTACGGCGGCGGCCTTGAAACTGCAACCCAGAGGGGAGGGAAAAGGGCTACACGAGACAAGTTTTTTAAGCAAGTGGACGTGTTGACGTGTCGTTGGACTCTCTTGGAGTGGCGGCGTGACGAGGCGGGGATCACCGAAACTCTCGCGCCAGAGGATTTCCTTCCTTCATCGAATTCCTCTCCGTCTTCGCTGCAGTCGATCATTTAACATTAAAAGGTCATAATATATCCAGGAATGAAAATGGTGCAAGTCGATGTGTACCCGGCTTCTGAGCAGGGATGTTTATTATATGCTAAGTTCGCTGCTGTTTAGGATGCGATTTAAATATTTTTATATATATTTAATGTGAATGCTTTTTTAATAAAAAATCTGGGCTTTTTTTCATCCCTCTCATTTCATCATTTCAGACTCTGTCAACATCTATGTATGTCCTGGACCTTGGAAGGGTTAAGAAAACTCCAGAACAAAATTATCTCATTGGAGACAATTACCTATATTGGCGGAAATAGAAAAAAGAACACCATTAACAATTGAAGCGTAGTCTATGAGATCTACAGACACATGCGCGTGCCTGTAGTCCTGCTTCCAAAAGACGATTGCATATCATTCTCGTAGACACCCTTGGTACGACAGAGGATCGAATTTGCGACGCCGTAGCCGTCCGCTCTGCCACCGCCGGCCTCCTGATACGCCGATCTTCTCATGCGTCCATAACTCTGTGTTGCCCGGAACCCCATCTGCGAGTGTGCGAATGCTCTTCTGACCATCGACGCCACCCACCATCGTATCATTGCCGATACCTCTCATCCAACGCAGTCTGCAATTTGACGAAAAGACCAACCTACTTCCTGAAGACCACATTACGACCTCACTCAGACTCCACTAACTGAAGAATGTTCTGCGCCTGTGTTGCCCAGGCACGGTAGCTTCTTCAAAGAGCACTAAACAACACGACACGAGACGAATAACTTCTTTCTTCAGGCCCTAATCCTTAAACACGCGCTGCGTACATTTGCATGTTGTCGTCCTCAATGACGTCATTATTTCATCCAATGGCTTTCAATCTTGGATCACGGTTTCTGCTGCCCTTAACTATTTACGTATTAATTATAATATGAAGTTCCTAAAGGAATTCATTCTGGGTGTTCTTTTTCCAATTTCCGCCAGTGTAGAAATCGTTAACTGCGCCAATGCTAAAAATGTCTTACCGTACCCCCAAGGGGAGGCGGGGAGTGATGTCAGTACGTCTCTATGTTCTGCTCTCGCTTCAATGTGTTTCGATGTTCGAATATGATCACGCGAATCCATTCAGACCTGGATGACCAAGTGGAATGCGTCACGAGAAATCGATTCGTTAGCCATTTAATGAGGTTTCTTGAGGCGGAAAGATTCAACTGACTTTACACTTGAGATATATTTCGAAATTTCCGAGGTCGTTTCTTCAGAGGTTTTGCATCGCTTTAAGTCTGCAGCAGATCGTGACCAATCATTATTTTACTGAAGAAACCGCGCAAGCCAGATGTGAATGACGTCACAAGGGTTCCCCATGGCTGTAGAAATTCAAGGTAGTGCCGATTGCAGGAAAGCTAATGGCTACTGTATTCTGGGATGCAAATGGAGTATTCCTGGTGGATTTTCTTGCTCTAGAAGCAACAATGAATGCCCTGTATTACGCTACCCTCGTAAAAGAAAAACTTCTACAAGCCATCCTCAAGAAGAGGCATCACCCCCCCTCCCCCCAACAGTCCCGACTTGGCTCCAAGTGATTTCCACCCATTCGGTCCATTTAGGAGGGAAGAAATTCACTACAGGTGAACAACTACAGGAGTATGTCCTACAGTGGCTACGATACTAACCCAAAGCCTTCTATGGAATATGGATTTTATATTAAATTGCAAATATAAAATGGGATGGTATATATATTGACGGCTCTGTTAATGTTTCTTTTAAAAGTTTAATTGATACGCTAAGGCATTTAATTGAGGATTGAACAAAAAAAAGGTTTTAGGAAAATTAAACGTGGATGACAAATGAATTAGTAATTTAATAAATTATTTAACACTCTGTATAAAGAAATGAAGAAAAATCCTTCAGACATATCGCTTAAACAGTCATTATCCCGACACAGAAATTTTGTCAAACACAATACTTCGCTAAAAAATTTTCCAAAGCAGGTAAAAACCAGAAGAAACAGCGGAATGTAATAAATGAAATATGAGGTAATTTTAAAGAGAAAGAAAACTATCCCCGTAAAATTAAATGTGAAAAGAGTTAATTAAATATGATGATGATCCTTGCAAATTTGCAAATTTGTTCAATGATTATTTTTCCGGAATTGCACGAAATTTGGACAAAGATTTGGTTCACACAAATGCTGATTGGGAGGGAGACGGAAAATCGTCAACTGCGGTAAGTTCTTTCTTCTTAACGCCAATAATAGCTAAAGATATTAGAACTCAAATTATACTTCTACAAAAAAATAAATCTCCAGGTTTTGATGGCTTAACCGCTGAAATAATTCATCTGTTGGGAGAAACATTTATCGAAATACTTGTAAATCTATTTAATCTATCCATTGAGCAAGGAATTTTCCCTGATGTTTTGAAAAAAACTACTATTGTTCCTATTTTTAAAGACGGCGACCCAAAGGAATTAGGGAATTATAGACCTATTGCATTACTCTCAGTAATATCTAAAAATTTTGAAAAAATAGTGAAAAATAAATTATTTGAATATCTGGAAAAGAAATGTTTTCTCAGTAGCAATCAGTTTGGGTTTAGAGAAAAAATGGGTACGGATGATGCATTATTGCTATTTTTGCTGACGACACTTGCCTGACATATACTGGTTCTGATTCTTCGATTATTATTAAGCAAGCAAATAGTGATCTAGAATTAATTAGAAACTGGACCACAAGTAATTTTTTAACAATAAATCTGAAAAAGACAAATTCAGTTTAATTCTACTTAAAGAAAAATAGTTCTGTTACAGATGTATTGCACCGTAACAAATTAAAATATCATGATAGTAATTGTTCATCGAAAAGTCACTAGAATTGTCCTCAAATTTCTTTTGTGCCGTCAGTGAAATATTATTTAGGTATTTGGATTGATGCATGCCTAACTTGGAATGTGCATGTAACATGGGTTAAAAGGAAGGGCATCCGTAACCTGGCCCGCTTATATCTCGTAAGACACTTAGTTACATTTAAATTTATATGTACATTATATTATGCATTAATACGTTTTTAATTAACAAATGGCATAATATCTTGGAGGGGGGGGGGGCATGTATTTCAATAACTTTAAACAACTTTTAGTGCTGCAAAAGAGATTTATTCGCTTATTAACTAAAAGCCCAAAAACACAACCTTCGTTACCTTTGCTTCGAGAAGCAGGAATTTTGCCTTTACTTTATGCTATGATTATTTTTTCGAAATTATTAAATAATTTTACTTTAGAAATGAAAGCATTAAAACTGATACGAATAATTACCAATTAAGACGGGATAAAAACATAAATTATGAAATTCCTGCACTACATAAGGAAATTTTTAGGCACTATTATTTGTACTTAGCACCGAAATTTCTCTCTCCCGGTCAGCATTAAAAAATACAAAGAATTATCATTTTTTTTCTAAAATTCTCAAGAATTGCATTTTGAAACTGGATGATGTGGAAACTTTTTTTGCATTAAACTATTAGAACTGTTTTTATGTAACATAGACATTCAATGTTTCTTTCTGACTTTCAGACTTACTGAATTACTAGAAATTTTTTGGTTTGAGTTGGTTTCGTTTTTTGTATTCAATGTGACGACAGATTACTAACAGTAATGGAATGTTTTCAATTAAAATTGTTTCTGTATGAAAATCTCACGAACGAGCCTACTCTTGTGAAACCTCTATAGCTTTTGTATATTGTAAAACATTATCTGAAAAAAAAATTATCTATCTTACCTATCTCATAGAGACTCTTCCACGGAGATGCGACAAGTGTGTTAATGTTAAGGGAGAGCCCCTAGAGAACGACCCATAGTTTGGTAAGTGTATTTCTGTCGTTTCTTTTGTACAAAAAAAAAGTCCAGGTCAACATTGAAACACTTAAGAGTGTTAAATCGAATTCCAGATCGAAGCAAGAATATCTGCTTGTAGTTATCAACTTGGTTGGAAACACTATCATACCATATATAATTGCTGCTCATAAAATATGTAAGTGTTGATGTCCTCATATAGGGTTGGGTTGTTTTACCTCTGAGCGGCACTTTTTTTGCACACCATGGGCTAAATGGCCAGGTCACAAGGACTCCGAAGGCTCAGAGAAGGTTGGGAGAGGCGGCCCACTGGAACAGCTGTTGGGAGACAGATGGTAAAAAAAAATAATAAATACCCCCTCAAGCAGCTGCTTGCCACAGAGGTCTGACAGGAGCCTGTCAGTTTATATGCCACAGTAGGAGATCTGAGAGGATGGCAGGACCTCAGCAAAAAAACGACACACACATCCATGCCTAATCCGGGGCTCGAACCCAGATCCCTTAGATCAGTAGCCAAGCGTGCTAACCAGCGTGTTCTTTAACGTGCACAGGGTATGGCTCTCCCGCACACGGGGCCACGAATTAAAGTCCCATCCGATGGACGGCGTCCTTTCCAAGCCCATCGGTGTCCCCCTACTGACCGTGGGCAGGGCGGAGAATTTTGAGGAGACAAATCTCAACGATGACCCAGCTGGGACTCGAACCTGGGAACTGCAGATTACGAGCCTGGCGCGCTGCGGACTGAATCACCCCCACCCCAAAAATATTTTAATATATCCAACAGCTATTGCATTACATTATTTCAGTTTTTCGGAAAATGAAATATTATTTTTTTTTCTGAAGAAGGTTCTCCCCCCCTACACAAAAGATGGAGATTTAGGTAACCTCTATTGTCCTAGTTTCTCATGCAAACACGTACACAGGAGCATTCCCGCTGGTTTAGTAGTCATGTACGATAACCACTGGACCAGGGTACGACTATGGATGTACTTTTTTTGTCATTTTTCACTCAAAAACTTTGTCTAAATTTGAACTTTTTTACAGTGTCCACCAATTAAATGCTGTAGTTCGTTCCTTGGAAGTAAATAAGAAAAAATGTTTTTTTAAATTTTTCCATTACTGTTAGTTAAATTTATAATTTTATTTAAAATTTTCTTATTTAAAATAATCGTAATAATCTATCTACACCTACGATTATGCAATAACATGTCCGCTTTTTTATTTTATTAAATTTCAAATTTTTTAAGTTTCCCTTCATTTGACCTTCAGGAAACGGCAGAGGAGTGAAATGTCTTCAAGCTTTAAGAATATCGTCGCGTGAAGTGTGATGCACCACAGATGGCATGCAACTCGGAAGGAATCAAATTAGTTTCAGCGTTTTTGAGGGAGTTCCTAAAATATATCTAATATATCTGTTGAATGCTTAGTTTCGCATCCGTTCCGGTGATTGACAATTTCAAGTGGGGGGAGTCACGGTTTTCTGCCCCCCGTACATCCGGTCCCGCGCCATAAAGATCGGTAAGGATTGCGGGATCTCTTCAAAAAGGCAACATACGTCAGAAAAGGAAAAATCCATAACCTTATCCGTGACTCGAACCCGGGACCCTTTGTTTCATGCCAAGCGCGCTGACCTCTCAACCAATGAGGAACGTTTTGTTTCAAAGACTACGAATAAAAGAAAGGTAGCCGATTAGCAACGCTCTGCCGCCCCCCACAACGACTCTACACGAGGATTCCTTTTCAATTTTAATAATAACTCTCCCGAGAGAGGGCGTGGCCAGAGGGGGGTTTTGCGTCACTGCCACAGTCAGGCGATCCCTCCCTCGAAGGTGGGATACTCTCGTGCCTGCGAAACTTCCGAAGCTCTGATGAAACACGTTCCAATTTTGTTATTATTTCCCCGCCTGTCAAGTGCTTGCAAGAACTGGTCTACAGGACTTGGCACAAGAAATTATCGAAATTAACGAAATTACAATCACGTAGCGCGCTTGCTGTTAACACCACAATAACGATTTAATGGAGATTAATCTACGGTGAATATTTAACTTCATCATCCTAAACTAAGAGAGTACGCCTAACATTCACTGGTTCTCAAACATTTAAAATTAGCGACCTAGTTTGGACTTGGGAGCGTTCAGATTGGAACTTTTGAAATTGCGAACCAGATCTGTAATTTTGATGAAAAGTTCAAAATCAGACTCATTCAATATGACAATATCGAAACGAATATTCTATTTTCACATCATATTTCTGCCAATAGCAACTTGGCTTTCATTTAATAACAGAGAAATTTTACATTCATTTCTTTAAAATGGAAATTACAAATGAGTAATATTTTAATGCAACAAATTATGTCTATCTTTTTCATATACATTTTCAATGTATATGAAAAATTGAATATTGCGAAAATTCGCGTGAATATTGCGAAAATTTCTGTTTGGCAAAAAGAAAATGTATATGAAAAAGATAGACATAATTTGTTGTATTAAAATATTACTCATTTGTAATTTCCATTTTAAAAAATTTTAAAAAAAATTTTCGCAATTACGAAGATTTTTTTCTGCGATCGTCAAAGAGAGGGAAGCAGACGATCGTCAACCATTAGACAATCGCTTTCTTTGTTTTCAGAAATAGGTGGCTCAATATCGATCGATATCGATCGAGCGAATATCCATATCGATTCAACAAGTCCATATCGATCGAGCGAATATCGATCGAAGACGTTTTCTCTTGCGCATGCAACACTGCGTCACACATCCGTGCTCCGACACGTGATCGGAGTTGCTGACGACACGCAGAGTTGTCACCAGGTGTTGTTGAAACAAAGGGATTGGTTCTTTATCTGCGAAGGCATCATGTCGCATCCATTACGTGCTCCACTGGCGCAGCAAACCACACAACACGATGATGGCAAGTCCTCTTTTCGCAACAGATATCGAAATGGACTTATCGCGATCATCATGTCAGAAATGTTTCTTTTTTTCATATCGCGTAGAAATTCCGCTTCGTGTAAATCACTGAATTGCTTCCTCCCGTGTCCGCATTGGGATATCGTCAGTCCTTTTCAATCGCTTGACCCAGCAGTAAGCACGCGTTGGTCTTGAGAATACCGATTGGAGTTGCCACCAATTACTTCTCTCACATGCAGGAAGGAATTTCTGATGAAGCAAAGTTCCAATCTGAACGCTGCCAAGTCCAAACTAGGTCGCTAATTTTAAATGTTTGAGAACCAGTGAATGTTAGGCGTACTCTCTTAGTTTAGGATGATGAAGTTACAATATTCACCGTAGATTAATCTCCATTAAATCGTTATTGTGGTGTTAACAGCAAGCGCGCTACGTGATTGTAATTTCGTTGCAGCCCATAAACATCGAAATGATAAAAGCGAAATCCTCTCCGTGTCGAGTCAGAAATTATCTCAAGCAGCTTATCCAGTCTCCACCCATTGGGTCTACATCTGACACAATAGACGATCTTGTGCCAAGTCCTGTAGACCAGTTCTTGCAAGCACTTGACAGGCGGGGAAATAATAACAAAATTGGAACGTGTTTCATCAGAGCTTCGGAAGTTTCGCAGGCACGAGAGTATCCCACCTTCGAGGGAGGGATCGCCTGACTGTGGCAGTGACGCAAAAGCCCCCTCTGGCCACGCCCTCTCTCGGGAGAGTTATTATTAAAATTGAAAAGGAATCCTCGTGTAGAGTCGTTGTTGGGGGGCGGCAGAGCGTTGCTAATCGGCTACCTTTCTTTTACTCGTAGTCTTTGAAACAAAACGTTCCTCATTGGTTGAGAGGTGGGATTGCGAATGGGATTGATCAATATCTTGAAATAAAAATGTTTATGTCCAGTCATTCATTAATTAGTGCAAATAAGGAGTCATGCAGACATTCTTTAAAGATGAAAACAATTTTAGTACACCCGATATTATTTAATACGAATTAATTTTTCCAGAAGTGGATGGAGGCAACTATCCCTCTTGCACCTCCCCTCTCCCCACCTGCGCCACGATTACGTCCTGATGAAGAGGTTAAAATAAAAAATAAATACCCCCTCAAGCAGTAGGCGAAGAAATTCTGAACGTCTTTTGAACAGCATCTTGCATTAGATTTCCTTCATGTTGCTCTGTGGAGAAACTGAGACAGCAGAAACAGTTACGAGGAGTGTTCTTAAAATATCAAGGAAAGGGTGGGCGCCTGAAAGGAGTTGGGTACACAATGTCAAACAGGATCTGATGGGGGGGGGGGGGGTGAAGATTTGTATTGTGCATCTGGTTGGACCGTCATAGCCTATGCTGCTCGATGATTAGGATGGTAAGCATGTGAACACTTTGCCTTTTTTTTTCTTACGTTACCTTTGAAAGGGCAGTTTTCGGTCTGACAGAAAATCTACCCAAACGTAAATATTTTTTTTTCAATTAACGAGAAAAAATATAATATCTCTAACTGGAAGCATTTCGATTAGTCTGCACTTGCTGAAGTCGCCAGCAGCATCAGCTCCGTCTCATTCGCCACATCCTGCCATCCGCAACACAGGAAACATCAATAAAAACGGTAAATTCCATCGTCGGCGATCCCCACCAAGCAGACATCCACCCTCGTCGCGGCCCCCGCCGCCGCCGCCGTTCGGAACTGGTCCCTTCTCGTGACCAACCGGTCCTCTGCAGCTTGATGGCTTGGTCCAGGTTACGGCCATGCGTGACGCACCTGTTGTGACGTCACGCAGCGCCGCTCTTGCGTCAGACTAGGGGCTCTACGTTAGACATGTCCCATGGGTTGCCGGGAGGTGATGCAAGCGCGAGGAATCGGTATCCGTTCTTTGGCCATCACTACTCGTAGAGAAATACAACTTCACTATAATCAGCTGTGATCTTGGTCTCATGCATTTTATCCAAGCTCCAAGCAACTGGCAATCCACAATCAAAACTTCTCCTCCTTTGAGAGGAACTTAAAAATGATTTTTCGTTGTCTTCTAGTTAATTCTTTTTGCGATTCTTTCATCTGCTGACAGTAATGGAGACCATCTCATAACTTCAACTTTCAACTTTATTCTTTTGCTATAAACATCCCACAAGCAAAACTTTTCCCGTTTGTTATATTTACATATTACAGTGTTTAAAGATAACATAGAATACACAGAAATTTAAACATATGAACGTGTATACATACATACTTTAAAATTTCAAACTATCCGATGTTCAAATATCTAATAATGCAAAAGAAAATTTTTTCGCAGCTTCAGGAGGTAGACAAGATTTACTTAAGTATATTATACATGAATTCAATATCAGCAAACCCCATAAGAAAAATCTTTAACTTTTTTTAAAACAAAGAAATACTTGAAAAAAAGAAAACTACAAAGAAATAAAATGCAAGAAAAATTAGATCTTCAGATGGACCTATGAGTTGGACGTACGTTTCTGTATTCTTAGCGTGGAAAAAAGAAGTGAAGTGGGAGGGACTGGCTTGCCGTTTCAGGAGAAAAAAAATTCCATCCGTTTTAATGGTCTTTGAAAAATCCTTGAAAAACGCATATAATAAATATATGTTTAACATTTTTCGGTCCGTATTCCAGTAACTATCATTCTCTAAGGGGATGGCGGTGGGGATGGGAATGTCCCCTGTTCTTACCGCACATGCATTACCTTCTGTTTCGTCACGATTCTTGACTTTCACCGCTGGTCGGACGACAGTTGCATGGAAAGGAGACCCAAAAAGTAAGCTTATATTTAGGAATCGAATAGCGCGAGATCCACGAGGAGAGCATTTCGATCACGTCAGGAGAGCTGATTGGAAATGCAAATCGAAGATGAAGGAACAGTGGTTGTAGGGGTCGCATTTCTGTGGTCAATTCGTTGCATAACCTCTGACCCCACTTTTCCTCTCTTCCGTCTTTTGCACACAATTGACTAAATGCAGGGTCCGACTTCGACCTTCCGAGAAGCTACGAGAAGTTTAAGGGGCCCCAGAAATTCGAAAGTCGAAATTTATGTATGAATTAATAGTAAATGCACGTATTACCTGTTCGCATAGAATTTAACCTGCAAGTAACTGGGAGGCATGGGTTCGAGCCCCACTCATCGGAGAAACACAAGTTTATCCAAATATATTTATTTTTCTGATTGAAGGGAACATTATAAAATAAATATAAATTGATGTGATGAAAACATTGGTGTACAATAATGACGGTGTAAAGCTGAGACGAACAGTGTTTGAGTAATAAATTTAAAAAACTCGTGACACAGTAAACTTCAAACTTAATTTTTGAGGCCCCTCATAATCGCGAGGTTCTAAGCTGTGGCTTAGTTAGCTGATGTATAAGTTCGGCCCTAACTAAAATAATTATAAACTAATCGGTCTTGGAGCCAAGCCGGGCCCGTCATCTCCCCCCTTTCGGTCCAAACGCGAATGGGGGGCTGCCAATACAAGGCCGTGCACTAAGAAGTGATCGCTCGGCTCTATCGACTTTATTACTCGATTCTATCGATCGTTCAGCAGTATCGATATCATTTTCAAAATATTGCATAAGAAAATAAACTGATATAAAGAATTTACGTGTGTACAACATATTTTCGAGGTTAACTGATATAAAGTTTTTTTTTACGTGAATGCGAAAAATTAGTACCCACATTTGTGAATGCGCATATTTTTAGGTTTATACTGATATCAAAATAATCGACTAACAATTCATACTTTTAAAATAAACATACTCACGGTCCTAACATAATATTGGATAATTTTTGCTATGTCATGAAATCTAACTTCGAAGCTCTATAACTTCTGAAATATGCATTTAATGGGGAAATGTGGCTGAAAATAAAATAAAGATCATAATCAAATACATTTAAATCTCGATTTTCAAAAATATTTCTTAAGCATTTAAAGAATTAAGGAAGCTTGTTTTATGAAAATCGTTCATAATTCTCTAATATTGAGATAATCATTAAACAGAATTTTAAAATGTATGTTTATTAATTGGTTTGAAGCAATCCTTATAAGTTTTAAATAATTTCTGTGGTAAATCTTATGAATCATTACTGTAGTGAAATATCCGATTTACATAACATGGAAATTCTCTAATATTTTGGTAGGTCAATGTACTATTTATGTTTCAGCAACGACGACTGTTACAAAATTTTCGCAACACCATTCTGTCTTGCCATCGTACTTTTCCGTGCCCATTGAAATATTCCACATATCTCTGTCGACATTTTCTAGTCTTTTCAGCAACATTTCGATAATTACCCACCTCTAAATCGTTGATGGGCTCATCATTTCTCCAGGCTCCACGCGTTACATTTCTGGTTTCTGTATCCTCTCAATCCAAAATATTTGTAGGTGAATAGGTCAACCTACAATTTCTTAAATTATTTTGCAGCATGCAGCAGGCCACGAGTACGGAATCTACTTTTTCGGGATTTAAATTAATTGCAGTATGCGACACTCGGAATCTTAGCTATTATGCCAAATGCATTTTTTTTATAACAGTTCTTGCACGTGACAGCCTGTAATTGAATATTTCTTTTTTAAATGCTTCATCGTCTGCTTCAGATATTTCTTTCAACGGAACAGGTTTAATAAAATGTTCATCTAGGGCAAAGACTTCATCACCAAAGAAAACGAAATTCATACCATCTATCGTTTTACTGCTATTTGGCAAATTTAGCAGCTTCTTCAATTTGGAATACACACTACGGTTTTCAGTGATTCCACTATCGGATAACATCTGTGAAGTATTATAATCACATGGGGAAATTCTCTTTTAGCCCTCTTAACCAAGCCATAACAAAAAACTACACTTATTTTTTTTTCGTTTTGGTTCTTCATTTTGCAGAGTAATTATTAATGCAGCCGCTTTTATCTTACCGAATAAAGACAAGGCACCAATTTTACGAATGCACCGAAAAAATATAAGCTATTAAAATATAAACTATTGACTCATGAACGCATGCAGGAACTGAACTGTTGCTCAAAAGAACTGTGCCATGGACCGATGGCTGAAAGCAGACCGTGTATGAGCAAGTTCAGGGGGCGCTTGGCGCGAAGTTCTCAATCAAGGGCCAGCTTAAATGGCCAGGTCATAAGGACCCCGGGACTCAGAGAAGGTTTGAGGAAGGGGACCCACTGGTTGGGAGACAGATGGTAGCCTCCTGTCAAGGCGATCGAGTGTATTCCTTAATGTGTACACAGGGATAGCTGTTCACGTGGCGTCACGGGTTAATGTCTCATCCGACAGATGGCGATGCCTTTCTCACTGAGAGCTTAACAGAGATTGAAATGCTCTCTTTTCGTCGTTTTTCTGTGGTGCGACCTTGGGATTTATAGGTACCAAAAATAAAATAAATATTAAAATTTCGGAAATTTTTTTACAGGTAGCATATTTTTAGATTATTCCAAATACTAGAATTTTGGAAAAAATAATTTAAAGAATGTAGAAACATTCTTTAACCGAAGTAGAAATTTCGTTTTATATTTTGATCCTCAGATGTAAAGAAAAAAAGCTATCCTGTGAACAAAGAAAGCAAAGGAAGGGAAAGTTTCGTTTGCCAAATTTCCATCGAGGAATTTATAGTTACTTCTCGTTGGTTGGCATCAGAGGTGGATTTATGGTCCGCGGGACCGAGCGCCTTCGTTCACCTAAATCAATGCGACTATGCCTGAAAATTGGAACTTGGGGGATCCTCAGCTGCACGGGGCCCTACTTCTGCGCGTACCTATAAATCCGTTCCTGGCTAGCATGCAAACGCCTGAGCGGCAGCATCACCTGTTGCAAGTGCAAATATTTTCCTTCAGTTGAACGGAGAACCATAGGTAGGGCACGTGGAGGGAAATGGCGCAGGCGAAGGAACGTGCCTCTCTCGCAGAGAAAGACGCCACGGATATGGGTCAGTGGAAGGATCACGTGCTCTCGATACATTTGCTCTGTACAGCGATCGAGTCCATTGAAATAAACAGCGGATTTCAAAAATCGAACAAAAATATTCAAAATTCCACTTTTAACAGAAAGGACAACATTGATGGTTTGAAATTGAAATACTCAGAAAATGCCTGATAAGTTTTCATCTCGTGCATCAGTTGCCCGTATGTTATAGTTTATTTATGATTATTTATTTAACTGAGGATAACAACGGGCATAGCCGTGGCTGGGAAAAAAAATTCACGGCGTAGGGAGTGACAGGAATATAAAATCGCAGACATCTATGAAAATTTAACACCGTTTATATGACAAAGATTTCTCCTACTTGAAACAATTTGCTGTAAAAAAATATGTTCGTCCTGTTTATTTGCGTCGTGAGCACTTCCATCATGAGCGGCAGCAGCTTGGTTCCCCGATTACCGACATAGATGGCGCCAGTGGCGAATCAACAAAATAAGAGGGAATGCTTGCGTCACATTGCTGAAGAAAACGCTAGTCTCTGATGGTCTAGAATTATTATTATCGAGTCTAGAATTATTAATTAAGTTATGACACTCTGGGTTGGCATCCCACTCAGGAAGAAACCAAATTTCTTTCGAGAGTTACTTCTCAACGGGACATTTTCTGTGACACTAAAAATTATTTTTAATATACTTCTAACTGCAGTCACGTTCAACCGATTGGTATTCCTCAATTTCTACAATAAACATTTTCCACATTTTGAACGTTTGACCTTAATTAGGGCGCACGAGCCCCGCGAAGAATTAATGCAGATGCCGTCATTTAAGGACGGTAAATTCGGACAGATACGTTCGGCTTCTCGAGATGTGATTTAACGCACGAGAATGGGGTCGAAGAGGCGGCAACCGAGTCAACATTCGCCGAGGGCGCAGATGCCTGTCGAGGATGACCACAGGAACGCCCCCTCTGCCCACGCATACCACTGCGAGAGCGATCTCTCCACCAGACTCCGCCTGACCCCTCAACCCCTGGCACATTCACCATCCGTTCCGCTCAGGAAAGAAAGGTCCTTTCAACGATCTCTCTACAGAACGACAACTGGTGAAAAAAATAGATTTGGAAAGAAATTAGCAACGTAACGGATACAGGGGTGGGCGTGGCAAAGATGGGGAAAAAAACTTTGATCTTCATTTAAGCAGACGTAACTCCAGATATAGGAAAGCTAATAAAATTAGTTACGAATGATTCAATGTATTTTTAAATCTTACAGAAATAAATGCAAAAATTATTATGCCACATTTTATCATTGATATTCAAGTTCGAATCTAGGAAGATAAAATAGGAGGGAGGCCGTGGCTTGAATGCGATTTTTTTTCTCTTTAAATAGTGCAATATGAAAGCATCATAGGTTAGCACTTGGATGAAGAATCTTCAATACGGAAGAAAAATTGCCTTCATCCGGATGATATTCGAACACACTCCCTCCTCATAACATGCGAAGTGCTCTACTGCTGAGCTACTGGCCGAGCCTAGAACCAATCAATAGAAAAGATCTGCCTCGACATAGTTCAGCAGTAGAGCACCCGACACGTGATGAGGAGGTCACATGTCGGGTGTGCTCACAATCAATGGATATGGCAAAAGTATACACAGTCGTATCAGAATAATATGACCACCAACCATACATATACTATGGTAGGTGGTCACATTATTCTGATACGACAGTGTATAAAGGAATGACATGAAATGTGGTTTACATTTTGTAAGGCGGATGAAGAAAATGAAATGCGTCTTTAAACGACGCAACCACATGAATGCAAATTAAGACTGTTGCAAGAGAGCACTTGGCTGCGGTCTTGTTTCGGTTGCATCAACTTGAAAAGCAATTTCATTTCTCCATCTGAGAAAGGCAACCAAATGGATGATTAGGAGCGAGGTAATGCACCACAAAATGTCGTTTCAAGACTGGAGAACAGGTCATGAAAAGATCAGTGATAAAGTCACACCAGATTGAAAACTCCTTTTTTCTCTCTTTAAGGTCACAGAGGTCTGACAGGAATGTCTGCAATCTGTAGCCAGGGCTGGATTTCCCACAATGCATAGTGAGGACGTCAGAATTTAAGGATTGCAGTTTATTAAAGTAACAGCAACATTATATCCTTTCACTTCTTAGAAGAAATATAAAACTAGTTACAAATATCCTTGTTATAAATAGCTAGCTACAAAAAAATTATTTCAAAGTTACGAAGTGTTTCGATTCACGCGACATCGAAATGTCCGAATCCTTTTCCTCGCTTATTGTCATTTCTTCATTCCCAGGGCAAAATAAAAAAGTGAGGAAGAAAAATGTGAAAATATAAAAGTGAATAATTCGTTTTTTAAATGTTACTGCGTGTCGAATATTATAAACTATACACTGTGTATAATATTCATTTATTGCATTAATTTTTTACAGCATTTGAAAACGACACTTATGATTAAAATCACTTCATCAGTTTTGATTACATTATTTCGTTTTTTCTTGGCTGCATAAAAAAGGAAATCGAATAATAAGGGCACTTCGCGTACTTAGGAGCACGTGAGATGTAAATCCGGCCCTGTGCGTAGCCAACAGAAATACGTGAGGAAGAGAGACAGACCCCTCGGCAGAATTCGATCTGTTAGCCACTAGGGCAACCCTCTCCGCAGAGATCCAATGCCAGTCCGGTCTCGAGAATGCAGTGTAATATGCCGTAGAGAAGATCTGATCTTCGCAGGAGGTCAACGCAAGAAACATCCGGGCCTCATCCTGTGGTCAGTAGCCAAGCATGCCAACTGCTCCACGAGGTGCAGTGGGTAAGTAACCAATTGTGGGCAAGCTTTATGGAAAGTAATGACCTCACTGCCATCAACTGTTCACAGAGCACTGATTCGCAAACTATTTTGCTTACGTCACACCAGATATTCAAGTTGGCAACAATACGGGAGACTCGCGCATGTGCAGTTTGCCTTCAGTGATAGCCATTTCTGTTGAGTCGTTTCGTAAACGCAAAGCTATTCTGTACAAGCTCTGACGTGTATTGAAATTAATTCGAACACCGTACGTGTTATGGGCACGTTTTGTGTTAATTTAGTTTTAATATGAATAAGTTTTTGATTAAAGGAAAAATGTTAAATGAAGAATCAATGGCAGAATAGTAGCAGCAAATTGGCTAATAAATTAAAATTAAAAAATTAAAATTAAATAATCCCTGAAACAGTTGCTTACCATAGAGGTCTATGTAGGAATAATTAAATACGAGTGTATTTAACTTTTTTTAACTATCAAAACTTTAATGATCCTTTCTTTCATGACGTCTTCATAAGTAGCTAAAAAGAGTTAACGAAAAAGTTAATTTCTTTTTCGTTTGCCTCTTTCGGTGGAGACCAGGGACAAACTTGTACAAACTTGTAGTGAACAGATTTTGCCAAAGAGCATACTTGTGACGGATACTAAGGATCATCAGAAGAAATTAAATAATTCTTGGGTTATCGAGGGGGTTCGAATCCGATCCCCTTGCTCCCAATCCCAACATTTAACCGTAACTTTCAATTAGGATGGAATAATAATTATGATATTCATGTGGATCTCGAGGAGGAAGAGGAGGAAGAGGAGGAAGGGACTTCACCTGAAAACAGTCTAGAGTGTCTTGTTTTCGGCGTTTGAAAGGGCGACTAGTATCTCAGAATAGGCAATGTAAAGTACTCTGCATTTCCTACCGATTTCAGAATGTTTTGAAATGTTGCCTTCAAATGATGTTTCTGCCCATTAACGAAAACCAATTGGCAGCAACGGCAGCAGGTAGATTTCAAAAGAAAAATCACTTTATAGCCTAATAATTTGGTGACTTTGGAAATACCTTCAAGTGCAGTGGAAATGCAATACAGACAATATGGAGACTGCTAACTGACTCTGTGGCAGCGAAGTGGAGCCAGCCAGCATCACTCTCGGCCTCCCTCTAGAGTACTCCCCCCCCCCCAAGCCCAGAACCAGTTTCCCTCCGCTGCGGCCCAACCCACTCGCTGCTAACATTACAGACGCGGCAATGGCTGCTAATTGTCGACTTACGACAAGTGGCCACGTAACCGCTTGCAACGCTGAAATGGCTGCAAAAAAAACAACGCCTCACTGAAGACGAAAACTCGACGAATTTTACAGCGTCGACTGATAAACACATGGGTGCAATTGGGAACAAATATTTTTGGGTCTCAAATGTACTTTGGAATTGAATGAATTGCCGAAGGGAGTTATCACTGGGGACATCTCTGCGAACCGCAAATCGTTGCCATGGTTTCTGACCTTGCCCAAAAGTAAGGGGAAAAAACCCATCTTCATATTAAATATTTTTCTTATTTTGTTCTTTTGTATCTGCCATAATAAAAAGTGATCCAGTTAATTGCAAAACAGAAATCTCCTTCAGAGCCAATGGCATCAAGTTACGCAAATAAAGAGACAAATCCTGATGCCAGATTTCAGCATTGCTCTCTGTCACAGAAGAATAACAATCTGCGCACTTGCCACGGGCATCCAAAGAAGGAAACTGTCACTTCAGCACGCTTTGATTAAGGCCTCAGCATAATGTACACTAACATCCGACGGCTTAACTGGGATTCGAACCCAGGCGCTTTTTCTCCGCATTGAAACACTCTGTCACGACGACACTCCTCTAGACGATTGGGCAATTTAGTCCCGTTCTCTACTTACACGTGCGTAGATACGGTTGGTTCTTTTGGCGACTGCAGATCAAACCTAAAGCGAAAAATGAAAAGGTTTTTGCGTCTATTACAATCTCTGAGTCCGCGCCATTCGCCTCGAAGTTATCCCCACATCAAACGTTTAAGTCGATTATGCAAAAATCGACCACAAAAAGCTTCTTCACGTGAATTCTTTACTCTCTGCTGTCGATGATGAATAATGCCTTCTCAGTATGCAGAGACAAATGTCCGTGGTAGGAAGAGTCTATGGAGACATGATGCCCCTGACGTTTACACGCTGTCGTGGACGGAGAGGAGGAATGAAGTCAACTCTTCCGATGCACCCGAGTAGAGGACGATTCATTAGTCGGTTGGGTTGGTTTACCTCTGAGCGGCACTTTTTTTGCACACAATGGGCTAAATGGCCAGGTCACATGGACCCCGAAGGCTCAGAGAAGGTTGGGGGAGGGGACCCACTGGAACAGCTGTTGGGAGACAGATGGTAGCCTCCCGTCAAGGCTATCCAGCATGTTTTTTAACGTGCACAGTGTATGGCTCTCCCGCACACGGAGCCACGGCTTAACGTCCCATCCAACGGACGGCGGCCTTTCCAAGCCCATCAGTGTCCCCTACTGACCGTGGGCAGGGCGGGGAATTTTGCGGAGATAAATCTCAACGCTGACCCAGCTGGGACTCGAACCTGGGAACTACAGATTACGAGCCTGGCGCGCTACCGACTGAGCCACCCCTGCCCCACGATTCATTAGTCCAATTAATTATTCTTCACCCATTGTTCTAGGAGAAAACACAGATTCGTGGGTTTTTAAACCCGTGCCTTGCTGTGCTTGAGACGTGCTATGCCAAACGACATGTTAGGAAGACGAAATAAGCGAATGCACCCCAGTAGAGGACGACACTGTTTATTGACATTCACATATTATACGTGCTCGATTCTGTGGGCCTCGGATCTGCGCTCAAGATTTCTCAGGATGAAAATGGCATCACAGATGTTCTTCTGGTAGACGCTCTCCGCTGCTGTTGCAGGCCTACATCTGATGAGGTTACAGAAATCTCTTCACCCGCTCAAAACTCGGCCAGAGGATATCTTAATCCCTGCTTACACAACCTGGACCAAAGAAAGAACTGCGTCACCTCGACGCGCTGAAACAGTCGACCTCTCCGTTTGCCGGCAATATTCCGTCTGCTTATTTCTTTCGTCGTCGCTTCTCTCCGTGACTCGCACCCAGTTATTTCCGGCTAGTGGCGGAAGTGCAATAGAATCATATCCCGAGCATAGATGGAGGAGAGTCCAGCTTGGCCCCGAATGATAACTAATGAATCACATTCCCATTTCAGATACTTCTTAAAATGCCCATCGCATAGATAGATACAATAAAAAAAATAGAGGATCATGACAGACATCGTGATTAAACCAGAAATCAGCTCTTACCATATTTGCCGATCTTAACATCATTATACACTAAAACTACAATTTATTATTCACACGACACCCATTCAGAAACCTGCCTTACCCTGCCACAATAATACGGCCAGCCGAAACCCCTTGCGGGCTGTCAATGGGTCATACCTGCTGCACAGCGTATTGGCGAGTACGATCATGGGCAGAGGGTTGGTACGAGGAAGATGGGGGGTGTCCATATTTGCTACTGCAGAACATCTGGGATTTCAGCTCGCGACCATCGCACATGTGTAACAGGACTACATCAAAGCTGGCAAAACGTGCAGCTGTCAGGAATAATGTAGCCATGACCTGGCTGTTGATGTTCGAGGCGCGTTGTAGTGATAACATTGGCATTCAATGACAAGGCAGCTACAAAGGTTTGAGCAAAGGCCATTCGATGGCAGCTTATGCCCACATCGAATACCCTCGTTAACAGCACATCACTGACTTATGAGGCTGCAGAGGGCATTGCTAATCGCCCACTGCAGCCTCATAAGGTAGGTTGGTCCGACGAATTGAGGTTTCAACTACCACACGCCAAGGAAGGCTACATGTCTGATGTCTGATGACATGAGGCCATGGACCCCAACTGTCAAGCAGGGATGTTACAGGAGTAGTGGGTTCTCACCCTAGCACCCCCCACTAGTGCTTTCCCCCTATGACGTCACAAGCCACGCCCACTTCCGGTCACGCCCTATGACGTCGCCGACCACGCCCCATATGATATCACCAGCCACACCCCTATGATGTAACATGACGTAATCGTGACTTAACATGCCACGCCCCTTTATTAATAATTCCTTCCCTCTGATTAAACACCCCCCTTTCACCCCTTCCCCCCTCAGTGGCGCCATCTGGTGCCTATGAAGCGTACTAATTCCCAAAAAACCTTATTTTAATTCTAATTCTTCGATTTTTGATTTCCCCCTATTAAAAATTCCTCCCCCCTTATGAAAAAACCCCATGGTGCCATCTGTTGACAGTGAGAAGTACTATTTTTGGAAAAACCCCTTATTTTTACTCTAATTCCCCGATTTCTCTTTATTTCCCCAATGGTTGACCTATATTTTAAGCCCTCCCTCCTCTTGCAGACCCCCTGGTTGACCTATATTTTAAGCCCTCCCTCCTCTTACAGACCCCCTGGTTGACCTATATTTTAAACCCTACCTATATTTTAATTCCCCTTCTCGAATTTTCTTGTTTTTCCCCTGTTTAACCCATATTTTAAGCCCTCCCCTCTTCATAGACCCCCCTGTTGATTCACCTATATTTTAAGCCCAACCATATCAGTTTTTGCGCATTTAATCGGTGTCATCCAACGTCCATACTATTTTTAGTACGTCTCCTGTATTTGAAAAAAAAAACTTGCTTTCGTCGCCGTATTTGAACTCGATACCTCAGTGCCGATAGCTGAAGCGTCATTGCACTCGACTATGCCTTGCACTTGATGATGCGGCTTAGATGTGTCTCAAACGGGGTATAGCCACATAAATTACGTATCTCTTTATTACAGTTTAAAGATTTATTTCAGATATTAAACTAGGTTTTTTATTACCCTACGTTTTCTCACAACCTTCGTAATCTTTATAACTAACATTTTTCAGCGTATTTCTTTTAACTCCATTACTGTTGGTTATCGCATTTTTACTAAAAGTACTATTCTACAGTTTTAAAAGACTGTCCCACAGAAAATACCAATGGGTAAAAAATTAATAAAAGGAAAAAAAAATCTTAAAAACTTATTCGTCATTATGTAAAAACGGCCTATAACTTTAGTACGTCTCGTGTATTTAAAAAAATTTGCTTCCAATGCCGTATTTGAACTCACTACCTCTGTGCCGATAGCAGGAGCGTAATTGCGCTCAGCTATGCCTTGTACCTGGTGATGGGGCTTAGATGTGTCTCAAACGGGGTATAACCGTATAAATTAGGTATCTCTTTATTAAAGCTTGAGTTTTATATTTCAGATATTGAACTAGGTTTTTTTATTTTCCTACGTTTTTTTTTTTTTTTTCACAACCTTCGTATTCTTTATAACTCGCTTTTCCTACGTATTTCTTATAATGAACCCCTATAGTCCTTTCATATTAATATACGTATTTTTTTAACCTTCGTATTTTAAGTCCGTTTCAGTAACACTTCTTTCTTTTAACTCCGTTACTGGGGGTTGTCCAATTTTTACTAGAAGGACTATTCTACAGTAAGACTGTACCTCAGAAAATGTCATTGGGAAAAAAAAATTTAATAAAAAGGAAAAACTTATTCCTCATTATGTGTGATATGGTGACTTGTTTGGGTGTCATAAAAGTTCCGCTTTAGAACAAGCGTTTGGTACCGGACCACGTTTTAATGACAACGAGGGTGTTGCAATTCTTTTACCCGTATTTTGAGAATTCGACCTTTCATCGTACATTTCGCAACAAGCAGGATGTGACAAGGTCACTTTCTTAACGGGTGATTGCAGACAGATCTGTTGCTATCCGCTCGACAATATTTGCTACTGATAAAACGATTTCCTTCATTAAAAATAGAAACTAATTAAATAATGGGGTATCACTGGGAAAACACTGGGAAGAACACAAACTGATTTCGTGCTAAAACATCTCCAGATTTCAGCTTACTTGAAAAACTCAACTTCCATAAGAATACACAATTATGGTACAGTGTCGGGAAGAAATATGTTTCAACGAAATTCAATTGCATGTATTACGATCAGAAAAATAATTTAGTGGACAAAGTTTAAAATAGTTATTAAATGGTTCCTTACAGTGCAAGTGCGCTTCAGGCGAAAAGCCTCCCCTTCGAACACTGCACCCCGTTTTTCCGAAGTAACTGTGTCACAAGTCTTCCTACATCATCCCTAAACAGAGAATCGGATTCAATGTGCAAGAAGATCAAGACCTCATTTGAAGGAGCACATAGTGGATACTGTACTCCATAGTGAAATGAGCATTGGCAAATATATCCCTCTTGCGGGACCTAGTTATATCCCTACTCCAAGAGAATTACTAATGAAAACGTGCTATTGTTAATGTATGTAATTCCGACAAAAAAATGTTTTGTCTGTTTTAGCCACTTTGTATCCTGCAATAGGAAACACTGAACACCTTAACAACTATATACATTTAGAAGAAAACACATCAGGCCTAATTTTCCCTTTAATAATAAATCAAATATCTAAATTCGAAAAAATTAACATTTCTGTCTGGAGAAAGAGATGTTCCCACTCTACATCACACCATTCAGATTTAAAGCTCACGCAAATCTCCTACTGTTATCAGACGATGAAAAGCAGCATTATTGTTCCATTAAGAATTTGTTTCTATGAAATTCAAAGGGAGAATGCTGTTTTCCATATTATAGGGAATGCAATTAATACCGATTCCTTGCAGATGGCTGTCCTTTAGGTTATGAAATAACCTTATTAGAACGCTTAAAATTGAGATGACACACATTAGCTCCTCGGAGAAGCGCTAGGGGGGTAGAAGACTATACCCGTGTAATGAAAATATTCATTCGACATAAAAAAAAAACCTTCGCCAATATAACGTACACTGACGTGCTCCTCTTAGCTGATGTGTTTGGTGGCAGATACTGACCCTATTATGTTTACATAGCTCCTGCCTTCATACCTGAAGATGACAAATACTAGAGTTGATAACCTACAATGTACCTTTTTGGAAGGCATACGAGGAGGAATTTCGGTGATTTGCAGACAACAAGCATTTAGAATGAAAAACTGATTACAAGTTTGCTTGACCGTCATACAAACCTGAAAAGAGATGAAATGGGTAGTACTTTACCCATGATACACCATGTGACTAGGTCGTGAGATCAAATTACATGCATAAACGAAAATTAGAAAAACAACGAAATGGATGGTAAATTCAATAAGAATCACTAAAATGTAAAGAGTGTTGGAATATCTGTAAATGCACACACATATTTCAGTGGATAGGTGAATATTTTCACAATTCTTTGGAAGTGGAAGGCACAATAACTGTAAAACATACTGTGACGAGAGAGAAAGTATAAAAAATGTAGTGGGGTGGTTGTAAAAAATCGCTTCAAAACAGAAAATTACAACGCAAATACTGTAAGATAGAAAGAAACGACTATTCAACGGTTATTCCAAGACGCTATCTCACGCTCTTTTCAGATTTCCTGGTTCTATAGTTCCCTGGTACGTAGCGCATAAGTGTGGGTGTAGTTGGCTATTTTTCGTTGCAAACACAAGTTGTTTTCACTATTAGTTATTTTTTCCTGCATGAGAATACACATTTCTATACTACATTGTGTACACATGGATGGACAAATATTCAAAATACTTTGCATATAGAAAACATCAGCAAAGAACCACAGAAGTTTGGAAATTTAAAATCTGAAAACTCAGTGTTTATAAGAAAACAACAATATTTTCAGTATTTCCATGAAAAGTTGGGTCCCAGAATCGATCCGCTAGACCTAACTTTGCATTCTCTGACTTCAACCACCGATAAAACGTAATGTAAGCTCTCTCGTCGGTTATCCCAAGCCGCTATCTCTTTTCAGAGTTTCTGGTCCCCTCAGTACGATTGAATAAGCGCATAAGTGTGGGTGAAGTTGGCTATTTTTCGCTGCAAACACAAGTTTTTCGACAAAGATAGGGCGTTTCACTACAATCTAACACGGGATTTCATGTTTGTTTGGTTATTTTTCCTGCATTAGAATATTTCTAATCTATCTCATAGACAGCAGGTTAGTTACTTCTGATCTAACAAAGCGAAGGTATGAGATCCATAGTAAGACATGAACGTTTGTGTTGTTTTCCTACCATGATCCCGACATCCTCTCACCCCCTTCTACGGGATCGTATGAAAAAATCCTGTAACTGTTACGACAATTAGCTGCGTGAAGACGTATTTATTTTTAAAGCAAAGACACATTAATTTCGGACTCGGTAGCTAGAGAACGATATATTAACTTGCTAAAGTTTGATTTTAACGATCAGATAGTGTATACATCACCACTTTTTTAGTTCATACTAATAACTTCTAACTTTTAAAGCAAATATTGTCTCATTATAAGCGATTTCATACAAAGAGATAAGCACTCTATGCTTCACATTTAAATCTATAGAGATAACGATCACTACCCATGGAACACATCTGTGAAAAAACACGCTATGATAGGGTTTGAGAAAGATTTTTAGCCCATAGGGGTGCTGCACTTCAAGAAAGCACATTATCTTTGATATCAGAACCAACATGAAAGTTATACTGTTTGGGTTTGAGAAAGAGTCTTTAGTTCACGGGGCACCGCATGAATAAGTGTATAAGTGTGGGTGAATATGGCTATTTTTCGCTGCAAACACGAGTTTTTCGACAAAGATAGGGTGTTTACTACAATCTAACATAGGATTTCATGTTTGTTTAGTTATTTTTCCTGCATGAGAATATTTCTAATCTATCTCATAGACAGCAGGTTTGTTACTTCTGATCTACAATGCCAAGGTCTGAGATCCATAGTAAGACATATGAAAGTTTGTGTTGTTTTCCTACCAAGATTCCGACAACCTCTCACATGAAATATTATTATACTAGGATCTAGAAAAATCACCATCCATTACATTAATTTTTTTTATTGTATTCATGTATTTCACCCCATTTTCTTGTCAAGAGCTAAAATTATTTGATGAATGAACGACAAAATATCTTCAAATGCAGTGGACGCATGACAGAATAACTTCAAAATAAGTTCCAATAGCTGAAAAAACAACTGTAAAAAATTAGATAAATACATACCGGGAAAGACAGAATTGCTTTCAAAACATTAAAATACCCTAAATGTGTGGCTGAATCACCTCCAAATATCTCCAGCACACTTTTAAAGGAAATATTGTCTCATTATAAACGATTTCATACAAAGAGATACGCACTCTATGCTTCACATTTAAATCTATAGAGATAACGATCACTACCAATGGAACACATCTGTGAAAAAACACGCTACGATTGGGTTTGAGAAATATTTTTAGCCCATGGGGGTGCTGCACTGCAGGAAAACACATTAATTTTGATATCAGAACCTACGTGAAAGCTATACTCTTTGGGTTTGAAAAAGATTCTTTAGTTCACAGGGCACCGCATTACACTAAAGCACACTGTCTTGTACGTATGTCTGTCTGTATGTTTGCTCCTCTCTCTCTCTGTGTGTATGTGTGTTTGTGTCTATGTGTAAATATGTATGTTACTACGAAATGTGTGTACGTGTAGATGTGTGCATATATGTCAAGATGTAACTGTGTCTGCATGTTTGTTTCTCTCTAGGTGTGTGTATGTGTGCGTATGTGAGTGTGTGTATGTTCATGTATGTTAATATGTTTCTTTATATGTATATGTTTTCGTTCGTATGTCTTAAGATTTCTGTGTGCACATAGTCGTTTCTCTGTATGTGTATACGTCTTCATGTTTCTCTCTCTCTCTGTGTGTGTGTGTGTTAAAGTGTCTGTATGTGTTTCATCTTTACGTGTATATGTTATCGTATGTGTGTGTGTTTGTTCACATGCAAGAATAAACATATTGTCTTACGGACACTTGCTTGCTACAGAAGAAGCTAATTATTTAAAACGAGACTAGTGGTTATGCAAAACTAACGTAATACTACTGAAAAATCCTTGTTTCAAAAAAGAGCTTTTTTGAAAAAAGCTCTTTTTTGAAACAAGGATTTTTCAGTAGTATTACGTTAGTTTTGTTCCTTGTTTCAAAAAAGAGCTTTTTTGAAAAAAGCTCTTTTTTGAAACAAGGATTTTTCAGTAGTATTACGTTAGTTTTGCATAACCACTAGTCTCGTTTTAAATTATTAGCTTCTTCTGTAGCAAGCAAGTGTCCGTAAGATAATATGTTTATTCTTGCATGTGAACAAACACACACACACATACGATAACATATACACGTAAAGATGAAACACATACAGACACTTTAACACACACACACAGAGAGAGAGAGAAACATGAAGACGTATACACATACAGAGAAACGACTATGTGCACACAGAAATCTTAAGACATACGCACGAAAACATATACATATAAAGAAACATATTAACATACATGAACATACACACACTCACATACGCACACATACACACACCTAGAGAGAAACAAACATGCAGACACAGTTACATCTTGACATATATGCACACATCTACACGTACACACATTTCGTAGTAACATACATATTTACACATAGACACAAACACACATACACACAGAGAGAGAGAGGAGCAAACATACAGACAGACATACGTACAAGACAGTGTGCTTTAGTGTAATGCGGTGCCCTGTGAACTAAAGAATCTTTTTCAAACCCAAAGAGTATAGCTTTCACGTAGGTTCTGATATCAAAATTAATGTGTTTTCCTGCAGTGCAGCACCCCCATGGGCTAAAAATATTTCTCAAACCCAATCGTAGCGTGTTTTTTCACAGATGTGTTCCATTGGTAGTGATCGTTATCTCTATAGATTTAAATGTGAAGCATAGAGTGCGTATCTCTTTGTATGAAATCGTTTATAATGAGACAATATTTCCTTTAAAAGTGTGCTGGAGATATTTGGAGGTGATTCAGCCACACATTTAGGGTATTTTAATGTTTTGAAAGCAATTCTGTCTTTCCCGGTATGTATTTATCTAATTTTTTACAGTTGTTTTTTCAGCTATTGGAACTTATTTTGAAGTTATTCTGTCATGCGTCCACTGCATTTGAAGATATTTTGTCGTTCATTCATCAAATAATTTTAGCTCTTGACAAGAAAATGGGGTGAAATACATGAATACAATAAAAAAAATTAATGTAATGGATGGTGATTTTTCTAGATCCTAGTATAATAATATTTCATGTGAGAGGTTGTCGGAATCTTGGTAGGAAAACAACACAAACTTTCATATGTCTTACTATGGATCTCAGACCTTGGCATTGTAGATCAGAAGTAACAAACCTGCTGTCTATGAGATAGATTAGAAATATTCTCATGCAGGAAAAATAACTAAACAAACATGAAATCCTATGTTAGATTGTAGTAAACACCCTATCTTTGTCGAAAAACTCGTGTTTGCAGCGAAAAATAGCCATATTCACCCACACTTATACACTTATTCATGCGGTGCCCCGTGAACTAAAGACTCTTTCTCAAACCCAAACAGTATAACTTTCATGTTGGTTCTGATATCAAAGATAATGTGCTTTCTTGAAGTGCAGCACCCCTATGGGCTAAAAATCTTTCTCAAACCCTATCATAGCGTGTTTTTTCACAGATGTGTTCCATGGGTAGTGATCGTTATCTCTATAGATTTAAATGTGAAGCATAGAGTGCTTATCTCTTTGTATGAAATCGCTTATAATGAGACAATATTTGCTTTAAAAGTTAGAAGTTATTAGTATGAACTAAAAAAGTGGTGATGTATACACTATCTGATCGTTAAAATCAAACTTTAGCAAGTTAATATATCGTTCTCTAGCTACCGAGTCCGAAATTAATGTGTCTTTGCTTTAAAAATAAATACGTCTTCACGCAGCTAATTGTCGTAACAGTTACAGGATTTTTTCATACGATCCCGTAGAAGGGGGTGAGAGGATGTCGGGATCATGGTAGGAAAACAACACAAACGTTCATGTCTTACTATGGATCTCATACCTTCGCTTTGTTAGATCAGAAGTAACTAACCTGCTGTCTATGAGATAGATTAGAAATATTCTAATGCAGGAAAAATAACCAAACAAACATGAAATCCCGTGTTAGATTGTAGTGAAACGCCCTATCTTTGTCGAAAAACTTGTGTTTGCAGCGAAAAATAGCCAACTTCACCCACACTTATGCGCTTATTCAATCGTACTGAGGGGACCAGAAACTCTGAAAAGAGATAGCGGCTTGGGATAACCGACGAGAGAGCTTACATTACGTTTTATCGGTGGTTGAAGTCAGAGAATGCAAAGTTAGGTCTAGCGGATCGATTCTGGGACCCAACTTTTCATGGAAATACTGAAAATATTGTTGTTTTCTTATAAACACTGAGTTTTCAGATTTTAAATTTCCAAACTTCTGTGGTTCTTTGCTGATGTTTTCTATATGCAAAGTATTTTGAATATTTGTCCATCCATGTGTACACAATGTAGTATAGAAATGTGTATTCTCATGCAGGAAAAAATAACTAATAGTGAAAACAACTTGTGTTTGCAACGAAAAATAGCCAACTACACCCACACTTATGCGCTACGTACCAGGGAACTATAGAACCAGGAAATCTGAAAAGAGCGTGAGATAGCGTCTTGGAATAACCGTTGAATAGTCGTTTCTTTCTATCTTACAGTATTTGCGTTGTAATTTTCTGTTTTGAAGCGATTTTTTACAACCACCCCACTACATTTTTTATACTTTCTCTCTCGTCACAGTATGTTTTACAGTTATTGTGCCTTCCACTTCCAAAGAATTGTGAAAATATTCACCTATCCACTGAAATGTGTGTGTGCATTTACAGATATTCCAACACTCTTTACATTTTAGTGATTCTTATTGAATTTACCATCCATTTCGTTGTTTTTCTAATTTTCGTTTATGCATGTAATTTGATTTCACGACCTAGTCACATGGTGTATCATGGGTAAAGTACTACCCATTTCATCTCTTTTCAGGTTTGTATGACGGTCAAGCAAACTTGTAATCAGTTTTTCATTCTAAATGCTTGTTGTCTGCAAATCACCGAAATTCCTCCTCGTATGCCTTCCAAAAAGGTACATTGTAGGTTATCAACTCTAGTATTTGTCATCTTCAGGTATGAAGGCAGGAGCTATGTAAACATAATAGGGTCAGTATCTGCCACCAAACACATCAGCTAAGAGGAGCACGTCAGTGTACGTTATATTGGCGAAGGTTTTTTTTTTATGTCGAATGAATATTTTCATTACACGGGTATAGTCTTCTACCCCCCTAGCGCTTCTCCGAGGAGCTAATGTGTGTCATCTCAATTTTAAGCGTTCTAATAAGGTTATTTCATAACCTAAAGGACAGCCATCTGCAAGGAATCGGTATTAATTGCATTCCCTATAATATGGAAAACAGCATTCTCCCTTTGAATTTCATAGAAACAAATTCTTAATGGAACAATAATGCTGCTTTTCATCGTCTGATAACAGTAGGAGATTTGCGTGAGCTTTAAATCTGAATGGTGTGATGTAGAGTGGGAACATCTCTTTCTCCAGACAGAAATGTTAATTTTTTCGAATTTAGATATTTGATTTATTATTAAAGGGAAAATTAGGCCTGATGTGTTTTCTTCTAAATGTATATAGTTGTTAAGGTGTTCAGTGTTTCCTATTGCAGGATACAAAGTGGCTAAAACAGACAAAACATTTTTTTGTCGGAATTACATACATTAACAATAGCACGTTTTCATTAGTAATTCTCTTGGAGTAGGGATATAACTAGGTCCCGCAAGAGGGATATATTTGCCAATGCTCATTTCACTATGGAGTACAGTATCCACTATGTGCTCCTTCAAATGAGGTCTTGATCTTCTTGCACATTGAATCCGATTCTCTGTTTAGGGATGATGTAGGAAGACTTGTGACACAGTTACTTCGGAAAAACGGGGTGCAGTGTTCGAAGGGGAGGCTTTTCGCCTGAAGCGCACTTGCACTGTAAGGAACCATTTAATAACTATTTTAAACTTTGTCCACTAAATTATTTTTCTGATCGTAATACATGCAATTGAATTTCGTTGAAACATATTTCTTCCCGACACTGTACCATAATTGTGTATTCTTATGGAAGTTGAGTTTTTCAAGTAAGCTGAAATCTGGAGATGTTTTAGCACGAAATCAGTTTGTGTTCTTCCCAGTGTTTTCCCAGTGATACCCCATTATTTAATTAGTTTCTATTTTTAATGAAGGAAATCGTTTTATCAGTAGCAAATATTGTCGAGCGGATAGCAACAGATCTGTCTGCAATCACCCGTTAAGAAAGTGACCTTGTCACATCCTGCTTGTTGCGAAATGTACGATGAAAGGTCGAATTCTCAAAATACGGGTAAAAGAATTGCAACACCCTCGTTGTCATTAAAACGTGGTCCGGTACCAAACGCTTGTTCTAAAGCGGAACTTTTATGACACCCAAACAAGTCACCATATCACACATAATGAGGAATAAGTTTTTCCTTTTTATTAAATTTTTTTTTCCCAATGACATTTTCTGAGGTACAGTCTTACTGTAGAATAGTCCTTCTAGTAAAAATTGGACAACCCCCAGTAACGGAGTTAAAAGAAAGAAGTGTTACTGAAACGGACTTAAAATACGAAGGTTAAAAAAATACGTATATTAATATGAAAGGACTATAGGGGTTCATTATAAGAAATACGTAGGAAAAGCGAGTTATAAAGAATACGAAGGTTGTGAAAAAAAAAAAAAAAACGTAGGAAAATAAAAAAACCTAGTTCAATATCTGAAATATAAAACTCAAGCTTTAATAAAGAGATACCTAATTTATACGGTTATACCCCGTTTGAGACACATCTAAGCCCCATCACCAGGTACAAGGCATAGCTGAGCGCAATTACGCTCCTGCTATCGGCACAGAGGTAGTGAGTTCAAATACGGCATTGGAAGCAAATTTTTTTAAATACACGAGACGTACTAAAGTTATAGGCCGTTTTTACATAATGACGAATAAGTTTTTAAGATTTTTTTTTCCTTTTATTAATTTTTTACCCATTGGTATTTTCTGTGGGACAGTCTTTTAAAACTGTAGAATAGTACTTTTAGTAAAAATGCGATAACCAACAGTAATGGAGTTAAAAGAAATACGCTGAAAAATGTTAGTTATAAAGATTACGAAGGTTGTGAGAAAACGTAGGGTAATAAAAAACCTAGTTTAATATCTGAAATAAATCTTTAAACTGTAATAAAGAGATACGTAATTTATGTGGCTATACCCCGTTTGAGACACATCTAAGCCGCATCATCAAGTGCAAGGCATAGTCGAGTGCAATGACGCTTCAGCTATCGGCACTGAGGTATCGAGTTCAAATACGGCGACGAAAGCAAGTTTTTTTTTTCAAATACAGGAGACGTACTAAAAATAGTATGGACGTTGGATGACACCGATTAAATGCGCAAAAACTGATATGGTTGGGCTTAAAATATAGGTGAATCAACAGGGGGGTCTATGAAGAGGGGAGGGCTTAAAATATGGGTTAAACAGGGGAAAAACAAGAAAATTCGAGAAGGGGAATTAAAATATAGGTAGGGTTTAAAATATAGGTCAACCAGGGGGTCTGTAAGAGGAGGGAGGGCTTAAAATATAGGTCAACCAGGGGGTCTGCAAGAGGAGGGAGGGCTTAAAATATAGGTCAACCATTGGGGAAATAAAGAGAAATCGGGGAATTAGAGTAAAAATAAGGGGTTTTTCCAAAAATAGTACTTCTCACTGTCAACAGATGGCACCATGGGGTTTTTTCATAAGGGGGGAGGAATTTTTAATAGGGGGAAATCAAAAATCGAAGAATTAGAATTAAAATAAGGTTTTTTGGGAATTAGTACGCTTCATAGGCACCAGATGGCGCCACTGAGGGGGGAAGGGGTGAAAGGGGGGTGTTTAATCAGAGGGAAGGAATTATTAATAAAGGGGCGTGGCATGTTAAGTCACGATTACGTCATGTTACATCATAGGGGTGTGGCTGGTGATATCATATGGGGCGTGGTCGGCGACGTCATAGGGCGTGACCGGAAGTGGGCGTGGCTTGTGACGTCATAGGGGGAAAGCACTAGCGGGGGGTGCTAGGGTGAGAACCCACTACTCACAGGCCACTGTCATGTTCTGCAGTGTACGTGGGCCAATCTTGTATCGATTGGGATCACCACACAACTCTGTGTTGACATACTCGCCGACCGCCTGCACCCATTCATGGCTTTCTATTTCCCACAGCAGGATGCCTTCTTTTAACAAAAGGAGGATGCCTTCTTTTAACAAAGACTCTCTCTCTCATCACTTCCGTTCGGTGAAGGACTCGCCGGAGGAGCATTCCGGTGAGTTCACAACCCTCGAATGGGCCCTGTTGATCATCTGGGGGACGAATCTGTGGGAGTGATGCATTGGACTACGAAACCCTCTGCTGGCAACAGAGTCGGCGTTTTATGGACATCTGTCCTCGAATCAAGAGCCACAATACCACCCGAACGTTTCCAACGCTTGGTAGAGTCCACGACTGCTGTTGCGAGGGTGAAAGGTGAACCCACACGTTATGATGTAGGTGTGTATAATGTCGCTTCAGTGTAGTAGGAGCAGTTTAAGCACTGAGCGTGTTGCTGATCTTCAATTGGAGTTAAAATAGAATACAGAAATTGTTTCTTTGCAAGTATCATTTACAAAGTTAAAATCCAATCCATAGTTTATGGGTGTGCAAATTATACCCTTTGCGCACTCTCCGAATTTTCAGGGTGGTCGTCTGCCCACCCTGCCTGCCCCATTAGCAGCCACTGTCAATAGGCAAAATAAAAATCGTTGATTCGTTTTGCATTTCAGAATATTTCATTCCTTTTGGGGCCAAAAATGTTCATTACTTCAACAGAGGTTGGGTTGGGTTGTTTTACCTCTGAGCGGCACTTTTTTGCACACCATGGGCTAAATGACCAGGTCACATGGACCCCGAAGGCTCAGAGAAGGTTGGGGGAGGGGACCCACTGGAACAGCTGTTGGGAGACAGATGGTAGCCTCCCGTCAAGGCCATCCAGCGTGTTCTTTAACGTGCACAGGGTATGGCTCTCCCGCACACGGGGCCACGGCTTAACGTCCCATCCGACGGACGACGGCCTTTCCAAGCCCATCGGTGTCCCCTACTGACCGTGGGCAGGGCGGGGAATTTTGCGGAGATAAATCTCAACGCTGACCCAGCTGGGACTCGAACCTGGGAACTACAGATTACGAGCCTGGCGCGCTACCGACTGAGCCACCCCCGACCCCACTTCAACAGAGGGAACTCGCATCTTTTCACATAATATATGCGAGAAGCACGATTGCTAGAAGGTTTTTTAAAATTTTTAATGATGCATGCTCAGTATTAACAAAAAATTATCCTTTAAAATTTTTCACTTTTTAAACGATCGTTCCTGGTTTTTTTTCTTAACTAATGGGAAACTTTTAGGGCTGCAAGTGAAATTTTGGACGGCTTTGGGTTGGGTTGTTTTACCTCTGAGCGGCACTTTTTTGCACACCGTGGGCTAAATGGCCAGGTCACATGGACCCCGAAGTTCAGAGAAGGTTGGGGGAGGGGACCCATTGGAACAGCTGTTGGGAGACAGATGGTAGCCTCCCATCAAGGCCATCCAGTACGTTCCTTAACGTGCGCAGGGTATAGCTCTCCTGCACACGGTGCCACGGCTTATCATCCCATCCGACGGACGGCGGTATTTCCAAGCTATTGGTGTCCCCTACTGACCTTGGGCAGGGCGGGGAATTTTGCGGAGATAAATCTCAACGCTGACCCAGCTGGGACTCGAACCTGGGAACTACAGATTACGAGCCTGACGCGCTACCGACTGAGCCACCCTCGCCCCAATTTGGACGGCAAAGGAACGTCTATTATGGGGAAAATATTTGTTATAACGACATTCATTGTAACGTATTTTTTTTTATCGTTCAGCTTATATACTAAAACAAAGAGTTAAGAAACAAATGGTTTACAAGTAACAAAACTTCCCGCCCTCAGTCAGTGATGGGCTTGGAAAGGCCGCCGTCCTTCGTATGGGGCTTTAAGCCGTGGCCCCGCGTTCAGTTATGCTACAGGACACGCTCTCCTAACAGTGGATCCCCTCACCCCAACTCTCTCTCAACTCTCGGGGTCCTTGTGACCTGGCTATTTAGCCCATTGTGTGCAAAAAAGTGCTGCTCAGAGGTTAAACAAGCATTTGCACATAAATTAACGATTAGTCAAAGCGAAAAAAAATTACTTTAGTCTTTCCGACAATGAGACGGGCTGGCATTTCCCTTTTGTTGCAGCATCCTCCTCTGCCGAGTTCGTCATCCCTGAAGTGGGCAGAGATCCATTATCCAATCGACCATTACGCAAAATGTAGTAGGAAAAAAAAACCCGCGGCGGAATGCAATGGTTGCATCATCAATCAGCCAGCGACTCCTTCTCTCGCTGCACCTGCCGGGTCAGCTAAGGCACGTGCCTAATCACTGGCGATGGTCCTCCAACTGAGAAAAGGGTCGATAAATCGCCACATAGATCACAAATCGTCGTCTAAACAGAGTCGAGGATGGGCCTAACGGTTAGCGTTTCGTGCTCCCACTAGAGTGGTTGCTGGTTCGATTCCCGATATGGTAAACGACGCCATCAGTGAACACTTTCGGTAATTGGTGCGCTCTAAGAATCCTCCCCCCCCCCCTCCATTCATCACTGCATTTATTAATTAGAAGAACTTCAAGGCTCACATTTATTTCAAATCTTACCGCTAGCATGTTTTTGAGCTATTAAGATCAGCACCGACTTGCACGTGCCTCTCGTTTCCTTCATCTGAATCCGACTGAACTCTCTTGGCAACACATTCGATTCTGTTGGCGTCAGTGAAGGGCACTAAATGGTTGGAGTTGCCGGAGACGGCTTCTCTCATTTTCTGATTAATGGTTGGAGTTGTTATCACTTAAGTCTTCAACCATTTGGATGGCAATGTTCGAATCATTATCAGAGCAGACGTCCTCACGTGCCAATGGAAATCAAACCTTCGTGTTAAACGAGGTGCAGAACAGGGAACCGCCACCGCCACCCTAGGCGAACTTCACAAGGGATAGAATTTCGAGTTGGGTTGGGTTGTTTTACCTCTGAGCGGCACTTTTTTGCACACCATGGGCTAAATGGCCAGGTCACATGGACCCCGAAGGCTCAGAGAAGGTTGGGGGAGGGGACCCACTGGAACAGCTGTTGGGAGACAAATGGTAGCCTCCCGTCAAGGCCATCCAGCGTGTTCTTTAACGTGCACAGGTTATGGCTCTCCCGCACACGGGGCCACGGCTTAACGTCCCATCCGACGGACGGCGGCCTTTCAAAGCCCATCGGTGTCCCCTACTGACCGTGGGCAGGGCGGGGAATTGTGCGGAGATAAATCTCAACGCTGACCCAGCTGGGACTCGAACCTGGGAACTACAGATTACGAGCCTGGCGCGCTACCGACTGAGCCACCCCCGCCCCATAGAATTTCGAAACCAAGAGGCTTGCATTGATAGTAGTGCATGGGATGTACAATTTTTGTCTTCTTTTGATGATTAAGTGAATAATTATATAAATGTAAACAGGCATTTAAGCAGTAATAAATTTGAGCTTGTAATTTGAAGATCTCTTAGTGATGTTCTACATTCTACGTTATTTTTGTGCTTCCGACTCTTATGGAAAAAAAGGGGGATAGGTTCCGAAAAAAATCTTGTTTTGAACGAAATTTGAACTGTTTGTCCAGTAAATAACACTTGCAGCTCTGTTTATCACTCAGAACATAGAGCGACTGTGAGGGTGAGCAGAAGTGAGCAGACTGGCGGTGCGTTGATGAAGCCGCTGAAGCTCGGAGCAGCGTGGAGATTTATTATCTCCGCAAAACTCCCTGCCGATGGTCAGTAAGAAACACCGTTGTCCGTCGGATGGGACGTAAAGCCGTGGCCCGTGTGCGTAGAACCATACAATGTGCACATTAAAGAACGCTGGATGGCCTTGACGGGAGGCTACCATCTGTCTCCCAACAGCTGTTCCAGTGGGTCCCCTCCCCCAATCTTCTCTGAACCCTCGGGGTCCTTGTGGCCTAGCCATTTAGCCGTGGTGTGCAAAAAAGTGCCGTTCAGAGGTGAAACAATCCAACCCAACTTCAAATAACTGCCACTTGAGAATACATCAAAAAATGAAAGAGCCTTAGTTAAGTCATTCTAAGTGAGCCTTCATTTTATCACCCAAAGCATTTGCAGCCACCTCATTCCAATGCTCTGAAAATCACGAGGAGGGAGAACATTTTGTGGTTACGACACCGCTGCTACCACAAAATGCTCTCGCTCCACATACCACTGCTGAAAGGGCCAAGTCTGTGTGTTAAACTTCCACGCTCCGAATCGTAAACCACCGTTTCCATTACGACCATCTAATCGTCGTCACGAGATGCAGTGTCCGTCTGCGAAACTCCCCCTTTCGTTGGAGAGCGATCCCATTTCTCTTTTCATTTCCAAAAGGTAGGCCTCGCAGTTGTTATCTGATGGGCTTTTGAAAACAAGGCTCACGTGACCTGGAATGGTGGGAGTCCATCTGCTGTGAAACGTGAAAAACTGAACGATAAATGCAATGTTCACTTGCATTCTCAACGAGTACGAGCTTTTTCACTATTTATGAAATTTCACAATTGTACAGATTTAAATTTTAAAAATTATTATATAACAAAGCTCTCAATACTGGTATATGAATATTTTTAATGTCAAACTAGTTTTTGTATAACTTGTATGGGTAGCTCGTCCATTAGGGCAAACCGCGGCAAAAATAAAAAGAATATCAAACGAATTCACTACTGATCTACGGGACCTGGGTTCGAGCCTTTGGCAAGGATGTTGTTTTTCTGCTGGGGTGTCGCCATCCTCACAGACCTTCTATTAAACTGGCAGGCTCCTGCCAGACCTCTGTGGCAAGTTACCGCTGGGAGACAGATGGTATGCTCCAGTGAAGGCCCATCCAGCGTGTTCCTTAACATGAACAGGGTACGACTCTCTCGCACACGGCGCCATGGCTTAACGTCCATCCGACGGACGGTGGTCTTTCCAAGCACATCGGTGTCCCCTACTGACCGTGGGCAGGGAGTTTAGCGGAGATGAATCTCAATGTGCCCCAGATGGAACTCGAACCTGGGAACAGCAGATCACGAGCCTGTCCCGCTACCTACTGAGCCACCCCCCGGCCCCCCAGTTGGGGAAGGTGACCTCCTGTACTCCTGTATCAGGAGAGAGTTGGAATCCTCATATGAAGACTATCCACAGCTTGTTGTTTAACGTGCACAGGGTATAGTTCTCGTTTCCAAAGGGGCCATCATTTAGAGCAATCTTTGCAAGTTGATCGGTGTCCCCTTTCTCTCCAAGGGCAGAACGGAACTTAGCGGAGAAAGTTCTGCACGCAGGAACAGTTGGGACTCGAACCTGGGAACAGCAGATTACGAGCCTGGTCCGCTACCGACTCAGCCAGAAGATATTACAAACTAATGAATTCGAGCTGGGCATCCCCATGCGGCGCGCAACAGTAAACACGATACCCGGCGAAACAAAATCTCGCCTCCCCCCCCCCCGAAACTTTTTTAATTATAAATTTTTTGTTGTCTACTACAGTTGCAATTATTGTCGTTAACGTTGTATAAAAAACTTTCTCATCTACAGCGACTGGATTTACATTTGAAGCGCTCCTAGACACAAACAGCGGCAGTGCGCATTTATGTACTATGCTTAGAATTTCTAGAAAGAAGCTAGATCTTTTTTAGGTAATTCCAGATATTTTGGAGCAGTTTTGTAACCAAATACTGCAAAATTAAAGTACCGAATATTATACATTGCACGAAATATATAGTATTCAATATGAAATTGTATATAAAAATCAAATTATTATTATTCAAACATTTGCCTTCCTTTTTTGGCTCCGGGAATGAACAAATTATTCTTGTGATATTGATAATTCCCTAACCATGAAATAAAGCCTTTTTTTTTAGCAAAATGTTACAAAAAATTGTAAATATTCGCCAAATCACGACTTTGAACAATATTTATTATTTAAAGGGATCTGGCTGCTGAAAATTTTAACAACAACAGTGTTGCAGACCAGAAAAGAATTTGCTTTAAAAACTATAACAAATCGTTTGGTAAAACAAATGTACAGTCGAATCCATTTTTTAACGAATTTGAAGGGACAGCCAAAAAAATTCATTCTATCAGTAAATTCGTTATAAGAAATATTCATTGGAAAGTTGTCTGAAAAAAAAAAAAGAAATATACCATTAATTTAAGGCCAAATAACAAAGACTAAAGTGTAAATGTAATAAGAAACATAGTAATGACTAGTTACTAATTTTTTTTTTATCAAGCCATGCATCTAATAAACACTACTCTTTTTTTTTTCGCTTGAAACAGAGGACCGCTTAGTTGTAATTTTGAGTTCTGGCACCTACAAATAAATAGAAAAGAACTCTTCAAAATCGGGTATAAAGTTATTTTTTTTCCCTTGAAGCAGTACCTATTAATTGGTAAGTTCCGCAAACATACGTTCCTCAGTGAAATTCGTGGTCACCCCTTGGCAGCAACATCCGAGTCTCTTCGCCTTCCTCGAATTTTTAATAATTTTACCTTCTTCGGACTCTTAGTGCAAAATTGTGCAGTAGCTCCCCTTCTGAGGTCCTAAGTTTTGGCAACTCTAAGAGGACCCAAAAATTCGAAAGTCGAAATACATATTTATTATTCTGATTAGGGCCGGATCTAGAAGCGAGATAAAGGGGCCACAACCCCCCCCCCCTCCCCACCACCCTTGGGAATGCTACTAAGGGTAATGGAAGCCAAAGATTATTAAACTTGTGCATATTTCATGCATCTTTCAAGAATGTTTTTAAAAACCTCTTAATTGAAAAATTATTTGGTATTTTCTAGTTAGCTGAATTTTATGTGTTGTGTTTTGTGGTTTTATTTGATGTACATCATTTTTGTGGCTAAATGACCTATGTTTAATATAATTTATTCATTTTCCTGCAGATAAGCTATTTAGCTTTGAGGGTCAAATTGTAAATGTATTTGTATTATTTACTCTTATGAATAAAAATTATATTCTAAAAAAAAAAACGAAAGGCAAAATGTTGCACTGGAATGGAAATCAAGCCTCTTGATGCACGAGGCTACACGGGTCAAAGTGCACCACCAAGCCGCCACTCGTATTTTATAAGTGGTTCGCCAAATAATTTGAATTTGACACATGCCTCAGGGTCGTGAAAAGGACGATTGAGGAGGCTTGGTCTTACATAAAAATTAAATAAAAACCTTTCTTTATGAGCTCTAAAATATAGAATAAAACAAAACTTCAAGATTTCATCCCTTAATCAGATCATACTATTTCATTTCAAAGTTATATACAGAAATGAAATCAGTTCGTGCATCCGACCTTTCCTTTGTAAATCAGTGAAGTGTAGAAGTGGGCGGGGGATTAACGCCTCCCCGATCGCTTCAGTGACATATATTCTCGAAGGCAGTTCTCGGAAATCAGATTCAAGCACACATCCCCTCTTTCCTGCCCCCCACTGACAAGTCAAAATTCACCCAAGTGAAGTTTGTGGGTACTTGAAAACGATCAGATTTCATCGAAAAACCCATTCTCATTTTTAACTTTTCAGAGTTTGCACATTTAACCAGATTCACTCACTTATTGCTTTTAAGGGGCAAATTTCTTTCCTTTGCAAAGGGATGTTCTCACTCAGTTCCCTATTTAGGAGCGGAGTTTTATTTGTTACGTATCTCGTAACGATTGGCCGAGAAGAGCAATTGTTTTGTGACAGATCCACATAAAAATCACAAGCGAAGAGCAAAACGAATAAATCGGAATTTGAGGATTCGACTCTTCGTTCGGTATATTACTCTGATCATCAATTTGGATTTGAATTACGTACTTCGTATAAAATAGGAACTTCCAAACTGTTGCCCTTGCGTTTATTCCTAAGTGTGTAAAATAATAAAAATAAATAAATACCCCCTCAAGCAGCTGCTTGCCACAGAGGTCTGACAGGAGCCTGTCAGTTTATATGCCATAATAGAAGGTCTGAGAGGATGGCAGGACCTCAGCAGAAAAACGACACAAACAACCATGCCTTACCCGGGGCTCGAACCCAGGTCCCTTAGATCAGTAGCCAGCGCGCTAACCACTCGGCCATGTGTACCGAATCATATATTGGCTGAAGGTCAAATAGATGAAAGGTTATTCATTTCAATTAATACATTATATCAGGCATCTTATGCGATTCTGAGGCACGATCCCCCGAAAGATTCCGCTGCCGCCGTTTTTACCAATCTTCTTATTCCTTTGGCTTTGAGAATTTGTCGGCTTGTGGATTTGACAAAACGTTGTTACAAAATATCTTTCGAACGCGATGGAGGAACTTAATAATTTATGCGCTAAATGAAAGCTTGTGAGGCGGGGAGTGTCATAGGCTATATTTAAAAGCGACTTCCCGTGCTTTCTTCCACCCTAAAAAGGGGGAAATGTGAAAAGTATTCTTAAGCTGTATCTCCAGAACGCGAAGGCTGAAAGTAGCGAGCGATATGTCAGATGAATGCTTCTCACGAGGGGAATGTCGTAGGCTACGAATAATTGACCCTTGAAATGAAAAGGAATGCTTTCTTCCCCCCACTAAAAAAGGGGAAATGTGAAAGGCGTTCTACTAGATGAATCTTCCAAACGCGAGGGCCTACAGTTACAAGTTAGATGTCAAAAGAAAACTCGTATAATGATGGTCGTAAACTATTTCGAAAATTTCCCACACTATTCCCTCCCCCCTGAAAAAAAAGGAGGGGGGGGGGCGGATTTTCGCGGGGTTCACCTTTAACGAGTCGTATCTCAAATTAAAGCTTGTGACTTCTCCAATGTCATCGGTTACCTCAAACATCGACTCCAAAAGCGGGGTAAATGTGGTCGATATTTATGAGTCATATATCAAAGTTTTTGAAGATAGGTGCTTTTAGTGACAACAAAAAAAATATAAATTCAAAAAATACCTATCTTTCAATATGTGCCCTAAAAAGTAGAAAATAAACCTCAAGCACATCGATGGTGCAATCAGTCACTGAATTCGTATTCACTTCAAAGGAAGATAGGCCGCCGATTTATCTACTCGACGATTTGATTGACGGCGCCCCATCTTCCATTGAAGTGAAGACGAACTCAGTGATTGATTGCGCCATCGAATTAGCTTTAGGTTTATTTTATACTTTTTAGGGCACTAGAGGAAGATAAATAATAAATAAATACCCCCTCAAGCAGCTGCTTGCCACAGAGGTCTGACAGGAGCCTGTCAGTTTATATGCCACAGTAGAAGTTCTGTGAGGACGGCAGGACCTCAGCAGAAAAACAACACAAACGTCCATGCCTTACCCGGGACTTGAACCCAGGTCCCTAAGATCAGTAGCACAAGCGCGCTAACCACTCGGCCAGGTATTTTTTAATTTTTTATATTAGAAATGAAACATAAATAAATGAAAGCATCGATCTTATTATACCAACTTTCTTTGAGTACAGTATTGTTTTTACCAATTTAAAAATTTGCACAAGTTAAAACTATGTTCATTTTATTAAAATTAGATTTACCCGGTGTTGCTCGGTTCTGAAACTTTCTAAACTGTAGAGTAGATGGCCCTCCTCACGTGGCAAGCTTTCATTTCGCATAAATATCTTTGCACTGGATCTCCTCCCCCTCCGAAGGACGGGGTGGCTCAGTCGGTAGCGCGCCAGACACGTAATCTGCAGTTCTCAGATTCGAGTCCCAGTTGGATCAGCGTTGAGATTTATCTCCGCAAAAATCTCCGCCCTACCCACGGTCAGTAGGGGACACCGATGGGCTTGGAAAGGACGCCGTCCGTCGGATGGGACTTTAATTCGTGGCTCCGTGTCCGGGAGAGCCATACCCTGTGCACGTTAAAGAACACACTGGATGGCCTTGACGGGAGACTACCATCTGTCTCCCAACAGCTGTTCCAGTAGGTCCCCTCCCCCAACTTGTCTGAGCCTTCGGGGTCGTTGTGACCTGGCCATTTACCCCATTGTGTGCAAAAAAGTACCTCTTAGAAGTATAACAACTACAAATAAAAAAACTAAATACACCCGAATTAAAAAAGGTATAGAAATTAAATACGAACTTACGATGCAATGCTACGTTATTTATCTCATTTGTAAACATTTTTCTTAATAAATGAAAGCTTTCCCATAATTTAATAAAAAACAAAACGCGAGATCGTGGGTTCGGATCCCGTCCTGCTCGAGTTAGTTTTTACTGTACTCTTTTAAGTTGCACATCGATGTTTAAGACTGACTTCAAGTTCTTTCAAATCACGTTACGTTTCACCAGTAAAAAATCGCTTCCAGCGCTTTCCCCGTAATGCTCACATATTTTATCAAACGCAAACGAGAAAAACAACTGCGATTTCGATATGTGCCCAAAAAGCCTCCCATCGGCTCACTGTTCGCAACAGGATAAATGTCCTCTGCCGAGCCCCGCTTCACCTTTCACCTCACCTCAACTGCGACAACTCCCCATTCTATGGCGACAAGAGAGCGCTTTACACAAAATGGCAGGTGCAAGCGTCGTTCCGCACTGTTTGGCGCTTTCAATACACCATGCACCAGCTGATCGCAGTGCGCCGACTCGGTGTAAGTTGACGTTTTCCTTCCCGCCTTCAGTTCACACGAAGACGATCCGTCAGCAGCTGAGCGCAACCTCATCGATTATTGCATCGATAACTTTTCAGAAAAATCCAAGACAGCCGAAGCAACAAGTTCAAATAACTTAGAACGCTTGCTTTGAACCCTTGACCTAAATAGTTATTTCAGATTGACTCGTTGCGAAGGGTAGGACAAAAGGTTGTTTGCAATTCCGGCCGCTGGTTGCTCGATACCTTATTTCCCGACAAGAGCGAAAATTGCTGAAAAGAAATCTTTTGTTTTGCTACTTACCACGACCATAGAGAGATGCACTTGGATGCATTTACGTGATAATCCGTAATCATTCACAATCTTGGAAGAGGTATCCGAAGTTCTTGTTTAAGTTAACAAGAGAATGTCGACAGTCATTCTACAGTTATCCATACACAAGTTATTTTTCCAACAGGGCGATTGCGTTCACACTTTCGGAACTTATTCGAAATATTAAGATTTCTCTCATTTCAGCAGTAAGCAACGGTTCTCCATCCATGACGCTCATTTGAGCCATTTTGAAATCGTTCGGCGTCAGCGTCGTATCGCTTATAACGCCATCTTTTGGTCAAACTGGTAACTAATGGTTCCTCTTTCACGGGATTGAAAACTTGGTTTTGTTTCACCATTTCAAATGAACCGAATCCTAATTTTAACTTTTAATCAAAGTTAACCCTAGTATTAAACACCTCAATGAGTATTTACCCACTAATCTATAATTTCGATTTTTCTGTCTCCATCAAAATTATAATGATGTTGAAGTATGATTATTACACATCCCTTTCCTCATTTACTTTCACCAGGGTTCAGCCCCGTAACCAGCTCAAAGCAATAAGACTGAGTTTAGCATTTATAGGGAATTGGGGGCGGGATTATTAAAGAATTCTTGTAAAAATAGGCGAGCCTATTACGAAGCTATAGCACATTTTTGCATTGGCAATCCAAATGTAAAGGAATCCTTGTAAAGAGCAGAAATTAAAAGACTGAAAATTTTATTAGAGGAGGTTCATCCCCCCCCCCCCCCCCCACTGGTTACAGGCCTGCTACAGCTAAGGAAGTAACCACAGAAATGATGAGACCTAACTATAGATATAGACACAGCCCCGTATCTAGAAAAAAAAAACTTAAATGGGGTGGGGAGGTAAAGTGACTCGATCGAGGCGGAAAAACGAGGGGGCAAGAAGCTGGAAACCCCCCATGGCGGTATAATATTTTCCCCTCCGTTTTAGAGCTCCTTAAAAAAATCTTGAAAAATATATGATATTAGCATAAGTTTAATAATTTTTGCCTCCATTATCCTTACTAGCATTCTCAGAGGGGGCAACCCCCCCCCCCCCCCCATCGCTCGACACTCACTGAAACAACTATGAACATTTATACGAAATAAAAAAAACAACGAAAATAACAAACAGATAGTTTCAAGGAACCTGAAGAGCAAAGGAATGAATGTGAAACTACCGTAAGGAATCAATGTCCTCGTTTTCTTAAAACAATACATATCTCCGCAAAATTCCCCCGCCCTGCCCACGGTCAGTAGGGGACACCGATGGACTTGGAAAGGCCGCCGTCCGTCGGATGGGACGTTAAGCCGTGGCCCCGTGTGCGGGAGAGCCATACCCTGTGCACGTTAAAGAACACGCTGAATGGCCTTGACGGGAGGCTACCATCTGTCTCCCAACAGCTGTTCCAGTGGGTCCCCTCCCCCAACCTTCTCTGAGCCTTCGGGGTCCATGTGACCTGGCCATTTAGCCCATGGTGTGCAAAAAAGTGCCGCTCAGAGGTAAAACAACCCAACCCAACCCAAAACAATACATGCTATTAAAAAAACTATTGGAGATTCAGAATATGCGAATCGTAATACTTCATCGATACTTATCAAAACCAAATAGAATTTTTAATTTATCTCCAAAAACAAAAAAGTTGAATGTCTACAAAGAGATGAGAAAGTGAAAACGTTAACTGGTTTCTATGAAAACGAGCCAAAAACAAGTTGTCTTTTCTGTTCCATACAGAAACTGTTTCTGTACGGTGATTTCCGATATTTTCTTCTTAGGGAAAATCCATTACGAAACTTATATTTTCAGTCATTTTCACACGAGTTAGCCATTTTTGAAAGGTGAAACTATCAATTCTATAAATCACGAAAAGAGCACTATAATACATCTCATCGCAAAACTACATCAAATGAAATCTTTTGCGTAATCCTAATAGAAATACTGATTTCGTACAAAGTATACTAAATCACAGTGTGCTGCAGATAAATTTAAATAAATAAATTCTGCTAGGTAGGGATCCTTTTTGCCTTAAACTCTGATTAATCCTGGTTTTGATATCTTTCTTTCTAGCAGTGTATTATTTTAAGAAATTGATGTTATGGCTTTAATGGCTACAATTTCATATATAACCACCTATCACGTGATACCCATAATGGTGTACTGCTTGGCGGAAGGTTTATATCATTACTTGATATTCTGTCTATCCCAGCACCTGGCAAGTAAACAGGAGATCGTGGGTTCCCATCCCACTCGGCACAAGACAATTTTCACTTTTAAGTTTTGAGGTTCAGATGTTTTCATCGAATTTTGACCCCTTTAACTTCATCTCTTCATCTAAAAGTCTTCATCTAAGAGTCTTCACCTAAGAGTCTTCATCTAAGAGTCTTCCCAGTGTGCCGTGCTTAATTCACAGTTCAATCAATAACATGGTTAGTTTCAGAGATGTAGAAAAAATAATTGCGGTGTGCAGGAAATCGAAATGGTAAATTGAATATAATGGGGAAAAAATGTCTGTTTCGAAATTAAAAATAATTTTAAAATTAATTTAAAAACCCTCCGGGTGGATATGTCAAATTGGGTCTTGTTACAATTGTCCTATAGTATCCAAATGCAACAGCTGTAACTCAGAACTGTTGGAGGATTAAATCACACACTCTGGTAGACTTCCGTAGTCATGGCAGCAGCTTGAGGATGGAATATCTATCACATATCACCTCTGGCGAATATTGAAAGCTCGTTTTCAATGGATGATAAATTTATTCGAACTAATGGATGATAGGAAAAATTCAAAAGCAATAGTTTTTTACTATTTACAAAGTAAAAAAAATAATTTTTCATTTATCTGGTGAAAGAAGTCGTCCCTTCTCCTGTGAGTAAGGGGAAAAATCCTAGGACGTACCAGGGAGAAGCCCAAATCCCCCCCCCCACCCAGCGAAATCCGAAACAGGCGTCTTCCTGTAATTTTAACTTCATGTAATATTGCCAAAACTAAAAATAGATTTAAAATATAAATAACTATAAAACTTTATTCCATTATTCCATATAGAATATGATTTTACTTTTCTGTCCGGTGGAGTATTTTAGTAAACTGGAAAATCCTACTCAAGTCTTTTTCACGGACGACTCTCGACGACTCGTTTTTCGCGAACGAGCTAAAAATCCTTATGTAGTAATTTGCTCTACTCGTATATAAATATATACATGCAAAAAAAGAGAGATTAGTTTCAGGTAAATTTCAAAATCTTGGCAAGAAGAGGTATAAAAATACTTTTAGCTGTTTCGCACATAAACGGACATAAAATTCTATTATTTTCATTTTAAATTCGAAAGATTCGTGTGAAGAAGCTGAAAAAAAGTTTAAAAAAAAATGCAAATGTTTTGCAAAAAGAAACAAAAAAAGTATCGTCGTTCAATTACTGTTAGTTCTTGTATACAAAATGTGTTTACGCTTTAGCTTTGGCGAAGTCGAAACCGAAGATTGCCAGATCGTGTTATGTTTATGATGAAACTTTTGCTTTTAGAGTAACAAAGTTATAACGAATTGTGCATCGTTTCGATTTCTTTGATACTCACGAATTAGTTTGCAAATCTTGCATGTCGCAATACCATTTAATTATGTATATTCAGGGGCATAGCGAAGGGGCTATGATTGGGGGGAGCCGAAATTTGGTAACTCCGAAATCAAATTTGGCCAACTGAGAAAATAAGTACTTTACATAAAATTATTTTAGCAGTTCTTCCTACCAAAAGTTACGTTCAGTTGTGGTGATGGGAACACCACCACCACATCGATTTCTGAAAATTACCTCCAATTTACAACCTCGCCAGGATTTTACAAAATAATCGCCAACTGCCATACACTTTCCCAGTTTTCTCGATTTCACCACCTACACATATTTTCACAAAACGCACCCTAATGTTTCGCTTCCATCTCATCGCTTTTGGCTCTCATGTTATTCGGTTTCAGGATTACATAAAAAGTTGTTCCACCATATCTTAGAACACGATGGAGAAACTTAATGATTTATGTATCAAATCAAAGCTAGCGACTCCGCGAGTGTCATAGGCTATAAAAAAATTCACCGCCCCCTGCTTTCCTTCCCTCTAAAAACGAGATATTTGAGAGTCGTTCTACTACATATATCTTCTGAAAGCCTACAGTTACAGAAAGGGACTACAGTTACTAGTCAGGTCTCAAATAGAAGCTTATATAATGACAGTCGTAAACCATTTCGAATTCCCCCCCCCCCACACTATTCCCTCCCTAATAAAAGAGGACGGGGCGAATATTCGCGGGGTTGTACTTTAACGAGACATATCTGAAATTAAAGCTTGTGATGTCTCCAATGTCATGGGGTTAGCTCAAACATGATTCCAAAAGGGAGAAAAAATGTAGTCGATATTTACGAGTCATATATCAAAGAAAGTTTTCGAAGGTAGGGAGTTTTAGCGACAAAAATATAAATAAAACAAATACCTGTCTTTTTAGAGGTTCTAAAAAGTAGAAAATAAACCTCAAGCATATCGATGATGCAATGAAGTTCGTATTCACCTATCTTCCTTTGAAGTGAATATGAACTCAGTTACCGACTTATTTTTTACTTTTTAAGGCCATATAGGAGGATAGGTATTTTTTAAGTTTTATAATTCACAACTCCACTGTATTTTACCAAGCGGCTTCGAATTATGCCAAGTTTTCTCAATTTTGCCAATTCTTAATTTCACAAAACCAATGCAAATTTTCACAACTCATCTATATTGTACCAAGTGTCTTAGAATTTAAATAACTGCCCTCGATTTTGCCAACTTCCCTAAATTTCGCCAACTCTTCTATATTTATGAACTCGCCGTAATTTTACAGAAAAAAAAATCCCCATTTTTACATCTCCCTGGAATTTGCCAGGTCACCTGAAATTTTACCAACTCTCCTTAATTGCACAAAAACAAACTCAATCTTCACCCCTCCCTGCATTTTACCAAGTGGCTTCGAATTTTCCAGCTCCCTTAGATTTTGCAAAGTTGCAGAATTTTAAAGAAAAAAAATCCCAATTTTTACATCTCCCTTGAATTTGCCAAGTCGCTTCAAATTTTTCAGACTCCCCAAGATTGTGCCAATTTTTAATTTCACAAAATCAATCCCAATTTTCAGAGCTCGCTTGTATTTTACCAAGTAGATTCGAATTTTGCCAACTGCCCTAGAAGTGGCTTCAAATTTTGCCAACTTGCCATACATAATCTTACAGAAAAAATCCCAATTTCTACATCTCACCTGAATTTTACTAACTCACTTCAAATTTTGCCGACTCTTCCTAGATTTTTCCAACTCTCCTTAATTTCACAAAACCAATCCCAAATTTCACAACTCGCTTGTATTTTACCAAGTGGATTCGAATTTTACCTACTCCCCAAGATTTTGCCAAGTTGGCCCGATTTTACCTACTCCCTAAGATTTTGCCAAGTTGGCCCGATTTTCCCTACTCCCCAAGATTTTGCCAAGTTGGCCCGATTTTCCCTACTCCCCAAGATTTTGCCAAGTTGTCCCGATTTTACCTACTCCCCAAGATTTTGCCAAGTTGTCCCGATTTTACATACTCCCCAAGATTTTTCCAAGTTGTCCCGATTTTACCTACTCCCCAAGATTTTTCCAAGTTGTCCCGATTTTACCTACTCCCCAAGATTTTTCCAAGTTGTCCCGATTTTACCTACTCCCCAAGATTTTGAAAAGTTGGCCCGATACCTACTCCCTAAGATTTTGCCGACTGCCCTGGATTTTGATAACTCCCCTTAATTTTACCCCCCCACCCCCCCAAAACAAAATCCAAATTCTCACAACTCTCCTAGATTTTACAAAGTCGCTTCGAATTTTGCCAACTCCGATTTATTTTTGGGTGGGGCAAGGCTGTCTCACATAATAGTTCTAAATTGATGTAAAAAAACTTTCACGTTTCAGAAACATTTATGTAGAATGAAATTACACATTTTTATCAGGATTTCATATTAATTCCCAACAAGCATTTTACTAGTATGATTTCAAATAAAAAGATGTTGGAGTTTGGAAGAAAAATTCTCTTCATTCAATAATCAAGAGGGATGGGTCCCTCTTGATAATTAGAATGGCAAGAAAACTACGGATGTAGTGTTCATTCATAACGTTAGGATATTTCTAATCTTCACTCTCATCGGTAGAGAAAAGGAAACCGAGAGTACATATCAGGGTCTAAAAATAAATAAAAGCGTGCGGGAGACAGAGAAAGTGACTCGACCTAACCTGAAAGAACGTAAAATGGAGGAGTGGGGAAGACAGAGAAAGTGACTCGACCTAGCCTGAAAGAACGTCAAATGGAGGAGTGGGGGAGACAGAGAAAGTGACTCGACCTAGCCTGAAAGAACGTAAAATGGAGGAGTGGGGAAGACAGAGAAAGTGACTCGACCTAGCCTGAAAGAACGTAAAATGGAGGCGTGGGGGAGACAGAGAAAGTGACTCGACCTAGCCTGAAAGAACGTAAAATGGAGGAGTGGGGGAGACAGAGAAAGTAATTCGACCTAGCCTGAAAGAACGTAAAATGGAGGAGTGGGGGAGACAGAGAAAGTGACTCGACCTAGCCTGAAAGAACGTAAAATGGAGGAGTGGGGGAGACAGAGAAAGTGACTCGACCTAGCCTGAAAGAACGTAAAATGGAGGAGTGGGGAAGACAGAGAAAGTGACTCGACCTAGCCTGAAAGAACATAAAATGGAGGCGTGGGGGAGACAGAGAAAGTGACTCGACCTAGCCTGAAAGAACGTAAAATGGAGGAGTGGGGGAGACAGAAAAAGTGACTCGACCTAGCCTGAAAGAACGTAAAATGGAGGAGTGGGGGAGACAGAGAAAGTCACTCGACCTAGCCTGAAAGAACGTAAAATGGAGGAGTGGGGGAGACAGAGAAAGTGACTAGACCTAGCCTGAAAGAACGTAAAATGGAGGAGTGGAGGAGACAGAGAAAGTGACACGACGTAGCCTGAAAGAACGTAAAATAGAGGAGTGGGGGAGACAGAGAAAGTGACTCGACCTAGCCTGAAAGAACGTAAAATGGAGGAGTGGGGAAGACAGAGAAAGTGACTCGACCTAGCCTGAAAGAACGTAAAATGGAGGCGTGGGGGAGACAGAGAAAGTGACTCGACCTAGCCTGAAAGAACGTAAAATGGAGGCGTGGGGGAGACAGAGAAAGTGACTCGACCTAGCCTGAAAGAACGTAAAATGGAGGAGTGGGGGAGACAGAGAAAGTGACTCGACCTAGCCTGAAAGAACGTAAAATGGAGGAGTGGGGGAGACAGAAAAAGTGACTCGACCTAGCCTGAAAGAACGTAAAATGGAGGAGTGGGGGAGACAGAGAAAGTGACTCGACCTAGCCTGAAAGAACGTAAAATGGAGGCGTGGGGGAGTAGAGAAAGTGACTCGACCTAGCCTGAAAGAACGTAATATGGAGGAGTGGGGGAAACAGAGAAAGTGACTCGACCTAGCCTGAAAGAACGTAAAATGGAGGAGTGGGGGAGACAGAGAATGTGACTCGACCTAGCCTGAAAGAACGTAAAATGGAGGAGTGGGGGAGACAGAGAAAGTGAGTCGACCTAGCCTGAAAGAACGTCAAATGGAGGAGTGGGGGAGACAGAGAAAGTGAGTCGACCTAGCCTGAAAGAACGTCAAATGGAGGAGTGGGGGAGACAGAGAGAGTGACTCGACCTAGCCTGAAAGAACTTAAAATGGAGGAGTGGGGGAGACAGAGAAAGTGACTCGACCTAGCCTGAAATTATGTAAAATGGAGGAGTGGGGGAGACAGAGAAAGTGACTCGACCTAGCCTGAAAGAACGTATAATGGAGGAGTGGGGGAGACAGAGAGAGTGACTCGACCTAGCCTGAAAGAACGTCAAATGGAGGAGTCGGGGAGACAGAGAATGTGACTCGACCTACCCTGAAAGAACGTAAAATGGAGGAGTGGGGGAGATAGAGAAAGTGACTCGACCTAGCCTGAAAGAACGTAAAATGGAGGAGTGGGGGAGACAGAGAAAGTGACTCGACCTAGCCTGAAAGAATGTCAAATGGAGGAGTTGGGGAAACAGAGAAAGTGACTCGACCTAGCCTGAAAGAACGTAAAATGGAGGAGTGGGGGAGACGACAGAGAAAGTGACTCGACATAGCCTGAAAGAACGTAAAATGGAGGAGTGCGGGAGATAGAGAAAGTGAGTCGACATAGCCTGAAAGAACGTAAAATGGAGGAGTGGGGAAGACAGAGAAAGTGACTTGACCTAGCCTGAAAGAACGTAAAATGGAGGAGTGGGGGAGACAGACAAAGTGACTCGACCTAGCCTGAAAGAACGTAAAATGGAGGAGTGGGGGAGACAGAGAAAGTGACTCGACCTAGCCTGAAAGAACGTATAATGGAGGAGTGGGGGAGACAGAGAGAGTGACTCGACCTAGCCTGAAAGAACGTCAAATGGAGGAGTGGGGGAGACAGAGAATGTGACTCGATCTACCCTGAAAGAACGTAAAATGGAGGAGTGGGGGGAGTAGAGAAAGTGACTCGACCTAGCCTGAAAGAACGTAATATGGAGGAGTGGGGGAGACAGAGAATGTGACTCGACCTAGCCTGAAAGAACGTAAAATGGAGGAGTGGGGGAGATAGAGAAAGTGACTCGACCTAGCCTTAAAGAACGTCAAATGGAGGAGTGGGGGAGACAGAGAAAGTGAGTCGACCTAGCCTGAAAGAACGTCAAATGGAGGAGTTGGGGAGACAGAGAGAGTGACTCGACCTAGTCTGAAAGAACGTAAAATAGAGGAGTGGGGGAGACAGAGAAAGTGACTCGACCTAGCCTGAAAGAACGTATAATGGAGGAGTGGGGGAGACAGAGAAAGTGACTCGACCTAGCCTGAAAGAACGTAAAATGGAGGAGTGGGGGAGACAGAGAAAGTGACTCGACCTAGCCTGAAAGAATGTCAAATAGAGGAGTGGGGGAGACAGAGAAAGTGACTCGACCTAGCCTGAAAGAACGTAAAATGGAGGAGACAGAGAAAGTGACGACCTAGCCTGAAAGAAAGTAAAATGGAGGAGTGGCGGAGATAGAGAAAGTGACTCGACGTAGCCTGAAAGAACGTAATATGGAGGAGACAGAGTAAGTGACTCGACCTAGCCTGAAAGAACGTAAAATGGAGGAGTGGGGGAGACAGAGAAAGTGACTGGACCTAGCCTGAAAGAACATAAAATGGAGGCGTGGGGGAGTAGAGAAAGTGACTCGACCTAGCCTGAAAGAACGTAATATGGAGGAGTGGGGGAAACAGAGAAAGTGACTCGACCTAGCCTGAAAGAACGTAAAATGGAGGAGTGGGGGAGACAGAAAAAGTGACTCGACCTAGCCTGAAAGAACGTAAAATGTAGGAGTGGGGGAGACAGAGAAAGTGACTCGACCTAGCCTGAAAGAACGTAAAATGGAGGCGTCGGGGAGTAGAGAAAGTGACTCGACCTAGCCTGAAAGAACGTAATATGGAGGAGTGGGGGAAACAGAGAAAGTGACTCGACCTAGCCTGAAAGAACGTAAAATGGAGGAGTGGGGGAGACAGAGAATGTGACTCGACCTAGCCTGAAAGAACGTAAAATGGAGGAGTGGGGGAGACAGAGAAAGTGAGTCGACCTAGCCTGAAAGAACGTCAAATGGAGGAGTGGGGGAGACAGAGAAAGTGAGTCGACCTAGCCTGAAAGAACGTCAAATGGAGGAGTGGGGGAGACAGAGAGAGTGACTCGACCTAGCCTGAAAGAACTTAAAATGGAGGAGTGGGGGAGACAGAGAAAGTGACTCGACCTAGCCTGAAATTATGTAAAATGGAGGAGTGGGGGAGACAGAGAAAGTGACTCGACCTAGCCTGAAAGAACGTATAATGGAGGAGTGGGGGAGACAGAGAGAGTGACTCGACCTAGCCTGAAAGAATGTCAAATGGAGGAGTTGGGGAAACAGAGAAAGTGACTCGACCTAGCCTGAAAGAACGTAAAATGGAGGAGTGGGGGAGACGACAGAGAAAGTGACTCGACATAGCCTGAAAGAACGTAAAATGGAGGAGTGCGGGAGATAGAGAAAGTGAGTCGACATAGCCTGAAAGAACGTAAAATGGAGGAGTGGGGAAGACAGAGAAAGTGACTTGACCTAGCCTGAAAGAACGTAAAATGGAGGAGTGGGGGAGACAGACAAAGTGACTCGACCTAGCCTGAAAGAACGTAAAATGGAGGAGTGGGGGAGACAGAGAAAGTGACTCGACCTAGCCTGAAAGAACGTATAATGGAGGAGTGGGGGAGACAGAGAGAGTGACTCGACCTAGCCTGAAAGAACGTCAAATGGAGGAGTGGGGGAGACAGAGAATGTGACTCGATCTACCCTGAAAGAACGTAAAATGGAGGAGTGGGGGGAGTAGAGAAAGTGACTCGACCTAGCCTGAAAGAACGTAATATGGAGGAGTGGGGGAGACAGAGAATGTGACTCGACCTAGCCTGAAAGAACGTAAAATGGAGGAGTGGGGGAGATAGAGAAAGTGACTCGACCTAGCCTTAAAGAACGTCAAATGGAGGAGTGGGGGAGACAGAGAAAGTGAGTCGACCTAGCCTGAAAGAACGTCAAATGGAGGAGTTGGGGAGACAGAGAGAGTGACTCGACCTAGCCTGAAAGAACGTAAAATGGAGGAGTGGGGGAGACAGAGAAAGTGACTCGACCTAGCCTGAAAGAACGTATAATGGAGGAGTGGGGGAGACAGAGAAAGTGACTCGACCTAGCCTGAAAGAACGTAAAATGGAGGAGTGGGGGAGACAGAGAAAGTGACTCGACCTAGCCTGAAAGAATGTCAAATAGAGGAGTGGGGGAGACAGAGAAAGTGACTCGACCTAGCCTGAAAGAACGTAAAATGGAGGAGACAGAGAAAGTGACGACCTAGCCTGAAAGAAAGTAAAATGGAGGAGTGGGGGAGACAGAGAATATGACTCGACCTAACCTGAAAGAACGTAAAATGGAGGAGTGGCGGAGATAGAGAAAGTGACTCGACGTAGCCTGAAAGAACGTAATATGGAGGAGACAGAGTAAGTGACTCGACCTAGCCTGAAAGAACGTAAAATGGAGGAGTGGGGGAGACAGAGAAAGTGACTGGACCTAGCCTGAAAGAACATAAAATGGAGGCGTGGGGGAGTAGAGAAAGTGACTCGACCTAGCCTGAAAGAACGTAATATGGAGGAGTGGGGGAAACAGAGAAAGTGACTCGACCTAGCCTGAAAGAACGTAAAATGAAGGAGTGGGGGAGACAGAAAAAGTGACTCGACGTAGCCTGAAAGAACGTAAAATGGAGGAGTGGGGGAGACAGAGAAAGTGACTCGACCTAGCCTGAAAGAACGTAAAATGGAGGCGTCGGGGAGTAGAGAAAGTGACTCGACCTAGCCTGAAAGAACGTAATATGGAGGAGTGGGGGAAACAGAGAAAGTGACTCGACCTAGCCTGAAAGAACGTAAAATGGAGGAGTGGGGGAGACAGAGAATGTGACTCGACCTAGCCTGAAAGAACGTAAAATGGAGGAGTGGGGGAGACAGAGAAAGTGAGTCGACCTAGCCTGAAAGAACGTCAAATGGAGGAGTGGGGGAGACAGAGAAAGTGACTCGACCTAGCCTGAAAGAACGTCAAATGGAGGAGTGGGGGAGACAGAGAGAATGACTCGACCTAGCCTGAAAGAACTTAAAATGGAGGAGTGGGGGAGACAGAGAAAGTGACTCGACCTAGCCTGAAATTATGTAAAATGGAGGAGTGGGGGAGACAGAGAAAGTGACTCGACCTAGCCTGAAAGAACGTATAATGGAGGAGTGGGGGAGACAGAGAGAGTGACTCGACCTAGCCTGAAAGAACGTCAAATGGAGGAGTCGGGGAGACAGAGAATGTGACTCGACCTACCCTGAAAGAACGTAAAATGGAGGAGTGGGGGAGATAGAGAAAGTGACTCGACCTAGCCTGAAAGAACGTAAAATGGAGGAGTGGGGGAGACAGAGAAAGTGACTCGACCTAGCCTGAAAGAATGTCAAAAGGAGGAGTTGGGGAAACAGAGAAAGTGACTCGACCTAGCCTGAAAGAACGTAAAATAGAGGAGTGGGGGAGACGACAGAGAAAGTGACTCGACATAGCCTGAAAGAACGTAAAATGGAGGAGTGCGGGAGATAGAGAAAGTGAGTCGACATAGCCTGAAAGAACGTAAAATGGAGGAGTGGGGAAGACAGAGAAAGTGACTTGACCTAGCCTGAAAGAACGTAAAATGGAGGAGTGGGGGAGACAGACAAAGTGACTCGACCTAGCCTGAAAGAACGTAAAATGGAGGAGTGGGGGAGACAGAGAAAGTGACTCGACCTAGCCTGAAAGAACGTATAATGGAGGAGTGGGGGAGACAGAGAGAGTGACTCGACCTAGCCTGAAAGAACGTCAAATGGAGGAGTGGGGGAGACAGAGAAAGTGACTCGACCTAGCCTGAAAGAACGTATAATGGAGGAGTGGGGGAGACAGAGAGAGTGACTCGACCTAGCCTGAAAGAACGTCAAATGGAGGAGTGGGGGAGACAGAGAATGTGACTCGATCTACCCTGAAAGAACGTAAAATGGAGGAGTGGGGGGAGTAGAGAAAGTGACTCGACCTAGCCTGAAAGAACGTAAAATGGAGGAGTGGGGGAGATAGAGAAAGTGACTCGACCTAGCCTTAAAGAACGTCAAATGGAGGAGTGGGGGAGACAGAGAAAGTGAGTCGACCTAGCCTGAAAGAACGTCAAATGGAGGAGTTGGGGAGACAGAGAGAGTGACTCGACCTAGCCTGAAAGAACGTATAATGGAGGAGTGGGGGAGACAGAGAAAGTGACTCGACCTAGCCTGAAAGAACGTAAAATGGAGGAGTGGGGGAGACAGAGAAAGTGACTCGACCTAGCCTGAAAGAATGTCAAATAGAGGAGTGGGGGAGACAGAGAAAGTGACTCGACCTAGCCTGAAAGAACGTAAAATGGAGGAGACAGAGAAAGTGACGACCTAGCCTGAAAGAAAGTAAAATGGAGGAGTGGGGGAGACAGAGAATATGACTCGACCTAACCTGAAAGAACGTAAAATGGAGGAGTGGCGGAGATAGAGAAAGTGACTCGACGTAGCCTGAAAGAACGTAATATGGAGGAGACAGAGTAAGTGACTCGACCTATCCTGAAAGAACGTAAAATGGAGGAGTGGGGGAGACAGAGAAAGTGACTGGACCTAGCCTGAAAGAACATAAAATGGAGGAGACAGAGAAAGTGACTCAACCTAGCCTGAAAGAACGTCAAATGGAGGAGTGGGTGAGACAGAGTAAGTGACTCGACTTAGCCTGAAAGAACGTAAAATGGAAGAGTGGGGGAGATAGAGAAAGTGACTCGACCTAGCCTGAAAGAACGTAATATGGAGGAGTGGGGGAGACAGAGTAAGTGACTCGACCTAGCCTGAAAGAACGTAAAATGGAGGAGTGGGGGAGACAGAGAAAGTGACTGGACCTAGCCTGAAAGAACATAAAATGGAGGAGACAGAGAAAGTGACTCGACCTAGCCTGAAAGAACGTCAAATGGAGGAGTGGGTGAGACAGAGTAAGTGACTCGACTTAGCCTGAAAGAACGTAAAATGGAAGAGTGGGGGAGATAGAGAAAGTGACTCGACCTAGCCTGAAAGAACGTCAAATGAAGGCGTGGGGGAGACAGAGAAAGTGACTCGACCTAGCCTGAAAGAACGTCAAATGGAGGCGTGGGAGAGACAGAGAAAGTGACTCGACCTAGCCTGAAAGAACGTAGAATGGAGGAGTGGGGGAGACAGAGAAAGTGACTCGACCTAGCCTGAAAGAATGTAAAATGGAGGAGTGGGGGAGACAGAGAGAGTGACTCGACCTAGCCTGAAAGAACGTCAAATGGAGGAGTGGGGGAGACAGAGAGAGTGACTCGACATAGCCTGAAAGAACGTAAAATGGAGGAGTGGAGGAGACAGAGAAAGTGACTCGACCTAGCCTGAAAGAACGTAAAATGGAGGAGTGGGGGAGACAGAGAAAGTGACTCGACCTAGCCTGAAAGAATGTAAAATGGAGGAGTGGGGGAGACAGAGAAAGTGACTCGACATAACCTGAAAGAACGTAAAGTGGAGGAGTGGGGGAGACAGAGAAAGTGATTCGACCTAGCCTGAAAGAACGTAAAATGGAGGAGTGGGGGAGACAGAGAAAGTGACAAGACATAGCCTGAAAGAACGTAAAATGGAGGAGACAGAGAAAGTGACTCGACCTAGCATGAAAGAACGTAAAATGGAGGAGTGGGGGAGACAGAGAAAGTGACTCGACCTAGCCTGAAAGAATGTAAAATGGAGGAGTGGGGGAGACAGAGAGAGTGACTCGACCTAGCCTGAAAGAACGTCAAATGGAGGAGTGGGGGAGACAGAGAGAGTGACTCGACCTAGCCTGAAAGAACGTCAAATGGAGGAGTGGGGGAGACAGAGAAAGTGACTCGACATAGCCTGAAAGAACGTAAAATGGAGGAGTGGAGGAGACAGAGAAAGTGACTCGACCTAGCCTGAAAGAACGTAAAATGGAGGAGTGGGGGAGACAGAGAGTGACTCGACCTAGCCTGAAAGAACGTCAAATGGAGGAGTGGGGGAGACAGAGAAAGTGACTCGACCTAGCCTGAAAGAATGTAAAATGGAGGAGTGGGGGAGACAGAGAATATGACTCGACCTAACCTGAAAGAACGTAAAATGGAGGAGTGGCGGAGATAGAGAAAGTGACTCGACGTAGCCTGAAAGAACGTAATATGGAGGAGACAGAGTAAGTGACTCGACCTAGCCTGAAAGAACGTAAAATGGAGGAGTGGGGGAGACAGAGAAAGTGACTGGACCTAGCCTGAAAGAACATAAAATGGAGGAGACAGAGAAAGTGACTCGACCTAGCCTGAAAGAACGTCAAATGGAGGAGTGGGGGAGACAGAGAGAGTGACTCGACCTAGCCTGAAAGAACGTCAAATGGAGGAGTGGGGGAGACAGAGAAAGTGACTCAACCTAGCCTGAAAGAACGTAAAATGGAGGAGTGGGGGAGACAGAGAAAGTGACTCGACCTAGCCTGAAAGAATGTAAAATGGAGGAGTGGGGGAGACAGAGAGAGTGACTCGACCTAGCCTGAAAGAACGTCAAATGGAGGAGTGGGGGAGACAGAGAGAGTGACTCGACCTAGCCTGAAAGAACGTAAAATGGAGGAGTGGGGGAGACAGAGAGAGTGACTCGACCTAGCCTGAAAGAACGTCAAATGGAGGAGTGGGGGAGACAGAGAAAGTGACTCGACATAGCCTGAAAGAACGTAAAATGGAGGAGTGGAGGAGACAGAGAAAGTGACTCGACCTAGCCTGAAAGAACGTAAAATGGAGGAGTGGGGGAGACAGAGAAAGTGACTCGACCTAGCCTGAAAGAATGTAAAATGGAGGAGTGGGGGAGACAGAGAAAGTGACTCGACATAACCTGAAAGAACGTAAAGTGGAGGAGTGGGGGAGACAGAGAAAGTGATTCGACCTAGCCTGAAAGAACGTAAAATGGAGGAGTGGGGGAGACAGAGAAAGTGACTCGACATAGCCTGAAAGAACGTAAAATGGAGGAGTGGAGGAGACAGAGAAAATGACTCGACCTAGCCTGAAAGAACGTAAAATGAAGGAGTGGAGGAGACAGAGAAAGTGACTCGACAAAACCTGAAAGAACGTAAAGTGGAGGAGTGGGGGAGACAGAGAAAGTGATTCGACCTAGCCTGAAAGAACGTAAAATGGAGTGGGGGAGACAGAGAAAGTGACTCGCATAGCGTGAAAGAACGTAAAATGGAGTGGAGGAGACAGAGAAAGTGACTCGACCTAGCCTGAAAGAACGTAAAATGGAGGAGTGGGGGAGACAGAGAAAGTGACTCTACCTAGCCTGAAAGAACGTCAAATGGAGGAGTGGGGGAGACATAGAAATTGACTCGACTTTGCCTGAAGGAACGTAAAATGGAGGAGTGGGGGAGACAGAGAAAGTGACTCGACCTAGCCTGAAAGAATGTCAAATGGAGGAGTTGGGGAGACAGAGAAAGTGACTCGACCTAGCCTGAAAGAACGTAAAATGGAGGAGTGGGGGAGACAGAGAAAGTGACTCGACATAACCTGAAAGAACGTAAAGTGGAGGAGTGGAGGAGACAGAGAAAGTGACTCGACCTAGCCTGAAAGAACGTAAAATGGAGGAGTGGGGGAGACAGAGAAAGTGACTCGACATAACCTGAAAGAACGTAAAGTGGAGGAGTGGGGGAGACAGAGAAAGTGATTCGACCTAGCCTGAAAGAACGTAAAATGGAGGAGTGGGGGAGACAGAGAAAGTGACTCGACCTAGCCTGAAAGAACGTAAAATGGAGGAGTGGAGGAGACAGAGAAAGTGACTCGACCTAGCCTGAAAGAACGTAAAATGGAGGAGTGGGGGAGACAGAGAATGTGACTCGACCTAGCCTGAAAGAACGTCAAATGGAGGAGTTGGGAGACAGAGAAATTGACTCGACTTTGCCTGAAAGAACGCAAAATGGAGGAGTGAGGGAGACAAAGTGACTCGACCTAGCCTGAAAGAATGTCAAATGGAGGAGTTGGGGAGACAGAGAAAGTGACTCGACATAGCCTGAAAGAACGTAAAATGGAGGAGTGAGGGAGATAGAGAAAGTGAGTCGACATAGCCTGAAAGAACGTAATATGGAGGAGTGGGGGAGACAGAGAAAGTGACTCCACCTAGCCTGAAAGGACGTAAAATGGAGGAGTGGGGGAGACAGAGAAAGTGACTCGACCTAGCCTGAAAGGACGTAAAATGGAGGAGTGGGGGAGACAGAGAAAGTGACTCGACCTAGCCTGAAAGAACGTAAAATGGAGGAGTGGGGGAGACAGAGAAAGTGACTCGACCTAGCCTGAAAGAACGTAAAATGGAGGAGTGGGGGAGACAGAGAAAGTGACTCGACCTAGCCTGAAAGAACGTCAAATAGGGGAGTGGGGGAGACAAAGAAAGTGACTCGACCTAGCCTGAAAGAACGTAAAATGGAGGAGACAGAGAAAGTGACTCGACCTAGCCTGAAAGAACGTCAAATGGAGGAGTGGGGGATACAGAGAAAGTGACTCGACCTAGCCTGAAAGAACGTCAAATGGAGGAGTGGGGGAGACAGAGAAAATGACTCGACCTAGCCTGAAAGAACGTCAAATGGAGGAGTGGGGGAGAGAGAAAGTGACTCGACCTAGCCTGAAAGAACGTCAAATGGAGGAGTTGGGAGACAGAGAAATTGACTCGACTTTGCCTGAAAGAACGTAAAATGGAGGAGTGAGGGAGACAAAGTGACTCGACCTAGCCTGAAAGAATGTCAAATGGAGGAGTTGGGGAGACAGAGAAAGTGACTCGACATAGCCTGAAAGAACGTAAAATGGAGGAGTGAGGGAGATAGAGAAAGTGAGTCGACATAGCCTGAAAGAACGTAAAATGGAGGAGTGGGGGAGACAGAGAAAATGACTCCACCTAGCCTGAAAGGACGTAAAATGGAGGAGTGGGGGAGACAGAGAAAGTGACTCGACCTAGCCTGAAAGAACGTAAAATGGAGAAGTGGGGGAGACAGAGAAAGTGACTCGACCTAGCCTGAAAGAACGTAAAATGGAGGAGTGGGGGAGATAGAGAAAGTGACTCGACCTAGCCTGAAAGAACGTAAAATGGAGGAGTGGGGGAGACAGAGAAAGTGACTCGACCTAGCCTGAAAGAACGTCAAATAGGGGAGTGGGGGAGACAAAGAAAGTGACTCGACCTAGCCTGAAAGAACGTAAAATGGAGGAGACAGAGAAAGTGACTCGACCTAGCCTGAAAGAACGTCAAATGGAGGAGTGGGGGAGACAGAGAAAGTGACTCGACCTAGCCTGAAAGAACGTAAAATGGAGGAGTGGGTGAGACAGAGAGAGTGACTCGACCTAGCCTGAAAGAACGTAAAATGGAGGAGTGGGGGAGACAGAGAGAGTGACTCGACCTAGCCTGAAAGAACGTAAAATGGAGGAGTGGGGGAGACAGAGAAAGTGACTCGACCTAGCCTGAAAGAACGTATAATGGAGGAGTGGGGGAGACAGAGAAAGTGACTCGACCTAGCCTGAAAGAACGTAAAATGGAGGAGTGGGGGAGACAGAGAAAGTGACTCGACCTAGCCTGAAAGAATGTCAAATAGAGGAGTGGGGGAGACAGAGAAAGTGACTCGACCTAGCCTGAAAGAACGTAAAATGGAGGAGACAGAGAAAGTGACGACCTAGCCTGAAAGAAAGTAAAATGGAGGAGTGGGGGAGACAGAGAATATGACTCGACCTAACCTGAAAGAACGTAAAATGGAGGAGTGGCGGAGATAGAGAAAGTGACTCGACGTAGCCTGAAAGAACGTAATATGGAGGCGACAGAGTAAGTGACTCGACCTAGCCTGAAAGAACGTAAAATGGAGGAGTGGGGGAGACAGAGAAAGTGACTGGACCTAGCCTGAAAGAACATAAAATGGAGGCGTGGGGGAGTAGAGAAAGTGACTCGACCTAGCCTGAAAGAACGTAATATGGAGGAGTGGGAGAAACAGAGAAAGTGACTCGACCTAGCCTGAAAGAACGTAAAATGGAGGAGTGGGGGAGACAGAAAAAGTGACTCGACCTAGCCTGAAAGAACGTAAAATGGAGGAGTGGGGGAGACAGAGAAAGTGACTCGACCTAGCCTGAAAGAACGTAAAATGGAGGCGTCGGGGAGTAGAGAAAGTGACTCGACCTAGCCTGAAAGAACGTAATATGGAGGAGTGGGGGAAACAGAGAAAGTGACTCGACCTAGCCTGAAAGAACGTAAAATTGAGGAGTGGGGGAGACAGAGAATGTGACTCGACCTAGCCTGAAAGAACGTAAAATGGAGGAGTGGGGGAGACAGAGAAAGTGAGTCGACCTAGCCTGAAAGAACGTCAAATGGATGAGTTGGGAGACAGAGAAATTGACTCGACTTTGCCTGAAAGAACGTAAAATGGAGTAGTGAGGGAGACAAAGTGACTCGACCTAGCCTGAAAGAATGTCAAATGGAGGAGTTGGGGAGACAGAGAAAGTGACTCGACATAGCCTGAAAGAACGTAAAATGGAGGAGTGAGGGAGATAGAGAAAGTGAGTCGACATAGCCTGAAAGAACGTAAAATGGAGGAGTGGGGGAGACAGAGAAAGTGACTCCACCTAGCCTGAAAGGACGTAAAATGGAGGAGTGGGGGAGACAGAGAAAGTGACTCGACCTAGCCTGAAAGAACGTAAAATGGAGGAGTGGGGGAGACAGAGAAAGTGACTCGACCTAGCCTGAAAGAACGTAAAATGGGGGAGTGGGGGAGATAGAGAAAGTGACTCGACCTAGCCTGAAAGAACGTAAAATGGAGGAGTGGGGGAGACAGAGAAAGTGACTCGACCTAGCCTGAAAGAACGTATAATGGAGGAGTGGGGGAGACAGAGAAAGTGACTCGACCTAGCCTGAAAGAACGTAAAATGGAGGAGACAGAGAAAGTGACGACCTAGCCTGAAAGAAAGTAAAATGGAGGAGTGGGGGAGACAGAGAATATGACTCGACCTAACCTGAAAGAACGTAAAATGGAGGAGTGGCGGAGATAGAGAAAGTGACTCGACGTAGCCTGAAAGAACGTAATATGGAGGAGACAGAGTAAGTGACTCGACCTAGCCTGAAAGAACGTAAAATGGAGGAGTGGGGGAGACAGAGAAAGTGACTGGACCTAGCCTGAAAGAACATAAAATGGAGGAGACAGAGAAAGTGACTCAACCTAGCCTGAAAGAACGTCAAATGGAGGAGTGGGTGAGACAGAGTAAGTGACTCGACTTAGCCTGAAAGAACGTAAAATGGAAGAGTGGGGGAGATAGAGAAAGTGACTCGACCTAGCCTGAAAGAACGTAATATGGAGGAGTGGGGGAGACAGAGTAAGTGACTCGACCTAGCCTGAAAGAACGTAAAATGGAGGAGTGGGGGAGACAGAGAAAGTGACTGGACCTAGCCTGAAAGAACATAAAATGGAGGAGACAGAGAAAGTGACTCGACCTAGCCTGAAAGAACGTCAAATGGAGGAGTGGGTGAGACAGAGTAAGTGACTCGACTTAGCCTGAAAGAACGTAAAATGGAAGAGTGGGGGAGATAGAGAAAGTGACTCGACCTAGCCTGAAAGAACGTCAAATGAAGGTGTGGGGGAGACAGAGAAAGTGACTCGACCTAGCCTGAAAGAACGTCAAATGGAGGCGTGGGAGAGACAGAGAAAGTGACTCGACCTAGCCTGAAAGAACGTAGAATGGAGGAGTGGGGGAGACAGAGAAAGTGACTCGACCTAGCCTGAAAGAATGTAAAATGGAGGAGTGGGGGAGACAGAGAGAGTGACTCGACCTAGCCTGAAAGAACGTCAAATGGAGGAGTGGGGGAGACAGAGAAAGTGACTCGACATAGCCTGAAAGAACGTAAAATGGAGGAGTGGAGGAGACAGAGAAAGTGACTCGACCTAGCCTGAAAGAACGTAAAATGGAGGAGTGGGGGAGACAGAGAAAGTGACTCGACCTAGCCTGAAAGAATGTAAAATGGAGGAGTGGGGGAGACAGAGAAAGTGACTCGACATAACCTGAAAGAACGTAAAGTGGAGGAGTGGGGGAGACAGAGAAAGTGATTCGACCTAGCCTGAAAGAACGTAAAATGGAGGAGTGGGGGAGACAGAGAAAGTGACAAGACATAGCCTGAAAGAACGTAAAATGGAGGAGACAGAGAAAGTGACTCGACCTAGCCTGAAAGAACGTAAAATGGAGGAGTGGGGGAGACAGAGAAAGTGACTCGACCTAGCCTGAAAGAATGTAAAATGGAGGAGTGGGGGAGACAGAGAGAGTGACTCGACCTAGCCTGAAAGAACGTCAAATGGAGGAGTGGGGGAGACAGAGAGAGTGACTCGACCTAGCCTGAAAGAACGTCAAATGGAGGAGTGGGGGAGACAGAGAAAGTGACTCGACATAGCCTGAAAGAACGTAAAATGGAGGAGTGGAGGAGACAGAGAAAGTGACTCGACCTAGCCTGAAAGAACGTAAAATGGAGGAGTGGGTGAGACAGAGAGAGTGACTCGACCTAGCCTGAAAGAACGTAAAATGGAGGAGTGGGGGAGACAGAGAGAGTGACTCGACCTAGCCTGAAAGAACGTCAAATGGAGGAGTGGGGGAGACAGAGAAAGTGACACGACATAGCCTGAAAGAACGTAAAATGGAGGAGTGGAGGAGACAGAGAAAGTGACTCGACCTAGCCTGAAAGAACGTAAAATGGAGGAGTGGGGGAGACAGAGAAAGTGACTCGACCTAGCCTGAAAGAATGTAAAATGGAGGAGTGGGGGAGACAGAGAAAGTGACTCGACATAACCTGAAAGAACGTAAAGTGGAGGAGTGGGGGAGACAGAGAAAGTGATTCGACCTAGCCTGAAAGAACGTAAAATGGAGGAGTGGGGGAGACAGAGAAAGTGACTCGACATAGCCTGAAAGAACGTAAAATGGAGGAGTGGAGGAGACAGAGAAAATGACTCGACCTAGCCTGAAAGAACGTAAAATGAAGGAGTGGAGGAGACAGAGAAAGTGACTCGACAAAACCTGAAAGAACGTAAAGTGGAGGACTGGGGGAGACAGAGAAAGTGATTCGACCTAGCCTGAAAGAACGTAAAATGGAGTGGGGGAGACAGAGAAAGTGACTCGCATAGCGTGAAAGAACGTAAAATGGAGTGGAGGAGACAGAGAAAGTGACTCGACCTAGCCTGAAAGAACGTAAAATGGAGGAGTGGGGGAGACAGAGAAAGTGACTCGACCTAGCCTGAAAGAACGTCAAATGGAGGAGTGGGGGAGACATAGAAATTGACTCGACTTTGCCTGAAGGAACGTAAAATGGAGGAGTGGGGGAGACAGAGAAAGTGACTCGACCTAGCCTGAAAGAATGTCAAATGGAGGAGTTGGGGAGACAGAGAAAGTGACTCGACCTAGCCTGAAAGAACGTAAAATGGAGGAGTGGGGGAGACAGAGAAAGTGACTCGACATAACCTGAAAGAACGTAAAGTGGAGGAGTGGAGGAGACAGGAAAGTGACTCGACCTAGCCTGAAAGAACGTAAAATGGAGGAGTGGGGGAGACAGAGAAAGTGACTCGACATAACCTGAAAGAACGTAAAGTGGAGGAGTGGGGGAGACAGAGAAAGTGATTCGACCTAGCCTGAAAGAACGTAAAATGGAGGAGTGGGGGAGACAGAGAAAGTGACTCGACCTAGCCTGAAAGAACGTAAAATGGAGGAGTGGAGGAGACAGAGAAAGTGACTCGACCTAGCCTGAAAGAACGTAAAATGGAGGAGTGGGGGAGACAGAGAATGTGACTCGACCTAGCCTGAAAGAACGTCAAATGGAGGAGTTGGGAGACAGAGAAATTGACTCGACTTTGCCTGAAAGAACGCAAAATGGAGGAGTGAGGGAGACAAAGTGACTCGACCTAGCCTGAAAGAATGTCAAATGGAGGAGTTGGGGAGACAGAGAAAGTGACTCGACATAGCCTGAAAGAACGTAAAATGGAGGAGTGAGGGAGATAGAGAAAGTGAGTCGACATAGCCTGAAAGAACGTAATATGGAGGAGTGGGGGAGACAGAGAAAGTGACTCCACCTAGCCTGAAAGGACGTAAAATGGAGGAGTGGGGGAGACAGAGAAAGTGACCCGACCTAGCCTGAAAGAACGTAAAATGGAGGAGTGGGGGAGACAGAGAAAGTGACTCGACCTAGCCTGAAAGAACGTAAAATGGAGGAGTGGGGGAGATAGAGAAAGTGACTCGACCTAGCCTGAAAGAATGTAAAATGGAGGAGTGGGGGAGACAAAGAAAGTGACTCGACCTAGCCTGAAAGAACGTAAAATGGAGGAGACAGAGAAAGTGACTCGACCTAGCCTGAAAGAACGTCAAATGGAGGAGTGGGGGAGACAGAGAAAGTGACTCGACCTAGCCTGAAAGAACGTCAAATGGAGGAGTGGGGGAGACAGAGAAAATGACTCGACCTAGCCTGAAAGAACGTCAAATGGAGGAGTGGGGGAGAGAGAAAGTGACTCGACCTAGCCTGAAAGAACGTCAAATGGAGTAGTTGGGAGACAGAGAAATTGACTCGACTTTGCCTGAAAGAACGTAAAATGGAGGAGTGAGGGAGACAAAGTGACTCGACCTAGCCTGAAAGAATGTCAAATGGAGGAGTTGGGGAGACAGAGAAAGTGACTCGACATAGCCTGAAAGAACGTAAAATGGAGGAGTGAGGGAGATAGAGAAAGTGAGTCGACATAGCCTGAAAGAACGTAATATGGAGGAGTGGGGGAGACAGAGAAAGTGACTCCACCTAGCCTGAAAGGACGTAAAATGGAGGAGTGGGGGAGACAGAGAAAGTGACTCGACCTAGCCTGAAAGAACGTAAAATGGAGGAGTGGGGGAGACAGAGAAAGTGACTCGACCTAGCCTGAAAGAACGTAAAATGGAGGAGTGGGGGAGATAGAGAAAGTGACTCGACCTAGCCTGAAAGAACGTAAAATGGAGGAGTGGGGGAGACAGAGAAAGTGACTCGACCTAGCCTGAAAGAACGTCAAATAGGGGAGTGGAGGAGACAAAGAAAGTGACTCGACCTAGCCTGAAAGAACGTAAAATGGAGGAGACAGAGAAAGTGACTCGACCTAGCATGAAAGAACGTCAAATGGAGGAGTGGGGGAGACAGAGAAAGTGACTCGACCTAGCCTGAAAGAACGTCAAATGGAGGAGTGGGGGAGACAGAGAAAATGACTCGACCTAGCCTGAAAGAACGTCAAATGGAGGAGTGGGGGAGAGAGAAAGTGACTCGACCTAGCCTGAAAGAACGTCAAATGGAGGAGTTGGGAGACAGAGAAATTGACTCGACTTTGCCTGAAAGAACGTAAAATGGAGGAGTGAGGGAGACAAAGTGACTCGACCTAGCCTGAAAGAATGTCAAATGGAGGAGTTGGGGAGACAGAGAAAGTGACTCGACATAGCCTGAAAGAACGTAAAATGGAGGAGTGAGGGAGATAGAGAAAGTGAGTCGACATAGCCTGAAAGAACGTAAAATGGAGGAGTGGGGGAGACAGAGAAAGTGACTCGACCTAGCCTGAAAGGACGTAAAATGGAGGAGTGGGGGAGACAGAGAAAGTGACTCGACCTAGCCTGAAAGAACGTAAAATGGAGAAATGGGGGAGACAGAGAAAGTGACTCGACCTAGCCTGAAAGAACGTAAAATGGAGGAGTGGGGGAGATAGAGAAAGTGACTCGACCTAGCCTGAAAGAACGTAAAATGGAGGAGTGGGGGAGACAGAGAAAGTGACTCGACCTAGCCTGAAAGAACGTCAAATAGGGGAGTGGGGTAGACAAAGAAAGTGACTCGACCTAGCCTGAAAGAACGTAAAATGGAGGAGACAGAGAAAGTGACTCGACCTAGCCTGAAAGAACGTCAAATGGAGGAGTGGGGGAGACAGAGAAAGTGACTCGACCTAGCCTGAAAGAACGTAAAATGGAGGAGTGGGTGAGACAGAGAGAGTGACTCGACCTAGCCTGAAAGAACGTAAAATGGAGGAGTGGGGGAGACAGAGAGAGTGACTCGACCTAGCCTGAAAGAACGTCAAATGGAGGAGTGGGGGAGACAGAGAAAGTGACTCGACATAGCCTGAAAGAACGTAAAATGGAGGAGTGGAGGAGACAGAGAAAGTGACTCGACCTAGCCTGAAAGAACGTAAAATGGAGGAGTGGGGGAGACAGAGAAAGTGACTCGACCTAGCCTGAAAGAATGTAAAATGGAGGAGTGGGGGAGACAGAGAAAGTGACTCGACATAACCTGAAAGAACGTAAAGTGGAGGAGTGGGGGAGACAGAGAAAGTGATTCGACCTAGCCTGAAAGAACGTAAAATGGAGGAGTGGGGGAGACAGAGAAAGTGACTCGACATAGCCTGAAAGAACGTAAAATGGAGGAGTGGAGGAGACAGAGAAAATGACTCGACCTAGCCTGAAAGAACGTAAAATGAAGGAGTGGAGGAGACAGAGAAAGTGACTCGACAAAACCTGAAAGAACGTAAAGTGGAGGAGTGGAGGAGACAGAGAAAGTGACTCGACCTAGCCTGAAAGAACGTAAAATGGAGGAGTGGGGGAGACAGAGAAAGTGACTCGACCTAGCCTGAAAGAACGTAAAATGGAGTGGGGGAGACAGAGAAAGTGACTCGCATAGCGTGAAAGAACGTAAAATGGAGTGGAGGAGACAGAGAAAGTGACTCGACCTAGCCTGAAAGAACGTAAAATGGAGGAGTGGGGGAGACAGAGAAAGTGACTCGACCTAGCCTGAAAGAACGTCAAATGGAGGAGTTGGGGAGACAGAGAAAGTGACTCGACCTAGCCTGAAAGAACGTAAAATGGAGGAGTGGGGGAGACAGAGAAAGTGACTCGACATAACCTGAAAGAACGTAAAGTGGAGGAGTGGAGGAGACAGAGAAAGTGACTCGACCTAGCCTGAAAGAACGTAAAATGGAGGAGTGGGGGAGACAGAGAAAGTGACTCGACATAACCTGAAAGAACGTAAAGTGGAGGAGTGGAGGAGACAGAGAAAGTGACTCGACCTAGCCTGAAAGAACGTAAAATGGAGGAGTGGGGGAGACAGAGAAAGTGACTCGACCTAGCCTGAAAGAACGTAAAATGGAGGAGTGGAGGAGACAGAGAAAGTGACTCGACCTAGCCTGAAAGAACGTAAAATGGAGGAGTGGGGGAGACAGAGAATGTGACTCGACCTAGCCTGAAAGAACGTCAAATGGAGGAGTTGGGAGACAGCGAAATTGACTCGACTTTGCCTGAAAGAACGCAAAATGGAGGAGTGAGGGAGACAAAGTGACTCGACCTAGCCTGAAAGAATGTCAAATGGAGGAGTTGGGGAGACAGAGAAAGTGACTCGACATAGCCTGAAAGAACGTAAAATGGAGGAGTGAGGGAGATAGAGAAAGTGAGTCGACATAGCCTGAAAGAACGTAATATGGAGGAGTGGGGGAGACAGAGAAAGTGACTCCACCTAGCCTGAAAGGACGTAAAATGGAGGAGTGGGGGAGACAGAGAAAGTGACTCGACCTAGCCTGAAAGAACGTAAAATGGAGGAGTGGGGGAGACAGAGAAAGTGACTCGACCTAGCCTGAAAGAACGTAAAATGGAGGAGTGGGGGAGATAGAGAAAGTGACTCGACCTAGCCTGAAAGAACGTAAAATGGAGGAGTGGGGGAGACAGAGAAAGTGACTCGACCTAGCCTGAAAGAACGTCAAATAGGGGAGTGGGGGAGACAAAGAAAGTGACTCGACCTAGCCTGAAAGAACGTAAAATGGAGGAGACAGAGAAAGTGACTCGACCTAGCCTGAAAGAACGTCAAATGGAGGAGTGGGGGAGACAGAGAAAGTGACTCGACCTAGCCTGAAAGAACGTCAAATGGAGGAGTGGGGGAGACAGAGAAAATGACTCGACCTAGCCTGAAAGAACGTCAAATGGAGGAGTGGGGGAGAGAGAAAGTGACTCGACCTAGCCTGAAAGAACGTCAAATGGAGGAGTTGGGAGACAGAGAAATTGACTCGACTTTGCCTGAAAGAACGTAAAATGGAGGAGTGAGGGAGACAAAGTGACTCGACCTAGCCTGAAAGAATGTCAAATGGAGGAGTTCGGGAGACAGAGAAAGTGACTCAACGTAGCCTGAAAGAACGTAAAATGGAGGAGTGAGGGAGATAGAGAAAGTGAGTCGACATAGCCTGAAAGAACGTAAAATGGAGGAGTGGGGGAGACAGAGAAAGTGACTCCACCTAGCCTGAAAGGACGTAAAATGGAGGAGTGGGGGAGACAGAGAAAGTGACTCGACCTAGCCTGAAAGAACGTAAAATGGAGGAGTGGGGGAGACAGAGAAAGTGACTCGACCTAGCCTGAAAGAACGTAAAATGGAGGAGTGGGGGAGATAGAGAAAGTGACTCGACCTAGCCTGAAAGAACGTAAAATGGAGGAGTGGGGAAGACAGAGAAAGTGACTCGACCTAGCCTGAAAGAACGTCAAATAGGGGAGTGGGGAAGACAAAGAAAGTGACTCGACCTAGCCTGAAAGAACGTAAAATGGAGGAGACAGAGAAAGTGACTCGACCTAGCCTGAAAGAACGTCAAATGGAGGAGTGGGGGAGACAGAGAAAGTGACTCGACCTAGCCTGAAAGAACGTCAAATGGAGGAGTGGGGGAGACAGAGAAAATGACTCGACCTAGCCTGAAAGAACGTCAAATGGAGGAGTGGGGGAGAGAGAAAGTGACTCAACCTAGCCTGAAAGAACGTCAAATGGATGAGTTGGGAGACAGAGAAATTGACTCGACTTTGCCTGAAAGAACGTAAAATGGAGGAGTGAGGGAGACAAAGTGACTCGACCTAGCCTGAAAGAATGTCAAATGGAGGAGTTGGGGAGACAGAGAAAGTGACTCGACATAGCCTGAAAGAACGTAAAATGGAGGAGTGAGGGAGATAGAGAAAGTGAGTCGACATAGCCTGAAAGAACGTAAAATGGAGGAGTGGGGGAGACAGAGAAAGTGACTCCACCTAGCCTGAAAGGACGTAAAATGGAGGAGTGGGGAAGACAGAGAAAGTGACTCGACCTAGCCTGAAAGAACGTCAAATAGGGGAGTGGGGGAGACAAAGAAAGTGACTCGACCTAGCCTGAAAGAACGTAAAATGGAGGAGACAGAGAAAGTGACTCGACCTAGCCTGAAAGAACGTCAAATGGAGGAGTGGGGGAGACAGAGAAAGTGACTCGTCCTAGCCTGAAAGAACGTCAAATGGAGGAGTGGGGGAGACAGAGAAAATGACTCGACCTAGCCTGAAAGAACGTCAAATGGAGGAGTGGGGGAGAGAGAAAGTGACTCGACCTAGCCTGAAAGAACGTCAAATGGAGGAGTTGGGAGACAGAGAAATTGACTCGACTTTGCCTGAAAGAACGTAAAATGGAGGAGTGAGGGAGACAAAGTGACTCGACCTAGCCTGAAAGAATGTCAAATGGAGGAGTTGGGGAGACAGAGAAAGTGACTCGACATAGCCTGAAAGAACGTAAAATGGAGGAGGGAGGGAGATAGAGAAAGTGAGTCGACATAGCCTGAAAGAACGTAAAATGGAGGAGTGGGGGAGACAGAGAAAGTGACTCCACCTAGCCTGAAAGGACGTAAAATGGAGGAGTGGGGGAGACAGAGAAAGTGACTCGACCTAGCCTGAAAGAACGTAAAATGGAGGAGTGGGGGAGATAGAGAAAGTGACTCGACCTAGCCTGAAAGAACGTAAAATGGAGGAGTGGGGGAGACAGAGAAAGTGACTCGACCTAGCCTGAAAGAACGTCAAATAGGGGAGTGGGGGAGACAAAGAAAGTGACTCGACCTAGCCTGAAAGAACGTAAAATGGAGGAGACAGAGAAAGTGACTCGACCTAGCCTGAAAGAACGTCAAATGGAGGAGTGGGGGAGACAGAGAAAGTGACTCGACCTAGCCTGAAAGAACGTAATATGGAGGAGTGGGGGAGACAGAGAAAGTGACTCCACCTAGCCTGAAAGGACGTAAAATGGAGGAGTGGGGGAGACAGAGAAAGTGACTCGACCTAGCCTGAAAGAACGTCAAATGGAGGAGTTGGGAGACAGAGAAATTGACTCGACTTTGCCTGAAAGAACGTAAAATGGAGGAGTGAGGGAGACAAAGTGACTCGACCTAGCCTGAAAGAATGTCAAATGGAGGAGTTGGGGAGACAGAGAAAGTGACTCGACATAGCCTGAAAGAACGTAAAATGGAGGAGTGAGGGAGATAGAGAAAGTGAGTCGACATAGCCTGAAAGAACGTAAAATGGAGGAGTGGGGGAGACAGAGAAAGTGACTCCACCTAGCCTGAAAGGACGTAAAATGGAGGAGTGGGGGAGACAGAGAAAGTGACTCGACCTAGCCTGAAAGAACGTAAAATGGAGGAGTGGGGGAGACAGAGAAAGTGACTCGACCTAGCCTGAAAGAACGTAAAATGGAGGAGTGGGGGAGATAGAGAAAGTGACTCGACCTAGCCTGAAAGAACGTCAAATGGAGGAGTGGGGGAGAGAGAAAGTGACTCGACCTAGCCTGAAAGAACGTCAAATGGAGGAGTTGGGAGACAGAGAAATTGACTCGACTTTGCCTGAAAGAACGTAAAATGGAGGAGTGAGGGAGACAAAGTGACTCGACCTAGCCTGAAAGAATGTCAAATGGAGGAGTTGGGGAGACAGAGAAAGTGACTCGACATAGCCTGAAAGAACGTAAAATGGAGGAGTGAGGGAGATAGAGAAAGTGAGTCGACATAGCCTGAAAGAACGTAAAATGGAGGAGTGGGGGAGACAGAGAAAGTGACTCGACCTAGCCTGAAAGGACGTAAAATGGAGGAGTGGGGGAGACAGAGAAAGTGACTCGACCTAGCCTGAAAGAACGTAAAATGGAGGAGTGGGGGAGACAGAGAAAGTGACTCGACCTAGCCTGAAAGAACGTAAAATGGAGGAGTGGGGGAGATAGAGAAAGTGACTCGACCTAGCCTGAAAGAACGTAAAATGGAGGAGTGGGGGAGACAGAGAAAGTGACTCGACCTAGCCTGAAAGAACGTCAAATAGGTGAGTGGGGGAGACAAAGAAAGTGACTCGACCTAGCCTGAAAGAACGTAAAATGGAGGAGACAGAGAAAGTGACTCGACCTAGCCTGAAAGAACGTCAAATGGAGGAGTGGGGGAGACAGAGAAAGTGACTCGACCTAGCCTGAAAGAACGTCAAATGGAGGAGTGGGGGAGACAGAGAAAATGACTCGACCTAGCCTGAAAGAACGTCAAATGGAGGAGTGGGGGAGAGAGAAAGTGACTCGACCTAGCCTGAAAGAACGTCAAATGGATGAGTTGGGAGACAGAGAAATTGACTCGACTTTGCCTGAAAGAACGTAAAATGGAGGAGTGAGGGAGACAAAGTGACTCGACCTAGCCTGAAAGAATGTCAAATTGAGGAGTTGGGGAGACAGAGAAAGTGACTCGACATAGCCTGAAAGAACGTAAAATGGAGGAGGGAGGGAGATAGAGAAAGTGAGTCGACATAGCCTGAAAGAACGTAAAATGGAGGAGTGGGGGAGACAGAGAAAGTGACTCCACCTAGCCTGAAAGGACGTAAAATGGAGGAGTGGGGGAGACAGAGAAAGTGACTCGACCTAGCCTGAAAGAACGTAAAATGGAGGAGTGGGGGAGATAGAGAAAGTGACTCGACCTAGCCTGAAAGAACGTAAAATGGAGGAGTGGGGGAGACAGAGAAAGTGACTCGACCTAGCCTGAAAGAACGTCAAATAGGGGAGTGGGGGAGACAAAGAAAGTGACTCGACCTAGCCTGAAAGAACGTAAAATGGAGGAGACAGAGAAAGTGACTCGACCTAGCCTGAAAGAACGTCAAATGGAGGAGTGGGGGAGACAGAGAAAGTGACTCGACCTAGCCTGAAAGAACGTCAAATGGAGGAGTGGGGGAGACAGAGAAAATGACTCGACCTAGCCTGAAAGAACGTCAAATGGAGGAGTGGGGGAGAGAGAAAGTGACGCGACCTAGCCTGAAAGAACGTCAAATGGAGGAGTGGTGGAGACAGAGAAAATGACTCGACCTAGCCTACAAGAACGTAAAATGGAGGAGTGGGGGAGACAGAGAAAGTGACTCGACCTAGCCTGAAAGAACGTAAAATGGAGGAGTGGGGGAGACAGAGAAAGTGACTCGACCTAGCCTGAAAGAACGTAAAATGGAGGAGTGGGGGAGAAAGAGAAAGTGACTCGACGTAGCCTGAAAGGACGTAAAATGGAGGAGTGGGGGAGACAGAGAAAGTGACTCGACATAGCCTGAAAGAACGTAAAATGGAGGAGTGGGGGAGACAGAGAAAGTGACTTGACCTAGCCTGAAAGAACGTCAAATGGAGGAGTGGGGGAGAGAGAGAAATTGACTCGACCTTGCCTGAAAGAACGTAAAATGGAGGAGTGGGGGAGACAGAGAAAATGACTCGACCTAGCCTGAAAGAACGTCAAATGGAGGAGTTGGGGAGACAGAGAAAATGACTCGACCTAGCCTGAAAGAACGTAAAATGGAGAAGTGGGGGAGACGACAAAGTGACTTGACATAGCCTGAAAGAACGTAAAATGGAGGAGTGGGTAAGATAGAGAAAGTGACTCGACATAGCCTGAAAGAACGTAAAATGGAGGAGTGGGGGAGACAGAGAAAGTGACTTGACCTAGCCTGAAAGAACGTAAAATGGAGGAGTGGGGGAGACAGAGAAAGTGACTCGACCTAGCCTGAAAGAACGTCAAATGGAGGAGTGGGGGAGACAGAGAAAGTGACTCGACCTAGCCTGAAAGAACGTCAAATGGAGGAGTGGGGGAGACAGAGAAAGTGACTTGACCTAGCCTGAAAGAACGTCAAATGGAGGAGTGGGGGAGAGAGAGAAATTGACTCGACCTTGCCTGAAAGAACGTAAAATGGAGGAGTGGGGGAGACAGAGAAAATGACTCGACCTAGCCTGAAAGAACGTCAAATGGAGGAGTTGGGGAGACAGAGAAAATGACTCGACCTAGCCTGAAAGAACGTAAAATGGAGAAGTGGGGGAGACGACAAAGTGACTTGACATAGCCTGAAAGAACGTAAAATGGAGGAGTGGGTAAGATAGAGAAAGTGACTCGACATAGCCTGAAAGAACGTAAAATGGAGGAGTGGGGGAGACAGAGAAAGTGACTTGACCTAGCCTGAAAGAACGTAAAATGGAGGAGTGGGGGAGACAGAGAAAGTGACTCGACCTAGCCTGAAAGAACGTCAAATGGAGGAGTGGGGGAGACAGAGAAAGTGACTCGACCTAGCCTGAAAGAACGTCAAATGGAGGAGTGGGGGAGACAGAGAAAGTGACTCGACCTAGCCTGAAAGAACGTCAAATGGAGGAGTGGGGGAGACAGAGAAAGTGACTCGACCTAGCCTGAAAGAACGTCAAATGGAGGAGTGGGGGAGACAAAGTGACTCGACCTAGCCTGAAAGAATTTAAAATGGAGGAGGCAAAGAACTGGGATTCCATGCGGTATACGTTTTCGCTTTACTTTTAGAGTTATTTCGACAAAAATAATTATAATTCACAATTTTTGTTAAAAAAAATTACTCAGTTTGATAATTGCATAAAATGTGTACGTATATGATCCATTAATTTCACAATTTATTTCTTAATAAGTAAAAAATATAGCGTGATTTGCTTGTTTCCATTTTGTTAAACGGCCACACCCAAATAGTCCTAGTGTCTCACTATGTGGTCTCTTTTGATGTGACAGATATATTTATATGAACTGCCAACTAAATGTCATCAAAATAGGCTAAGTGCTTCCACTCAGCTATAGAAAACATCAGTTTCATTTCTTCTGCGAATGTTCTGTTGGGGAAAAAAAAATACTTATCATCCACAGATGCAGGGGTCGTGCGACCGCACCGGGCGGCAAATTTGCACACAAACTAACGATCATAGCTGCAATATATTGAAAATCGAGTGATACTTATTTTTCAACAGACAATTCTCAAATGTTTTAAAAAATGTCATTAAATTTAGCTTTGAAAAAGTGGCGGCAGAGTCGAAGCTCTGTGACTATGAGCCCCAGAGCGTGTCACCTCCACCGAACTTCACAGTAGTTGGCACAACACAGTCAGGCAGGTAGCGTTCACTTAGCATCCTCAATACCCAGACAGATGGTGAAACATGATTCATCACTCCAAAGAATGCAGTTCCACTGCTCAAGAGTCCACTGGCACCGTGCGTTACAACACTCCAACCAACCTGGCATTAATCTTGTTGATGTTAGGGGTTTATCTGCGGCTTCTCAGCCACGGAAACCCATTCCCTGAACTCCCAACTAGCTCTTATGGTGCTGGAGTTGCTTCCCGAGTCATTTGGGAACTCGGTGGCGAGTGTTGCAACCGAGAACAGGCGATTTTGTCACACCACCCGTTTCAGCACTCGTGCTCTCTCATTTTACGTGTGCTATCGGGTCGCGTTGCGCTGTTGTTACTCCTAGGAGTTTGCTCTTCACAATAACATCAAACAAAGTAAAAATTTATCTCAACTCCAAAATTATATTGGGAAATTTTAACAGCTGCAGAAGTTACAATCCATAAAATACTCTAAAAAAATAGATGCGTGTGATCTATTCTTAGTCTGTAAATGGTAGTCACTGGAAGGAGAGCTATGCACCAATCCCCTTTGATGATTCGTAGACCAAGCCTAGCACCTAATGTCAGACTCAGTTCTTTTCGTGATGCAGGCCGTTAGTACCTTTCGAAAAAGAGATACTCTCTCTTGTGGAAGTAGGGGAGAGCTGCCAGATTAGTGTGGCCTACTGATCTGGACAATTATGGCTACTTTTCGTTTTTTTCTACCCTGCTCAGGAGTGGTCAACCCACACAGGGTCCTGACCATATATATATATACGAATCTGAACGGAATTATGGCTTCTATTCTTGTCGTAGGCCTGGGTTGTTCAGTTCCTTTTCATTTAGCGCAAACATCCGAATCATACCATAAGAAGTTAGAACCAAAGGGTTCCAGCGCAACCGCACTGTACTGCAATTTCCCCAATAAGCTAATCGCAGCTGCTGTAAAGCTTATCGAGCTGACAGAATTGAAGGGGCTAAAGATATCGAAGTTCGCTCCGGCTGGCAAAATATCTATTGAGGTTGGGCGGCTCAACAATAAGAATTCACCATAAGGACCACCAAACTTCCACCCACAGGGCAGCATGAAACTATCAACCCCTCAAATGAACAAACCCACTTGAGCCGAAAAGGCGACTTGTCTGCTCCCTTGGGATTATGAGTCGAGCGCAACGACGGCAATGGTAAGTTCCAATGGTCAGCAATGGCTCCCATAAATATCACTTAGTTTGAAAAGGGATCTTCCGAGACGGCATTTCTCTGCTAATGACATCAAGCTGAAATTACTTCAATGTCACAGCCTGCACCACTTCTTTTGTTTGAGGAACTAGTGATTGCCCTTCTACTACTGCTATTGATGCGTGCTCAACTATGGAAATTGAAGAATCCAATGCTAAATACTTACGTGTGTGGTAGAACAGAAGGAATGGCAATTTACAAAACTGTAGATGATGTATTAGATGCGGTGGAACATCATAGTGAACTAAAACATGAAAAGGTTGGACTTCAGTTGACAGTTACAACGACTATTTCTAGGTCTTGCATCTTTAATAATATATGTGGCAGAAATGATATAGGTAAAGGAATCAATTTCTTCTTTGATAACAAAATCAGATGCGAGATTGAGAATCAGATAATTTATGCATATTTATCTCAAATCTTTCAATGTAAATTGTATTCATAACATGGATTGTTTTCGGAACCAATCCCCATTCTTTCCCGAAGTCTCGATTTATACGGATATACAAGAACCTACCTATCGTGTAAATCGATGGACAGGTGTAATCTCATTTTATTAAATTGCTTTTGTGTACAAAAGAAAAAGAATTTAGAAAAGGAGTAGGCTGTTTTTCGGCCAAAAGGCTTAGTAAAGTTGCAAAATCAATTTTTTCGGCAGGGAACTCTTAATTCGAAAAGGATTTCTACCTCTATATTTATACAGGGCGAATCTGAAAAAGTGGGCAAAACTTTACGGGGTGGTAGAACGCAGCTATACGAGCAATATTCGTCATAGAATGTATGGTCGGAACGCAAGCGGTGAGAAGTTAAAAGGTAGTTTTCCACTGTCACATTTAAAGAATGAACACAAGAAAGAGAGGAGATACTTCAGAAAACATTTTATTAACAGGAATGTAATTGAGGTACATGCTCAAAGAAATTGCTCAAAAGAGCTGCCGCCAGCTGTAATGCAGGCTTCACACCTGCGGGATAGGGACCGACGCACATTTGCGAAGACACCAGGCATTTCCCGAATATCGCCGGCAACAACAGCGATCCTGGCGACTAGATCCATATCGGTTTCAATGGGGCACTCGTAGATTAGGCTTTTCATATGGCCCCACAGGAGAAAGTCCAAACACGAGAGATCCGGCGATCTTGGTGGCCAAGCTATGGGACCACCTCGACCAATCCATCGCCCTGGGAACGTTGCATGTAAAGTGTTCCGCACATCTAAGCTGAAGTGTGCAGGCGCACCGTCGTGCTGGAACCATATTCTCGACCTGCTGGGGGTTGGAATCGGACGCAGCAGCTCCGGCAACACCTCTCGTTGGAATGTGTTATACGATTTGCCGTCCAGACGGTGTGGCAGGAGGTATGGGCCAACCAAATGGTCATGGAGGATCCCTGCCCAAACATTTACGAAGAACCGCTGCTGGAACGAATGAGGACGTGTGGCATGCGGGTTCGTAGATGCCCACGTGTGTGAATTGTGGGTATTCAAAACGCCCTCATGAGTGAAAGTGCACTCGTCCATAAACAGAACATGTGCACCAAAATCCGGCTGCGCTGCATTCTGCTGGAGGTACCAACGTGCGAAATCGACACGTGGCTGATAGTCCGCCGGTGACAACGCTTGTACCTTCTGCATACGATAGGGGTGCATTCCTTCCTCCTGTAGCACACGGCAAACCGACATTTGGGAAACCGCTCGCGTGCTACATCCCGGTCGCTTTTCCACCCTACGCAGAATGTCCTCTGCAAGTTGCGGCATCCTGACACTCCTTTCACGCCCTGCGTCTTGCTTGGCCGCGGCGAAGGATCCCGTTTCACACAGCCGCCGATGCAAACGCGCTAAGGTTTTCCGATCTGGAGTGCATCTCATCGGAAACCGGTCGCGGTAACGTCTCTGTGCCTCACTTGCATTCCCGTCCGCCGCACCGTACACATCCGCCATTTCGTGGTTAGTATAACCAGCCATCCTCTCGGCAATCCACGGTAGAAATGCCGTTGGGTGCGAGGACCGACCCTTTTATACCATTTCCAACGCCACCTAGTGGCTCGCCGTTTGCGTTCCGCCCATACTTTCTATGACGAATATTGCTCGTATAGCTGCGTTCTACCACCTCGTAAAGTTTTGCCCACTTTTTCAGATTCACCCTGTATACTAATATTATATACCTCTATTTCCCCCCCCCCCTCCAAAAAAAAAAAAAAAAAAACATTTTCTGGATCCGCCCCTGTCACGAGCTGCCACTGATCCTACATAAAACCTTAATACTGAGTTTTTTTTAGTAATTTAAATAACATTTTACTCTTTAAGAGAATCCACGAGATTCGTAACTTTATTTTGTACGTGAACGAAATCAAACATTACAATCGAAAAGTTCAAGATCTGATTTATTGTACATTTAGTGATGGAAATACTTAAAATTAGATGCCAGCTGCATTTGATACTCTACATTTACCTGAAGAAATATAAAGATTTGCCAAGTATTACAAATGTCTGTGATGAATAGCAGCTAAGGCAGTTGTAAGACCACACAGGAAAAACACATTACGAATAAAACATTTGTCGCAAAGAATAGTCGAGTAACATGAAGAAGCCGTTAACGTTTGAAAGTTGCAAAAACAGATGCATTTATACGTTTGAGATTATTTTCTCATGATATTTCACTCTGCATCGAGACTTTATCCAATTTTTAATCTCCAAACTGTAATATTAGTTCCACAGCGGTGTTTTCCGAACAGAGTAAGTCCTGATCACATCGTAGCTGGGCAAAGAGATGCAGAATTTGCTATTATTTAATTGCTTCATGTAGAAGCCACCTGGGCGCCTACCGACTACAATTTTGTTTATGAACTCCATTACCATGTATATTATGATGGCCCCAAATTATTGAGGTCTAGAGCCTCATGTACCTTAATCTGATCCTGCTTACTTGTCAAGATTTAACTTATGAAACGGTCCGTGTAAATAGGATATACTCCGAGCGATAGATACTGACAGAGAATGATGTGAATATCATGCTACATCAGGACACTAATATTTCGCTCGTGGTGTATATAAATAGTATACCAGAGATTTGCTTCAACATTCGTCTTTCAACAGAAAATTCAACTCAGTTCATATTAAAAATAAAATATAAATTATCACTCAAGCAATTGCTTGCCTCAGAGGTCTGACAGAAAACTGTCAAAATGCCACAGAAGGAGAATTGTGAGAAAGGCGAGATGTCTGCAGCAAGACAACAGAAAAAAAAACAAGCAAGCCGAATATCCGAAGCTCGAACTGGTTTTTCTTTGATCAGCATTCAAGCGCACTAACTACTCGGTCACAATAAAGGTTTTGGCACAGAAACTGAAATCTACTCAGGAGACAAATCTGGAATATTTAAAGTTACAGTTCTATGTCCTATTGAATTAAAAGATACTGCTTGACAGAAGTCGAAAATCCACTCATCCTGTCATCGGGGAAGAGTGAAAATTTATGGCTGAGAAATTTGTCCAGATACGTAAACATAATTTTTTTTACTCTTTGGAGGGAGAATCGACGACACATTTCTAGCCCTGGATGGTCAGCTTAGAGTACTGGGAAAATGCCATTGTCCGATTTTACACGATCTACTTAAAAACCTTTCAACGAAAAGTGTAGCAACGTATTGTATAGAAAACAGAATTAAAATTCCTTCTGCAATTAGAATTCTACACATTTGGAAAACAAGAATCCAGAAAAGAAACACTTCGTTTGCTTGCAAAGATGCATAAATACCACATTAATTTCTAACATTGCCGTAAATGTTCTGCAATCTTCACTTAACATGTCACCCCATATCGCAGTGATATACCCGAAAACCGCACATTTTCTATTACATAAAAAACTGTAGCATGTCTTGAAATCTACCTACACTCCACAAAGGTCAATCCTGGAAATACAGGGTGTCCGATAAATAATGGTGGAGTTTTGAAAAGTAATATGTAGGAATATAATTTACGTATTTAAGAAAGAAATGTATGACTTGAAAGAGTACTCGGTTTCAATTAGTGAATTTCCACATGTGCACCGTTTGTGACCCTGCATATTACCATACAGATTTTTCTGTCAGATGAAAAGGCCGGCTATGTACAGCTGGTTGGTTCCTGCACCATATAGTGATGGAAACACATAGGGGAGGTCCATTTCTATGGCCACCAAGGTGCCGATTTGACGCACCTAGTTTTTTTTTCTTGTGGGGCTATGTAAACAATTATGTTCACACTGCTAATATTCGAGACCCGAATCATTTGAAAACCAAAATAAGAGAAGCAAATGACTAACAAGAGATATGATGCAGCGTGGATGGCAACAAGTGGTATACCTATTGGACATAGTTTTCGTGACCCTGCATATGCTCAAAACTATTTGAGGCACTTTCAACAAAATATCTTTCTTGAATATGTACACTGCTCAACATAGAAAATGCCACACCATCAAGGAACGCAAGAAATTTACCACACGTGGAAAAGTAGGTGGGAAAGAAGCGATTTAATCTCTGAAGGATTACACGAATGCCATGGCACTCGTGTAATCTGTGTAATGTGGCCCGAATCAGATCATATGACTGCCATACTGGGCTATACATTTGGCAACACGGCATGGCATTGAGTGTAATGGATGGTATGCTGAGGTATTGCAGACCATGCAACATTGACCTGTGTCCAGAATTCATTGACATTGTGCCCACTCGCACACTGCCAACAGTCGTGCAGAGGCGTGAAGTCATCTGCCAATGATATCTCACACGTCCTCTATTGGGGAGAAGTCTGGGGATCGTGCTGGCCAAGGCAGTACCTGGACACCTACTAGGCACTGTCTGTTGATGTTGGCAGTGTGCAAGTGGGCATTGTGTTGCATTTGGGCTTCAGGGATATTACAGATACAGCAACAAAACAGGTTGCAGCATCTCATCAACATATCGTCGTGCTGTCATTGTACCCACTAAGTGAACGGCTGCTGAAACTAATAGTGCCCCAAACCAACACCAGGATGAGGAGCCGTATGATGGTCATGGATGGCAGGAAGATAAACCTGGTGACCACGTAGTCTCCAGACTCTCAATTGGTGCCGAGACAGAAGAAGATTCATCACTGAATACTGGTTCCATTTGTTCCGCCACTCTGTCTGGTGCAGCACCACTGCAACCTTGAGTGGCGATGTGCTGCAGTGTTGGTTGAATGTTTTACCTTTGGGCGGAATTTTTTTGCACACAACTTTTTTTCCCACTGGAACAGCTGTTGGGAGACAGATGGTAGTCTTCCGTAAAGGCCATCCAGCATATTCTTTAACGTGCCCAGGGTATGGCTCTCCTGCACACAGAGCCACGGCTTAACGTCCCATCCAACAGACGCCGGCCTTTTCAAGCCCATCGGTGTCCCCTACTGACTGTGGGCAGGGCGAGTTTTGCAGACATAAATCTCAATGCTGACCCAGCTGGGCTGGGTTGTTTTACCTCTGAGCGGCACTTTTTTGCACACAATGGGCTAAATAGCCAGGTCACATGGACCCCGAATGCTCAGAGAATGTTGGGGGAGGGGACCCACTGAAATAGCTGTTGGGAGACAGATGGTAGCCTCCCGTCAAGGCCATCCAGTGTGTTCTTTAACGTGCACAGGGTATGGCTCTCCTGTACATGGGGCCACGGCTTAAAGTCCCATCTGACGGATGGTGGCCTTTCCAAGCCCATCAGTGTCCCCTACTGACCGTGGGCAGGGTGGGGAATTTTGCGGAGATAAATCTCAGCGCTGACCCAACTGGGACTCGAACCTGGGAACTACAGATTACGAGCCTGGCGCGCTACCGACTGGGCCACCCCCACCCATCCCGGGACTCGAACCTGGGAACTGCAGATTACGAGCCTGGCAGGCTGCCAACTGAGCCACCCCCGCCCATGCTACAGTGAGTGGCAATCATTGCAATGGCTGGAGAGAGTGCAAACCTGCCTTAGCCAATCGGCAATTCACAGTCCATGCCGACACAAGGATGTCCATAGCTGCCTGTACACCATATCGAATGTCATCTGTTGTGGATTGTACAGCTATGGCTTGCCATCGAATGCAGCAATCAAAGCGTTTGGATGTCCACTTACATGTACAGTACCACTACGATGATGCACATTATCTTCCTGCAACCACTGTCTCCAAATTCGGCCAATAATTATTGCATCCCAATGTGTTTCCATCACTATATGGTGCAGGAACCAACCAGCTGTACATAGCCCTGTGATGAAGCCTCTGGTAAAGGTGTCCGTGTGATGGTATTTTCAATGATGTCGCCCAAGCATCATCAGTTCTTGCACGTGCTTTCACCACCAAGATCGCTCCGATGCTAGGTCCACACACCCGGATGAGGACGACCAAAGTTAACTATGCAGAGCCGTTTTGCCCTGTTATCTCCCTCATCTATCACGCGATTGGTTCGCAACTGCACTCATTTACATAACTTGACTTTCGACACTACCCACCTATTTGTATGGCGCTCTGACAAATAATTCCTGGTGTGGTATTTTCTATGTCGAGCAGTCTCGAAACCCATTACTTTTCAGGCATTCGAAAAAAAAAAACATGGTGTCTGTGGAACAATTTCAAATATACAATCGCATCTCCAAGATGAAACTAACGCATTCCAACAACGGTCATGATTGCAATCGTTGCCTTTGAGTACCAGTTGTACATTCTACCTGAAGAAAAGCATTTTGATACAGTTGAACTGCTTGAGGGGGTATTTATTTATTTATTTTGTGAACTTTGACCACTAAGCTGAGAATTAACAGTGGTATATCTCTTAACGGAAAACATAATTCTATACCGATGAACTTCAAAGTAGCCCTACAAAGTGCATATTCATCATTGCATAGTTCAAAAATTACTACATTTCGTTTAGAGCAACTATGTGAAGGAACAGACACTGAAGCAAAGCATGTAAAAATAAATTAAAAAAAAAATACCCCCTCAAGCAGCTGCTTGCCACATAGGTCTGACAGGAGCCTGCCAGTTTATATGCCATAGCAGAAGGTCTACGAAGATGGAAGGACCTCGAACCAGGTCCCTTAAATCAGTAGCCAAGAGCACTAACCACTCGGCCACTGGACGATAACAGACATATAAACAGAAATTAATTTCGGTGATTGGGATGGTGTTAAAAGAGGAATCGGAAAGAACAATTTTTTTTTCTAATAAGGTTTATAAACGCATGTAATAGAACGATAAGAGAATTAATATTAGCACTATACATGTCATTTCTTCTAGTATTTTTTACCGTGCTACAAATTTTGAAGGGGGATGCTTAGCGGTTAGGTGCATGTTACTCAGCAGTATTATGCGAGTGAAAGATATTTTTCTTTTCAGAAAACACGTTTCTCCTTGTGGTCTCGCCGCAGTCATTTATTTAAAATCAGTTTCAGAAAAACAATAAGATATTTTAAAACATCTTGCCTTTTAAATTCTACTCTGGAGCTGGAATTTTTTAGATTTCTACGTTACACTGTCTTTCAAATAGCAGAATTTACAATTTTTATAATATATAGCCGTCCCATGGCCGAGTGGTTAGCGCGCTTGGCTACTGATCTAAGTAAGGGACCTGGGTTCGAGCCCCGGGTAAGGCATGGATGTATGTGTCGTTTTTCTGCTGAGGTCCTGCCAGACCTCTGTGGCAAGCAGCTGCTTGAGGGGGTATTTATTTATTTTTATTTTACTTATATAGACGATTGTGAGTGACAGGGTTGATGCTAATTCTAACTATGATGCAAAAATGATATAAAGCTCTGAAAACAGCATCTAGAGGTAATCCGAATCATAGATCCCGAAGAATATCCAAAATTTGACCTCCGACGTGTCCTTGAACTTCAAATAGAGGCCAAACCTTGATCTAGGAGTGCTACAAACGTTAAAATTGTTGCCTAAGGGTGTTTCGGGTCGTAGATCTCAGAAACGTTAACGAAATTTCTGATTCGGATAGTCCGAGGTCAAAGGCCAAATTTCGACCTTTGGTTGCTATAGAACTAAAAATTGGCGTCCAAGGATATTTTGGATCGTAGATCTCAGAAAACGTGAAATTTGAAATCCGGCAGGTCATTTGGGGTCTAATTTCAATATATCTGTGTTCGAGAGCTAAAAATTGGTGCATAGAACTATTTCAGCCTGTGGATCTCGGATCTGGTGTCACATTCTAGGGCAAACAGGAGTCAGAGTGACATTCCAGAAATCAATTCTAGTATATCTATATGTTTTGTGTTGAATAAACTTTTGAAATTCCAATAAATCATGTTATGTATCAGACTTATAAACTGGACAGATATAAGTTTAAAACATATATATATATCATTTAAAATGTAAACATCTGTTTGAATAAGTTAATTTTAACATTTATTCACTTATATAAAAAAAAACTATACATGTCATATAAATACAAGTACACAAGCTTAAAAAATAACAAAATGTATTGAATGCAACAATCATGATCAATATTGTGATCTTTACGCTCGTTTTTTAGGTAGAGAATGATATAAAAAATATTGTACCGAACATTCCAAGAGTTTAAGTTATGATCTGAATTACAAATGTAAGATTTTTTTTAAAGGGCAAATACGATCCTCAAGAAAGGTCATGACAAAGTAAACCGACCTGAAGTATGCAGGTTACTCTAAAATTAAATTATAGGTAAAATCTATGGCTCAACATTTTTACTGAGAACTCTATTGCATTCTTTAGTGATCACGGTTATATTAAAGAAGAGAGCTAAAAAAAAACAATTCTTGATATCTTAATTCACCTGCACATTTCAGAAAGGTTCAAATCTTTACTAATTCCATTATTAATATCATCTTATAGCTGTTCTACAGGAGCTTTTTGTCGTGAGTGGAATCGAAAGCTGCAGACCAGTGGTGTAACCAGAAACTTCCAACGGGTTGGGGGGGGGGAGGGGAGTTGGAGCCTAAAACACGTAATGACTTGAGTTGATTTCCTGGTAATTAAATTTTTCTATAAATTAAAATTAGTTGAATTCCCTATGGCACTCTCTACATACACTCTCCTAGAGGATTAGATTCATTTAATTCCAAACTGTCTTAATCACATAAGTTTAAGGAACAATATTTCAGCAGTGAAACATTTAAGTTTAAGATATCTTTGAACAAAAACTGACAAAAAAGGAAAAATTAAAAACCCTGCCAGTAATCAACTCAGAGCAAAAAGATTTATCATTTATAGCGGTGGAATCTAAAGCTACAAACCAGTGGCATACCAAAAACTAAAAAAATGTACCAGAAACCTTGTAAACGTTTACTTTTTATAAAATTAAGAACTAGAAATGCGAGCGTATTACAAAGATATACTAAGTTTTTGCATTGGTAACGCAAATGTATAGGAATTCTTGAATTGTAAGGTATTAAAATTTTCAAAATTCTAAACAGACTGAAAAGCAATTTTTAGGGGGGGGGAGGGGCGCTCATGGACTTCGTTGAGTATGGGGTGCACCCAATTCCCCTCTGTTAAGAGCTAATGATGCAAGGCTGTTCATTCGTTAGTCAGTCAACATAATACAGTACTGTGCGAATTAGTTGGGACAAGCGAAGGAACGCTAAGTCCCTTCCGCTGCAGTCTAAACTGCTGCAAGTCTAAACTTGTTCGTAACCTTCTGCTGCAAGTCTAAACTTGTTCGTAACCTTCTGCTGCAAGTCTAAACTTGTTCGTTACCTTCTGCTGCAAGTCTAAACTTGTTCGTAACCTTCTGCTGCAAGTCTAAACTTGTTCGTTACCTTCTGCTGCAAGTCTAAACTTGTTCGTTACCTTCTGCTGCAAGTCTAAACTTGTTCGTTACCTTCTGCTGCAAGTCTAAACTTGTTCGTTACCTTCTGCTGCAAGTCTAAACTTGTTCGTTACCTTCTGCTGCAAGTCTAAACTTGTTCGTTACCTTCTGCTGCAAGTCTAAACTTGCGCGTGTAACTTCCGGGCCACAGACGCTTCACCCCATTGAAGGAATGACGGACAGCGGAAAGTACATAAGGGTTCTGGAGGCGAAAATGGTCCCAACACTGCAGAAGCTGTTTCCTAATGGTGATGGGGTATTTCAATTCGAAGCTTGATAAGAGCTTCTTTACCCAGCAACATTTGAAGGTATTGGAGTGGCCAGGAAATTCACCCGATCTAAACCCCATTGAAAATTTGTGGGCCAGTATTAAAGCGCGCATATCTAAGATGGATTGCACGATGAAAACCAAAATGATAGAAAGTGTGGTACCACGACCCTGAAGTGAAGGATTTGGTTTGTTTGGTTTGCTTTACCTCTGAGCGGCACTTTTTTGCACACCATGGGCTAAATGGCCAGGCCACATGGACCCCAAAGGCTCAGAGAAGGTTGGGAGAGGGGACCCACTGGAACAGCTGTTGGGAGACAGATGGTAGCCTCCCGTCAAGGCCATCCAGCGTGTTCTTTAACGTGCACAGGGTATGACTGTCCCGCACACGGGGCCACGGCTTAACGTCCCATCCGACGGACTGAAGTGAAGGAGATGTGGGGAAAACTAGTGGCATCAATGGTTGAGAGTAGTTTTAGTTTTTGGTATGCCACCAAAGAAGTAATTAAAGCTAAGGGGGGTCACATTCACTATTAACTACACTATTAAACAAATAAAAATTTTAGCTGGGTCTTTGTTACTGCATTTTCCTATTGTCCCTACTAATTTGCACAGTACTGTAGTCGTATGGCTATAGACTGCATACTCAACTGCTGCACTCTGAAAGGGGTGAGAAATGAGTAGTAGCTATTTGGGGGGCTGAATCAAGAATTCTGAACCTACTAGCATGATCGTGGTAAATCTGGCTATTATGGTGGTTTCAATACACAGCAGACTAAAGTAATAAAATGTGATGTTAACGGAGTTTATTTAGATTTCCTTTCCAAAGCTCATAAGATCTTTCTGCCTTTTTATCTGTCTGCTACACTGAGAAATATGCAAAATCTTTTATTCAAAATTAACAACGCAAAAACTCTTTTGTTCGAAATAACTATCTCCTGTGAAGCATTACTTATATCCTTACTCACCTATCATGCTAGACGGACAAACCAGCAGCAGTCACACTACCACATCTCCAAATCTAATGATCTTGGTTTTCTAAACAGCCATTCTCACATAAGCTCTTAACACTTTATAAACATTAAGAACTTAGCGCCAAGATTTTCTGTAATAAATGGTTTGCCGATGGTTTTCCTTTATTTACAAATTATCGGATCTTAATTATTAAACCAATGAATGTAACCTATTTTACTTCTTAACACAAGAAACACTAAAACATTACAAAGTCAAAATGTATAAAAAGGATGCATTCAATAATGGTTATAAAATACTTAAGTCTCTTCTTGATACTTTACACTTTAAATGTACATTTAAACAACCAAGTTCTGCCCACTTCTTAGCTACTACAATTTGAACACAACACTTGTACTACAATTCTCGAGCATGCTTAGAAATTCGTATGTACTCGTATTTAAATTTTCACAATACTTGAAAGAACAATTATTGTAACAATCACATACTTATATTTAAAACATGACAATCGTTCAATTATACCACTAATCAATCCTACCTAATTGTACTCTGGTTTTGCTATCACCTGCATTTTATTTGCTTACTGTTAATGATAGTTATCTCACTAGCTAAAAATACATATTTACAATTATGAAATAGGGTGAAACAAAAAAATATTTGGGGGGTGGGAAAAACCACGGCTCTTGAATTTTGCACTATTAATAACATTGCTGGGAAAATTTGCATTTTTAGCATTCATGAAAAATTTAAAAATTTGCTACACAGAGAATGATCCTAGGTTGGGTTATTTTACCTCTGAGAGGTGTATTTTTTGCACGCAACAGGCGAAACGGTCAGGTCAGAGAAGATTGGAGGGGACCCACTGGACAGCTGTTAGAAGACAAATAGTATAGCCTCCTATCAAAGGCATCCAGGGTGCTCTTTGCGACTCTACTGTACACGGGGCCATGGTTCATCCAATGGAGAGTGGCCTCTTCAAGCCTATTGGTGTCTCCTACTGATTGAGGGCAGGGTGGAGAGTTTTGCAGAAGAGAATGATCCTAGAAGCTACAGGCCTTCTCATAGAAAGGGAATCTCAAAAACTGGCATTTCAGCTTCTTCCTCACCCAGCATATAGTCTGGACCAAGCTCCTACTTCTTTCATTCTGTGGCTCATCTTCTTCGAGGCAGACAGTTTCGAACATTTCAGGAAGTCGAAAATGGATGTCAGTAGTTTCTCACCTTCAAAGATGAAGCATGATATCGGAAAGAAATCAAACTACTTCCCGACGGATGGCTATGAGCTATTGAAAATGATTATTACAATATAAATCTTGGCAAAATATAACAATCATTTCTCAAGTAGATGATAAAAAAAACACACACACAAAATTACTTTTCAGCAGCTGTCTACCTGAGGTCTGGCAAGAACCTGTCAATGCAAAGCAGCAAAGTTTGTGAGGAATATGGACCTAAACAGAAAAACAAAAGAAATACCCCTGCTTTATCTGAGCTCAAGCCAAGTCACTTTGATCTGCTGCGAAGCAGACTAACTTACTGATCACTAGAAAGTTGAATTATTATGCAAATGATAATCTTAAGCAAAGTTTAGACTATCATTTTGTGATACGACTTTTTCTCCCCTAATCTGGTTATACCTTTATCACAAATGCAAACGTCTATGTAACATGAGTGAAAAACCGTAAGAGATAAAGTAAAACGTAACAAGCTTTGTCTACAGATGATGAATGGGTTGCGCAAGAACGGCCATAATCACACACTTATGATCCTGTCCTGCTATTTTAGCAATGGTGGGGGGATAGATGCTGTAGAGGTAGCAAGTATGGACTTATTGTGTTTCTTCACATCGAATTCGGGCATTGACTACAATGCAAATCATTGCATTTCTGTGATAAAGAGTAAAATAATTTTATTTTTGCATCATTTTGAAATGCAACTTCCTTATCAGACACTATTTTCGGCCTTATGAAGAAACTCTTTATATTCTTAAATTTTTCATTATAGTTTTTTTTATGATTATGAGCAATATGTAGCAAGGTACATCATACCTCTTTTACCTTTATACCAACATTACTATGACTATTTCACGTACATTAGTATCATAAGAGTGTAAATTCAAATCTTGCCTAAGATTAAACTTGTCCACCCACCTCTCTTGATACCACAAACGCTGGACATTTATCTCGTTGCTTTTACTCACACTTGCATTAACTTGTGCATCGTGGGATGAAAGTCAACAAGTTCAGTATCACAGAATGGCTTAAACACAGCTTAAAATAGTTATTTGCAAAATAGTTCATAACATAGGACAATAGGCTCATATCACTCAGTCGCAAAGGACAGACTCTTCCTATCAAAACTTCCAAATAAGTTGGTGTGCAATTCCAATAATTCTTTTGTCTTTCTTCCCTTTCTGCTATGCCATCGAGCAGCAATATCCATTGACAAGTTCCTGAACCACTATCAATAAAAAACAAGTTTCAGACTTCTTTTCCCCAAAACTATCAGAAACTAGCCTTAACAGCAAAGTGGTTAGTGTTAGGATTGCAACTCTTTTAAAAAGCAAACTCTTCTGCTGTGCTAGCTTTGAAGCAGTGGTTGGACACTTCGCTATAGTTTTAGTGAAGCACGTCTTTGTATAAGGCCAATCAAGTAGCTTCTAGGTACTTAATTACATTGTTTGTGGTACCTTATTCACCTTACATGTAGCAAAGAACGCATTTCATCAAAAACACAAAAAATGCACACCTTTCTAGCAATGCACTGAAAATGCACACCTTTCTAGCAATGTAGTGAAATTTTCAAAGGCTAGATGGAACTCGATTATTTTTTTGATTAAAAAAATGCTTATTCAGGAGTTTAAATTGATAACTTTTCTACACTATCAGGAAACAAAAAAATAGTTTTCACTCCACCCTATTATGGAACTGTTGATTGTGAATGACAGATGGTACATTTTCATGCAATATTCAAGCATATTTCATGGCAGTGCTGCATGAAATTTTACATTCAAATGAGAATTAGTTGCATTTTATATACTATAGAATTTGATCAGCCATTAAAATAAATAAAACTACAGATCACAGATAAAGTTTGGCATGAATTCTGTAAATTATTAGAAAATATTCACGGATCACACACTTTTCTTAACATGCCAATAGTTGTAAAATATTTAAAGATACTAAAACCTTTTATTATAAAAACTTGCACCCTGTTCAGTGTGCCTGCAGTTATATAAAAGTGATTAATATGTTTAGGTAAACAATGACATTTGAATCCAGAATGATGATCCTTAAGCCTTGTACAGATGCCATTTATGAAATGCTGCAAGATTATGAGTGGCATACAAGTTGTGGAACTGAAAATTCCCTCAATGCAATCAGTTACCTAGATATTCACACTCCTTCCTTAATAAGCATCATTATCTTGTCACAACTGCTGAAATAACACTAGGAAGATGTAGTGTTCAAGTACACTACTATTTTGTGTTAAAATACACTTGTTTACATCCAATTTATTTATGACCTAGTTCTCAATTAGTTTGGCCATCAAGGATTCAGAGTGAGCATAACAAAAAGGGAAAAAAGATTTTCCACTTAGTCTTCAGAACTAAGCTCAAGTTTATCATTATAAGCATGCAATTATTCCAACCTACTAGAAAATATTTATTTGGTCCAGTGGCATACCCAGATCAATGTGGAGGTTAACACACGCAAATTTAATGGGTAATTTTTTTGCCATGCATAAGGGTTTTTTTTCGTTGTGTGTGTGTGGGGGGAGAGGGCTGCCTTAGAAAATATGTTATTCATACCCTCAAGGAGGTAGGTGAGTGGGATAAAAACTCCTTACTCCCCCCCACACACTGGGTACACCATTGAGGTTGTAAATAAGGAGTCAAAGAAATAATAAAAGGAAAACGCAGTTGTCCTATATGTATAATATTTTATTTCTACAATAACCATATTTACTCATATGTAGGATACCTTTTCTATTACCACAATTTTGTTTCTAAACACAAAATATGCATATGTCATGCATGTCAAAATATACACAATATACACAATCATGTGCATATGAAAATAATTATGGTATTACTACATTAGGTAATAATAGGAAGAAAAACTTTTGTATTTATTGCATTTTTTAATGCTTAAGTTCTTGGAAATGTTCTCTGCATTAAACATACTTAAGTTCTCGTCAATTTAATTTTTAATCCGTGTTCCCAATCTGGAAAAAACCACTACCATTTTTATATGCAGTTACCTTGCTTGCAAGCACATATATTAACCTTTATATTACCTAAGAAGTGTCAAAAGCAGACAAATAAGTATGAATTGTACAAAATTTAATCAAGGGAACAAAATATAAGAAAATTATTGTACTTGTGGCCCTGCCAGGCCTGCTCTTGGCATTTGACAAGACCAAGCATCAAAATGACTCATTTGTAAAACTTTCCTCCATTTGCTATTTGATCTATAATTTCTTGAAAATAAAAAAATACCCTCTCAAGCAGTGTTTGCCACAGAGGTCTGTCAGTTTAATACACCACAGAGAAATTCTGTGAGGAAAGCAAGACCTCAGCAGAAAGATAAGAAGACAGAAGTTCAAAAGTTAACATACTAATCAAAAAAAATTTCATAATAAGACTAATTGGCTTGTAACAGTATTTAAAAATTCCTCACTTGGTCATATTAATATTTGCATTGGTTGCTTATTTTTATTTTATGACAATACTTTGTATAGACTTAATTATAAATGTTTGCTTATTGTTGTTGCATATTCAGAAGAAGCAAAAAGTTCCATGTCACTGATCTGGAAAAAAAATAAGCTCTGAATATAGAAAATAGTGTGTTTCTTAAAATTTAAATGGTTATACAGCTGTATACGACCAAGTGACAAAATCTGCACATCAATACTTATATATCTTGAAAGCATAACTCACTTGTTTTTTCACTCTATTAAAATGGAACTAAATTTTTTGTTCATTTATATGAAAAGAAGCATTCCCTAAAGATTAAATTTTATCCATTTTTTTTTTTGGTTAATTTCTATTTCCCAGTGTACTTTTCTAGATGTACTTTCTTTCATAAGTCTTCAAAATGATTGGGTTGTTTCACCTCTGAGTGGCAATTTTTTGCACACAACAGACTAAATGGCCAGGTTACAAGGGCTCAGAGAAGGTTGGGGAAAGGGGACCCATTGATCAGCTGTTAAGAGACAGATGGAAGCCTCCCTTCAAAGCCATCCAAGCATGATCTATACATCCAGCACGTTCTTTTACATGTATAAGGTATGGTTCTCCTGAACATAAGGCCACAACTTTACATTGCATCCTACTAACAGTGCATTTTCCAAGAACATCAGTGTTTCCTTTCTGATTGAGGGCAAGGTGGGACTCAAACCTGGAAACTACAGATTACAAGCCTAGCATGTTACCAATTGAACTAACGCCCATACCTTTCAAAATGGCAGATTGAGGCATTACTGCATATAAAAATGGTCTTACTTATGAAAGCATTTGTACCTTGATTTAAAAAAAAAACAGTGTAATTCGTGCCAGCATACTTTCTTTTGGTATTCATTTGCAAGAGTCTCAAAAATCTTTAAGTGTATATTAATTTACTTTGTAACAATTACTAAATCTAAATATTACAAAAAACAACCTGCTTGCATAATTAAAAGTGCTTTGTCAAAATATTTCCTTTTTCATACATGCAATTTTATTTTTTTATGGGAAGATGAAAGAAGCACACACAAAGTTTATAAAATGCCAAACAGAAGGGGAAAGTTGGAAAAATAAAAATTTTATGTAAACATGCACTTGTAAATATTTTTCTTCTTAGTGAGCTACATATTAAAAACCCAAGTTTTTCATAAAACTCTACACTAATAAAAGAAAAATTGTCAATTACTTTTTTTTGAAAATTAGAATGATTAAAATAAGTATTTCAAAATATGCTGTAAATTATAAAATTAAAATCTGTTTTAAATGCAGCTGCAGTGGCTCACATGATGTACAGAAAACATTGCCATTTATGTTACCATTTAATAAGTAGTCAATCTGAATGTATATACAATTAGTGATACCCTAACAGTTATTATTTACAAGAACATGACCAAATTGCAAAAATTAGTCAATTGTTTTAAAATTAAGCATGAATTTCTATAGATGGAATGTCTGCTAATTTTTGTTTTCTGAAAAAAAATATATATATATAATGTCAAACTTGCTTTTTCCATGCTGAATGAAAGCAGATTTCAATTTTAAATTTAGTAATTGGAGAAAATAAATGTTTTTTTCTTCAGAAGAATGATCTAAGAATTTGGGCAAAATTTCATGCACACAAGAAATCTAAAATAATAGCTTAAACTTTTAAAACTGCATATTTGAAATGGAAAAATTTTCCATTTTATGAAAAACCACTGGAAAATCAAAAAATATCAGTGGTTGCATAACACTTCAAGTTTGAAAAGGGGCTATGTTTAGCTAAGCCAAATAAAATTTTTAAAAACCATTGGAAATATGGAGTTGTTTAATCCCTGATTATCCTGAGATAACTTTTGGGGGGTATATTCTAAAAGTGAAATTAAAAAAAAAGCTATTTTTTTCTCTCTCTCTCTTTTGGCCAAATTCTCAGTAAAAAAAAAACAATCAGTGAAGTACACTGGTTTCCATAAATTAAGGAAAATCCCTATGTTCAATATGGAAGTCGATGGGAAGCTAATGTCAAAGCTCTAAACTTCTAAAATAAGTTTTTTTGTTTTGAAAAATGTGATTGCAGATAAAGATCACAATCAAATAAATCAATATCTCGATTTTCAACAATATTCTTCATTCAGCATTTAATCAGTTATAGAAGTTTGAATGTTTAACAACAGCAATGCCAGTCTTAAGAAACTTATACAAAATTCAAGATTAGTGAAAGAATTCTTTACATAAAGTTCTAAAATACAAACTTATTTTATTAAACACTTTGATACAATATTTGTTACTAAGTTTTAATTAACTTCTGAAGTCAATTTTTTGGCTAGCATTGTTGTTGTTAAATATTCAAACTTCCATAACTCATTAAATATAGAAAGAATATTGTTGAAAATCGAGATATTGATTTGTTTGATTGAGATCTTTATCTGCAATCACATTTTTCAAAACGAAAAAACTTATTTTAGAAGTTTAGAGCTTTGACATTAGCTTCCCATTCACTTAACATTGGAATTTCCCTTAATTTATGGAAATCAGTGTAGTTAAAGCAGCAATAACCAATAGGATGGAGAAATTAATTTTATGTAGTTTGCATGTATAACATCAGCTATTAACTACTATAAGAAACCTGATAATGCAAAATTTAGTTTCATCTAAATTCACTACCTTTACATGTATATAAAGTAAAAACATGATAAAGATTACTGGATTTAAGTAACAGAAGTTCACACCAGGGACATAATGTACATAGTGTGATGGAAAGTGCAGATAAGTGAAATAAAAGTGTGTCCACAATTTGTACTGATGTCCCTAATAGAAATATATTCTTCACGAGTCAGTGCTTATAAATTTCAAGACAGCAAAATTCTTTAAAAAAAATTACAATACTCATGAACTGGAAGACTTTGCCTTGTTTTGTTAGCTTAATATCATGATCCACTTCCTGATATGCAACTTCCTGTAAAGTTATATTTACTTCAAATTATACCCACTGATATCATCTTTAGCACTCTCAAAAATAATTGAGTTTCAGGAGGCCATTTGCAATTATTGATCACATTTAACTAATGCTGCTTCCATTGATATTATAAATCCACTCATGAGTAATGACTGGATTAACATACATAAATTACAAAGAAATCCATAAAACATATTTTACACAGCAAAATTCACATATACAGGCAGTAACAAATCTGGTGAGCCTCATGTTTATCAATCAAATGATAGTTAAGATAATCATTCAGTTGCATTATAAGCTATGAAGTCATCACTCTGGCTTGCAACTGACTGAGAAAAGTACATTCAAGGCCCTGTTACCGTCCAACAATTGCAACTGGTGGCTTCTGTGACTGGAAGGTGGCCAACATTATTTACAAATATTTAAATGATTACACAACAATCTGTGGGTAAAAAAAATATAAAATTATGAAACAATATATTTTGAATTAATTTACTAATATATTGTAAAACATTACTAATAAGTTCATTGGCATACATTAAGTCGTCAATTTCCAGTAATTAGTATAATTATGAAATAATCTCAATTTTTATAGTATTACAGACTCTAAGTTATAACTGATATAAGCATAGCTATAACTGATAACTTTCCTATTGCAATCAAGTTTACATTGGGGATCTCTTGCATATAAAAATGAAATGACAATAAATAAAAAAGATATTTATGAATATGAAAGTCATTTTAAAAAAATTTGCTATTTAGTCATGACACTTTGGATATTCACTTTCAAAAATGCTTTAAAATTCTAAGTGACAAAGAGAAAAATTTATTAAAGAAATATAACTTAAAAACACAATGGACAAAATAAAACAATCTTGGAAAATAATGATTTAGTTAATGCTATAAATACCAAGGCAAAAAACAAAAATCCAGGAATATTAAAAATGAGTAATTATAAAGCTTATTGCAAGATTCTTACAAAAATTTAGACAAAAAAAACAATCTTGGAAAATAATGATTTAGTTAATGCTATAAATCCCAAGGTAAAAAAAAAACCCAACAAAAATCCAGGAATATTAAAAATGAGACTAATTACAAAGCTTATTGCAAGATTCTTAAAAAAATATTTAGAAGCATATATAATTTATAAGAAATATACCCCCCCCCCCACTTCAGAATGCTAGTAAGGGTAATAGAGACAATTAAGCTTATATTTCATGCAGTTTTCAAGAAATTTTTTTAAAGGCTTGCAAAACGGAGAGGGGAATATTATACTGCATTAGAAATCTAGTCTCTTGCCCCCACCTTTACTTTATTTCTTGCTGCCCTCCCTCAATTTTTTCTAGATCCTGACTACAATTATGCGCAAATGACATAATTCAAAATTGGAAACTAGTGAATATTCTAACAAAGGTAGGGAAAAAAAACTAATTACACCACAATGTGAAAATATATTTCAATCATCTAATGAGCTTATTTCAGTCTGTACATATGAATGAAAAGAAAATATCTTTCTGGTTTAGTTTACCTCTGAGCAACTTTTTTTCCTCTGAAATTTTAATAATAAATATCAGTTTTAAAAAGACAACTAATCAAAATTTACCTCAATTAAAAGAATGTCTGCATATTTTAACATAAAAACAGTTTAAATACTATAAAATTGAAAAATGCGAAATATAGAGAGAAAATTGTCATTAGCCAGGTGGGATCTGATCCCATGACCTCCTAATAACACGTCAGGTGCTCTGTTGAGAGGCAATGACTCAATATAATATTAGCACCTGACATAGGCCTCAGAAAGAGGGAAAGACCTAGAATGCAGTGAGCACACAATGTCAAACACGACCTTGCTAGATTTGGTGTGCAGTGGTGAGATGCAGCAGATATAACTCAGGATAGATATGCTTGGAGAACTAAATTGTGTGTCTGGTTGGATCTCTGTAGCCCATGCTGCTTAAGGATGTTGATGATGACATGTTATCAGCAGATCATGGGTTCAGATCCCACCCCGATGAAAAATAAGATTTCTGATGTAATAAAAAGGAGGCTAATGACAATTTTCCCTCTATATTCATTTAACACATCAGCAACAGGTGTATATCTGTGACAGGTGTATATCAACAGGAAAATGCCTGTGTAATGGTCCATTACAATATGAAATGCATATACATTTAATTGTAATGATACCCTTCAGGGCTAGCCTCTTGGCATTGTGGATTAAGTCATTGCCTCTCAGCAGCATTTGCCAACTTCCCTTGGGGTCCTCAGTTCAATCCCAGCTTGGGGAGGCCTTATCTTGGCATAATGTATTCTCTCTGAGTGGAGTTGCCTATGTCTGACTTGGCTGATGAGCAGTGATGTTCAGAGATTTGTATAGATTTCTCTCATACAGCCAGTATTAATTAAATATTAATGCTGAATTCAAATGTTTGCTCTGTGCCTAGATGACAGCATGAATCCAGGTGATAAATAAAATAAAAGAGGAGTGTTAAAATGGCCAAAAGATGGCAGCAAAAGAAAAAGTAGCTCACCTTTGAGGTGCAGGAGTTTCGTAGTCACAAGTATGTGGCTTGAATGAAAAAGAGTACAGTTACAGTCTTCTGATGGCTCCCTTCCACTTCACTGATAGGCTTTGACTGTGAGTTGGGTTGTTTTACCTCTGAGCGGCACTTTTTTGCACACCATGGGCTAAATGGCCAGATCACATGGACCCCGAAGGCTCAGAGAAGGTTGGGGGAGGGGACCCACTGGAACAGCTGTTGGGAGACAGATGGTAGCCCCCCCGTCAAGGCCATCCAGCGTGTTCTTTAACGTGCACAGGGTATGTCTCTCCCACACACAGGGCCACGGCTTAACGTCTCATCCGACAGACGGCAGCCTTTCCAAGCCCATCGGTGTCCCCTACTGACCGTGGGCAGGGCGGGGAATTTTGCGGAGATAAATCTCAACGCTGACCCAGCTGGGACTCGAACTGGGAACTACAGATTACGAGCCTGGCACGCTACCGACTGAGCCACCCCCGCCCCGCTTTGCCTGTGATGAAATACCCCAAGATTAAGGGGCAGGTGTGGCTCTCAGTAGTGAGCCAGGCTTATAATCTACAGTTCCCAGGTTTGAGTTCTGTATGGGCCAGTAATGAAATTTATCTCAATAAAATTTCCCACCCTCAACTTAATCAGTAGGGGATACTTTGGGCTTGGAAAAGCCACTGTTTGCCAAATGGGATGTTAAGCTGTGTGTGGGAGAGCCATACCCTGTGCATGTTAACCCTTTCAGTACTATACCAGCCCAAAAATGCCAAGATTTTAAATGAACTCATCCAATCAATACTATTCCTTCCTCTCACTACTTCCTATCTGCAGTTTGGGCCAGTATGATAAAGGGTTAAAGAACATACTGGATGACCTTGATGGCAGGCTACCATCTGTCTCTCAACAGCTGTCCAGTGGGTTCTCTCTCCCCAACCTTCTCTTAGCCCTTAGGGTCTTCATCACCTGGCCATTTAGTTCATTGTGTGCAAAAAAAAAAGATGCAACCCCAAGATCATCATCATCATCAAGCAGCCATGGGCTACGGAGGTCCAACCAGACAGCGCAATTTAGTTCTCCAAGCAAGTCTGTCCTGAGCTACATCAACTGCATCTGGCCACTGCACACCAATTCAAATAAGGTCCTGTTTGACATTGTCAGTCCATCGCATCCTAGGTCTCCCCCTCTTTCTGAGGCCTTTGGGCACACTCTTCATAACCCTATTCACCAATCTATAATTATCCATACGGGCAACATGGCCAAACCAACGGAGTCTCTCTCTGCACAATATGCTGCTTAAAGAAGGTTGCAGACTCCTTGCCTAACCTCATCATTAGTTACAAAGTTGAACCACCTAATGCCCAAGATACTGCGTAAGCATCTAGTTTCCTGTTATTTTGTTTACAAAGTATCCAAGTTTCACTACCATAACTAACCCTAGAAAGAACCAAACTATTATACAGTCTAATTTTAGTCTTTAGGTGAATACATCTATTTCTCCACACTCTCTATAGATTCTTAAAAGTCCCGGCAACAATCCCTATTCATCTGTTAATCTCATGCTGCACATCGCCAGTATCTGTTACATAGCTCCCAAGATAATTAAACTAACACCTGCTCAAGACTGCAACCATTCAGATTAACTGAATCACAGCTTGCCTGACCAATTTTCATCACTTTAGTTTTCTCTCTGTTTATAACTAAACCTACTCTACTACCAGTTTCATCAACATCATTGCCAAAAGGGCTAAATCATCAGCATAATCTAAATCAAAAATTTTCATTATCTCCAGCCCATTTAAGGCCAAAATCTTTCCCTTGAAGTGAATTTTGCATAACATAATCAATAACCACACTAAAAAGAAAAGGAGACAAAATGCACCCCCCCCCCCCCCCCCCCCCCCCCTAAGATTAAGAGTTCACAAAATTGGAGATGTATGGCCTGGAGAAGCCTTGTATTCAGTATAGTCGGATAGCAGAATTTGGGAGATTTGCAAGATGATGTTGATCTGAGATGAAGAAGATTATAGAATCAAATGTAGAATTTGAATTGGGCGATAGAAGGAAGATGTAAAAAGAAGGCACTTGGGGCAAGTGTATCATACCTGTATTACAATTTTTAAAATATACAAGCTATTAAACTTTGCTTTGTGCCATCAATTAACACTACACAAAATTAATGTGCCCAAGAAGGAAAAGGACACTTTAAAGTGTAGTGTTAGGGACATAGCCATAACAATGCTCAGAATTTATATGTAATGTAGCTTGAATCACGGAACATCAAGGACAGAAGCTTTTAACCAGCCACTACAACTTTCTGTGAATAAACACGTTATAAATCTACACATTCTTATAAGAATGCATTAGTTAAAAGTGCATAACTCCAATTCTGAATTTATCAATCTAAAGCTCATCTTTCTATATTTAAGTTTGACTTGAGAAGCCGGGTAATTTAAAAATTTCGTTTTTCCCATTATACTTAATAACAAAAAATTTTTTTATAGCAATGATGGGAAACAGATGTAACAACAATGAAAATTCTACCGATGTAGAAAAATATTCAGTGAAATACATCGATATGTTTCTGAATGACAATCAGAGAACTTTGTATTTTGTACAACTTAACACATGCATAGTGCAAATAACATTCAAGTCTTGAATTTCTCTTTTAAATTTAGCAGTATGCAATATTTCATTAATGCAGGCATGTCTTAAAAGAGCATCATTTGCAGTTCTTTTAAGTAATAATCATACACTTTACCTATGCTTATCGTCATCACAACTAAAAATACAAATCTAAGAATATTTTACATTATATACTTGTATCATCTGGTCTCCAGCAAACCCACAGTGTTTAGGTTATACCTCTGAAAGTTTTGTTTGAAGACATCAAGGGAGTGTGTCCTTGCATTCCAGGTATCCATAAAGAGAAAATATTTGTTAGAATGCATAAAATAAAATGAATTACTGTTAGATTTAGATCCCATCACTATTAAATATCACTCTAATTACAGAAAATGACAGGGAACATGTAATCCAGGTTCACATCCCAGACATAAACATACTGCACTAAGTGGTAGATCCAGAAGGGGAGATTTGATTTAGATCTTCAACTTATCTTTAGATCTGTTTTTTTCATGTCTTCAATCCATTCCCATTATTTTAAACTATGTGATGGGGATGAAATCATTGTGATTAATGTTCTAAATTTCATGATGATCAGCTTTACCTGTATCAATTATTTAGTTTAGAAAACTCAAAAAATTTCCATTAAATAGCATTAGTGCTTGAAGTTCAAATGATTATTACTTTGCATATATCTTGCATGTTCCCACCATTTTTAAAGTTATGGATTTGAACAACTACAATAATTTTTAAAATAATCAGAATTTTTAGAAGAGCTATTATTTTTTGCCACCTTCTCTGCATTTTATACCACTATAAATCACAATATATTATCCTTTTCTCCACAAATATGGATCTATCACTAGCTGCATGCTCCTTCAATTTGACAAATTTTTATTTTTATTTAAACATGCTTAGAATTCAGCAGTTTTTTAAAATGATAAAATCTGTTTTAAAAAGACAAGTAATCAAAATTTACCTCAATTTTTTACATCTACCACAGGTATCTGGACATTGACAGGCAAGGCATAGTCATAACCCCCTTTGGATGCCATTTGGTGTTGAAGTGTATTTAGCTACAGTATCAGAAATAAAAATTACAAATATAAAAACTTTTTAATATTTTTACATAAATACAGCCAAAACAATTATGGCAAGCTCATTGTTGTTTAGGTAGTAAAATTATGCACTTAATTTTTCTCAGTGGCATGGGGAGGGGGAGTGTATTATTTGATGATAAGACTTTTTATGATAATGGCACTGTTCCTAAGAATTTTTTCCAGAGCTATTATTATTATCCCCATTTTTTAAAAAAAGATGATTGCAGCTCTTGTCATAACTATAACGGCATCAGTCTACTTTCTGTTCCAGATAAAATTCTTTGCATGGTATGATTCTACTTAATAGAATTAAATATTTGACTGATGGACAACTGTGGGATGAACAGTGTGGGTTCAGAAGTGCTAGCAGATGTATAGATAAATATATTCACTCAAGTCATTGCTGACCATTGTCTCAGAAAGAGCTAGTACAGCACACAAAGTTTGTCTTGCTGGAATAGTTGTTAACTGCCTAACCACTGTGTCAGTTAAGGAATGGAGGAAAACGTTTAGAGTTTCAGAAACCTGTGATTACTAGCTTTGTAGCTTTAAAAAAGGTTTTTGACTCTATTGATCACCATAATTTGTGACTGATTGTGAAATCATATGGTAAACCAGACAAGTTAACATAATGAAAGCTCTCTATAATAATACTGAGTCTTGGTAAAGCTTATAGCAATTGGTTTAGCATTGCTTCTAGTGTTTGACAAAGGTGCATTTTGTCTCCTTTCCTCTTTAGTTGGTTATTGATTATGTTATGCAAAATTCACTGCAAGGGAAAGATTTTGGCCTTAAATGGTTTAAAAGATCTGAAAATTTCTGATTTAGATTATGCTCATGATTTAGCTCTTTTGGCAAATGATGTAAATGAGATGAATTCTTTCATTACAACTGTTGATGAGACTGGTAGTAGAGTAGGTTTGGAGATAAACAGAGAGAAATCTAAAGTGATGAAAATTTATCAGGCAGCCTTTGATTCAGTTAATCTGATTGGTTGCACCCTTGAGCAAGTGTCTCAGTTTAATTTTCTTGGGAGTTATGTAACAGACTCCTGGTGTATAAACAGAAGTATAAGGATTGCTGCTGGGACTTTTAAAAATCTATAGAGAGTGTGAGAAATAGTAGGTGTATACACCTAAAGGCTAAAATTAGGCTGATTTAATACACTGGTTTCCATAAATTAAGGAAAAATGAGAAAAATTGTGATAATTCACCAAAAAACTGTGCAATCCTCACCAAACTTGTTCATGTAAACCAGTAAAATAATGCAGAGTGAGCATACCATATGCAAATTAGTCTACACTGTGTCAATTTGCATAATCAGATAACAGCATAAAAATGGATGTTTTGGAGTGGATTGTTATTTTGTGTTGTAAATGTGAGAAAAGAAATTCGAAATAGCCATTTTGTAGGAATGACCTCGAGATATCATTTGCCAAATGAACTGCAGTGGAGAGCTATTGGCTGGCTCAAAGTAGGCCAAAGTCAGTCAGACATGGCACGACGGCTGAATGCGAGTCCTTCTGTGGAATCAAATTTCTTAGCATGGATTCCACGTCTCTGAGGTTTAGCCGAGAAGGCTAGAGTTATGACTGCTATACAAGACATCTGCAATTAATAGTACGGAGGAGCAGAACGTCTACTCCCTCTCAGCTATGATCCTCTCTTGCAGCAGTCACTGGGAGGGTTGTACAAGCTTCTACTCTGCGCAGGCTTCATGACGGAGGTCTGTATGCTAGGAGGCCAGTAATTTGTATACCCCTCATGTCACATCACATCAGGAGAGAGCAGTTCAATTGGGCACGCATGCATGTTAACTGGACAGAAGAACAATGAAGGTCCATACTCTTCACAGACAAGTCCAGATATTGTTTGCAGTGATTCCAGATATTGTTTGATATGGAGAGAACAAGGTACCTGCTATCATCCCAGTAACATCCGTCAAAGACACAGTTATGGTGGAGGTAGTGTGTGTGTTTGGGGTGGCATTTCCTTAGGTGGGTGCACAGGCCTCTATGTGTTGACGAGTGGGAACCTCAATGCTCAAATGTATAGAGATGACATCCAGGACTCTTATGTATGTCCTTACACTGGTGCAATAGGTGAAACATTCATCTTACAAGACTATAATGCTTGTCCACACAGAGCTCGACTAGTGGAACAATACCTTCAAGAGGAGACCATTATCCCGACCAAAATCCAATTGAGCATGTGTGGGATGCTCTAGGGAGACGTGTTGCTACCCTTAACCCACCATCTGAAACAAAGGGAGAGCTTATTACTGCTTTAAAGGAACAATGGTCATTACTCCCTACTGAGCTGATTCACAACATCATAAACAGCGTGGAACATCGCTGTCATGCCTGCACTGCTGTAAAGAACGACCACACTCCTTATTAAAGAACTGCAACTACATTCTGACACCTCATTTTTGGACAAATTCCTGTGTTGTTTTTTTGACAAAAAAATGTTTCTAGTGTAAAATATTTTGTGCCATTCTGAAACTAGCATTGTAATTCATGTTTTCATCAAATTTCATTAAAATCATTCACCCGTGGCCAAGTGGTTAGCGCGCTTGGCTACTGATCTACAGGACCTGGGGTTTGAGTCCCGGGTGAGGCATGGATGTATGTGTCGTTTTTCTGCTGAGGTCCTGCCATCCTCACAGATCTTCTACTATGGCATATAAACTGACAGGCTCTTGTCAGACCTCTGTGGCAAGCAGCTGCTTGAGGGGGTATTTATTTATTTATTTATTTATTTATTTATTTATATCATTCCTTTGATTCTAGATGCTTATGCAGTATCTTGGGCATTAGGTGGTTCAATTAAAAGAGTTATTTCAATTATTTTTTGACCAAGAAGATATTTTTAATTGTGTTTTTAAAGGTGGATCAACTTTATAAAAATGATGAGGTTAGGCAAATGAGTTTGGCAACTGCCTTTGATTGTTTAAATATTGAATAAACTCGACTTTTTTGGTATACACTAAATAATTACCTTTGATTGTGCAGAGAGATTCTGTTGGCTTGACCATGTTGCCGATATGCATAACTATAGATTAGTGAATAGGGTTATGAACAGTGTTTCTAAAGGCTGCAGAAAGAGGTAGAAACTTAAGATGCGGTGGGTGTACAATGTCAAATAGGACCTTGTTAGATTTGGTCTACAGTGACCAGATGTGTTTGGTGAACTAAATTACACAATCTGGTTGGGCCTCTGTTGTCCATTGCTGCCTGAAGATGATGATGATGAATAAGAAGTATAATGAGACCCTTTCTAAATACACAAAGAATAGATATTTTTGTTTATAATTTATTCTTTTATTTTTTAGTATGTGCAAATTTATATAATACATATTAAAATTTCAATTCATGCATTTATGTAATTCAATCTAAGGGACCTGGGTTCGAGCCCCGGGTAAGGCATGGATGTATGTGTCGTTTTTCTGCTGAGGTCCTGCCATGCTCTCAGACCTTCTACTGTGGCATATAAACTGACAGGCTCATGTCAGACCTCTGTGGCAAGCAGCTGCTTGAGGGGGTATTTATTTAGCCGTCCCATGGCCGAGTGGTTAGCGCACTTGGCTACTGATCTGAGGGACCTGGGTTCGAGCCCCGGGTAAGGCATGGTTGTATGTGTCGTTTTTTCTGCTGAGGTCCTGCCATCCTCACAGAGCTTCTACTATGGCATATAAACTGACAGGCTCCTGTCAGACCTCTGTGGCAAGCAGCTGCTTGAGGGGGTAAAAATTTTTTTTTAACTTGATGCATATAGTTTTTCCATTTGTAAAAACAATAATGCCACTCTATATGAAACTCAAATTACTAGTTTAAAACTTGACATCAGAATTATTAAGCATAAAAATTTGCCATATAATTCTGACTGGAATCCTAGAAATTGTGTATCATAGTCAAGATCAATACTCTAAACAGAAACTCTGCTGACCTTAGTAGTTTTCAGTGCAAAAAAAATTAATATACATCACATAAAATAATTGCTAAAAAAAGTTGAAAAATATACTGGTAAAATACATGTTGGAAGTTAATAATCATATTAGAATTGCTGTTGACTACTCCTATGGTTTGTGATCTATTTATTATTAACAACTCTTGAAATGCCAAACTTAAAATTACTGAGGGGAAAAATTCTCCTTAATTTTTTATTTATTGTTTCAGGAAAATAATTATTTAATTTCTTTTCCAGTAATAAATAAAAATAATTTTTTTTTATTCTTATTTTCTGATATAAAATTTGACCAGACTAAAAAAGCTTGATATATAAAAAAAAGGCCTTGGCAATTTAGTTGATATGCATGGTACGCTCAAAATTAACATGCATAGTGCGAGTTTTATATCATCTAGGGTCTAAGACTTGCTCTAGTAGTACTTCCATTGAACCCGATAGTTGCAGAAAATAGACTTTCCCAGTTTTAAGGGTAGCAGACTCAAGCACATGGTATCTGTCCTTGGGTTAGCCGTAGTGTAAAGATTATTAACTCTCCAAAGATTATTAACTTTTCAAGTTGGACCTTTTGTCTGATCCAAATTTATTCAAAATTTTGGATAGCTTCGTTGGCTGTCAGGCAATTTTAACTTTCCAATTAAAGTTGAAATAGGGTTCACTAGGTATTTCTCTAGCATTACTTATTAAGTAAGAATTCAAAAAGGATTGTCAAGTTTATTTAAAGTTTAAATTTAATCAAAAATCAATTAACGTTTGCTCAAGAGAAAAATAGCAAAAATTCAGAAGTTTTTAAAACAAAGTTTATTTCCAAAAACAATCTGGTTTTGTGGCTCACTGTGGAATTTTTTAAATTTTTTTTTAATTTAAAGACTCACCCTCAATTGATGAATACAAAAGTTGGAATACTAATAACTCACATCTACCTAAATCTCTACTAACAACTCTTTCCATCTATACAACACATACTGATTCAACATATTTCAGCACCTCGTAACAATCTACTAACAATTCCAATTCTACATCTCAACTTCCACTAATAGCACTCTCTCCACAAACTTAATTGTCAATTCTGACTCCTACATCTCTACTACTTACAATACTCATTCTCCACTAACTCTAATTCTGACTCTGTGACCTAAGTCACTTAGTCATAACATATAGGGTACAAATCCAGCACGTGTCTGCTGCATGCCGAGAAAACATTTGAATAATCTGACAATCACACTAGCTATGATGCAAGAGGGAGTCGTGTCCTACACACATGCATTAGCAGCTGACAATCAAAAGGTTGGAGTTGTGCATGTGCAACTCCTATGGCTCGGAAATGAAAATTGCAATCAGTCCAAATGAAATAATCCCCAAAATGATAAATGTAACATAAATAAAGTAAAACTGGTTAAAGTAAAGTACAAGTGAATGGGTGGACCATCACAGTAGGGCAGTCAGTCTTAATGGTTTTGTCGCTCACTGCGGAATCTGCAGTGAGGTAGTGTGTATGGAGAGGAGGGGGAGAGCTGAAGGGTGACAACAGCAGAAGAGGAGAATATTAGTTTCTGTAATCACAACTTGTTTTCCAGACAATATGAGCATTGTTTATTTCCTTTCAGTATTCACTGTTTTCTTATATGCTATAGTCAGAACCTTTGAAAAGGCTGTTACATTTAAAATTTTAACTGGAGTATTTTTCAAAACCATACAATTTTTTTCCCATTTCCACAGTAGACAAATGATTGTCCAGAATTAATCAGTGCTTAGCATGAGGATTCCAGAATAAATGAAATCCCTTATTTAGGGAATAAAATTTTATTATTAAGATTTTTAAAAATGTGTTTTACAATAACAAAAAAAATATTAACTAATTTTTAATTTTAAAATAAATGCTATTTAATCCCAATGCCCAGAAGTCAATAATAAAAAAAAAAAATAAATTTCCCTCAACAGCTGCTTGCTACAGCAGTCTGACAGGAGTGTCAGTTTATATGCCATAGTAGAACGTCTGGGAGGGAGGATGGCAGGACTTCAGCAGAAAAATAATACAAATCAACAGCAATAATACCACCTAGGGTTTGAAACTCAAGTCCCTTACATCAAGAGCCAAGGCACTAACCACTCAGCAAAAGAGGGAAACAAGATATCAGGGGTTATATTTCTATGGAGGAGAAAATAAAAATTTCATTACTTCCAGATCTGAATTTGAACATCAAACCGAATATCTATTGGAACTGATAGTAATGCTTTTCTTTTCAAGAATAATCACCATACTTATTGGACAAATGCAAATCTAATATAATAATTATACTGACATTGCTGGCAGGGTCTTTGTTAACCCTAGTAACTTAGTACCAAGCATCTAGAAGATAATTGATATTGGGGGGGGGGGGACACACACAATAAAGCAGAAAAAAATGTAAAAGGGATTTCCAATGCAACGAAGTATTTCCCGCTCCATTTTGCAGTTCTTTAAAAAGAAATTCATGAAATATATTATAGATTAGTATAAATACAAAGTCAGTCATCTATGAAGAAGAAATGCGGATTCCTTCCTATCCTATTTTAAATGAATAAGTCTATGTTACAAAATTTCCTGAAAATTCTTTAGTTTTTCTACGTTTTTTATGGATGGTGGATTAACCTGGAATTCTATTATCCAGAAATGTTATTTTCCATTCATTCTGGATAATTGTAGTCAGCTGTAGTTAAAATGGAAAAAATTTGCATGGTTTTGAAAAATACTCCAATTAGAATTTTAAACACAGCCGCTTTCTCTTTTCTCCAAAAGTTCTGACTGAAGGTTCTGATTATAGCTTTCACAAATAGTGAATTTTGAAAGAAAACAAAGGCAGAAAACATGCTGTGATTGCATTTTACTCTATGCAAACTAATACTCCACTTCCCTTCTGTTGTCATCTTGCAGACCCTCTCCTCTCCCCCTACAGCACTCACACTCTGTGGAGATTTCCCAGTAGTAAGCCATTAAACAATTAAGACTGCTGTCCTCATGACTGACCTTTGGGAAGTGCATGGTCAGACACCAATGTCTGAGCATTCCATCCCTAAAACTGGGAAAGTCCATTTTCTCCAACTGTTCAGGTTCCGTTGGAAGCACTATACAACAGTTGTCTTTGCTCCCAAGTTATAGGGTACTTTAAAACCTGGGAGTATGGGTACTTTTTCCCTCCATGTTAGTGCATGCACTTTGTGTTTCAGTTGTTTTTGATTGAAAGCTAATATTCTTTAAAATATTGCTCTAAATCAAAGATATGAAACCTGCCACTTGAACTGCAAAATTGTTCACCAATGCATTCTTATTAGTGCTTGCGAGAATGATCATAATGTATCAGAATACCAGAGTTTGCATAAATAATTTTAGAAGCCTTAATAGATAGGTAGATAGGTTTCAAGATAAATTTTCATCACTGAAACAGTTCTCATTGATTCAACCTCTTCTTCTGATGTCTAGCATTAAAAATTCAAGTTCCTGCAGTCATCCCTAAAACTGTTTATGCTTGGAACCACATAAATTTGTGAAAGCTCCCTTCAGTATGAATAACATCAGATGTAAACCAAGATCACAACTGAGCAATGCTCATCTACACTGTATAAAAATAAGACAGTATAAAAATAACTGCAATTTCAGATAAATCACAAAATTTCTAAAAACCAATGCATTTGCAATGTCGGGGCTACCATTAACCATAAAAAAAACTATGTGACATAAAATAAAAATTTTCCATTTCTTTTTCCTGTCCACTGCTTCAAGTTTAAACTTTGTGAGTCTCTGTATTTTCAAATTATTTACAGTTTGTTATCTGATAAGAGTTTTGTGTCTGGTGCAAAAGTTGCTTTATTAACTAACAAAAAAGTTACAACTTTAGTTACACAAGTAGAAATGTTCATGTCTATAAAGGTTGCATTACTATAATTCGATGTTTCTATTAATAAATAAAAAACAAAATTATAAGATTAAAACACTGCAGAGTTTTTTTTTTGTAACTTTTTTGAGTGTGTGCACATATTGTTTGAATTCACTATTTAAATTTAATAACTGAAAATTTACGGAAAAAACCTGTGGTTCCCACCCTTTTGTGGGTTGAGGATCCCTGTAACAAGTTAGAAGTGGAAATGACACTACTGAATATACATATTATATGCATAACATACTGAGACAAACAGCATGAAATGCATAGCAATGTCTAGTCACAGATATCTAATATAATCAGCTAGCTCAGTACACTAATAGGATAATAGAATTCAAAATCCTCTGACACAGTGACTACCACCAATGCAGCAGTGTGTCTATCAATAGCACTGCAACACAATAAAGACCTCAGTCACCAAGTGAAAAACATCAACACTGGACCTATGAATAGGAGGAATGGCACACCTCGACTTTTCCCCTCATACAGCTCAGGAGCCTACCTGAAGAATAATGCATCAACCATGCCAATCCAAGTATGACTAATTTAGCCTTGAACTTCACTAAATGACTATTATACACTGAAGAGCCAAAAAACATTATGACCACCTGCCTAATATGATGTTGGTCTGCCATGGTTGCTACATGATTTCTTAAAGGTGTCTTGTGGTATCTGGTACCAGTACATTAACAGCAGATCCTTTAACTCTTACACGTTATGTGGTTGAGCCACCTCAGACTGGATATGCTGTTCCAACACAAACCACAGATGCTCGATTGGATTGATGTCTTGGGAATTTGGAGACCAGAGCAATACCTGGAAGTCTTTCTCATATTCCGCAAAAATCATTCTCAAACAATCCGGGCAGTGTGGCATGGTGCATTATCCTGCTGAAAGAAGGCACTACTAGAGGGAGATACCATTGCCATTAAAGGATATACCTGGTCTGCAATGATGTTTAAAGAGATAGTAGATATCATGGTGCAACAGGAAATGAGATTCAATAGACCAGATGACCTTCTTCCAATCATTCAAGGTCCAGTTTTGATGCTTGCGTGCCCATTGTAGGTGCTTTTGACACACACTGAGTGCTCATGCTAATTGAAGTTAGCATGGGCAATCAGAGTGGCCTGCAGTTATACAGCCCCATTTTCAGCAGGATTTGATGTACTGTGTGTTGTGACACATTACTCCCATCACCTACATTCAAATTACAGGCAAGTTGCACCACAGTATCCCTTCTGTTGGCTTGTACCATATGGGATAGCCTTCGCTCACCTGTAGCATCGATGAGCCATGGTCGACCCACACCTTGCCAGCGATTTGTGATTTTTCCCTCCTCACACCACTTTTTGAAGGTACTAACCAAGGCTGACCATGAACACCCCACAAGCCTTGCTATCTCAGAAATGCTTTGATATAGTCATCAGGCCATTACAATTTGGCCTTTGTCAAACTCACTTAAGTCTGGTGCCTTTCCCATCTGAAGAACAAGAATAACACTGATTAACAGAGCCCAGTATCAGGTGTTATTTTTACTGTTTCATGACCTTCACATGTGCCGTTGTTTACCTGCAGTTGCTTCGATTTGCATAAAGATACACTGGTCATAATGTTTTGCCACTTCGATGTATAGTCATTAGTTGTCAATGAGCAGACTGTATCCCCCCCAATACCACGCAACTAGTATAACACTAGTTTTTATCTTAATTCTGCACACTGTAATAATACCATTGATTATCATTTATTTTCATTGATAATTTATGTGTATGTTAATAATCACATTTGTGTATATATTATTAATATGCATGATATTATTAATAAATTGTGTGCGTATATTGTATAATAGCCTTAATTCCGGGCAAATATGCAATATCACCAGTGGCGAAAATTGTCAGTTTCCCTTTAGGTCCACGGGTGTTTGAGCGATTGGTCCCAAATTTGGTGTGATAGTCCCACTTAGTTGTAACTTAGTTGGATAAGTGATTGGGTCTATTATTGGGCAGTTATCCTTTGAAAAGTGTACAAAATTTCTGGGGATACCATTGTCTACCTTCTGAATGGAGTAGTATGTTATCAATGACTGACTAGGGTAGCATGTTAACGGTGGAAAGCTATGAATGAACTTTTCAATGGACATACTTTTCACGAGATTTTGGCATGGATTTAACTAGTATTATACAATAGCCTTAATTCCTGGGGGATGGAAATGTGATGTCATCAGTGGATGAAATTGTCTGCTCCCTGTGGTTACTTGAGCAATCAGTCTCAAAATTGATGTGGTGGTCCCACTTAGTTCTAACCCTGTTGGGTTAACAGATAGCATCCCTAGCTGCTGTGGGTTGGGAGTAATCCCTCGGAAAGTGGCTGAAATTCCTGGGGGTGCTGCCATCGTCTACCTTGTGAATGGAGTCATACGTTAATGGTGGAAAGTTGTGAATGAAGTTATTGTGGTAAGTTATCAATGGACATATGTTTTGTGGCAAACTTTTGGCACAAGTTTAACTAATATAATTATATTTCATGTTTAATTTTAGTGAATATTTTGCAAAGGATTTTTGGGATATTCTAAATTTTATACTTTAATTTTGAAACTCTTATTACTAGTAATGTTTCATATTAAATCCATGTATTGTGTAGTTGTTCATAAAAGTTTGCAACTGTTTCAGTCAAATTTCAGTACCCCCTATTGTAACACCATGTAATATTTGTCAGATTCTAATAGTACAAAACAATTTTCCTTTTTGTATGCTTTAGTTACAATTCAGTAGTTAATTATTAGTGATAACATAATAAAGTGATTTTCATTTCAGAAAAACCGAATATTACTATTGCAGAAGTATAATATTTTAGTGTTCTGTAATACCACATCTGAAACCCACCTTCCCTCACTTTAACACTAATCTTGCTTCCACCCCTTTGAGATGTTACAAACTTATGTATGACTTGTGATATCTATATTTTTATCCTCTTATTGCTACTGGACAGTGTAGAAACTAATATTAACTGAAGAAATGAGAAACAAAAATATTTGTTTTCCTTTATGATTCTGACAATAGTTTTTCAGCAAAAAAATAAAAAATTTGAGCGTTACTTATGTTTTATTTACACATACATTAAAATAAATCTATGATATCAGCATTAAATTCACTTACATGGATATTCATATCACCAGAGCCAACATGGCCTGTATGCCTGAAGTTAGTAGGGTTCCCTATCATAGACCTGTCTATCCGATGCCTCCTTTTCTGAAAGGTAATAAAAAAAAAGGAAAACAACTTGATATTGGCTTTTTTCTTTTGACAACAAAAGTGATAAATTTCTATTTTGCAATCTATCATATTGTTACTAGATATACTATATTAAAATGCTGTAACATTAGAGTAACTGTGGGTAATGGTTTAGAGTAACTGTTGGCCCATGGTTCTAAGATTTGTTTCTTTTGGGTAGGTAACGTGAAGTTGTGTGTGATTTGAGGTGAATATTTGGATATTTTGTCATTCTTGCTTGGATAACTTGCTGATACCATCAGAAGTAAGTGGATATTTTAAATATATATTTTATGAGCAGTTTTTCCTGATAATAAGAAAGGGGTAATAAATCCCTTCTCATCATTTTTTCAAAATTTGATTAAAATATGATAAATAAGTTATTTAAGATATTTAAGAAGCAAAATTATTTAATATTAGGAGTGTTCTTGTTAAAAGTGTTAGTCAAATTATTTTTTAATGTTATGGCCAGGTCATTCAAAAGTAGGCATTTGATAGCTTTTGTGGCTATGTGTTCAGGGAATGTTTTATATAAGTTCTCTAGAGTGTGAGGGCTTGAGTAGGGCAGGAGGGAGTGGTCAGAATTATTTTCAATCACATATTTGTGTTTAAAAGGATGCAGTAGATGTTTCGTTGTGAGTATGGAAGAAAATGGCAAAAGTTTCAAATGTGGGTAGGAGAATAGTTTTTGAGGAAACTGTAAGGCATGTTTTCAGAAGATGTTAATGTAGTAAGGAGCAGATATATGTTTGGCGAAAGAATGGTCAAATTTTTGCATGTGGGAATGAACATGGCAGTTGTAAAGTGCACCATATCTCATTATACATAGCATTTGTATTTCCTTGTAGTTTGATATGAATTGGGTTGTTATTAGTTAGGTATAATATATAATAATTATTAATGTATTATGTCAAACAGAACCTTGTTAGAATTGGTGTGCAGTGGCCAAATGCAGCAGATGTAGGTCAGGACAGTTATGTTTGGAGAACTAAATTGCATGGTGTGGTTGGACCTCTGTAGTTCATGACTGATTAAGGATGATGAATACGCTTTATTAGTAATATTTGGAAGATTTTTATGCAAATTTTGTTATGTTGTAGAATTATTAGGGTAGAAAACCAACAGTTCCTAGTGGAGGCAGCAAGATTTCTTCCTAGCGTTGCGTACACGCAACACTGGGAAGAAATGGGTTAAAGAGTAATTCAGGGGAGTTTTTTTTTTTTAGAAATATGAAGTTTTTTTTATGAATGGAGGGCAGTCTGTAGTTTCTTCAATTGCTTAATTCAGTGGGCTTATGTGCATTTTTATTAATATTTTTGGTTATGAATAGTGATAGTTATTAATAGTTATTAATAGTTATGAAATTGAATAGTTTTAAATTTTTTTATTTAATACTATTTGTGATTATAAAATTTAATATGGATATTTAATTATTGAAAATGATGCACGATATTGGAAATTGGAATCTTGAATTAGATGTTTTTAATATTGGGAAAAGAGGGGGGGGGATATGAACAATTTGTAGTATGTGGGAAGGCAATTATTATGTTGTCTTAACTTGGTTTGCGAGTTTTTATTTTAATAATTATATCTTTTAGTAATTCACTGTTGTGAGAGTGTTTTTAGGGGGAGGGTGAATTTGTTACATTGCATTTGTTTAGAATGCAAATTATCATGGTAATGTACTGTTACCACGGTAAAGGTACATTAGACATATACTCAAGTTACTATGGTAATGAAAAAAATCTTTTTTCTTGAAACTGCTGCTTGGTTTAGGATCTGGGTGGTTGTGGTAATCATCGATAAGGGTAGTTTTGCTACAGTACATTAAAAAATGGTCCCAGAGGACTATAAAGTACACTGCTACCAACACCAAAAAGTATATATATTTATAAACTAATCCCCCCACACACACTCACTTGCCTAAAATTGTTGTTGCCCAAACCACATTTCCCTTTCTTAACATATACATCACTATCTCAAATTAATATTCATAATCCATTCAAACATGACATCAAACTACCAACATTAACATCTAGTACAACAACAAAATTTTCAAACTCACCTATTTTCTCCATTAGTATAGCAACAACCACCACACTTGAAAAAACTATGAAACATACATTATGTGTCAAATTTCCCACACCATTTGAATATATAAAATTCCACCATATATCAGAACCTCACTTATATTGGTGGCTCAGTGGTACTCCGAATGCAGAAGTTTGGGTATGGAAGGCTGGGAAACCCTGGGTTCAGCCATTCATGTGCTGGAAATTATGACATCTACCACCTACCTGACTGCAGAGGTCTGGGTATGGAAGGCATGGTCATTTATTCTGTCATAATATCTGTCATGATTGTCCATCAATAACAAAAAGTGTTCACGTATCGACATGTCAATAAAAATTTTATGTTCTCACATTGGGACATACGGCAGAATATTGGCTATAAGTCCCAGCATCCAAACTGAAAAAAAAAAAATCTACACTTATTGCGATGTTAATTAACACACCCACTCACTCCTATCTACCAATAAATTCTATTCAGGGCTATATGAAGTAAGACTGACCGAAGTAAACACGACCTACACAGAAGAGCCAAAACATTATGACCAGCGTGTCTTTATGCAAATCAAAGCAACTGCAGGTAAACAACGGCACTTGTGAAGGTCATGAAACAGTATAAATAACAACTGATACTGAGCTCTGTTAATCAGTGTTATTCAGATGGGAAAGGCAGCGGACTTGAGTGAGTTTGACAAATGCCAAATTATAATGGCCAGATGACTGGGTCGGTGCATTTCTGAGATAGCAATGTTTGTGGGGTGTTCGTGGTCAGCCATGGTTAGTACCTTTAAAAAAGTGGTCTGAGGAGGGAAAAACCACAAACCGCCGGCAAGGTGTGGGTCGACCATGGCTCATCGATGCTACAGGTGAGGGAAGGGGAGTAATGTGTCACAACACACAGTACATTGAACCTTGCTGAAAATGGGGCTGCATTAGCCACAGGCTGCTCCGAGTGCCCATGCTAACTTTGGTTCAGTGCCGAAAGTGCCTACAATGCGCATGTGAACATCAAAACTGGATCTTGAATTATTGGAAGAAGGTCATCTGGTCCAATGAATCTCATTTCCTGTTACACCATGTGGATGGCCAGGTATGTGTGTGCGTCATTTATCTGGGGAAGTGTTGGCACCAGGATGCACTGTGGGATGAAACAAGCCGATGAAAGAAGTGTAATGCTTTAGGCAATGTGCTGCTGGGAAACCCTGGGTCCAGCCATTCATGTGCAGGAAACTATGACATCTATCACCTACCTAAACATCATTGCAGACCAGGTATATCCTTTCACAGCAATGGTATATCTCTTTAACAGTACCTTCTTTCAACTGGATAATGCACCTTACCACACTACCCAGATTGTTTGAGAATGGTTCACGAACATGAAAAAGACTTTCAGGTATTGCCCTGGTCTCCAGATTCCAGATACATTAATCCAATCGAGCATCTGTGGTTTGTGTTGGAACAACATATCTGATCTGCGGCGGCTCAACCACGTAACTTACAAGAATTAAAGGATCTGCTGGTCATGTGATGGTACAAGATACCACCAGATACCACCTTTAGAAATCTTGTAGCGTCCATGATTTGCCGAGTAAGAGCTATTTAGGCAGCATGTGGAGGGCCAACATCATATTAGGCAGGTGGTCATAACATTTTGGCTCTTCGGTGTACTTTTCAACGTATAATTTTAAATTACTTTTACAAATGGCATAAAATATAGCTGAATTAATCACTAATACCGAAAATCAGACTTGCGAGAAAGGTGCGGCAGAGTCCAAGTTCGCTCCCTGTGGCAAAATGGCTAACGCCGGCCTTGATTTTGTTTATATGCCACAATATGATGTTCCTACGCCTCTACCAATTCATTGTACCTTGGCTAAGATTATACTCGCAACTCCATAGAATTAACATTATAACAGAAGTATCCCACGATAAAAAGGCCCTTTAAAAAAATGTTTTTCATTCCATACCTAATTTAATTTCCAAAAGCCCCTTTCTGATCTAAGTTTAAGTAGCCAAAACACACCAATTTACAATGATTTCAAATCCCTCAATAACGTCAATACCGTTTGCTAAATATTTACCTATTGGGATGTCCAAGCTACTTTTGGGGGAGGCAAAGTGAAAAAAAAAATGGTATGAATAAAATTCGATCTAGGTGAAATACGCTTTAGTTACAGATAGTTATCATTCAGTGAATTTAAAACAAGTTAATACACACAAATAAATCGGTTCTTGAATCGGATCTTCTCGGATCAAGACGGGTAATATTATTTTTCAGTTTGCATAACATTGAATTGAAGTATATCAACAGCACATAAAAAAAGCAACAATAATTTACGACGTAAAGAAAAAAAAATCCACTTACCGGCGGCGGTTCGTCGGTGACACAGCAGGAAAAGCACTGTATCCAGATCTCGCTCATCCTGCCAGGGGGGTGGCGGTGGGTGGCAACGAAGACCAGCTGTGTATTCTGCCAGTCAATCTTACTCCGCTTCCCACACAAGTCCTGTAGGGGGACATCACATACACAATGACTCATTGCCGGAAGCATCTCTAGTATTGTCATCATCAACTAATCAAACCGGACTCCACACTTGACAAGCGAGTTCCGGTACCCTAATGAAGAGACACATACTCACGACCGATGCATACAAGTATGCACTTTCTAACATTCTATGGAGAGCAAACGCAACGACGAAAAACGGCAAAGCCAACTAGATTAGCGTAGGAGGGGGCGGTGGCTGCTGACGTCATCTGTGCGAGCAGAAAACCGCAGCCAGATAATGCGGCACGTTTGCTAGTGGGAATAAAAGATTGGTTGAAGAAAATAAAAAGCGGATAGAGTAACAATAAGTAGAAACCTGCGCGGATATCCGCATTTAAAAGCTCTTGGCGGATAAGAAATTAATAATAACGTGAAAAGTGGATAAAAAAAATTGTTACGCAAATAATGGATTAAATCGCAGATTTGATAAGAATAGCAAGAACATGGACAAACATTAGTAATGGCTCAAATGAGTGAAAAAAAAAACTACTTGAGATAATGATAAAAAACCTTATTTAAAACTTCAGTGGGATATTCATTTAAAAATGCATTGGGATAAAACGGCAAATTTAAAAGTATCCCATATGAAAAAAGCATCTTTTTTTTCTAACAAAGAAGAAATTCAGTTAAAAAATTACTTGAGAGTTGCGTAAAAAATTCTGGTCTGGAAATTACTTTTAACAAAGAAGAAATTCAGTTAAAAAATTACTTGAGCGTTGCGTAAAAAATACTTGGCTGGAATTAAATCTGAAAATTCCAGTCTTGGAGATCACAGTGAAATGTAAATGGTACATTTTGTGAAATGAGCTTTTGAATAATTCCGTAGCCTGTAATAAATGGTAGCTAGGAACAGGAACATACCTGGGTAGAGGAACCCCCACCCATAAAAAATCCGGTCGTCTTATGCGAGGTCTCGCACTTGTCTATCTGCTTTGAAATTCAAAACAGATGTCTTTGTACACTTCTATATTATACACTGCTGGACATTGAAAGTGCCACACCCAGAAGGTTGGTGAAAAAAGTGCACTCTGAGCTGCACTTTTTTGCACACCGTAGGCTAAATGGCCAGGTCAAATGGACCCCAAAGGCTCAGGGAATGTTGGGGGAGGGGACCCAATGGAACAGCTGTTGGGAGACACCCGGAAGGACATGTCATACAAACATGCAAATAAAAGGGTGGGTGTGCGCAGTTGAGATATGCAAATGATGATAATCCGGAGCTAAATGACGTGTGTAACTCGAGATAAAAGGTGCAAGAAGGAACAAGAATGGTATTGTGTTTATGCAGATGGGAGTCGTGCAAAAGGTTGAGATTAGGTGGTTCTGCTTGGAAATTGTTCAGCGAAGGTCGAAAATGCCTGGTAGATGCTGTCAGCAGGTTTATCGCCATTTGGATGCTTTTGAGAGAGGAAGAATTATAGGCCTATATGAAGCTGGATGGACTACACAATGTCGCTGCCCATGTTCATCGGGATGCACGAACTGTTGAATGCTGTTGGCAACATTGGCGAAATGAAGATTCTAGTGTGCGTTGCAGAGAGAGTGGTGCTGTCCGACAGATGTCACGGCTTGATAGGCACATTGTTCGACATGCTCATTCGTCACCACAGAGCACTACAGGCGATATTCGAAGGGCTGGGTCAGCAGCCATGAACATCCCCATAACGACCCGAACGGTAAACTGAAGGTTGCATGAGGTACACTTGCGCTCTAGGCAACTATTATGTTGACTGCAAACCATCGCAGCCCTCGTCTAGTTAGGTGCCAAAGTCGTGTGAACTGGGATCACGAATGGAACACTGTTGTGTTTAGTGATGAATCCCGTTTCTGTCTGGGTGTTGACGATTGACGTGTCTGTATGGCGACAACCTGGCAAGAGGACAGATCCAGCTTTTGTTCGTGACTGGCACACCGCCCATCAGCCGGGCATAATGGTATGGGGGTGCTATTGGATATGACAGCAGGTCACCTCTTGTCCGCATCACTGGAACACTGACAGCTGAATGATACATTATTAGGGTTCTGCAGTCCGTTTTGTTACCATTCCTGGGAGGCATGCAGCAGCCCATTTTCCAGCATGACAACACCCGTGTACACACTGCTAGGGTCTCCAGACAATGTTTGCAACATGTTCAAGTATTGCCTTGGCCAACACGATCTCCAGATTTATTCCCAATAGAAAATCTGGGGACCACATTGGACGATGTGTCAATCCTCTCACCAGCCAGTGCAGAATCTCAATGAATTATGGGAGCAAGTCAATGCTGCTTGGTGATTTCCTCAGAACCATATCTGTCGACTGTATGGCTCCAAGCCACGATGTATTGCTGTTCATGGTGGTGCAACCACCACCTACTGAGGCAGTCACATTGTGCTGCATTATCTCATCTTTTAACCACTGTAAGTGTTTGCAAATTAAATCATGGTATGCCAATATGTATTGGTTTGTGTGTGTGCTACATTTCACACCTATCCCCTTACTCCTTCTGGGTGGGGAAATTTCAATGTCGTGCAGTGTACATATGTACGACACTATAAAATTGATTAAAAAAAAACTATAAAATTTTATTCCACATAGAATATCATTTTAGCCTTTCATGTCCGTTGGAATATTTTAAATAATTGGGAAATCCTTCCTATTCGTATTTTTTTTTGCACCCCTCCCCCTCAAGAAACTAAATGGTGGATACGTATCTACCATTTAGTTTGCAAAGACAGCAGACAGCGTCTGCACTGTCTTATACTCAGAACATCATCATCATCAAGCAGCCATGGGCTACGGAGGTCCAACCAGACCACGCAGTTTAATTCTCCAAGCATATCTGTCCTGAGCTACATCTGCTGCATCCGGCCACTGTACACCAATTCTAACAAGGTCCTGTTTGACATTGTCTGCCCACCGCATCCTAGGTCTCCCCCTCCTTCTGAGGCCTCTAGGCACACTGTTCATAACCCTATTCGCCAATCTATAATTATCCATACGGGCAACATGGCCAAACCAGCGGAGTCTCTCTCTGCACAATATGCTGCTTAAAGGAGGTTGCAGACTCCTTTGTCTAACCTCATCATTAGTTACAAAGTTAAACCACCTAATACCCAAGATACTGCGTAAGCATCTAGAATCAAAAGCATCTAGAATCAAAAGCATCTAGTTTCCTGTTATCTTGTTTACACAGCGTCCAAGTTTCACTACCATAACTAACCCTAGAAAGAACCAAACTATTATACAGTCTAATTTTAGTCTTTAGGTGTATACGCCTATTTGTCCACAATCTCCATAGATTCTTAAAAGTCCCGGCAGCAATACCTATTCGTCTGTTAATCTCATGCCGCAAATCACCAGTATCAGTTACGTAGCTCCCAAGGTAATTAAAATGTGACACCTGCTCAAGACTGCAACCATTCAGATTAACTGAATCACAACCTGCCTGACCAATTTTCATCACTTTAGTTTTCTCTCTGTTTATAACCAAACCTACTCTACTACCAGTCTCATCAACAGCTCGAATGAAAGAGTTCATCTCATCAACATCATTTGCCAAAAGGGCAAAATCATCAGCATAATCTAAATCAGAAATTTTCGTATCTCCAGCCCATTTAAGGCCAAAAGCTTTCCCTTGAAGTGAATTTCGCATAACATAATCAACAACCAAACTAAAGAGAAAAGGAGACAAAATGCACCCTTGTCGAACACCAGACGTAATGCTAAACCAATTGCTACAAGACTTACCAACTCTCACACATGACTCAGTGTTATTATAGAGAGCTTTCATTAAGTTAACTTGTCTGGTATACCATATGATCTCACAATCAACCACAAATTATGACGATCAACAGAGTCGAAAGCCTTTTTGAAATCAACGAAGCTAGCAACCAAAGGTTTCTGAAACTCTTAAACATTTCTCAAGAATCTGCCTAAGTGAAAATATCTGATCCACACATGCCCTACCACTTCTGAATCCACATTGCTCATCACGCAATTGCCTGTCAACCAGATTCTTAATTCTATTAAGCACAATCATGGAAAGAACTTTACCTGGAACGGAGAGTAGGCTGATACCCCTATAGTTATCACAAGAACTGCGATCACCTTTCTTGAAAATAGGGATAATAATAGCTCTGGTAAAATCTTTAGGAACCATGCCTTTATCATAAAAGTTATTCAAAATTTCAGTCATCCAAATGGTAACTGAAACATTCCCAGCTCTAAGCATTTCCGTAGTAATTTCATCCACCCTTGGGGATTTATGAAGTTTAAGTTTAGAAATAGCCAAACTAACTTCAGATTGTGTTATAGGGCCAACATTAAAGCCAACAATGTATCTATCATCATTGCAAACAATGGGAGTAGAATTAACCACATTGTTTAGAACATCACTGAAATGCTCAGCCCACCTACCATGACAGAATCCTCATTCTTACTCAGAACACAGTCACTTAATCTTCAGTTTTCTTAAGAAATTAGCCGCTTTATCAGGTGTCCAAATTGGAGCAGGGCTGTGGTTGGAGTAGCCCATGGAATACGGAAGTGTGTGTACTGACGTCAGATGGTTCTGTGCATTATCACAGGGGATTGGTTCACGCGAGCTATGAACCAATCCCCTGTGATAATGCACAAAACAATCCAAGCCTAGCACCTAAAGTCCGACCCCGCTTTTTGGTTCTGCAGACCGTCGGTACCTTTCAAGATTGGGTTGTTTTACCTCTGAGCGGCACTTTTTTGCATACAATGGACTAAATGGCCAGGTTTAGTTCCACGCCCATTGGTATCCCCTACTGACCAAGGGCAGGGCGGTAGTTTTTCGGAGATAAATCTCAACGCTGGCTCATCTGGGACTCGAACCTGGGAACTGCAGATTACGATCTTGCCCCCCCTAAGACGGAGAAAAATATAATCAATGTTTATGAATCATATATCAAATGAAAGTTTCTGAAGGTGTGTTTAGTGACAAAAAATATATATATAAATGAATTAAAAATTAAAAAAAAAATACCTATGTTCCTATATGGGTCCTGAAATGTAGAAAATAAAACGCGCAATCAGTCACCGAATTAGTTTTTACTTCAGAGAAATTTTTTTTTGGGTTAGATAAATATTAATGGAACATTAGGATTCGCATTTCCCGAATCCTCCAATAGTTTTAATATCCATCATTAGAAGAAAATCTTTAATGCACGTTACAAACGATCTATTCATGCTAGAAGTTTACTGACAGCAGCAGGTCAAGAGGTTTACATTGAGAACAGCGATTTTGCTTCTTCTTCTTTTTTTTTTTTTGGGGGGGGGGGGGGGCAATTTTTTTGTTTTAAGTGATAAATAAAAATAATCTTTTGGGGGCAGATAGGAATTAACGAAACAATACTGCCTTTATTTTCCAAATCATCCACTTGTTCGAATTTTCATCTTTAGAGATTGCTGTTCTAGTTTAATTTTACGTATTAAGTTACGGAAAAGATTTCTTAACTCATTTAAAATTTTTCTCCACACTAAACTATGAACTTTTGATTGTAGATAAGCTTATATTCACTTGACGTTTCTACTTTCGCTCTTTAGAATTAAGGGCTTATTTTCCATTTAATATTCAGTGGTTTCAGTGTTTACTGCAATCATAGTTTCCATTGAAAGTAAGAGGGCGACGTACCAAATTATTACCTTTTCGAGATGCGAGTTTTCGAACATAGGTCCCAATGTTAGAATTCGCCCCGTAGAAGTGCAACAGCGCACCAGACTTCCAACAAACGCGATGCAATGATGATCACGGAAAATAGTATGAACACGGCGGGAAAGCTCAATGACGTCAGTACACACACTTCCCTATTCCATGGGCTACTCCAACCACAGCCCTGCTCCAATTTGGACACCCGATAAAGCGGCTCATTTCTTAAGAAAACTGAAGATTAAGTGACTGCAGTTCTGAGTACGAAGACAGTGCAGACGCTGTTGTCTTTAGCAGAGGACAAAGACTTTGGAAGCGGACTCCGTCAGTCCTCAATACGCCAGAACAGCTACTAATAAAAATAATCTTTAATTCATACAAAATAAAAAATCAGTTTCAGTAACTACATTTTTCAGATTTAAATTTATGCAGATACGTTACTTGTAAAAAAGACAACGGCACTCCACACCATAGAAGCGAAAAAAATATACTAAAAAACATCTGTTTAGTACAAAAAAAATACCCTCTCAAACAGCTGCTAGCCACAGAAGAAAGATCTGTGAGGATGGCAGAACCTCAGCAGAAAAACGACACATACATCCATGTCTTACCCGGGGCTCGAATCCAGGTCCGTTGGATTAGTAGCCAAAAGCGCTAACCACTCGGCCACGGGACGGCCGCTTAGTACAATAGCTGCTCAAAAATTCCACAGAATACTTTGGTATGGTCGTTGTTTGAGAAGGAGAAGCGTGCCGAAATGACGCTTGAAAATAAATATATTTATTTAGCAAGTTTATCGATTATGTTCGCTGTTACCTATATTAAGAATGGAAAACAGGAAACACAAGACGGGTACCAAAGACTTGCTATTCTGGCTATATGGACACCAGCATGTTTTTTTTTTATCAAGAGAACGCAAACCGCATACGTCGGTGTGAGGGGAACATTTAGTTCCCTTTGATTTTGTAAAAATCCCGAAATTTAACCATATAAGTCTATACTGTAGTTAGAGAGCAACAAATTCTTTAAACTGCAATCAATATGTTACATAAGTAATATACACAATTTTGTGTATATTACTTAATAACACATGGATTGCAATTTGTTATATAAGCAAGCTCTATCAGAGGGCTCAAATTTGAAAATACGCAATAGCCCAAGTTACCGAATCCAGGCCAATTTAGATAATTACTGAGCCCGAGTCCTAGCAAGAGAGAAAATTTTCTCCGACATATTTTAAAACATGCATACATACACAAATAAATGCCTCCAAACTATTTTTCAATACTTCTTATTAAATTAGAGTGCCTAGACATCCCATTTTATCATAAGTGTCCCGTTAAATTATTAATGTGATGCCATTTGTCCCGTTTTATGTTTTTTTTTAATTGGTTTGGAAATATAATTCTTTTTTGGGATTACTTGAGCATTCATTCGCCCCTATAGGAGGTGAGACTAATTTGAATGAAATCTGGGATAAATAAAAATATTAATGTAGTATTCTCTATTGTACTCATGAAATGTTTCGTATAATTTAAGCCAAAAAAGTAAATTATTGAGAGGTCCCAAGTCGTCGACTAGTTGGTTGGGTTGTTTACCTCTGAGCGGCACTTTTTTGCACACCATGGGCTAAAATGGCCAGGTCACATGGACCTCGAAGGCTCAGAGAAGGTTGGGGGAGGGGACCCACTGGAACAGCTGTTGGGAGACAGATGGTAGCCTCCCGTCAAGGCCATCCAGCATGTTCTTTAACGTGCACAGGGTATGGCTCTCCCGCACACGGGGCCACGGCTTAACGTCCCATCCGACGGACGGCGGCCTTTCCAAGCCCATCGTCGACTAGTATCAGCCAGAACCCTGTTTGAACAATCTGGAAGAACTAATCTATTTTCGTGTGCAGCGAGTTATAAAGAGTTCACAGAAATAGGGATACCTCATTCAGTGGACTGAATAGGGTTGAATAACAACGAATAAGCGGTGTGCGTGTATGTCAACACAATAAGTATCCTGCTGGACCAAACTAGGTTAGTTATTCAAATCTGCAGAATGCAAGGGGCAAAATTAAATAGATGCACGGGAAAAAACACACACATCGTGACCTTCGTACTCTATCCTGCTTTTCTCTCACGTTTGAATGTGCAATACCTAAAGCAATTCTTAACAAAGGTAATTCTGCCATTTAATACATATTTGGACCTCACATGGGTGTACAAAGTTTGGCCAAGCGCTCAATTATTTAGTTGAAGGAATAAGGAGTAATTGAAAAGAGAAAGAAAATATTTCATATTCATATACTGCTCATGCAATGAATAAATGCAATTACGATGCCACATTAAAAAGAGAACAAAGCAGAATAATACGCATAAATTAAATCTGATCCAAAGATAGTTCGTAACCCCTAAATGCCTACAATACTACTGATGAATACGAAAATCAACTAAGATTTCTTGCAGCGAAAAGTTATCGAATTAAAACCCAGGTTGAAGAATCCGAATTCCTCTGCAGTTGACGCACTAAACGGCAGTGGTGTAAGGAGGTACGGCAGATCTCCATAGCAGCTGCTTGAGGGGGTATTTATTTATTTATTTATAAAACTTGAGTAACTTTCTAATGTCTTATTAAGTAATGAGAACTGATGGATGCTTAAATTTAATCTCGGCAACTTGATTCGCTAGATATCCAAGTGGAAGCATATGGATCCGGCCTGGAATATCCAATCGTTTTTTGTTTGGGAAACAGCATGGCGGGCATGTGAGTCGAGCATATGAGGTATTGGTGTCGGGAGGAAAAATTTAGGGGCGGCAAAAAGTGTAAAATAAATAAATACAAATATAAGAAAATATGCTGTAAGTAGTATACAAATATATGTAAATATGCAGTAGAAAATATGCAAAAGTGTAAAATAAATAAATACAAATATAAGAAAATATGCTAGTAGTAAATTTGTTAATCATTTTACAATTTTTAAGTTACTCCATAACAATTAAGATGCTCATTTTAAAGCAGAACTCAGGCGAATATTTCGTCTCAGTTAATCTCTGCTAAACCGCCCGCCCACCCTGAGGGGACACCGATGGGATTTAAATGGTGGTCGAATGGGGACATATTATTATAAAATATTCGCCCGAGTTCTGCTTTGAAATGCCGTTCCCGATGGCCGAGTGGTAACACGCTAAGCTACTGATCAAAGGGACACAGACTTTCTACTATGGCGTATTAAATTGACAGACTCCTATCAGACTTCTGTGGCAAACAGCTGCTTGAGGGAATATATTAATAAATGCAATAAACCCTCGTTAGTCCGGACGAAAGGACGTTGGTGCTCAACAAACCTGTTTCGAGTGTTCAATGGTAACTCTGTGACGGACTATATAATTATGGGTCTCAAGCAGTTGAAAGATGGTATTATAAGAAAACATGTTACTTTAACATTCATTAACAAGTTATGCGATTTCAAATTTCATCAACAAGTATATGTCAAAAAATTCTTCATAGATATCTGTAGCGTTGCACTCGTTCCTCCCTTGTTTGACTCGTCCCTACGCCTTGTTTGAAAGCTTGTCTAAACTTCTCATTACTTGTTAAAAATGAAGGCCCTATAATCATTTCTCTCTTCGCTGAGGGCGTGTCAAGTTCGGTCAATTCTTGTGTCTCGATATAACGCTTAATTCAATTTGTTATACAGCATCCAAAAAATGTAGCTCAACATTCAATAAGCATATTGCATTCATTGTGTTAAACCTAGACTGTACTTCGTTGGCTGCTGAGGAATTATTAACTGTCCATTCCAATTAAGTTGAGATAAATAATATAAACAATATAAATAAGCCTTTCCTAGTATGATTGAGCACAGAAATAACTGCTACTGGTTATATTTTCAGGCCTCATTTTTAAGCACATGTGGAACATGTAGATATAAAACACAGTACCTTTCAAAAGAGATACTCTCTAGTGGAAGTGAACGGAAGAAGAGGGCTGCCAGATTAGTGTGGCCTACTGATCTGGACAACTATGGGTACTTTTCTTTTTCTGCCCTGCTGAGTGATCAGCCACACAGGGTCCTGGTGCTGATCATATAAATCTATTGGATTGGACTGATATAAGGCTCTGAGCTTGATTATGGATCCTGATTTTCCTGCACTGGTGGGCTTCTGTGGAGGGAAAATCCGCTGTTTTCTGTTTGTTTGTGGGTTGAGAGCCCACATGTGAATAGAATAGATAGGATATGTTTATCAGCTGGTTGGTAATCTTGAACAGAGGTCATCGCAGGCACCTAAACTCTTTGTTTCTACTGGCATCGTCAAATTCTACATTGGAGGAAGTCTTTCAGTGTAGATGCTTCAGCCTTTAGTAGTGGGGGAATGGGTCTTTGCCCCATGTCTGTGATTAGGGGGCTGTTTGATATTGTCGGCATTCCCTCTCTCAATAAACATAGTTTCTTTAAACATCCCACTAACCATTTTCTCTCCATAGGTAGTTGGAATGTGAGGACTGTGCACAGAGCTTTTTCTCTTGATGTCCTCACACAAGAATTCCACCGTTATAATTTAGATATTTTCGGCTTGCAAGAGACCAGATGGACAGATAAAGGTCATATTCTTAAAAATAATCTTAAATTTCTCTTTTCAGGGAAGGAAGACAATAAACATCACCAAGGCATGGGTCTGCTTCTCAGCAGACACGCTAGTTATGCTCTTCTAGGATATGAGTGCATTAATGAAAGGTTTCTTACAGCAAAACTTCAGACAAGAGTTAAAGACTTGAATGTTATCTGCTGTTATGCCTCCACTGAGGTTGCCGATGAGGATGAAAACGATAGGTTTTACGGACAACTCAGGATATTACACTTGTTCTAGGTGACTTCAATGACAAAGTTGGTACTGATTCTGACCTTTGGGGAGGAGTGATGGCCCTTTTGGTAGTAGTAGCTGCAATGGCAATGGGCAACGTCTCCTACAGGAAAGTAAACTCAATGGATTCAGAATAACTAACACTTAATTACAAACACCGCGACATATATAAGTACACATGGGTTTCACCTGATGGGCTGCATAAGAATATGATTGATTACATATTAATTAACAACAAATGGGCTAGTTCTGTTAGGAATACCAGGTCATATAGGGGAGCTGAAATTGGATCTGACCATTACCTTGTTAAAAGTGTCTTGAACAGTATTGTGCTAGTGTTAAAAAAACTACCTTTAATACTGAAGCTCTGAAAGACCCAGTTATAGCTAAAGTTTACCATGATAGGTTACTTAGTCATTATGACACTCATGGTTTGCTTACCACTGAATGAGGAAGAATGGGACCATTTTAAACGGCCTTTTTCGGAAACTAACAGTACTCTTTTAGGAAAAAAGGAGCAGAAGAGGCAGGATTATTTGAGTGATACGACACTTGAGCTTATTTTGGAAAGAAAGAACTGCAGAAATGTCCTTAATCAATAATCTACTAGTCCTAATAGAAAGCATTACAGAGAACTTAATAAACATGTAAAGGATCAGTTAGCTACTGATAAGAATCTTTGGCTTGATGGCTTGGCTGAGAAAGCCGAGGAAGCAGTTAGACAGCACAACAGCAGAGAGCTGTACCAGATAGTTAATGTTTTGTGTGGTAGAAAACGGACAGGAATACAGGGATTGAAGGATAAACAAGGTAAGGTTATAGAATTTGAGGATTCTGTCATGGCTAGGTGGGCTGAGCATTTCAGTGATGTTCTAAACAATGTGGTTAGTTCTACTCCCATTGTTTGTAATGATGATAGATGCATTGATGGCTTTAATATTGGTCCTATAACACAATCTGAAGTTATTTTAGCTATTTCTAAACTTAAACTTCATAAATTCCCAGGGGTAGGTGAAATTACTACGGAAATGCTTAGAACTGGGAATGTTTCTGTTTCCACTTGGATGACTGAAATTTTGAATATCTTTTATGATAAAGGCATGGTTCCTAAGGATTTTACTATAGCTATTATTATCCCTATTTTCAAAAAACGTGATCGCAGTTCTTGTGATAACTATAGGGGTATCAGCCTACTCTCTATCCCAGGTAAAGTTCTCTGCATGATTGTGCTTAATAAAATTAAGAATCTGGTTGACAGGCAATTGCGTGATGAGAAATGTGAATTCAGAAGTGATAGGGGATGTATATGTCAAGTATTTTCACTCAGGCAGATTCTTGAAAAATGTTTCGAGTTTCAGAAACCTTTGGTTGCTAGCTTTGTTGATTTCAAAAAGGCTTTCGACTCTGTTGATTGTCATAATTTGTGGTTGATTGTAAGAACATATGATATACCAGACAAGTTAGTTAACATAATGAAAGCTCTCTATAATAACACTGAGTCGTGTGTGAGAGTTAGTAAGGCTTGTAGCAATTGGTTTAGCATTGCTTCTGGTGTTCGACAAGGGTGCATTTTGTCTCCTTTACTCTTTAGTTTTTGCTATTGATTTTGTTATGCGAAATTCACTGCAAGAGAAAATTTGTGGCCTTAAATGGTCTGGAGATACGAAAATTTCTGATTTAGATTATGTTGATGATTTAGCCCTTATGGCAAATGATGTTGATGAAATGAATTCTTTCATTAGGGCTGTTGATGAGACTGATATCAGAGTAGGTTTGGTACTGAAGAGAGAGAAAACTGAAGTGATGAAAATAGGTCAGGCAGACTGTGGTTCAGTTAATCTGGCTGTGGTCTTGAGTAAGTGTCTCAGTTTAATTACATTTGGAGCTATGTAACAGATACTTGTGATGTGTGGCATGAGATTAACAGACGAATAGAGATTGCTGCTGGGACTTTTAAAAATCTATGGAGAGTGTGGAGAAATAAGCATATACATCTAAAGACTAATATTAGACTATATAATAGTTTGGTTCTTTCTAGGGTTAGTTATGGTAGTGAAACCTGGACACTTTGTAAACAAGATAACAGGAAACTAGATGCTTACGTAGTATCTTGGGTATTAGGTGGTTTAACTTTGTAACTAATCATGAGGCATATTGTGCAGAGAGAGACTCCGCTGATTTGGTCAAGTTGTCCGTATGGATAATTATAGATTGGCGAATAGGGTTATGAACAGTGTGCCTAAAAGCTTCGTAAAGAGGGGGAGACCTAGGATGCGGTGGGCAGAGAATTTCAAACAGGACCTTGTTAGAATTGGTGTGCAGTGACCTGATGCAGCAGATGTAGCTCAGGACAGACATGCTTGGAGAACTAAATTGCACGATCTGGTTGGACCTCCGTAGCCCATGGCTGCTTGAGGATGATGATGACCATCAAATTGTAAATAAAACTTTCAAAACAGTGATTCTCAAACTTTTTTGCTCACGTCACAGTAACGCTATTTTTTGCCGTGAATACTCGCGGTATACTAGAAATTCAAGTTGGCAACAATACAGGAGACTCGCGGATGTGCAGTTTGCCTTCAATAATAGCCATTTCTGTTGAGTCGTTTTGTTCAAGCTCTGACGTGTATTGAAATTAATTCGTACACCGTACGTGTTATGGGCACGTTTTCTGTTTAGTTTTAACATTAAGTTTTAATATGGATAAGTTTTTGATTAAACGGAAATTTTTTGTTTATCTGCAGTATCATCCGAAATTTCGTCGCACACTAAAGTGTGCCACAGCAGACCCTCTGAGAACTACTGTTTTGAGGAACCGCATACTTTAAGAAATTCAACTTGTAATTCTCTATATTAGCGTTTCTTCAATATTCGATTAAAACCATTTACGATTAGCTTCCCTTGTCTGTGCACACAACTGTAGCCATTTTGTCTTCCTCGACAATTGGTGCTTTTACTTTCGATTTGCAGTTGAAATTAGTTCCTTATTATTAGTATTAACTGCTAATAAAGTTGGAGTGCATCATCTAGAAACCAAATACAGTAAACTCTCGGTTATCCGGCATTTACGGGGAATGGGGTTTGCTGTTTGGATGAATCTGCCGGTTGCATGAGAATATATTTGGTTTCTATAAAAATATTTAAGTACAATCTTGTAGTCGGATATTAGTTGAAATAAAAATACAATATAATGCCCTTAATAGAAATGTCAATATCTAAAATATATTGAAATACAGGTAAATAAAATAAATAAATTAAATTCTTCAGTTGATATCGTATCTGCAAATTTCTATTCATCTGATACGTCAAGTTCTCGGATCCCATGTAGTATTTTAAAGCGAGTGAGCCATCCCAGAGAAAATGTACACTGTCCGTTACTCTCATCATCTCATAAAATTCGTTCACCTTTTTTTTAACTAGCATTAGTCCTGAGATGCCTGCGTCTTCCGACCTCTTTAACAAGAACCATTCATACAACGCACTATCAAAGTCTTCAAGCTTAGAGGTATGAAGTGTAGGACGCCGTTCTAAGCTTTTATATCCAGATACCTGTACATTAGTTTTTTCGCGCACTAGTACACTTATAAGTAGTGATGCTGTCTTTAGCCAGTAAGCAAAGATTTATTTGTTTACATCAGGTCACAACATATGTCTATGAAATAATTCTTTTCACCTAATTTTAACTCGCAACTCAATGCTATGGAAATTAGTGCTCACCTTAAAAGGAGGTCAACCATTTTGGCTTGCTAATCGATAACGGACGACAACCCCATGCAGCCTCTATAACCATTTACAATAAAAAAGATGCTATCTACCTACCAAACATATGGATGCTTTAAATGCCCTCGATTGATGAGCAATATCATTTAGAAACAAATAATTCTGAGAATTTATACAAAAAAAATTGGCAAAATAACTCCGATGTTTAGCATTAAGCTACAGTTTCTGTTATTCTGAAGTCATTTCAATTCCAATGGTAAAATAACCTCTGCAACAGACAAGTCAATTGGTTTGTCCACAGCAGCATCAACGGAACCACCGCAAAGCTGCTGGCTCACTAAACAGCAGCCCTAGGAGTGTCTGGCACGTATTATATGCTTTTACCGTCTCAATCAGCTGCACAACAGAATGTCACCTGCTATGTGGCAATACGCTATTAGAGAGTTCGGAAGCAGCCGTCTTAGGTCAAGGATTGCCATTTCGGCACGCCACTGCCTATATTGCAAAACAGCTCATTCACTCACCCCTTGCGTCACATGAGCCAGCGCTGAAAACAAAATGTCTATTGAAATACTTGGAGACTAGACGTCGCGAAGTTTCGCTTTTATCGCGAGCTATGAACATTAGAACAAAGAACATTATTCACTTTCGATATTTTCTAATTAAAAAAAAATGTATAATAAAGAGCTCACCGAAAAAAAAAATCAGGACTTAGCAAAATTTTTAAAATGACTTTAAAATAGATTATTTAAAATTTATCACTGACATCTAATATTACCAATAAATACTCACAGGCTTTATTAATAACAACGAAAGCATTAATTTCTCAAGTTGGACAAGAGTAAAAAGAAAGTAGCAGAGAACAATTCGGTTTTGAGTTTAGGACTAGCAGTAAAAATGTAACACTTGAATGCTAGCGCCGGGGGGGGGGGGGAGATCTGTCGTCTTATACTAAATCTTAAACTGATCTACCAGCTTTGAATTTCAAAAATTGTCTTTGTATAATTTTATTTTAGCCCCATATTTTATGTCCGATATTAAAAAAAGATTACGAAAAAAAAAAAAGCTATAAAATCTGCACCATTGTATATTTTTTTCACATGTATTACTTTTTATTGGGAAAAAAAATTATAAATTATGCAACGCTGTTTCAGGGGAATTTAAGGCCTACTCCCTTTTAGGTCAAGACACCACATTAGGCTTGGTCGAAACCTTTCCCCCGGTTCCGTGTTACGTAACACTTTCCTTTTTGTAAGTCCCCATTTTTGTTACGCTAATCAGAATAGCGAGTATTATTTATAGCAGTAGTTAAATTTTAATTGATAATATACCACATTAGCTAATTTTTCCACTGCAAAATGTAAAATGAATTATTAACCGCAGAAAAAAATTTAAATCGTTGCATACCACCTCCACACTATTTTCTCTCATGTATGTGATGTAACATAACCATTAACCTTCTCTTCTTCTCGAGGTATTTCGTAATGTTTGGATGACCCTATAGCCCAGACACTTTGTTTTGTGCGACCAGCGAGCTACTAATGACAAATAAATTAAGTGTGCAAAAAACAAAGAGAATGTATAGAGGACAAGTCCAACTTCGGCAAAGCATATTCTCATTAAAATAATTAATTATATTGTTTATGGTTCTCTTTAGATTTTCTTTTGCTTTGGTTAATAAAAAATAATAAATACCCCCTCAAGCAGCTGCTTGCCACAGAGGTCTGACAGGAGCCTGTCAGTTTATATGCCATAGTAGAAAGTCTGAGAGGATGGCAGAAAAACGACACAAACAGCCATGCCTTACCCGGGGCTCGAACCCAGGTCCCTTAGATCAGTAGCCAATTATGCATACGTTATTGATTATATATTTCTTTGATGGCAGTTATTCCATTTCAGTTTACTATGCGGCAGTTTAAAACGTTTTCACAAGCCTGCTCTAGTTTTACTGACTGCATTCCTAGGTTCGAGTCCCACCTGGGCCATCGTGGAGTTTATCTCTGCAAAACTCCCTAAGTCAGTAGAACCGATGGGATTGGAAAGGCACCGTCCCATCAGTTGGGAGGTTAAGTCGTGGCCCGTGTGCAGGAGAACCCATACCCTGTGCAAGTTAAAAACACACTGGATGGCCTTGACGGGAAGCCTCAATTTGTCTCCTAACAGCTGTCCAGTGAGTGATATTTCGCAACCTCCGAGTCTTTGTAGCCTGGCCATTTAGTCCATTGTGTGCAAAAAGTGCCAGACAGTGGTAAATAATCCAAACCTAGCCTTACTAAAACGAACAAAAAGAAATTTATCTTATTTTTGTGACAAACCGTTTCGCTAATATCTATAACTTCTTAATTGTGAGACCGTTTAAAAAATATTGCGAAGCTCAAAATGTTCTCTATCATTTCTGATGAGGCACACTACTTAAGAAAATTTTTGGAAATTTTTGGGTTGAACGATTATATTGATTAACAGATTTTAATTTTTTCATTTTCGTTCCATAATTTCTTGGAAATGAAAAAGAACTAAAGCACAAATCTTTTTTTGCAAACTTTGGTATTATTCAATTTAGATGGTGTAATTTCCCCTGAAAGAAAAGGGGGCGGGGTTGGCTCAGTCGGTAGCGCGCCAGTCCTAGCTGGGTCAGCGTTGATATTACACAACTTATTGACACCGATGGGCTTAGAAATTCCGTCATATGAGACGTTAAGCCGTAGCCCCGTGTACGGGAGAGCCATACCCTGTGCACTTTAAAGAACACAGTGGATGGCCTTGACGGGAGGCTACCATCTGTCTCCCAACAGCTGTTCCAGTGGGTCCCCTCCCCCAACCTTCTCTGAGCCTTTGGGGTCCATGTGACCTGGCCATTTAGCCCATGTGTGCAAAAAAGTGCCGCTCAGAGGTAAAACAACCCAACCCAACCTGAAAGAAAAACTCATCTAAACTATAAAAAAAGTAATTTTTATATCTTTCAATAAAAGAGTTAAATTTCAAAATACGAAAATTATTTGCTCAACCTCCTTCCACTAAAATATATCCTTAAAAGCGCATGCAGTCATGGGCTACGGATGTCCTACCAAATAAATAAATACCCCCTCAAGAAACTGCTTGCCACATAGGTGTGATAGGAGCCTGTCAGTTTATATGTCATAGTAGAAGGTCTGAGATGATGGCAGGACCTCAGCAGAAAAACAACACAAACGTCCATACTTTATCCAGGGCTAGAACCCAGGTCCCTTAGATCAGTAGCCAAGTGCGCTAACCACTCGGCCACAGGCCTACCAAACTGTATAATTTTGCTTTCTACAGCTGTCTCTCCTGAGCTACAGCTACTGCATTTGGTCACTGTAGGCCAATTCTAGTAAGATCCTGTTTGACATTGTCCAACACATCCTAGGTCTCCCCCTTTTCCTGAAGCCTTTGGGCACACTGCTCATAATCCTATTCGCCAATTTGTAGCTATGCACACCGATAACATGGCCAAACCAACGCAGTCTCTCTCTGCATAAAATGCTGCTCAAAGGAAGTTACTGACTTCTTCCTCTAACCTCATTACTTACAAAGTCAAACCACTTAATGCCCAAGATACTGCGTAAGCATCTAGAATCAAAGGCGTCTAGTTTCCTGTTATCCTGCTTACAAAGAGTCCATGTTTCACTACCATACCTAACCGTAGAAAAAACCAAACTATTACACAGCCTAATTTTATTTTTAGGTGTACACGACTATTTTTCCACACTCTCCATAGATTCTTAAAAGTCCAGTGGCAATTCCTATTTTTCTGTTTATCTCATGCCACACATCATCAGTATCTAAAGTGTGTTCCAAATTGTCGGTCGAATTATATATGCCTTACGTTGCAGTGTTGCAATAAAACCAAACGACGAGAAACTACTTCAGATAAGTAAAATTCCGATAGAGTGTATATATAACTAATAAAACCGTTGTTTGTGGGTAACATTTTAAATCCGATGATATTATGACGTTTTGGACGATATCGTCAAATGAGTGGCTCAAACTCAGCCCCGACTTTGACCCCTTAAGGCTGACTTCTGAGGCCCTTAAGTCAAGTTTAAGAGCTTTCAAAAATTCGGAAGTCGAAATATATGTTATTCTGACTGAAGGAAACATTAAAAAATAAACATAATACTAGGATGGTGAAAATATTTTATATTTTGTAACTACTAAAGCAAATTCACAACTGCTGCATAGTGAAACTTGAAATGCATTTTTTTTAGGTCTTAAGCTGTAGCTAACTTACCTTGTGTGTAGGTCCGGCCCTGCTCGAACTACAATGATATTGTAAAAAAAAGTATTTCAGTTGGAGAAAAAGATACTGGTTACGAATTTATTCAAAATGAGGAGAAGTAAATTTGGCAATATATCAGTCAACGATTTTCTTTCGGACTTTGACCTTGATGAAGTTAACAACAGTATAAACTTTTCTGAGGGGGAAAAATTGTGATAGAAGAACATAAAATAAAGACAATGATTTTAACTCACAATGAAAAGATGCTAGTTTTCATCACAAGGTTATGCTGCTTACAAGGATCTTATCAGATTGTAATGCATCTATATAACAAAAACAAGGTGGCAAAAAGAGTAGAAATTGGATGAAAAGCTATTTTATACATGAAAATGATTGACAAGGGTGATCTTACCCCACGAATGAGTTATTTATGACAACTGTTGTAGATTATTTAATGTTCTTAGAAATTGTATCACAGGTAAATGAGAAGCAGTTTTTAAAAATAATCAAAAGCAATTTTTGATATTACTGTCGCGGATTCACTTGAATTTCAAGAGAAAAATCTGCATATGCGGTAAAGCCTTCTGCTGGATATTGGAGCATTTGCCGAATGTGCAATAGCATATACTGCTGAAGAATTATTCACAAAAAAAAATTAAAACTGGAACCACTTAGGAAAGAAAACGGAAATTAGGCAAAATCTAAATTCTTCAAATATAAAATATTTGGCAAATTGATATAACCTATCGTAAAAAATGTAGATATTGTTAACCTAATGTTTCGGCTTTATAAATATCCTTTGCATATCTTACTTTTTTTTATTTTTGCCCTTGCAATTCTGTTTCTATTAATTATTATCAAAGTTGACTATTGTAAGTCTCTCAGGTCTGCATTAGACGCTGATGTTTATGTTAGTGTAAGTAAAAATACTGTTTTCGATTTGTTTTAAATCTATTAGATTTTAGTTTTGTAGCAAATCTAATAATAAACCAAATAAATTATTTAATAAATGAATATCACAACTATAAAAATAATGTATCCATAGGTGGCCTACAAATAATTTAGAATTTTATGGTAAACATTTTCATTTTAAACAATGATCGTTACTTTGTTTACAAAAGTGTATTCAGAGTTCGGTCATTTATCACGGAATATAATGGAACACTAAGATCTATTATATATTGCTTAAAGTTTGAAAGTTTTTTTAGTCATAACTGGTAATAATGTGAAATAAATGAGATGTAAATGACATGCAAGTGTTTTTAATTTATATTGTCAAAATAAAAAAATCGTGCAAATGTTCAACTGAAATTTCGATAACAGCTTTCTCATTAAAAGAAAAATCTGCTAGTTAATGTTTTTGTACAAAAAACAAAATATAACATAAAGTAATAATGCATAAGATAAACATTCAACGGAATATGTCAAAATAAAATTCAGTGTGACGCTTATATTAATTTAAAACTATAAAAGCATGCAAAACGTCTTGCAACTCAACCTGAAATGCTGCAGAGCAAGGTAAACGGTCGCCCCCTAACGTGACGTCACGATTTTAACGCCCGGACCCTCTCCTATCTAGAACGCCCTGGCTTAGTTTCCTTATTTTCAACCTATTGAGGCTGCCGTATTTGTTCCCCAGCAGGGGTTACTCGTCAACTCCGATTTTTTTTTTCCTCCTTCGCAGCTTCTTTATGGCCATCACGTCTCCATATCCCTGAACTTTAATTACTATGAGGGCGATTTCTGAATGTTAAAAGAAGGCAAACTCTAGGTTGCATTGTTTGTTGTTGAAGAAAAACTTAAATTGTGTACATGTTTTATGAAGATGACACTAAAAAAAAGGGGAAAAAATGACTTATTAATAAGCTAAAAATTTAGAAGAAGTTTTTATACGCCGGACACGTGTTGCATCAAGTGGCCCCAATATCACCAGCCTACAAGGTTACTCCCCGGTGCCCAATCCTCTCCTATATACACTGAAGTGCCATTGAATTAGGGATAGCAACCTAGTAACATCTCTGATCCTCCCCGCACGACGAGACAAGGACTCCACAAGCTTACGTAAATGTTTCACAGGTATGGCGACCCATGCATCTTCCAGAGCTGTCCACAAGTTGCTCAAGGTTGTCGCTGATGGGATAAAGGCCCGAATACTCTGCTCGACAGTATCCCAAAGATTTTCGATGGGATTTAAATCTGGGCTTCTAGGTGGCCAATTCATTATTTCAAAGTCAGCAGAATGCTCCTGCAATCATGCAGTAGCCAACCTGGACCTGTGAGATGAACAGTTGTCTCGCTGTTAGACGCCATCTCCATCTGGATGCATGATGGCCATAAATGGGTATAAATGGTGGGCCATGAGTTCTATGTACTGGGATGCATTGAGAGTCATCAGTACATATACCAAAGGTCCAACTGAAGACACCCCAGGCCACCACTGAGCCACCACCAGCTTATACTGTTCCGACCTGACATGCAGGATCCATGGCTTCATGAGGTTGGCGCCATACCCTCAGTCTCCCATCGGCATGATGAAGTTCAGGATTGCTCACTCCAGGCTATCCGTTGCCAATTTTCGATGTTCTTTAGCCCAGGCAAGGCGTTGAACTTTGTGTCGTGCCATTAAAAGTGGGACTCTCAAAGGTCAACAGCCCCCGAAGCTGAGTTGTTGTTTGGGTTGTTTTACCTCTGAGCGGCACTTTTTTGCAAACCATGGGCTAAATGGCCAGGTCACGTGGACCCCGAAGGCTCAGAGAAGGTTGGGGGAGGGGACCCACTGGAACAGCTGTTGGGAGACAGATGGTAGCCTCCCGTCAAGGCCATCCAGCGTGTTCTTTAACGTGCACAGGGTATGGCTCTCCCGCACATGGGGCCATGGCTTAACGTCCCATTCGACGGATGGCGACCTTTCCAAGCCCATCGGTGTCCCCTACTGACCGTGGGCAGGGCAGGGAATTTTGCGGAGATAAATCTCAATGCTGACCCAGCTGGGACTCGAACCTGGGAACTACAGATTATGAGCCTGGCGCGCTACCGACTGAGCCACTCCCGCCCCCCGAAGCTGAGACAATTAAATGAGCGTTGCATGGTCCATGCACTTACTTCCCCCAGCTGGAACCCACGTTCATATTAGGGGCGATTTCATATAATGTCTGGCCCCTATCGGTCTGTACAATGCGGGTCAGATGGAAAAGTTCACTATCATTCAAGGCTAGTTGTCCTTTGCAGTTTGTCCGGGTGCTTGTTTTTTTGCTGGAATTTTCATATTCCCAGAACACTCTTGAAACTGTCGTATGCGAAAATTCGAGTTCGTTGACAATTTTGGAGATCGAGTGTCCCATCTGTCGAGCACCTACGATCTGCCCTCTGTCAAATGCATCCAAATCCTGTGCCTTTCACATTACGCTTCTCACGACGAATGCTTGGGGAAGCCAAAGCTGATAGCTATATATGACCAGAGTTTCAGCCACGCATGCGCGCAAATGCGGGACTTGCGGTACTGAATTTGGATAACGTCTCCTATCCCTAATTCAATGGCACTTCAGTGTACAAGAAAAAAAAATTATTTAAAAAAATACAAATTGTCATTTCAAAATTTTCTTACATATACACCGATAAGCCAAAACATTGTGACCACCTGCTTAATATGATGTTGGTTCTCCACGAGCTGCCAAAACAGCTCTTACTTGGCAAGGCATGAAGGCTATAAGATTTCTAAAGGTGTCTTGTGGTATATGGTACCAACACGTTATCAGCAGATCTTTTAACTCTTGTAAGTTATGTGGTTGAGCTGCCACTGATCAGATATGAAGTCATTCTGAAAAAGTTCAGAATTGGGCAGTTTGTAAACAGCATAGACGTTCAAGATACCAAAAGTATCATGGTTAACTGTAATAGCAGTAACTTCCAATGAATTGAAGTTTACAGTTGGTAAAAGATGATGTTTTATGGATCGCCTGATGATCACAGCAGTACCTCCACCACTGTTATGCTGTCGATCCGTTCTGTAAACCTCAGATTATGTGAGGCTCTGAGGTGGATTTCTCCCAAAAGGACAATATCTGCCTGGGAATCAGATAAAAAATTTCTGAACTCTCATAAGTCAGTAAGAAGGCCATTCGCATTCCAAGCAAAGATCTGTAGATGATTCTTCTTACAGTTGTGCTCCATTTGCAGACAGCGAAGAGAGTAGTCGAAAGCTTTTAGCCCAATGGTGAGTTTACCCATAAGGCCGTTGGCATTCTGATATTCATTTATTAATGATTTAGCCATTAATAAGATTTTTGAAACATTAAGATTCTTAAAGATTAAAAAGATTTCCTTAAGATCATTTACGATAGTGGCATCGAATTCCTTACTTGTAGAGGGAGTTGGCTTTGGAGGTAAAGCAGAATGAGGTGTTCTTTTAGGTAAAGGTTTACATTTACCAGTTAATTTATCAGCTGGCACGCCTTTTGCAAGAGCACTTGCATAGGACAACTGAGGTGTAACAGGAGTGCTAATAACTTTTTTGTCGGAATAGTATTTGGTTTTTCCTTAGGTATAGTCACCACCTCTCGTGAAGGAAAATAGGAACAATCTTTATAATTCACTGTATGGCCAAGGCCACAATTTGCGCATTTTTGTGAGCTGTCTTCTTTCTTGTGAAGACAGTCCTTCGTTGGATGATTTCCGGCGCATTTAACGCAGCGTGGAAGGTTAAAGCAACCATCCTGCGCATGGCCGTATCTTTGGCATTGGTGACACTGTGTTGGATTTTTCTTCGTTTTGTAACTTTTAACATGTATTTTAAGATGGAAAAGATCTGTGATATTATAGATCTTTTTGTTTGCAGTGTCCTTTGGCAGTTCTGCCAGGAACACGGGGATTTATCTTTACCACGTCTCATTTGTGAGAGTTTAATAATTTAATAATTGTGAAACCCAGGTCTACCAGGGCGACACGAACATCATCAGTAGTTATGTCTGTGGGTAGATTTTTTATAACTACTCTGAGTTTTTTTTTCTCCTCTTTCAACTTGTAGGGTTCATACCTACAAGTTGAAAGAGGAGAAAAAAAAACTGTTGTTTTGAAGTTTCAAAAAATCGAACAAAAGACCTGTAATCTCGGAGCATCTGGTCTATATACGGACCGTTTCTCCGGTCTTAGCTGTGAAAACTTTCACAGCAATTTTTGTCAACTCCTTATGGATGTTTAACCAATTTTTAGAAGATCGTAAAATGATGGGAGGTATTTTTCCCATTTTTATTGCCATCATCCTTGGGAATGGCAGTAGAGTCAGAGGTTTCCACATTGGAAACTGAAGAGTCTAAATGTTCTTCCTCCAGGACCGAAAAACAAGTCTTGGGGGCGCAGGTAGAATTGTTAGTAGGAGACAAGGCTCTCTTGTGTCCTGTTTTAGATTTTTTGCCATTACCTTTCCCTTTGGGTTTTTTGACAGTAACAGAAATATTTTCAATTTAATCTAATCCATGTTTTGGGGCAGAGGTTAAACCCTGAATGGCTTCCAAAACGATGATTTGAGAAGGGCAATGTTCAGTACATACATGCTCATTAATGTCTTTCTCAATATAAAATCTTTCCAAAATTGCATCATTAAATCTGACATGATCATCTGGTAAAATGGAGTGAATTTCCTTCATGGAAGGTAAATTAGCTAATGTGGAGTTTAATTCATACAAAAGTTTATTTTTCTCCGAGAAAAACATGCAGATTTGCGCACTATAACTCAGTTGAGAGCTATCCATAGAGACTTCAGCTTCAGAGGTCTCTGTGTGGTCCGCAGTGATGTCAATTCCAGAGCAGCTCTCTGTGTGGGATGCGCTGGAAAAATCAGTAACTTCAAAATTTTCAAAAAAAGTAGTTAACAAAAGTGAAATAAGTATAAAATAAGACTAAAATAGAAGAAACCGGTACAAACCGGAATTTGAAAAGGACGGATTTTCGTAAAATACCAGAAATCTATCCAAACACAATAAAAAAACTTTAATTTTTAAAACTAAATATAGAAATACCAAATTAAAAATGTACAACTATAAATTTAGTATGGAACAAATGGTAAATGGTAAAAAGCTAGTCTACCAGTAGCGACTGGAAATGCAGCTAAGACTAAGGAATTAACAAACTAGTGGACTTCAACAGAGGTTTCAACGCAGTTTTGTTTACCTGTATAGTAGAAAAAATATATTCCCAAGCCAAATTTCGCCAAGCTCAGAATTGTCTACCAATACGTACTCGTCCTACGCCAATGACTGCTAACTTAAAGTCAGCAAATGGCGCATACTATTCCGATACTGGTAGCGGTCAACTGAGTTCAGCTTTTGACTTGTACTAATATTAGTTTTAAAGTTGAGAAGTGTAGACTTTATTAGTAGATTATAATGGAAGTTAAACCTGAAAATTCCTAAACTAAGAAACTAAAGTTTAAAGTAAAAAGTTAAGCTATCCTTCCTGCCAAAGGTTACACTGGGATTCTCACCCAATCTCGCCTAAGGCTAATAAGAAATTTAGTTACAGTTTTAGCTAAATAAGTTTACTAACTATAATCCAGGAGTGAAGCACAAACATGTCTTGTCACATCAGAGTCTAGCTGTCCTCCGGATAAAGCTGTCATTGGGTATTTTTTTTCTTTATATCATATTTGTGTTCTTAATTCCGTCTTGTAAGTGGGGCGGTGGTGGCTCAGTCGTTAGCGCGCCAGGCTCGTAATCTGCAGTTCCCAGGTTCGAGTCCCAGCTGGGTCAGCGTTGAGATTTATCTCAGCAAAATTCCCCACCCTGCCCACGGTCAGTAAGGGACATCAATGGGCTTGGAGAGGCCGCTGTCCGTTGGATGGGACGTTAAGCCATGGCCCCATTTGCGGGAGAGCCATACCCTGTGCACGTTAAAGAACACGCTGGATGGCCTTGACGGGAGGCTACCATCTGTCTCCCAGCAGCTGTTGCAGTGGGTCCCCTCCCCCAACCTTCTCCGAGCCTTTGGGGTCCATGTGACCTGGCCATTTAGGTCCATGTGACCTGACCATGACCTAACCATTTTTGCACACATTATATAGTGTGCAAAAAAAGTGCTTCTCAGAGGTAAAACAACCCAACAACCTTCTTGTAAGCTTTTTGAGGTTATGCCAACATATCCAAGTGGTGATTTCATATTATTATTGGGGCTGATTTCTTCTTTTAAAGGAATTAGATAAACACCTCCTGTTGGGATATAGTTATCTTTGTCTTTTAAGATGGATCTTAATAAAGTGATGGAAGATTTAATAGGCACTATGTAGTTGTAAGTTTTCATGGTGTTCTTATTGTATTATTCAAAGCAAGTAAATACGATATAGAGTTTGTATATTTAAAGATGTTGTCAGTTATTTTGTTGTTGTTGATCAAAATATTATATAATAACTAATAAAATATAATACTAATCATATATTACAAAGAGTGCTTGTATGAGATCCGAAATTTTGCTATCCTCCATAACTACAACCTATTGATAAATTAATCCCAGATATTGAAAATATTATTGTTTTGCCCCTCTAATTTATTTTTGTTATTATATCTATTGTTATTGTATATATCTATGTTGTGTATTTTCAAATTGTCTTAAATGGAAATATGGCTCATTAGTTGTCATTCAGGGCCAAGCTGGGTAGTTCTCCATATGCTCGAGAACTGAGTGCTGGCAAATGGTTTTATTACACTTCTGTCACTAGCCAGAGGGGCTGGGTGCAAATCACTGAGAAAAGCAACAGGAAGATGCAAACAAAAGGTCAGACAGTGTTGCTGACAAATGGAGAGGTCATTTGTTTTAGCACATCGAACAGATGCAGCTCTTTCTCGGGAACCCTAAAGGAGCAGGATTTGGTTCTGTGTGAAACAGGTGGTGTAGGCAGGGATTAAGATATCATCTTGCCGAGTTTTGAGGTCAGTCAAGATATTTCTGAACAGGAAAGTACAGATTTTCACCTCATCAAATTAAGGCCTGCAATAGTAAAGCAGCATTCAGGCTAAATTAAGCAAATTGGAGAAAGTCAACAAGAACATCTATAAAGCCATTTTATTTTCAGAAGTGTTGAACACAGCTAAGACCCACAGAATTGAGCACATTCTGTAACGCTCCAAACAAATGCAAAATACTTGAAGTTTTATGCTCTGGATAGCTTAGACGGGTGCCAGGCAATAATTAACAAATTGCCAAAAGTAGAATAAGTTGATAATAAGTTGATTTAGGGTTCAAATACCAGCGAACGTTAATGAGTAAGAATCAAAATGATTGTCAAGTAATATTAAATATAAAAAAATCCTTAATTCGCGTTGCTCAAGAAAAAAACTGTACAGACTCAAAAGGTTTATAACAAAACAGATTTATTTCCAAAATAATTCAACTCACCAAGACATCAATGAAGAACACATAACTGCTACTCCTGTGCTACACGCACTGTGCTTGGTGCTACGCACCTTGTGCTCGTGCACTCACTTGTGCTACTCCTTCTACTACTCTACTGCTTAAGTGACTCGTAGGTCACCGGTTTTTGACAATGAGCCGGCGCATGCCGGGAAAGACATTAACATACTATGACGAACGACGCAAAAGCTATGACACAAGAGGGGGCGTGTCCTTGGCACGCGCTTTAACGGTACAGTGGGAAGACCGGAGTTGCGCCGCATGCGCAACTCCTAGAATCTTGAAAACGAGTGCTGTGATGCCAAAAAGGAAATAAAAATCCCCAAAATGATAAATATAACGTAAATTAAAACTGGTTAAGGTAAAACAAAAGTGAACGGTGGGGCATCACAATTCCCATATGTACATATATGCAAATGCAAATAAACAGTGTTTTGTCTTCTACTTAGTGCATTGAACATTTGTTTATTTTGTCGAAGGCACAGCACATCTGAAGCAACCTAAGAACAGGTGTAAAAACCCAAGAATTTACGGGTACACTTAGAATAATTGGGTGAAGAGTAATTGATTTTCCTCTATGAAGTGCATGGGAATATTTTACTTCTTTCATTATCTACGTCCACGACATCTGGCACAGTCTGCCGAAAAAAACTTCAAGTGATATTTCGAATTATGCTAAAAAAAATATAAGAAAATTTGCAGTGATTCTGTGAACTGTGCTAATAAAAAGTATAATATTCACAGCAATTCTGTGAACTGTGAAAAAGAAGAAGATGCAAGCAGTTCAATGGACTGGGATTCATTCAGTTAATGTTCTACAGTGTGCAATTTCCATGAGTTCTTCAGTCATCGAGATTTTCACTGCACTTTCCTCATTGCCTGGTTGAAGGTTTATCACTGTGGAAGAGGTTCCTCATTTCGGTAGGAGATTCTGGTTCCAGCAGATAAAAAGAGCAGTGCCACCTCTTCGCAGGAGCGAAAGGTCTGTGTTTTTTCTACAAATTTTGAGTTGCCAATGATGCTTAGGAGTTGTGACAAAACCAGTGGTGGAACTGAGCAGGACACAAGCATTGATTTAATTAGACACACTAAGGCTGGAGAAAATGGGGAAGTTAGCAAAATTGATAGGTTGATAGATATTTTGGGTACCATAGGGTGCTAGCGGATATGGTTCGGATCCAGTCAAAATGAGTGATTCAGGTCCAAATCAGGTTCAGAGAGGGAATATGAGATGATGAAATGGCAAAGAGAAAAGGATGAAAGAAGATTGGATAAGGAAATAGAATGTAGATAATAAGATATAGAAGGAAGATTAGGTATAGAGAGGGCAAATTAATAGTAGGCCGAGGAAGTTAAAGATTGGCAAATTCAGAAAATCTAAAATTAAAAAGGCTTCAGAAGATTCTAAACCCTAATAATTATCTCTTACTGAAGAAAGTGGGGGAATTATCGGCTTATTTCAAGATAATGGAGAAATTATTCAAACAGTATGACATAATGGATGACTTGCAAGGAATATTAGTATATCCATTGCTAGGGGAGAGAGCACAAAATATTTTTACTTTGTTGAGTAAGGAGGAAATTCAGGATTATGAAATATTAAATCTGCCATATTAAAAGATAGCAAGTTTACTCCATTGGATTACAAAAGGAAATTTGATATGTTTCAAGTTTTCTACTGAAACCTGAACTCAATTTGCATCTCGGATAAAAAGTCATTTTAATTATTATCTTAAGAGCAGGGAAGTAGATCATTTCCAACAGCTGAAAGATTTAATGTTAATTGACAAAATTAAAGACCTATTGCCAGTTGATGCAAAAAAAAATTTAAATTATGTTGCAGGAGAATGGGTCTTGGGAGAATTGCTGAAAATGCCAAGAATTTTCTGCAGGCACAGTGGACATATAGGATTAATTATTGGGAGACATGTAAATTGGAAAACAGAGAGCACAGATTTTGCCAGTAAGCTACAAAACTAAATTTTAATCAAAGTAATTCAGACCAAACTTGAACAGAGAAAAAATTGGCAGAAAGTAAAAGTGGTGATTTAAAAGGAAGCAGAATGAGTTTTTCTTCAAGAACCTTCAAGAACCAAAAATCTCATTTCTGTAACCAAAAAGGTCATTTAGTGAAGGAGTGCAGTAAGAATGTGAAAGTGGCACGAGCTTTTAATGTAAATACTCAGCAGTCTGATCTCGCAGAGGCAAGTAGAGGTGCAATTGTTGAGGAAATTACCTCCCAGTTATTGAAGTTGGAATCAGATGCTAAATTAGAAGGTTTCAGCTTAGATAACCTAAAGTGGAGGGGCACTTGTCTAAATCCAGAATCTCTGACGATTGTCTCTGTTCAGTGTGGGGATAAGAAATTTAATGCTATTATAGATTCAGGAACTCAAGTTTCTATCATAAAAGGTTCTTTGGTCCCTGAGGGATATTGAGGACTGTAGAGAAATATTGAATTGGTTCTGGCATTTGGAGACCACATGGAGGCTCCGTTAATCAAGGTCCTTATTAAGCTAGCTACCGATGGAAATCAGGCAGGGAAATATTGAGGGAATTGTGCAGTTTGTGTGTGGTAGTAGAAGATTTGAATGTTGACATGCTAATTTCTCCAAATTGTCTTGGCATCCTAGAGAAGTTGGTTAAGAACCAACAGGGAGAATTACCACTGGATAGATACCTACTAGACTGGACTTGTTTATGGATTTGAGCTTGATTATGGATCCTGGACTTGCTGCACTGGTGGGCCTCTGTTGAGGGAGAATCTGCCGCTGTGTTTTCTGTTTGCTTCTGGGTTGCCAGCTCTAAGTGAACAGAGGCATGGGATACCTTATATCAGCTGGTGGATAATCCTAATCAGAGGCCATCGCAGGTACCTGAACCTTACTTAGCTAGTTGGGCATCGTCAAGCCTAAACTGGAGTAATGTATCTCAGGCAGGCCATATGGTTCTTGAAAAAGTCCACTTGAAAAGGTGGTGCCTGAAGTTCCTACCAGCATCGGTGACTTCAGCCTTTAGCGGAGGAGGAACAGGTCTTTGCCCCATGCCTGCGATCAGGGGGCTGTTTGATATTGTTGGCCCTACCAATCTCAATAAACCTAATTTCTTTAAAAATCCTACTAATCATTTTCTCTTTGCAGGAACGTGGAACGTGAGGACATTACATAGAGATTATTCTCTTGATGTCCTCATGCAGGAATTCCAGCGCTATAACCTAGATATTCTAGGCTTGCAAGAGACCAGATGGACAGGTAAAGGTGAGATACTTAAAAATAACTTTAAATTTCTCTTTACAGGGAGGGAGGATGGAAAGCATCATCAAGGCATGGGTCTGCTGCTCAGCAGACATGCTAGTGATGCTCTTCTAGGATATGAGTGCATTAATGAAAGGTTTCTTACAGCAAAATTTCAGACAAGCATTAAAAACTTGAATGTTATCTGCTGTTATGCCCCCACTGAGGATTCTGATGAGGATGAGAAGGATAGGTTTTACAGACAACTTCAGGATATTTTGAATTCTGTCAAGACAGGATATATTACCCTTGTTCTTGGTGACTTCAATGCCAAAGTTGGTACCGACTCTGACCTTTGGGGAGGAGTAATAGGCCCTTTTGGTATTGGTAGCTGCAATGGCAATGGGCAACGTCTCCTACAGGTAAGTAAACTAAATGGTTTCAGAATAACTAACACATATTACAAACACCGCGACATACATAAACACACATGGGTTTCACCTGATGGGCTGCATAAGAATATGATTGATTATATATTAATTAACAGCAAATGGGCTAGTTCTGTTAGAAATACCAGGGCATATAGGGGAGCTGAAATTGGATCTGACCATTACCTTGTTAAAAGTGTCTTGCAACTTAAACTTAAAAAGTGTTGTGCTAGGGTTAAAAAATTTACCTTTAATACTGAAGCTCTGAAAGACCCAGTTATAGCTAAAGCTTACCATGATAGGTTACTTAGTCATTATGACAGTCATGGTTTGCTTAATACTGAAGTTGAGGAAGAATGGGGCCATTTTAAACAGGCTTTTTTGGAAACTAACAGTACTCTTTTAGGGAAAAAGGAGCAGAGGAGGCAGAATTATTTAAGTGATAAGGCACTTGAGCTTATTTCAGAAAGAAGGAACTGCAGGAATGTCCTTAATCAGTACCCTACTAGTCCTAATAGAAAGCATTACAAAGAACTTAATAAACATGTGAAGGGTCAGTTAGCTACTGATAAGAATCTTTGGCTTGATGGCCTTGCTGACAAAGCTGAGGAAACAGTTAGACAGCACAACAGCAGAGAGCTGTACCAGATAGTTAATGTTTTGTGTGGTAGAAAACGAACAGGTATACAGGGATTGAAGGATAAACAAGGCAAGGTTATAGAAGGTGAGGATTCTGTCATGGCTAGGTGGGCTGAGCATTTCAGTGATGTTCTAAACAATGTGGTTAGTTCTACTCCCATTGTTTGCAATGATGATAGATGCATTGTTGGCTTTAATGTTGGCCCTATAACACAATCTGAAGTTAGTTTGGCTATTTCTAAACTTAAACTTCATAAATCCCCAGGGGTTGATGAAATTACTACGGAAATGCTTAGAGCTGGGAATGTTTCAGTTACCATTTGGATGATTGAAATTTTGAATAACTTTTATGATAAAGGCATGGTTCCTAAAGATTTTACCAGAGCTATTATTATCCCTATTTTCAAAAAAGGTGATCGCAGTTCTTGTGATAACTATAGGGGTATCAGCCTACTCTCCGTTCCTGGTAAAGTTCTTTCCATGATTGTGCTTAATAGAATTAAGAATCTGGTTGACAGGCAATTGCGTGATGAGCAATGTGGATTCAGAAGTGGTAGGGGATGTGTAGATCAGATATTTTCACTTAGGCAGATTCTTGAGAAATGTTTAGAGTTTCAGAAACCTTTGGTTGCTAGCTTTGTTGATTTCAAAAAGGCTTTCGACTCTGTTGATCGTCATAATTTGTGGTTGATTGTGAGATCATATGGTATACCAGACAAGTTAGTTAACATAATGAAAGCTCTCTATAATAACACTGAGTCATGTGTGAGAGTTGGTACGTCTTGTAGCAATTGGTTTAGCATTACTTCTGGTGTTCGACAAGGGTGCATTTTGTCTCCTTTTCTCTTTAGTTTGGTTGTTGATTATGTTATGCGAAATTCACTTCAAGGGAAAGATTTTGGCCTTAAATGGGCTGGAGATACGAAAATTTCTGATTTAGATTATGCTGATGATTTAACCCTTTTGGCAAATGATGTTGATGAGATGAACTCTTTCATTCGAACTGTTGATGAGACTGGTAGTACAGTAGGTTTGGTTATGAACAGAGAGAAAACTAAAGTGATGAAAATTGGTCAGGCAGGTTGTGATTCAGTTAATCTGAATGGTTGCAGTCTTGAGCAGGTGTCACAGTTTAATTACCTTGGGAGCTGCGTAACTGATACTGGTGATGTGCGGCATGAGATTAACAGACGAATAGGTATTGCTGCCGGGACTTTTAAGAATCTATGGAGATTGTGGAGAAATAGGCGTATACACCTTAAGACTAAAATTAGACTGTATAATAGTTTGGTTCTTTCTAGGGTTAGTTATGGTAGTGAAACTTGGACGCTGTGTAAACAAGATAACAAGAAACTAGATGCTTTTGATTCTAGATGCTTACGCAGTATCTTGGGTATTAGGTGGTTTAACTTTGTAACTAATGATGAGGTTAGGCAAAGGAGTCTGCAACCTCCTTTAAGCAGCATATTGTGCAGAGAGAGACTCCGCTGGTTTGGCCATGTTGCCCGTATGGATAGTTATAGATTGGCGAATAAGGTTATGAACAGTGTGCCTAGAGGCCTCAGAAGGAGGGGGAGACCTAGGATGCGGTGGGCAGACAATGTCAAACAGGACCTTGTTAGAATTGGTGTACAGTGGCCGGATGCAGCAGATGTAGCTCAGGACAGATATGCTTGGAGAATTAAACTGCGCGGTCTGGTTGGACCTCCGTAGCCTATGGCTGCTTGATGATGATGATGATGATGATGATGATGTACACTGATCAAGTACAGAAAAACAATATAAATTTTATAAAGAGATAATAAATTGCAGTGTGATAGTGAGAGTAATGGTGATATGACATTGCATGGGTAATGATAAAAATGAAATGTTGCCTGAATATATTAAGAATAAGGTTATGTTTGAGGTACGCAATGAAAAAAGGTGTAGCAGTGATGAATGTTATGTAATTAAATTTTGAGGTGGAGAAGAATGTGTGTAGATTTAATAAAGAAAATATTTCTCTAGCTAAGTGTGAAATATTTTGTAATGTACTTGATAAGCAAAAAGATGATAGTAAGAAAAATAATATTAGGGATAGAGAAATAAGAGTCTAGGAATTTAATTGAGAGCAAAGTAAATAATATGTAGATAACGGTCATGAAATTAAATGTGAGGAGGATGAGAGTAATATAGATTTAAATAGTGATTTACCTAATACAGTTGTTGATTATTGCAGAGTGATTAAGGAGTATGATAATAATTAATTGTGAGGAAAGTAGAATTAAAGTAGGAGAAAGTACAGGTGTATATAATAATGATTTGTTTATAGTGAAGGTATTAATCACGATAAAGTAGAAAGGATAACGGAAAATCAGGATATTATGTATAGAAAGGATAGTTTTGCAACTCTGGTTAACTGTAATAGAAGATTTAGGTAAGTCTCTAGATAAGATTAATTATCAGTTAGGAATTATGTGTGAATATAAAAGTAAAGATACAATGCAATTGAATAAGGTGACTGATTCTAAGGTAAAAGAATCCATGTCAGTTAGATAAAGTAAATCAATCTTGGTGAAGAGTGTAATATTCAGAGAAATATAATTTTGAAAGTAGGAATATTTTTCAGCTAGATAAAGTGTCTAAACATGATGTTAACCCTTCCAGTGTCCATAACATATATATCCACTTTTAGTATAAAAAAAAATTCTTTTTTAAATAAATATTGCCATTTTAATTTTTTTTAAATAGATATCTTATAAAAATATATAACTCAGGCTTGATAAATAATATTTTCTTTTTTCATTTGTTGCATATTTTATTAAACTATGACATAAATAATTTGTTAAAGCCATCTGATTGAAATTTCTTAGAAGATATAAGTTATCACCAATTTGTTTGTTAACATTGCTCTCTGCTGAAACAATCCCCTAATTTAAAGCTCAGAAGTTTGATTTGAACTATTATCAACAAATTTTTCCTTAAAGTTTCTAAAATCTCCTGATAATTAACAAAAAACAAATGCTATTTTTTAAAAAATGGAAGAATTTGGAAGTAATCATGAAATATGTACTTTTTTTTTTGGCTGTACACAGTAAAAAGTATTATTAAAATTAAAAAATACAATGTTCAAATTTTGTACTTCAATACAATTCAGTATTAAATTCTTTTTAACTTGGTATTATAACATGACCTATTTCTGTTAATTAGTTATTTATTAAAAATATCTAAAGTTGTTTATTGAACTCTGCAACAAGCCTGGACTTTTCTCAAAGTATGGTATGGATAAATAATAAAAACTCGACATATTTGGTATTAACCCATAAATTACCACTTTGAAGTCGATTTAAATTTTAGAGAAAAAATTATTTTGAGCAGGTTGGGATGTGAACTTCAATCAGGGGGTCGTGGGTTCGTATCCCACCCAGCTCAAGTCAATTTTTCCTTTAAAATTTAAATCAGTGTCAAAGTGGTAATTTATGGGGTATGGCATGGAGGAAAAAAAAATTACAAAAAGGAAGAAATATTAAAAAAAAAAATTCTTGTTTTAAGTAGTTTATTCAGAAATAAATAGCCTTTCTATTCATGTGCATTATAATGATTTCTGTCTATTAGTGATTTTTAAACAAATTTTTATGTTGCCAGATGCATTTTTTTACTACACGACTTTAAAAGAGTCCCATTAAAATAAAACTTGTCTTTTTTTTATTAAATATTTTATTTTCAGAAAATCCAGAATTAATCCAGCTGACTAATTTTGGCACATAACATGCCATAATTCCTTTCATTAGTTATTTGGCAAAAAAGTTCTAAAGTTAAATTTGGCCTCTGGATGTAAACCAGTTTTTCAGGCTGGACATGGAAGGGATATGTAAGAATAGAATAGTTGTCAGGTAGACAGAGTAGCTAATGTTAAGAGAAAAGATTAATGTCTGTGTTGAAAACTCAGGAGAAGTTAATCAATAAATGATAGATAAAAATCAAATATTGATAGATATAGCTCCAAGATAACAGATAGTGCACAGATCTTAAATAAATGTAACTCAGAGGAAATTAAACAGGAAAGGCAAAATGAGAATCTGAGAATTTACCTAAGATTGGAAATGCAAATATTGAGGATTGTGTGAAGAGGAGTGATAAGGAGAAAATTGTAGACGTAGATGAGAGATTTTTAGACAGAAATGATCTTAAGCCATTAGATTCTGTGATTTGTGCTAAAGAGAAAGGGCTAGAAGTTCAGTTAATTGCTGATGTGGATATGAAAAGAGAAGAGATGCAATTTTGTCTAAATGCCGAAATGTTTCTAAGGTTAGAGAGATGTCTAGCCTAGGTGCTTATATAGCAGAAAAAGGTGATATTCAGAGAACGAATGTGGGAAAATTTATCAAAAGTGAGAAAGAGTACAAAAGCAGACCTAAGTGGTCATTAACTATTAATAAAAGGATGTATTAATGAAAGTATTAATTTCAGTGTTAATAAGAATGAGAATAAGGCAAATAAGTTTATTTTTATAGTAAATGATAATGTCTTGTTTAAAAATAATGTTTTAAATCACAGAAGCTTTACAGAAAATAATGATAACACAGATATAAGATTCAGGAACATATCTTGGTGCAATTGCAGATTTATTAGGAAAATATCAGAAGGCAAAAGAAACAAGTCCAGAGGAAAACAGGTGGCAATGAAATTTAAAAGGAACAGAACTTTTAAATTAATCAGAAAAAGGATTAATCATAAAATGAATGCCAAGGTGCAAGAAGAAGCATTTGATTATTCAGGAAGTATCAGATTGATAGATGCAAATAAAACTGAAAGCGATGATAATGAACGCATCATCGGTACAGTGCATCAAACAAAGTCCAGGTGCAAATAACAGACTTGGCTATTCTCTAACAAATCAGGTTGGGATCTATCTGAAAGCACTATGTCAGTAAGAGAACACCGAGGAGTTTCTTTTTTTTGGTGATTAGGTTAGGAGTTGCGATGAAAGGGGGATATGGCAACTCAAAGATGGCAATGAAAAGAGATGGAATCCACCCGACACATTTGTGGGGAGATCCTCTATTCATGCAATTAAGGTTTTTTATTAACAAGATATTGATTTAGATCATATAAGGTTTTATACCAGTGTTTAAAGGTGATTTTAATCTTTTTATTCAGTAATCTACACACCAAGAATTTTCAACAATTTCATCCATATTAACCTATAACCATATATGAACTTCTTTTACTCAACAATAAGCTCATGAAACATATGACAACAATAGCATCACCAACACATAGTCTGCATGACACATGTAGTTTTAATTGCAACTTTATAGAAATACCATTTGATTACTTTTTAAAAATCTGAAGACAAATCCATCCATAGTAAATGCATAGATTACCTGCAGAAATAGACTTTAACAATTATTAAAAATCTGAAAAAAATTATCGCTGATGTGGCAGGATTGGAACCTGCAACTCTCTAGATAGATGCCAGAGCACCTTACCAGTTAAACCATTCATCAGATGCTAATAATCTTCCAGATGACAGAGTTTTAGAAACTATCAAAATTATGATAATTCATATTGAACATCAATATCAATGGTGAGCTATAATTTCTCTCACTGAGTATAGTGAGCTTCAATTATGTTCCACTTGTTGCAAAATGTAACATCTCTATGTGCGATATGCAAGAACATTAAAAGTTTCAGGATTCCCCCCCCCCCCCCCAAAAAAAAAAAAACTATGGACTTATCTTTTCTGCATAACAAACTACGATTTTTAATAACACACTATACATCAACAATTCTTTACCATTATTTATCATATATATATCAGTACAAAAGTGTCTTATCCACTTATTTTGATAGTATTACTGGTTAATGGTGCATATTTCACATTAAGCTATAAAAAAATGCTCAATTTTTTTCCCAGAGATATATATATAAACAGTGACATTTCTAGAAGATAGTTTCCACTCATAGTAATTTTCAAAATGTGTTTAAATGCATTTTCATAAAAAAAAAGCTTAAAAGAATTCCATACAAAAACTGACAACTGCTTCCTGAGGTATTTTTTCCCCCTTCTAATAAAAAGCTATTGCTGCAATTGTGTGTATATATTATTGTTTTGATTTCAATTTGTTCTGTTTGTATTATATGCAGCTGCCTTTGATTGAATGAATTGGGCACATCAAAAACATTAGTCAAATTATTTTGTTTGGAGATTTCACTTTACTTATGGTAGAGCAGAGGATTGGAAATCTCACTGTACTTGTTGCTGTAGTAACCATTTTGTTTCAGATTTTGCTTCCTTAGAGAATGTTCTCTAATCAACATATAGCAGTCTTCATTTTCCATTGCTGAAACTCAAGGAAACAGAGTAATGGAGATAAGATGATAGCTAAAATAACTTAAAGTTCTCTGTCATTGAACAATAAAATTATTAAATTTATTCTTCAAACTATTTGCATATTAAAAGATGGAGTGCTACCTTGCTCCAAAAAGCTTGAGTTTGCTCCTAAAAACTTTTAATATGCAAACAGTTTGAAGGATAAACTTATTGATTAACAACAGAGAACATTATGTTATTTTAATTATTCTGAGCAAGGTCTTTTTAATTGTGTATTTAAAGGTGATAGCTGAAAGACAACATAAACATCCCAGAAAGACTACACATTCATGTAGATAAATGAAAATGAATCCCCGATTAGATTATCTAGCCCCACTAACCTTTCAGTCACTGGATTGTTGCACAACACAAAAATGTAACAAACAAAAAAAAAAACTGGTTTTTAAAAGTATATAACATAAAAAGGCTATATTTACCCCCAAAAGGGGATCATGGTTACTCTCATCAGAAGCTTTATTATATCCATCATTTTCTTTATTAGATTAATAGAATATCAAAATTAAAGTTAGTATTTTTGGCAGTTTTTAAGTTATATTTGGGAAAATACTTTTCAGCAGTCACTTAGGTTTCTTTGAAAACAATCAGTTAGACTTTATAAAAAAAAATTGTTACATTAATAGCAAAGTCTCAGAGACTGCTTGGAAACTTTGATATTCAAACTGTATTTCTGCAAATGTTTCGACTTCATCTGGGAACTTTAAAGCAGTCAATTGGAAGGTATAATAAAAGGCAGAGTTCGTAAAAAACGATTGACAAATTCATAGCTTATAGATGACCAGCAGTCTGTAAAGCATCACTACACCAGTTAAGACAAATAATTCAATACTATCCGTATAGTGATACATTATATAATTCTTTAAAATTTACAAAATGAAACTTCAAAAACAGCCGGTTAATACAAAGAGCAAAAACTGTAACTTACCTATATTTTAAATTGAAGATGTTGGCTTAAAGAAACGATTAGCGTTAGAAATACATCTGCTTAAAAAAAAAGACCACTTTTGCCAATCAAATTATTCCAAAATTTTGAACCCTATACAACTTTATTGATCAAACAATATTATTTCGGTAATAAATATATCATTAAATGTACAGCATTTATCACGTAATCAAATAATGAAACTTTTACATTGCCCTTACAACTGCATCACCCAACTTTTTGAAGCCATTTTGTAATTCCGACAGTAGCGCCTTTATGCGACAAAATAATATTTACTTGTAGATGATGTGACCGATGTGACTTAATAATATTTACTTGTAGATGATGTGACCGATGTGGCTTAATAATATTTACTTGTAGATGATGTGACCGATGTGACTTAATAATATTTACTTGTAGATGATTTGACCGATGTGACTTAATAATATTTACTTTACTATTGTAGATGATGTAATTTCTATTAATATTACTATATCAAGTAGTTTTAAATTAAGTAAGTAATGTTTTGCGTAAGTTGCAAAGCTTTTACAATTTCAAAACTAATTAAGCGAAAACCGCTTATGATCTCTTTCTTCGAGCACTCCTATGCATAAAAAAAATTCCCAAGAGGGTGCAAAAACTCCAGACAGATTTTAAAAGATCAAAGATCAGAAATGATTTTTAGAATACCGGTCCATTTCCCCATATCTCCTTCATCTGATTAAGCCCAAGAGGGACTGAAAAAATATTTAAATAAATCAGCACAGTGCCGAAGTCAAGGGCTAAATGATAAATAAATTGTTGGAAGAAAGGAAGGAAGTTTAGGAAATAATTTTGAAGAAATATTAGCGACCGGAATAAAAGTAATAAGATTAAAGAAAATGATGCTCAACGTGACATCGGATGTTTCGGTGAGCTACTGAAAAATAAAAAAACGAGTAAGAGAAAAAGGAGAAAAAAAAGACGAAAAGGGGAAATAAAAATAAAATAAATACCCCCTCAAGCAGCTGCTTGCCACAGAGGTCTGACAGGAGCCTGTCAGTTTATATGCCACAGTAGAAGATATGAGAGGATGGCAGGACCTCAGCAGAAAAACGACACATACATCCATGCCTTACCCGGGGCTCGAACCCAGGTCCCGTAGATTAGTAACCAAGCGCGCTAACCACTCGGCCACGGGACGGCAAAGGGGAAATAGAAGGGGAAAAAAGGGAAGGCAAAGAGAGAAAAAAGGTAATAAATACCACCATAACCTGTCTAAAACAGTGCAGACTCAGAACCAGTGCACTATACATTTGGTCTTTGGGCACACTTCACAAAATTGATTCTGTGTTCCTCAAAAACAACCAAGAAAATGAGATACATCTCAGCGACAAATCTGGGTCCATAGGGGAAGTATTTTCTCGTTAGTTCTTTAACAAAGTCCACGTAAACTGGTTTAACATCTTTATTTCCCTCTAAGATATATTCCAGGGTTTTCCATGCATCCGTGATTTCCACAGTGGAATCATTACGTTGCTTGGTACCAATTGCTTTGAGCAATTTGATGAGTTGCAAATTTACTGCTTTTCGTTATAATTTTCCAGGATGTGGAACAGTATTCTCAGTTTCCATTTGTCGAAATTTCGCTATATTTTTTGGTGTTTTCAAGGATTTGGAATACAAATTTTGCATATGATTCTCCTCGTATTGAATGAGATCTTCGCTAGTGACAAGATTACCTTCTGGCAGTAAATAAATTTCAAAATCCTGCATTTCTTGTTGATGGGAGGGGTGGAAACACTGAAATCAGGGGCAGAAACCGTTGATGTCTCTTGTCCTTTTGAGCTCCCACTCGTGGGAACCACCTTGACGTAGTGAGGGGACTTGAGTGCTTTAATGAAGTCGAGGGCTATGCTGAATAAAGTTACTCATGTCAGGCAGGCGAGGCGGAAGGGCCAGACTAAGAGTTCCTGGCGTCATGGGCGCCGAGTCAACTTGGATTCTCAATATCCGTGTTTGTGGCGACCCAGCACGAAGATTAAATTTAGGTTTTGACCGAGGGATCAACTTTACTTCTATAGTACTGTTCATCCTAGTTAGTCGTGGGGTGAGCTGTATCCATATGGTACTGACTTGCCTCGACCATAGTTAGTGGTAATCTTGGCATTATCCCTATAAATGGCGTGAATTGAATTGCGATATGTCTGGGTTTTGTCATTCAATTAATTACCTGTCCTTCTGAGCTGCTATGCATATCCATGCTACTCTTGGCTTCCTCCCAAGGACAGCCTCCCCTCACTGTGTTCCCTCCTTAAAACTTAACGAACAAAATAAATAAAACAAAATTCTAATTCAGTTTAGTCTGAACTCCAATTTTGTGTTGTCCTGCTGTACTCATTGACACTAATGGGCATACTATGCATAAAAGATTATCTAGGGAAATGAAATTAAAATAGTTTTGTCTCTTATTTTTTCATTTATATTAACATTACATAACATGATTTTATCAAGTTTATATTTATCCTGCAACGTTCCCTGTCCTGCAATGTCTCAACTTAAAATTAAAAACTATAATATTATCATTATCATCCTCAAGCAGCCATGGGCTACGGAGGTCCAACCAGACCGTGCAGTTTAATTCTCCAAGCATATCTGTCCTGAGCTACATCTGCTGCATCTGGCCACTACACACCAATTCTAACAAGGTCCTGTTTGACATTGTCTGCCCACCGCATCCTAGGTCTCCCCCTCCTTCTGAGGCCTCTAGGCACACTGTTCATAACCCTATTCGTCAATCTATAATTATCCATACGGGCAACATGGCCAAACCAACGGAGTCTCTCTCTGCACAATATGCTGCTTAAAGGAGGTTGCAGACTCCTTTGCCTAACCTCATCATTAATTACAAAGTTGAACCACCTAATACCCAAGATACTGCGTAAGCATCTGGAATCAAAAGCATCTAGTTTCCTATTATCTTGTTTACAAAGTGTCCAAGTTTCCCTACCATAACTAACCCTAGAAAGAACCAAACTATTATACAGTCTAATTTTAGTCTTTAGGTGTATACGCCTATTTCTCCACAATCTCCATAGATTCTTAAAAGTCCTGGCAGCAATACCTATTCGTCTGTTAATCTCATGCTGCACATCACCAGTATCAGTTACATAGCTCCCAAGGTAATTAAACTGTGACACCTGCTTAAGACTGCAACCATTCAGATTAACTGAATCGCAACCTGCCTGACCAATTTTCATCACTTTAGTTTTCTCTCTGTTTATAACCAAACCTACTCTACTACCAGTCTCATCAACAGCTCGAATGAAAGAGTTCATCTCATCAACATCATTTACCAAAAGGGCTAAATCATCAGCATAATCTTAATCAGAAATTTTCGTATCTCCAGCCCAATTAAGGCCAAAATCATTCCCTTGAAGTGAATTTCGCATAACATAATCAACAACCAAACTAAAGAGAAAGGGAGACAAGATGCATCCTTGTCGAACACCAGACGTAATGCTAAACCAATTGCTACAAGACTTACCAACTCTCACACATGACTCAGTGTTATTATAGAGAGCTTTCATTATGTTAACTAACTTGTCTGGTATACCATATGATCTCACAATCAACCACAAATTATGACGATCAACAGAGTCGAAAGCCTTTTTGAAATCAACAAAGCTAGCAACCAAAGGTTTCTGAAACTCTAAACATTTCTCAAGAATCTGCCTAAGTGAGAATATCTGATCTACACATCCTCTACCACTTCTGAATCCACATTGCTCATCACGCAATTGCCTGTCAACCAGATTCTTAATTCTATTAAGCACAATCATGGAAAGAACTTTACCTGGAACAGAGAGTAGGCTGATACCCCTATAGTTATCACAAGAACTGCGATCACCTTTTTTGAAAATAGGGATAATAATAGCTCTGGTAAAATCTTTAGGAACCATGCCTTTATCATAAAATATATTCAGAATTTTAGTCATCCAAGTGGTAACCGAAACATTCCCAGCTCTGAGCATTTCTGTAGTAATTTCATCTACCCCTGGGGATTTATGAAGTTTAAGTTTAGAGATAGCCAAAATAACTTCAGAATATGTTATAGGGCCAACATTAAAGCTGCCAATGCAGCTATCATCATTACGAACAATGGGAGTAGAACTAACCACATTGTTTAGAACATCACTGAAATGCTCAGCCCACCTAGTCATGACAGAATCCTCCCCTTCTATAACCTTACCTTTTTTATCCTTCAATCCTTGTATACCTGTCCGTTTTCTACCACACAAAACATTAACTATCTGGTACAGCTCTCTGCTGTTGTGCTGTCTAACTGCTTCCTTGGCTTTGTCAGCCAAACCATCATGCCAAAAATTCTTATCAGTAGCTAACTGATCCTTTACATGTTTATTAAGCTCTCTGTAATCCTTTCTATTAGGACCAGTAGGGTACTGATTAAGGACATTCCTGTAGTTCCTTCTTTCTGAAATAAGCTCAAGTGCCTTATCACTTAAATAATTCTGCCTCCTCTGCTCCTTTTTTCCTAAAAGAGTACTGTTAGTTTCCAAAAAACCTGTTTAAAATGGCCCCAATCTTTCTCAACTTCAGTATTAAGCAAACCATGACTGTCATAATGACTAAGTAACCTATCACGGTAAGCTTTCGCTATAACTGGGTCTTTCAGAGCTTCAGTATTAAAGGTAAATTTTTTAACCCTAGCACAACACTTTTTAAGTTTAAGTTGCAACACACTTTTAACAAGGTAATGGTCAGATCCAATTTCAGCTCCTCTATATGACCTGGTATTCCAAACAGAACTAGCCCATTTGTTGTTAATTAATATGTAATCAATCATATTCTTATGCAGCCCATCAGGTGAAACCCATGTGTATTTATGTATGTCGTGGTGTTTGTAATAAGTGTTAGTTATTCTGAATCCATTGAGTTTACTTACCTGTAGGAGACGTTGCCCACTGCCATTGCAGCTACTGGTACCAAAAGGGCCTATTACTCCTCCCCAAAGGTCAGAGTCAGTACCAACTTTGGCATTGAAGTCACCTAGAACAAGGGTAATATCTCCTTTCTTGACAGAATTCAAAATATCCTGAAGTTGTCCGTAAACCCTATCCTTCTCATCCTCATCGGCATCCTCAGTGGGGGCATAACAGCAGATAACATTCAAGTCTTTAATGCTTGTCTGAAATTTTGCTGTAAGAAACCTTTCATTAATGCACTCATATCCTAGAAGAGCATCACTAGCATGTCTACCAAAGCTAAAATTACAAAACAGTGCAGAATATACATTTGTAACTCACATTGTAACACATTTCTAACAGCTTCGTCCTGTGTGGTCCTATTTTTTAATGTTAAAGTTAACATGTTTTGTTAATTTGTTACTATGTTTTTTTATTATGTTTTGTTAATTTATAACTCACATCTGTAACACAATTCTAACAGCTTCGTCCTGTGCGGTCCTATTGTTCAATGTTTAAGTGTCCATAAAACGTGCATAAAACCGTATATGTACCATATCAACACTATGTATGGCACCTATTCATATTAACACACATAAATATAATATCTATAGTGTCTGGTCTCCTAGCGTCCATTTATGTTTAAGTGTACATTAACTCAGGAAAAGGTAAAAGTATATTGAGGAAAACGGGAAAATATAACAACAACAATAGGTGCATGACCTATTCTATATAATCCTAACATTTCTGAACCTCAACCATTTTTTTAGAATCTATCAATGCCCTTTAAAATCCTTCTTCCTAAGAGGCTCGCATTACTCCGCCCCCACCTACCAGGCAAGAATTTCTCAAAAGCCATACCACTCTGGCCTCACCTAATCATCTTAATCCCCTTGCCCAGAAGACTAAATAGTCAGAGCTATTAGTACACTTGCAAAACTTTGACTTCATCTAGATTTCTGCACCCTACTTTTTTAAACCCATCAAATAAATTCTCTGAACACAGATTGCCAATGAAACCTTTCTACTAGAGTACCTCTTCTTCTCCCCAGCTTTCATTACTTTTTTTTATCTATTCTCACCTTGTTCAATCTACCTCTTTCACTGAGAAGTTCTTTTTTTTCCCCGGTTGGCCATAAGATTAAAATATGTCTGTATATCTTATATTTCCTAAGTGCCAAAAACAGAATATAATTATGTTCAATTCTATACTCTATATATACCTACAGCAGACCATTTATTTTAATTTTGTTCCTATTTTTCTTAATATTTTTCCCCCTTCCTATTTCTTATTTTGTTTTCTTTCACTCCTCTTTTTCGTCCCCTTCCAAAGTTCACCCCCCCCCCCGATTTCTTTATCCCATTCTAATCTTGCCTACCACTAGCCATGTCACGTGCTTCAGTCTGGGTCCTCATTGCTCTGCTTTTGGCTGGCCTGCCCACTGCTTTTGTGAGTGGTGGGGGTTGGGGGTGAGAAAGCTGACCAGCATCACTCCTCCCAAGCCAGTTTCTACCCCCACCCTAAAGACCATGGGTACCTGTTAGCCGTCTCCCCTCCCTCAGCAGAAAAGGTCCAGTGTAGTCTCTTCTGCATAGGATCTTGGTCACTCATCCCAGTTAATGCCTCTCCTTCTCACCACAATCGTTCCTATGACCCTTTCCTTCTTTTAATTTAAGAACGGCTCATTTTAAGTATAGTAATGTATATTTCCATTTGGATTCAAAATTCAAAAATTTCCTCAGTGTTTGAATTTCAATTTTTAGATCAAAATTAGTATTGTTTGGCACTTCTAATTAGACATGCGCTCAAAATTCTAAAAGACCTCCCACGCACCTCAATGACTAAAAACCCAGAATTATACTGATTTATCAACAACGGTCAAACTCTCAAATGACCCTGCTATCCCACAGCACAATGATTTCACATTGAAGGTATTCCATGAAAGTAGATGGGGGTATATGGCATTTCCCATACGAAGTAGTGCTATCTATGTATAGCAGAGCATCAGGTCTTGCCATTCAATTTACTACAATTGTCCTTCTGAGCTTCTTGGCATTCTCTGTGCTCACTATGCTTGCAAAAGACCTGGGTTTGCTTTTATTTTTAGGACAAAAATCAGCGAAATGTTTTGGGAGTCTACATTTTCTACACACTTTTCTAAATCCTGCATAATATATTGTTGCTGTATATTCAGCGACTTGGAGGAAATTTGGGATTTCCGTTTCCATTTCCACGTTTGTAATGCGAGTACTTGTTAAGACATTTTAAAATTTTTTTTCTGCATATTTCTCTTAGTACATATTGTGCACATGTCCATACCTTGAGAGTTCTTTAACTACACACACCGGCCATTGAATTAGAAACCTTTATTCAATAGCAAGTTGGACCCCATTTACCCCGAATTACAGCACATATGCGATTTGGCATAGATTCCACAAGGTGTTGGAGTGCCTTTACATCTCCAGAATACCAGGCATTCACCAGACAGTCCTCTAACTGCCTCAGATTTGATGGACGAGGACATGCTCCCAGATCTGTTTTTCCAACATGTCCCATACATTCTCAATGGGGTTCAGATCCAGGCTTTATGTTGTCCAGGGAAGATGGTGGAAGTTGCTGTCATGCTCGCTGAACCACTGCTGAGCACAACTTGCAAGATGGACAGTGGCATTGTTGTCCATGAAACAGCCATCATCTGATGGATATAAAGTCAAAATTGCAGGATGGACTTGATTGGCAACAATGTTCAGATAATCCTTGGAGGACATTCGACCTTCCAGCAATATCAGGGGATCCGTTCCGTACCAACAGAACGTGCCCCACACCATGACATTGCCTCCAGAACCTTGAGTTGAGTTTGGCAAACTGGGTCGATTGCTTCATGGGGCTGCTGCCAAACTCTCTGCCTACCATCGGTACAGAAAAAGGTGTACCGCGCCAGTTCGGACCACATGACTTTTTCCAGTCTATTTGTATTATTGGTATTAGCAGTTACAGTGTTCCTGACACCACTGTAGACTGCGGTGTTTGTAGTATACGTTAATTATTCGCAAACCATTAAGTTTACTTACCTGTACGAGATGTTCCCCATTGCTATTGGAACAACCAATTCCAAAGGGACCTAAAACTCTTGCCCAAAGATTAAAATCAGTCCAATTTTAGCACTGAAGTCATCTAGCACAAGAGAAATATCTCCTTCACAGAATTCGAAATATCCTGAAGTTGGCTGTAAAACGTATCTTTCTCGTTCTCATCAGAGTCGTCTGTGGAAGCATGGCAACAGATGACATCAATCAAGTCTTTAATTTTTGTTTTAAAATTTTCTGTAAGAAATCTTTCATTAATTGAGTCATATCCTAGAAGAGCATCACTGGCATATCTGCTGAGAAGCAAACCTACACCTTCGAGATGCTTTCCATCCTCCCTGCCTGAAAGGAGAACTTTAAAGTTATTTTTAAGTATCTCACCTTTACCTGTCCATCTGGTCTCTTGTAAGCCTAGAATATGTAGGTTATAACGCTGGAATTCCTGCGTGAGACATCAAGAGAATAATCTCTATGTAACGTCCTCATGTTCCACATACCTGCACAGAGAAAATCAATAGGATTTTTAGAGAAAATTAGTATAATTTTCAAAGAAACTAGGTTTGTTGAGAGAGGTAGGGCCAACAATGTGAAACAGTCCCCTGATCGCAAACATGGGGCAAAGGCCTATCTTCCTCTGGTAAAGGCTGAAGTCACCTGTGCTTTGGAACTTCAGGCATCACCTTTTCAAGAACAATAGACCTGCCCAGTTTAGGATTGACAATGCCCAACTAGCTAACTGAGGGTTCAGGTACTTGCGATGGCCTCTGATCAGAATTATTCACTAGCTGATATAAGATATCCCATGCCTCTGTTTATTTAGGGCTGGCAACCCACAAGCAAACAGAAAACAACGAGTTGACTCTGAAGTCACTCTCTTGAGGCAGATTCTCTCTCAACAAAGGACCACCATTGCAGCAAATCCAGCATCCATATCCAAGCTCAAATCCATAAACCAGTCCAGTCTAGTGGGTATAAATGGTCAGCTCCAGGACCCTGTGAAGTTGACCACTCTTCAGCAAGGTTATAACTGATTAAAAAGGTTATGGTAGATTATTGAAATTTGAAAAATAACATAGGGTCTCTGTACACACCAATAAAAGTATGCCAGGATCCACAGAGGCAACGTAAGTGGTTCGTAGAAAATCTTTTATCGCACTCTGGTCGATCTCGGATTTCACATTTGCATTTCCAAAGGCAGTTGTCAGTAGATTTATCTGAGCTTCTGAAAACTTTGTGGCATCTGGCTCACCCAATTTGATATTTAGCTTCAGTGAGAAGGATTTCAAAGACATATCTTTTTTTGAGAATTGACTGGAATTGGAGTATGGAATAGTTTTGAGTCTGCAGTGATGGGTGACAATCCTGTCCATACATATATTTTGCCCATAATTCTAATGCGAAATGACACTGGTGAAAAAGGTGTAGAGCAGTTTCTACATATTTACAGAAAACACATTTATCTGATTTCGCCTTCCCTGTGGCCCATGCTTTTTCCCGAGTAAATAGAATAATGTGAGCAACTTTCCAATTTAACTTCTGCTTCTCAGCATTTATTTGCGTTGCATGGATGTTCTTCCACGTAATATGACATTCCATTTCCGGGCGCCATTTGATGATAGGAGGCGCTGCAGGTTGCAATAGAGGCCCGTAGACCTTTTTCCTATCTGTTTTTTCATTTACGTTAACAATTCCACAAGATTTAAATTTCGAATTGACTTCCGATATAACCAAATGATTTTTAATGACATATGTACATTGTGGGTTCTGGTAAGTGCATTGCTCCATGTATTGTCGTCCGGCAAATCTAAAAAATACGAAAGGAATGAACTTGCAGGGTGGGATGGGGTCCTTAAAGTACGAACTATGATAACATATTTTAGTGTCTGAAACCAAGTTTTAATATGCTTTAGGCAGAGTCCATTGGCCTCCACCGTTGATACAGAAATTCTCTTTTAAGTGGCTTGACCTCGGGCCTCCAGATAAACCCAGCAGAGATTCTAGCTAGTTGGGTGTACACTGGAGGGGTGGGGGCGTTGTACATAGTGCCGAGAAATGTGAAATTTGTGATTATCAGTGCACTGAAAATTTTGGTCTGTTGGAAGATTGAAATATCTCTTCACCCCCGAAAGGTCACAGGTTGCTTCAGCCTTGGAGATTGTCAGTTCAGAAGTACTTGGATCGCAAACTTTCAAATTAATATTTACATCAAAGAGCCTTACGGACCCTTGCTCATTTTTGACGTAATTTCACATTGCATATTCAAGCATTCATCGCTAGTAGGAAGCATTGTCTCATAATGACAGTTTTGAGATACAAACGTCAAGATGACCTCGAACAAAGGGACTTCACTATCAGACTACTGCAATCGATGTCACTGAGCTCACTACAAACACGTCTTATCACTTCAACAGCTCACCTCAAGCTCTCTAATGGCCACACCCGCTTTGCTAATCGGTGATCATCTCAAAATTGGACACCATGTTTTGTCGTCGCTCGGATTGTTTGGCCTGAAAAGCTGAATGGTATTGTACGAATACTTATGTATTCCCGAAAAAGGTAGGATAGTGTTTGATACAGGTTTCAGTACTCATGACTGGAAGTACTTTAGAAAAAGGCTAAAAGCGAAAAGTTAATTTTATGGCTGTTAAGAAAAAGAACGTAATTTCGCATTGTCCTCTATCTGTCCTTCTGTAAACATCGAATTTTTTTATTTATACAGAAATATAAAACATATTTTGTGTTGGATAGTTATTGATGAAATATTACGATTTGCACTCTTTGAATCTCCCAAATGATATAACTGCACCAACGATTGAAAAAAAATTGAAAATTGCTAAATGTAAAACTAATATTACAAACGATGCAGTTATACTAGACATTTAAACTCTACTTTTGTACATTTCAACTAACTTTTGTGGTGGAATGAGAAGTTCATGAAATTTTTATTGCCAGCAATGGGTTTAGAGGCGGACTAACACTTCTTTCAAGGACGCAGCTGTAGTGGGGGGGAGCAGTGGTAAAAGATTTGGTTTCTAATTCAAGATTTCAATATTGATTCTTTTGAGAATTCGCACATGATGTTTAAAATAGTTTCCCCAATTCTGCATAATTTTTTCGATTGGTATTAAAAATGTTTTCCAAATTTTTTCATATTCGAAATGCATTTTTCAAATACTTAAGTAGTTTAATTTTACAATTAGAGATCGCTAAATATGGAAAATGCAACACTTTTAATGAATGTGTGCAAGTGATCGACCTAGAGGAACCAGGGCCCTTTGCGTCAATAATTAATCGACCTCAGGAACTCTGATCTTTTGCGTAGATAATTAATTGACCTAGGAACGCTTTCGCATCGATAATTATTCGACCTACAGCACCCCATAACGTTTGTGTTGATAATTATTCGACCTAGAGTAACCGTGTCCTTTGCGTCGATAATTAAAATTGACTGAGATGAACCCTGGTTCTTTGCGTCGATAATTAAAATCATCCCTTTGTATCGATTTTGTCTAGAGACACCACGGAATTAATCGACCTAGAGTCGTGTCCATACACCACAGTAATTGTCTCCCAACAGCAGTTCCAGTGAGTCCCCTCCTCCCCTCCCCCGACCTTCTCTGAGCCTTCAGAGGGACCCTTGTGACCTGAGCATTTACCCATTATGTGCGAAAAAAGTGCTGCTCAGAGGTAAAACAACCCAACGTTTAAGAGTGTGGGAAATAGGCATGAATACGCGCCCTATAATAATTCTTGCCCTATCGGGCCTAATCTAAAAACCATTGCATGGCCTCTGTTGGTTGTTTCCGCACCAGTTTTTAACCCTCTAGCAGAGGTAGATTTATATTTGATCTTTGACGTCGAACAACCCGTTGTAACCAAAATTCCGTAACATTTTCGAGATTTGTGAACAAAATACCTCCTAGAATCAATTTTTAGCACCAATAAATCTAAGTTTGTCTTTGACTTCAAAGGACCATCTGAATTCGAAATTTTGTAACGTTTTTTATATCTACAGCACAAAACACACCCAGTCACCAATTTACATTTTCCTAGTACTGATAAATGAATGTTTGACTTATATGTGCTGTATTTGACCTTGATGGATAAGTCGGAGGTCAAATTTCGGATTTTTCCTGAATTCCACCACCCGGATTACCCATAGGTGCAAAATTTCAGAGCTCTACCATTTCTGCATTACAGTTAAAATTAGCGTGATTCTCTATCAGCAGTCAATCAGTCACAATAATCTCTATATATTATTTTCTATAAGTCACATGAATGCAAGTCCCTAAAAATATTATCCTGTCTTTGGAATGCTACAACTGGCCCCGTGCACATGGTCTCACCTTGAGATTCAGCTGTTGATGTTCTCATTTTAATAAGTAAGAATATTGACACAAAAGCCAACACTGATTTAGGGAAACCATAGTTGTATAATGCAAATAACATTATCTTTTAACCTGATTGTGTATTGGCCAAATATAATTTTTATACATAAAAAATGTAAGCTTCATTCGATGGAAACTGATTAAAACTCGAGGAGTATAGAAGAACAGAAGGCGCTCTTTAAACGAATTCGTGAAGCATTTGCGCATGGTCGACGCCCATTTGTTTATGCCCGTCACCAGAATCTCGCTAGTATAACCTCGCCAACGAATTTCTATGGAATTTTTGCAATAAAAAATTTTGATTTTTCTAACAATACTTAATCCTGTGTCTAATAAATCCATCTGCAGATCTCCCAGAAAGGTACAAGGAATATCATGCAATACATGAATAAACGTTTAATCTGTTTCATTTATTTAAAATAATCGTTCATTTTTATAAGTTAACACATTATTGTGAAATTAGTTTCGGAAATTTAAAGGCGATTTTCAGCGTTGCTAAATTCAACTTTAACACTATGAAAAGTAAAGAATTATGTAGTTACATTTGTTCGAATTTCATCTACCTGTTTCATTAAACGAAGCTCAGACAATTCTAAGTATGAATTACCGATTTCACTGTGGTCGTAAGAAATTCGGCCTGCCAAGCTGCAAAATATCGTGTTGAAGCGGCATAGTAGGATCAGGTTTCGGACGGTCTTTGGCTGTAGTAGGCTTTTTCTCTCTCTCTCTTTTTTTTTTACAGTTATGGCGATAATTTTTAAGAGTAATATTAGAATTTAGATTCGATTCAAACATAAATAGTCTAATTTTATTTCTACATTTAAAAATATTCAAGTCTAATATGCACTTTGGACGTGAGGAGGCCGATTTCGGCTCCTCTCCCACACTATCCAGAAAATATCCCTAGGATATCTAAGGTAAATAATGGTTATCCAATTGCCAAATTACATAATCTATGGATAATCTCTGGATATTCTGGTTGTGTGTTATCAATACCGTGATCGATATTTCCGTACACCGGTAGTAGAAGCCAGTGGTATTCGGCATGCGCAGCGTAACTGAAGTCGAGGGATGTTCTATATGGCCAAGCAATAAGAATAGAAACATTTTAAAATGACGGTAATTAAATAAGAAAATAAATTAATTATTATTTAATATAATAAATTAATTGTTAGATAACTTCTTTCCAAACTATTTTTCCAACATTTTATGCTGTAGAATGTTCTTTAAAATCATTTTCTGCTGTAGCTTTCAAAAGTCGTTTTCCTCTGCAATGAAATATTTTATGCTTTCTAAGTGTATTTAATATATCTGTATCATTTTTGTGTATTATTTAATTTGAGCATTATCGTAGTCTATTATAATGTTTCAACAAGAGTATGGTCAGTCCAAGCTTCACTTGTTTTTACAGCGAACCTGGTTTAAGGCCTCTCCCCTGTTTTTCTACACTCCTTGTGAAAACTAAATGAAAACCATATACAAACTACATGGTCATGTGGATCACGTTTGTGTGTGCGCACCCTCTTGCGGATTTTTTGCATTAAATGTCTAGAGAGTAGTCCAATTGCCAAGCCTGTGTCAAGGAGTGTTAGACCTTCTTTGCCTGTGTATCGTGATCAAGGAGGCTACGGTCAAGGTCATATTTATCTGTGTAAAATAACTAGAGGTCGCTGATAATCGTTTCGGTATGTTTTGCACCACTTCAAAACAGTGCATTGTATGTTTGCGTTTAAGTAGTAAAACTTTTTAGTAACATTTGAATTTTTTACAAAGTATTTGGTTCATACGATTAATGTACTATTTTATAGTAGAGAGTAGTACTATTTTATAATAATATAATTTGCAATCCTGATAGTGTGTTTTCAAGGTTATGAGCTAATTGCTTGTCAGAGGTGAGTTGTATAACCTATATTAGTTTAAGGAAATTGGTATTCTGAAGCAGCCATAGGCTACGGAGGCTCAACAAGATTGTGAAATTTAGTTCTCCAAACACTTTCTGAGCTACATTTGCTGCATTGCCACTGTGGACCAATTCTAACATGGTCTTGTGAGACTGCCCACCTTATCGTAGGTCTCCGCCTCTTCCTAAGACCTTTGAGCACTGCTCATAACCCTATTCATTATAAAAGTAGTTACTTTTGTAACTGTTTTTTAATTGGTCCACTGAGCAACAAAAAATATGCATAGAAATTTGTTAGCTGATTTGAAACTTCTAGTCATATCAAAATGTTATTTACATTATTAAATGGGTTTGGAAAGGTTGCTATCTGTCAGATGGAAGGTTAAGCCATGGCCCATGTGTATGGGAGAGCTTACCCTGTGCACATTAAAGAACACATTAGATGGCCTTGATGGGAAGCTACCATCTGTCTCCCAATAGCTGTGTAATGGTTCTCCCCCAACCTTTTTGAAGTCCTAGTGACCTGTTTAATTATCTTGGGAGCTATGTAACAGATACTGGTGATGTGCGGCATGAGATTAATAGACGAATAGGGATTGCTGCCAGGACTTTTAAGAATCTATGGAGAGTGTGGAGAAATAGGCGTATACACCTAAAGACTAAAATTAGACTGTATAATAGTTTGGTTCTTTCTAGGGTTAGTTATGGTAGTGAAACTTGGACACTTTGTAAACAAGATAACAGGAAACTAGATGTTTTAGATTGTAGATGCTTAAGTAGTATTTTGGGCATTAGGTGGTTTAACTTTGTAACTAATGATGAGGTTAGGCAAAGGAGTTTGCAACCTCCTTTAAGCAGCATATTGTGCAGAGACTCCGTTGGTTTGGCCATGTTGCCTGTATGGATAATTATAGATTGGCGAATAGGGTTATGAACAGTGTGCCTAAAGGCCTCAGAAAGAGGGGGAGACCTAGGATGCGGTGGGCAGACAATGTCAAACAGGACCTAAGAATTGTTCAGTGGCCTGATGCAGCAGATGTAGCTCAGGACAGACTTGCTTGGAGATCTAAATTGCATGGTCTGGTTGGACCTCTGTAGCCCATGGATGCTTGAAGATGATGATGATGAAGGCTGGGAAATACTATGTTGATAAAATTGTATAATTGTTTTCTTTTATTTCCAAGGATTCGATAATTACTATAACTAATATTAACTTGGAGGTATGCTTGGTAATTTTGGACTGTATGATAGTTTTTAAAACATTGCAGGACATACAGAATGACAAGATATTGCTTGCTTCTTGATTTGAAGGGGAAAAAAAAGAATTCTACTCTTTGTAATATATATTGTGTAATCTTGTAATATATCTTCTTTCTACTCTTTTAATATATATTGTAATTTTTTCAAATAGATTATAATTTATTGTCATAATGCCACAATTGTGCTTATTTTTATCTTTTGATTGAAATGGGGAATTGCAATTGATATGAATGGTGTTAGACATGTTTAGCTTTTTCAATTTGTAGTATGTATGACATGATGTTCAGGCCAATAGCAGCAATTTTTTTAATTCCTGCTCTATTATTAATTTTTATTGCTCTTCTATCTCTCCGTACTTTATATCTTATGGATGAAAATATCTCCCCAGAATTAACATTAAAAGTGACTAGCTTTCAATGATACTAGCATACAGTATTAACCAACTGATAGTAGTTTTCATGAATGATATTTGATATATTAACAGGTACTTAAAGCACATATTATGTCGCTGATCTATACCAATCTCTTCAAACTTCCTAATATATTCATTGAGAAAACATCAAAAATTTTACCTTTAGTATCGTCTACTGTAAGTACCCTTTGTTTTCATTTTAGAAACAGTTTTAGAAATGAAATATTTTTACACTGAAATAAATTTATACAGAGTAAGAAAAAATGTTTGCAAATAATAATAAAGCCTAATATAGGCAGAATCATTATAGTTTTAAAATAAAAGCCATTTTAATAGAGTGCTTATATTTTTAAGTCTGCATTACCTAACAAAAGTAATTGTGTGTGCAAAATGTCAAGAAACTGTTTTGCGTGTGATAGACCTTAATGTGGGTGCCATTAGTGCAGGATATTAAACTTTTTTTTTTTGAAAGAAATCAGTACTTTTTTTTTTCATTGAAATCTGATAATTTGCACTAAAATCATAACATAATTTTTTATTGGTTGACTCCATTAAAAATATTTTACTAAACTGAACATATATTCTTTGTGGCCTCTACTGATCAATCAAAATAATTTCATTACCCCAGTATAACATTAACCCTCCTCTTAATTGTTGGCACAGCAATGCAGCTGTTCAATAAATCTAAGAGAAGTGTTGATTGGTTTTAAAACTGTTGCTAGCTCTTTTGCATACTTGTAATAATCTCAAAGCATGGTAGATATTGTTTTTATCATTAGAAGTCGCATCATCCAATAACTAAGGCATAACTTTCACTCAGCATTTTGGTAGATTTTCAATTTTAACTAGAACAGCGGGGCGAGGGTGGCTCAGTCGGTAGCGCGCCAGGCTCGTAATCTGTAGTTCCCAGGTTCGAGTCCCAGCTGGGTCAACGTTGAGATTTATCTCCTCAAAATTCCCCGCCCTTCCCACGGTCTGTAGGGGACACCGATGGGCTTGAAAAGGCCGCCATCCGTTGGATGGGACGTTAAGCCGTGGCCCCGTGTGCGGGAGAGCCATACCCTGTACACGTTAAAGAACACGCTGGATGGCCTTGACGGGAGGCTACCATCTGTCTCCCAACAGCTGTTCCAGTGGGTCCCCTCTCCCAACCTTCTCTGAGCCTTCGGGGTCCATGTGACCTGGCCATTTAGCCCATTGTGTGCAAAAAAGTGCCACTCAGAGGTAAAACAACCCAACCCGACTAGAACAGCATGTTGTCTCTAACAAATATGAGATGCTCATTTTCAAAGAAAATTTAATTTTTAATTTTCTGAATTATCCACCCTTTAAGAGTAGTTAGTAATTCATACTAGGGAAAATGTAAATAGTAATAAATTATTAGTTACTCAAAAAGCATTTCTCATTTATCTTTTAAATGAAAAAGGTGCATTTTCTCATTCCCTAGGGTTAAGGGGCAAATCAATCGGTGTGTATAAAATAAAATAATTTATTACTAAATTAAAATATTATTTGAAATTAAATACTAACTTTCTAAAAATAAGTGGTTGAATTTTAACCAATAGTAATTTAAAGGTATATGAATATAAATTATACTTCTGTTAGTAAGTTCTCTGAATATCTGTTCTTGATCAACACATTCCACAACCAGAATTTCAAGCATAAGTATATCATTTGTAATATTCTTTGTTTTGCATTTTCCATATTTAGTGCCCTCTAACAATGTAAATTAAAGCCTTTTGGTGGTTTTGAATCTTATGAATTGTCATCATATTTAGTTAGTACCCATTCAACTCAAAAAGAATTTTTCATTGATCTCTTAAAGCAAAAGTTGCATTTCCCACCCACCCTGGGGGTGAAGAGACAAATTGTTACTGCCAATGTAAAACCCTTGATCATCACACTCCACCAATAAAATATCAAATATCTAGCCCAAATAGATTGCTTGCAATGTTCATTTAAAACTTTAAAATGTTTCCACCATCAGAAGGCACAGTTGTAACTTTTGGAAGATTCAAAAAGTGTGAATCATAATGCACAGCTGTTCATAATTTAAGGAAGTAGAATAAAAATACGCTTATCTCAAGAAATTCATTTTAGAATTTAATGAAAGTTTCATAGGATATTTCATATCATATAGGCTAACATTTTAAATAAAGAATATATTGAAATACTTGTCCAATTATAGAATTATATTTCAATCAAAGAATATATTGAAAATATTTTCAAATTATGAAAAATTATAGATTACCACAGGTATAGGGGTGGGGGAACCTCCTACACAAGCTATAACGTATTACAACAACCACTGGCAGTCAGCGATAAAATATCTTCAATATTGGACATATTGCAACTGACTGTGATAATAACTAATAGCTAATGCTGGTTCACTGGCTAACAACAACTGGATGAAAAACATGACAGTTAAAAGCACGAAGGATCACCAGAACTCATCATGAGGGTATAATATCATATGGTATATACTACAAGGACTGGTAATGCTTGTGAAAATACAATCCGCAACCTGAACATTGTACAGTGGACTTTAACAACTGACAGATTGATAATCAAATGCCATTGTGCCAGCCGTTATATCAGGTAAATAACTTTTGTTCTTAATCTCAGTTTCCTTTGAATAACTGCAAAGGTTTATGAATTGGAGCTTAAGACCAATTGAATATTAGCTACTTATGATAAGGTTCTGTGTCATAGTTCTAGCTATAGGGCTGTATTGTATGACATAGTTGCTATGTCTTGTTAAGCATACCTCAATCTTTGCTAGAGTAGTTTAAAATGCTTTTATGTATATTACAGCATATATCGTGTATTAAATTGATATTATTACAGAGCTATCATTATGTTAACTATATTTTCAGGTGTACCAAATGATCTTGTTATCAACAACAAATTATGATGATCAACAGAGTCTGTTTCTTAGGATGGTGTTTGGTGATGTCCATACGCTAGTTTAATTTTATGGTGGCTTTTGTTTACATGTTAATAATAATTCATCTTCAGAATTATGCAATTCCATCCAGAAGGAAGTATTTACCTTTATTCATCACAATGCATAACTTTCTCATTGATCAGAAGGTTTTTAGATCAATTTTTTTTTTAAGTTTTGTATTCTATAACTCAAATTATGTGCGACTTCATATGCAGAAAGAGGCCTTTATGAACTTTGTGGCAAAATATATGCCCTTTATATGCATATTTTGTTAGTTACAATATATGAAGATTATTATAATAGTTATTACTTATTTAGCATAGATTCTTATCTACTCCCGAGTCCATGCCTGTTGTCAAGGGTAAAATTGCTCGTCGGATACCAATTTTTGTCACTTTAGAAAAAGAGAGAACATATTCATGGTGTTCATGTGGGCTGAGTAAAAAGCAGGTATTGTAACCTTTGTATGTATAAGCAACATTAAGAACTGCTTCATATATGTTTTAATTAAGAACATTTTCTGGTATTAGAATATACACTGAGTGATCATTGAATTATGACCACCTCATCCCATGTTGTGTCAGTGGTATGCTAACTTTGAAGTTCTACAACTTTTAAATAAGCATTTTGAGGGAAATGTGACCTTGGTAAATTCAAGATTGTAATCAAATCTGTCTAAATCACAATATTTCAACAATATTCTTTCAGTATTTAAGCAGGTATAGAAGTTTAAATATTTAAAAGCAGCAATGTGTTTTAAGAAATTTATTAAAAAATGAAACTAATATTGAAGGAATTATTTGTATGCAGTTATATATGAAATGGTTTGAAATAATACTCCTTGTTTTGGTTATTTCAATGGTGAATGCTTTTGTCTTGCATTGCTGTTAAATGTTCAGACTTTCATACTCTAAATATTGAAGGAATATTAAGTAATTCTACTAAATATTGATTTTTCATGAGATTTTATTTTACCTTTAGTCACATTTCCCCATAAAATGCTTATTTTGAAAGTTATAAAGCTTTGAAGTTAGTATCCCATTGACATAACATGGGTTGGCCATAATTCAATATCATTCAGTTGTATATTTCAAACTTCGAAATGTTTATTTTTTGGTGATGATTTGCAGGTGTTGAAATTAATAATCTTCATGATACTGTTAAAAGTGTATTTAGTATAAAATTTAATCAGTTTAATAACAATTTAGCATTTTAATATAACAAGTATAAAGCAATGCAAGTTTAGAATTAAATATATGGCAAGCACTCTTTACAAGTAAATGAGCTCAGTTATGAGATTTATGTAAACCAGATTGTTTAAAAAAAAAGTTTGAAAGAACAACTCTTATTCATCATTTATTTATGTACAATGACTGAAGAAATACGTGTTTAAAGATTGCCATTAGTAAATTAACTTACAAAACTTTTAACCAGAAGAATAACATATCACCTATAGTGAATATGAGAAAGGGTTTGTAAACGGTAGATAGGTAGTCACTGGAGGGAGAGCTATGCACCAATCCCCTGTGATGATGCATAGAACTGGCCAGGCCTAGCACCTAACGTCCGACCCCACCTTCTCGTGGTGCAGACCGTTAGTGCCTTTCAAAAGAGATACTCTCTTGTGGAAGTGAACGGAAGGGGAGGGCTGCCAGATTAGTTGGCCTACTGATCTGGACAACTATGGGTACTTTTCTTTTTTACCCTGCTGAGGAGTGATCAGCCACACAGGGTCCTGGTGCTGACCATATAAATCTACTGAACTAGACTGATATAAGGCTCTGAGCTAGATTATGGATCCTGATTTTGCTGCACTGGTGGGATTCTGTGGAGGGAAAATCTTCTGCTGTCTTTTCTGTTTGTGGGTTGACAGCCCCAAGTGAATAATAGATTCACAGGCTATGTTTATTGAGGTCATCGCAGGCACCTGAACTCTTTGCTTCTACTGGCATCATTAAATTCTACATTGGAGGAATCTTCCAGTGTAGATGGTTTCAGCCTTTAGTGGTGGGGGAATGGGTCGTTGCCCCATGTCTGCGATTAGGGGGCTGTTTGATATTGTCGGCATTCCTTCTCTCAATAAACATAGTTTCTTTAAACATCCCACTAACCATTTTCTCTCCATAGGTAGTTGGAATGTGAGGACTCTGCACAGAGCTTTTTCTCTTGATGTCCTCACACAAGAATTCCACCATTATAATTTAGATATTCTCTGCTTGCAAGAGACCAGATGGACAGATAAAGGTCAGATTCTTAAAAATAATCTTAAATTTCTCTTTTCAGGGAGGAACGATAATAAACATCACCAAGGCTTCTCAGCAGACACACTAGTGATGCTCTACTAGGATATGAGTGCATTAATGAAGGCTCCAGTTTAGGCTTGACAATGCCCAACTAGCTAAGTAAGGTTCAGGTACCTGCAATGGCCTCTGATTAGGATTATCCACCAGCTGATATAAGGTATCCCATGCCTCTGTTCACTTAGGGCTGGCAACCCAGAAGCAAACAGAAAACACAGCAACAGATTCTCCCTCAACAGAGGCCCACCAGTGCAGCAAGTTCAGGATCCATATTCAAACTCAAATCCATAGACAAGTCCAGTCTAGTAGGTATAAATGGTCAGTGTGCCTGTGAAGTTGAGCACTCCTCAGCAGGGTTGGAAAATCAATTTGCATTATATACTGACTACTAACAGAAAAATTGAACTTCATTTAAAAATAACCATTTCTTAATGCTAGTAGTGAAATTATTTCAATTTAATTAAAAATAATACTAAAATAAGTCTTTTAAAAAATGAGTTTTTTATAACATCTCAATCAGATGTTTTGTAAGTTAGCTACCATTAGAGGTTATATATCAATTGCAGTCAAGTTTCAAATTAATTATTCTTTGGAATCCCAGTATATATTTGATGAGCAATATAAATAATTCTAGAAGTAGCAATGTAAAATCATTGCTACTTGTAGAACATTGCTAATATTATAATCTACCTGGAATCAATATCCCGTTTCTGAATCAGATGTGGAAGCCTAAATATTGGTTTATCAGATTTGGTAAAACATTTTTTGAAAAAATATTCCATATTCTAGATTTAGTTTATCCAAAACATTCATTGCAAAATTTTGTGAACATTTAAATAATGAAGCATGTCAATATGTGCCTAACATTTGGCAATATCATTAACATTGCGTAGTCAAATACGTACTGAGTAAAGTTTCTGATTTCTCAATAATTTTAAATTCTCAAGAATGATCAAAATTGTAATTATAAAACATTTTTAGGTTTAATATTAAACAAAACTATTCTGTTTCATGTTAAGTTTTTAATGTAACAATTTTAGTTAAAATAACTACTTAATGCATTTTTTAAAGTGATACTTTAAAAAACAAGGCATTGATTGCTTTATCTGATAATTTGCCCTTTATTTTGAAAGAAGAATTCCTGAAGTCAAGAAATTTCTTTCATTTTCTTTCATTTTGTGTTGATGTTGATCTTATATTAAAAGATCTTATATTTTAAAGTATCACTTTAAAAAACAAGGCATTGATTGCTTTATCTGATAATTTGCCCTTTATTTTGAAAGAAGAATTCCTGAAGTCAAGAAATTTCTTTCATTTTCTTTCATTTTGTGTTGATGTTGATCTTATATTAAAAGAGTATCCAAAAGAAGTTTTATGTTTAGTGTTACTTTGTATGACACTTCATAGATGTTGAACTCCTTTGTCAATAGGGTAAAATTTTCAAGGGATGGAAATGGCTTTGCTTTCACTGTGAATACCCTTTCAAGTTCATTTTTACCAGTCTTCCTGTTGCTTTTTGCTTGACATTTGTTGGTTTGAGGATTCGCCAAAATAGTTGTCCACTATGTCTGTAAGATTCCAGAATTCACATGAGGGTTGAGGAATGAGTTGCCACCATACAGATTGGCTCCTGCATTCCTACAGCCAACAAAGGAAGCCCAACTTCAGCAAAGCCGAGTGCTTTCGAACTGGTTTGGAGATCCGTCAGCGACCCAGGTGATTGGCTGCACTATAGGAGTGTTCCTCTCACTCACTCCCAGATCACATGAGCTGACTTTGGAGTGCATGAGGTTTGAAACAAAGAGTAGTCTATGGATAGTTGCAACTCGGCATAGATGGGATGATGAGAGACATCTGTCTGGGGGTCTTTGTGAAGAGACATTCTTTGTTGGAACTTGGAGATCCAGAGCCCCACAGTTTGTCACTGGACTATTAGTGTATGACTGAGGTGGTCTATTTAGGCTCTGTATATATTTATTAGATAATAAATGGTATAAATAATTTCAATTGCCTATTATGCATTTCCAGCCATCAGTTTAGTCACCTGCAATCATAGTGTATCTGATAGATACTCCTACCCACATATCTCAACACACCCTTGTGAAAGAGAAGTTATTACAATATTTTTCAAACATGAAGGACAAACTTGATGATTTATGTGTGAAATAAAAGCTTATGATGCATGGAGTATCATAGGCTATAAAAAATTTTACTCCCTATGCTATCTTTTCCCCTAAAAAGGGGATATATGCAAACAATCGTTCCACTATATCTCTAGAACATGAGCACTGAAAGTAACGAGCTGCACATCAAATGAAAGCTTATGACATAGGGAATGTTACGTTAAAAAATTCCATCTCCTGTAAACAATGGAAATTTAAAACGATTGTTCCACTATCTTCGGAATGTGAGGGCTGAAAATAACAAGCTATTCGTCAAATGAAAACTTATGGGAATTACAGGAAAACCAATTTCCACCTCCCCCCCCTTCATTCTTTCCCCCTACGAAAAGGGGGAAATATATGAAGACTATTATTCTGCTATATCTTCCAAGCATGAGGACCTACAATTACGAGTTAGGTGTCAAATAAAAGCTCGTATGATGACCATCGTAGACTGTTTCAAACATTTCCCACCACCACTACCATTCACCACCTTTATAAAAAAAGGGGGGGGGGGGCAGATTTTCAAGGAGAGCGGGGTGAATGTTAATGAGTTATATTTCAAATTGAAGCTTGTGACATCTCCAATGTCATGGGCTACCTTGAACATGACTCCAAATGTAGTAGAAGGGAAAATTTGGTCAATGTTTATGAGTCATATATCAAATGAAAGTTTCTGAAGATAGGTATTTTTAGTGACAAAGAAAAAATGTTAATAAATTAAAAATTTTAAGAAATACCTATCTTACCATATGTAATATAAAAAGTAGAAAATAAAACTAAAGCGTATCGATGGGGCAATCGGTCATTGAATTCATATTCATTTCAAAGAAAGATAGTGTGCCTATTTATCTACTCAAAATTGCCAGTACCCTATCTTCCTTTGAAGTGAATACGAATTCAGTGACTGTACCATTGATAGGCTGTAGTTTTATTTTCTACTTTTTATGTTGCATATGGGAAGATATGTAATTTTTTAATTTCTTTATATTTTTTAAACCTAAGAATCATCAGAATTCATCCATAATCAATACCAATCCCATTTTCTGTATATAAATACTTTTTCTTATCAGTATCTCATTTTGTATTTGGATTAATTATAATTATACTCTAAACATAAAAATGTAATTTATTTTTAAATATACAAAATTTACTTTGGGGCAGAAGTAATGCCACTAAATGCCCCAGAGATACGTAACTGTATGTAATAAACTATGCTAGTCATTAGTAAATACACAGAATTACTGTTGATATAGAATCCAAGAAATACATATATGTGGAAAAAGAGTTTTGCCGACGAGTGAGACACAAACTGAAGTCTGCCAGTTTCATGCCAGGTGTTCTAGACCATTGCACTAGATATACAAAATTTACTTTGGAGGAATTTTGTATATATAATAATATATAATAAGTGTTATCCAGTGTGTAAGAACAACTGTAAACAATCCACTCTGTAGTCTTTGACTGCAGATGTCAACAATTAACTAAATCACAGCACATGCTCTGCTGTAATGTACTTTATGCAGCAGGCAGTCTTCACAACAGTAAGCTTTGGATTAGTCTGAGGAGGCTGTTTTTTTTCTTATGGCTTCAACTTCTAAAATCTTCCGTTTTTAGAAATAGCAGTTTCTTTGTTAATTTTCAGGAGATTTTCAAAAATTTAAGGAAAAAATTTGCTGATAATAGTTCAGATCAAACTAGTTAGCTTAAATCAGATTGTTTCAGCAAAGAGTAATGTTAACAATAATTCAGCAATACTGTATAGCACTTCTAAGAAATGGCAGTCAGATGGCTTTAATAAATTATTTATATTGTAGTTTAATAAAATATGTATGAAATGGAAAAAAGAAAATATTATTTTTCAAGCTTGAACTATATATTTTTATAAGATATAGGTAAGAAATTTTTCATTCAGCAATTTCTGTTTTTTTTTTTAAATTGAAGTTTTTCTGTTGTACTAAAAACAAACATAGACATCTTGGACATCTCATTTTGGATTCTGTCAATATCTATGGTGACCCTGTAAGGGTTAATTTATATGGTACATAGGTTCCAGAAAAAACACTACAAATCAAGACCAACAATTATGGGAAACAAAAGAGGGAAGAGTTTCTAAAATAAAATAAAACCTTGTTATTAATGAAACTTACATTGAAAGTGTTCATTATAAACATTAATCTTAAATTTCTGTTCAGAAGTAATAGTAAATGTAACATTTTGCATTTGCACTAATTTAGATAAGTATAATTTATCGTAGATTCTTTTTGGTCATGAAAAATACTCCTTAGCATAGATGTGCATTCGCAAATTCAAAGATGAAATTTGAAAGAAGGATGTTAATGAGCCGAATATAAAGTGGGAATTAAATGATGCTATATTTTATAAAACAAATTTTTTGTGATATTTTATAGAACATTGTAAATCAGCTGTATTTACCCTATATAATATTCAACAAAGTTAAACTTGCTGCTAAAAATTAGAAAATATTAGATTGACTCTTTTTAGGCTAGTAAAAATATTTTAATCTCAAAAAGTCAAATCCCACTGCCAATCCAAAACAACTTATATAATGTTTAGGAACAGATTGCATTACAGTGCCAAGAAACAATTTTAGTGATAGAATATAAATATAATTTATTTTTTTAATATGAAAGTTTACTATTACCTATTTATTATGAAAAATTATATCAAGTAAAGCCATTTAGTTGATTTTACTTTGTGAAGACAGTCTAATTGTCTCCCTTGATATGCCACTTCTTCATATTTGTATTATATCTGTAAACATAAACAAACTAAATCTAACTGTGAAAACGGAGCCTGTCATCATGTAAAACTAAATTGGTTGCATTTTCTTTTACATGTAAACGAAGTACCATGTAAATTGCTGGAAAGATGTGTGTGTGTGTGTGTGTTTATATATATATAAACATAAAAGCTCAAAATTGTATAGTTTTAAAAATTTTTAATTTCCTTTGCCGTATTAATTGTTCTATTTTGCATTTTTTGCCATAATTCATGCTTTGTGGACACATTTTCACAGTCATGGCAGCATAAGGTTTAAAGCATTGAAAGATTTGGTAAATGTGAATCATAATGCATATTCAACTCCCCCAATTTATCTCTAAAAAAAGGTTGAATGTCTGCAGATAAAGGGAGGAAACAGTTTTCTTTTAAATGAGCTAAAAATAAAATTTGTTATGAAATGCAATTTTCAAAAAGAAAAAAAATTGATTATCATTTAGGGGAAAGAAATATAGTAAAACCCTCTTTCAGCTTTTCAAGATTCACAAATTGATGAGTTATTATTTGTTTTTATGTAAGCAATTTAATTATTATTAACTACAGTAGACTCCCTCTTTATCCTACCCTTACGGGATCAGACCCTGGCCAGATGAACGAAAAGCCAGTTAATCCGAAAATTGTATCAGAAAATAAATAAAAATGGCAAATGACAAAAATGCTAACTGTACTGTATTTTAATTAATAATTTGTTGTACAATATTAACAGTTTATTCACACTCACTTGAAAAAGTTTGTGATTTTTTTTTGTTTCTTTGAACTCAACACTTTTTTTACCTTCAAAGTCTTGCCATTTTTTAATAAACATCACATCAGTTGCAGATGAAGCCTGTTGTCGAGTATATCTTACTGCAATATCAAAAGCTTCTTTTCCTTCAATATGGCTAACTTTCCCTTCTTCCTCTTCTTCATTCTCTGCTTCTTCTCTGTTCCCTTCTTGACAGACTGCATTGATAATTTCATCATCATTCAGTGTTTCATTTTCCAACTGTTCATCACCTTTTAACCGTTTTTCAATGTCATCTTTTTCAAATGTGACATCCAGGCAGCAGTTTAAAATAACATTAAGCAGTGAAATATTGTCATTTCCATCATATCTTTGGCAGGCTAAAGCTAATTCGATACTTTCGTGTTGTTGTCTTTGGTAAGTTCTACACAGTTTTCAACTTTGGGCCAAAGTTTTCTCCATGACTTCACAAACGTTGTATGAAACATTTCTTCAAAAGCTCTTGCCAACATGTAGATTACATCCTTGATATTTATTGTTTTCAAAGCATTTAAAAGTCCTATTCCGTCATTTTCAGTTCGCTGTAGAATTTCTGAAAGAAACTTTCTTCTGTATCACCTTTTTAAACTATAAGCACGCCAATCCATTGGTTGCACTAAAGATGTTACATTAGGTGGCAAAAACATGGCTTTTATGTTGTCAGAAATGAATTCGCTTGGGTGTGTTGGGGCATTGTCAAGAATGAGTAGGGTCTTTACAGGCATTTTAAGACTTGTCAAGTGGTTTTTACTTTTGGAATAAATTATGTAAAGAACCATTCTTTAAACAAATACGAGTCTATCCAAACAGAATTTTGAGCTTTGTAGTAAACTGGCAGAGTAGCTAAATTTAAATGCTTGAATGCTCAGGGTTTTGCTGATTTTCCAATTGCAAAAAGAGGAAGTTTGTGCATACCTGCGGCATTAGTACACACATCCACAGTGATTCTTTCTTTGTTTTAAATCCTGATGCTGAGGTTTCTTGCACTGTCGCAAATGTTTTCGTTGGAAGAAGTTTAAAATTGAACTCAATTTCATCTACATTGTAGATTTGTTCTGTGCATAGGCTTTCTTCTTCAATAAGCACTAAAAGTTTTTCTGAAAATTCCTTTGCTGCTAAAGGATCAGCTGACAATTTCTCATCACAAACACCAAGATAAAGAACACTATGCTGTTTTTTCCAGCGAGAAAGCCATCCCTCGCTTGCTGAAAACTTTAGAATGAAGGATTAATGCTTTTTCTTTCAATATTGGCCCACTGATTGGTGTTCCTTTTTGACGCTCTTGCATGAACCATAACCAAAGTGCATCATCGCCAATTTCATTTTTCAGCTTTTTAAGAGTGCACCAAGAAAAAAGCGTTTTTTCAAACTCTACTTGAGTACTAAAATCTTGTGAAGATTTTCTATTCCTTCTCCAGTCATTTACTGAGCTTTTATCAACACCTAGTTCATTACAAATATGCTTTACTGGATCACCTTTGTCAGTACTTTCTAACGCTTTTAATTTCATCTCCATTTTCACACATTACATTTACCTTTGCACCCATTCATTTTGTACCACACAATAATTAATAGATCACAATACACCCCTGTATATCACAGTACACTGTAATATTCACAAAGTGGAACTGAAGCAAATGTGTACTGTACTATAAACAAAACATGCAACGACTTGTTTCCACTTCTTGGAACTGAAGCAAATAAACAAAACAAGCGGTGATTTGCTTCTGTTCCCTGGAACGACTGGTTAAAGCTGTAATGCTCCAAAGAAATGAAATACTTTTAAAGTTTGAACCCTTTGTTTCATCCAATTGTTTTTATGCTCCGGATAGCTGAGTTGGGTGCCAGGCAATAATTAATAAATTGCCAAAAAATAAAGTTTAATTAGGGTTTGAAATACCAGCGAGCGTTAATGAGTAAGAATTCAAAAATATTAAATGATTGTCAAAATTTTATGTTAATGCTAATCAAAACAAAACAACGTTGCTGAAGAGAAAAAAATTAGTAAAGATTCGAAAGGTTTAAATAACAAACAATTTATTTCCAAAAAGCACTCACCAAAACTTCAATAAAGAAGATACTACATCATTTCTTACTACAAACATCTTCAACAAACTCCAAACTAAAACTGATCTCTAAACTGTGCTGTGTTCTCTACTCTACTATCTTCTGTGCTACTGTGACAACATGTCACCAGGTTATAACAAGAGGTACAAAGCCCGCACATGTCATGTTGCACGCCGGGAAAGACATTTGCATAAATTGACAAGCGGCACAAGCTATGATGCAAGAGGGGGCATGTCCTTGTACACACGCTTTAGCGGGTGACAATCGAAAGTTCGGAGTTGCACATGCGCAACTACTAACTCTTGGAAACGAGTGCTGTGATGCCAAAAATGAAATAAAAATCCCCAAAATGATAAATATAACGTAAATTAAGCAAAACTGGTTAAGGTAAAGTAAAAGTGAAGCAGAGGCCGGTTGTGCCGAGACTGGGTAAGAGAGAGTCTACTGTATTTGTAACTCATCCGTGAAGTATCTTTTTAGAATGCAATGGACATAGTTTGCAATATAAAAGTACAATAAAAGATCTGTGACATTCAAAGTCTTTCAAAATCTGTGACATTCAAACTACACAAGATCAAGTCACACATCATGGAGGGTGGGGTTTGTTCAGTCAGCAGCGTGCCATGTTTATAATCTGTAGTTCATGGGTTCAATTCCCTTCTGGGGCAGCATTCAGATTTATCTCTGCAAAATTCACCATCCTGCCTGTGGTCAGTAGGGGACACTGGTGGGCTTGGAAAAGTTGCTGTCATTTGGATAGAGCATAAAGTTGTGGCTCTGTGTAGGTGAGAGCCATACCCTGTGTACATTAAAGAACATGCTGGATGGCCTTAACCTTGGGAGGCCACCATTTGTCTTCAAACAGCTATCCAGTGGATCCCCTTCTCCCAACCTTCTCTAAGCTCTCAGGGTCCTTGTGACCTGACAATTTAGTCCATTGTGTGCAAAAAAAGTGCCACTCAGTGGTAAAACTCCTCTCCCTGTTCTCAGTCAGTAGGGGATACTAATGGACCATTTTATATCTTTTAAGCAGAAACATTCAAGGGGGCAAGTGGATACAGTCAGCTGTGGATAATTTGCAGTCATCCAGGCCAATGCTTGCCTACTCCTTGTTAAGCAGTGCTAAATATTAAAATATACAACAGCTATTCCATTTAGACTTATATTTAATGTAAACCTTCCAATTATTCTTAGGCTGAAGGCTTCATCACTATTGACCATGAATATTGAAGTGAAAAAATTCTAAATCTTAGTTTGTTGTCAGGACTATTTTGATCAAATAATAAATCTAGGCCTATTATTAGAACACTATCAGAAAAGGCACTCTGTGCTTTTTCTGATAGTGTTCTTAATAATAATTGTGACACTTTTAATCTGTCACTTTTAATCTGTATATTCTTCCCTTTTAATCTGTCACTTTTAATCTGTATATTCCAGGTGTCACTTTTAATCTGTATATTCTTATTTTCATTGCACTAAGGGTAAATTTTTTAAATTTAATATAATACCCCCCCCCAACCACCACCACCACCACCAATACTTTAGCACAGATTTCCAACACAAAGAAAATTTCTCAGTGTTTTCTTTGGTCATTGTTGACATCAGTGAGGTCTCTCACAGCCCGTGCTTAGTTTCTACCTAAACCATTGAGATTTTTATTTCTATTATGGCAGATTTTGCTGCCCTGTGACTCCCATGATACTTGATTGCATGGTCCAAATTTCCTACAGAGCCTCCCTAGTGTGCCCCAGTGATTGGTTTAAAAATCAGGTTCCCACATGTCCTGTGGTTTCATTTCTACACAAGTTGTGACAGCTTGGGTCTCACTTTTAATATGCATTTTCTGTTGTTTGTTTACTGCAGTAAAGTTCAGTTTTGTGAGTACCCCTTCCCCTGACATTTTAGCACAATTTCAATATAAAGAATGTCCCATTGTTGCAAAGGTCATTGCTGAATCAGTTCCTGCTCTCATAGCCTGTGGCTTTGTCACAAACTATCGAGGTTTTTATTTTGACAGATTTTGGAATTCTGTAATTCCCGTCTTTGACCGAAAGATAACTTGTAACTTACTTTGATCGAAAGGTCCCAAATTTCGTAGGCTGATTCACTCTTCTTCACCCCATGTTGGATTAGAAAATCAGGTTACTAACTTCAATGGGACGCCTTAATAATGCCTTTGGAAATGTGGGGAATCTGGAAATGGCAGCAGATTTAATGTTATTTTAACTCTTTACTTTCACAGTTAGGGAGCAGTAAATCAGTAAATGGCTACAATAAATTTGATAGCGATTATCATTTCCCACAGGAATAGCATGATAAATATTGTTGCTTTTAGCAAGTCCCACATTTGGACTCTCAACTTTAAATTTGGGACTGCAACTCCAACCACAACCAGAAACATTCTCTGAAAATATGAAGTGTCTATGTTGATTTCCCGATGAGTTATGGTTGCCGCAGACACACACACACACACACAGATATTTTCTTATCGTATAGACAAGAGTTAAATAAAGGGGAATTTTGACCTTTTTTTTACCCTAGTGAATATTTCTTTTTCCTATATGTAATATCAGGTTCATTTTCATAAAGTAGTTTTCAGGGGTTTTTTTCCATACTGCATGCAAAGTATCTTATTTGCTGTATTTTATACAATAGCCTGCAATTCTATGTTCTTTGCAATGAATATTATACACATTGTATCTTCATTTATGTTACTTAATTATTTTAAACTTTTTAGACCATATAATTTAAAATTATTTTTGAACAACTTTTTTAGATTAGATAATCAGGTGTTAAATAATTTCAGCCATTTTGTGATGGTTCACACAAGAATGATCCTCTCAAGTTACAGCCAATTCGCTTCTCACCCCCAAAATCTGGGCGCTTCTTACTTTGTCGATGCAAGCAAACTAATAATAGGCCATATTGTGACATGACACATGTGAAAACTTGTAAGTAAATACTTAATAATTATTGAATTTAAGAAAATATGAAGGGAAAACACTAATGTAATGGTTAGTGTATATTAACTGCTTAACAAATTTAAGGAAACACTAACAAAATGTGGCATAACTGTTTTATTGTATGATATACTTAAATGAAAATTTTCCCATAAATATATTGTAGTATAGAGGACATGTTTGAAAATGAGAACCATCAGACCAGAAATGCAAATATTACAAGACATCATTAAAAGAAGAAAATGTTTACATCACAGAAGTTGGCAGAGCTCCAAAATATGCACATATAATATCAACATTCAGTATGATCCCCTCCAGTGGTAAATCCAGGGGGGGGGGGGGGGGGAGATGCTCACCTACACCTATAACTTGTGTACTGCTAAAACATCGATCAGATGCGAAAATAGCCCAGGATCATCAAATGATCAAGTGGCATAATGTATTTTGTATTTGATTTCTTAAAATGGAGGTGTCACACCAATAAACTTTCAAGTGAGGAAGTTTTGAAATTCCTATAGATAAAGGATACTATAGAATGCTCATATTTTGTTAATATTAGTGATAGGTTTTCATTTTGGATTTGTATTTATCTTGATTTCCTTTAGATAATCAACGTATCAGTTTGTATTGTTCATGATCAATTCATGCATAGTCACTCAGGAATAATATTAAAAATTCTAAGTGTTCTGATCCTACTGGAAGTTTATGAATTTGTTACATCCATTTTCCTGAGCAATCCAGATCATTGATTCATTTCTGATTTGATTCGTCTATGAAATGCTAGTATAATCATGTGCTCTATCTTTACTTTGTAGGGCTGAAATTCCTTCCTGCTCAATGTTTAGTGCAGCTGAATTTTCTTAGTAGATTGCAATTGAAACATTACTCTCATTGTCTGACAATTTGAATTCACCATATTCATTCCCCAATCCTTCAATTTTCTATCAATAGAAAAATGTTCAGAATTTTCTTATTGTTTTTTACAGGAAGCCATCTCAACAACAAAATAAGTTCAGTGGTAGTAATGCTTGTAGCTCATACAGCCATTATTGATTAGTGTAACCAACATTTAGTTGTCTATTTTGTGCACTAGAAATAACTAAGCAATGAAGCATGGCCAATCAACTTTGGATAGCTTTCTGCAGAAGCAAAAAATCTGTATACAATGCATTAGTTTTTGTGGTACATCGTGGTTAACTAAAATGTGAAGTACATGAAAAATGTGTCATTTCAATTGATAGTGCAGACACTGCAGAGATGGTACTTACTAGTACTTGCAACTTTAATGTGTCTGACAGGAATGATATAGATAATTATATTGATTCAGTTTCTTCTATTGATGATAAAATCAGATATGACCTAATAGAAACCATGAAAACCTCCAGCTGGATTCAAGCTACCATATTCAACTCATCTTAAAAATGGGAAGAAGAAAAAGTACATTGTATCACTCCCACTTAGACAGTTTCCCATTGCTAGTATACTCCAATGTTAAGAGAGGGTTTTTCTGGAAATATTGCCAGCTTTTCATTATGGCAGCTATAGGTGGATCTCACAAATCCTTTCCTCTTCTGAAATTGGTAAGAACTCCTTTGTTTTTACCAAGGTTTTAAGTAGAGACTCATAAAAAGAATAAATATCATAAGATTGCTATAGATGGAGCAAGGCATTTTCTTAAAACATACACTCAAAAAAAAACATTATAAATATAATTAATTCAGAATACCTAAGATAAGAGCAAAGAAAAAAGAAGGAATTGAAACTGTATTACAATAGATCTCTTTCCTGGTGAGGCATGGATGCTACAAGATTTCTAAAGGTGTCTTGTGGTATCTGGTACTGATATATTACCAGCAGGTCCTTTAACCCTTCCAGTGTCCACATCATCTGTATACATTCGGAGAATCTGAATTGAGAGGCCAAGGACATATGTATACGTTTTTAGTACAACAAAAAAAGTTGCCGTTGTAATTTTTTTATATATATAACTTATAAAAATATATAATTCAGACTTCAAAAATAATATTTTGTTTTTTAATTTGATGCATATTTTATTAAACTGCAATATAAATAATTGTATAAAGCCATCTGATTGCCATTTCTTAGAAGCACTAAACGATATTTCCGATTTGCTTGTTGACGTTCCAATTTGCTGAAGCAACCTTCTGATTTAAGCTCACAAGTTTGATTTGAATTATTATCAACAAATTTTTCCTTTAATTTTCGAAAAACTCCTAAAAATTAACAAAAAAAACTGCTATTTTTAAAAACAATAGATATTGGAAGTAATTACAAAATACGTACTGCCATTTTTTTTTTCTGTTTCACACTCTTTTCTGTCATAAATCTATTTCAGTATTCCCAGGTTATTTTTATCATTTTTCCCAGCATTCAATGCATTTTTCCCACCTTCAAATCGAAACTGAAAGTAAACACATCCTTTTTAGAAATTCTGGTTGCACCTGCATTTAATTAATTATGCTTTACTGAGACAAACAAGACTCAGATGGCTGACACATGCTACCTCCGTTTTGTGTGTGTGTTTTACAGTTTTGATCCAGCATATTGCATTCTCCTTGTAAAGTTAGCATTTTTTTTTATATTTAAACCTTAGTTTTCATTTCAGTAGATTTATTTTCAGAAATTAGCTATCTTTTGGTCAATCATTAAGTATTGATTTTTTCATAGTTATGTTATATCGTATGGCTGGCCTACAACTTGTTGCTTTGGATATTTTAACATCGCATTAGGCTGTATGTTAATTTTTATTTTATTATTTATTACTTTTCCAGTAAAACTTTGATATAGTATCATTTTCTGAAAATTTCTGAAATATTGGATATGAAGGCAAATTTATTTCTATATATTTACTTCCATTAGCAATCTTCAATCAGCTGATTTATCGATCTTTCTGAGTTTCACTGGATCGGAAAGTTGTTGCGGATATTTTATTTAACATTCCATTAGGTTATATGTAATTTTTCTTTTATTATTTCTTTTTTTTTTAATGAAAAACTTTAAGCTTGTACTGTTTTCTGAAATTGAATTTCTTGAATACGGAAGCAAAATAGACTTCCTTGCTATGGAAATTGGCCATCATTTGGCAGGGCAATTTCTGGAAGGGCTGGTCCTTGGTGCACAAACCTTTCTGCACTTAGCCAAGATCACCAAACTTCAACACCCAAAGAAAAAATTCATAATGTTTAGTAAAAAAAAAAAACGGACAAGGAAGTTTTTTTTTCTATTTCATAACCAGTTCAGAAAATGCTATGAATGTGAGAAGGCCAAGTCACGTTGTATAAACTGGTCGTGTTTAAAATATATGATACTGAAAGAATCATTAAAAGAAATGAAAATCGTATTTCAGGTTGATTATATTATTCAGGAAGAAATTTCCTTTTGATAAATATATAATTTAACTATTTTTATTCAGCAGGTTTTCCAAAATGAAGTCTTAATTGTATAATGCGATCTTTTTTTTTTTTCACCATATCACATTGAAAAAGGCTTATTAAAATTAATATGCTTGCAAATTTTCTTATATTATTTATTTTCATAAAATTCGTAATTAAATTCTGTTTAATTTGATATATGACATAACCTATTTCTGTTGATTGGTTATTTTTTATAAAAAATTATAAAGTTGACTTGTTTTTCTGACTCTGCACAGTTGGCTAAAACCTGGAATTTTCTCAAAGTATGCTGCTGTGAAAAAAATTATGAAACAAGAAAAATATTTACTTAAAACCAAATTATTTTTTTTTGTTATTCAGAAATATATATTCATGTGCATTGTAATCATTTCTGATTATTAGTTGTTTTATTTTTTAATAAATTTTTATTTGTGTTGCCAGATGCATTTTTTTACTACATGACTGTAAAAAATCCTATTAAAATAAAACATGTCTTTCTTGTTAAATACTTGATTTTTCAGAAAATCCAGAATTAAATGCTGATTAATTTGATATACAACATGTCATAATTCCTTTCATTAGTCGGGGTGGGGGTGGCTCAGTCGGCAGCGCGCCAGGCCTCGTAATCTGTAGTTCCCAGGTTCAGTCCCAGCTGGGTCAGCGTTGAGATATATCTCCGCAAAATTCCCCGCCCTGCCCACGGTCAGTAGGGGACACCGATGGGCTTGGAAAGGCCACCGTCCGTCGGATGGGACGTTAAGCCATGGCCCCGTGTGCGGGAGAGCCATACCCTGTGCACGTTAAAGAACACGCTGGATGGCCTTGACGGGAGGCTACCATCTATCTCCCAACAGCTTTTCCAGTGGGTCCCCTCCCCCAACCTTCTCTGAGCCTTTGGGGTCCATGTGACCTGGCCATTTAGCCCATGGTGTGCAAAAAAGTGCCACTCAGAGGTAAAACAACCCAACCCATTTAGCCCATGGTGTGCAAAAAAAGTGCCACTCAGAGGTAAAACAACCCAACCTTTTGTTAGTTATTTGGCAAAAAAGTTGTAAAACTAAAGTTTTTTTTTTTTTGGCTGAGCATAGTGAGAAAATAGCTTGGTCCCTGAATGGAAACCTGTTTTTCAGCCTGGACATTGGAATGGTTAACTCTTGTAAGTTACATGGTTGAGCCACCGTGGATCAGATATGCTGTTCCAACATAAATCACAGATGCTCGATTGATGTCTGGGGAATTTGCAGGCCAGGACAATACCTGGAAGTCTTCCTCATGTTCTGCAAACCACTCAAATCTGGGCAGTGTGGCATGGTGCATTATCCTGCTGAAAGAAGGCATTACTAGAGGGCCATACCATTGCCGTGAAAGGATATACCTAGTCTGCAATGATGTTTAGATAGGTAGTAGATGTCATAGTGACTGGACCCAGGGTTTCTCAGCAGAACATTACCCAAAGCATTACACTTCCTCCAACGGCTTGTTTTTGTTCCACTGTGCATCCTGGTGCCAACACTTCTCCAAGTAAACAACGCACACATACCCAGCTGTCCACATGGTGCAATAGCAAACAAGATTAATAAGACCAGGCGACCTTCCTCCAATCACTCAAGGTCCAGTTTTTGATGCTTGCTTGTCCATTGTAGGCACTTTCGACAGTGAACCAAGGTTAGCATGGGCACGAGAAGTGGCCTGTGGCTACACAGCCCCATTTTCAGCAGGGTTCCATGTACTCTGTGTTGTGACACATTACTCCCATCACCAGTATTCAAATTATGAGTGAGTTGCGCCACAGTATCCCTTCTGTTGGCTTGTACCGTACGGGGTAGCCTTCACTCACCTCTAGCATTGATGAGCAGTGGTCGGCCCCTTGTAGTAACTGAGACAGCCAATAAAGTTCTCTTTATTATCAAAATCTGTTGGGGGCCCTTTAGGAAGACCTTTTTGATACACAGTATTCCAGTGTAGGGTTTTGAATTCTGAAACTAGTTTCAAGGATTCAAGTACCTCCGATAGTTTTTGATCAGGATCATCTGCCAACTCATATGAGTAGTTGTGTATATGCATCTGTTTGGTAGAGGAAGGCAATTCATGAGCAGAAAACAGCAAATTTTTCAACAGAGGTTGACCAGTAAAACACGTCTAAGATCCAAGATTGAGGTTTAATGCGTTTTTGACTCTGTTTTGATTATAAATTTATAATTAAACACTTTCCTCCTTTAAAATTGCCCCATCTAGAAGGAATGCTCACATGTGAACCAAATTAGTTGTGGTGGTAGCTATACACATAAGGAAGTACTTATTACAGATATGGAAAGTTCTACCAATATTTAATGACAAGATTGGAGGTACACCAGTAAGTTGTATGGCTGCCATGAGCTGCAATACATGAAGCAAGATGTTTCAGGAGTGAGTCAAACTACTATCAGTTCGATGACAGTTGTAGGTGTTTGAGTGCTGGATGTAATGCACTGCTGCACTGTATCCCATATGTATGTCATGGACGACAGATTCGGTGAATGTGTGAGCCGAGGAAAAAGAACCACATCACAGAGGCACTGTAGGGAGAACCAGATGGTATGTAGCTGTGCATTATCCTATTGTAAAACGGTGTTAGACATAGTATGTAGATTTGGCCACAGCACAGTTTCAACATACTGCATTGCCATCAAATTTCCATCAATAACAACCAGAGGTGACTGCCTGTTGTAGCTAATGGCTCCTCACACCATGATGCCTGGTGTCTATCTCATGCTCTCCTGGATGCATGCTGTATTACATCTGTCACCTGACTGTCTTCACAATGTGCACACAGCCATCATTAGCACAAACGGAAACAGGATTCATCATTGAAGACAACACAATGTCACTATGGTCTCCAGGAACTCCTCTCCCTGCACTACTGCAGACATGAAAAATTATGGAATGAAGTCAGAGGAAGACAAGCCAATGGGGTGGTGCTCATATAGGTCCACATCTAATAGTATTGTGCTGGCAGACATAGGACAGGCAGGGATGGTGTTATGGCACTAGTAATCTGCTGTACCATCACAGGTCTGTTATATATATATATATAGCTTGTTGAATCTGATTGTCTGTGCACTCTTGACATTCTGTGGGCAATTAAACTTGGCTGCCATGTTGTGGAATTTCTGTTATCCATTTTTGCCAATAACATTTGTAAGTTCATACATCATGATCCATATGTGCTACAACTTGCCAGTTTGGACAATCCAGCTTCTGCTATTCCATTAATATGGCCCTTTCAAAGTCCATGAGGTGGACATAACATCTTTGGTGTCTTAAAGGCTGGGGCGGGGGTGGCTCAGTCAGTAGCGCGCCAGGCTCTTAATCTGTAGTTTCCAGGTTCGAGTCCCAGCTGGGTCAGCGTTGAGATTTATCTCCGCAAATTTTCCCCGCCCTGCCCACGGTCAGTAGGGGACACCGATGGGCTTGGAAAGGCCGCCGTCCGTCGGATGGGACGTTAAGCCGTGGCCCCGTGTGCGGGAGAGCCATACCCTGTGCACGTTAAAGAACACGCTGGATGGCCTTGACGGGAGGCTACCATCTGTCTCCCAACAGCTGTTCCAGTGGGTCCCCTCCCCCAACCTTCTCTGAGCCTTCGGGGTCCATGTGACCTGGCCATTTAGCCCATGGTGTGCAAAAAAGTGCCGCTCAGAGGTAAAACAACCCAACCCAAGTCTTAAAGGCCTTGCACACTTCAGTTTGCTGGCAATTTTTAACACTTTTTTTTTTGTAGTGCCCAGCAATACTTAGTCACAGAGGCAACTGCCTGGCTAATGGCCATGTTTTTGCACCTATCTTTGTCATATGCAAATCAGTGACATAGGTATACATTGTCATCGTGCATGCAGTTTCAGCTTTTTCTGACTTTTATTTCCTTATGAGACAATTTTAATGGAGAGCAGTGTATTTTAAAGTGAATTACTCATGCACATGGTAAATTATAGTTTGAACATTGTATTTTTTGGGGGATATAATAATTTATAACTTATTATATATATTTTATTACATTTATTGTAAAAAAAACGCAGCAGCTGCTGTTATGAAACCAGAAACCTTTGTATTGCAAGTCAAATGACTATTGCACTGAGCTAAGCATTGCTGTCTGAATGCTTAGTTAAAATCCATTATTAATTTTCTATTATAAATCAAATGTTCAACACATTAGATAGATAAAACAATCAGGATAGAGGAAAGTTTGCATACATACAAAATTCTCATGCAGCCATGGACTATGGAGAGCCAACTAGACTGTGTAATTTTCCTCTCCAGATGCATCTGTTCTGAGCTACAGGTGCTGCATTTGGCCACTCTACACCAATTCTAGCAAGTTCCTGTTAGACATTGTCTGCCCTTCGCATCCCAATTCTCCCCCTTTTCCCAAAACCCTTAAGCACACTGTTCGTAATCCTGTTTGCCAATTTGCAGCTATGTATGTGGGCAACATGGTCAAACCAATGCAGTTTCTCTCTGCACAATGTGCTCAAAAGAGATTGATGACTCCTTCTAACCTCATCATTACTTACAAAGTCAAACCACCCAATGCCCAAAGTACTGTTTAAGAATCTAGAATCAAAGGCATCAAGTTTCTTGTTTATCCTGCTTACAAAGGTTCCATGTTTCACTACCATAGCCTTAGAAAGAACCAAACTATTATACAGCCCTTTCTTAAAAGTCCCAGCAGCAATTTCTGTTCTTCTGTTTATCTCATGTCGCATATCACCAGTATCTGTTACATAGCTCCCAAGATAAACTGAGACACTTGCTCAAAAGTGCAGCCATTCAAAACCACTTGAAGCATCATCTACCTGACCAGTTTTCATCACTTTAGTTTTTTCTCTGTTTATCACTAAACCTACTCTATTACCAGTCTCATCAACAGATCGAATGAAAGAATTCATCTCATCAACATCATTAGCCAACAGGCCCAAATCATCTGCATAATCTAAATCAGAAATTTTAAAAATCTCTAGACCATTTAAGGCCAAAATCTTTCCCTTGCAAAGAATTTTGCATAACATAATCAATGGCCAAACAAAAGAGAAAAGAAGACAAAATGCACCCTTGTTGAACTCCACTAGTAATACAATCGCTGCAAGACTTACCAACTCTCACACACAACTCGGTGTTATTATAGAGAGCTTTCATTAACTTACTTATCAGGTATTCCATATGATTTAACAATCAACCACAAATTATGTCTATCAACAGAGTCAAAAGCCTTTTTGAAATCTATGAAGCTAGCAACCACAGGTTTCTGAAACTCTAAACATTTCTCAAGAATCTGCCTAAGTGAAAATATTTGATCACTACATCCCCTACCACTTCTGAATCCACACTGTTCATCATGCAGTTATCATTCAACCAGATTCTTAATTCTATTAAGTATAATCATGCAAAGAACTTTGTCTGGAACAGAAAGTAAACTAATTCCCCTATAATTATCACAAGAACTGTGATCACCTTTTTTAAAAATTGGAACAATGATAGCTCAAGTAAAATCCTTAGGAACAACATCTTTATCATAAAAAATATTAAAAATTTCAGTCAGCCATGTGGCAACACAAATGTTCCCAGCTCTAAGCCTTTCAGTGGGGATTTTGTTCACCCTTGGGGATTTATGCAATTTTAATTTAGAGAAGCAACTTCGGAATATGATATAGGGTCATCATTAAAGACAATAACGCATCTATTCTCATTACAAACAATGGGAGTAGAAATAATCACATTATTTAGAACATCTCTGAAATTCTCAGCCCATAGCCTTCACAAAATCCCCACCTTCATCCCCCTTGCCATGTTTATCCCTGAATGCCTCTGTACCTGTCTGTTTCTTCCCACATAAAACATTAACAATCTGATACAACCCCTGCTGTTGTGTGGTGTTACTGCTTCCTCTGCTTTGTCAGCCAAGCCATCAAGCTAAGATTCTTATCAGCTGTTAACTGATCTTTTACATGTTTATTAAGCTCGCTGTAATGCCTTCTGTTAGGACTAGTAGGGTGTTGATTCATATTAATCCTGCACTTCCTTCTTTCAGAAATAAGTTCCATAGCCTTATACCTCAAATAATTTTGTTTCCTCTGTTCCCTTTTACCCAAAAGAGTACTGTTGGTTTCAAGAAAAGCCTGTTTAAACTGATTCTATTCTTTCTCAACTTCAGCAGTAAGCAAACTATGATTGTCATGATGACTAAGTAGCCTATCATGGTATGCTTTGGCTATATCTGGATCTTTCATAACCTTAGCACAACATTTCTTAAGCTTCAGCTGCGAGACAGTTTTGAGCAGGTAATGGTCAGACCCAATTTCGGCTCCCCTGTATGATCTGGTATTTCTAACTGAACTGGCCCATTTGCTGTCATTTAAAATATAAAATGTCATATTATTGTGCAACCCATCAGGTGAAACCCACGTATATTTATAAATGTCCCGTTGTGTGTAGAATGTATTAGTTGTTCGTAAACCATTAAGTTTACTTGCCTGTAAGAGACGTTCCCCATTGCCATTGGAACTACCAATGCCAAAGGGACCTAAAACTCCTGCCCAAAGGTCAGAGTCAATACCAACTTTAGTATTGAAATCACCTAGCACAAGAGAGATATCTCCTTTCTTTGCAAAATTCAAAATATCCTGAAGCTGGCTGTAAAACATATCCTTCTCGTTCTAATCCGAGTCCTGTGTGAGGGCATAAGAACAGATGACATTTGGGCGGGAGTGGCTCAGTCGGTAGCGCGCCAGGCTCGTAATCTGTAGTTCCCAGGTTCGAGTCCCAGCTGGGTCAGCGTTGAGATTTATCTCCGCAAAATTCCCCGCCCTGCCCACGGTCAGTAGGGGACACCGATGGGCTTGGAAAGGCCGCCGTCCGTCGGATGGGACGTTAAGCCGTGGTCCCGTGTGCGGGAGAGCCATACCCTGTGCACGTTAAAGAACACGCTGGATGGCCTTGACGGGAGGCTACCATCTGTCTCCCAACAGCTGTTCCAGTGGGTCCCCTCCCCCAACCTTCTCTGAGCCTTCGGGGTCCATGTGGCCTGGCCATTTAGCCCATGGTGTGCAAAAAAGTGCCGCTCAGAGGTAAAACAACCCAACCCAACAGATGACATTCAAGTCTTTAATTTTTGTTTTAAATTTTGCCGTAAGAAATCTTTTATTAAAGAAGTCATATCATAGAAGAACATCACTGATGTGTCTGCTGAGAAGCAAACCTACACCTTGGAGATGCTTTATATCCTCCCTCCCTGAAAAGAGAAATTTAAAGTTATTTTTAAGTATCTCACCTTTACCTGTCCATCTAGTCTCTTGCCAGATGGCAAGCCTAGAATATCTAGGTTATAACGCTGGAATTCCTGTGTGAAGACATCAAGAGAATAATCTTTATGTAATGTCCTCACGTTCCACGTTCTTGCTGAGAGAAAATGAGTAGTAGGATTTTTAAAGAAACTAGGTTTATTGAGACAGGTAGTGTATCAAAGATGAGAGGTAGTAATATCAAACAGTCTCCTGATCGGAGGCATAGGGCAAAAAACTTTCCTCCCCTGCTAAAGGCTGAAGTCACCGATGCTAGTAGGAACTTCAGGCATGACCTTTTCAAGCGAACCTTTTCAAGAGTCATATGACCTGCCTGAGACACATTACTCCAGTTTAGGATTGACGATGCCTCTGATCAGGATTATCCACCAGTTGATATAAGGTATCCTGTGCCTCTGTTCACTTAGGGCTGGCAATCGCAAGCAAACAGAAAACACAGCAGCAGATTCTCCCTCAACAGAGGCCCACCAGTGCAACAAGTCCAGGATCCATAATCAAGCTCAAATCCAAAAACCAGTCCAATCTAGTGGGTATAAATGGTCAGCACCATGATGCTGTGAAGTTGACCACTCCTCAGCAGGGTTGAAAAAAAAAGAAAAAAGTGGCTATAGATGACCAGATCAGTAGGCCACACTGAACTGGCAGCCCTCCCCTTCTTTCCAAAAGAGAATATCTCTTTTGGACAATCAAATGAAGGTGTTTGTCAAGCCTAACTAGAGCATAGACTCTCTCTTTCCTGGCATGACCCCACATAATTGCATGTAATTATTGGTATGTCATCAAGAGAAAACCTTAGTGATATAGAAAGGGGCATGATTATTGGGCTGCATTTGGCAAGAGCTTCAATCACTAAGACAGCTGAAATTGCTAATGTTTCACAAGGAACAGTTTCCAATGTCATGTCTCCATGGGAATCTCAAGGAAAAACATCTGTGAAAGATAATAGTGGGCATAAGCACCTACTCCAGAATCTGGATGTTTGAGCATTAGTGCAGTGTGGAAGCAAAACTGACAAGTAACAGTTTATTTCTTGTGCACAGATTTTAATGTAGGATATGAGAGACCAGTTTTGTCAGAAACAATACATTACTAGATAGAGCTGGATATCAATATCGAGTTGCACTTCACAAGCCACTCATCGCATCTGTCAACTCATGTTGGGTCCAGTAGTGCAAAGAGCACAAGCAGTGGAGGAATGTGATATGGGCTGACAAATCATCCTATTCTTTGTTTCCAAAGAGTGCATGTGTGGCACCAAAAAAAGAAGCATACAAATCTCATTGCTTGTTTCCTACTGTTAAAGGATATAGTGGTTCTGTAATGGTGTGGGATGCTTTCTTGTGGTATGTTTTGGATGTACTCATTCTGTTAGAAGGCAAAGTTACTGCCAATCGCCATTTGACAGTCCTAAGTGATCATATTTATCCAATGGTGCATCATTTCTGTCATGAAGAGAGCTCCTTTCAGGATAACAGTGCTCCCATCTACAGAGCACATGTTGTCATCCATTCGTTTTAGGAGCATGAGACTGAACATTTTCACATACTGTGGCCACCGTAGTTACCAGATCTCAACCTACTGAAAAATCTGTGGGAACTTCTGGAACGACATCTCAGGCAGCTTTTTCCACCTCCATCAAACAAGCAAGAATTGATCATGTTTCTTATGGATGAATGGTGTATTCCAGCTGCTAACTTTGTATCCCTGCTGTTGCTAACACTGGTAGACTCTTTGCCACCACATATAAAGGCTGTACTGGACTCGTGTGGCACTCCAACATGTATTAGTGATTTTATGTTGTTTTTCCATTTTTTTTTTCCATTACCTGTATATCACAATACGGACATTTTCACTTCTTTGCATTCATATCCTGTCACTTCTTTACTGCCTCTGGACCTGCACTGCTTTGAAATTATGGAAATTTGGCATCATCTTACTGCCATCTGTGATGAATTTGACTGACTAAAATTACAAGAGGACAGGAGTTTTAACTTCAAATTTCCAGCATAATTTTTCCATTGATTCTACTTTCTATCAAATCAACTGGGAAAACCAATTAGGAAGAAAAGAATACCCTTAAGCTGACACATTGATTTTTAGTCAGATGGCTCCACAGACCAATTTCGTTGGTTTTCAAGTTGATTAGGGTGAAAAAAAAAAGCAACTATTCATTGCATTTGTTGAAGCAGCCAATCAAGTGTAATGGCCCAGCCTTAACAATGGGAATTGGCCATTCAAGTCACATGACAACCCTAAAATAGAAGTCTTGCTGCAGTTAATCACTATTGTATTTCAGTATACATTCATTTGTGTAATCACTATAATGCATATTGTGAATATTCTGGGCGGTGGCCATAACTAAGCAGACAACATATCAGTGATTCACAAATTGAATGCTGTGATTGTCTACATAGCATGGTACAATATAATTTTAAAACTCAGATTGATGAGGAATGGACTTTCCATCCTTTATAGCTATAATTTCGTTATGAACGATTTTGAGTGTATTTTGAAAGTTTGATTTATATTTTTTTTAGTTTACATCATTTTTAAAAGTGTTTGGGGCTGCAGCTGCTGCTGTCAATATTAAATTTTAATATTTGACATTGACAACATTGACAATTCAAAGCTATTAAAGGAATATAGTTTAAAATAAGATTTGAATGAATCGATAAGTAGTAAATCCACAGAGTTACTTGTGCAACATTAAAAAGTAAAATTGTCTTTCCTTATAGATGGCAGCAACAGCAATAAAGACTGAAGATTGATGGTTCACATTAGTTGAAAAAACTGAACTGGCATTAGTTTAGTGGTCTTAGGACACTATGGCATGAATCTGGAGAGACCTGGGTTCAAATTCTGCATGTCGGCAAAGCTAATTTTTTCTGCTCAACTAGCTCTGTTTAGGTCATTCTTTTATCACACTTTTTTTTTGGCAGATTACGTACCTAAGTGCGAGTTTTGTGACACCATTTTAACCTTCAAACATATATTAGTCGAATGTATTGATTTTTTCCTTAAACATCGTTCCTATTTTAGCTTTCAAGATTTTATGACCTAGCCCCTTACACTCTGACATCTTTTACATAATGACTCGTTTTTAACTTTTTATGATGTACAGGGTATTTTACACGTATTTGACATTTTTATCTTTTATCTTTTGCCTTTTTTTATATATTCTATGAGTGCTATACACTCATTGATGTTATTCTTTTTACAATATTTGACTGTTTTTATCTTGGTTTTACACAGTTTGTTTACATTTTCCTTTCTTGTGTTTTTTTAATTTTTTCTATCATACCTTTATGTGTTGCTTTTAACTCTTGGTTGAGAATCGCATGACTTATCTGTTTGTTTCTTGTATATACCATATGTTTGGTGCAATGTGGCCTAAGTTGCTGCTGTGAAATTAAACCCCAAACAACCAGCCACAAAACTATTAATTTGAATGAGATCCATAATTTATCTCATGTTGCATTTTTTCTGTAAAAAAAAGCTCATTTTCAAAGTCGAGCTTTCTGTGTGGTTTTCTATTCACTAAAATAGGGAAGTAACCCAATATATTTGGTAACAAGTTATATATTCTCATATTCCTCTCTCTCAACTGACCTCATGATTATATTGGCGCCTTACGAGAAACGTTGCCGACAAACCAATATAAGTGTATGAATCCAAGCAGTCAAGAAAAAAAATTTGTGAAAGAAAAGGGGCAAAAATGTGGAAAGCTGTTAGGAGAAGGGAAAAGAAGACAATCAACGAAAGCTTGCAGAACACTGCTGTGAAGAGACCAACCAGCATCCAACCTGAAAAGGCAGAAGAAAAAAAAGTTCCAAAATCTTCAGGGTATATAAGCAAATTAAGGTGACACAATATGTTGATATCTGTTTCTGAGATAGTTCAGTGGTTTATAGAGAGAATTTTTTTTTTTTCATTTTAATATGTCAACAAGAATGGTCATTTTCAAAGCGCACGAGTTAGCAGCAGATATCAAATTTTTGCTTTAGCACAAAGGGCATAAGGGAGTTTTTCACAGAAATGAATGATTATTTAAAACGCATTTAGATCCTATGTAGCAAATTACTATGTTTTAGGAGCTGTATAACCAATTCGTGAATTTTAATTTTTATATCTTCATGAGTATGAAATCTTGAATGTACCATTTTTTGCAGATATGATCAAATAATGCTTCCCTCCGTCTTTCATATTTAGCTCAATTCAGGAGTATATGTGCAACTTTTTCTTTCGTAATGCAATAAGTACAGTTTGAAGATTTTCAGATGTCTAGCAAGCAGAGTTTTTCATTGAAGACGCAATGCCCAAGTCTAGTGATTTTAATTTTGAGCTTCCTTATGAGATCATTGTCTTCAATGTTGCTGATGTTCTCTATAACTCTTCTCTGGGTTAGTTTATGGTCTGTTTTGAATTTTTTGTGAGAGATGTTTCTTGAGCATGGGATTGTATTTCTATATTTTGTTTGATGTTTTGAATATCATTTGGCAATGGCTGGGGTATCCTTGAATATGGTATAGAGTATCGTTCTCTGTATTCTTTGAAAACTTCACTTTTGAATGTCACAAGAGAGAGAGCATGGATACTTGCAACTACTTTATTAGTTCTAAGAATTCAATCGAAATAATTTTGTTTTTACTTAAATCATAAGATATAAATTATGACACCCTATTACGGGGGTGTCAAACTCAATCTTGTAAAGTGCCAATTTTTCTTTCAAAGTATATCAGTGGGCCGAAATTCAATTAAACACTAATTTTATTTAAAAAAAATCTTTTAGTTAAAGTATACATCAAAATTAAAATGTCATTAAGTCATAACAGTTAAAAGAGCATTATTTCGAAGATCCAGATACTTGACATTTTTTCAGATTCATTATGTCATCGATGTTTGGATAAGTGTGTGTTCAATAGGTATCTGTAATCTGTACCCATGTGTTCAATGTATAGAAAAACTATTCATGAAATTCGAGTATTATTAATTGAGTTCGCGGACCGCGCATCTAAATGCCCCGTGGGCCGTATCTTTGACATGCCTGCCCTATTATGTTGGTGCCCCTAGGCAAATGCCCAAAGTGGCTTATGGGTGGGGTTACCATACGTCCCCAAAAAGAGGTCATATCTTCTTTTTTTATGTAGTCCCTGCATTTCGAAAAAAACGAAATGTCCTTTTTATACGAACTTGTAAGAACTTGTTTTAAATTAAAAGCTTTTCATTTTTTTACTTTCATGAGCCATGACTGTCATATAATTTACTGTTAACTGTGAAATAATTTTGGTAAATGCAAATCGTGAATGCTAAATTCATTCTGTTTATGTTATAAAAGCTACTATTTTCTGCAATACTCAATATCAACACTTTACATGTGAGATTAAAAAAAAGTATGTGCTTTAGAAAATTACTGGTATGCGAAATTTGCCCTAAATTTTGTCACTGTCTACAGATAGATGAGACTGTGAAAACACAGCGTTTACACTGCTCACCATTAAAAGTGCCCCACCCAGAAGGGCATGTCATACAAATATGCAAATAGAAGGGTGGGTGTGCACAGTTGAGATATGCAAATGATGATAATCCGTAGCCAATGACGTGTGTGGCTCAAGAGATACAAGGTGCAAAAAGGAACAGGGATGGTGTGTTTATGCAGGTGAAAGTCGTGCAAACGGTTCAGATCAGGTGGTTCTACTTGGAAATTGTTCAACGAAGGCCAAAAATATCTGATACATGCCGTCGGCAAGTTTATTGCCATTTGGATGCTTTTGAGTGAGGTGAATTATAGACCTATGTGAAGCTCGATGGACTATACGTCATGTTGCTGCCCATGTTCATTAGGATGCACAAACTGTTAGCAGCAGTGGTGAAATGAAGGTTCTAGCATGCATTGCAGAGGAAGGGTGCCGTCCAACAGACATCAGCACAGCTTGATAGGCACATTATTTGACATGCTCGTTAGGGAGAGTTCAGCACTGCAGGCGATATTCAATAGGCTATGTCAGCAACCATGGATATCCCCATAATGATCAGAATGGTAAACTGAAGGTTGCATGAGGCACACCTGAGCTCTAGGCAACCGTTATGTCGACTGTCATTGACTGCAAACCATTGCAGCGTTAGACTGTCTTGGTGTCGAAGTCATGCGACATGACGACTGGGGTCATGAATGGAATACTGTTGTGTTTAATGATGAATCCCGTTTCTGTCTGGGTGCTGACGATTGATTGGTCCGGGTATGGCAACAACCTGGTGAGAATACGGATCCAGCTTTCGTTCGCGACTGGCACTCTGTCCGTCAGCCATGGAATGGGGTGCTATTGAATATGACAGCAGGTCACCTCTTGTCTGCATCACAGGATGGAACATAAATTACTGTTACTATAAAATAAAATGCTAACTGTTGTGACTGCATACTTATCAGATCCCCGTGTGCGGGAAAGCCATACCCTGTGCACTGTAAAGAACACGCTGGATGGCCTTGACGGGAGGCTACCATCTGTCTCCCAACAGCTGTTCCAGTGGGTCCCCTCCCCCAACCTTCTCTGAGCCTTTGGGGTCCTTGTGACCTGGCCATTTAGCCCATGGTGTGCAAAAAAGTGCCGCTCAGAGGTAAAACAACCCAACACTTATCAGATAAAAATAACGGTGCATCTCAAGAAAGCCACTGTAGCATGAAGATATTGAACCCACAGCTGCATGGTCAAGATTCGTGTTTGCTATATGAATTGTGTATACCATGCAACCATTTAGTGAGACAATAGAAGCAGTGCATCCTCCTTATAAGCACAAGTAACATACTCAAGGTGGGATTTATGTAATTATAATTCCTCCTCACCCCAATTAAGAGCTTAAATACCATGTATTTTCTGAGGCAGTCACCAAAAGTCAGACTCTGATTCGAGCATACCAAAATAAAAAAATTATAACTTTCTAGGTATGCCACTGGTTCAAGTTTAAGCCAACAAGTTTCAATGCCCTTGATACTGAAATATGAACAATTTAAAACCTATTTTAAAACTAATATGTGTTGCAATGACTACTTTTCTATGATGATTAATATCAATCATCAATTTTTTACAGTTGTGCCTAAAGGTGTAAGGAAGTTCCTGAAAATGAAACTATAATGAAAATTACGGAAGCCAAATTTATATGCTATTCAGAAAAACTATGGTAGCTACAATTATTAGGTATTCTATGTAAAATCCAAGTGAATTTCTGTAAGAAGCAATATGCTCTGTTGATACACAGACCTAATTATTTAAATTTCTTTAGTGTTTTAGAATGTTAAAACATTATTGCATTTTTCTCTTTATACGAGTTGTATTCTATAATGATGGTTTATTTGAATAAAAAATTTTTTTAAAGGATGCCTATTACGTATAAAAACACGCACAAAAAAAACATACCACCACAGTTGACAAGAGGTTACTGTGGGTTCCTAATTTAACCCACAGTAAATAAAATCTGCCTGGATGATCTAGATAGGAGGCTACCAGCTGTTCAGTATGTCCTCTCCTCTAACCTCGAGGTCCTTGTGACCTGATCATTTTGCTCATCCTTGTTCTAGGGGACTTCCTAATTTAACCCACAGTAAATAAAATCTGCCTGGATGATCTAGATAGGAGGCTACCAGCTGTTCAGTATGTCCTCTCCTCTAACCTCGAGGTCCTTGTGACCTGATCATTTTGCTCATTGTGTGCAAAAAGTGTTGCTCAGAGGTAACAATACAAAAAGGAAGGTTAAAGGAATACTCTCAAAAGTCGGTAAAAGAAGAAATCGCAACAGATCACTTAATTGACATAAACTTGAGCTAGCGGAAAAATATTTAGTTTCAGCAAGAGTGTGAGCAACACCAACCCCGTGAAAACTTGTCTGTTGCTATTCCTATTCAGCAATCAGTTCAACCTAGTTCAGTTCCAGCAAACGAAAACTATAAACGATTCCAATCTGGAGGTGTTCATGCTGCCAACTGTTGAATCGAGGCCAAGAGATGTCCACAGAAAAATATTTTTGTTTCAACATTTATAATCAATGGGAAAAATAATATAAGTTTTATGATTAATCCATATTCGATTGAAATCTTTGCTACATCTAGCCCAGCCAGTGCTTTATATTCCATTTCACTAAGTTGAGACATGTAAAGAAACAGTTCTTTCCATATTCGCTAAAGACCTTATCACTACCACTTAGGTCATTCTTACTCATTCGTTTCTTCTACGGGAGCCCAGGCTCGTAATCTGCAGTTCCCAGGTTCGAGTCCCAGCTGGGTCAGCGTTGAGATTTATCTCCACAGAATTCCCCGCCCTGCCCACGGTCAGTAGGGAACACCGATGGGCTTGGAAAGGCTGCCGTCCGTCGGATGGGACGTTAAGCCGTGGTCCCATGTGCGGAAGAGCCATACCCTGTGCACGTTAAAGAACACGCTGGATGGCCTTGACCACGCGGGAAGGAAGGAAAGAAAAAGGAAGCCTCCCGCGTTGCACTTGAGCCACGCGGGAGGCTATCATCTCTCTCCCAACAGCTGTTCCAGTAGGTCCCCTCCTCCAACCTCTGAGCCTTCGGGGTCCATGTGACCTGGCCATTTAGCCCATTGTGTGCAAAAAAGTGCTGCTCAGAGGTAAAACAACCCAACGGGAATGCAATATCAGTTGGTGGGTAATCCTAAACACGGGCAATAACAACTTGAACTCTTACTTCTACGGCTATTGTCAAACCTACATTGGAGGAAGTCTTCCAGTGTAGACGGCTTCAGCCTTTAGTCTGTAAACAGGTCTTTACCTCATGCCTGCGATTAAGGGGGCTGTTTGATATCTTTAAAACATTTTCTCTCCATAGTTGGAATGTGAGGATTCTGCACAGATAATATTCTCTTGATGTCTTAACAATTACAACATTATAATTTAGATATTCTCGGCTTGCAAGACACTAGATGGATAGATAAAGGTGTTTCTTAAAAGTAATCTTAATTTTCTCTTTTCGGGGAGGGAAGATAAGGAGCATCTCCAAGGCGTTGGTTTGCTTCTCAGTAGACACGCTAATGATGCTCTCCTAGGATAAATAAAAAAAAATAAATACCCCCTCAAGCAGCTGCTTGCCACAGAGGTCTGACAGGAGCCTGTCAGTTTATATGCCACAGTAGGAGATCTGAGAGGATGGCAGGACCTCAGCAGAAAAACGACACACACATCCATGCCTAATATCCGGGGCTCGAACCCAGGTCCCTTAGATCAGTAGCCAAGCGTGCTAAACACTCGGCCACGGGACGGCTTCTCCTAGGATACGAGTGCATTAATAAAAGGTTCATTACAGCCAAATTTCAAACAAGCATTAAAGACCAATGTTATCTGCCGTTATGCCCCACAGAAGATGTGAAAGATAGGTTTTACAGATAACTTCAGGAATTTTAAATTCTATCAAAAAGGAGATATTACCCTTGTTCTAGGGGACTTCATTGCCAAAGTTTGTACTGACTCTTGACTTTTGGGGAGGGGTGATTGGTCCGTTTGCACCAGATGGGCTGCCTAAGAATATGATTGCTCATATATTATTTAACATCAAATGGGCTAGTTCTGTTAGGAATACCAGGCCATATAGGGGAACTGAAGTTGGATCTGACCATTACCTTGTTAAAGGTGTCTTGCAACTTAAACTTAAGAGTGTTGTGCTAAGGGTAAAATAATTTATCTTTAATTCTAAAGCTCTGAAAGACCCAGTTAAAGCTAAAGCTTATCGTTATAGGTTACTTAGTCATTATGACAGTCATGGTTTGCTTACTACTGAAGTTGAAGAATGGGGCCGTTTAAACAGGCTTTTCTTCAAACTAATAGTCTTTTAGGATAAAAAGAGCAGAAGCAAATTATTTAATTTCACGACTTATTTCGGAAAGAAAGAACTGTAGGAATGTCTTTAATCAGTATCCTACTAATCTTAATAGAAACCATTACAGAGAGCTTAATAAACGTGTAAAGGATCAGTTAGCAGCTGATAAGAATCTTTGGCTCGTTGATGGCTGACAAAGCCAAGGAAGCGATTAGACGGCACAAAAGCAGAGAGCTGTACCAGATAGTTAATGTTTTGTGTGGTAGAAAACGGACAGGTATACACGGATTGAAGGATAAACAAGGTTATTGAAGGTGAGGGTTCTGTCATGGCTAGGTGGACTGAGCATTTCAGTGATGTTCTAAACAATGTGATTATTTCTACTCCCATTGTAATGAGGATAGATGCTTTACTGGCTTTAATGTTGGCCCTATAATATAATCCGAAGTCAATTTAGCTATGTCTAAACTTAATCTATATAAATCCCCAGGGGTAGATGAAATTACTACAGAAATACTTGGAGCTGGAAATATTTCGGCTACCACATGGATGACTGAAATTTTGAATATCTCTTAGGATAAAGGCATGGTTCCTAAGGATTTTATCAGAGCTATTATTATCCTTATTTTCAAAAAAGGTGATCGCAGTTCTTGTGATAACTATAGGGGTATCAGCCTACTCTCTGTTCCAGGTAAAGTTCTTTCCATGATTGTGCTTAATAGAATTAATAATCTGGTTGACAGGCAATTGCGTGATGAGCAATGTGGATTCAGAAGTGGTAGGGGATGTGTGGATCAGATATTTTCACTTAGGCAGATTCTTGAGAAATGTTTAGAGTTTCAGAAACCTTTGGTTGCTAGCTTTGTTGATTTCAAAAAGGCTTTCGATTCTGTTGATCATCATAATTTGTGGTTGATTGTGAAATCATATGGTATACCAGACAAGTTAGTTAACATAATGAAAGCTCTCTATAATAACACTGAGTCGTGTGAGAGTTGGTAAGGCTTGTAACAATTGGTTTGACATTACTTCTGGTGTTCGACAAGGGTGCATTTTGTCTCCTTTTCTCTTTGATTATGTTATGCGAAATTCATTGCAAGGAAAAGATTTTTGCCTTAAATGGTCTGGAGATACAAAAATTTCTGATTTAGATTATGCTGGTGATTTAGCCCTTTTGGCAAATGATGTTGATGAGATGAACTCTTTCATTCGAGCTGTTGATGAGACTGGTAATAGAGTAGGTTTGGTTATAAACAGAGAGAAAACTAAAGTGATGAAAATTGGTCAGGCAGGTTGTGATTCAGTTAATCTGAATGGTTGCAGTCTTGAGCAGGTGTCACAGTTTAATTATCTTGGGAGCTATGTAACAGATACTGGTGATGTGTGGCCTTGTGAAAATTATGAGTAGTGTATGGTGGATTCATGTTTTGTGGGAATGAGTTTCATATTTTCTGTTGGGTAAGTAAGATGCCAATCAGTTTAAAAAAGAAAAGTCATTAACAAAAAGCCTTATGTTAACCAGTGACAAATTTGCTTATAGGGTAATAAGTGGAGTTCAGCAGTAAGTATTGAAAAAAACTATAACAGGAATTTTTGGGCTGGGGGATGTTTGTGAAGAGTTCACTTTTTTTTTAGGAAAACGTTTGAAGGTTTTGTGGACTCCATATGAGCACTATTTAAAATATATACCGAAGAGAATCAAAGCAACTGCAGGTAAACTACTAGGGCCTTGTGAAGGTCATGAAATAGTAATAACACTTGATACTGAGCTCTGTTAATCAGTGTTCTTGTTCTTCAGACGGAAGAGACAGCGGACTTAAGTGAGTTTGATAAAGGCCAAATTGTAATGGCTAGACTACTGGGTCAGAGCATTTCCAAGACATACTTGTGGGATGCTCATGGTCAGCCATGGTTAGTACCTTCAAAAAGTGGCCCGAGGAGGGATAAAACACGAACCGCTGGCAAGGTGTGGGCTGACCACGGCTCATGAATGCTAGAGGTGAATGAACACTATCCCATATGGTATGAACCAACAGAAAGGATACTGTGGCGCAACTCGCTCGTAATTTGAGTGCTGGTGATGGTGTATGGTGGATTCATGTTTTGTGGGAATCAGTTTCATATTTTCTGTGGAGTAAGTAAGATGCCAATCAGTTTAGAAAAGAAAAGTCATTAACAAACAGTACATGAAACCCTACTGAAAATGGGGCTGTGCAGGCCACTCTGTGTGCCCATGCTAACCTTGGTTCGCCACTGAAAGTGCCTACAATGGGCACACGGACATCAAAAACTGAACCTTGAATGATTGGAAGAAGGTTGCCTGGTTCGATGAATCGTGTTTCTTGGTGCACTCATGTGGACGACCAGTTACGTGTGAGTTATCTGGGGAATTTTTGGCACCAGGATGCACAGTGGGACAAAAACAAGTTGGTGGAGGAAGTGTAATTCTTTGGGCAATATTCTGCTGTGAAACACTAGGTCCAGTCATTCATGTGCAGGAAACTATGACGTCCATCACCTATCTAAACATCATTGCAGACCAGGTATATCCTTTCATGGCAACGGTATCTCCCTCTAGTAGTGCCTTCTTTCAGCAGGATAATGTGGCATGTCACACTGCCATCAATCCAATCGAACATCTGTGGTTTGTGTTGGAACAACATATCCGATCTGCGGTGGCTCATCCCAGTAACTTACAAGAGTTAAAGAATCTGCTGGTAACGTGTTGATATCAGATACCACAAGAACCTTTAGAAATCTTGTAGTGTCCATGCCTTGGCGAGTAAGAGCTCTTTTGTTGGCACGTGGAGAACCAACATCATATTTGGCAGGTGGTCATAGAATGGGTTGTCAAGAATGTCTAGTAGTGAACTGGTTAAATACGATTTAATAGCAATCAGAATGCCACCACCGCGGCCATTACATCGATCTTTATGATATATAGAATAATTTGGAAGGGAGAAAGTCATTTCGGGAACAAGCCAGGTCTCTTGAAGTAAGATGATGTCTGGAGAATTTGAAAGAATTCCTAAAGGCAGAAGTGAGAAATTGGCCTGAACATTTTGGGCATTCCATTGGAGGATTTGAAGAACGGTGGGGGAAAAAAAAAAGGGGGGGGGGAGGTGAAACAAAAAGAAGAAAAATTATCTGTGGAATTTCATTTCTTTCCCTTAGTTTTTTCTTTGCCTTTCAGAGGAATGTAGTGTGGGGGACTATCTAGAAAATCTAGAGCAGAAAAAGGGTTGATAAGGTCGTCAGAACCTTGATGAGTATTGATTTCCCTCTGTTGAGGGAGAGGAATGTGAGATTTGTAGTTGAGCTAGGCATAGAAATGAGGAAGTACTAGGTATAGGAGCCTGTTCAGATGTACACAAGGTCGAAGTACTAGGTATAGGAGCCTATTCAGATGTACACAAGGTTGAAGTACTAGATATTGGAGCCTGTTCAGATGTACGCAAGGTTGAAGTCTTCTTCGGAGAGTTTGAGCCTTTCAATGGAAATTGTATGGGAGATGAATCTCGAGGGTTGGTAGGTTTGGAAGTTGAAGGAATATCTCTCCTGCATTGAATAGTTGCCTCACTCTGTACCGGAAAGTTCGGTGTGAGGGAGGAGAGCGTGACCGATAATCGTTTCTCGAATTCTGAAAAAGCTCGTTCAATTAGTGTCGTGATTAGACGGGAGATGCCAGAATACATTTCCGGAGTTGTAAAGCCGACTTTAGGAGGTGATATGTTTTTTTGTGTTGTGGATGCATAAGTCGGGCGGGTAGGCAAAATGGTTGTCCGAGCCTCAGTGTACGAAGTTCTGGTGTATTTGTAGTCTGAGATGGCAATTTCAAGTTGGCGCTTGGAACAATAGAGGGAGGTTGCCTCATGGGGTTCGCTGCATAAGCAATAACATAAAGCAGCAGATTGACAGAGGTTCGAGAGGTGGTCGCCACCGCATGCATCTGGACTTGCTCCAACAATACTGTTTCCTGTGACTGAATCAACAGCAATTGTCGCATTGGCCTGATCTGTCCTTGAAGAGAGTGGGACGACGAATTTCCCACCACAATATTACCTCATTGGGCATGTGAAAATCAACAATGGTGACTAGTACACTTATAAGGTGAGACATAGTATGGCAATCGCACTTTATGAACGACGAATGGAATAAATGCTGAGGCCTTGAGCTGAGAGTTCCTTTAATAATTCGGGAATGGATATCTCTATGTCAATATTACAAAGATGGAATTTCGTCGTCAAAGAGTCCGTTAATATTTCATGCTTCATAGGCATGTTAAATAATTGCTTAATATTTAATATTTCAATTGAACAACAACAGAAGTTGTTGTGATAATTAATTCATTAGTTTTGGTACGTTGAACTATCAGGGTATCTTCTAGGGTTGTGAGTTGGGCCATTAACTGCTGTTTAAGAAAGTTAGGTTTAGCTGTGGAAATAGGTCTAGATGTACCTTTAACCTGAACAGTATAAGTTTTGCTGCCATGTGAGTTGGCGACTGATTATATATAATTCAGAGCTACTCATGAAAGTTTGAGAATACAACGAATTAAATTGCTGTTGCATTGAAGGATTGTCACTTCATAGACGTTTAAGACCGCTGGTAGTTTCATCCATCCTTGATTTGGACAAAGGGGAAAAACACAGCAAAGTACACCCTTGCAGGTATTAACTGCAAGGGGTGCGGGGCTTCTGCATTGACGTCCGTCAGGAGAAGTTTGTTGCACAGACGACCGAAAAAAATTAAAGAATTAAAAAATACTGACCTGAAAAAATATGAAGATGACCCACGCCTTGGGCTGTGAAAGGAAACGTTGCTCACCTCACTCATCCCGAAAGTAGAAATGTCTCACGGACTCCTCAAAAATCCAACTCTGATAAGGCGTCTATCTCTGCTCACATCCGAACATACCACCCCAAAACAGCTTATCAGCGAGCACTTAAATAACTACATGACCTAACGTCACTTACAATTCATGCGGCGTGCAACTGACGTGTTGCACGCTAGGAAGTATATTTGCATAAACTTACGATCGTGTGCTCTCGCTAGTTATGAAGCAGGAGGGGGCGTATACTTACGCTGCATTAGCGGCTGCCAATCAACAGTCGTAGTTGCGCATGCGCAACTCCTTTAGCAGTCTGGATGAGGAAAACTGATAATCCAATTGAAAATTAAAAGCCCCAAAACGATAAATATAACGCAAATAAAGAAGAACTGTGTGCTATCAATTGAATGACCTCCACCTTTACATACGAAGAAAAAGAACTTTTTCAAAAGGAATATGACATAAGTATTAATTTCTTAAATACAAGGTTTATACTGTTTTTCTTTTTATTGACACTAACTTTGTTATACCTTAGCTGAAGATTTGTTGTAATGATTTGAAACTAATGGATTTATTATTAGGATATAAATCTGAAACACTGTGCTACGGTAAACCTTTTGACTCAAAATTATAAAGAAAGATTGGCAGATATTCTGATTCTCTTTATAATTAGTGTATCAGTCTCACACTTGCAATAATATACTACAAGTACAACTGTATTTTTGGAATACACTTTCTAAGATTTAACATACCAGTTGTCTGAACTGATGTTAGGGACATCAGAAATTCTTAACCCTCTATTATATGAAGCATGTTGAAAAGAAGGTATTTCATTTTTAGACATTTGCCAAAATTATATACCTATAACATACATATATTTATATTTCCACTTGTAAAGATGTGTCAACAGCCTTTCTATCCAGAAATTAAACCTTTGCTCGAACTAATATTTAATTTATTCTGAAAAGACTCACGGTACATTTTTCGTACATGTATTTGCATGGGGGAAATGTCTATATGACATAGTTCAGATAAAAAACCTACTGAAATAGTGGCCTATAAATTAATCAATAAAATCATGCATTTTAGTGCACTTTTACTGATAAATTTAGTTAATGTGAAGTGAAAAGTTACATTCTTCCAAGAAAATTGTTAAGAAATACACTTCTTCCAACAGCAGCTAATGTGAAATCTTCCAGTTGCCATTACTAAGCCCAATGAACATGCTACTTGCAAAGTAAACGCTTGCTACACACGAATCGGAAAAATAATCTAAAAGGAAACACACAAAATACTAATTATTTTATATTATCATCATCTGTCATTATATAGTTTGTCACTAAATTTTCCTATTATACTCTGAAATAAAGCGACATCATGGTTTCCATTTTTAAATGGCTAACAATGAAATGGGATACAGGAATTGATTAAGGAAATTTCGATAAGGAAAAAGCGACATCATGGTTCCATTTGTAAACGGCTAACAATGAAATGGAGTACAGGAATTGATAAGGAAATAGAACTGATTAACTGATTTGAGGCTTGAAGTTGGATATTTTCGACTTTCAAATTAAATTTCAGCAAAATTTCCAATGTTGACTACTCGTCCAATGTGAAAACACCTTAATTACAAAAAAAGAGAACGTGAATTTAATTTATAGATATTGCTGTTGCAACACATAATGAACCATGCATAACTACAAATAGTAAGAAACACATTCGTTAAAGAATGCATAAGCACAATTTTACGTAAACGTTTCAAATAAAAGTCATTGATATCGTCCTGTGGCCTAGTGGTTAGCGCACATGGCTACTAACCTAAGGGACCTGGGTTAGTAGCCATGTGCGCACTAAAATTTCCAATGTTGACTACTCGTCCAATGTGAAAACACCTTAATTACAAAAAAAGAGAACGTGAATTTAATTTATAGATATTGCTGTTGCAACACATAATGAACCATGCATAACTACAAATAGTAAGAAACACATTCGTTAAAGAATGCATAAGCACAATTTTACGTAAACGTTTCAAATAAAAGTCATTGATATCGTCCTGTGGCCTAGTGGTTAGCGCACATGGCTACTAACCTAAGGGACCTGGGTTTGAACCCCGGGTAAAGCATGGATGTATGTGTCGTTATTCTGCTGAGGTCCTGCCATCCTCTCAGATCTTCTACTGTGGCATATAAACTGACAGGTTACTGTCAGCCTTTGTGGCAAGCAGCTGCTTCAGGGGGTATTTCTATAGAATAAATAAATAAAAAAAAATAAATACCCCCTCAAGCAGCTGCTTGCCAGAGAGGTCTGACAGGAGCCTGTCAGTTTATATGCCATAGTAGGTCTGTGAGGATGGCAGGACCTCAGCAGAAAAACGACACACACATTCATGCCTTACCCGGGGTTCGAACCCAGGTCCCTTAGATCACTAGCCAAGCGCGCTAACCACTCGGCCATTCGATTGGTATAAATGAAACATAACTACTACTATGTAAAAAAAACGGAATTATTGAATGTAGTACTTCTGCAATTTAAATCGCTCAACTCACTAGATGATATGATTATTATATTTATATATCATTTATTAGTATTATTACATACGAACGCATTACCGCTTTGCGTTTAAAACAATGGCGCCTGAATGATATAAACTGCAGTTCTACCTTCAAAGCCTCCTATGTTTCCCTAAGATACAAATCGTTAACTCTTAATTATAAACTTGTTCAAAATTTTTATTTCACCCCTTTAGGAGATTCAGTTCTCAATTTATATCTTCATTTCAATGTTATTAAAGCTGCAGCATATTTCATTTTGAAATATTGTAATGTTTTCACCATTACAATATGGGATTTTCTACGAAAATATATGTAGAGCAATAAGCAACAATTGAACAATACGATAAATTACTCATAATTATCATCATCCTCAAGCAGCCATAGGCTACAGAGGTCCAACCAGACTGTGCAGTTTAGTTCTCCAAGTATATCTGCCCTGAGCTACATCTGTTGCATCTGCTCACTGCACACCAATTCTAACAAGGTCCTGTTTGACATTGTCTGCCCACCACATCCTAGGTCTCCCCCTCTTTCTGAGGCCTTTAGGCACACTGTTCATAACCCTATTCGCCAATCTATAATTATTCATACGGGCAACATGGGTAAACCAAAGGAGTCTCTCGATGCACAATATGCTGCCTAAAGGTGGTTGCCGACTCCTTTTCCTAACCTCATCATTAGTTACAAAGCTGAACTACCTAATGACCAAGATACTGCGTAAGCATTTAGTTTTTAGTTATCTTGTTTACAAAGCGTCCAAGTTTCATTACCATAACTAACCCTAGAAAGAATCAAACTATTATACAGTCTAATTTTAGTCTTTAGGTGGATACGCCTATTTCTCCACTCTCCATAGATTCTTAAAAGTCCCGGCAGCAATTCCTATTCGTCTGTTAATCTCATGTTGCACATCACCAGAATCTGTTACATAGCTTCCAATATAATTAAACTGTGACACTTGCTCAAGACTGCAACCATTCAGATTAACTGAATCACAGCCTGCCTGACCAATTTTCATGACTTTAGTTTTCACTCTATAATCAAATCTACTGTACTAACAGTTTCATCAACAGCTCGTATCAAAGAGTTCATCTCATCAACATCATTTGTCAAAAGGGCTAAATCATCAGCATAATCTAAATCAGACATTTTCGTATATCCAGACCATTTAAGGCTAAAATCTGTCCCTTGCAGTGAATTTCGCATAATATAATCAATAAACAAACTAAAGAGAAAAGGAGAAAAAATGCACCCTTGTCGAACACCAGAAGTAATGCTAAACCAATTGCTACAAGCCTTACCAACTCTCACACACGACTCAGTGTTATTATAGAGAGTTTTCATTATGTTAACTAACTTGTCAGGTATACGTACGATCTCATGATCAACCATAAATTATGACAATCAACAGAGTCAAAAGCCTTTTTGAAATTAATAAAGGCTAATAATCAAAGGTTTCTGAAACTCTAAACATTTCTTTAGAATCTGTCAGAGTGAAAATATCTGATCCAGACATCCCCTACCACTTCTGAGTCCACATTCCTCATCACGCAATTGTCCGTCAACCAGATTCTTAATTCTATTAACCCAATCGTGCAAAGAATTTTACCTGGAACAGAACGTAGGCTGATACCCCTATAGTTATCATAAGATCTGCGATCACCTTTTTTGAAAATAGGGATAATAATAGCTCTGATAAAATCCTTAGGAACCATGCCTTTATCCTAAGAGATATTCAAAATTTCAGTCATCCATGTGTTGGCCGAAACATTTCCAGCTCTAAGCATTTCCGTAGTAATTTCATCTACCCCTGGTGATTTCTGAAGTTTAAGTTTAGAAATAGCCAAAATAACTTCAGATTGTGATATAGGGCCAACATTAATGCCATCAATGCATCTATCATCATTACAAACAATTGGAGTAGAACTAATAACATAGTTTATAACATCACTGAAATGCTCAGCCCACCTGCCATGCAGAATCCTCACCTTCTATAACCTTATTTTGTTTATCCTTCAATCCCTGTATACCTGTCCGTTTTCTACCACATAAAACATTAACTATTTGGTACAGCTTTCTGCTATTGTGCTATCTAACTGCTTCCTTGGCTTTGTCAGCCAAGCCATCAAGCAGCCAATTGTTCTCAGCAGCTAACTGTTCCTTTACACCTTTATTAAGCTCTCTATAATGCTTTCTATTAGGAGAAGTAGAATATTGATTAAGGACAATCCTGCAGTTCTTTCTTTTTGAAATATTCTCAAGTGCCTTATCACTCAAATAATTCTGTCTCCTCTGCTCCTTTTTCCCTAAAAGAGTACTGTTAGTTTCCCAAAAAGCCTGTTTAAAATGGTCCCATTCTTCCTCAACTTCAGTAGTAAGCAAACCATGACTGTCATAATGGCAAAGCGACTTATCATGGTAAGCTTTAACTATAACTGGTCTTTCAGAGCTTCAGTATTAAAGGTAAAATTTTTAAACTTAGCATAACACTTCTTAAGTTTAAGTTGCAAGATACTTTTAACAAGGTAATGGTCAGATCCAATTTCAGCTCCCCTATATACCCCGGTACTCCTAACAGAACCAGCCCATTTGTTGTTTATTAATATATAGTCAATCATATTCCATAACAAAAAAAAAAGATTTCAGCTATATCATTTACTATTAATTTTTACCAAAAAGATACTTACCTCGCAGTCACTCAATTGTGGTCTCCATTATCTTTCTACTATGGGATGTAAACTGTCAGGCTCATGTCACACATCTCTGCCGAGGAGCTGCTTTAGGCGGTGTCTATTTTTTATTCTCCCAGCATTGCACCGAGATGATGGCCTTGCTTTGGTGGTATAGATGTCATTTCCGTTAACCAAACACATTTTGCATCCTCCATCCTCTTGTTACTCAAATGTATAAAACCCTTAAACTAGGGGTTCACAACGTGGGGAACCTGTACCCCTTCGGGGTCACGCGGAAAAATTCTTTGGGATACACCGCGAGAGCTCAAAAGTGGCTAAATATATGTTATATATATTCAGGGTGATTCAAAAGGTCGTAGACAAACTGTAAAGGTAGGTCAGGAATACAAAAACAAACCATTTTTACATAGGAACATATAACCACAAACGCCATCCGAGTGTGTTAGAGGGCGTTATTGGGCGTTATTCGCCAGAAATTGAGTTGGGCAGCGCAAGTCATCATCATTCAAGTCGTTGACGTTGGGGGAGTAGGATGCATCGTTACAGTAATACTGAGATGGCAGATATGCACTTAGCTTATGGGGTAGCGAATAAAAACAGGCGAGCCGCGGTGTGATTTTATCGTGAATGGTTCCCAAACAGATGCGTAGCCCATCATCAAACATTTGCGTGTTTGCACCACAGATTGTGTCAAACTGGATCTTTCGAATTAAACTGCCATTGTGGTCGGGACTGAACGACGCACACACCTGTCATGGAAGAAGCAGTCTTACATGAAATTGAACACAATCCAAGTGCAAGTACATGAGCATTTCGCATCACTTTCGTGTACCTCAACCCAGAGTGTGGCAAGTATTACACGAGGAGTTGTTACACCCTTTTCACATGCAACGGGTCCAGTCATTGGAAGAAGGAGATGACCAGCCGCGTCTGAAATTCGCACATTGGTTTTTGCAAAAATGTGTTGCACAGCCAGAATTTCCAGGATTGGTTCTCTTCACCAATGAAGCTACCTTCTCACGTGAGGGTGTTATTAATTGTTCATAATTTGCATGTGTGGATGTGTGGGCACATGACAACTCGCGAGCTACACAACCCCATGCTGCACAACAGTGGTTCACCATAAATGTTTGGGTGGGTATTGTTGGAGACTGTTTGCTTGGGTCATACCTTCTCCCATCACGACTAGACGGGTGTAGTTATTGGATATTCCTGGAGGAGGTCTTGCTGTAACTACTGCATGATGTTCCTGTATCTGTGCACCGATGCATGTGGTTTCAGCATGATGGGACGCCTGCATATTTCACCTTGGTTGTGCGCAAGTATCTCAACAGCACCTTTCCTGTATGATGGATTGGGTGGGGCGGACCTGTCGCTTGGCCACCAAGATCACCCGACTTGTCCTCCATTGATTTCTTCCTCTGGGGTTACATCAAAGGCCTTGTGTACGAAACCCACTTAGCCTCTGACAATGACCTTGTCGCAAGAGTCATTGAGCCAGCAGCACGTGTCCCTGAGAGGCCTGGCATTTTTGAACTCGTTCGCCGATCCATGTGTCGATGTTGCAAGGCATGTATTGCTGCGGATGGAAAGAACTTTGATCACTTCCTCTGAAATTGCAAACATGATGTCTAATAAACATGTTATTATACCTTACTTGTATTCCTTTATTTTTGATTCTTCCTGTACCTTTAGCACACTCGGGTGGCGTTTGCGGCTATATATTCCTATGTAGTTTGTCTAAGACCTTTTGAATCACCCTGTATATGTTTTATATTATTTCCATTGTTATACTATAACTATAGTTTTATCTATCTATACAAGGGGTACGCCAATTACATACACATTTGCATGGGGCACATTATGCATAAAAGTTTGAGGACCACTGCCCTAAACCATGGCCGTCTATGCTTAAACATTAGCTAGCTCAGTTACGAGACTGATACCCTGGTGGCGACATAAACGTTTGAAAACCGACACGCTCTCTTACCATTGATCGTATTGGGAGTGCGCCAACAGTTCTCCCCTTATGTCCATGGTTACTGCCACCTCGATGGGTTGCCAGTTTTTTTTTATCTTCCTCCTTTACTACATACCCTTTATATGGGTGGTGGTCTTGAAGTCTCAAACTTTTCACAACGGTTGCGCCCTCTCAATTAGGTTACTGTTAGATTATTTTGAGGAATATTTTACGCGCAACCGTAACCTACTATACTGTATACCGCGATATCCGAAGTATGATATCATTGCCGTTTAATGAAAGCGAGCAGACGATGTGTAATATTAATGATGTTTAAACAAGTGTAATAATTTCATTTGCCTATAGGGTAACGTAAATTGGAAACATTTATAACGTCGATTTAGAAATGTATCTTTTTTTTATATAAGCATGTATGAAAATATTTAAAGATAGATGGCAATAGGAAAAGTTTTATGAAAGGATAAAATTTTATCTATGTACAGATAAAATTTTTAAAATTGTAGGCAGTAAATGTGATTCACGTAGCCTGGATATTTACTATGCACATTGAAATAATTTAAAAATGTTATTTAGTACGTTATTTGCAAAAGTCTTACAAATGGTTTTAGTGTTGGCAAACGAAAAGGAAAATGTTTCGTTACAGCCAAAATTTTTATCGGTTTTCATTACAGCAATATTTAAATTCTTTATGACGTTACTTTAATGTTATTCGAACTTTATGGTTCCCTCGATCGTGGGTCCGGATCCTACCTGGCTCAAGGCAATTTTTTCCTTACACCCAATATTAGTAGAATTCAGTGAAGATAGTGGCTTGAATGTAAACCACTGGATCGCTGTGAATACGAAAGAACATTAAAAATGCGTATTTCTGCGACTTGTTATTTTTTCCACATTCCGATGACAAAAATTAATTTTTATCTTATTACTTATGAATAATTATATTACCTTAACACCCACTTGCAATGCTGATTCTTTACAAAATAACTGTATTACGTAGTGGAAGGGTCAGCCTGTCGGTACATGGCAATACCTAAAAGGATTTAAAGTCTACTAAAACAGCATTACATAACTTATGGATGATTCCTTAGTACAGTGGTACAAGTGATAACTCAAGAGTTTATGAATACTCTATCGCTATATAAATGTTTTTGCTATATTGGTTTCAAAGTGTACAAAAACAGCTTCTTCAGCAAAAAAAGGGAATAAAATTGTTTTCAGATTTTTGCAAAAATATATAAGAATGTGGCAAGTAAAATAATATATGATAAAATTGGAGTTTAGTTAACTGCTATGTTAAATGTCTCGTGAAAGCTACATACTTTACCAGCTCATTGACTGCTTCCCAGCATAACCAACTAGGGTTAACAGAATATACTTGTGACTCCACAGGATAGCTGTTAGGATACAGATGAAAGGCTCCAATCAAGGCTGTCCATCATTTTCTTTAAAGTAAAGGATATGGTTTTCCTGTACAAAGTACCACAGTTTAAATGTCACAACCTATATATGATGGCCTTTCCAAGCCCATGAATTATCCCTTTATAATTGAGGATATAGTGAAGGTAATATCTTGTTGCCTTATAACACTGAAGAGTTAGCTAAAAAAACTGAATTTCATTGGAAATGGAAGCTAAACCTACAACCTCATGAAAAAGGTTTTCAAAAGTTTATGTTGCCACCAGTGGTACAGTTTTTTTATTTACCTTTTCTGCTAATGTTGGAATAAGTAAATGCCAGTGCCATTAACTAAATAGGTAGGTCATGTGTTATTATTTAACACATTGACTACCACACTGTTAAGAATTTTAGGGTTCCCCTAAGCCACACTATTTTTAACCTTATATTTGGCTCAAAATACTATATAATTACTGTTTACAATGAATTTATGTGAAAACATTTTTGACACCAAATTTTTAAGCGTGAATCACGTGTGCACCATGCTCCTGTAGAACACAATTTTTCATATTGGGCCTTGTGGTGAATACATGATTTCTGGGTTTGCAAGTTTATACAGGATTTTTTACAAATTCATGCACATAGTTTTATAGTGTATAAATACATTTCAGTTTTCATATTAGTTATAAGTCTTGCCAGTTCCATCATACTTCCTGTTAAAGGCAGGGGTAGCTCAGTCTGTAATGCGCTAGGCTCTTAATCTGCAGTTTCCAGGTTCAAGCCCAGGTGGGCCAGCATTGAGATTTATCTTCTCAAAACTCTCCTCCCTGCTCACGGTCAGTAGGGGACACTAATGGGCTTGGAAAGACTGCCATCCATTGGATGGCACATTAAGCTGTGGCCTCAGGTATGGGAAAGACACCCTGTGCATGTTAAAGAACACACTGGATAGCCATGATGGGAAATTACCATCTGTCTCCCAACAGCTGTTCCAGTAGGTTTCCTACCCCAACCTTCTCTTAGCCTTCAGGGTTCTTGTAAACCTGGCCATTTAGCCTATTGTGTGCAAAAAAAGTGCTGCTCAGAGGTAAAACAACCCAGCCCTCATTTGCCAAATATGGTATGAATCAATGAATAGCAAATACACACTTGCTGACATAGAATTCAACAAATAATTTTGCCATGAGTGGAACTTGAACCTATGTTTTCCATTTACATGTCAGGTATACTCACCACAAAAAACTATCAATGGCCAAATCATTCTATCAGCTAATTGTGACTTTAAATCCTTTTATCCTGTCACCCATATCTCCATTATTATTATTAATATTACCATTATTAGAAGATAGTGAATAAGAATACCTGGCACACAACAGCTAAACATGGGTTCGTCCTACTCACCATAAAACTTATTTTTTCAGCAAAATTATTCATTAAATGTTTCCCATTTTCCACATTTAGTGTCCTCTATGAAAATAAATTAAAACTACCTAGGATTTGAAAACTGCTAATTATATTTCTTTATTACATATCCAATTTGAAGCAAATTTTCCAATTATCTCATAAAACAAATTTGTGTTTTATCACTTACCCTTGGGGGAGTAAGTGGACATTCATTGTTGCCACTGCAGGTTTTATGATCTTCACATTCCACCACCAAATTTTCAAATTTCTTGCATAAATGCATCATTTGAAATATTAATTTAAAAGTTTGCAATTTTCAAAAATTTCCACCATTAGATGGAACAATTGAAACCCTTTGGAAAATTCAGAAAGTGTGAATCATAATATTTAATCAATACCTTTCCAGACCAAAAATAATTTTTAATTGAAAAAGTTGAATATCTATAAATGGACAAATAACAAAGCAAAAATATTTTCTCTCTTTTTTGAAAGTGAGATGAAAACAAAATTATTATATCAAATTATTTAGATAATGTTTTTGTAGTGTATCAAAACATTTAAAATTTTATTCAATCAAACCTTTAACTCAATCTAGGAGTAAGTTTACTCTATAATAAATTGGTAACTGTTATTTGTATAAGATTTGAAACACATAAATAAGGTAACATAGCCTCTGCTAATATTAATTATATGACTTTAATGGAATTAAAACTTTGTAATTACTAATTTAATTCAAAAGCTATATATATATATACATATTGTATGCTGTTACATAGTTCTTTGTGGATATAATTTGAAAATTTGTAATTTTTATTAATTAGCTTCTCAATGGATCAAGGACTGAGTCTTTTTAACCCAAGTAGTAGTTTGAATTTTGATTTGCAGAATATTGGTACTACACATAACGAAGAAGATGAAGCTGCAGAAGATGCCAAAAGAAAAGAGAAAGAGGTTTGATTGCCTTCTTTTTTGTAATTCTAATGTTAGAGCATAATTTACCTCATTTGCATTAAAGTTTTATAATTTTTAACCAATCTCTAACTTTTATGTATTGTGCTCATATTTTGTCATTGTTTCTATTCACACAGGAAAACATGGGGATTCTCTGTATAAGTAACTTTAATCATTTTATTTTTCTAGTACATGTTTGTAGCATGGTTCAAAGATATGTTGATTGATATTGTGATATATTTTAGATATACTGATTATGACATCCTGGGTCTCACTTTTAAGATGCAGTATGTTCTATATTCTGATTTTTCACTGCACTAAAAATTGGTTTGCAAGTACTCCTCCGCCCCCCACTCCACTCAACAGAGGATACCCCAACCCCAAAGATTTGTGATGAGTTTTCTTATCTCTAGGGGGCATGCCCCCCCCCCCCCCCCCCCCCCCCCCCTTGAGGTCACAAAGGCCATTGCCGGTATGCTTGTGTGCATTTATTTCAGAATAACTCCAGAATGGTTGCTTTGAGCATCTTGATATATGGTACACTGATTCTTCATAAAAAATTATGCATCGTGTTTTGATATTAAATAGATCAATTAATTAGAACAGAAATTGCAGTGGTAATCATCTGAATAAAATGCAAAATTTATAATTCATTTAACTCTAAATGATAATCATCATCCTCAAGCAGCCATGGGCTAAGGAAGTCCAACCAGATTGTGCAATTTAATTCTCCAAGCATATCTGTCCTGAGTTACATCTGCTGCATCTGGCCACCACACACCAATTCTAACAAGGTCTACTATTTGTTTATTGTTATTATAGATATACTATTTGTTTATCTATAATAACAATTTTTATATAATAATTTTTATAAATAGTTTATCTATAATAAACTATTTGTTTATTGTTATTATAGAGAGCTTTCATTATGTTAATTAACTTGTCTTTTATCTAATACGATCTCATGGTCAGCCATAAATTATGATGATCAACAGAGTCAAAAGTCTTTTTAAAATCAATAAAGACTAATAATCAAAGGTTTCTGAAAACTAAACATTTCTTTAGAATCTGCCAGAGTGAAAATATCTGATCCACACATCCCCTACCACTTCTGAGTCCACATTGCTCATCGCGTAATTGACTGTCAACCAGATTCTTAATTCTATTAAGCACAATCATGGAAAGAACTTTACCTGGAACAGAGAGTAGGCTGATACCCTTATAGTTATCATAGAACTGCAATCATCTCTTTTAAAAATAAGGATAATAATAGCTCCGGTAAAATCCTTAGGAACCATGCCTTTATCCTAAGAGATATTAAAAATTTCAGTCATCTAAGTGGTAACCGAAACATTCCCAGCTCTAAGCATTTCTGTAGTAATTTCGTCTACTCTTGAGATTTATGTAGTTTAAGTTTAGAAACTGAAAACAACTTCATATTGTGTTATAGGGCCAACATTAAAGCCACCAATGTATCTATCATCATTAAAGACAATGGGAGTAGAACAAACTGCATTGTTTAGAACATCACTGAAATGCTCAGCCCACCTAGCCATGACAGAATCCTCACCTTCTATAACCTTATCTTGTTTATCCTTCAATCCCTGTATACCTGTCCATTTTCTACCACACAAAACATTGTGGTACAACTGACTATGTGGTACAGCTCTCTGCTATTGTGCTGTCTAACTGCTTCCTTGGCTTTTCAACCAAGCCATCAAGCCAAAGTTTTTTATCAGCAGCTAACTGATCCATTACATGTTTATTAAGCTCTCTGTAATGCTTTCTATTAGAACTAGTAGGGTATTGGTTAAGGACATTCCTGCAGTTCTTTCTTTGTGAAATAAGCTCAAGTGCCTTATCACTCGGATAATTCTTCCTCTTCTGCTCCTTTTTTTCCTAAAAGAGTACTGTTAGTGTCCAAAAAAGCTTGTTTAAAATGATCCCATTCCTCCTCCACTTCAGTAGTAAGCATACCATGACTGTCATAATGACTAAGTAACCTGTCATGGTAAGCTTTGGCTATAACAGGGTCTTTCAGAGCTTCAGTATTAAAAGTAAATTTTTTAACCCTAGTACAACACTTTTTAATTTTAAGTTACAAGACACTTTTAACAAGGTAATGGTCAGATCCAATTTCAGCTCCCATATATGACCTGGTATTCCTAACAAAACTAGCCCATTTGCTTTTAATTAATATATAATCAATCATATTCTTATGCAGCCCATCAGGTGAAACCCATGTGTACTTATGTATGTCGCGGTGTTTGTGAACAGTGTTAGTTATTCTGAAACCATTGAGTTTACTTACCTGTAGGAGATGTTTCCCATTGCCATTGCAGCTGCCAATACCAAAAGGGCCTATCACCCCTCCCCAAAGGTCAGAATCAGTACCAACTTTGGCATTGAAGTCACCTAGAACAAGGTAATATCTACTTTATTGAGAGAATTCAAAATATCCTGAAGTTGTTCATAAAACCTATCCTTCTCATCCTTATCGGCATCCTCAGTGGGGGCATAACAGTAGATAACAATCAAGTATTTAACGCATGTCTGAAATTTTGCTGTAAGAAACCTTTCATTAATGCACTCATATCCTAGAAGAGCATCACTAATGTGTCTGATGAGAAGCAGACCCACACCTTGATGATGTTTATTGTCTTCCCTCCCTGAAAAGAGAAATTTAAGATTATTTTTAAGAATCTGACTTTTATCTGTCCATCTGGTCTCTTGCAAGCTGAGAATATCTAAATTATAATGGTGGTATTCTTGTGTGAGGACATCAAGAGAAAAAGCTCTGCAGAGTTCTCACATTTCAACTACCTATGGAGAGAAAATGGTGAGTGGGATGTTTAAAGAAGCTATGTTTATTGAGAGAGGGAATGCCGACAATATCAAACAGTCCCCTAATCGCAGACATGGGGCAAAGACCCATTCCCCTACCATTAAAGGCTGAAGCTGTCTACACTGGAAGACTTCCTCCAATGTAGAATTTGATGATGCAAGTAGAAGCAAAGAGTTTAGGTGCCTGCGATGACCTCTGCTCAAGATCATCCACCAGCTGATAAACATATCCTGTGAATCTATTCACTTGAGGCTGTCAACCCACAAACAGAAAACAGCTGAAGATTTTCCCTCCACAGAAGCCCACCAGTGTGCAGCAAATTCAGGATCCATAATCAATCTCAGAGGCATAATTCAATCCAGTCCAGTAGGTTTATATGGTCAGCACCAGGACCCTGTGTGGTTGACCACTCCTCAGCAGGGTTGAAAAAAAAAAGTAGCCATAGTTGTCCAGATCAGTAGGCCACACTAATCTGGCAGTCTTCCCTGTCTGTTCACTTCCACAAGAGAGTATCTCTTTTGAAAGATACTAACGGCCTGCACCACGAGAAGGCAAGGTCAGACATTAGGTGCTAGGCCTGGCCAGTTCCATGCATCATCACAGGGGATTGGTGCATAGCTCTCCTTCCAGTGACTCCCAAGCTACCATTTACAGACCTGAAAAACCTGTTTCCTAAAACAATCATTTTCATACACAACTAACCAATATTATAGTGTTGGAAAATAAATGCTACTAGGACAAGGAATGAGGATTTTTACTTGTGTTATCTTAACTTTTTCATTCGCTACTGCATTGCAGATTATTGAATAAAAAACTTTATTACCTTCTTATTTATTCGAATATTAGAATTTTTATGACAGACACAATCATACATTTAAATAATACTCTATTCATTAATTTAGAAGTATAGATATAACAATTATCTACAACAGTTTCTGAGGGGCGGGGGTGGCTCAGTCAGTAGCGCACCAGGCTCATAATCTGCAGTTCCCAGTTCGAGTCAGCTGAGTCAGCTTTGAAAGATCTCCGCAAAACTCCCCGCCCTGCTCATGGTCAGTAGGGGACACCGATGGTTTCAAAAGGCCGCCATCCATTGGATGGGATGTTAAGCCATGGCTCCATGTGCAGGAGAGCCATACCCTTATGATGGTCCACCCATTCACTTTTACTTTTCCTTAACCAGTTTTACTTTGTGTATGTTATATTTATCATTTTGTAAATTATTATTTCGTTTTTGGACATCGCAATTCTCATTTCTGAGCCGAAGGTGTTGCACATGCACAACCCCAACCTATTGATTGTCAACTGCTAGTGCTCGCATGTAGGACGCGACCCCTTTTGTGTCATAGCTAGTGCAGTCGTCAGATTATTCAAATGTTTTCCTGGCATGCAACAGACGTGCCAGATTTGTATGCCACACGTATTAACTAAGTGACGTTAGGTCACAGATTTAGTATAGGAGTGATGTTAGGTCACAGAGTCATTGTAGTCATAGTTAGTGGAGAGAGTAGAGTCAAAAATAGTAGAGATGTAGTAGTCAGAATAAGTTAGTGGAAGTTGAGATTTAGATAGATGTGAGTTGTTAGTACTCAAACTTTTGTATTGAATTTGTTGAGTCTTTGAAGTTTTTGAAAATAAACTTTGTTTGTTTTAGAAACTTTTGAAAAGTTTGCGATTTTTCTCTTCAGCAACATTAATTGATTTTTGATTAGATTTAAATTTTAATTAAACTTGACAGTCCTTTTTGAATTCTTACTTGATAAGTAATGCTGGACAAATACTTAATGAACCCTATTTCGACTTTATTTGGCAAGTTAAAATTGCCTGGTGCCCGACAAAGAATTTTTCTGGAATTTTGAATAAATTTGGAATTTTCCTAATCCGCAATTTTGGAAAAATCTGGATTAGAATATCCGGAATTTTGAATAAATTTGGATTGGACAAAAGGTCCAGCTTGAAAAGTTAATAACCTTTGGAGCTATATACCCTGTGCATGTTAAAGAACACACTGCATGACCTTGATGGGAGGCTACCATCTGTCTTCCAACAGCTGTGTGACCTGACCATTTAGCCCATGGTGTGCAAAAAAGTGCTGCTCAGAGGTAAAACAACCCAACCCATTAGTTTCTGAGCTACAGTCAGAATCTACAATTTCATTTAATTCCAGGTTTCGTAATTCATCTTGAAATTTTTTTCCTGTTAACTTCTATGCTATGGCATAATAAAGCAGAAAAAAAAATACTTCAATGAAAGGGAGAAAATATATATAATATAAACTTTTGGAAAAGCTAAACAGAACTGAGAAACAAATAACCAAATTCAAAGAATGGACTTAATAGCTCAGTTGTGGCTCTTCTATATGCTTTCAGTGCAATTGGAAACAAACCTTTTAGTCGGTTGTTTTGTCTATATCATGGACTGCAGGTGGTAAGGGGTAAGGTTCAATTCAAGGTGTTGTAAATTCTTAGTGAAATTAGCCTCCAATAAGGGGTTCCTTACACCAGTCGCAACAGAAGGGTGAGATAGTGGAGGTGGAAGAAACTGCCTCTCAGCTATCTCTCGAAGCTAATAAGAGTATTAATCTGGAGAAAGAAATAAAGAAAACATTAGACCTTTCACAAAAGGCCACTTCCTCTGCCACCAGCAGCATGAGACAACACACCTTAATGTTCCCATAAACAGTTCCCCCTCCCATGAGTTCCAAAACTGCCCCAGCCACTGTGAAAAAGTTAACATATAAAGTCAACTTAAAGTAAAAAAAAAAGCTGCAGTGAATTTCATATCTCACATAAGACTGCGTCATTGAGCAGCTGAGTTGAGAGTTGCTTACTCTCACAATGAGTACTCCCTCATCTGGTTATCTACGCAAGTAGAACATACATTGATAGGTTAGTTACATTTTAATTTTCAAGGGGTGGGCAGAAGATGATACATTTAAAAGTAAATTCCAAGCTGATGGAAGAGGTATAATCAATAAACATAATCACTGTTATTACATACATGATGGTTATACATATCAGTTAATATATTTTTGACAGAATCCAGTTGAAATTTAGTGGGGGAGGGAATATTTGTTATTCATTTTAAGTAAACAAAACATCTAGCTTTGTTTCTATCAAAGTTCAAAAGATTACCAATAGGAAGCAGTGCACTCAAAGATTAATGCATCTTGCCTGCTATATGATTCAATTGTAGCAGAATATGAAAGTGAACAGCATTGAAATTTGGATAATGTAAAGTGAAATGTAAAGGCTAAAAAGCAAAAGAAAAGATGATTTTAATAGCAGAAGAAGGATTGCACTGAAGGGGTTAGTAGAATTTTAGAGTTTTTTTTTTAATTTTGTGTTTACTTTATATTTAATTTCATCATTTGATATTATTTGCTTCATAACATATTTTATAATATAGCTTCAGGATGCTCTAGCCACAGCTTTTGATGACCTCATTGAAGAAGAAGATGATGACAATGAAGAAGCCCAATATTCCCATATTTCTCAGTATAATTCACAGATGATTGATGAGCATTCTGGTGGGTCAAGGTAAATATTAATTTATTTACACCTGTCATAAATGTAACAGTATAACCTGTATCAGAACCTTTTGAAGACAATTAAGTTCTATGCAAAATACTCATTCCACATTTATTAATGGTTCATTGGAAAATTGTTGTAATTTATTGAACCAACATGTTCCATATACGAAGGTGGATCATTTAATTCATGGACTGTCATTGCTAGGAATTAGCAATAAGAACACAGCACTTCTTCAAGGACTTGGAACAGTGGTTGCAAGTTGAAACATATAGCAATATGTTTATTATATCAGATCAGTATGCAGTCAGTCTTTCATTTTCTTGCTTTGGAAAGGTGTTTTTTCTTGTGCATGTGATTTTTTTTTTTATAGTCTATGACTGATCTGGAAACAGCCATGGTATGTGATACATTACTGTGTTCAGCAAGGATTGAGTGGTGCACAGGGTGTCACAGAAATGGCTCAAGTGTATGGGGAACAGTGCTTGATTGCACAGATCTTGGGTTCTCTCAGAATTTTGACTGTCTGTGAAGTATTTGTGCCATTTGAAAATCAGGCTTCGTGTCAAATGCTGTTCTGCATACACTTGAGTCATTTCTGTGATTGTGAACCATGTACGGCTTTACAAACACAATACTGTACCTCACACTGTCACTCAGTTTCCAGATCAGCCATAGCCTGCAAAAAATCACACACACAAAGCAAAAACTTTGTTGCCACCTTTTAAAACTGAAAACTACAGAGACTAACTGCATACTGTTCTTCTGTCATTCATGATCATGTTGCAGCTTGTATCAACTTGCATATACTGCTCCGTGCTCTTATGGAGTTGCTGTGTTACCATGTGTTAACTGATATGAAAAGCTGCTAATCATTAATGATGACAGTTTATGAACTAAATGTTTCACCTATATACACCTAGCTCCTCACTATAGTGTGAGATTTTGTATAAGTTGGAAATAGCCTACAATGTCATGACCAATACTAGACCAAATGGCACCTCAGGTGAGAAAGCACCCTTGGATGCAAATCTGTCTTGCCCTGTATTTGTTTTTCCCTTTTAGAATATCTTGTGATACATGATTTGCATCGGTGATTATTTTTGTCACAAAATCTGATACATTTGCTCTCTAAATTCCATAAATATTTATATCAGCAAGCAAAATTTAAATCTTGATGTCTTTCCACCCCTTTACTCCTGATGCTCCAGGCAGTCACCTGGGTTACCTGTCCCTACATAAAGTGTTTAATATGGCTAAAATTGCTATTATTATTAATAAGAAAAAAACACGTAGAGAATATAATATGTGCCACTACCAAATCTCATGGAAAATTCATGGAATGATCCACCATCAGTTGTGCCTATTTTGATAAGCTCGAAGGAATAAATTTCGTTTGTGTTGTTTTACACAAAAAAGGGGTTGTTCTTTATTTCATGAGAACTTTTTTTTTTTCAGTATTAAGAAACTACAATTGTTGAAAAACTACAATTGTTTAGGTGCCTGTAGAAGCAAGATTTCAGGACCTGAAATGGCCTCTAATCAGGATTATCTACCAGGTGATAAAACATATTCTGTGAATCTATTCACTTGGGGCTGTTAACTTACAAACAGAAAACAACTGAAGATTTTCCCTCTACAGAAGTCCATCTTGTAGCAAATTCAGGATCCATAATCAAGCTAAGAGCCATTATTCCATTCAGGTTGATGTACTTATGGTCAGCACCAGGACTCTGTATGGTTGACCACTCAGCAGGGTAAAAGGAAAGAAAAAGTAGCCATAATAGTCCATATCAATAGGCCATATTGATCTGGCAGTTATCCCTTTCTGTTCCCTTCCACAAAAGAGTATCTCTTTTGAAAGGTACTAATGGTCTGCACCATAAGAAGGTGGTGTTGGACTTTAGGTGCGATACCTGACCAGTTCTGTTCATCATCACAGGGTGCATAGCTCTCATTCTGGTGAATCATCATCACAGGATGCATAGCTCACATTCTAGTGAATACAAAGATGCCATTTACAGACCTCTAATTTGCTTGATTGTTCCTAAGCCAATGTCAATTTTATGACTTACTGAAAATTATTATTGAAAACAAATAAATTTCCTCTCAAGCAGGGGCTTGCCACAGAGATCTGACAGGAGCTGTCAGTTTAATATGTCATAGAAGATGATCTGTGTGGGAGGTGAGACCTAAGTGGAAAGGCAACACAAACATCCACACCTTACCTGGGGGCTCGAACCCAGGTCCCTTTGATCTGTAGCAAAGCTAATAAGTTTAAAAATGGTATGTTCATTATTATTTATATTTAATTGTATTTAATTATTAATATATTATAATAATTAATATATTATTTATATTTAATTGGTAATTTATATTAAAATGGTATGTTCATTATTATTATATTAATATTATTTTTCCAAAATAATATTAAAAATCATGTAACGTCACTTGTTTATGCTGAGAATGTGATTAGATCAAATGATCATGATTAATATTAAAATTATGAGAAATTCTTAGTCAACTCTTGTTAACTCAAAATTCTATATTTTGAATTTCTTATTAATTAAAATTTTCTAAAAATTCCCAACCAAATCTTTATACATTTATTGTATTTTCTCTCTCTTTAACTTGAACTATTTTATCTTTATCACCTCAATACCTCAAAATTTGATGAAGAATATTTGAAAGAAAATCACTTTGTGATAGGTTTTTTTCTTCCATGAAATTTTGTTTTGTTACTGGTGATGGTAAGTTGCTGAAATTCTTGCCAGGTAAACAAAGCAATTCTCATTGGCTATGCACTGCTTCCCCCCTCCTCACTCGCTGACATATAGCAAAGCATTCCTCCCATTCCTCATGAAAAGTGCTAGTTCAATTTTAGTTTAGAGCTAGTTTCTCTTGGTACAGAGTATTTGCTGCAAAGCATAAGTTGAATGCATTGCCATTAAGTTATAAAGCAAAAATGTCCACTGCTGTTGTGAAAGTTGCATAAAAATGATAAAAGATGCTGCCAAAGAATTTGGAATTATCTAGTTTTTAAACTGCTTATGTGTATTTTTAGTACAGATTTGATAACCCAAAATTTTCTTATTTCCTTTGAGCTAACAAGTCACTTGTTTGTTCTGGAAATGTGATTAGATGAAATGTATAATACTCTTTATATATACCTTTGGATAAAGTTGTTACTGTTCAGAGGAGAACCAAGGAACAATGATTTTATACAAAAATGCGCAATACTTAGTGATATTTTTTTTGTGCACTTGCCTGTTCTACAAATGAGATCTAATTCCTCATAGGTGAATTTTTATCAACTACTTAACAGTTTTATTGTAAAATCAAGATTGCAATATAATGAAGCATTATTTTATACTATAGTGCTAAGCTTTAATTCTGTCTATCAATTTAGGTGAAATAACATTTTAATTTCATTTTTATTATAGAATATTTGAGCTAGTTCCAATAAAGACTATAATTCCAAGTCACCAAATGGGGCATGGGTGGCTCAGCAGTAGTGTGCTGGACTCATAATCTGCAGTTCTCATGTTCAGGTCCTAGCTGGGGCAATTCAACACTGGGTGGCCTTGAGGGAGGCTACCATGTCTCCCAATAGTTGTCCAGTGGGTTCCTTCCCCCTAACCTTCTCTGAGCCCTCAGGTCCTTGTGACCTGGCCATTTAGCTTATTGTTTGCAAAAAAGTGCCACTCAGAGGTTAAAACAACCCAAGCGAAGTCACCAAGAGATGTAATTTTGTGAAAGACCATTATACCTAGATTATCATCTAAAAGTAACAACTTTATCTACAAGTATACAAGAAGAACTTTATCTACAAGTAGATAAAGTTGTTACATCTAAAAGTAACAACTTTATCTACAAGTATGGATCTAGTAATCAATAAAACCTAGTTTTTGAGGGAACAAAGTTAGGAATAGAAATGCTGAATGATTTGATGATACATAGTGAGGGTGACCATATTTCAAATAATTGAGAATATCTACATATATTCTCAGTATAAAGAAGAGGCTTTAAATATATTATACTAAATTACATCATTATTTTATATGTACTGTTATTTTTATTAGGTTTTATCAGCTTTCTCACAGTCAGCTATCTTCTGATACCAACAGCAGAGTTTCATCATCAACACCTGATGTGAGTTGATGTGTTTAAATCATAAAGTACAAAGAAAAAATCTCATAGTTTTAGCTAAACATTTTTAAATATTTTTCTGTAAAATTCTATTCTATTGTATATAATAATAATACTGTCTTTACATTTGCAGGAAACGTTATGGTGTAATAAGTCAACATAGGGTCATTCCATGTCAAATCAACCAAAATTTTGGAAAACATTCACCACCCATCATAGATTTCAGTCATCTTTGGCATTAATGTTAGTACACATATGATATCTAATTGTCCAAAATATATTTTGAGTCAAAAATAATTTTATAAAAAGTTATAATCACTTAACCTAAGGGAAAAATATACAAATTGCAATTGTGACTAAATGTTTTTCCTTTTTTAATTTGCTTCTATGGTAGATGAGAAAAACAAACTTGGTGTACTGATGTAGATTTGGATTATAAATTTGTTAAAAAAATAAAATTTAAAAAATGTAATACAGTTTTGAAAAAACTGAAAATTTTAAAATATGAAAAAAAAGTAATGTGGCTCCATGTATAAAAAATAAAACTGACATATATTGTACATTATGCTCCATAGAAACATTGTACAAAATTTGCAGTATGGTCATTTCATTGATAACGAGTAAAACAATATTGAAATTTTACCGATGTTATGGTTAATGATGCACTTCAAGGGATCGCATTGATGCTCTTGCACTGTGCACTAAATGGAGAGGCTACTGATGTGCTTTGCTGCTTGCACTCTGATGCAACTTAGTAACTCTCAGTACCATTTGGATGCCACTTACAGCTATAATGCTGTGAGTATCCTTTGGTACAGATGAGTAATCAATAAAACCTAGTTTTTGAGGGAACAAAGTTAGGAATAGAAATGCTGAATGATTTGATGATACATAGTGAGGGTGACCATATTTCAATTAGTAAAATACTGAAACTGGAACATTTTTTTCCAAAAGTAACCCCAGGGAAAATTTAAACTAAAGCAATAGTAGAACGGCACAATAGGTATGACAGATAATTCATAGTTGGCATATGACAGATAATTCATAGCATTAAATAACCTGCCTATTTTTACCAATCGAAGTTTCAGTTTACTGAAACTGAAATATTTACTAAACTGTTCAGATTTTATTAATTGAAATTTGGTTACCCTCTTGTTCCCTCAAAAACTTGGCAAAAACCCTCACCACGAATCATCCAGAGCCGGATTTAGACTATTACTAGTTGCAAGTTAGATTCAAGGCCCCAGATTTAGAGGAATTTTTTAATATTTGGGTTTTTGGTTCAAGCAAAGTATTTAATACTTTCTATGTCAAGAAGGGGCAGGGGTGGCTCAGTCAGTAGCGCGCCAGGCTCGTAATCTGTAGTTCCCAGGTTCGAGTCCCAGCTGGGTCAGCGTTGAGATTTATCTCCACAAAATTCTCCGCCCTGCCCACGGTCAGTAGGGGACACCGATGGGCTTGTAAAGGTCGTCGTCCGTCGGATGGGACGTTAAGCCGTGGCCCCGTGTGCGGGAGAACCATACCCTGTGCACGTTAAAGAACACGCTGGATGGCATTGACAGGAGGCTACCATCTGTCTCCCAACAGCTGTTCCAGTGAGTCCCCTCCCCCAACCTTTTTGGAGCCTTTGGGGTCCTTGTGACCTGGCCATTTAGCCCATGGTGTGCAAAAAAGTGCCGCTCAGAGGTAAAACAACCCAACCTATGTCAAGAAAGGCACAGAAAGAACCTTGGAATTGTATAACATAGTAAAGAAAGAGTATAGATATTACTTATAAATATTAAACTATTTTTGGCATGAATTGCAGTTTATAATCAAATAAAATTTAGCATTGGTAATGACTAGAATTTCGAAAATAGTTTTTCGATTAAAATTAAAGAGTTTCATTGCCAGCTCTTTGTTTGCTAAAACCATTGAATAAAAACATCACATTTTAAAGAATTTGTCGAATCATATTCAGTAAAGATTGAAGACAAATTTGACATTTTATTTTATGCTAAATGAATGCCTCAAATAATTTTTTATCCACTTACGAACGGTAAATGATCTTTCACGGCTGGAAACACTGATTGCCAAGTGGAAGAAAACATGTAACAGTAACCTAACCTCAGACCTCCTCAGACTTGTTTTCATTGTAGGAGAAACACATGCTGTACATTGAAGAGTGAATTTTGACATTTAAATGGCACAAAGGCAGCAGTGCGGATGTGTTAATGTGCCAGATAAGTTTTGTTATGTGTGAAAATTTCAAAAGTTTGTATCAGCAATACAAACATGAATAAATGATTTCTTGCTTGGGTGATAAAAAGAGAAACTAATATTCTCAAAATAAAAAAAAGAATGCAAGAATTTTTTTTTTCTCTTATTTAGATCCTTGTAACACATTAACCATCCTCAAATATTTTTTATTTCTTATAAAAATAATTCAGGTCCTAATGGGTTAAAGAACACACTGGATGGCCTTAACAAGAGGCTACCATCTGTCTCCCAACAGCTGTTCCAGTGGGTCCCTCCCCCAAACTTCTCTGAGCCATTGGGATCCTTGTGACCTAGCCATTTAGCCCATTGTGTTCAAAAAAGTGCCACTCAGAGGTAAACAACCCAACCATGTCAGATTGGGGCAGGGGGATGGCTCAGTCGGTAGAGCATACGGCTCATAATCTGCAGTTCCCATGTTTGAGTCCCGCCAGAGGATTGAGATGATTTCCCCCATTGTGATTTATCTCTGCAAAACTCCTCATCCTGCCCTCCATCAGTAGGAGGTACCAATGGGCTTGGAAAGGCTGCCATCAGTCAAATGGGTAGTTAAATCTTTGCCCTGTGTGTCAGAGCCATACCCTGTGCATATTAAAGAACACGGCAGATGGCTTTGATGGGAGGCTACCATCTGCCTCCCAACAGCTGTCTAGTGGCTCCCCTTCCCCAACCTTCTCTTAGCCCTCGGGGTCCTTGTGACCTGGCCATTTAGCTCATTGTGTGCAAAAAAGTGCCACACAGAGGTAAAACATCCCAAACCAATCCTGTCAGACTTCCATGGCAAGCAGCTGCTTGAAAAGTAGTTTGTCATTTTAGTGAGCAGATTTTTTTTTCTTAGACTTTATAAGTTTTAATACCAAACTTATTTAAAATGAAAAATAAAAGTTGGTTTGTATAATTATTACACTCATTAAGGTGAAAAAATTGGTGAAGTAAAATGGAATGATTGCACAAGCAAATGAAATATTTCTTGTTATAGCCATGTTTTATAATTGCATTGATAATTACCTTTGCTTCATATTATTTGTCTCATCATATGTATTGGCAGTTCCTTTAGTGAACATTTTTATTTTTTAAAGTAAATTAAATAAAATTGATGGTTATTTATTCAAATAAAAATTAACTCATATATACAAAGGTAGTTCAAACAGTAAGGTGAATTTCGAAATATAAATTATTTGTGTGAATAAAGAACAAGATGAATGTCAAAAACTAAAAGAAATATCTTACCATCACCCAGTTTTTATATAAATGCATACTCCATATTTGGATCAAAACAAAATTAAAAATGGGTGTGTTCCCAGGTGTTCCCAACTGTTCTGCATCAAGATTTATCTCCGCTAAACCCCACCCTTCCCTTGGTGAGAAAGTGGACACCAATGGGTTTGTAAAGGCTACTGTTGGAGGGGATATAAATATGTAGCCCTGTGTGTTGGAGAGCCATACCTTGTGTATATTGAAGAACATCCTGTATGGCTTTGATGAAGGCTTCCATTTTTTCCTAACAATTATCCAGTGGATCCCCAACCTTCTCTGAGCCCTCGAGGTCCATATGACTTTGGTATTTAACCCATTATGTGCAAAAAAAGTCTCACTCAGAGGTAAAACAATCCAAAAGACAGATTGCAGCCTTCCATCAAGGGCATCCAGTGTGTTCTTTAATGTGCACATGTGGCCAAAACTTAACATCCCATCCAATGGATGATGGCCTTTCCAAGCCCATCAGTGTCCCCTACTGACCGAGGGCAGGAAGGTGAGTTTTGCAGAGATAAATCTCAATGCTGGCCCAGGTGAGACTCAAACCTGGGAACTGCAGATTTTGAGCCTGGCACACTACCAGCTGACAACCCCCATCCCTTTTAAGGATGGAAAAAGCATGATTTGTTGATGCATCAAGTTTTGACCCACTATGTTGTTGCCCAAGGGTAACATTTTTGATGTTAATTATCTCATTTTAAAGAATTGGTGAATAAGCATTGTTGAAAAAGCTTAGACTTAACTTCTTTGGATTATTTTGTTTCTGGACACAATTTTTTTTAATATAGGTGCATTTCAGTGGTGATGAACGTGTCATACAGATGGTGTACAAGTCATTGTGCAAGCTCTCTAAAGTTGCTCATAAACAAGATATTAGAATTCTTAAAGCACTGTAGAATTTGTATTGAAAAAGGAGATTATTTTTAATTTTTGTTAGAAAAATATTTAAATGCTTTTTTTTTATATTTTCAAATTCATCTATTTGAACAACCCACATAGTATATATATATATGTAAAGAAGATTAAAAGCAGTTCATAATAATTCATGATATTCAAACCTTATAAATTGAAATATCAAATCTCATTAAAGAGTGAATTAAGAATATTTTTGAAATATTGTATTCTATACCTAATGATTTTCATTTCGATTCTTTTTCCCATTTTGGCTTATTATACCTGTCAGTTTTTATAATTTATGTTTATATAAAATTGTATTCTATTTTTTTTCCTCCTATTATTTTAATAATGTGGATTGATATTTCTATGTTTGTTATTTCTATGTATCTTTCAGAGACAGACATCAGTGTATAGTCAGGACAAAGAGTATTATATTGATGATGCAAGACATGCAAAAGAGACCATTTCTTCATTGCATTATGAAGAGCCAGAAACTGCCGCTTTAAAGAGTTATTATTCAGCAGCTGCCCAAGCCATTAGTAACAGATTTGATCATTTTTCAACATCAGATCATGAAACTGAGGTTAAAGGAAATGATAATATTGAGGGCAATATAACTATTAAGCAGGTGCAAATGAATAGTACATACAACAATTTTCTTGGACCTACTGCTATCCAAAACTTAGTAGAAAATACTCCATCTGCTGCTTTAGATCATGATATAAATTTTGGTGAAAGCAAACCAAATGGCATAAATGAACCTCTAATGTTTGGTTCAACAGAAAGCTACCCAGTAGAACAATATAAAACTCCATCTTTGCTCTCAGATGGCCAGAAGAGTATGTAAAATATATTTTTGTATCAGTTGATTTTATGTTTTTATTATTTAGGTTTCTGTTAAATGAAAATGTCTAACATTTACTGACAAATTCAGCATATGTTTTTTTAATAATATTACCCATTATTAATTCAAGCATTTGGGCATTAATACTTAGTAGACTCTTGGAAAGTAATTTTCAAATTAACATTTGATTAAAAAAAAATAAATAAATACCCCCTCAAGCAGCTGCTTGCCACAGAGGTCTGACAGGAATGTAATACAAGCACATAGGTGAAAAAAGAAATTCAAACTACATTTTGCAAAAAGAAGACAGCATTTTCTCACAAGTATGCTCCCCCAACCCAATTCAGACCAAATGAATACCGGCTTGATAATGTACCTATGAATTTTACAAAGCAAAAAAACATGCGAGGAGTAATATTTTTTATTGTAGTTTTTATATATACATACATATAAGTTATAGTTTCCTAAGAAAGATTTGATAATATCAAAATTCACTAATTACCACTTTGAAGTCGATTCAGCACTTAGAGGAAAAATTGTCTTGAGCTGGGTGGGATACAAACCCACGAGCTCCTGATAACATGTCAGGTGCTCTGGACCACTGAGCTACCAGCCGCCGATCAAGATCTCCTCTAATTAATGCTATGAACATTCCATTATGTCACATATAAATGCTTTTCAGGCTATCTAGCCACACATGGCTTTCTATCTGCCTTGTAGATGGAAAGTATGTCTTATAAGTATACTGATGATAAATAATTAAAGAAACTCGACTTATTTAGTATTCACTAATAAATTACCACTTTGAAGTCGATTCAACACTTAGAAGAAAAATTGTCTTGAGCTGGGTGGGATGCAAACTCATGACCTCCTGATAACATGTCAGGTGCTCTGGACCACTGAGCTACCAGCCGCCGTCGTGATCTCTAATTAACATTATGAACATTCCATTATGTCACATATAAGTGCTTCTCAGGCAATCTAGCCACATGCGGCTTTCTGTTTGCCTTGTAGGTGGAAAGTATGTCTTACAAGTATACTGATGATAAAGAATGAAAGTGGTCCAGAGCACCTGACATGTTATCAGGAGGTCATGGGTTCGTATCCCACCCAACTCAAGACAATTTTTCCTCTAAGTGTTGAATCTACTTCAAAGTGGTAATTTATTAGTGAATACTAAATAAGTCGAGTTTCTTTCATTATTTATCATCAGTATACTTGTAAGACATACTTTCCATCTACAAAGCAAATAGAAAGCCGCATGTGGCTAGATTGCCTGAAAAGCACCTATATGTGACATAATGGAATGTTCATAGCGTTAATTAGAGGAGATCTTGATCGGCGGCCAGTAATTCAGTGGTCCAGAGCACCTGATATGTTATCAGGAGGTCATGGGTTCGTATCCCACCTAGCTCAAGACAATATTTCCTCTAAGTGTTGAATCGACTTCAAAGTGGTAATTTATAGTGAATACTAAATAAATTGAGTTTCTTTCATTATTTAATATCAAAATTGTTTTAATAGACCAGTAATGCATACAGAAAACAAAAGCTTTCAAAACTTGACACCAATTGAATATTATTTGATAATAAATATGTTAGATACGTTTGTGGGCCATAAAATTTAGAGATTGGGTGGCTCAGTCAGTAGTGTACCAGGCTTGTAATCTGCAGTTCCCAAGTTCAAGTCTCTCCTAGGCTAGCATTGAGATTTATCTCTGCATTGCAAATATGGCTTCTACAGTTAATGAATATCTGATGGCAATAACAATTTAAACTTTTAAACTTATCAAACTTTTCTGCTAAACTAATAGTTTTGCTAGAGAACCATCCATTTAAAGTAATACATCAAGGTTCTATTTTCTCCTATCTAATATAGGGAAAAGCAGTATTATAAAATTTGAAGACTGGCTCACTGGATTTCTTGTGTAGATGTGGAAAGTGAAGATGATATTGAAGGTGTTTCTTTAACACTAGAGGAAGATACACTAGTTTATGCCCAGTCACATAAGTCATTATTTGAGGGGTGGGGATTGGCTCCATAGGTAGGCTTGTTAATGTGCAGTTTCCAGGTTTGAGTCCTAAATGTGCCAGTGTTGGGATTTATCTCTTCTAAATCCCACCTTGCTCTCTGTCAGAAAGGTGACACTGTTGGGTTTGGAAAGGTCACCATCTGTTGGATGAGACATAAGCTGTGGCCTTGTGTAGAAGAGCTATACAATGTGCATGTTAAAGAATATGCTGGATAGCCTTGACAGGAGAGTGCCATCTGTCTCCTAACAGCTGTCCAATGGGTTCCCTTCCCCCAATCTTCTCTTAGCTTTTGTGGTCCTTGTGACCTGGCCATTTAACCCACTGAAAAAAAAATGCCACTCAGGGCCATTGCTTGATTAGTTGTATATACCAAAACAACAATACAGAAAATGACTACCATCAAAATTCATCACACACTGTGGCTCCTGATACATTGTTTAGCATTCATAACTGTGTACTTTGATTTCTTGAGCATGTCAAAGTTGATGCCATTTAGCTTATTTTTATTTAATTGATGTGATGATAGATTAAAACTGCAGAATCTCAGTTAAAATACATTCACATATAATTCAGGAGCAACCCTAACACTCATTGTAAATGTGTTGAAAAAGAATAACACCAAACTTCATTGTAGGTTCTTGTGTTTTACTGACACTTTTTTCACACATGTACTGTAACTAGTATAAAGATTGCAGTTATCTCGAGCCCTTCTTTGAGATTCAGTTTATAAAGAAAATCAATTTTTATGCATGGTAGTGCACCACCTCACAATTGCCATGCAGATCCTGCTCAAACAGATATTCATTTATATAAATGTAAAGGTGGGGTTTTCCCAGCACATGGCTTTTTTGTTCATCCAATCTGAATTTTCATCCCAATCTTCATATTTGCTAGCCCAGTGGCCAAGTGGTTAGTACACTTGGCTATTGAACAAGGGACCTGGGTTCAAGCCAAAGGTAAGGCATGGATGTTTGTGTTGTCTTTCTGCTGAGGTCCTGCCATCCTTACAGATCTACTATAGCATTAGGGGATCTCTAACTGCCCAATGATAAGTTACAAGCATTTTGCAGCCAGTGGCTGTCCCATACTAATTAGATCACTTTCACAGGCTGGTAGGTTTTCCAGAGGTGATATATATTCATCTAGTTTTAATTACATAACTTTTTTCTGTTAGATGAGAATCATGCTCTCTTCAAATATCTTTTTTGCTGACTGGTAGTTTGGATTTTAAAAGTTTAGAAGCAGCATGTTTATTGTAGCTATTTACATGTTGGCTCAAGACATATGAAATATACTAGGCATGCAGGTGCCACAGACAAAGGGTGATTAGATCGTTAAAAAAAACACCAAATGTTTCTTGGCAAAATTTGTTTTCTAAATTAAATTTATCTTTAAAAACATTTTAATTTTTCACTGAGAAACATTCAGTTTCTAGACTTATTTTTATTATTCTTCCTACCGAAAATACACAACTTCTCATTAAAATTGTCCCACCTACACAGAATGCTTACTAAGATCTCAGAATGTGGAGTGACAGATAGCAAATGTAGACAACAAATGATTAAGTTTGTGAATCAAATCAGCAGTATTTCCTTATGAAAGTGTGGTATACATCAATAAGAAGTGACAACCACTGTGCCATGCTTCGTGTATGGTGGTGTGAATGTGAACTGGGCAGCAGTAGTAGGAGGCTGAGAGATGGTTGTCAGTGAACATCCAATGATATTCCACATGTTTGATGGGTGACAGATCTGGAAAATGTTCATGCCATGAGGACACATTTGGGCAGGCATTCTGCCAATAAATACTGTTTGGAATGGAGCAAAGAAAGGGCAAAAGCATCACTCCCTTAATGGTTTCAGCATAATGTCTTGTGCCATCAACATGGAATCAATAATGAACCAGATCTGAACATCTATTGTAACTGATGGCTTCCCATACCATGATTCCAGGTGTTACCTCAGTATGACCTGGAATGGCTGGATTTTTTCTGCTTCCATGCATACAACCATCATTGGATCACAAAGAAAAATTATTCATGACTGAAGACAGCACAATACTAATCATGTCCCCAAGTAGCTCTTTCCCTATGTTGTGTAGGTGACAGGATGGTGTCAGAAGTAGATGAGCATGGACCATGCAAATGCATCTCATGCAATCATGAGTCTTGCAGTCATCTAATGAAGTCCCCAACAAAAGCACAGACAGGGATGGAATTATAATGGGAATCTGGCAGCTTGTAACAGATCTGTCAACTGTTGCTGGTCAGCAGATCCATACCACCAGAGCCTTGACAACATGTCTGGTACCTTTCTGTACCCATTGTTGCCAACAGCATCCAACTGTTTAAACATTACGATCCACATGAAACAGATTTGGTACATTAACCATCCATCTTCTGACAATTGCAATCCAACTCCTTTCAATCTTCTCAGCTGTAGATAATGTCACCATATGTGTATTGAAGCAGAGCTGCTAACTACTCAGATTTTTTCAGATTTTATCAGAATTGATCATTAATAATCCGAATTTTGGGTTTTTCAGTTTTGCCCTTTTTAAAACAATCTGCTCCAGTATTTTTTTCCTTTCTTCAAAAGGAAATGGCAATAAAAAGGAAGAATTGTTTTCATTTTAGCTCTTTAACTATGCTCAAGTGTGCCTCTATCTCCACTTCCTAATCTGTGATTGACTATGAGCTCACCTTCACATTCTAATACCCTGAAGGTCAAATAGGACTTCAGCTGATTATTTCTGACAAAACACTGGGCAAAAGTCACCTAAATTCTTTTACAGAGATGAAGGCCACAAGTTTGTATCTAAATGGGTGTAAGCATTAGACCTGTCCCCCACCTTTCCTGCTCCGAACAGCTAATCACAAATTGGATAACTTATAATATTATTCATTTTTAAGGTTTGAATTTTAAAATTTGTGTTATCTATGAATATACTTATTTGTAAGTATATACAATAGTTCCTGCTGTTTTCATTAATGTCAAAAAGTACACATACCATATACTTTGGTTGTGGCTGCTGCTAGCTACTGCCATTGGTTGCAAGAGCTAAAAAAAGTCACAGGAAAAAGAGGTTCTACAGCATCTGTTGTTGCCCCCCCCCCCACAGGGTACCACCTTGACGTGGTGGTGGTGAGGGGGGGGGGGGGGGCTTGAGGGCCCATCAAGGTCGAAGGCTCTGCTGACCAGTTTGGGCCCCTGTTGGACAGGCTAAGACCTCAATCTCAGGGGAGTTGTTAGGGGCCCTGCTGACTGGCTTGGTCCATTAGGTCGGACAGGGCCCGAAAGTCGGGCCCGTCTGAGAGTTCCCACCCCAGGAGCCGAGGCAACTTGCATCTATATATCCTTGTTTGTGGCTAACCGGGGCGCAGATTAAATTTAGGTTTTGACCGATGGATGAGCTTTACTCTTATAGTACTGCTCTCCATTAGGTAGTCGGGGATGAGCTGTATCTATATGGTACAGTCTTGCCCCTGACCATAGTTAGTGGTGAATATGGCATTTCCCTATACTGGTAGTGCTTTAGGCAGAACTAGTGGGATTTGTTTCATAAGTATATTTACCTGCTCAAGAGTGCAGCCATTCAAAACAACTGAAGCACTATCTGCCTGACCAATTATTCCTCGCTTTAGTTTTTACTCTGTTTATCACCAAACCTACTCTATTACCAGTCTCATCAACAGCCCTAATGATCGAATTCATCTCATCAACATCAGTAGCCAACAGGGCCAAATCATCTGCATAATCTAAATCAGAAATTTTGAAATCTCTAGACCATTTAAGACCAAAATCTTTCACTTGCAAAGAATTTCGCATTACATAATCAATAACTAAACTAAAGAGAAAAGGAGATAAAATGCACCCTTATCTAACTACACTAGCAATGCTAAACCAATCACTGCAAGACATACTAACTCTCACACACAATTCAATGTTATTATAGAGAGCTCTCATTACACTAACTAACTTATCACGTATTCCATATGATCTAACAATCAACAGAGTCAAAAGCCTTTTTGAAATCTATAAAGCTAGAATCCACAGATTTCTGAAACTCTAAACATTTCTCAAGAATCTGCCTAAGTGAAAATATTTGATCAATACATCCCCTACTACTTCTGAACCTACACTGTTCATCATGCAGTTGTCCATCAACCAAATTCTTAATTCTATTAAATATAATAATGCAAAGAACTTTACCTGGAACAGAAAGTAAACTAATTCTGCTATAATTATCACAAGAACTGCAATCACCTTTTTTAAAAATTGGAACAATGATAGCTCAAGTAAAATCCTTAGGAACAACATCTTTATCATAAAAAATATTAAAAATTTCAGTCAGCCATGTGGCAACACAAATGTTCCCAGCTCTAAGCATTTCAGTGGTGATTTTGTCCACCCTTGGGGATTTATGCAATTTTAATTTAGAGAAGCAACTTTGGAATGTGATATAGGGCCATCATTAAAGACAATAACGCATCTATTCTCATTACAAACAATGGGAGTAGAAATAATCACATTATTTAGAACATCTCTGAAATGCTCAGCCCATAGCCTTCACAAAATCCCCACCTTCATCCCCCTTGCCATGTTTATCCCTGAATGCCTCTGTACCTGTCTGTTTCTTCCCACATAAAACATTAACAATCTGATACAACCCCTGCTGTTGTGTGGTGTTACTGCTTCCTCTGCTTTGTCAGCCAAGCCATCAAGCTAAGATTCTTATCAGCTGTTAACTGATCCTTTACATGTTTATTAAGCTTGCTGTAATGCCTTCTGTTAGGACTAGTAGGGTGTTGATTCATATTAATCCTGCACTTCCTTCTTTCAGAAATAAGTTCCATAGCCTTATACCTCAAATAATTTTGTTTCCTCTGTTCCCTTTTACCCAAAAGAGTACTGTTGGTTTCAAGAAAGCCTGTTTAAACTGATCCTATTCTTTCTCAACTTCAGCAGTAAGCAAACTATGATTGTCATGATGACTAAGTAGCCTATCATGGTATGCTTTGGCTATATCTGGATCTTTCAGATCTTCAGTGTTGAAGGTAATTTTCATAACCTTAGCACAACATTTCTTAAGCTTCAGCTACAAGACACTTTTGACCAGGTAATGGTCAGACCCAATTTCGGCTCCCCTGTATGATCTGGTATTTCTAACTGAACTGGCCCATTTGCTGTCATTTAAAATATAAAATGTCATATTCTTGTGCAACCCATCAGGTGAAACCCACGTATATTTATAAATGTCCCGTTGTGTGTAGAATGTATTAGTTGTTCGTAAACCATTAAGTTTACTTGCCTGTAAGAGACATTCCCCATTGCCATTGGAACTACCAATGCCAAAGGGACCTAAAACTCCTGCCCAAAGGTCAGAGTCAATACCAACTTTAGTATTGAAGTCACCTAGCACAAGAGAAATATCTCCTTTCTTTGCAAAATTCAAAATATCCTGAAGCTGGCTGTAAAACATATCCTTCTCGTTCTAATCAGAGTCCTGTGTGGGGGCATAAGAACAGGTGATATTTAAGTCTTTAATTTTTGTTTGAAATTTTTGTTGTAATAAATCTTTCATTAATGCCATCATATCCTAGAAGAGCATCACTAGCATGTTTGCTGAGAAGCAAACCTACACCTTGGAGATGCTTTCCATCCTCCCTCCCTGAAAAGAGAAATTTAAAGTTATTTTTAAATATCTCACCTTTACCTGTCCATCTGGTCTCTTGCAAGCCTAGAATATCTAGGTTATAGCGCTGGAATTCCTTCATGAGGACATCAAGAGAATAATCTCTATATAATGTCCTCATGTTCCACTTTTCTGCAGAGAGAAAATGATTAGTAAGATTTTTAAAGAAACTAGGTTTATTGAGATAGGTAAGGCCAACAATATCAAACAGCCCCCTGATTGCACGCATGGAGCAAAGACCTGTTCCTCCTCTGCTAAAGGCTGGAGCCACTGATGCTGGTAGGAACTTCAAGTGTACTTTTTCAAGAGCCATATGGCTTGCCTGAGACACATTACTCCAGTTTAGGATTGACAATGCCCAACTAGCTAAGTGAGGTTCAGGTATCTGCAATGGCCTCTGATCTGGATTATCCACCAGCTAATATAAGGTATCCCATGCATCTGTTCATTTAGGGCTGGCAAACAGAAAACACAGTGACAGATTCTCCCTCAACAGAGGCCCACCAGTGTAGCAAGTCCAGAATCAAGCTCAAATCCATAAACAATTCCAGTCTAGTAAGTATAAATGGTCAGCACCAGAACCTTGTAAAGTTGATCATTCTTCAGCAGGGTTGAAAAAAAAAGAAAAAATGGCCATAAATGACCAGATCAGTAGGTCATAATGAATTGGCAGCCCTCCCCTTCTGTTCTCTTCCAAAAGAGATTATCTCTTTTGAAAGGTACTAATGGCCTGCACTATGAGAAGACGGGGTCAGACATTAGGCATTAGACCTGGCCGGTTCTGTGAATCATCACTGAGGATTGGTACACAGCTCTCTTTCTAGTTTATTTTCATTATTTCATTAATTGTACATATAAAACATGTAATAAATACCCCCTCAAGCAGCTGCTTGCCACAGAGGTCTGATGCACTAACCACTCGGCCACAGAATGGCTAATTGTATATTTATCATTATATTAATTTGTCTTAAATTGATTAATTACTAGTATACAGTTGTATAATTTCAATTTAGATTATCTCTGTTACCACTCACTCTCCTCAATGGGAAAGGGGACACCAATGTCCATCAGATGAGCACTATGATCCATATGCAGGAAAGCAATATCTTGTGTATATTAAAGAATATCCTGGATGACCTTGATTAAAGGTGCCCATTCATCTCCTAACAACTGCCAAGTGCATTCCCTTTCCTATTAGTTCTGCGTTCTTGTGAAACTATGACTTGTCCAAATGCCATTGTGTGTAAAAAAAATGTACTCATAGATGAAACAGTTAAAATATTGGTTTTTCATATATAGCTCTAACTGGAAGTAAACCTAATAAGGAAAGTAAAAATCTTCACCGATATAAAAATAAGAGTAAAACATATGACAAATATTTATTCAGAAATAATTTAAACATTAAAATACTAATTGGCTTCTATCATTAATTAAGAAATGGCAGCATGTATTAACTTTTTAACGATTCTGGTGAACTTAAATATAAAGTCTAGCAGTAGTATTTAATTAATTTTTTTAGTTTCATTTAAGTTATACTTTAAATACTTTGCAGAAAATGAAGAAGAATTTATACAACTGCAAGTCCTTTATAAGGCAAGAGGTAATGAACTGCAGCGTGTGAAAGAAGAAGTAAATAAGATGAGAGAAGAAAGTGAACGAGATGTAAGGATACTCAAACACCAGCTAGCTTTGATTGAAGGTTGGTTTTAATAATAATATGGTCACACTTTATTTTTATAATCATTGTGCTACTCTCACAACTGCTGTTTGTGACTTAGGATCATGACTTTTTGTCCTATTCAATTTGTATCATCAACATTTCATACCCATGACATTCATCCCAATGATGTTTTGTCCTAGTAGCATTTTATCCCAGTGAGTTTTGACTTCACTTTATTGTCATATGTATGTTTCAATATATTTTAAAGGATAAAGAAATTTATTTCTTTTTTGTCTTTATACTTAAAGAACTTTAACTAACTCTTATGAAGAATGCACAATATAAGCTCATTTATTCAATGTTTTAAGTAGCTCATGTAAAGATTTTTTGCCTCCCTAAACAAACAAAATTTTCAACCTTTTCTCCCACTTTTTTATCATTTGGATTATAAAATTTTTCTGTATGTTACATGATTATTATATCAGTTGTATGCTTTATGTAGTGTTATGCTCTGACTTTGATGAAATATATTTGTAGTTTATTAGACTTTTTTTAATAATCTCGTTTATATGCTGCCCATTTTGCACTGGCTCTGGTTTTCGAGACATTTGTGTGCCAGTACAAATTGGTATTGTCAATCCTCAAACTTTATTTTCTTAAGCTTATTTTCTGCTGAATGTAATGTGAAGTCTAACAGTCTGGTTGTCACATGCAACGGGTCCAGTTATTGGAAGAAGGAGATGACCAGCCGCGTCTGAAATTCGCACATTGGTTTTTGCAAAAATGTGTTGCACAGCCAGAATTTCCAGCATTGGTTCTCTTCACCAATGAAGCTACCTTCTCATGTGAGGGTGTTATTAATTGTTCATAATTTGCATGTGTGGGCACATGAACCCACGAGCTACACAACCCCATGCTGCACAACAGTGGTTCACCATAAATGTTTGGGTGGGTATTGTTGGAGACTGTTTGCTTGGGTCATACCTTCTCCCATCATGACTAGACAGGTGTAGTTATTGGATATTCCTGGAGGAGGTCTTGTCGTAACTACTGCATGATGTTCCTGTATCTGTGCGCCGATGCATGTGGTTTCAGCATGATGGGACGCCTGCACATTTCATCTTGGTTGTGCGCGAGTATCTCAACAGCACCTTTCTTGTATGATGGATTGGCCGGGGCGGACCTGTCGCTTGGCCACCAAGATCACCCGACTTGTCCCCCATTGATTTCTTCCTCTGGGGTTACATCAAAGGCCTTGTGTACGAAACCCACTTAGCCTCTGACACTGACCTTGTCGCAAGAATCATTGAGCCAGCAGCACGTGTCCCTGAGAGGCCTGGCATTTTTGAACTCGTTCGCCGATCCATGTGTCGATGTTGCGAGGCATGTATTGCTGCAGATGGAAAGAACTTTGAGCACTTCCTCTGAAATTGTAAACATGATGTCTAATAAACATGTTGTTATACCTTACTTATATTCCTTTATTTTTGATTTTTCCTGTACCTCTAGCACACTCGGGTGGTGTTTGCGGTTATATGTTTCTATGTAAAAATGGTTTGTTTTTGTATTCCTGACCTACCTTTACAGTTTGTCTAAGACCTTTTGAATCACCTGTTTACATACATAAAAGAAACAAACTAAATGTGGGCCATGTAAAATCGAGTATATAATTGTGTAAACCTATATAACAGGCCCTGTATGGTTCAATTTAAAAAATATTATTAAGCTATGTTGTTAATGAGAATCAATAGCAATATACATAAACATATTTAAAATTAAAAGTACAGTGATTTCAGTATTAAAACTTATTACATTAACATTGCGCAGAAAAAAAACAGCTCTTACATCATGCTGTTAATTATTGGATTGCAACAAAGCAAATCAACTCATACAGGGCAGGATCTAGGTGGAGGGCATCCCAACTTTCAGAATGCTAGTTAGGGTAAAAAGGAAAAGAATATTAAACTTATTTTTATTTCATTCTTTTTTTTCTTTTTTTTTTCGAGAAATTTCTTAAAGACATGTAAAACAGACAGGTACTGAATTGACATTTAAGTACTGTGTTGATTTGTAATTATTAATATTCTGTTTTAAGTTCTATTTTGTCAAATAGTGCTTAGTTTGTAAAATTAGTGCTTTTGAATAATGAATCCTAGGTTTATTGTTCAGCCAGGTGGGCATAATTTTGTTTTTGTAAGCTTGATATTTCTTTAATCTGTAAATACCATATTTCTTTGATTCTAAGATGCCATCAATTGTAAGACACACCTTAATTTCAGTACCATCAACAGAAAAAAATAATAAATAAAATGCTAAAATATATCTAACAAATATTTTTATTATAATAGAATTAAATTTACTAACAACAATAGTACCTCTTTATCAGTAGATATGTTATCCATCACTTTCTTCTGAATCAATATCAGAGTCTGATTCTTCCAAGCTGTCATATCTGAATCAATATCAGAGTCTACTTCACATTCAGAATCTGATTCTTCTAAGCCACCTTTATGGGGCGGGGGTGGCTCAGTCGGTAGCGCGCCAGGCTCGAAATCTGTAGTTCCCAGGTTCGAGTCCCAGCTGGGTCAGCATTGAGATTTATCTCTGCAAAATTCCCCACCCTGCCCACGGTCAGTAGGGGACACCGATGGGCTTGGAAAGGCCGTTGTCTGTCGGATGGGACGTTAAGCCGTGGCCCCGTGTGTGGGAGAGCCATACCCTGTGCACGTTAAAGAACACGCTGGATGGCCTTGACAGGAGGCTACCATCTGTCTCTCAACAGCTGTTCCAGTGGGTCCCCTCCCCCAACCTTCTCTGAGCCTTCGGAGTCCATGTGACCTGGCCATTTAGCCCATGGTGTGCAAAAGAGTGCCGCTCAGAGGTAAAACAACCCAACCTAAGCCATCTTTATTTCCATTATCCCATAATATATCATCTTCTGAGCCATCGAGAGCATTGGTAATGCACCATTTTCTAAATGAGTGCTGCACTATTCTTTCTGGGATTAGCTTCCACGCTGTTGATACCCATTCCGCCAATTTTGATGCCAGCGCTTTCTTAATTTTTCCAGAAGGTGTCAGCGGAAGGTTGTCAGTCAACAACCAGTTCCACTGTCAGCCACAACCAGTTCCAAGCTAACTATAATTCATTCACAGAGCTCTACTATAATGAAATAACAGTGGCTTCACATTTGGAAAGCGTGGGTAAATACCCACTCTACTTTATTCTTCAATGGAATTGGAGAATGCGATAATGGTCAAACTTGGAGGCGGGGCTTCCGCGTAAAAACAAAACGTGTGGTGCCGTGTGCAAAGTGTGGGAAAATTTAAAAAAAACCGTGATTCTAAGATACATAATTTTGTGACACAACTGTTTTTATAGATGTTTATTTGGGGGGGAAAGTGCATCTTAGAATCGAAGAAATACGGTAATAGCAATATTTCCTCCTGACTCCTTCCATCTTGGGTAACAACCATATACTTGGCAGTTTTTCAATAGAATGTGCCCAGTGGAAGTGCATGTATGCATTTCATTCATTGTGGAAAAATTTTGTATCTGTTTTTAACTAGTTCTCCCTGCATTTTTGAAATTATTCATCTGGTTCCAAATTTTGTACATGGGGTTCTCCTGTGCTACTCAGTGTTGATCGAAAATTCTTGTCTGTTTTGGATAGAACCAAGCTCAAGTTTATGCAAAGTAATTTTTTTTATATTTCGTTCTTTTGTCAAATTAAAAAAAAACACACCAATGCTTTATTCTTAATGAAACATGCAATAAATTTAAGCTTAGCTATAGTATGTTGCTTCTTTGTAGGACTGTACATTTTATTTCACTATGAAATTATTGAAGTAATTTGAATTTTTTTTTCATTAATATTTATTTGGCAAATGAAAGCAAAATTTACAGGTAGTGTTTTACATATGGCATTTTTTCCTTCTATCTTTTTGTGGTATGACTTGTGCAATCCCACTTACCAAACTCATGAGTCACCACTACTTAACCACATATATGCCATGAGTACTGGTATAGTCAATAAGTCTTAAATATTTAGTAACACTGCCTTCAAACCTATAAAAAGATCAAACACCTTTAAAATATAAAACAGTAATTTCCCATAAAAAAACTTAGATGCTAAAAACATTCGAATAGCTAAAAAAGTTCATCAGTTTTTTAGACTATAATGCATATTATTAGTTCGGTTTTCTTAAAATTAGTGGATGATAAAAAGATCATTTTCACAATTACCAAAAAGAATTAGGATCACCTAATTTCATTTAGAGAAATATAAACATTGTTTAACAGTGTTATTTATGCATGAAAACTTAATAACAGATTATTTGTCATTCTTCTGTACTCTTAAACAGAGTATAAATATAACACATTTTTTGGTATGACTTGTACTGCCCCACTGCACAAGTCATGCTAAAAAATTATACTTTTCTCTCTGTTATAAAAGAGACTGAATTTGTAAGCATAAATTTTGTAAAGTAATTTTGAAACATGCTGAAAATAGTTCCATGTTCTGTTGATTAGATATTTTAACACTGCAATTGCAACTCTAGCATAGCTAATGTGCCACAGACCAACAGACTTCACTCTAGTTCCATTATATAAATACAGTGATTTTCAAACTTTTAAATTGCTCTCTAATGGCTCTCTAATGGCTGCTTTAATTGGCTCTCTAATGGCTGCTTGGGATTCTAAAGCAATTAAAATTAATGCAGAAAGGTCACTAGCCTACTCACAGATTTTTAACTCATTGTGCTTATTAATTATTGACTAGTGATTATGGTTGCTCTGATGATCATTATTGCCACCTTCATTCCAAGAAGTGGGCTTAGTTCATCTTTGAATTTGAGAAACACCTTTATGAACAGAATATACATAATTAGAAAGGAAAATAATCCAGCAAACATTTAAGAGTTATGCAGAACAAACATACTCATAAATGTAAAATGGTTAAAAGTCCAGTAGAATCAAATACCCCACCTTGTTTAGCCAATTATTTGATGTAAGTTTTTTACCAAGGTGCATCTATTTACTAGAGGTATTGCCTTATAGAGAACTGTATCCTTTAAAAAAAATGCAGGTTTGAACATTGTGTGCTTTGCTAGTTCATTGTGAGAACAGTTTTAAAATTCACAATTTATGTTCCTTTTTGATTTATATATTTTGAGCACATTTTATACGATTTCTTTGCTTTTGAATGATCTCTGTTTCTTTCTTGATTCAGGGGAAAAAGAGGGCCTTACATACAGTTTGCAGCAGTCCCAACAGTTGGTGTCTGACAAAAATAGAGAAAACAGTACACTTCAAGGAAAATTTACAGCAAGTGAACTTCAGCTCTCTGCTGAACGTGATGCTAAAGAAGAAGTAAGATTCCTAGAAGTTCATCCTTATTTATAAAGTATTTTAATAGCCTATTAAATAAACACCTTTCAGGGTGATTCAAAACTTATCATTCAAATTTCGTGGGGAGGTAGGGAATGCGTTAGGAAACCGATTTCACATAGGAAAGAATGTCCGCAAATGTACGCATGCATATGTAGAGGGCTCTGTGTGTACCCAACCAGTGTACAGCTCGCCCGACCACTCCCGCTGTCTTCAGTGTACGAGCTGACTTACTAGTGATAAGATGAATCGTTTTATGCATCAAGAGCTAGCGGATATGCATCTCACATATGGGGCAGCTGGCGAAAGCGGCTGCCGAGCTAGGCAAGTTTATGAAGACCGATACCCCAACAGAAGAATACCGCAGCATCAAATGTTTGCACGTGTGCATCGCAATCTGCGCGAACGTGGTTCACTGCGCAGCAACATGCAGGATACGGGGAGAAGACAACTGACGCGGACTGTCAATGTTGCAGAACAAGTCCTACAGTCCATCGAAGATAATCCGAATACCAGCACACGAGCTATTGCTCAGCAGCTTGGGGTCTCTCAGTCAGCAGTGTGGCGGATACTGCACGAGGAACGTGTGCATCCTTACCATCTGCAAAGGGTGCAGTTACTGCATCCTGACGATTATCCGAAGCGTGTGGAATTTGCACAATGGTTCATGCAGAAAGGTGCCGTAGACCCCAGTTTTCCAGCTTCTGTCCTTTTTACAGATGAAGCTTCATTCAGTCGTGAAGGTGTGCTCAATACACACAATTCACATGTGTGGGCTTACGACAACCCACATGGTACGAGAAGTCACGCTGCGCAACATCGTTTTGCCGTAAATGTGTGGGCTGGAATCATTGGTGACTGTTTGTTGGGACCTTACTTACTACCACCCCGATTGGACGGCCGGAAATACCTAATATTTCTCGAGACAGTGTTACCGACTTTTCTGGGCGCTGTTCCTGTGCCTATCCACCGAGATATGTGGTATCAACATGACGGGGCTCCAACCCATAGCACAATTGTTGCACGTGATTACCTGAACCAAACATTCGGAGCTCGATGAATCGGTAGAGGTGGACTGATCGCTTGGCCACCCAGGTCACCTGATTTATCACCCATGGATTTCTTTTTGTGGAGGGCCATGAAAGACCATGTGTACGAGACCCCCGTCGACAGTGAAATGGACCTTGTTGCACGAATAGTGGCCACCGCAGGCATTGTCCGTGATATGCCAGGCGTTTTGAAAATGTTCGGCGGTCAATGCAACGGCGCTGTGAATCCTGTGTCCGTGTAAATGGTCACAATTTTGAGCACCTACTGTGAACCTGTACTTTACCTTGTTGGAATAAAAGTCACATTCGTTACCACTTAACTGTACTGTTTCCTTGTGTTCACTTTACTTCTCCATTTTGTTCATGTAGATGACGTTTGCGGACATACTTTCCTATGTGAAATCGGTTTCCTGACGTATTCCCTACCTCCCCACGAAATTTGAACGATAAGTTTTGAATCACCCTGTATAATAGTTTGGTTATTATAAATATTATTTTATGGCAAACAGTGTTTTCTAAATTATTTATTCTTATTTATTTTCCTTTATATAAACTAGCAGTTGAGAAGATGTATATGACTACTCTGTTATTGGTATTAAGTATAAATATATCATCCAAATGTATAACCAATTTTTGTATATCAGTAGTTATGATTTCTGCTACAAACACTTTTGGCTGGTCATTCACTGAGAGAGGATTTATAAAAGACAAATATTAAAATAGGTGTCAGAAACATTTCTGAGATTATTTAAAAGTATATACGCCATTTATTGAGAGATGGCAGCAATAGCATCATCACTACTGAAGACTTAGCCAGCTGTAGGCTAATTACCATTGTACATCTAATTACTCCACAAAAAGAGTTCCTAAAATAAATTTGTCTTGCAATCAGATGTGTACATACATAGAAGTAATAATTTGTAAATAAGAATCTCCATTATGTTAACCTAAACTGGAAATCTGAAAAGTAATCATTGTAAATCTGAAAATTATTCTATTTATTTAAAACAAAATGGCCATTGAGAGAAAACGTAAAATTTAACATTCTGTTGTAATTAGGTAGGAAAATTTTTAGATCAAAGTTGCATTTTATATTTGCTAAAATTACTAAGAGATCTGTAGCAACTTTTAAATTCTGATTTCAAGTGTTTTGCTGAATTTTTGCTTCCAGGTTATTGCATGCTTTCCTCAAAACAAAATAATATATGATAATCACTCATTAATTTGAATGACAACTTAAATTTCAATAAACATTAAATAAAATCGCCTTTCTAAGGTTGCTATTTTAAAATATGTTAATGACAAACTAGGAAATTTAAAAACATTTCGTTTTAAGATATGCCACTTCTTATGATTGAAGTTTATGATTCTTAGCCTGTAAATGGTAGCTAGGTAGTCACTGGAAGGAGAGCTATGCACCTAATGTCCGACCCCACCTTCTCATGTGCAAGCCATTACTACTTTTCAAAAGATATACTCTTGTGGAAGTGAATGGAAAGGGAGGGCTGCCAGATTAGTGTGGCCTACTGATCTAGACAACTATGGCTACTTTTCTTTTTTTTTTTCAACCCTGCTGAGGAGTGGTCAACCACACAGGGTCCTGGTGCTGACCATATAAACCTACTGCACTGGACTGATATAAGACTCTGAGCTTGATTATGGATGCTGAATTTGCTGCACACTGGTGGGCTTCTGTGGAGGGAAAATCTTCAGCTGTGTTTTCTGTTTGTTTGTGGGTTGACAGCCCCAAGTGAATAGATTCACAGGATATGTTTATCAGTTGGTGGATAATCCTGAGCAGGGGTCATTGCAGGCACCTGAACTCTTTGCTTCTACTGGCATCATTAATTCTACATTGGAGGAAGTCTTCTAATGTAGATGGCTTCAGACGTTAATGATGGGGGAACAGGTCTTTGCCCCATGCCTCCAAGCTTGATTTGCCCATGCCTGCAATTAGGGGGCTGTTTGATATTGTCAGCATTCCCTCTCTCAATAAACATAGTTTCTTTAAACATCCCACTGACCATTTTCTCTCCATAAGTAGTTGGAAAATGAGGACTTTGCACAGAGCTTATTATTCTTTTGATATCCTCACACAAGAATTCCACCATTATAATTTAGTTATTCTCAGCTTGCAATAGACCAGATGGACAGATAAAGGTCAAATTCTTAAAAATAATCTTAAATTTCTCTTTTCAGGAAGGGAAGATAATAAGCATCTCCAAGGCGTAGTCCTGCTTCTCAGCAGACACGCTAATGATGCTCTTCTAGGATATGAGTGCATTAATGAAAGTTTCTTATAGCAAAATTTCAGACAAGCATTAAAGACTTGAATGTTATCTTCTGTTATGCCCCCACTGAGGATGCTGATGAGGATGAGAAGGAAAGGTTTTATGGACGACTTCAGGATATTTTGAATTCTGTCAAGAAAGGGGATATTACCCTTATTCTAGGTGACTTCAATGCCAAAATTGGTACTGACTATGACCTTTGGGGAGGGGTAATAGGCTTTTTTGCTGTTGGTAGCTGCAATGACAATGTCTCCTACAGGTAAGTAAACTTAATGGTTTCAGAATAACTTCCTGCAAGGAAAGTTTAGGTTTGTTGAGCCTGACACAGTCAAAAATAAAGATTTTCACTAAGTAACAAGTCTTCAACTATTGGTTGAATCAGTCATTGAAATGTAATAGGCCCACTCTAAATCGACCTACCTCCTGCAGTTCACTACTGTTGTATTTCATTGCATGCACTTTACGAATTAGTATTGTATAAATTAAAGCAGAAGATGTAGCATTAATGTACAAAGTGATTTCTGTGATTGGACAATCACAGAAATCACTTTGTACATTAATGCTACATCTTCTGCGTTAATTAACATAGTAAATAATGATTACAACACATAACATAGCAAATAATGATTACAATGCAGTTTTCTGCCAATTTAGTATAAATACAGAACTCAGTTAAAACCAAAAATAGTTTCCTTTTACTAATGTAAAAATGCTATTATGTTTTTTAAGGTAAGACAAATAATAAATACTAAATTTCAAAATCGCTTATTATTTCTTGTGATTATTTTTGGTGAGGCAGAGTCTCAGGTGGTCTAATGGTTCCTGAACAAGAGTAACTAGAGTTTAAAAAAGTTCCAATTTTAGTGTTGAAGTCACCTTGCACAAGAGAAATATCTCCTTTCTTGATAGAATTCAAAATGTCCCAAAGTTGTCTGTAAAACCTACCCAACATCAGAGTCCTCTGTGAAGGTGTAACAACAGATGACATTCAACTCTTTAATTTTTGTTTTAAATTTAGCTGTAAGACACCTTTCATTAATGTAGTCATATCTCTTGAAGAGCATCACTGGCATGTCTGTTGAGAAGCAAACCTACATCTTGGAGATGCTTTCCATCCTCCCTCCCTGAAAATAGAAATTTAAGATTATTTTTAAGTATCTGACCTTTACCTGTCCACCTGGTCTCTTGCAAGCCTAGAATATCTAGGTTATAACTCTGGAATTCCTGTATGAGGACATCAAGAGAATAATCTCTATGTAGTGTCCTCACATTCCAATACCTACAGAGATAAACTGATTAGTAGGATTTTTAAAGAAACTAGGTTAAGAGAGGTAGAACTACTAAGGCCCTACTAAAGACTGAAGCCACCCATGCTGGAAGGAACTTCAGGCACCACATTTTCAAATGGACCTTTTTAAGAACCAGAACCGAGATAGAAACTGACCTGCTTGAGACACATTACTCCAGTGTAGAATTGATGATGCCCAACTAGCTAAGTGAGGGTTCAGGTACTTGCGATGGCCTCTGATCAGGATTATCCACCAGCTGATATAAGATATCCCTGTGCATCAGTTCACTTAGGGCTGGCAACCCACAAACAAACAGAAAACACAGCGGAGATTCTCTCTCAACAGAGATCCATCAGTGCAGCAAGTCCAGGATCCATAGTCAAGCTCAAATCCATAAACCAGTTCAGTCTAGTGGGTATAAATGGTCAGCACCAGGTTCCTGTGAAGATGACCACTCCTCATTAGGGTTGAAAAAAGAAAAAGTGGCCATAGATGACCAGATCAGTAGGCCACACTGAGCTGGCAGCCCTCCCCTTCCATTCCCTTCCAAAAGAGAATATCTTTTTTGAAAGGTACTAATGACCTGCACCACGAGAAAGTGGAGTTGGACATTAAGTGCTGGGCCTGGCCGGTTCTGTGCATCATCACTGGGGATTGGCACACATCTCTCCTTCCAGTTTATGCCTAGCTGCCCTGAGTGGGATTCAAATTCACTTTTCCCAGAAACAAATTTTTGTTTCAGCTAACTATTTCTTGTCTACAGGACATTTTCCTATGATACTTTATTATTAAATTTTTTATATAATGCTGTGAGTGATAAATATTACTTTCATCATATGAGGTAGCTGGGTTACTCAATTCTGACATAGATGATGCCAGTGGTGAATCAATCAAATATGTGGAAATGCTTACATTTCGCATTGCTGAAGAAAATGGTTAGTCTCTGATACTGTAGTGGTTAATCATACCTGGCATATTTCTGGGAGATGTGGGTTCAAATCCCCTCAGGGCAAAACCAAATTTTTTCCAACTGATTATTTCAAGTGGTTAGCTGTATATGCCTATTTTTCCACATTCTCCACACATTCTTGAAAAAACCCAGCAACAATCCTTATTTTGCTGTTTATCTCATGTTACATTACAGTATCTGTCACACAGCTCCCAAGATAATTAAACTGAGACAATTGTTTAAGGGTGCAACCATTCAAAACAACTGAAGCACAGCCAGTCTGACCAATTTTCATCACTTTAGTTTTCTCTCTGTTAATTACCAAACCTATCTATTACCTATATCATCAGTGCTAATGAAAGAATTCTTCTCATCAACAATCAAGGGGCAGGGATGGCTCAGTCAATAGCACACCAGGCTCGTAATCTGCAGTTCAAAGGTCAAGTCCCACCAACCTGGCCAGCATTGAGTTTTATCTCTGCAAAACTCGCCACCCTGTCCTTGGTCAGTAGAGGACACTAATGGAGAAAGACTGCCATCGGTCGGATGGGATGTTAAGCTCTGCCCCTGTGTGCCAGAGAGTTATACCCTGTGCACTTTAAAGAACACACTGGATGGGCTTGATGGGAGGCTATCATCTGTCTCCTAATAGCTGTTCAATGGGTCCCCTCTTCACAATGTTCTCTGATCCCTCAGGTCCTTTTGACCTAGCCATTTAGCTCATTGTATGCAAAAAGTGTCCCTTCCCTTCTCTGCTGCTATGCTGAGAAAGTTAAACCTCCCAGCCCCCACCCCCTTGACAAAATTTTATTTTAAAAATATCATTAATTCACTAGTTTATATTAAATGGTTATAGTAAAACACTGTGCATCTCTGGCTCACAGAAAGTACTCAGAGAATGAAATTGCCTTCCCCTTGAAAATGTAATTGAGTAGCCCTGCCTTAAACCTATGTAGTGTTTGGGTTGGATCTGACTATTCCTTCTGAATGAAGCAATTTTCATAATGCTAATTGAGTAGGCAATAATTAATTCATTTTTAAACAGTTCATAAACTTGATGTCATTATGCCTAATAAATAATTGATATGCTTGCTTATGTTGCAGATTATTAAGAAGCTTGAAGGTGCAGAAACTACAATTCAATCATTAGAACAACAAATAACTGATTTGTGTCATTCAGAGAACTTAGTCAGAGCACGTGAACAGCATGAAAGCATAGTCAGCAACTTGAAGCTACGCCACCAGCAGGAGAGCCTAGAGTTGAAAGAGGAAATTGATGCTTTGAGACAACAGCTCAGTACAAAGGTAATAATTTTAAAAAAATATAAATCATTGGTCAACAATTGGTAGACAACAAATACTTTACTACTGGATTACATCCTTAAGCCAAGGCAAGTAACAAATACTTCCAAAATAATGGTATGTGCAATATTCAGGATCATGGAAAAAGAATGCCATATTTTAAAGAGTTGTAATTTGTGAAAATATTGATTGACAGAATGACAATATCAAAGGTCAAGAAATGCTTTATGTTTTCATTCTTTGTGGTGCTAATGTCACAAGTAGTAGTGCTGGTGTGGCAGTGTATCAAACCTGCAATCATACACTTTTTTATTCCAGAGGAATTAATGCATAGTTCCATTATGAAACATCTTTGTTTTTAAAAAAGCAAATTTATCAGGTTACATTAGAACTTTGTCTTTCCAAAACTGAATATTGATAATACTGAACTTAAAATTGTAATACCAGTTATTTTCCATTGTTGGCAGTCTAACATATTTCAACATAAATATGTGAGGAACTTTAAATAGCAGATTTTTAGGTCACTGGATTAGAAGTTATGATATAATTTAACTAACTTCATTAACCTTTTTTATTTTGTGGGATACTTTAAAAATGTTATCTGTTCTGTCAAAATTTAATTTATAGCACCACTGAATCATACCTCTTTCAATAAACCTAGTTTTTTTAAAAAAGTAAAAAAGTAAAAGTTTAAAAAAAAAAAGGTAAGTTAAAAAGTAAAGTTTAAAAGTTGTTTTAAAAAGTTTTTTAGTAACCATTTTCTTTCCATAGTACTGGTTTGCTTCTGAGCAGAAATGCCACTGGTGCTCGTCTAGGATATGATTGTGTGTTAATGAAAGATTTCTCACAGCTAGACTTAAAATAGGTATTAATTGATAGGCTCTGATAAAAATGAGGAAGATGGACTTTGCAGACAACTTCAGGTTATTTTCAATTCCATCAAAAATAGGGATATATTACTCTTGCACTGAGTGTCTTCACTGCTGAAGTTGATACTGATTCTGACCTTTGGCAGAAGTGATTGGTTCTTTTGGCACTGTTAGTTGAAATAGCAATGGGGAACACTTGTTACAAACACTGAAATAAATATAGATACAATTGGTTTCACCTGTTGGGTTGCATAAGAATATGGTCAATTATATATTAATTAGCAGCTAACTCTTTTCAAAAGACCATAATTTCCCTAAATGACCTGGTGTTCTTTAAAAAAAACACCAGGTCATTTAGGGAAGCTAAAATTGGATCTGACCATTATCTTGTTAAAAGGGTCTTGTTTCTTAAACTTAAGATATGTGCCAAGGTTAGAAGAATTACCTGTAATGTTGAAGCTCTGAAAGACATGAAATTAGCCAAAACTTACCATGATAAGTAACTTGGTCATTATGAATACTATAGTTTTCTTACAATTGAAGTTGAGAAGAATGAGGGGAAAAAAGAGCAGCGAAGACTAAGTGATTTGAGTGATAGATAAGTAATAAAGCTTATTTCTGAAAGGAAAACAGGGATGTAAACTGAATGTGTTGTAACGGAATGTGAAAAACAGGGATGTAAACTGAAAACCCTATGTGTTCTAACTGGCAGCAGTATGGACAGCTTAATAAACTTGTAAAGAATCAGTAGAAAGCTGATAGAAATCTTTGACTCGATAGTCTGACTGACAAAGCAAAGCAGAGAAAATAGCTGGACATCAAGAAAACAAATTGGCATACAGGGATTGAAAGATAAACATGGGAAGTTTTTGAAAGTGGGTTGCTTTACCTCTGAGCAGCTTTTTTGTGCACACAGTGGACTAAATGGCCAAGTCACACAGACACCAAAGGACTCGGAGTTGATTAGGAGAAGGGAACCCACTGGGCAACTGTTAAGAGAGAGACAGAAGCTCCTATCAAAACCATCCAATGTTCTTTAAAATGCACACTGTATGTCTCTCCTGCACACAAGGCCATTGCTCATTGTCCCATTCAACTGATAGCAGCCTTTCCAACCCTTCAGTGACCCCTTTACCACCAGCCAGGGTGATGGATCATCATCATCATCATCATCATCATCCTCAAGCAGCCATGGGCTATGGAGGTCCAACTAGACCGTGCAGTTTAATTCTCCAAGCATATCTGTCCTGAGCTACATCTGCTGCATCTGGCCCCTGCACACCATTTCTAATACGGTCGTGTTTGACATTGTCTGCCCACCGCATCCTTGGTCTCCCCCTCCTTCTGAGACTTTTAGGCACACTGTTCATAACCCTATTCTCCAATCTATAATTATCCATACGGTCAACATGGCCAAACCAGCGGAGTCTCTCTCTGCACAATATGCTGCTTAAAGGAGGTTGCAGACTCCTTTGCCTAACCTCATCATTAGTTACAAAGTTAAACCACCTTAATACCCAAGATACTAGGTAAGCATCTAGAATCAAAAGCATCTAGTTTCCTGTTATCTTGTACACAGCGTCCAAGTTTCACTACCATAACTAACCCTAGAAAGAACCAAACTATTATACAGTCTAATTTTACTCTTTAGGTGTATTTTTCTCCACAATATCCATAGATTCTTAAAAGTCCCGGCACCAATCCCTATTCGTCGTATATAGCTCCCAAGGTAATTAAACTGTGACACCTGCTCAAGACTGCAACATTCAGATTAATTGAATCACAGCCTGCCTGACCAATTTTCATCACTTTAGTTTTTTCTCTGTTTATAACCAAACCTACTCTACTACCAGTCTCATCAACAGCTCGAATGAAAGAGTTCATCTCAACATCATTTGCCAAAAGGGCTAAATCATGAGCATAATCTAAATCAGAAATTTTCATATCTCCAGACCATTTAAGGCTAAAATCTTTCCGTTGCAGTGAATTTCACATAATATTAATCAATAACCAAACTAAAGAGAAAAGGAGACAAAATGCACCCTTGTCGAACACCAGAAGTAAGCTAAACCAATTGCTACAAGCCTTACCAACTCTCACACACGACTCAGTGTTATTATAGAGAGCTTTCATTATGTTAACTAACTTCTCAGGTATATCATTTGATCTCACAATCAACCACAAATTATGACAATCAACAGAGTCAAAAGCCTTTTTGAAATCAACAAAGCTAGCAACCAAAGGTTTCTGAAACTCGAAACATTTTTCAAGAATCTGCCTGAGTGAAAATACTTGACATATACATCCCCTATCACTTCTGAATCCACATTGCTCATCATGCAATTTCCTGTCAACCAGTCTTAATTTTATTAAGCACAATCATGCTAATCATCTTATCAGTAGCTAATTGATCCTTTACACATTTATTAAGCTCTCTGTAATCCTTTCTATTAGGACTAGTAGAGTACTGATTAAGTACATTCCTGCAGTTCTTTCTTTGTGAAATAAGCCCAAGTGCCTTATCACTCAAATAATTCTGCCTCCTCTGCTCCTTTTTTCCTAAAAGAGTACTGTTAGTTTCCTAAAAAGCCTGTTTAAAACGACCCCATTCTTCCTCAACTTCAGTAGTAAGCAAATCATGACTTCATAATGACTAAGTAACCTGTCATGGTAAGCTTTAGCAATAACTGGGTCTTTCAGAGCTTCAGTATTAAATGTAAATTTTTTAACTTTAGCACAACACTTTTTAAGTTTAAGTTGCAAGACACTTTTAACAAGGTAATGGTCAGATCCAATTTCAGCTCCCCTATATGCCCTGGTATTCCTAACAGAACTAGCACATTTGCTGTTAATTAATATATATAATCAATCATATTCTTATGCAGCCCATCAGGTGAAATCCAAGTGTACTTATGTATGTCGCGGTGTTTGTAATAAGTGTTAGTTATACTGAAACCATTGAGTTTACTTACCTGTAGGAGACGTTGCCCATTGCCATTGCTGCTACCAATACTAAAAGAGCCTATCACCCCTCCCCAAAGGTCAGAGTCAGTACCAACTTTGGCATTGAAGTCACCTAGAACAAGGGTAATATCTCCTTTCTTGACAGAGTTCAAAATATCCTGAAGTTGTCCATAAAACCTATCCTTCTCATCCTCATCAGCATCCTCAGTGGGGGCATAACAGCAGATAACATTCAAGTCTTAAATGCTTGTCTGAAATTTTGCTGTAAGAAACCTTTGATTAATGCACCCATATCCTAGAAGAGCATCACTGGTGTGTCTGCTGAGAAGCAGACCCACGCCTTGGTGATGCTTTCCATCCTCCCTCCCTGAAAAGAGAAATTTAAAGTTATTTTTAAGTATCTCACCTTTACCTGTCCATCTGGTCTCTTGCAAGCCTAGAATATCTAGGTTATAGCGCTGGAATTCCTGTGTGAGGACATCAAGAGAATAATCTCTATATAATGTTCTCACGTTCCACATTCCTGCAGAGAGAAAATGATTAGTAGGTTTTTTAAAGAAACTAGGTTTATTGAGATAGGTAGGGCCAACAATATCGAACAGCCCCCTGATCGCAGGCATGGGGCAAAGACCTGTTCCTCCTTTGCTAAAGGTTGAAGTCACTGATGCTGGTAGGAACTTCAGGCACCACCTTTTCAAGTGGACTTTTTCAAGAGCCATGTGGCTTGCCTGAGACACATTACTCCAGTTTAGGTTTGACGATGCCCAACTAGCTAAGTAAGGTTCAGGTACCTGCGATGGCCTCTGATTAGGATTATCCACTAGCTGATATAAGGTATCCCATGCCTGGCCCCCATCTGTTCACTTAGGGCTGGCAACCCAGAAGCAAACAGAAAACATAGCGGCAGATTCTCCCTCAACAGAGGCCCACCAGTTCAGCAAGTCCAGAATCCATAATCAAGCTCAAATCCATAAACAAGTCCAGTCTAGTAGGTATAAATGGTCAGCACCAGAACCCTGTAAAGTTGATCACTCCTCAACAGGGTTGAAATAAAAAATTAAAAAAAATGCCCTAGATGACCAGATCAGTAGGCCATACTGAACTGGCAGCCCTCCTCTTCCATTCCCTTCCGAAAGAGAATATCTCTTTTGAAAGGTACTAACGGCCTGCACCATGAGAAGGCGGGGTCAGATTGGTACACAGCTATCCTTCCAGTTTACGTCTAGCTACCATTTACAGACCAGGATAACAGATATAAATCTCAAAGCAGGTCAGTTGGGTCTCAAACATGTAAACATCAAATTACAAGCCTGGTGTGTAGTGACTGCCAACCCCACCTTTTATATAAAGGGAATGAACTGAGCATTAAAGAGTGGTTCTGAGCAATGTAGTTAGTTCTACTCCCATTGTGTTGAGGATAGAAGCATTACTAGCTTTAATGTTGGCCCTATATCACAACCTGAAGTTACTTTGAATACCACAAAATTAAAAATACACAAATCTGCAGGAGTATATGAAATTACTACTGAAATGCTTGAAGCTGAGAAAGTTTCATTGTCACATGGATGACTGAAATTTTAAGCATTTTTTTTTATGATAAAGGTGTTCCTGAATGTTTTTTGTGTGCAGAGAGAGAGACTGCTTTGGTTTGGCCATAGATCCTATATTCATAACTGTAGATTGAAGAATAGGGTTATGAACAGGATACCTAAAAGCCTCAGAGAAAAGAAGACATAGAATGTGTTAGGCTGACAGTGTTAAATAGGACCTTGTTAAGATTTACCTGCAGTGGCCAAATGCAGCAGCTGCAACTCAGGACAGATGCATTTGGAGGACTGAATTGCTGTCTGGTCTGACTGCATAGATCATGGTTGCTTTAGAATTGTGCATGTAGTAATCATCATAACCAATGCAACTGTTACTCCAGACACATTAAGGTTAAATATTGATAGAAATTGAATATTGCTTAAATGTTTGAGAAGTGACAAGTGATGCTACATTTAAATCTATTGGAAGTTATATGTAAACTCTGATAGTTTATTGACATTTAAAAAAAAATTGCCTTTATTTTATAAAATATCTTTTGAAATATGAGCTTTTTTGGTGATTCTGTATGTCTCCACTTTTGAATTATGATATATAATTTATTTGTTTTTTAGCTGTTTTTTTTGCCAACTTTTTTTTTTGTTAGTCCTCCATTGCAGATCCTTCATTCCAGTAAATAAGCCGTCATCAGCTGGATGAATTTTCATCTTCCTCTTTTTTTAGATGTCAATTTTTAAAAAACCTCAAATTAATATTTGCATGGATTAAAATATCTTACTAATTTTAAAAGGTGTTAAATTATGTTTAAAACAAAATCAATTTGTAAATGAGGTTATGAAGTAAAAGAACTCTAAATGTTGAAATAATGCAGATCTGAGTTTGATCTGTGATGTGCAGCATTTTGCACCATTTTTTTGTATGCTAAAAAAACCATCCAGTGATGACTGAATATAGAATAGTGTTCTGATTATAATTGTTTTGTCTTTTCCTCCAAATTGACTGTCACTTCGAAATCTTCTTGTATGAACTGTGTTTTTATTTCCATTTTTTTTTTATAATTGTATATTCAACTGTGTTTTAAAACGTTGCACTTGGGAATTTTCAAGTAGCACTTTATATATCGCTTGTTTTCTTCACAGACAGAAGAAACAGAAATGCTCCAACACCAGAACCATTTATTAGAGCAAAAACTTCAGCAGCTTCAAATAGCCAAAGCAGAAATTGTCAATCACCTTACTGCAAACTTAGAAGCAAGTCAACGTCAGTGCCAAAACTTATTGGAATCTGGTTTGTTTAAATTTCTTTAAAACTAACTTACTTGATTTAAAATTTTGTGTTAGCATAAGGTTTACCATTACATAAAAACTCTGAATTTTCATTTCATATTTTTTATAATCCTAAAACCTGCAGCATGGGTCCACATATACTCAAGCTTCAGTTTTGGCCTTTTATTCTGTTTCTGGAAATGATATATAACCCCCACATTTTTAATATTTTTGCATCCCTTATCTGTTGTATATTATGCAAAGCTCATCATAGCATTTTATGTCTATTGCACATAACATCTCATCATGATAATTGTGAAATAATGGAAAAATATTTGCTGCATATTATGCAAAGCACATAGAAGCATTTATGTATATTACACATAAACATAAACGTCATATTTTAACATAAAACCTCAGCATGATAATTTTCTCATTGTTCTGCTTTAGTTTTGTCATATGAAAATTGAAATGGTTCTTAGAAAGCATTTTGATACAGAAAAGAACAAACCTACTAATTATATGTAATCACAGCTTAAATATTAGTCTAAAGTCACACTATTATGCTGTATTTGTCTTTTTCATCTTGCTAAGACAATCACTAAAAACGTTTGTTTCATAAGGTGCACAAATTGAGAAACTTTTTCTCTTTATTTTTACATATCATATTAAGTTTATAAAGCATCATTCCCGGTTTAGCCATTTACACAAAATTTTACCATATCAATGCTTGTTCATTTTCATTACATGCTGTCCTACTGATATTTATTAGGGTAATCGCAGTAGCTATTATGAGTTGTATTAGGGTAGTCGCAGTAGTATTCGTAGTAGAAGCAGATTAGCTGCCAATTCTGAGGAAACCATCGGGGATAGATTGTGAAACGTTCATTCAACGATAGAGCATATTAAGGACGATAGAGCATGTAAGTATGCATGATGTTTTTAATTTTATTTTACTTTAAGTATGAATTCAGTTAAGTGTAAATAAATTGTTAGTTACTGTTAAGTATTGAGAGAAAACTAGGCTCATTTCAGGTGAAAGAGCAACCATGTGAAACCATAGAGTTGTTGTTGTTGTTGTTACGTTATGTAGCTTTGAGATTTCCTTCTTCAGGCTTTCTCAGAATGAAAATTTTGATTTAATTGAAATCAAATTTAATTTGAGTGTGATATCTCTGTTGTTTAGGTTAGTGAGTAAATGATTGTGTTTGGGATATTAAAAACGTTGTTGATGTCTGGTGATGTGGAAAAAGGTTGTCAACCAGAGAGTGTTCAAGTTGTATGATTATATAAATTTTGTGGTAGAGAGAAAAAAAAAGAATTATTATTTTTTTATTTAAACATGATTTTTTTGTTTTTGTTTATGATTTTTTATATTATATTTTACTTAGTGTTGTTTTTTTGTGTATTTTCTTTTTTTCTTTTTAATTTTAATAATTTTTATTAATATATTTTTTATCATTTTTTTATCTTTTTTAACTTAATTTTTTTTATATTTTATTTCTTTTATATATTTATTATTTTTTTTTATATTTATATATATATTTTTTATAGATGTCTATGTGAATATAGCACAGAAATGAGGGGGTTTCCTGAGATTATATTTTTTCCTTTGGTAATTTTGGTTTATTCTTAAAGAATGGAAAAGGTCAGAGTTTGGAAAAATAAGCTGGTTCTTGTTGTTAACATTTGGGGCAGTGGGACCCAAGATTGGACTGCCATCACCAGCACTTAGCAGCTTTTAATGTGAGTCAAAACATGATATGTGGCAACATAGCAACTCTTCAAGGGCATGAAGCAATTGTGCAAGTTGAAACACTTTGCAATACGGATGGCATTCAAAATGTTTTTGACGTGTCTGTAGATTTGTTCTTGTTCCTCTGAAGTTAACAAGCTATGACTTGTTTAAAAGCTTGTCTAAACTTGCCATTATGTGTTAAAATCAAAGGCCTTATCATCATTTCTCTCATCGCTGGTTGCGCATAAACTTTGGTCTGCGAAATCTGTGTGTTGTTGCTATGGAACCTACTAAGACTGGGAAAGATTTTACATTTTCATAAAGCTGAAGCTTGCGGATGATAGGAAAAAATTAATGCCAACTTATCACAAGTATATGGGGTCACAAGTATTATCACAAGCCAATTTATACACACACAAGTATAATATATCACAAGTATATAGAATACCCTGGATGACCTTGATGAGTGGCTGCCATCTGTCTCTCAATAGCTGTTCAGTAGATCCCCTACCCCAACCTTCTCTGAGCCCTCATCCATGTGGCCTGGCCAATAGCCCATTGTGTGCGAAAAAGTGCCCCTCAGAGGTAAACAACCCAGCCCAACTCAACTCAGCCCAACCCAAGCCCAGAATATTCTCAGTGAAGACCACAGAATAACCCTGCATGCTCTAGCAGCAAGGATGGGCCTTTCTTATGGCAGTGTTCATGTAGTAATGACTGAGCAGTTGAAAATGTCACAATTTTGCACTTGTTGGAGGGCTGAACAAAAGCAAAAATGTGTTATTATGTGTTGGAACTGGTTGACAAGTTTTAAGGAGGGAGATGAAAGATTCTTACAGTGTATTGTGATTGGAGGCAAGACTTGGATTTTCCACTATGATCAGGAAATTAAACATCAATCTAACAAATGGAAGCACTGTAAGCAAATGAAGTTCACTGCAGCATATAAAAATTTTGAGCTATGAGGTCAGTCAGGAAACAAATAGCTCTGTTTTTCGATTGCAAAGACATTCTCATAGCACATTTTATGCCATGGAAGTCAACAATGAATAAAGCAACTTAAGTAGAAGTCTTTCAAATCAAACTTTGTACTACAGTTCAGGAAAAAATAACCAGAATTCCAAGGGTAAGAATGACTTCTGCACCATGATAATATGAGACCCCATACTTCTGCTTTGGCTCAAGCTGTTGTCATGAACATCAGTGCTGAGATGCTAGAGTATCCTCCTTACTCCCCTGATCTTGAGCGGTTCAAGTGTCCACTACAGTGCTCTGAACACTTTCACAAAATAGCTTTCAAGAAACATTCGATGCCTGGGTTTGGCAATGGTGTAAATCAGAGGTTCCCAAACTTATTTGTTCTACCGCCCCCTTTTCAGAAAAAAATTACTCGGTGCCCCCCTGGAAATCTACCTTCTTTAAGCGAACAAACAGAAAGATGCAGTGACAAATTTGAGTTTTTTTATATATCTATATTTCTACCTACATTCTACAACATAGTAAAGAAAAATGTTGTACATAAGACACCTTGAAGCTTGAAATTATAAAATTATTTATTAAAATCAACCATAGTAACATTCGCATTATATACAGAAAATTAGGATAATGAAGGATAATTTTATGTGTTTATTCGGAAAATAAAGCAATCACTACGACTTTAACTCTTATGTTACACAACAGATAAAAAATGTACGAACTGTTTTTCAAAGTTTTTTTTATCTTTCCTTCTTTCTTTATGCTTCCCCCCCCCAATGGCACCCAAGGCTACTACCGACCCCCTGGATGTTCCAGCACCCCCCAGGGAGTGGTATCGCCCACTTTGGGAAACATTGGTGTATAGCTTTCAATGGGGAATGCTTTGAGAAGGAGTCATCTGCAGACTCCAACAATGAAGATTAAAAGTAAGACATCATCATTCCACAAATTAGATGATTCACCCTCATAGATGCTCACAGTAATTTCATTTCAGCAGGGTGGATGATCCTATGTTCAGCATCAGTTTTGGTATTGAATTTTATGTGTAAAGCTTTTAGCCATGTGCGAACCAATTTCCAAATTGCTCATCCTTGTTATTGACAATAATTATTTTAACACCGTTCAATCCTATTTAAACAGCTTAGCATGTGCTCCATGGTCTTCTCCTTCCAATCTTGCTTGCTGACATTGTCTCCAGAATCCTGAAAAACACATCATTGAGCATAAGGGCATTTGAGCCTCTCTTCTGGGCTAGATTTGCTGATGATGTTTGTCTCATTTGGGAACAATCAGACCAGGAACTTGCCAATTTCTTTGACGAGCTGAGCTTATTTTATTTTATCATTTCATTCACCCAAGAAAGTGAAGTAGACAAAACCATCTTATTTTTGGACTAAGCATTCAGCAATCCAACCATGGTATCCTGACCACCAAAGTTTCAGTAAATCAAGATTTTTCTCCCCATTCTAATCCCATTTGATGTCTTTGTCTTCTCTGTCTGTTCTCTGTCTGTGTGGGGATGTGTGTGGGGACACACCTCACACACACAGTTTAAAGTCACCTTTTTCTATTCTGCTTTTTATCACTTTTTGCATTTGCAACTCAGCAGCTGAGCTTCAAAATAAAATCAACTTCATTTTTACCTCTGGTTTTATCAACAGAATTCTTCCTGAAACTAAACATATTTTTTATAATCTGCTGCTCCCAGCCCTCCAATTACTGCATAATTTCAAACACTTACTATTACCTTCTCCACAATTGCACCCTTTGTTGTCAACCTCCTAAAACCATTTAACATAAAAAGTTCATTTCAAAACACCACCCAGTCTATTGAAAATTCATAAGCATATTGTGATTCCACTTCCTCCTTTTGAGCTCTGGTCACCCACGGGATTCAGATTCTGCTGGAACTAGCGTGGCTCAGCTGGTGGCTGTCTCCCCACTCAGTTTGTCATGGTTCATTGTGGGCTCTGCTCAGGCCCACTCCTATCCTAGTCCGATCTGACTTTTCAAATGCTTTTTTACTATCCTAAACTTTACACTTTTTCCTTTCTAAATTTAAAGATAATTAAGAAATTCTAAAGATTGGCACTTCAAAAATTCAAAAATTTTAAATGCTTGGACTTTTATTTTAGTTTGAAATTATATATTGTTTGGCACTTTTATTTAGACGTGCTGAAATTTTGAAAAGACCTCCCATGCACCTCAATGATTAAAAACTCAGACTTAAATTGATTTATCAGCAATGGTTAAGCTCAAAATAACAGGTCCTTTCTCTGCTGTCCCACAGCTTGAATAATTATTCAATTAGAAAGTCTTCCATGAAAGTGATGGGGGAAATGTGACATCCATACGATGTAGTGCTATCTTATATAGCGGAGCATCGGGTTTGCCAAGTTTATTACAATTGTGCCTTCCTTTATTTCTTTGTTATTATCCCTCCCCCTTTTTTTTTTCTTCTTCTGTCCTTTCTTTTATTATAACCCCCCCCCCCCCACCTTCTTCTTCTCTTTTTTTATATCTTTTATATCTTTTTCCCCCTTGCCTTTTATTTTTATTCTATTGTTATTTTATCTTATTTCCTCTCCTTTTCTGTTTTCTCTTTTTACATGTTCACCCCCCCCCCCTCGATTTCTTTCTCTCATTCTGAGTCTATCTCTAGCCATGTCATGTGCTTCAGCGAGGAATCAGGGGAGCCTGGGTCCTCATTGCTCTGCTTTTGGCCAGCCTGCTCCCCTGACTTGGTAAATGGTGGGGGTTGGGGGTGAGAGCCCTGACCAGCATCACTCCTCCCAAGCTATGCTCTACCCCCCTTTGAAGACCATGGGCATCTGTTAACCTTTTACTCTCCCTGGTCGATGAGGTCCAGTGTGGTCTTTTCCACACAGACCTCAGCTGACCATCCCTGGTGAATGCTTCTCTTTTCACATATTATCCTAAGAACCTTTCCTTCCCTAATTTTAAGAATAGCTAAGTTTTCAAAACATAGATATATATATACTTAAGTTTGAAATTCAAAATTAGATTCTTAAATTTACCAAAAGATTGGCATATATATATATTTGACTGAAATTTTTACCTTTAAGTTTTGGCTCTAATATTTAGACAATGCGCAAAATTCAAAAAGGTTTCTCACCACACCTCAATGATTAAACAACCAGACGAAACCTTATTCTATCAGCCTTAAAAGTCATGCTCACTGTAACAGGTCCTTTCTCGACTGTACAGATTTTAGGAATTATTTTACAGAAAATTTCTTAGACAGCAGATGGGTCAAACATGGTGCCCTCTGAATGATATAGTACAAAATTAAATTGAAATCGTTAATTCTCTATGACACTGTTAAACGTTTTTAAGCACTTCAACAAATGTTCTATGCTATCAACTATCAAAAGTTATTAAGGAGAAATTTACATACTGTACATAGAGGATGGGTCCATTCCCCAGATCCCACTTGCCAACAATCAAAATGCTCTTGTACAAAAAAAACAGTAAGGTCTGCCACAGCAGTGCAGTGCATTCTTTCATATTTTTTTATTTTATTGGATATCTAAATAATTAATTTAAATAATAAAATTTAATTCATAACTTTGAATAATTGATTAAAAAATGTTTAAAATGAAAAAAAAAACTCTTAGAGCATTTATCATGGGAATTGTGTTTCACAATGGATATGACACTGCATTTGGCTCTGGGAACTTGTGTCATCCAGCACTTTAAGGATTAAAAGCAAAACTCTATACACCATCTTTGCCAAATTTGTCCTCAAAGGTCAGGCACTCCCACTGTTCAACTTGCTCAAAATGTTTTCCTTCAGAGGCAGATGCTGCAACTTTATAATGCATCTCTGCCTCCTGCTATATTAGTATGTACTCCCTTCCACCAGCCAACCGAGCTCACCCCTCCTCCCTCCTGCACAGGCTTAACACCTCATCCATCCATTTACTGTTCCCCTGAGCCTCTTTATTAGAATGTAGTGTCCACCAGTCATGGATATGGCTTTCTGTACTTCACTCCTTGCTGCTGACACAACTATTTGTGCAACACCTCTAAGAGCTTCCATCAAAGAACTGATGATCAAGGACTTTGATTCCAACTTCAAAATGCTGCAACCACATCAGGATTTTTTTTCTCTACCAAGAAACTATAAAGTGTGCTCAAGATTAGGGATAAGTATAATTCTGTTTTGCATTTTAATTGCTAAATGAATCACATTCCCTAGTAATTTTTCACCACTTTGATGATTCACACTAAGAGCAGTTGAAAGTGCTCAGCATATGCACCCCTCACCAAGCTTCATTGTGCTTATGTTATTAATCATTTGGTAATAACTGGCATAATAAACTGTTTCTTCAGATAGTGGTTGATCATAATTCTGTGAAATTGTTTATTTATTTAACACATTTTTTTATTCTTTAAGAGTGGATCAGGGAGCTTAGTTGGCCTGGTTGGTGAGGGTGTTAAAAGAAGGTCAATGAAAAGGACCTGGTTACTCATGTGGCTTCTTCTTTTTGGTTTACAAGCTGCAGTTGAGCAAGAGGGATAAAAAGCACAATATATTCCTTTTTTTTTATTACCAAGTTATTTCCTATTCAAATGTGGAATGCATAATAATACAAAAATATTTGAATTTATGTTGCAGTGATGTAAGTGCAGACAATATTTCAATGTATATAGAATTTTGTTCCTTATTCCTTGGGGATGTAAGTGCAGAAAGAATATATCATACCTCTATTGTCAGTCTGCTATATAGGGTAATTGCAAAGTAAATTTACAGCTTCAAAAACATATATAACTACTTGATTTTTACACAAAAAGGAAACAAATGGCAATGAAGAGAAATACATCAACTTTGTGTTCCATCAGTTATGTCTACAGGAAGTGCTGCTGTGGGAAAACAACGAATGGCAGATTACAGGTGCAAAGAAAACAAAGCAATTTGGTTTGAGCAAACTAAATTAACAGTTCAAGTGCATCACATTTCCTCATTACCTGATGCAATTGAAAAATTGTCTAAATCAGTAATTTGCAGGATGCTGCATCAGTAATAGTAACAACCCCTTTAGGTGACTTCCTCATTCACTGGACCTACCCCATTCAATTTCTTTTGTGGGTTTTCATCCAAGATGCAGTTTATCACCTAGTATTACCATAATCCAGTAGTTCTCAAACTGTGGATCATGAGCAGCTTTGGAAGGGGGTTGCAAAACTCTGATAGTGTTATATATGCTATTATTACCTTGTTAAAAGTGTCATCCAACTTAAACTTAAGATGTGTTGTGCTGAGGTTAAAAAATTTATCTTTAATTCTGAAGCTCTACAATGCCCAGTTATAGTTAAAACTTACCATGGTAGGTTACTTAGTCATTATGATAGTCGTGGTTTGCTTACTGCTGAAGTTGAGGAAGAATGGAATGGTTTTAAACAGGCTTTTTTGGATATTAACAGTACAATTTTAGGAAAAATGGAGCAGAAAAGGCTGACTCTTTGACTCTGTTGATCATTATAATTTGTGGTTGATTGTGAAATTGTATGGCATACCGACAAGGTAGTTAACATAATGAAAGCTCTTTATAACAACACTGAGTGATGTGTGACAGTTGGTAAGGCTTGAAGCAATTGGTTTAGCATTACTTCCAGTGTTCGAAAAGGTTGCGTTTTGTCTCCTTTTCTCTTTAGTTTTGTTATTGATTATGTTATGCAAAATTCACTGCAAGGGAAAGATTTTGGCCTTAAATCATCTGGAGATCTGAAAATTTCTGAATTAAATTATGCTGATGATTTAGCCCTTTTCACAAATGATGTTAATGAGATGAACTCTTTCATTTGAGCTGTTGATGAGACTGGTAGTAAAGTAGGTTTGATTATAAACAAAGAGAAAACTAAAGTGATGAAAATTGGTCAGGCAGGCTGTGGTTCAGTTAATCTGAATGGTTGCACCCTTGAGTAAGTGTCTCAGTTTAATTATCTTGGGAGCTATGCAACAGATTCTGGTGATATGCAGCATGAGATTAACAGATGAATAGGGATTGCTGCCGGGACTTTTAAGAATCTATGGAAAAATAGGCGTATACACCTAAAGACTAAAATTAGACTGTATAATAGTTTGGTTCTTTCTAGTTATGGTAGTGAAACTTGGACACTTTATAAACAAGATAAGAGAAACTTGATGCTTTTGAGTATAGATGCTTATGCAGTATCTTGGGCATGAGGTGGTTCAACTTTGTAACTAATGATGAGGTTAGGCAAAGGAGTCAGCAGTCTTCTTTCAGCAGCATATTATGCAGAGAGAGACTCCATTGGTTTGCCCATATGGATAATTATAAATTAGTGAATAGGTTATGAATAGTGTGCCTAAAAGCCTCAGTAAGAGGGGGAGACCTAGGATGCAGGGGTCAGACAGTGTCAAACAGAACCTTGTTAGAATTAGTGTGCAGATGCAGCAGATGTAGCTCAGGAAGATATGCTTGGAGAACTAAATTTCAGTCTAGATGGACCTCCGTAGCCCATGGCTTCTTGAGGATGAAAATGATGTAATATTTGATGAAAAAAATTTTTTTTTTCAATATTATAAAAAAAAAGTGTTTTGTGACAAATGTATTGTGTTAAATGCAAAAAGATAATTTTTTATCTTCTTATCCTTTCTATAATGAAATCTATAGATTTAACTATGTAGGTTCTATATTGTACGAAGAGGTCGCATAATTTTATCTATGATTCTAGGGAGACAGTGTCAAAAATTTTGATTACCTTTGCCATATTTCATCAATAAAATGAATTCATCAATGAAAGTTTTACTGTCATTGTTACCTAAACAACTTGCTATGCTTCACAGAGTATGAGATGAAATTAAATTTCGTAGGGATGTCTGTTGCATTACATCCATCACCCATACCATCTGTAAACTTGATGTATTTCTCTTCATTGTCATTTCATTTGTTTTTCCTCCATGTGATAAATATAGTAATTGTACATTATGGCAGTTCTTCTGCTATAGTATAGTATTCAATGTTTAACATCCTATCCTTAAATGGACTAGATTGGCTAGTACATTTAGTCTGACAGTTAGGATGATGGCCTTTCTTTAAATCTATTCTAAGCAATGCCTGGAATCATGAGGCATTGAATCCCCATTTTACCCCAGCATGAAAGCATTAGAAGAAATCATATGTAACCAACAGGATATTTTTTAATAGTGTGATTTGTAGAAGGGAGGATTTGGATTTATGGAGAGTTTCAAAAAGGCAGAAATTTATATTACTCTTATCAGCTCACAGATGGCAGCCTTCTCTAAAGGTTTGATTCCATTAAAGAAATAAATGGACAGTTCAGTTTCAAATGAAAATTTCTATGTGAATGAGTCCAATTTAAACTGAACTCTGGATGAAATGAATTTGTCAGAGCAGTAGGAAATTTTAGAAGGTTCTCCATCCCCAGCCTGAATTTGAAATTTGGGAGTGTATTTGAATTTTAGTAGTTTTGGAGTTTGTAGGCATTTTTACAATTTCAAACACAAAATGTTTGTGTTTCAAAGTTAGAAATATGAAATGTTTGAAGTTATAAAGCTACTTTGTAATCATCCTGTATAAAAAATTTTTAAACCAGATATTTCAATTTTTTTTAAATGTTTGTTTTATTGTCCTAGGAATGGTTGCACAGATGTCACTGAATTGAAGAGTTACCATTCTGAAATGGTTACAGGAATGATGGCATGGAGAGAAGTTAAAAGCTTCGTATAGCAGTTTTTTTTTACCTTTATAAAGTAAAATACTATCCACAATAATAACACTGTGTCATGTGAGAGTTGGTAAGGTTTTGTAGCAGTTGTTTTAGCATAACTACTAAAGTTTGTTGAGGGTTATGCAGCAGCTACATCTCAGATGTGTTTGTAGGACCAAATTGCACAGTCTGGTTGGAGCTTCATAGCCAATGGCTACTTGAGGATTATGTATGTGTTGGTAGATCTTTATTTTAATAAAGTAAAATAATAATAAGTTTGACAGATCACTGGCTAATGCCATTCATTTATAGAAGACTGATACATGCATGCCTCATTGAAGTAATTCATCCTGATGAGAGACTTCCATCAACCATACAACTACTCTGGTCATTCACTCTACAATCTTAACTTGATTACTACAAAGATATCAAATTTTGAAGATCTAAAAGGTTTCAAAAAGTTTTATTTCATTCATTGTTTTATGAATGACTCCTTCATATGTAAAGGCACATGCATATACATTATTTTGAAGAAGTCTCTAGACTGGTGCAGAAAGATTTTGGGAATGAGATTCTTCCATAATAAATAAGTTTAGAACTATTTTTCCTTTTATGAACAGTATTAAAAGAGGGCTTAAAGTTAAAAACACAGCATGAAGTTCAAGAGTTCGTAAAAGTTCACCATACTACTCTAAGTTAAAAGTAAGTACTTATGGCAGCTGTTGGTGATGTTAAAGTGTCAAAAGAATTTTTAGGCGAGGGATAAAAGAAGCACTTACTGATGGTTGACTACTTTGTGTACCTACTTTTACCTACAGCAGTAAAGTGAACATTTATGAACTCTTAAAAGAACGCTTTGATGTTTGTAGAGTTACATATATAGTAGTTTATTATTAGGAAAAAATTGTATTTTTATTATGTTTCAAGGAACAATATCAGAAGTTAGTAATTTGAAAATGAAGATGCATCACATAGAATCAGAAAAGGCAGAGTTACAAAATGAAAATAAATCTCTGAAGGTAAAAAATAACTTGCATAATTTATTTTTCTGAATGTAATTTATGGTCATGCATGCAAAGCATTGTGTATGCAATCGTGAATTAACAGAATCAAGTAGTCCACAATATGATAAGTTTGTAAATTTTTGTCATTAATATCATTACTGATTTGCCTACTCATAATACAAAACTTTTTTAAGTATAGCTTTCGTTTCAATTTCTAAAGTTGCATTCCTGGAGTTACTGACACGAAAAGTATGAAAAAAAAAATTACTGAATAAAACATATATGTATAGATAATTGACAAAAAAATGGAAACAGCAACATAAAATCACTAATGCGATATTGGATCACCACACCAGTGCAGTACAACCTGTATATGGTGTGGCATAGAATCTACCAGTATCTGAAAGTCTGCAGGAAGGATATGACATCATTCATACACAGGAAATGTGATTAATTCCTCTTGTTCGATATAGCTGTAAAACCCTGCCTGAGACATCATTCCAGAAGTTTCCATAGATTTTCCAGTGGGTTGATATCTAGTGACTTTAGTGTGGCTATGGTGTGTGAAAAAGTTCAACCACTGGACACAATGACATGCTTGACAGATGTGATGAGTGGCTTGTAAAGTGTAACTTGACCATGATATCCAGCTATGGAGTTCTCGACATACTGTTTTAGATTACACTGGCCTCTTGCATTCTATGTTGAAATCCATGCATCTATGTCAAAACCATGCATCTGTGTCAACTGATGGGCATAGCTCACCGGTTCACTGGTAAAACTTTGCACATTGCACTAACGCTCAAATGCCCCAATTCTGGAGTATGCACTTTCACCAACTGTTGCCTTTTGCAGATCATGTATTCTATTAGATTCCCAGGCAGAATGACCTTGGAAACTTCCTCATGAAACAGTAAGTTCAGCTTTATTAATGACTGAAGCTCCTGCTAAATGTGCTCCCACAATCTTGTCCCTTTTTGAAATTACTAAGGTCTTCTCTTGATGGTATGGTACCAATAATTGCATGCAGTTTTGCCTTTGTATACATGATGCTAAACGAGCTGGGATTTCATTTGCATGTTTAATACCTTTGTCAGTGACATGTAGACTTTGCTGTTTTACATAAACTGAAGGCTTTCCTCACACCTTGGGATTTCCATTTTTGCTGTCCATTACCTGTGTATTAGAATAGCAATCAAGAACCATTGGATTATAAGCATTTTTTCAAATGTTATATGCAAAGTGATTTATAAGTCTTTGTAAAGAAAGGCTTACTAGCAAATAGCTAATGGTAAATATGACTACACCTTGTAGGTGTTCTATATAGCCATTTTATTTGAAGCAAAAATATGTCCATAAATATGCTTTGCTGTCTATAAATTTTTCCCTACTTGTCAGTAAAAAAATTTTTTTTGAAGTTGGCAGTTTATGGTGTTGCATTTTTATATGCTACTAAATAAACGTATCAGTGAGAATATACATTATATTTTCAAGTGTATTGGGAATTTCCATGTTATGTGAATGACAAATTACATTTAAAGCTCCATAATTTAAAAAATAAGCTCTTTATAGAAAAATGCCATAGGAGCAGTGGTGGTTTGTGAGGAAAGTGCATTTTGTATTTCTTAAGTAAAATTTTCATCATTAATATCATTACTGATTTATATACTCATAATAGAAAACTTTTTTAAGTGTAGCTTTTGTTTCAGTTTTCCAAAGTTCCTTTACTGGAGTTATGACACGAAAAATATTGGTGAGAAAAAAATATATTCAGATATATATATATACAGTGCAAACGACTACATAGGGGGCATGGGATAGCTCAGTTTCCCCTGACACATTACTATAAGAGGAGAGAAAGTCAGAGAAATTTTAGTCTCCTTGAAGTAATGAAACTTTGAGCTGCAGGAAAAGGCAGGTTTTTTGTAACAAATAAAAATAAATGACCTCTGAAGCAGCTGCTAGTAGTCAAGATATAACAGGAGCCTATCAGTATAATACACCATAGAGAACATCAGTAAGAAAGATGAGATCTCAGCAGAAAAACAACACAGAAATGAAACATTTCTACTGTATCCAGGATTCAAACCTAGGTCCCTTTGACCAGTAGCCAAGTATGTTAACCACTCAGCAACCAGACTGATCCTTTGTCAATCACATAGCAAAGAAGTGACAAAAAATAACCAAGTAACAGGTTTGTTTTCTCTTTCACATATGTTGCGATGAATATGGAACCTAGTTTTTGAAGCCAATGAAGTTCATAATTTTATGACTTTAGTAGCCTCTAGCAATGGAAATTCACACTAATGACTAATTCAGAAAAAATACTTATGCAGAAAGATCTTTTTATTTCTTGAAAAAAAAAAAATTTCCCACCTCCCTGGTGGTAAGGGGGGAAATTACTGTTGCCAATGTAAACCCCATGACCAGTCTACTACCAAACTTTCACTTTTTTAGCATCAGTTGATCATTTATAATGCCCTTTAAAATTCTGCATTTTCAAAATTTAGGGCTCTCTAATGGTGGAAAGGTCACATTCTAATCTTCATTGGCATTTTTTTTTCTCTTCTCATTTTGACACATAGGACAAAGAAGAATCCTAGAAATTACTCCTAGCTTATACAGGAAGGCAGGGTGGCTCAATTGGTAGTGCACCAGGCTTGTAATTTACAGTTCCCAGGTTTGAGTCCCGCCTGGGTTAGCATTGAGATTTATCTCTGCAAAACTCCTCACCCTACCCTTGTCAATAGGGGACACCAATGGGTTTGGAAAGGCCTCTGTCCATTGGATGGAACATAAATCCATGGCTCTGTGTGCATGAGAACCATACCCTGTGCATGTTAAAGAACATACTGGATGGCCTTGCTATCCATCATACTGGATGGCTTTGCTCCATATTGATGGGAGGCTACCATCCTCCCATCAAGGGGACAACCTTCTCTGAGCCCCCCTGGGGGTCCCTGTGACTTGGCCATTTATTCCATTGTGTGCAAGAAAAGTGCTACTCAGAGGAAAAGAATACAGCCTGTCTTATACAGGCCTTCCCATACAAGGACATCCCCTAAAAGACCGAAATCAATGTGACCACTACTTTGCATTGCCTGATTTTCTATCACCTTATTTTTTCTATGTCCATGTTAGCCACACCCTATAATAGCCTTTTCCTCAAGGCTACATCTTAAATGCTATACTTGTTGATGTCAAGATACATTCTGTCATTAGACAACTTCCTGACTGTAGGTAATGCCCTTTAGATGATCTTCTGTGTGGGTGATGATAAATAGATTTCAGTTCTACCTGCAGAAGACCTCTTGCATGCTTTTTGCTACAAGTATAATCTTCATTTGTATCCCAAACTGAGGCTTGGGGAAGTCTTATCATTCCTGTCATTGTGGAAACCAAGTTTCTCAGTCTCATCTTCGACCAGAACTTGACCTTTTTACCTAATATTTGTCATCTAAGATCCAAGTGCAACAAGTTGGCATTGGACATCATCAGGGTCCTCTCTCTCTCTAGGGGAGTGAACAGATATTCTTTGCTTTGCTTATACCATGCATTTGTCCAGTCAGAACTGGACTATGGATACAAGATATATGATTCTTCCTGGATTCAGTGATGAGGGTGCTAAACCCTCTCCACCATGGGCCCCTCTTATGTATGTACAGAGTCTTTCAGAATCTCAGTGAAGATAGACAAGAAATCTGTAAAAGATCCTGGAAAGATATATCTGGATCTTTCCAAATTTCTTGTCACTTTTTTTTTTAAATATAAGATCCTGGATCCTATATTTAAAAAAAAAAAGTATTTGTACATATCTGCTCTTGTTGCACCCTTCAGGCTTACAAGAATTTAAATTGCACCCTCAAAGATAAAAAAGTTTGACAACCTGTTTTCTTGTTTCTTTGTTTCCTTTATGTTGAAGCTTTATCTATTCACTGTCAGCAGTTGTCCCTACAGATGCAATCTTCTAGGTTTGCAAGAGACCAGATGGACAGGTAAAGGTGAGATACTTAAAAATAATTTTAAATATCTCTTTACAGGGAGGGAGGATGGAAAGCATCACCAAGGTGTGGGTCTGCTTCTCAGCAGACATGCTAGTGATGCTGTTCTAGGATATGAGTGCATAATGAAAGGTTTCTTACAGCAAAATTTCAGACAAGCATTTAAGACTTGAATGTTATCTGCTGTTATGCCCCCACTGATAATGCCAATGATGATGAGAAGGATAGGTTTTACAGACAACTTCAGGATATTTTGAATTCTGTCAAGAAAGGTGATATTACCCTTGTTCTAGGTGACTTCAATGCCAAAGTTGGTACTGACTCTGACCTTTGGGGAGGAGTGATAGGCCCTTTTGGTGTTGGTAGCTGCAATGGCAATGGGCAACGTCTCCTACAGGTAAGTAAACTGAATGGATTCAGAATAACTAACACTTATTACGAACACCGTGACATACATAAGTACACATGGGTTTCACCTTATGGGCTGCATAAGAACATGATTGATTATATATTAATTAACAGCAAATGGTCTAGTTCTGTTAGGAATACCAGGGCATATAGGGGAGCTGAAATTGGATCTGACCATTACCTTGTTAAAAGTGTCTTGCAACTTAAAAAGTGTTGTGCTAGGGTTAAAAATTTTACTTTTAATACTGAAGCTCTGAAAGACCCAGTTATAGCCAAAGCTTACCATGATAGGTTACTTAGTCATTATGACAGTCATGGTTTGCTTACTACTGAAGTGGTGGAAGAATGGGGCCATTTTAAACAGGCTTTTTTGGAAAATAACAGTACTCTTTTAGGAAAAAAGGAGCAGAGGAGGCAGAATTATTTGAGTGATAAGGCACTTGAGCATACTTCAGAAAGAAGGAACTGCAGGAATGTCCTTAATCAGTACTCTACTAGCCCTAATTGAAAGGATTGCAGAGAGCTTAATAAACGTGTAAAGGATCAGTTAGCTGCTGATAAGAATCTTTGGCTTGATGGCTTGGCTGAGGAAGCAGTTAGGCAGCACAACAGCAGAGAGCTGTACCAGATAGTTAATGTTTTATGTGGTAGAAAATGGACAGGCATACAAGGTAAGGTTATAGAAGGTGAGGATTCTGTCATGGCTAGTGGGCTGAGAAGTTTGGGGGAGAGGACCCATTGGAACAGCTATTGGGAGACAGATGGTAGTCTCCCATCAAGGCCATCCAGTGCGTTATTTAACATGCACAAAGTAGGCTCTCCTGCATATGGGGCCACAACTTAATGCCCTATCCAATGGAGAGCAGCCTTTTCAAACTGACCATGGGTAGGGAAGGGAGTTTTGTGGAGATAAATCTCAACACTGACCCAGGTGGGACTCGAACCTGGGAACTATAGATTATGTGTCTGGCACACTACCAACTGAGCCCCCTCCCCCCAAGTGGGAGGAGATCGATTCTCTCTTTTAACGATAATCAAGGATACTGGTATGAAACATTTTGTTATGCCAAAATATACAAAACTGGGCAGTGTCAGGTATGCTATTGAAGCAAATTTTCTGATATCAGCCTATGACAGGTCAATATATTTTTTGGATTCCCAAAGCCCAAAACTAGGGCTCAACTTATAATCAAGTATCTACAATATTCAATAGAGAATATTTAACAGAAAAAAAATCTAGGTTAGCTTACTTTCATTAGCAGGTAATCAATTATTGCTGATATTAATCATTAATTAATTTTTAAATTAATTGAAAATAGCTCTTTAAAAAAATACAATTGTTTTAAAAATAATGTTCACTTTTTTAGGAAGAAATTTCTTCTTTGCATTCAGAGTTTAAATCATATGAAACAGTCTGTAAACTCCAGTTTCTGTCAGATGGTCCTACTGGTGATGACTCTGTAATTCAGCTTGGCCTTAGAAAAAGAGATTTTAAAAGGTATACATATATATATAACATACATAATTGATTTGTTCCATTTATAAGTTACTGTAGCACAATCATACTTTATATATGTATAACAGTAGAAACAGCTTGAATCATTTATAATGGATGATGTTGCTTAAAACTTTACCACCCTAAAGAAGGGTAGTAATTTATCAGAAAATTAATACATATAAATTGTCACTGAGATGTAAAATGGTTCACAGGTGAGAACAAAATAAGAGAACTTGGCTATTGGAGCACATTTTAGTGTGAGATATTCATTTTGGCAGCATACACTGTAATGCCTCACAGCAAACAAAATGCTTGAACATCTGCCTGTCATCTTAAGATATCCTGTTTGTCATTAAAGCTTTATTGTAAGCACACCAAGCTTACAATAAAGCTTTAATGCCAAACAAGATAACAGTTTAGGCCAGACCATGTGTGAGATATGGCTCAGTAGGTGACATATCAGAAGAACTGATGGGCCAAGGACATGTCTCACAGACACTTTCTTGAAATGTTTGTGGTATATGGGTGAGAATTGTCTTTTGTCTTTCTGAAAGATGGTACATCTTGCATACCATTGAGTGGCAGTGAAAATTCAGGATAGTATCAACAATACAGTCACAATACCCTCAATAAAAATTGAAGGCAAATTATTTTAAGGTAGCTTATAGATTCCATAACATCTTAACCATTCTTAGCATTCATTCTCTATGACATTTACAAATCGAAGAATAAACAGCTCCGTCACTACATTTTCCAAATATGATTCTGTTGATCAGTGGCAAACAGAAATGAGATTAATACTAAGAGAAATAATGCCACTTATCACTCTAATTGACTCTATCCTGGCACAATTGTGATCGCTGTCATTGATGGATTGTAATGAGTGTTAGCTGATGCAATAATCAGCATAACTGTAGCCTTTTGTGGTTTTCTCCAACAAAGAGTAGCAGGAGAGCATCTAAATGAAATTTGTATTTTGACCAAAAAGTTGCTGCATATAGTACAATATTGGATCCAAACTCAAAAACTCAGGTGGTTATCCAGAACCCACCAAATTTAGATCCTATGCCATTGAACTTTGTCTTAGGCCATAAAGAGGTAACTCATTTTTGTGTTAAGTCATAAATATGTTTCTAAATTATATTAACACTTCAAACCCGTATTTGTTTCACGTGAATAACGGAAATTTTCCTGTATTATCGCAAACACAAAATACATTAATCAAAAACTATAGTTTTTTTTGTTTTTTTTTTTAACTTACATACAAATGCATTGCAGTGGTGTATTTTGTTATTGAAACAATATTCTGGTTCTATTTCTTCCCAGAAGATAGTGACTTGGTGAGTATGTTCTATTGGCTTGAAGGGTTAAATCTAAGAATGTCGAATATTTATAATTGGTTTGATAGTGTCAGTCTAATTTTACATGAAAATTTTGCTTCATCATGGTGCTGTAAATTGTCATGTTCAAAATGCTCCTTAATATGCTGGAAGACACTGCAGTTTTCAAAATAATATTGTGTTGTAAGTTTTATTCAAAAAAAAAGAAAAAACACTTCTTGAAATTTTTAAATAATCCTGACAATTTACAAACCAAAGTTGACAATAAATATATGCAGATATTTATTTGTATATCCAATAAAGTTGGGAAAAATTATCAGAAAATGCAGATGGAAAGTATCTGCTATAGCAGCTATTACTTACTTGAAATGTGAAGGTCAAAGCATTTGTATTGGCAGCAACAATTTGCACCTTCATTGGGGTGGGGTGCAGTTTTTTGCATTTGAGAGATTAATTATTATTATAACCTTATCTGCAGGGTGAAAGTAGGCCAGTACCGCTGTACCAGCAAAATATTTTTTGCCACTATGGCATACAGGTAAAACATTTGTCAGTAGTGGCACAGTTAACCATTTTTTTTACATTTTAATATTCTTTCAACTGATCATTTAATTAAAAGCAAGCAGATCCTTCCTGTTAAGAAAAATACCTCAATTTTTAATAACATTAGTACAGTTTAATCCAAGCTCAGATCTAGAAAAAAATAAAGGGGCAGGGAAGGTGGGCGGAGGAATTGACCCAGAAAAAGATTTGGATTTCCATTACAATGTAACATTTTCCTCTCCATTTTAGAGTTTTTTTTTTTTAATTCTTAAAAATTGCTTGAAATATGCATGTTTAATAACTTTTGGACTCTGTTACCCCTATTAGCATTCTCAAAGGAAACAGTTCTTTCTTTCCGAAATAAGCTCAAGTGCCTTATCACTCAGATAATTCTGTCTCTTCTACTCCTTTTTTCCTAAAAGAGTACTGTTAGTGTCCAAAAAAAGCCTGTTTAAAATGATCCCATTCTTCCTCAACTTTAGTAAGCAAACCATGACTCATAATGACTAAGTAACCTATCATGGTAAACTTTGGCTATAACTGGGTCTTTCAGAGCTTCAGTATTGAAAGTAAATTTTTTAACCCTAGCACAACACTTTTTAAGTTTCAAGACACTTTTAACAAGGTAATGGTCAGATCCAATTTCAGCTCCCCTATATGCCCTGGTATTCCTAACAGAACTAGACCGTTTGCTGTTAATTAATATATAATCAATCATGTTCTTATGCAGCCCATCAGGTGAAACCCATGTGTACTTAAGTATGTCGCGGTGTTTGTAATAAGTGTTAGTTATTCTGAATCCATTCAGTTTACTTACCTGTAGGAGGCGTTGCCCATTGCCATTGCAGCTACCAATACCAAAAGGGCCTATCACTCCTCCCCAAAGGTCAGAGTCAGTACCAACTTTGGCATTGAAGTCACCTAGAACAAGGGTAATATCGCCTTTCTTGACGGAATTCAAAATATCCTGAAGTTGTACGTAAAACCTATCCTTCTCATCCTCATCGGCATCCTCAGTGGAGGCATAACAGCAGATAGCATTCAAGTCTTTAACGCTTGTCTGAAATTTTGCTGTAAGAAACCTTTCATTAATGCACTCGTATCCTAGAAGAGCATCACTAGCATGTCTGCTGAGAAGCAAACCCATGCCTTGGTAATGCTTATTGTCATCCCTCCCTGAAAAGAGAAATTTAAGATTATTTTTAAGAATCTGACCTTTATCTGTCTATCTGGTCTCTTGCAAGCCGAGAATATCTAAATTATAATGGTGGAATTCTTGTGTGAGGACATCAAGAGAAAAAGCTGTGTGTAGAGTCCTCACATTCCAACTACCTATGGAGAGAAAATGGTTAGTGGGATGTTTAAAGAAACTATGTTTATTGAGAAAGGAAATGCCAACAACATCAAACAGCCCCTTAATTGCAGGCATAGGGCAAAGACCTGTTCCCCCACCATTAACGTCTGAAGCCATCTACACTGAAAGATTTCCTCCAATGTATAATTTGATGATGCCAGTAGGAGCAAGAGTTCAGATGCCTGCGATGACCTTAAATCAGGATTATTCACCAACTGATAAAACAAACCCTGTGAATCTATTCACTTGGAGCTGTCAACCCACAAACAAACAGAAAACACAGCAGAAGATTTTCCCTCCACAGAAGCCCACCAGTGCAGCAAAATCAGGATCCATAATCAAGCTCAGAGCCATATATCTGTCCAGTCCAGTGGGTTTATATGGTCAGCACCAGGACCCTGTGTGGTTGACCACTCCTCAGCAGTGTAGAAAAAAAAGAAAAGTAGCCAGAGTTGTCCAGATCAGTAGGCCACACTAATCTGGCAGCCCTCTCCTTCCGTTCACATCCACAAGAGAGTATCTCTTTTGAAAGGTACTAACGGTCTGCACCACGAGAAGGTGATGTCGGACATTAGGTTCCAGGCCTGGCCAGTTCTATGCATCATCACAGGGGATTGATGCATAGCTCTCCTTCCAGTGACTACCTAGGTACCATTTACAGACCATAGCCTATAGATACATGATAAGGTATTTTATCTATAGATACATGATAAGGTATTATATCCATTACCCCTGTAGATACATGATAAGGTCACCTTTTGACTCAAATTGAAAGAGTACACCTCTCCTCTGACCACACCACAACTTTAAACGATTGACATAGGGGCAAAAGAGGGGGGGGGAAACAATGGTTGCCTGTTTAAGTAATGCAACTTGCAGGAGGAAAAATCTTTATTTTGTGACTGGCAAAAGTCACTCTTTTCCTACCACATATTGGATGAGGAAACCCTGCAATTTTGCACTATTGTTGTGGATATTGCAAAGGATGGAATATTCGTACCTCATGTAATCATTGATTACACGTGATGAATTTTAAAAGTTACTACTAGGGAAGCATTCATCCTTAGTTTTATGTTAATATCAAATATAGAGGAAAAATGTCTTGAGCCACATAGGATACGATCCATGACCTGTTGATAACATGTCAGCTGCTCTGACCGCTGAGGTATCAGCTGCCCATCAAGAGACAAAGAGTTATGAACTTTCCTCCCTGCAATACACAACATCAATTAGAGGAGATCTTAATCAGCAGCCAGTTGCTCAGTGGTCAGAGCATCTGGCATATTATCAGGAGGTTGTGGGTTCAGATCCCACCTGGCTCAAGACATTTTTTCCTCTAGATTTGGTATCGATGTTAAGCAAAGAGTTAAATTTCCCATCTAATTAAAGAAAAATGTCGAAATATTTCTTCAATTTAAAAGTTTCTCAGAGTCTCTGATATACATGTCATTCTAAAAAAATGATTAAATTTGGCATCTTGGTTTAGAAATGCAAGTTGTAATAAAAATATAACTGAAAAGTTGACTTTTTTATTTTCTAAATTTTTTTTTTCTAATTTTAAGATTTTCCTACATCTTATTGTTGTTTTTTCAATAAAGTTGAAATTTGCGAATACAACAGAATTGATAAGTATCCAGTATATTAATATTTATTTTAATATTAAAAACCCTAAATCATTCGCAATTTTCAGAAAACATAGGGAGAAAAAGAAAGTACTGAGACATTGTACTTTCATCACCATACACATCATTTTATTACCCCTAAAAATGACTTCATTGGAATGACATCCTGTGCGTGATTTTCCACCCATAGCTATGCTTCGAAGCGTACCAGTAAGAAATAAAATCTACTTTCACCCTGCTTATCTGGTGCAATGAACATTGGATTATTTTCTTTCTATTTCAGTTGTTCAGAAGTAAAAACACCATCCTTCCACAAAATTTTTTATGATTATTCAAAGAGTAAACCAGAAATGTGATTGGAGGAAATTTATATAGTTTACTAGCAGTCATTTTGTTTTTTCTTTACATTTTTTTTAGCTCATTGTAAGAAAAAAACAAGCTAATGTTTTCACTTTGTTGTCTGTAGACTTCAATTTTTTTGTTTGTAGAAATAAATTTAAAATTATTTTTGTGTTGGATATATATATTGATGAAATATTACGATTTGCACTTTCAGACTGTAATTGCAGCTTTCAATAGTGGGAAAAGTTGAAAATGGTAAAATTTTAAATGAATATTGCATACAATGTAATTATGTTAGAAATTTGAAATTTTGTGTTGAAATGTGAAGGTTATTTTATAATTTATCCCTTCACTGCCAGGCAGGGAGTAGGAAAATACAATTTTTTGTTTTAAGAGATTAATGAAAATTTCTTGTTTAGTTGAAGAGATGCTTAGCAAAATGTGATAATTCATAGTTGTCAAATTTTCCAAAAGGCATTAATTTACATCATTAGAGAGTACTAAATGTAGAAAATTTAACACTTGAAGTAATAATGCAAACAATATATTTATGCTGGAAATTAGAAATTCTGGTGATAGAATGTCTTGATCAAATACAGATTACTTTACTAACAGAAGATATTACTAATTAGATAGCTTACTAACAGAAGTGTAATTTATATTCATGTGTGTCAAATTACTATTGGTTATAATTCGATCAGTTTATCTTTAGTTTTTAAAAGTTAGTACTTAATTTAAAATTTTCAGTATTAATTTAATATTAATAATAATAAATAAATTTATTTTATATGCACTGATTTGCCCCTTACCCTAGATTGGAGAAAATACAACTTTTTCATTTTAAGGGATAAATGAGAAATTCTTTTTGCATTGGATAGTGCTATAATAAATTACTATTTATATTTTCCAATCATCTATTAATACGAATTACTACTGTTAAAGGGGGGCAGGGATTGCTCAGTCAGTAGCACACCAGACTTGTAATCTGTTGTTCCCAGGTTCGAATCCCAACTAGGCCAGCATTGAGATTTATTTCTGCAAAACACTCTGCCCTGCCCACAGTCAGTAGGGAACATTAATGGGCCAAGAAAGACCACCTTCCGTCAGATGGAACATTAAGCTGTGGCCCCATGTGTGGCAGAGCCATACCCTGTGCATGTTAAAGAACATGCTGGATGGCCTTGACAGGAGGCTACCATCTGTCTCCCAACAGCTGTTCAGTGGGTCCTCTCCCCCAACCTTCACTGAGTCCTCTGGATCCTTCTGACCTGGCTATTTAGCTCGTGTGCAAAAAAGAGCCACACGGAGGTAAAACAACCAACTACTGTTAAAGGATGCAAAATTTGAAAAGTGAAAAGCTTCATTTTCCTTGAAAATGAGCATCCCATATTTGCCAGATGCAATATGTTCTCATCATCATCATCAAGCAACCATGGGCTACAGAGGTCCAATCAGATTGTGCAATTTAATTCTCCAAACCCGTCTATCCTGAGCTCATCTGCTGTATCTGGCCAACTATAGACAAAATCCTGTTTGATATTGTCTACCTGCTGCATCCTAAGTCTCCTCTTTCTGAGCCTTTAGTCAAAATGTTCATAACCTACTTGAAAATCTATAATTATGCATACGGGCAACATGGCCAAACCAATGCATTCATTCTCTGCACAATGTGCTGCTCAAAGGAGATTGCCAACTCCTTTGCCTAACCCCATCATTACTTCAAAGTTCAACCACCTAATGCCCAAGATACTGCTTATGCATATAGAATTAAAGGCATCAAGTTTCATGCTATCTTGTTTACAAAGGGTCCAAGTTTTACTATCATAACTAAACCTAGAAAGAAACAAACTTATACAGCCTAATTTTAGATTTTAGGTGTATACTCCTATTTCTCCACACTCTCCATAGATTTTTAAAAGTCCCAGTGGCAATCCCTAATTCTTCTGTTTATTTCATGCCACACATCACCAGTATCTGCTACATAACTCCCAAGGTAATTAAACTGTGACACCTGCTCAAGACTGCAACCATTCAGATTAACTGAATCACAGCCTGCCTGACCAATTTTCATCACTTTAGTTTTCTCTCTGTTTATAACCAAACCTACTCTACAACCAAACCTACTCTACTACCAGTCTCATCAGCAGCTCGAATGAAATTCATCTCATCATCATTTGCCAAATCTTCAGCATAATCAAAATCAGGAATTTTCGTATCTTTAGACCATTTAAGGCCAAAATCTTTCCCTTGAAGTGAATTTCTCATAACATAATCAATAACCAAACTAAAGAGAAAAGGAGATTCTTAATTCTATTAATCACAATCATGCAGAGAACTTTACCTGGAACAGAAAGTAGGTTGATACCCCTATAGTTATCACAAGAATTGCGATCACCTTTTTTTTTTAAAAAAAGGAAAAATAATAGCTCTGGTAAAATCCTTAGGTACCATTCCCTTATCATAAAAGATATTCAAAATTTCAGTCAAACATGTTGTAAGAGAAACATTTGCAGCTCTAAGCAATTCAGTAGTAATTTCATCCACTCTTGGGGATTTATGTAGTTTAAGTTTAGAAATAGCCAAAATAACTTCAGACTGTGATATAGGGCCAACATTAAAGACAGTAATACATCTATCATCATTACATACAATGGGAGTAGAACTAACCACATTGTTTAGAGCATCACTGAAATGCTCAGCCCACCTAGCCATGACAGAATCCTCAACTTCTATAACCTTACCATGATTATCCTTCAATCCCTGTACACCTGTCCATTTTCTACCACACAAATCATTAACTATCTGGTACATCTCTCTGCTATAACCTGGTGGACTACTGCCACTACTTGGGATGTGAACTCCAAGAAGGTTTCCTTCTCAGAAGCCTTTAGGAGGCCTCACTCAGTGATCACACCCCAGGATGAATTACATTTATGGGGCATGATGGTAATTGCCACCCTACCTATCACTGCCACTTTCAGGAGTAGCTCAGAGTGTTTTGAGCAAGAAGTTTCCACCAATAAGTCACCAAATCTTAGGCACTTGAGTGATTTTGGAACTCCCACTAGACCTTTCAGACTTTTGCTGATAAAGAAATGGGTCATGTCCCCCAATCACCTGATCACCCATCAGGTGGATGATCAGGAATCTCGGGGCTGAAGTAACACACAAAGATGATGTCGACGAAGACAAAGAAGATGGGGTCTCGTGTTGAACCTTCTTGGCAGCATTGGCTGATGAATTCTCATTTAAGGAACTTGTGGTGGTTTAATTGTGATTCAGTACCCATGGTCCCCACCTTCACAGAGCCCAACAAGGGGAAGGCCAATTGGGCTCCAAGGCTGCACTGGCACTATACCCACTCAGCCAGTGAGTTAAATCCTCACAAATAAATAAAAGCAAAAGGATCAAAGTTTCACTGTCATAATATAATATCATAAGAGAAATGTGAGGAACTCATCTGAGTCATCACAGAATGAAATAAGCAAAAATTTAAAATAAAAAGTGCGAGGGTACAAACCTTCCTCAAAAGAAAAGAGCATTACAAAAAGTAATTAAGGTGAGGGGAAACTCGCAAATTGTTACCTGGACATTGGCAAGGCACTCACCTACTCTATAGTTGGTCCTAGCAGGTCCAGCTCACCAGCTAATTGATCCTAAGGGGGCTCCTGTTCACCTGAAGCAGAGGCCAAAGTAGTATGTAGCAACAGCCCTCAAAATCATTGCCCATCCCCGCAATGAACAGGCTCCCCAATGGCAAGACGAGCCAAAGGGAACCTCGCAAGTCATGATCTGAAGAGAGCAGGCAAGGACACTCGAGCAACTACTGGGATCTTCCTTTCCATGGACATGGCATCATGTTGCTTGCACAATTCTGATCCATCAGCATGATGCAAAAGGAACTTTGATTTGTCCGACCAGGCTACCTTTTTTCAGTCCTCAACAGTCTGATGCCAATGCTCCTGCACCCACTGAAGATATGCTTTTGTGCTCTTTGCTGACATTGGTACTTGATATGATCAGCAGCTGTTGTAGCCCTTTTATAACAAGGTACGATATGTGGTTCATTCAGAGATGACACCAGTGTTTAATACTGCTGTGATTTTCCCTGGTTTGGTTGGTGGCTGGACCTGCTAGGACCAACTATGCAGTAGGTGAGTGCCTTGCCCATGTCCGGGTAATGATTTACGAGTTTCCCCCACACCTTATTTTCCTTTTGTAGTGCCCTTTCTTTTGTGAGGACAGTTTGTATCCTCACACTTTTTTATTTTTTCACTTATTTCATCTTGTGAGGACTTGGGAATTTCTCTCATTTCTTTTTTCCTTTTCTTTTTATTTATTTGTGAGCGCTTAGCTCATTGGCAGTGTGGATTTAGTGCCAGTGCAGCCCTGGCACCTGATTGTACTTCCCCTTGTTGGGTTCTGTGGAGGGTGGGAACCATAGGCACTGAACCACAATTAAACCATCACAAGTTCCTTAAATGGAAATTCATCATCCAATGCCACCAAGAAGGCTCGAAACAAGACCCCATCTTCTTTGTCTTCATCATCATTGCCATCGTCTTTGTGTATTTCTTCATCCCTGAGATTCCTGATCATTCCACGAGTGATCAGGTGATTGGGAACATGGCCCATTTTTTTATCAGCAAAGGTCTAGTGGTCTTCTCAGAGCTCTCATCCCAAAGAGTGACAGCAGGCCACCAGGTTTTGCAATGCCATGTTGGGAAGTTAGTACCCACCAGGGTACTAATTCTTACATTTGACATGCCAAGCCTGCCGACTTCCATCAAGGCAAATTACCTGTACTGTGAGGTGCAGCCATATTTTCAAAATTCCCTGTGTTGCTTTCAATGCCAGAGGTACAGCCATTCCTGCATAGCTTTCCAGGGCACACCCACCATGCTCGTTATGGCAGCCAGGATCACCTTGATCCTGATTGCACAACACAAAAGGCAAGCTGCATTAATTGTAATGGCGAACATCCAGTGTTCTCCCGCAACTGTTCAAAGTGGCTGGAGCAAAAGTAGATCGAAACCATCAGTAACATATCATATCCAGAGGCGATAAAGCTCGCTATACTGCTTGCCCCTCCTGGTAAGGTTTCATATGTTGGTGCATTGATTGGAAAAACCATTGTTGCGATGGCTTCCATGGTGGTGCAGACTGATATCAGCATTCTACCATCTGAATCTTTCTTGCCTGCTGCAAAGTACTTCCTGACACAGGCAAAATCGAGGTTGGTGTTAGCGTCGATATCAATGCCAGTTTCTATTCTTGCATCCATGCCTTCCGCTTCAACCTCAGGGAAGCTTTTTCCATCACGATCACAGACAGCCAGACCTTCCAATCTGAACTGCCCTCCCCCCCCCCCTCCTTGAGCGATGGTCTCAGATCCATGTCCTTTGGACAACACGAAGGACATGGACCATCCCGTTTTTCCAAAACTGTCACTGGTAATGGTTAAAATAAATTGAAAGGTATCAGCCACTTCTACTAAGACCTGAGATGACCACATTCCTACAACAGAATTGTCATGGATTCTGGGGAAATATAGATACCATCAAGATCTGCCTACAGGAGACATACTTGCAGACAGCCAATGTTCCTGCATTCCAGCATTTCACTCTTGATTGACAGGACTGGGACCATTCTCTACTCCAGGTTGTACCCCTCACTACCACTTTGCAGGCAGTTGCCATTTGCCTCTATGTGGAATTTTCGTTGACTGTATGCTCCATCTACCTACTGCCTGGAAGTATCTTCTGGGAAGATCTCAATGACTTTGTCTCACATCTGCCTTCCTCATCATGGGGGCCTTCAATGGTCACAGTCTGCTTTGAGGCAGTACTGACACCAACGGGAGGGATGTGGCTCTGGAGCATTGGCTCCTGAATCCATTACTCTCCCTGTTGAACACCAATGTCAGTACATACTTCCACTCCCCGACTCACACATTCACTGCCATTGATCTCACCATCTGTTCTTCCTCGATCCTTCCACTCTCTACACGGGAGGTCAAGGACAAACCATATGATGGTGATCACCTCCCTGTGGTATGTACCATCTCCCAGAGGAGACCTTGCAATCCTTCATAATTCTCATGGTGGAAGCTTGATCAGGCTGATGGGGGTTCATTCGAGCTGCTTTGTGAGTTCAGTGCACATTCATTGAGCCAGAAGCCAATCAGTGTTGCAGTGGCGGAGATGATGGACTGTATTGCGATGCAGCTGCCTCGACTCAGTTTCCATCATTTTCAAAACTGTGGTGGAATCCCGACTGCGCCGCAGCTCGTAAGGCTCAGAACAAGGCTTGGGGGTGTTTTGGAGATATCTGATGTCTCCAACTTTGAAGCATTCAAACGTGACAGGGCAAAAGCCTTTTTTGTCTGCTGTCAGCCAAAAGGAATGTTGGATCAAACATACATCTATCACCTACACAACCAGTTCTAAGGTCGTATGGAATAAAGTCCGGAAGATGGGTAGGAATTAAACATCACACTCATTATCTATCCTGGAGCAAAATAGATGTACAGTTGCTGATCCTCAAGCAATTGCCAACACTCCAGGGAGTCCTTCTCCTCCATCTCTTACATCATCATACTCCCCTGAGTTTCTGGCCCAAAAAAGCAAGGCCAAATGCTCTCTACTGTCTTTTCGATTCGAATGGCCTGGAGCCTTACAATAGGCCATTCACAGCATAGGAGCTTTGCCGTGCTCTGCACTTGTTTTGTTCATCTGCCATCAAGTCAGAAAATGTCCATTATGTGATGCTCCAACATCTATCACCATCGAGTATCTTCAACCATATTATTATTGAGGAGCAGTTTCCAGACTATTGGTGGAAGGCTATCATTTTGGCTTTCCCCAAGCCAGGCAAAGGTCTCAAGTTTCCTTCCAATCATCATCTGCTTTGACAAGCTGCATATACAAGGTGTTGGAAAGAATGGTAAATACCAGGCTGGTCTGGTATTTGAAAAACCACGGACTTTTCCCAACAACTAGTGGGACATTTGCAGGCCAAGGTCTACCATAGACCACTTGATCTGCCACTTGATCATTGGTGATCAGGAATTCATTTTTAGGTCCTGGTGTCAATTTTCTTCGACATTGAAAAAGCATACAACATGGCCTGGAGATTTGGCATTCCTCTTGACCTCCATAGCTTTGGCTTAAGAAGTCGCATGCCGATCTTCATTTCCAACTTTTTATCTCCTTTTTTTCATATCCTTGTCAGTAACACTCTGTCGTCGCCCTTCCCCCCAAGACTAGGGGGTGTCACAAGGCTGCATCCCAAGTGTTATTCATTTCTCTGTCAAGATAAATTCCATTACTAGACAACTTCCTCCGACTGTAGGCAATGCCCTCTATGTTGACGAGTTTAGCATCTTTTGCCCATTGTCCAGCATGAGGGTCATTGAATGACAACTGCAAACAGCTCTGAACAATCTCTTGGTTTGGGAGATGGCCAATGGTTGTCAGTTCTCCCTGCAGAAGATCACTTGCATGTACTTTTGTTGCAAGCATAATCTTCATCTGGACCTCGAGCTGCAGCTTGGGAGAAACATCATTCCAGTTGTGGCAGAGACCAAATTTCTCTGTCTCATCTTCAACTGGAAATTGACCTTTTTATCACATGTTTGTCATCTACAGTCTAAATGCATGTGGGCATTGAACATCCTCAAAATCTTCTCCTCTCTTTTGTGGGGAGCAGATCGGTGTTCTTTGCTCTGTCTACACCTTGCACTTGTCTGGTTGAAACTGGACTATGGATCCCAAGTGTGTGACTTTAACTGGGATTTTTGGTGGTGAAGGTGCTGGACCATCTCCACCATCAGGAAGCCCTCTGTGTTTGCACAGGGATCTTCTGCACCTTATAGGTCCAGAGTCTTTACGTTGAGACTGATGAACCTTCTTTATCTATTCACCATCAGCATTATCCCTACAGTATACATATCATAGTTGTGATTGATACTGGGCTATTCCACTTGGGACTGTGTTTTTAATCCTCAGTATGAAATGCATTATGCCGTCCCATGGCCGAGTGGTTAGCACGCTTGACTACTGATCTAAGGGACCTGGGTTCGAGCCCCGGGTAAGGCATGGCTGTTTGTGTCGTTTTTCTGCTGAGGTCCTGCCATCCTCTCAGACCTTCTACTATGGCATATAAACTGACAGGCTCCTGTCAGACCTCTGTGGCAAGCAGCTGCTTGAGGGGGTGTTTATTTATATGAATTGCATTATCAAAATCTCCCAACTGCCATTTCTCCATTTGGTTTGCATGTCCAAGCTACCTCAGAGACATCACGTCACTCTTGATAGCATTGCCCAATTGACAGCTAAGCCACTTCCATCGTGGCTCACTGTTTCCCCTTCCTGCAACTTTTCTCTTTGCAGGATTGGGATGGCCTTTACACCCAACTGTGTGTACCAGTAATTCTTTGCCAGCCACTATGCTGAGCGCCCAGACTTCTTGTCTATCTTCACAGATGGCTCAAAGTCCAGCACATCAGTGAGATCGGCCATGGTTTGTTGTGATAGTATCATTGCATACAAGATCCCACAGCAGTGTTCCATTTCACTACAGAGTTGCACGCTATCACCCTTGGACCATGTGGCAGGTAAGTATCATTGTCGGTGTGTGCATTACATCCACTCACTTAGTTTGCTATGGGCTTTGATTTAGGTGAGGCATTGCCCTCACCCTGTTTTGTCTAAGATCTGCCAGTAGCCACAAGCACCATTGTCTTCTATTGGGTGCCTGGTCACATCAGGATCAGGACAGTGACTTGACAGACTCCGCTGCCAAGTTAACCACACCCCTGTCTGACTCTCCACTGCCAGTTCCATACCTGGACTTCCGACAGTGTTTTTCCACAAGCTCCAGTCACAGTGGCAGAGATCTTGGTCTGAACAGATTGCAACAAACTTTTCGAGATCAAGCCATTATCAAACCCTGGCAGTCATGTTTCACAAGGAGGAAGCTGTACTTTCTTGGCTACACTTAGGTCATTCGTTTATTACTCATTCATTACTTCTTTGGGCTGACGACAAACCTAAGTGTGAGTGTTGTGACACCATTTTAATTATAAAACATAATTTAATTGCATGCCCTGCTTTTAACTTTGAATGTCATATTTATTTTAACCTTCACGATTTTATGTCCGAGCCCTTTACACTCGGACACCTTAGGCTACACTTAGGTCATTCGTTTATTACTCATTCATTACTTCTGTGGGCTGACGACAAACCTAAGTGTGAGTGTTGTGACACCATTTTAATTATAAAACATAATTTAATTGCATGCCCTGCTTTTAACTTTGAATGTCATATTTATTTTAACCTTCACGATTTTATGTCCGAGCCCTTTACACTCGGACACCTTTTATCCGATGACTCTTTTTCACCAGCTGTCTTTGCCTATTTATGCTTTACAGGATATTTTAACCATATCTGATTTTAAGGGTGTGTCATATTTATTCTTTTTATCTGACTTGGGTCGTTTCCACCTGGTTTGGTTTTATTTTTCTATATATATTTTTGTTGTTTCTACATTTATCCTTTTCTGTTTTTACACCATTTTACATTTACACTGTTTTCAACTTTTGGTTGAGGGAATTCATGACTTTTATCTTTTACCTTTTACTCTTTATCTGGCCTCAGTTCCCTTTACACCATAAAACCCAACCAACCAACCAACCAACCAACCAACCTTGCTTCATTGGCCTGCACAGGTCCCCAGAGTGTGAGCATCTTTGGGATGAGGTGGTAAGAGCTGTTTGCATCAAGACTGGGCTGCTGTCCAATTTGCAGCAACTACATGACACAATATTCACATAATACAAAATCCTGCTCAACACATCCAGCATCTTGTAAGTTCCATGCCCCTAAAAATTTGGACTATTATGAAGGCCATAGGAGGCACAACACGCTACTAAGCAGGTGTACCTAATAAACTGTCATTTCAGTGTAGATATATATATACTTAGACTGTACTGAATAGTCTTTGTTGTAGAAACTATTGCTGCCACTAGGGCTATGTAAAACTAATCTATAATTGAATGAAGTAAATGAAAAACTAGATTTAATATTTGACTTTTGATACATTGGTTATTCGAAAAGTAATGGTAACATGTGTTGTAGTTACTGAGCACTTTATTTCCATTTGAAATTAACATTCCATATCCTCAATGTAGTCCCAGCTAGGTTAACAATTTATTCCAAATCTGTGGGAGCCAGCAAATGCCATTAGCAGATCTGTTCCAGTTGATCACTGCAATGAATCAACCCTATGGTTCACAATACCTCAGTCCGACTGCAAAATTGTTGCCCTTGGAATGGTTCCTTCACCTTAGGAAACGGGTCAAAGTCACAAGGACTCGTATCTGGGGAGTATGGCGGAGTTCCATGATTTCCCATTGCCACCTTGCCAAAAGCTCCACAGGTTGGGTCTCACGACAATGGTCATTATGATAAATGAGTAGTGGTGGATCCCCTGTGACAAAGTATCGATGCTTTCATAGTATGGCCAGAAAAAATGATTCACAAGAAACTGTCAGTAGTACTTTGCATTCACTAATTAGGTCCTGAGGCATTGCATGATGGAGGAGAGCACCATCAATGTTGTAAGTGACAATCAGCAGCACCAATCACATTGATGGATTCTTTCCACAATTTTTTCGGACATTGATACCCTGGATGGCATCATTTGTTGTACTGGTGTTTCAGCTCATACGCCCATGCCCATGTTTTGTCGATGGCAATGATACGACAAAGAAATGCATGACCTCAAATCATCACCCTCATTTTAAACACCGTTCCAGGTGGAGGTTTCCAACAGTATATCTGTGCTACTTTTGCATTTCAGTGAGATGGTGTGGGACCCACCATGCTGCAATTTTTCACATACTCAGGATGTCATTCAGAATATGTTAGATTGTGGAATTATTGAGTCCAACTTCTCTTGCCAATTGACATGCCATCCAATATCTGTCAACATCCAACAATGACTGTACAAGCTGAACCTTCTCCTGCGAGATTGCTGGACACTCTGCACAGTGAGTGTCATCACAACATAATCCCGACCCTGGCAAAGGGACTGCATCCATCTTGCAATTGTGTAATAGGGTAGTGCTGCATCTCCACATGCTTCCCTCAGTCCACATCAACAATCCCTTGCATTATGGCCACATTCCACCTCGTTTTGATCCAACTGTATTCCATCTTCATGAGCATATCTTAGGTCACTCTGGCAGGAGTCTGATGTTGCTGTGACTTTCTTTTGCTCACTCTCATACCGTGGCTTACCTCCAGTATAGGCTCTGTATGCCACAGGATGCACAAACAGGCGCTCTGTGCATTGGTGGCAAGGTTGTCATTACTTTTTGGATAACCCTCATACTTGTGCATATTTTTTAGGGTTAGAATACTTGTAACCCTAAAATGTAAGTTTTTAGGGTTAGAATAAGTGTAAGTGCATACAAAAGAACTAAATCGTTGCATTTGTGTGTAATTCTTTTTATTGCAGAAAAAATGAACCAGATAACCTGCTGGCCAGTCTCCAAACTGAGTTAGAAAGATCTGTTAATGCATCACGATCTCAACGATCTCAGAATGCATCTTTACGTAATAAGTTGTCTGCTGTACAGCAAGAACTCATAATATGGACAGATAAAGCAAAAATGCTTGAGGACAAATTTGGGGCTGCAGAGGTAACTACAAATGATATATTAATTACCATTATGCAGTAGAACTTCTTAAATCCAGCACTTGAAAAATCCATTAATTTTCAAAAATCTTGCACTTTATGAAATGTGTACTTTGTTTTTTGTAACCCTGTATTTGAATAGTGAATGCACTGCTTCACATCAAAAGCCATGAAATCTGGAACTGATTTGCAGGCAACCAATCCAGACACATTCATAATATGTCCAACAAGTATTGGTCATATTATGACCAATACTTGTTGGTACATGTTATGGAATTGTGCTTAAGTTTGGCATAAATTTAGATTTTAATGTTATGTATTTTATTTATTTTTTTTAAGTGCAGGCTGTGATATGATTTGAAAGTACAGTGGCATAACCAAGGGGGTAAGTGGAATAATCTATACGCATTATGATTTATTTAACACTCTATCATTGGGATTTTTTTTAATTGTACAAGGTGCATTCAAAACGTTTTTGACATGCGTCTGCAGAACAAAACATTGCCTTTACCTCAACAAACTTTTACTGTCCTTCAAAGTATTCCCACTGAATAAGCACAATTTTGCAAGGTTTTCCACCCTTTTAAAAAGGCTTCCCAGAAAATTCTTTTTTAATTTTTAGAAACAACCAAAAATTGCATGGGGCAAGATCAGATGAGCATGCAGGATGTTTGCAACTTTTGATTTTTTTTCTGCGCCAGATAGGCTGTAAACTGTTTGGTTTTGTGAACATGCATTATCATGAAGAAGGAGAACCCTTGACATGATTGTTGTTGGACACTGCTCCTTCATCTCCTTAACTATTTTGGGCAAAACAATGTTGGTTATTTATAGTCATTTTTTCAGGTAAGATGTCCATCGCTACTACTTCTTGCTTCTTGGGAATTGAAAACAAATATGAACATCCTCTCTCCTGAGTAAAAGTCTTGTCAGAGGATTTGGGGACATGGATCATCTTCTGCAACCCAAACATAATTGTCAATTTTTCTGGGAGTTGTGTAGTAACAAAACCATGTCTCATCCATCACCTATGGCAATGTCTGGTAACTGTTTGGGGTTACTAGGTTCAAACATTGTCGGCATCTCCTTGCACAAGTTAACTCTAGCCCTTTTTTGCTGTTCCATCTGTGGGGTACTCATTTGGCGCAGATCTTTTGGAACTTTAAATGTTACAAAACATTTAAAGTTGATGAATAATTGTTCACTGCCAATCAATACTCTGACATCTAAACTTATTATGTGAATGGTGATGTGTGGGTCACCAATAATGAATATACTATCGTATATATATATATACGATATGGCCATTAGGCCATATCATGTCACATCCGCAACGTACGAATCCATTCTCGGGGACCACCTGCACCCATTGTTGCAGGCATTGTTCCCTAATGGCCATCCCTGGTTTCAAGTGTATAATGCACCCATGCATTGTGCAAAATGTGTTTAGTTGTGGTTTTCAGAGCATGAGGATGAGATACAGCAGCTACCCTGGTCACCTCAATCTCCATACCTCAATATTATTGAACATTTGTGGGAATATCTGGAGTGCAAGGTCAGATCACACTTTCCACCTCCATCGTTACTGGCACAGCTGGGCCATATTTTACAGGAAGAATGGTCCTACATTCCATTACCATATGTGCACGACTTCTATAAGTCTATTCCACATTGAATTGCATCTGTTCTGAATGCCTGAGGTGTGCCTAAAGCTTATTAATAAAATGTTCTCCAAAAACAGTATGTGTTTCCATGATTTTGATAAGCCCTGTGTATATCTGATACTCCACTATGGGAGCTTCATTCAGCCGACCATATAGTTGAGGTCAATATTAACTGATGTACATTTGGAAAATATTCTTTGAGTGTCAAGCTGAAACATAAAACCAGTTATAAAATCAGTAAATGAAAAATTATGTAGCCAAAAGTATTGTTCCACTAATGCTTGAGAGTAACTTTTAGTATATTATTCTCTTTTTTTGTTAGTGTGTGATTCATATATATATATTATGTAGACCACAGAGTTCTTATACTTTCTGAAAGTTGATGTTACAAAGTTATGTCTTCTAACTCAGGCACTTGCTGTAAATGAATTGCACATCTTTGATATAAGCATTGATTTTGAATGCTGGAAAGTTAAACACTACACATCAATGTATTATTGAATTCAACTTGCTAGATCTTTGTTTTTAAAAACTGCTTCTGCTTATTAAAACAAGATTATAATCTGAAAGTGATAAAGTATCTTTATATTCTATAATGTGCGTTAAACAGCCTTTGCATTAAATTGCTACAATTCCTTGTAGACTCCTACTTAGACAGGTCCTACTTATACAGGCTACTGGAAAAAATTAAACTTTACTTCAAATGAATTTTTCAGAAATTGCATTTCAGAATTAGAAATTAAAGCCAAACTTTCAATGAATATTTCATTGCCTTCTTGCTAAATATTACCCCCACCCATACTTCGCTAGAAAAAACAACAGATTTAGGCTTTCTGTTTTCTAATCTCATCATTAGTATTGGAAAAAATACTAAAAGCTAATAGCTGAATGTAATAAACTTCAGTTAGAATTTAAAAAATATTATGCCCTCAAGCAGCTGCTTGCCACAAAGGTCTGACAGGAGCATTTCAGTTTATATACCATAGTAGAAGGTCTGTGAGGATGGCAGGACCACAGCAGAAAGACAACACAAACATCCATTCCTTAACTCGGGATTCAAACCTAGTCCCTTTAATCAGTAGCCATGGGATGTTTTTAAAAAATATAGTTTCAACTTCAATACTACCACATACTTGGGGATAATATTAAATTCATCTCATCAAGTTTGTAAATTATACTTCCTATATACACCGATTACCTATATACCACATTAAAACTAGTTCTGCGTTATGCAAAGAAGTGCATGTGCAGCCAATCAGTGTCATGTATCAAGGTCGCGAATAATATATATAACACCTGGGTCAGAGCTCTCGCAGGCAGTATTTCATTTCATATCAACATGGGAAAAGAAAAGGATTTATGTGATTTCGACAAAGGTCAGATTGTTATGGCAAGATGCCTTGGTAAGAGCATCTCTGAAACAGCAATGATGGTAGGCTGCTCACACTATGCAGTAGTTAGTACCTATCAAAGATGGTCCGAAACGGGTGACACTTTGAGCCGTCCATTCGTGTGCCTATGCTCACAGCACCATCATCAACACTTACAGTGCGCATGTAATCATCGACATTGGACCATAGAAGACTGGAACAGGGTTTCATGGTCAGATGAATCCCATTTTCTGTTGAACCATGTGGACGGACGAGCTCATGTGCGAAGTTTACCCACGGAAGCCTTCTCTCACCTGGATGTACTGTGGGATGGTTCCATACTGCTGGAAGGAGTGTGATAGTCTGGGCAATATTTTCTTGGGGGAACACTTGGACCAGTTTTCCCTGTAGAGCAAACTCTGACAGCTGTCCCTACCAGAATATTGTGGCTGACCAAGTACACCTCTTTATGGTGACTGTATTCCCTGGTGTAGGGAAGTATAGTATCTTTCTTCCTATGTAGTATTTTTCAACAAGACAATGCTCCATGTCACACTGCGAAGAAGATTCAGGAATGGTTCCTAGAACATGATGAGGAATTCCATTTATTGCCGTGGCCCCCAAATTCACCAGACATGAATCCTATTGAGCATTTGTGGTTTGAGTTGGAGAAATGGGTATGAGCAGCATCACCCAACCACATAATTTATGGGAACTGCGGAATCCTCTGTTGCATCATGATATCAAATATCAAAGCGACACCTACCAACATCTCATTAAATCTATGCCTTATCAGGTGAGAGCTCTTTTGATGGTGAGAGGAGGACCTACATCATATTAGGTAGGTGGTTTTAATGTTTTGGCTGATCAGTATATATATATTGCCTTTATTCCATGTATAGCTTTTATTAAAACTTTCTTTTTGAACTTCTTTAACAGAACAAAGCAAATGAATTACAGAAGAAGGTTGATGAACTTAGCCCAACCAGATCAGTTCCTGTGATACAGTATCAAAAAGAAGTTAGTTTACTAAAGAATGAAAATAACAGGCTTGAATTTCAGCTACAGGTATAATGTTGCTTAAATTTAAATTTTATTAATTCTAAAGCAAGAATTGATGGAGACAAATACACTAATTCTTTTTGTTATATGATGATTTATATGATGGATGCATAAATGGAAAACTTGCGAAAAGAAAGCTATTTTAGATGTATTTTGTTAATAGGGTGTAATAATTTGAGGTAATTTCTTAATTTTATTATAACCAAAAAATAGTGGAAAACAAAGTTTATTAACTCTTTCTGTGTTGGAGCAGTATTAATCACTGTCAGCTTTCAAATTCTAGTGACCTGAGAAGTAAACTTCAGTGCCACAGTACAAGGTTGTAAAAACATTTTCCAAATAAAAATTGCCAGTTTTTTAGCTGTTTCTAATCAAATATCAAAAATAACGTTTAAATCGATGATATATATTTTTTACCTATTGATTCCACTTGAAAAAATTGTGATAAAGTTAAAAAAATTAATCTACTTGAGTCTGCAGTGAACATATGCTCATGTTCAGTCACCATAAATAGCATGAAGTAGCAACTATTTAGTTTATGCTTTCATTCTGCTGTCCCATACAGATATTATCAGTCAGTTGTGATTTCCAGTCTTCTATCTAGTTCCTGCTCTAGCAGAGTTGTAATGCTTTCTAAGCTTTTAATGTAAAGATATTGATTTTAGTATTGCCAGAAATTTGTGCCATCCTGGAACAATGCACATTGGCTTCGGTCAATATTTTAGCAGACTTCCATTTTTAAATACTTTTTTTTTTAACTCTAATGCTTCTAAAATTATTTTTTTATTGCTTCTCAAATATTTACTATGTTTAAAAACAATAATTAATTTGAAATGATCGAAAGCAAAATTTCTTATAAGGCAAAGAATGTTCATGGAGTTGTAGAAGAAAAAAGAAATCTACAGACTCCAAACTTTCTCTGCTTGGTTCTATCATCAAGAAAGACATTATGCATGTTTCCTCTTTTCCTGCATTAGTAACTCATAAGACTGCTGCAAAGACTTTTTCACATCTCTTGTTACTTTTCCAATTCTTTCTGCACTTGTGTCTCCATTTATAAACTTTTAGAGTGCATTTTTTATCGTATTAATGTATTCTTAAAGAACTGAGTGGTTGAGTTCTTTAATTTTTGGTGCATTGTCACCTTCATGTGAGATTCTTAAGCTCATAAGACTCATTGCTCATCACCTCCTTGTGTTCATTTCTTCATATCTTTATTCTTTCAACCTTTAAGTGATGATCTGTTACAGTAAAGCCTTTCAAGTCATTTTTGTTCACTGACCATGTACAGTTGGTGATATTTTTCTTTACCCCATTTTTGACTGGACTACAATTCTACAGTGTTGACACCAAAAACAAAGAGCGAAATTGAGATATTCATCAGAATGCATGACTCAAATTTGAAGTTTGTTACACAACTTTTCTGAGGTGATTTTTTTGTAATATTAATTTGTACTTTTGTTCTAACTTCCCAGTAAATAAAATGAAATTATATTAAAATATATGTTTAACTTCTTTCATGTACTGGGGCCATTTTCTAAACTCCCCCACTCTCAAAATAACTGTTGCAAGGCCACAGTATCTCCACATCTTTTCCTAGAAAAGATGCAATGTATAATACTAATTACCAATAATATTTGATTTAAAAAGTATAGAACTATTTTCACTCATAAGTTAGGAAGCATCAAGTACCGGATAGTCGATCCTGTTAAATGATATGGAAACATTCAGTGCCAGAATGGCATTCCGGTTTGGTACTGGAATGGTGTTCTGATTTAGTTGTAGCACTGCTTATTATATATTATTATTATTATGTTAAATATATATTTATTATATTAAAAACATGATAATTTAAATAAAAATTTTAAAAATATATCTGGAAAATGATAAAAACTATGAATTAAATTCAATAAAAATGTTTCAAAGTATTTAAAGTATAAATGAAAGTGAAATTGAAAATGAATCATTTTAGTATTAAGCTGCATAATGCATAACATCCTATGGTAATTACTTCCTATTGGAAATGAAATTGTGCAGGGATCAGAAGAGATGGAAATCTGAGAGAGCCAGATCCAATGAATATGGGGAATGTGTCATTATTTCCCATACCAATTGCAGCAGCTTTTGCTGTGTCCATAATGCATCAAGGACCTTGCATTGTCCTGGTGGAATACAACACCATTTCTGTTTGCCAATGCCAGGCATTTGGCTTCAGTGCTGAATTTAAGTGATCCAACTGCTAACAGTAGACATCTGAGTTGATGGTTTGGAACTGGTTTAAAAGCTCATAGTGGATGATACTCCTGCAATCATACCTTATGAGAATGCAGTTCCAGTTTTGTCATAGCCGCAGACAATTCTGCTTGACACCATGATCTTTTACAGACAACATTATCATACATGATCCACTTTTCATCCCCTGTAATCATTCTGTCAAGAGAACCATCAGCTTTTTGTTGAGCAAGCAATGAAGCACATGCAGTACAGTGAGCCACCATGTCCTACTGTGACAATTGATATGGGACCCAGGTATCCATTTTGACACAACCAAGCTTTTGCAGATGTTGCACAACAGAGAAAAATACTGATTGGTGTTCACTAGCTGTGCCAATTCCTTGGATGTCTGACGTGAATTTTCTTTCAGCAGTGCCTTCAAATGGTCATTATTCGACTTTACTGGCTGTCCACCTCAAGATTCATTTCCGAGTGGAAAGTTATGACTGGAACTTGTCACACCATCGGTAACAGGTGCTTTTAGAGATGACTTTGTCCCCATAAGCTCTGCACAGTTTATGCACTCTTGGACATCAATACCATTTCTGAATTTGTACAGCATGATTGAACGAATACACACATCTTTTGTCACCAATGTGAAATGTTTGCTGCCACTTGAACAAACTAAATGTATGTGCAGAATGTCATTAGATACTGTAGCTATTCATGCACTGTCTTTTACATTGTTTACAAGACTGCTGCACATCTCCTGACAACAGCAAACACATGGTTCATGTTTTTTCCAATTACTTTTGCATCAACCCAATATGTTGTGATGTTAAATTAATGATAGCATTTATAAAACCATTCATTTGATTAGAAAGAACGAAAAAAACCATTATAGTAAGCAAAATATGTAACTTTGTACAATACTTTTGTTACTATATTAAATAATGGTTAGTCAATAATAATTAGTCAAATAAGTGAAATTATTTTTCAAACATATTAATAGTTTTGATTTTTTAGGATATTCAGACACGCTTGAAAGAAATTTCAGAAAGTGAAGAGCATTTAAATGAATTAAACCGGCAACTTCGCCTTGAAATGTCAACAATGATAAAAGAAAATGATGAAGATAAGCATATGGCTCTTCAGAGGTAATACAGCAGTAGTATTTTGGAATAAGATTAGGAAATTGTGGTTACCATTACTTACAACAGATAAACTATTGTGTTTATGTTTTGTAAACTAAGAAGTATATTCTGTAGATAACTGTTTGAAACAAAATTTTTAAATTGGAAATTTTTGAAAATACTTGCATTTGTTTTAACACATATGTTAAAACATTAGTCAGGTATTGTTTTGTGACTAATTTATGGCCTAGCAGTTTTAACTTCTAAAATAAAATAGAATTCTAAGTTAAATATCCTCTGAAACTCTTGTTCAACTTTCTTAAATTATGAACAGCAGTGTAATTTAATAATATATGATGCTCCTAAATTAATGCAAAGCTGAACTCTATTAATGCAAATGCTTATCACCTGATTTTATACAGTGTTAACTGATGACTTAAATTTTATTATTAAAGTATATACACTGTAACTTTTTACTCTTATTATCAACTGAGATAGTCCAGATGTTCAATATGGAAGTGTGTCACCTCTTACTGCTATGCAGGCCTCGCAACAATATCTCATGCTATTAATAAGCCTGTCCAGTAGTGTCATGGATAGTAATCTCTATTGCTCCTCCGAAGCACACTGAAACTCCTGGAAGCTTGCAGGAACAGGATTCAGGGGTGCACACATCTCCCAATGGCATCCTATGTATATTCTATTAAATTTAGGCCAGCCATTCCATACAGTTAATAGTGCTATCATCCAGATAGCGATTGACATGGTGACAACAGTGGGCAGACATTATCATCCTGTGGGGAGCATGGTATCACCTATTGCATCCACATATTGTCACATGAACGGGCCCAAGATTTCATCCCTGAACCTGCAATCAGTGACATAGCCTGTTGGAAACACATATGTTGGTGTTGCTCCCCAAAGATATCCCTCCCCAAACCATGGCACTACTACTACTGTAGGTGTCCCATTCATAAATATTTGTGACATGATAGTGTGTTCTTGGTTCCTTTTATATCATCTGATGCCACAAATTGTTATGGAGAGCAAATCTCAATTCATCCATGAAGAGCACAAATCGTCACTGCTCCTAGGTCCATTTGACATGATGTCTTCACCAATTTAGATGGTATCTCATGTGCATTGAGTCAGGGGAATACACACCACTGGCCACATAGTGTACAGTGGTAGCAGATATTGCTGTTCCATTTGATGCTGTGAGGTTCAATCCTAAATCATAAATTTAATTACATGATAAAGCTGTATTGACAATAGTATATTAGCATGCACTATCAAGGCAGCTATAGACAGCAAGAAAAAAGGCTACTAAGCCACAATTTAGCCCTATTGGCAAATATGACATAGATTCCTCTTATAAATGAACATGTATCAAATAACTCAAATTATAACACCTTTGACAGTATCCAAAGGAAATAGAGTTATATATAATAGAGTAATATAAGCTTTTGCTGGTACTACTTTAACAACATGTAGCATACCCCTACAGCCGTTGTACCAGCAAAAGCTTATATTACTCTATTATATATAACTCTATTTCCTTTGGATACTGTCAAAGGTGTTATAATTTGAGTCATTTGATACATGTTCATTTATAAGAGGAATCTATGTCATATATTTGCCAATAGTGCTAAATTGTGGCTTAGTAGCCTTTTTTCTTGCTGCCTATAGCTGCCTTGATAGTGCATTCTAATATACTATTGTCAATGCAGCTTTATCGTCTAATTAAATTTATGATCTTTTAGCTGTGAAGAGAATCATTTATTATTGGTCCAATCCTAGTTCACATGTTGACATCCTCTTGGGGTTTTTGTACAGCATCATCCACAATTAAATTATCTGGATGTGCTCTGTCCTTGTTGGAATCTCTGCCAAAGTCTAGCATCATTGAATGGCTCATATTAAGCCATCTGGCAACATCAACTTGACTTTGGTCTTCCCCGAGCTGACCTATAGCTTACCACTACACTTCTTCCGATAAATGATGTCTGGTACACATACCCAGCAAATCTGCTATCTCGAAAACTCCACCTCACTCTTTGTGGAACAGCCTTCAAAATGCCTGCCTTTAATGCTTGACACATCTGTGTGTACTGCTGCCAACACAATTCATTTGTATACCATACTTCAATCCTGCATCATATTTTGCATAACTTTCATGCATTTATATTGTCACAGTTTTATGATTTTTTTTTTTAATTTGTTCCTTAATTTATGGAAGCCAAGTATAGTATTTTTATCTTAAATTTGAAGTACTTCATTTAGAGTTTATATTAGAGATGGGCTCTATCAGGCTTAAATTACCATAGATGGCTTCAGGCTCAAAATAAGTTAAATTTAAAATATTTCTTTTAATTGTGAAAAAATAAGTAAAACAATTAATTGTTTTATTAGTTGTTTTTATAAGAGTAAAAGGTTACAGTGTATATACTTTAATAATTAAATTTAAGTCATCAGTAACACTATATAAAATCAGGTGATATAGCATTTTCATTAATAGAGTTCAGCTTTTTCATTAATTCAATTAATTGTTAAACAGTCTTTAGCAATTAAAAAAAAGCACCTCAAGACTTTTTTTTAATTTGCATATTCTCTCTAATAAACTAATGACTTTGTGTTTACAATGGTGTTACCCACTAACTTTCAGTTTTTACTAGTATTTCTAATATTTTGCATTCCAAATAGCATTAACATTTCAATATAAATAATAATAAATTTTCAACTATAAATAATAAATGAATAAAGTAAATGATTAACAGTATATAAATAATAAATGAATAATTTTTTCTCTAAATCGTCTCAGGCTCAACTATTGTCGAAATGGCTCAGACAGGCACAGGCTTGAAAAATTGAACCCAAACTCAAATCATCTCTGTTGCATATATCTGTGTTTGATGCTTTTTGATTTAATTAGAAAATAAAAGCCAGTTTTATCATTATAATCATCCAGCAGCCATGGAGGTCCAACCAGACTGTGTAATTTAGTTCTCAAAGCATATCTGTCCTGAGCTAAATCTTCTGCATCTGGCCACTGCACACCAAGTCTAACAAGGTCCTGTTTGACATTGTCTTCCCACTGCATCCTAGGTCTCCACCTCTTTCTGAAGCCTTTAGGCACACTGTTCATAACCCTATTGGGGCAGGGTGGCTCAGTCGGTAGTGCGCCAGGCTCGTAATCTATAGTTCCCAGGTTCGAGTCCCAGCTGGGTCAGCGTTGAGATTTATCTCCGCAAAATTCCCCGTCCTGCCCACGGTCAGTAGGGACACCGATGGGCTTGGAAAGGCCGCCATCCGTTGGATGGGACGTTAAGCCGTGGCCCCGTGTGCGGGAGAGCCATACACTGTGCACGTTAAAGAACATGCTGGATGGCCTTGATGGGAGGCTACCATCTGTCTCCCAACAGCTGTTCCAGTGGGTCCCCTCCCCCAAGCTTCTGTGAGCCTTCGGGGTCCATGTGACCTGGCCATTTAGCCCATGGTGTGCAAAAAAGTGCCGCTCAGAGGTAAAACAACCCAACAATAACCCTATTCGCCAATCTATAATTATTCATACAGGTAACATAACCAAACCAACAGAGTCTCTCTCTGCACAATATGCTGCTTAAAGGAGGTTGCAAACTCCTTTGTCTAACCTCATCATTAGTTATAAAGTTGAACCACCTAAAGCCCAAGATACTGCGTAAGCATCTGGAATCAAAAGCATCTAGTTTCCTGTTATCTTGTTTACAAAGTGTCCAAGTTTCACTACCATAACTAACCCTAGAAAGAACCAAACTATTATACAGTCTAATTTTAGTCTTTAGGTGTATATGCCTATTTCTCCACACTCTCCATAGATTCTTAAAAGTCCTGGCAACTATCCCTATTCGTCTGTTAATCTCATGCCGCACATCACCAGTATCTGCTACATAGCTCCCAAGGTAATTAAAGTGTGACACCTGCTCAAGATTGCAACCATTCAGATGAACTGAATCACAGCCTGCCTGACCAATTTTCATCACTTTAGTTTTCTCTCTGTTTATAACCAAACCTACTCTACTACCAGTTTCATCAACAGTTCGAATGAAAGAGTTCATCTCATCAACATCATTTGCTGAAAGGGCTAAATCATCAGCGTAATCTAATTCAGAAATTTTCATATCTCCAGCCCATTTAAGGCCAAAATCTTTCCCTTGAAGTGAATTTCAAATAACATAATCAATAACCAAACTAAAGAGAAACAGAGACAAAATGCACCCTTGTCGAACATCAGAAGCAATGCTAAACTAATTGTTACAAGCCTTATCAACTCTCACAGATGATTCAGTGTTATTATAGAGAGCTTTCATTATGTTAACTAACTTGTCAGGTATACCATATGATCTCACAATCAATCACAAATTATGTTGATCAGCAGAGTCGAAAGCCTTTTTGAAATCAACAAACTAGTAACTAAAGGTTCTGGAATTCTAAACATTTCTCAAGAATCTGCCTGAGTGAAAATATCTGATCTACACATCCCCTACCACTTTTGAATCCACATTACTCATCATGCAATTGCCCATGCAAAATCCATGTGGTAACCGAACATTCCCAACTCTAAGCATTTCAGAAGTAATTTCATCTACCCCTAGGGATTTATGTAGTTAAATTTTAGAAATAGCCAGAATAACTTTATACTATTTTAACTCATTTTTATTTTCAAATCACTGGTTTTAACTGGTTCTTTATAATGGTACACAAAAACAAAATGTTTTGGAATAAAAAATTATTCCGTTTTTATTCCAAGTAAATATGAGTGAAATATTTTTCATTTTCAGTCCCTGGTTCTAAATGCTTCAAACAAAAAAATCACTCATTTAAAATCAAGAAGTAACTGCTACAAAGTTTTTGAGTACTGAATATTCACTTTCTTCAAATGGCATCATGTCATTATTTACCGAGACCATAAACTCCAGCTGATAGAGAAGATTCTACAGCCACCTTGCACCTCCATTACATCTTACTGGGAAGTACACATGAGGACATCCATCATAGTATATTATTTAACTGTTTCATTAAACAGGACTGGTTGTATGGATGCAAAATATAGCATCTGACTAGTGGTGGCTCATGACTTTTGGTGGGACACTTTGACTCTATAGGCAGGGCCCTGATGTAGAAAAAATTCTTGGAGAGATGCCTGATATTCAGTTGCATCGAATATGACTGAAAAGACATTTCATAATGCATATTTTTAAAGCTATTCTTAAATGCATTATTTAGCAAAAATTTTCAGAAAAAAAAAACTCAAAAAGATGTTCTTGTTATTTCTACTTTAATTTTGTAATTTTCCCATCCACTGTGATAATTACCTATGTATATGTGTTTTTCCTTTCTAGTGGTATTTTTTTTAAATTTGTGAAAATTGTCTAATATGTGGGTTTTTTATTTTTTTTATTGTTCTGATCATAAATTTATATTTCTTATTTTAAACTGAATTACTCATTGTAAATTATCACTTGAGAAGTTGTCTATTTTTGTTACATTAATGAATCTGAGACTTTTAAGTTGCAAGTCCAAAAAGAGACAATGAATTTAGCCAACTGAACTATGCATTACTGACAAGATGTCATGTTAAAATATATTAGCATTCTCTTGTAGACCAAAAATTCAACACATTTTATGTTTTCCTATCTAATATTATTCTTAAATTCTTCCTACATAAGTATCCTTCCTTGGCAAAATAAAAAGTTGGGAACCCAGCTCAAACACATCTTGTCAGGAAAGTTTAGGCTTGTTGAGCCTGCCACAGTCAAACAAGATTTTCTCTAAGTAACAACATCTTCCACTATTGGTTACTTTGGTTGAATCAGCCAATGAAATGTCATATGCCAATGCAAAATGGTGACTTGGTTCCTGCAGTTCAGTGCTATTGTATTTCAATGCATATGCATTTGTGTCATTGCTATAATAGATAGAGGACCCACTATCCTCACAGATCTCTTTACTTGGCATATTAAACTGGAAGGCTCCTATCAGACATCTGTGGCAAGCAGCTGCTTGAGGAAGTATTTTTTTTTATATAATAGATAATGCCAAGATTCCAGGTGGTGGCTGTAAGGTTAAATTTGTATTGTATCACTGAATCAGGTAATATAGGATTGATTCACAAAGTGAATACTGTGATTGTCTACATAACACAGCAAATAATTGATTACAGAACGAATGTAAAAATGATGTTATGTTGATTTAGATATGTCAAGTAATGAACACTAAATTTGAAATTTGTTTATTATTTTATTTTTTTTTTATTATTATTATTATTATTATTTTTGGTGGGGCAGCACCCCAGTTGGCTTAATGCACGAGTCATTCCTGCATCTGACAGCCTCAGCAACATCAGAAGCTCAGCAAAGCAGAAAGTGAGCCAGTTTTTTTACAACATCAGTGCAACTGCTAATTATACTTTGAATTTTAACATCATAGACATTTTTATTTTTAAAGGGAAAAAGCTTGAATATTAAGTTTAAAATGAGCATTAACCTAGTGAAAATATGTTAATATCACTGCTGCAGAGCACTGAAAATTTTATGTAAGATAATCATTTTCTTATATCCATAGGCTTACTGAACATTTTGAGTTCTTACTGAGCATTTAGAGTATATCATATATACCTAATTACTGTGTCCATACTAATTAAATCCCCAGGGTAAATTGAATTACTACTAAAATCCTTAGTTCTGGAAATGCTTTTGTTGTCACATGCTGACTGAAATTTTGAATATCTTTTATGATAAAGGTGTTTCTCCTAAGGATTTTACCAGAGTTATTATTATCCTTAATTTTTAAAAAGATGATCACAGTTCTTTTGATAATTATAGGAGAATCAGTCTACTTTTTGTTCCATGTAAACTTCTTTGCATTATTGTGCTTAATGGAATTAAGAATATGGTTAATAGACAACTATGTGATAAACAATGGATTCAGAAGTGGTAGGGGATCTGTTGATCAAATAATTTCACTTAGACAGATTCTTGAAGCTGTTTTAGAAACCTGAATGATATGGAGATACGAAAATTTCTGATTTAGATTATGCTGGTGATTTAGTCCTTTTGGCAAATGATGTTGATGAGATGAACTCTTTCATTTGAGCTGTTGATGAAATTGGTAATAGAGTAGGTTTGGTTATAAACAGAGAGAAAACTAAAGTGATGAAAATTGGTCAGGCAGGCTGTGATTCAGTTAATCTGAATGGTTGCAGTCTTGAGCAGGTGTCACAGTTTAATTACCTTGGGAGCTATGTAACAGATACTGGTGATATGCAGCATGAGATTAACAGATGAATAGGAATTGCTGCCAGGACTTTTAAGAATCTTGAGAATGGAGATTATGGAGAAATAGGCGTATACACCTAAAGACTAAAATTAGACTGTATAATAGTTTGGTTCTTTCTAGGGTTAGTTATGGTAGTGAAACTTGGACGCTGTGTAAACAAGATAACAGGAAACTAGATGCTTTTGATTCTAGATGTTTACGTAGTATCTTGGGTATTAGGTGGTGTAACTTTGTAACTAATGATGAAGTTAGGCAAAGGAGTCTGCAACCTCCTTTAAGCAGCATATTGTGCAGAGAGAGACTCCGTTGGTTTGACCATGTCAAACAGGACCTTGTTAAAATTGGTGTTCAGTGGCCGGATGCAGCAGATGTAACTCAGGGCTGATATGCTTGGAGAACTAAATTGCACAGTCTGGTTGGACCTCTATAGCCTATGGTTACTTGAGGATGATGATGATGTGATTACAAGTATCATAGATTTCAGAAAGGATTTTGACTCTGTTAATTGTTATAATTTTTGGTTGATCATGAGATCACATGGTATACCTGACATGTTAGTATAATGATGACTCTCTATAATAACACTGAGTCATATGAGAGTTGGTAATGCTTGTAGTAATTAGTATAGCATTGCTATTGGAGTTAAACAAGTAATCATTTTGCCTCCATTTATCTTAGTGTGGTTACTGATTATATGTTGAATTCATAGCAAGGGGAAGATTTTGGTCTTGTCTGGAGATTTGAAAATTTCTGATTTAGATTATCAACACACAAAATGTATTGTGGATTTTAATTTTTATAAGCTCACTATTTATGCTACCATGAGTATAATCACATCATTGACCTTGTGTTGTCACATTCCAGTGACATACCAGTAGCAGCTGTAGATCATCACCTTGGCTTGCAGGGACTTGCTCACTGAATTAAAAATTATGAGCATCCCTTCAAACTGAACAATAGGTTCCAGCCTTGTCAGCAATTCATCACCTTCCCTACTTATTATATTCAAGTATCATTTTTAACTGGGAACATTTGACTTATCCACTAGCACAACTCAAGATCTCCACACTATATATATATACACCGATCAGCAAAAACATTAAAACCACTTGCCTAATACGATGTAGGTCCTCCTCTCGCTGACAAAAGAACTCTCACCCAATGAGGCATAGATCAATGAGATGTTGGTAGGTGTCGCTTGATATTTAGTATCATGACTGCAACAGAAGATCCCACAGTTCCCATAAATTATGTGGTTGGGGTGATGCTGCTCATTTCTGTTTCTACAACTCAAACCACAAATGCTCGATAGGATTCATGTCTGGTGAATTTGGGGGTCATGGCAATAAATGGAATTCCTCATCATGTTGTAGGAACCATTCCTGAATCCTCTTCGCAGTGTGACATGGAGCATTGTCTTGTTGAAAGATGCTATCTACACCAGGGAATACAGTCACCATAAAGTGGTGTACTTGGTCAGCCACAATATTCAGGTAGGGACAGCTGTCAGAATTTGCTCTACAGGATCCAAGAATCTACTATTGGTCCAAGTGTTCCCCAAGAAAATATTGCCCAGACCATTACACTCCCTCCAACTACTGGATCTGTCCCACAGTGCATCCAAGTGAGAAGGCTTCCATAGGTAAATGTCGCACACGAACTCATCCGTCCACATGGTGTAACAGAAAATGGGATTCATCTGACCATACAACCCTCTTTCAGTCTCCTATGGTCCAATGTCGATGATTATGTACCTACTACAAGCAACGATGGTGAACGGCTGTTAGCATAGGCACACGAATGGGTTTGCGGCTGCGGAGACCCATATCCAACAGCTTACGATGAACTGTGTGTTCGGACACATTGGGCCCTTTACCACAATTGAAATTATGGATAATGTCAGCCAGCTCTCCTGTTGCTGCAGACAAAACAAGATAGCCTGCACAGATCTCTGGCATCAATGAGGCGTCGCCGTCCAACGCCTTGTCAACAGCTCTAGGTGTCATCTGTTTCAGACCATCTTTGATGGGAACTAACTACTGTATAGCGTAAGCAGCCTACCAGCATCACTGTTTCAGAGATCCTCTTACCAAGGCATCTTGCCATAATGATCTGGCCTTTGTCGAAATCAGATAAATTCTTTTTTTGCTTTTCCCAGGTTGAGATGAAATGAAGTACTGCCTGTGAGAGCTCCAACCCAGGTATTATATATATCATTCACAACCTTGGCACGTGATGCTGATTGGCTGCATGCACTCTTCTTTGCATAATACAGAGGTGATTTTAATATATTGGGTAATCAATGTATGTAGATACAAGGTGTTCCTGAATTCATGGCCCAAACGTGAGGGGATGGTAGTACACACTGAACCCACCAATATTCGTCATAGAATATGCGGCCGCAAACGCAGTGAGGAGTCAGAAATGAAGGACAGACACAGAGGTTTCCATTTATTTGGAGATCATTACAACAAATGCTCAAACGTCCGCCCAGCAACATTGATACAGGTAGCACAACGGCGGAGTAGTGATCGGCGTACCTGCTCGTAAACACTGCTTGTTGCGCACATCGGCGGCTGCGACGGACAGTCGGGCTACCAGTCCACGAACTGCATGGCTGTCTCGTACATGATAATCTTCAAATGTCCCCACAGAAAGAAATCAATACAAGAAAGATCGGACGATCTGAGGGGCCACAGGATGGGACCACCACGCCCAATCCATCAGTTCCCAAATGTAGTATGAAGATGCTGAGGCACATCCATGCTGAAATGGACAGGTGCCCCATCATGCTGGAACCACATACGGGTGCGGATTGGGGCTGGAACATTCTGAAGCAATTCCGACAAAATCTGTTGCAGAAAAATACAGTACGTTCGCCCATCGAGGCGGTCTTGCAGTAGGTAGGGTCCAATTAAGTTGTCATGCACGATCCCCACCCAGACATTGACGGCAAACCATTGCATTGCTGGTTCGAATTTGGACATGTACCATGGGGGTTCTGGACCACCCACAAACGTGCATTATGGACATTCACTACGCCTTCACGTTAAAATGTTGTTTCATCCGTAAAGAGCACATGCGCAGGGAATTCGGGATGTGCGGCACTTTGCTGCAGGAACTACTGGGTGAAATCCATGCTCAGGGAATAATCAACAGCTGTCGATGCCTGCACTCGCTGCGAGTGATAGGGGTGTAGCCCTTCTTCATGTAGTACTCGCCAGACACTGTTCCAATGCACACCCAGGCTCCAGGTGGCAGATCACATGCTTGTACCTGGGTTATCTGTCACCATACGCAAGATGTCCTCACTCATAGCTGGCATTCTGACCGTCCGTGCTCGTCCGGCATCATGTCGACTGACGTGGAAGGTGCCTGCCTCAGACATCTGGCGGTGCAGTCGTGCAAACATTTTATGATTGGACACACGGCGCATAGGATATTGTTCACGGTAGAGTCTTTGCGCTCTCTACCATTGCCCTCTGCTATGCCATACATCAGGTGCATATTGGCTTTCTCTGTGTTCATAAACTGCTCCATCTCGTGTCTGGTCGACGCTGAGAATGCTGGGGTTTGGCCAATCCAGTGCTTTTAAGTGTGCCGCCTCATCTATGTGCCCTACCAGCACCGTACTGTGTTTGCAACTGCATATTCTAATGCCGAATATTGGTGGGTTCGGTGTGTACTACCATCCCCTCACATTTGGGCCATGAATTCAGGGACACCCTGTATGTATATATATATATATATATACCATTGTATGTATACCCTAAGTCAGTTATAACTGTTGATAATAGGTAGCATAAAAAATTAAGTTTAAGTACCTTTAATTAAATAGTAATATAGAAAATTAAATTATTCCAATTTAGTTGAATTACTGCACTGTGAATTTCTTCATTAATCATATATGAATATGAATCTAAAAAACTGAAGAGAAATATTAATATTTTGCCATGTCCCATGGCCAAGTGGTTAATGTGCTTGACTAATGATCAAAGAGACCTAGGTTCAAACCCTGGGTAAGGGGTGGATGTTTGTGTTGTTTTTCTGCTGAGGTCTCTCTGTCTTCACAGGCCTACTATGGCATATAAACTGACAGGATCCTCTTTGACAAGCAGCTGCTTGAGGTGTATTTATTATTTTTTTATGTAAAGTTTTAACTGAAATATTGAAGTTGTAGCAAAAATTATTTCTGTATAAAGTTTGCATTGCCATGTAAAATTTTTTCTTTCTTTCAATTTATGTTAAAAATTTTGTTTTTAATCAATACAAGGTACAATCCAAACATTCCTGTTCTGTAATGGTAAAAAAATGTAGGATATCTTTAGGTTTTAATAACTGTTATCCCTTTAGAAGTAGTCCCCTTGGGAACTAATACAGTGAGCCCATCTCTTTTCCCACTGCTGAACACTTCTGAAACTCATGTTTTGAGATGTTGTTCTGCACCTTTGCCTGAATTGAAAGAGTGTGTGAATCACTTCAACACAGTCACATTATCGACTCATAAGCTGGAACTTCATCTTGGGAGACAGAACAGTGTTGGCTGTCACGTTGTCATAATGCCCCAGCCAGTCCTGTGTGCATCATTTTCCTGGATATTTCAGCATCACATTCTCCCTCCAAATTCTTCAGGACCTCGAGGTAGTAGTGTTGATTCACTATCTGGCCTGAAGGATCAAACTTCTTGTGCATGATTCCCTCCACATCAAAGAAACAAAGCAGCATGCTCTTCACATTGCTTTTCATCTCCCTTGCTTTCTTTGGTCACAGTGAAGGAAGACTCTTCCAACTTTGGAAGGCACAAATTCTGTAAGATGTTGCTTTTTCCAAGAATTCAACTGCATGTTATGTGAGGTTTAGCTGTATAATGAAATGTTCATTGTTTGAAATATTATTAATAAAGGTTTTATTCTTATATATTTTAAAGCCAGAAACTGTGGATTTTTGTAACATAAGATAAAGAAAAGTATATAGTATAATTCTCTATATGATAAAATTGTTAAGCTTCTCTTGAATATTTCAGTTACCTTTTGTATATTTTCAGGTGTCGAGAATCTTGTCTCCAACTTCATCAAGATGCAATGGAGCGAATGAAACAAGAACTTACATCAAATGCTGAATGTGAAATTAAAAAATTGCATGATGATTATGAAAACAAACTTATAGCACTCAAGTAAGCTTTTTTTAAAAAAAAAATAGCTCTATGAATTTATATCAAATTACATAGCAACCAAAGAGTTCTATAGGTTTTTCCCACATATCTCAAGTAAAAACAGTATTTAAAAATACACAATTAAGAAAGCTTATAAAGGAGATAAATATTCTGTGCAAAGATAATCTTCATGCGTTATCCATAATTCAAATTTTGATCTAGGTGATATCTAGAACAAAAGTAAACATCTAGGATCAAAGGCTTCAAGTTTCCTATTATGTTGTGTACAAAGGTCCATGTTTCGCTATCATAACTAACTTTAGAAAGCGCCAAACTATTGTATAGCCTTAGTCTTCAGGTGTATGTACCTATTTCCCCCACACTCTCCATAGATTCTTAAAAGTCCCAGCAGCAATCCTTATTTGTCTGTTAATCTCATGCTGCACATCACCAGTATCTGTTACATAGCTCCCAAAGTAATTAAACTGAGACACTTGCTCAAGACCACAGCCAGATTAACTGAACCACAGTCTGCCTGACCTATTTTCATCACTTCAGTTTTCTCTGTTTAGTTCCAAACCTACTCTGATATCAGTCTCATCAACAGCTCTAATGAAAAAATTCATCTCATCAACATCATTTGCCAAAAGGGCCAAATCATCAGCATAATCTAAATCAGAAATTTTCGTATCTCCAGACCATTTAAGGCCAAATCTTTCCCGTGCAGTGAATTTTGCATAACATAATCAATAATCAAATTAAAGACAAATTGAGACAAAATGCACCCTTGTTGAACATCAGGGTCATCAATGCTAAACCAATTGCTACAAGCTTTACCAACTCTCACATGTGGATTGAGTTTTTTACCTCTGAGTAGCACTGTTTTGTACACTGGGCTAAATGGCCAGGTTACAAGGACTCTGAAGGCTCAGATAAGGTTGAGTGAAGGGGACCCACTGGACAGCTGTTGAGAGAGATGGTTGCCTCCCATTAAGGCCATCCATCATGTTTTTCAACGTTCACAGGGTATGGCTCTCCTGCACACGATGCCATGACTTATCATCCCATCTGACAAATAGCTCAGTGTTATCATAGAAATCTTTCATTATGCTAACTTATATGGTATGCAATACAATCTCATAATCAACCACAAATTATGATGATCAACAGAGTCAAAAGCCTTTCCTAAATCGACAAAGCTACTAACCACAGGTTTCTGAAACTCTACACATTTTTCAGCAGTCTGGATAAGTGAAAAAAATCTTATCAGTACATCCCCTACACCTCTGAATCCACACTGCTCATCACACAATTGCCCATCAACCAGACTCGTAATTTTATCAAGTACCATAATACAAAGATCTTTACCTGGAACAGAAATTAGATTGATGTCCTTATAGTTATCTGAAGAACTGCAATAATCTTTTTTAAAAATAGGGGTAATAATAGCTCTGGTAAAATCCTTAGGAACCATGCCTTTATCATAAAAGATATTTAAAATTTCAGTTATCCACGTGGCAACCGAAACATTCCTAGCTCTAAGCATTTCCATAGTTATTTCATCTACCCCTGGGGATTTATGTAGTTTAAGTTTAGAAATAGCCAAAATAACTTCAGACTGTGTTATAGGGCCAACATTAAAGCCAGTAATGCATGTATCATTATTACAAACAATGGGAGTAGAATTAACCACATTATTTAGAACATCACTGAAATACTCATCCCACCTAACCATGACAGAATGTTCCTTCTATAACCTTACCTTGTTTATCCTTCAATCCCTGTATAACTGTCCATTTTCTCCTACACAAAACGTTAACTATCTGGTGGTGCTGTCTAACTGTTCTTCAGCTTTGTCAGCCAAGCCATCAAGACAAAGATTCTTATCAGCTGCTAACTGATCCTTTATGCATTTATTAAGCTCTTTGTAATGCTTTCTATTAGGACTAGTAGGATGTTGATTACCATCTCTTGCCCTTACCTTTTCCAGACCAATTGCATTGCCCCTCCTTTCCATTATCTTTTTTTAGATCTAGGCCTGGATTATATTTATATACATGGCCAGCAGCAAGACACTGTGTGGTTGACTTCTCATCAGCAGCAGGGTAGGAAAAAAATTTGAAATTAACCACTGTAGTCGTCCAGATCAATAGGTCACATTGATCTGACAGCCTTCCCCTTCTGTTCCCTTCCACAAAACAGTATCTCTTTTGAAAGGTACTAACAACCAGCACCATGAGAAGACAAAAATTATACTTTAGATCCTAGACCTGGTTGGCTCTATGCATCATCACAGGAGATTGGTGCGTAGTTCTCATTCCAGTTACACCTAACAGCCATTTACAGACTGCTAGAAAGATTTTGATTGGTCTTCAAATATATACTGTAATTAGAATAATTGTGCAGTCCCATGGCTGAGTGGTTAGCATGCTTGGCTACTGATCAAATGGACCTGGGTTCGAGCCCCAAGTTAGGCATGGATGTTTGTGTTGTTTTTCTGCTAAGGTCCCATCCTCATCACAGACCTACTAGGGTGTATAAACTGATAAGCTCCTGTCAGACTGCTTGAGGGGAGATTTATTTTTTTTATTATTAATTAGAATAATTAATTTGAAACTTGACTAGAAACAAAAAAAAATTCCCAGCTGTTGCTTCAGGAAATATTGGATTACTGATTTATTCTGGAAACTCAGTTTTTAATGGTAGGATTTATTTTAGAGCTCTCTTTAATTAAACTTAGTGTAATTTCATAATTAATATTATGAAATTGTAATTATTAAATAATTTTTTTCCAATGTTCCACAATTCAACTTTTTTTATAGCAATATCTATTGCAGGTTGATCTGGAATGTTTCTATCTCAATTTCAGTGGGTTGGATAAACTTTATTTGCCTCTAAATATTTTTATTCAAATTTTTTCACAGTTCTTTACCCCTTTTTAGTTACATATTTTCCAGTTTTTATTTAAATTATCATGTTTTTTAAAGGAAAATAAACTTTTTTGATAACACTACTGTAGTTTTAGAGTTTCTGATCATCAAAAAAATATAATCATTATGTTTGCATAAATGATCAGAAAAATTTAAATACTAAATAGAGGAAAGGTTTAAGAAATAATAAAAATATTTATGAATTATTTATATTAAAATAATGAAGTATTTTTGAAAAGATGACAAATTATTTTTAAAAAAGCAACTGAAATTAAAATGGTTATTAGAAGAATGCATACGGGAATCTCATTTTTAAAGAGAATAAAGTTTTTAATTTACCTATATTTTCACTCCTGAAAAGGTTTTATTTGAAATAATAGCTGTTTGGGGAAAATGCAACTTATAGTATTTTATTAGTATTTATTAAACATAAAAAGTATTTGTATTTTATTTCTTCAATTTATAAAGCATTTTTTCATTTTGGTGGGTTCATATCAGTTGTACTGCTGTTATCTTGTGTTGATAATATCTGTCAGATAGGCATTAATTCATGAGTGCTTTATCTCATTTTTGCTTTATAACAGTGCTTGTAGTCATCAATACATGGGCACCTAGAAAGTACATCTGCATTTCTATGTAACTTGCCACTGTGATGTTCGATGGAAAAGCATACTCTTGTTAGCTACTATATCCACCGGACTATCTGTCATTCATGATTTTTGAAGTTTAACAATCATTTGAGAGCAGCATGGTGAATACGAAAAAGTAGCTTTTGCCCATAAAGATAATGATGGAAAAGTTCTATGCTTTCACTGTTACTAATAGTTCTTTTTGTGTCACATAGTAGTTTCATTCAAGTTTGGATAAGGTTCCCCTGAAGTATCCAGTAACTCTTTTCTGCCCCATCTTCTTGTTGTGAAATGACAGTGCCTATTCCTGTGTTTTTTGCATCAGTATCTAATGTAAATTGTTTACCATTCTGTGGATAGGCTAACACTGGTGCTATGGGAAGAGCTAGTTTCAGTTGTTGGAAGGCTGTTTCACATTTGGTGGTCCACATGAATTGGTGACCCCCCCCCCCCCCCCCCACACACACACACACACTCCTTTAATTGATATAGTTTCTTTACGATGTTAGATAAGCCCATGGCAAATCTTCTGTAGTACATACACAGTGCAATGAAACTTTGAAGTTGATGAACATCCTGGGGTTGTGGCCAGTCTTTCACAGCTTATATTTTACTAGGATTGGTTTTGGCCCCTGATGTGGTGATGGCATGACCAAGGTAATGGACTTCTTGTTGAATCAAATTGCACTTTAATTGTTCCCAATTTTTTCTTGGCTACTTCGAGTTTCTCAAACACTTGACAGAGATTCCTTAAGTGTTCCTCATAATTCTTTCATAGGACGATGATAATAAATTTTCATTTGACATTGTCATATAAAATAATAATGATAATTTCATATAACAATGTGTTACCTCTGGTGCATATGTCGAAGTATACTAGGCAGACCTTTGGGCACTGACTCCATTAGTCATTCAGATGTTGCAGGTGCATTGCAAAGCTTAAATGTCTCTACCTTAAACTGCCAAAGTCCATTTCCTGTAATAAAAACTGATTTTTCTTGGTCTTCAGGATATATACCAACTTGTCAATAATTGCTCTCCAAGTGTAAAGTCGCAAACCTCTCAGACTCAGATAGAGTGTCAAATGTGTAATCAATTTTTGGTAATAGAAAGCCGTCCTTCTTAGTTACATTTGTTGTTTAACTATCAATAATCAATACAAAATCTAGTTCAGCTGTCCTTTTTCTTAACGAGGACCACTGGTGATATCCAGGGACTGGATGGCTTTCATGTCACTTATTAATTGTTCTGTCTCCTCCTGTTTTGTTAAAGGAAGCCTTCTTGCTGTAAATTGATGGGAGGCGTATCATCAGTATTGATGTTATGCTCTCTCAGATTGGTCCAGCCATAGTTATTTAATGTAGCTGGGAAAATAGCAGAATACTCTTTAAGAAGAGTATTCTGGTAATAGTCTTACAAAAAATGGTCTTATTTAAAAAAATTGTATTTTATCACAGATTTAGCAGCTTGGTTTTGGGTTAAAAACTTTCCAGTTCTTTTCCATAAATCAGCTAGATGAGATGGAATTTTTCTTTGATTTTGATTTAATTCAGCAGTTTCTTTAGTACTTGCATCAGTTGTCCATGTAACAGACCCACATATTGCTAGTTCTTCACCTCTTTTTAAGAACCTATTAGTTTTATTGCAGTTCATTATTCTAATATGAATCTCTCCTTGATCTATTTTGACAAGATTCCTTACAATTAGGATGTCACAAACCAAAGCTCCTTTTCCAGGGGTATCGGTGACTGCTAAATCGGAAGTCCCCAGAAGTCTCCGCTACATGTCTATGGACTACAACTACACTTCATTCTGGAATCTCAGTGTCTTCTGTCACCAATACTGTAGTCATACTTGATAAATAGTAAAATGTTCAGCTTAGTAAAGGAATCTCTTCTTCCTTTTAAGTGAGTGCACTGTCACTGAGTTTAATACTAAACCCATGTCTTTTTTAGGAAGTGTAGGCTTAAAATGCATTCATCATAGATGTTGGTGACATAAGCACACAGCAGGCTCTTAATCTGCAGTTCCCAGGTTCGAGTCCCAGCTGGGTCAGTGTTGAGATTTATCTCCACAAAACTCCCCACCCTGCCCACGGTTAGTAGGAGACACTGATGGGCTTGGAAAGGCCACCATCTGTTGGATGGGATGTGTGCCATGTGCTCCATCTGTTGGATGGGACGTGACCATTGCCTCGTGTGCGGGAGAGCCATACCCTGCGCACATTAAAGAACATCCTGGATGGCCTTGATGGGAGGCTACCATCTGTCTCCTAATTGCTGTTCCAGTGGGTCCCCTCCCTCAACATTCTCTGAGCCTTCGAGGTCTTTGTAACCTGACCATTTAGCCCATGGTGTGCAAAAAACTGCTGCTCAGAGGTAAAACAATCCAATCCAAGATGTAAACATGATACATAAAAGGCAATACTGACTATGATGTTGAGTTGTTTTTCCCATGGACTTTATAAGGATCATTCAAAAAGTTCTTGACATACATCTGCAGAATGTCTTCAAAGTACTCACCTGCAAAACTCCCTGTCCTGCCCACAGTCAATAGGGGACACCGATGGGCTTGGAAAGGCCACATTCATCAGATGGGACATTAAGCCATTACCTCATGTGTAGGAGAGCCATACCCTGTGCATGTTAAAGAACACACTGGATGGCCTTGATATGAGGCTACCATCTGTCTCCCAACAGCTGTTCCAGTGGTTCCCCTCCCCCAACCTTCTCTGAGCCTTCAGGGTCCTTGCAACCTGGCCATTTAGCCCATTATGTGCAAAAAAATGCTGCTCAGAGGTAAAATAAAGCAACCCAACTCAAAGTACTCACCTCCAGCATTTATGCAAAGTTGTAGATTCTACACTAATTCTGGAATGCTTGATGGTAATCCTTTGGGACACAACTCTGAATGAATGCATTTTGCAAGGTCTTGAACCCTTGAAAAAGGCCTCCCAGCAAGTTCCATTTTAATTTTTGGAAACTACCAAAAATCGCATGGTGCAAGATCAGGTGAATATGCAGGATGGCATAGCTGTTTGATTTTTTCCTACTCCAGATAGGCCATAACTTGTCGAGTTTTGTGAGCACTGGCATTGACATGAAGAAGGAGAACCCTTGACATGCTTGTTGTTGGACACTGCTGCTTCCTTAACCATTTTGGGCAAAATAATGTTAGCAGTATTGGCCATTTATAGTCATTTTTTCAGGTAAGGTGTCCATGGCTAGCACTCCTTGGGAATTGAAAAAAAATTGTGAACATACTCTTCTTTGAGCAAAAATCTTGTCAGAAGATTTGGGAACATGATTCATCTTCCACAACCCAAACACAGTTATCGATCTTTTTAGGAGTTGTATAGTAATAAAACCATGGCTTATCACCTATGATAATGTCTGTTAGTTGTTTGGGGCCACTAGATTCAAACAATGCCAGAATCTCCATGTAAAGCCAACTCTAGCATTTTTTTGCTGTTGTGTCAGTTTGTGGGGTATCCATTTGGCACAGATCTTTTGGAATTTTAAATGTTGATGAATAATTGTTTCCATACTGCCAATCAATACACTTATATTTAAACTGATTACCTGAACTGTGATATGTATGTAGATTTTTTCTTAATGAGTTCACAAACAGCAGCAATATTTCTCTCCTTCATGGCCTGCTTTGGTCTTCCTGCACAAGGGAAGTCTTTGAAGCTCTGCTGTCCCCAAGCTGCATACTTGTGAAATTGTAAAATCTTTCTTCATCTTTAGTAGGCTTTATAGCAACAATGCACAGATTTCACAGACTAAACTTTACCCACTGTCAGCAAAGAGAGAAATGATGATATGATCTTTGTTTTTAACAGGTAATGACAAGTCTAATGCAAGTCATGACTCATTAACTTTGCAGGATAAGGGGAAATCTAAAGGTACATGTCAAGAACTTTTTTAATGCTCTCCGTATATGCAATATAGTGATTATTAATCAATGGCTGATGCCTGTATGTCAGTTACTAGCGATTCTATTAAATCTCAATAATATCGTAAGGTACACATGCCATGGACTTGTGTTATGTATCTGCCTTGTGACAACATTGCCACAGTCCCTCTCTGCCTTCCAACAAATCCAAAATTGGCCTCTGATTGGATCGGAGTTTAGTGATCTATAGTAGTAGCATTCCCTGTATATGCATGAGAAGTGGTGGCTTGTAGCAACTGAAGCTATGTCAGTTAATGCTCACATCGAGCACCCTTGTTAATAGCACATCATCTTGCATTGAGGCTGCAGTGGGCGAAGGAATATCACCAATGGACCGTGGAAAATTGGAAATGGGTAGCTTGGCCCAACTAGTTTAGAATCTGACTGCAACACACTGACAGGAGGTTATGTGTTTGGCCCCAAATGCCAAGTTGGAGTGTTACAGGCCAGTGGAAGTGGTGTAATGTTCTGGGGGCCCTTTTACCTATTGAGATCACCTACACCCATTCATCACTATCCATTTCCCACAGAAAGATATCTTTCAACAACTCCCCATCTCATTGCTCCTATTTGGCAAAGGATTGGTTGGTGGAGACTGGTCCAGTGAGTTCACAACCCTCAAATAGCCCTCTTACTCTCCAGATTTGAACCCTACTAAGCATCTGTGAGACAAAATGGAGTGATGCATTTGAGCTGAAACCCATCATCAGCAACTCTTGGCACTTTATAGACAGCTGTCCTGGAATCAGGGCCACAATACCACCTGAACATTTCCAACACCTGGCAGAGTCCATACCACAATGTGTTGCTGCTGTTAGGGTGAAAGGTGGACCCACACATTATTAGGTTGGTGTATATAATAAAGTGTCCTTTCAGTGTATTTCAGGTCTGAGCTAGGTCACATTTACACCAGTATCTACCACCATCTTATTACTCATATTACTATTTTGACTGAACATTTCACTAAGCTTATTATTCATGTCACTATTTTGACTAGATATTTCACTAATCATGTAGTGCAATTTCCCAATCAACAGCAGCCTTTGCCCCTCAAGATTGACTAATTTTCATTTCCCTGCTTGTGTTGCCTGTTAATTGAAATAGGACTTTTCATCCATTTCGTGTTGCAATTGGCTCAAATATGTCATGTTTTACCACAGCTCCAACACAAGTTCTCTAAAAATCCTCAGAGAGTCACTTTTAACTTCCATAAGAACGGATAGGATGGCTTTGGTTAGCTCCTGCAAGTCATTTTTATTATTTGGGGGTTTCTTCAGCAGTTTCAGTTCTTACTGTATATTTGGAGCTCAGGAGGACTGCCTAGCTCACTCAAATTTCATGGTGTGCACCACACTGTCTTCACTGATTCACAGTCCAGCATTCTTAGAGACTGTTGAGTTTCAGGTTCAGTGACAGCATCAACAAACTTCTTAGGCCAAGTGATCTTAAATATCTGAAGGATAGTGACTGCAGGCCAATCTTGCTAGCTGTTCAATATCACTTTTTAATTCTTGCAGAGTCTTGCCACTCTTCTGTACTCAGTGTTTAAATTGGGCAACATAATACTGATTCATAATAACTATCACCAAATCCTAACTCTAATGCAGAAAACTGATAGTTGAGGAGTTTCTCTCCTGGAATAGTTTGTATAACCTGTGCAGCAGAATTTCTCAAAGCTGCTAAGAAACTGGCCTTGTCATACTCATTCCACCCACTGACTTTAGTGATAACTTAGAACTGGGCGTGGAACATTGCCCGGGACAATTGACTATCATAAGTGGAAGGCTTTAGTTTTCTCTTTTGGAATAGGTGGGTGTACAACATTATCAATAATATTACTATTTAAACTAGAACAAATTAAATAACTCGGTCCTAACAGCTTGAATCTGATGTTTACAGTCTGTTTTAACACTATCTGTTTTGGTATTAAAGCTGTATGTGATTTCACTAATGTTACTTTTACCTATTAAGTTCAGTCTTTATTTCTCTACATTGATTTGATTAGTCTTTTCAGTCCTTAAATCTCTTTTAATTAGGTATTTCGCCAACCTTATTACTTACATCACTATTTTGATTTGATATTTCACTGATCATATTACTCATATCACTATATTGACTAGATATTTCACTAATCTTATTACTCATGTCACTATTTTGGCTAGATATTTGAGTTATTACTCATTTCAGCTTTCATATTAGTTATAAGTCTTGCAAATTCCACCATACTTCCTGTTAGAGGCAGGGGTGGCTCAGTCTGTAAAATGCTAGCCTCATAATCTGCAGTTTCCAGATCCAAGTCCCAGGTGGGACAGCGTTGAGATTTATCTCCACAGAACTCCCACCCTGCCCATGGTCAGTAGGGGATACTAATGTTTCAAGACTGCCCTCCCTCGGATGGGATGTTAAGCCTGGTCCCATGTGCAGGAGAGCCGTACCCTGTGCACTTCAAAGAACATGCTGGATGGCCCTGATGGGAGGCTACCATTTATCTACCAACAGTTGTTCCAGTGGGTCACCTCCCCCAACCTTCTCTAAGCTTTCTGGGTCTTTGTGGTCTGGCCATTTATCTCATTGTGTGCAAAAAAGTGGCACTTGGAGGTAAAATAACCTCAATCATGTTAAAGGCATTAATAATCTTCTCATCTCCTGACTCCAGTTGTTGCAAAATTTCAGTAATGTTTATTTAACAATACTCTAATGTATTTTAATGTACCAGACTGATAATAAATGAGGTTATTTAATAGATAAAACAATTATTTTACCAAAAATAAATAATACTTCAATAATTCACTTAATAAATAAATGGATCAACCACACCAACCAGTAACAAATCATTTCTTGGTAACAAATTATAAGTTGATTCTTACCAAATAAATGCCAAAAAAAACCAACTTAAAATAGACTTTTGATTGACAGCTGCTGATACACGCGTTAAGGACATGTCCCCTTTTACATCATAGCTAGCGTGTGATCATAAGTTTTTGCAATTGCTTTTCCCAGCATACAACACGTGTTATTGCATGCCACATATATACTAAGTGACATTAAGTCACAGAGTCAGTAATGAGAAAATGTAAGTAGGAGTAAGTCAGTTTTTTTGGAGTTGTATTTAGAGATGGAGCTTTTAGATGCTCAGACTTTTGTATTCATCAGTTTATATGGTGAGTCTTCAATTTTTTGGGAATAAACTGTTATATGAAATATTTTGACTTTGCTATTCTTTCTCTTGAGTAATGATAATTGATTTTTATTAAGATTTAACTTTAATAATTTGACAATCTTTTAATTTCTTACTCAATGAATAACGCCCATATACCTAACAAACTCTCATTTAACTGTATTTGGCAAGTTAATATTGCCTGACGCCCGATATGCTATCCAGAATTTAGTTTAATTTGAATCAGTCAAATGTTCCAAAGAGAAGAAGAAGTATAATACCTTTTGGAGCATTTTTTTTTGTGGGGGGGGGCAGGGGGGGGCTCAGTTGGTAGTGCACTAGGCTTGAAATCTGTAGTTCCCAGGTTCGAGTCCCAGCTGGGTCAGCATTGAGATTTATCTCCGCAAAATTCCCTGCCCTGCCCACAGTCAGTAGGGGACACCGATGGGCTTGGAAAGGCTGCTGTCCGTCGGATGGGACATTACACCATGGCCTCATGTGCGGGAGAGCCATACCCTGTGCACATTAAAGAACACGCTGGATGGCCTTGATGGGAGGCTACCATCTGTCTCCCAACAGCTATTCCAGTGGGTCCCCTCCACCCAACCTTCTCTGAGCCTTCAGGGTCCATGTGACCTGGCCTATTTAGGCCATGGTGTGCAAAAGAGTGCTGCTCAGAGGTAAAACAACCCAATCTTAGGTTTTGGCAATATTCATACATTATTTGAAGTGCAAAAACTAATATTTCAAGCAACGGCATCAATTTAAAATATTATTACTAAAATAAATAAATTACTAAAATAGTAAATCTCAATGCTGACCCAGCTTTTTAACTTTACAAAAACTGAAAGATTCGTTGCACAAATTGTTAAATATTCACTTATTTTTAAGACACTAAAATTTAAATTTTTTTTATACACTGCTGACCATTAAAAGTGCAGCACCAGGAAAGACAAGAGATATCAAAGCCATATTTAGTGAGTACATAGCTTATGTTACAAGGATCAAATGATTACAAATACATATTTGTTAGACTTGTGAAATACAAAGAAATCAATATCTTGTGTAGCCACCATGAGCGGCAGTAACCACTGCCAAACGATCCGGCATTGAGAGGATGAGACATTGGATGTGTGTTTGGGGAATGTCGGTCCATACAGTTTCAATACATAGCCAAAGTTCATCTGTTGTAGCAGCTGCTGGTGTCTGGTGTGCTAGTCATTGTGAGATCCTGGACCATACATGTTCAATTTGGGGACAGATCCAATGAATGCACAGGCTAAGGCAGAGGTGTCACATGGTAGCTATCCAGGAATTGTTGGACAATGCATGCCACATGTGGTCGGATATTGTCCTGTTGGTAAATGACACGTCTTTGAAGATAAGGCATGACCACAGGATCCAACACCTCAGTGATGTAACACTGGCTGTTCAAAGTATCGGTAATGTGTACAAGGTGTGTGCGTGAGTGGAGTCCAATGGCACCCATACCATAATACCAGGGGCCAGACCTGTTTGGCACTGCAACATGCATATCTCACTGAGCCTGTCACTGTGGTACTGCCAAATATGGATTTGTTCATCATGATGCTGCATACTGAAGCAGGATTTCGTTTGAAAAGACGATGCGATACCATTCACACATCCATGTGCGACGTTCTTGGCACCATTGCAGTTGCATATGCCTGTGTTGTAGAGTCAATGGTAGCCAAAGCAATGGTCACCTAGCAAAGATGCCCCGATGCTGCCTCGATGTCGTACCATAAGTGCGAACACTGGTTGATGTGCAACACACCCTAACTCTTGAGCTAAGGTGTCTTATGTGTCTGTATGATCATTCATAGCCATGCGCACGAGATGTCTATCCTCTCATTCGTTTGTGTGACAGGGCCATTGAGATCCCTCATGTCAGTGAGTTCATTCCTCCTCTACCCACTGATGCCATATTTTCATCACTGTGGCAGCATTCCGTCCAACACAAGCGCCGATGTCTCGGTACAATAATCCACCTTCCTATAATTCCACAATTCTCCCTTGATCAAAGTCAGAAACCTGGTCTTATGAATGCTATGTTCTTCAACGGGGCATACTTGATCCTTTGTTAAATGTAAATTTTTCTGGTTTAGAATGTACATTATATGTTCACTTTCTATATTAGTTACTGGACCATATTGTATATTAGTTACTGGATCATATGTATTTCTGCTTTGTAATCATTTCAAATGATGGTAGTAAAAGAACCATTAAACGTAAATCATATTGGACCATCAAGGAACATCTGGTAAGTCTAAAGTTGGATTAATATAAGTCTTAAGTCCATAGTTTATAATAGAAGATAAAACTTTTGAGTTACTATGGAAACCAAAAGGAAATGAAAAAACATTTTTGATATGTGCTCAAATTTTCAAATCCATTTGTCTCAAAAGCATATTTCATAAACTTATCAAATATTCCTTGTATGCTCACTATATATTTGCAATTGTGTAATTTTACGATGCAATTTATATAAGATTTTTATTTATTTATTTTTTTATTTTTCAGTAAAGAGAATGAATTTTTGAATGAAGCTTTACATGAAGTGAAAACTCAATACATTAGCTTAAGTGAGGAAACTAAGGTACTTCATGCAAACTTAGAGAAAGAAAAAAACTTTAGAAATGCAAAGAATCAAAAAGTAGGAGAAAGAATGCAAGAAGAATATGAAATTCAATTACAATCATGTATGTGCTTGTAATTCCTGATGTAAAATTAAGTTTTCTATTTCACAGCTAAACAATCTAAAGTCTCTTCAAGTAATTCTTTATTCTACCTAGTATCAAAAATTATCATAGTTACCTCTAGTCTTACAGTTTACAAATAGCGTACCATAGTACAGCATCAGTTCACAGAAAATCTTGAAGAGTTCACAGGAAGTCCTTTAGTAAGTGAAAGTTAATATCCAACCAATGAGTCCAAATATGGGAGATGTTAAGCCATTTTTGCTGGAATTTGTTGCTTTACTAGTTGCTGGTGAGAGTTCAAATACTTTTCTGTATCCCAAAGCTAAGTCCATTATGATACATGAAAGTTTAAATTTGGAGATTCCACATGTGAAAGGAAACATTGAGTTGTTGTTCCCTCTAGAATGTTGCAAATGATGACATGGTTAAGTTGTATCAGAAAGGTTATGAGGGCACCGTTCTAGCCTCTTGACATTTTAGAAGGCTGAGCCTAGCACACTTGGTGTTAGGGTCGAATTTTAAAGATCACATCTCCAGCTCCTAGCATATGGTATTTCAGGTGAAAATTGTCTGAGAGGGGTACAGTTCCAGTCTTCAGATAGAAGCGAGCGTCATATGAACAAGGTTGTTCAAGCACTTGACTCTGAGGTTACATGTTATAGGATACATTATAAAAGTAACTTGTTGCAATAACAACATGATGATATAAAAGGCCGTATAAATGAAGGTGCATCAAATATGAATTAACATTTCATGATGAATATTATATCCAGATTTAAAGCAATTCATTAGATGCTGTGGGTAATTATCTACATCCTACCACCAGGGAAAGGAGGGGTCAATAAATTGGCATGTCACTGTTATGATTGTGGATCTCAAAGTGGTTGGGAGTTGTATGGGTCTGTAAACAGTGATACCATCACTTTCCTACTTAAAGTTAAAGGATACATATTACTATCCATAACACCTGATGAAGTGTCCAAGATCTGGGAGTGAAATATACCACAGCAGTATAGCACAACAGAAAAAAGTACAATGACAACTAGTCATTCCCAAGACACTCATTAATTGCACGATAGGATCCAAGTGCATCTACAGACAACAAAATTTGACCTCTTGTCTGATACTAACCCACTCAACCTGATGAACACTTTTAATAAACAGAAATATTAACATATTCATGCATCACAAAGCACAAGACCTGTACACTACAAGGCATCTCACCTGAACACTGAGCAGTAGCATTGCAGTGTGACAAGAAGGTTCTATTCACCAGTGCAGAACATGTGCAAGGCAAGGAGATAATCATGATGGCAACTGCATGTAAAATAGGACTTTTTTAGCCTTTATAACTAAAAACTCTTAACATATTATTACTAAACATTTTTTAAACTTTAATAAAAAATGTTTGTTATTTACAGTGACATAAGGATATTTTTAAATATATTAATCTATGTAAAGCATTATGATGTCTTATAATATGTGAATCGTCTTACTCCAGTTCAACTGCTGATTGTCATATATTAGTCAACTTTGACTGAACATGAAACTGAAGATTCTGCTTGCCTAGTGAAACACATTATAGCCAGCATAAAATGTTTTTAAAGACATTTTTCTAGACTAGTACTTTAATGTTTAAATTGAAACATTAAAGTGCTGGTCCAGTATAACTATCTATAAGATGTTAAGTGAGATGCTGAATGAATATGCAACAGCTATTATAAAATGCAGACATGTGTCATCCTAATGACTACAACAAGCTGCTAACACTGATTATCAAGTGCATCCCAATGTTAATATCTGTCAACCAGTGATTAAATATTCAATGCTAAAATTTTTTAACTGTTATTACCAACAGCTACAATGCAAAAGACAATAACACAGCAACAAATAATGGTCAAAGGCAAGAGTGCAAACGTCCAAGCCTCTTCAGGTCAAAGTCGTATGTGCCAGCTGAGACTACAAGACTTACATATACCAACCAATGACAAGTTCTCACTGAAATTAGTATATCTTCTGCATCTTTTCTTGGGCTAAAAGATCTAAGTAAGTTACCTCAGCTATATTGTAGTGTAGCCTCCATTACCAATGGTGAAGGATTATCTATAAAGCATTGATGCTAAGCAAAATTTCCAGACTACTATTTTTAATATGTATATATATATACAGACACACACTGAATGGACAAATCGTTATATACACCTACCTAACCTGTTGCTCCACCTTTTGCCCTTAGAACAGCAGACAGACATCTTGATAAGGACTCAATGAGGCGTTGAAAACATGGAAATGGTATTTGCCACCCATGAAGTGAGGATGGCCTGTCGTAGAGAATCCACAGTTGCTGGTGGAGGTTGACAGGCTCGAACAGTTCTTTCCAATTTATCCCTCAAATTCTCAATAGAGTTGAGGTCTGGTGTTTGTGGGGGGGGGGGGGGGGCATTTGAATGTGGTAAACTCACTTGAATGCTCCTGGAACCAATTGGTTACCACTCAGGAAGTATGTGGTGTGGCATTGTCTTATTGAAAGATGGCATCATGGTGCAGAAAGAGAATCATTAAGAATGGGTGTAGATGGTAGTCTAGGATGTTCACATACCTTGTGCCGGTGATGAAGGTCTTGACAGGTACGAGGGACCCTAAGGAAGCCCATGTAAATGCAACCCAAACTGTTACACTGCCTTCACCTGCTTGTATGACCCCAACTTGGCAAGTTGGGTCCATCGCATCATGTGGTTTATGCCACACATGCACTCTCCCATCGACGTGATAGATTGAGACCATGATTCATCAGATGACATGTTTCCAGCCCTCTGCACTCCAGTTGTGATAAGCCTTTGCAAACTGCAGCCTATTCTTTCGATGCCTTGCAGTCAACAAGGTGACATGATGGGAACATCGACTGCCATAACCTATTTTATCCATGGTATGATGAATTATCTTTGTGCATAAGCTTGTTGATGCAACTTCATTCAGTTTTGACATTATCTGCTCCATGGTTGCCCTGCAATTCCTTGTAACGATGTGGGACAATCTGCCCTCACCTCAAGAGTCAATTATACCTTTAAGTCCAAATTTCTCCCGCTGGTTGGAAGTTTTACTGTATTTCATGTAGTCTTGGTATACACATGCGATGATCTGACATGGAAATCCCAACAGTTCAGCAGTTGCAGTGATTGAACAACTGGCCTTCCTCGCACCTATTATCTGGCCATATCAAACTCACTTATGTTGCTGCCTTTACTGATAATTACTTTTCCATGACTGGTTTCCAATGTGTAGAGATCTACTCTATAGTTTCAGTGTCTCGCATGGCCACACAATACTTCTACTTTGCATATTATTACCATGGTGTATATAATAATTTGTCCATTCAGTTTATATACAGCAAAATTGTAGTAATTAAGGCATTTACTGGCTGACACTGGCCACTTAAGACCACTTAACTGGCTGATTTAAGAACACTGACAGATATTAACTTTGAGATGCACTTGATAACCAATGTTAGCAGTCTGTTTTAGTTATTAAGATGACACATGGCTGCATTTTGTAATAGCTGTTGCATACTCATTCAGCACCTCACTTAATGTTTTATAGATAGTTATTCTGGACTTGTACTTAAATGTTTCAATTAACTTAAAACTTTTAAAAAAAGTATTTAAGAACATTTTATGCTGGCTACAATGTGTTTTACTGGACAAGGTACCAGCATTAAACAATTTATCATTAATACTGTGATTTGTTAACTCTGAACTATTGTAGTAATTAAACAATTTAAATCAATCAAAATAAGCATTATCAACTCTCATGCTTGACTCATTTTTATAGGGAGCCATCATTATATTGACTAACTTTTAAGGCATTCTATAAGACTTTATGATTGACCATAGATTATAAATAAAAAAAAATACCCCCTCAAGCAGCTGCTTGCCACAGAGGTCTGACAGGAGCCTGTCAGTTTATATGCCACAGTAGAAGATCTGAGAGGATGGCAGGACCTCAGCAGAAAAACGACACATACATCCATGCCTTACCCGGGGCTCGAACCCAGGTCCCTTAGGTCAGTAGCCAAGCGCACTAACCACTCGGCCATGGGACGGTGTGGGACAGATTATGTTGATCAAAAATAATTAAAAGCTCTTTAAAATCCAGAATGCTAGTAACTACAAGTTTTTGAAATGCTAAATGTTTCCTAAGAATCTGGATCAATTTAAAAACTGGTGTATGTGGATACTACCACATCTGAAGTCACGATGTTATTCTTGAGGTAGTCCATCAACATGCATAAAATAATCTTCAAGCAGCTATGGAGGTACAACCCGATTGTGTAATTTAGTTCCCCAAACACATTTGTCCTGAGCTACACTGCTGGATTTAGCGAGTGTAAGCCTGTTTTAATGAGGCCCTGTTTGACATTGCCAACTTAAAGCCATCTGATATTGTGTGACATGCATAGCTATGACATCACAAGTGTGGCACAGCATTCCCAGCATCACATCATAGTTTTCTGTTAGTGGGTCTGATCAGTTTTCTTCGATATGCAGGTTTTTTAAACCATTTCATTTCCATAAATAGTTTTGTGGAAAAAAAAGCTTCACTGGTGTGCGCGAGAAAACAAATGTTGGCGAAATTTTTTTCTGCAAAACTATTTATTCATTTATTGATGTTAAGATCAACAGGTAACTCTGTGGATATTATTTATTGATTAAATTTCATTTCCTGCACCGAATTGAATCAAATATCAATTATATTACAAATTATAATTAATGCAATTCATTTAATTCTTGCATGATATATTTTTCATATACATAAAAAAACTCATCTCTTGATGTCAAAAATATTTAATAAACATTTTTATCTGGAAATAATTACATGTATTTATTTTTTTCATTAATCATAAACATGTACTGACACAGCTAACTCCTTTAATGTTTTTAATGTTCCTCTGGTTCAAAATACAATAGTTCAATGAGATGTATATGTGAATAATTAGTAATAAATAAAATGTAAAAAATATTGAAAAGAATTGTCTATATCAATTTCATTCTATTTTCATTTGGAAGCAAAGATTATGAATGGTCACAGTATAGGGATAATTTTTTGATACCATTTGCAGGTGCAGTACTTGTATTTTATGATAAAATCTCACCAGATTTAAGTGCCCATTACATATTTCTGGGTAATTTTCAAATCACAAGACATGGAACCCACAGAATTGTGTGGTTAGGGAAAAAAGCTCTTATTGTGCAATTATTTCATTTAGCTAGTCACAATTTCTGCAGTCCCTTATTACCCATTTTATAATTTGAATGTTTTTTTTTTAATTTAATATTTTTCTTTAATAGGGATAATATTATATCTTGATTAAATATTTAAAAAAACACTTTTTTCTGAAAGTGCAATTACTCTATGTTGAAAATAACAAGATAAATCAGTGTCTGAAGATATTTTTTTTAAAACACCAAGAGAACAGATTCAAACTTGATGTTTGGTCACCATAGTATTATTGATATCTGTTTATTGTGTCTTAAAAAAAACTATGGATACTGAATGCAGAAATTGATTTAAAAGTATCTCATATTTTTCCTACAGTGAAAGAAAAGCTGAATAAAGAAAAGGAACAATGGTTTCACATAATTCTTCGAAAAGAATTAAGTAAAGCTCAAGAAGAATGGGCAAAACAAAAAGTAAAAGATGTTGAAGATTTTATTTCAGAAGTAAAGCAACAATTAGATGCTGAATTTCAGACTTGTTTGCAAAAGGTATTTATATATCTATATAATAGAAGGTGTGTGTGTGTGTCTGTCTGTCTGTCTTCAAATTTTCAGAGAATGTTTCTGGTTGTGGTCTGGATTGCAGTTGCAAATTTCAGGTAAAAGTCAAAAAAGGGTGTGCTAGAAGCAAAAACATTTACCATGCTATTCCTACAGGAAATGACAATCGCTGTCAAATTTACTGTTGTCATTTACTGCTCCCTAACTTGAAAGTAAAGAGTTAAAATAACATTTAAATCTGCTGCTGTTGCCAGATTCCCCACATTTCCAAAGGCATTATTTAGATGTTCCATTGCAGCTAGGAACCTGATTTTCCAAACCAATATGGGGTCAGGCAGGGGAAACCCACCTAAGAAATTTGAGACCTTTCGGTGAAATATGTCGGGAATTACAGAATGCCAAAATCTGACAAAATAACTATCTTGATCATTTGCCAGAGATCTGAGAGCATGCACCGAGTCAGCAATGACCTTTGCAACACCGGGAAATTCTTCATATTCAAACTGTGATAAAATGTCAGGGGGGGGGGGTGAGATACTCACAAAACTAACCTTTAGTGCAGGAAATAACAGAATATGCAGATTGAAAGTGACACCACAATTTGTTTAGAGATGAAGCCACAGGCTAACCAATCTTTAAACCAATCACTGGGGCACACGGGGAACTCTGTGCAGGAAATTTGTACCGTATGGACAAATATCATGATAGCCATAGGGCAGCAAAATCTGTGATAATAACAGAAATAAAAAACTCCATAGCTTACTCATAAAGTAAGCCACAGGCTATGTGAGAGAGTTTGCTGACGTCAACAACGATCCAAGTCAACACCGGGCAAATTTCTTGCTCTTGAAAATCTGTGCGAAAGTGTTGGGAGGTGGGGGGGGGTTACTTACTAAATTTTCCTTTAGTGCAGTGAAAATAAGAATATACAGATTAAAAATGACACCTGGGCAGCACCAAGTACATTCAGCTAGTATAATAATAAAAGATGTCTCTCTCTGTCTGTGACACAGAATACAAATATCATAACACATTGGGAAATCATGGTAGATGCTTCAAAATTTCACAGATTGTTTTCTGGTTATCTTTCTGAGTTGCAGTGCTGAATTTCAAGTTGAAATTCCAAAAGGAAGGCTTACTATAAGCAAAAACATTTACCATGTTATTCCTATGGGAAACAGTAATCACTACCAAATCTATTGTTGCCATTTCTTAACTGTAAACCTAAGAGTCATAACATTTAAATCTGCCATTGCCAGATCCCCACATTTCCAAAGGCCTTATTATAGTAATGTGTCCCATTGCAGGTAGGAACCCGATTTTTTAACTCAACATGAGGTCATGTAGGGAGACCTGTGTAAAAAATTGGGACCATTCAATTGAGTGTCTTGGGAATCACAGGGCACCAAAGTCTGTCAAAACAGAAATAAAAATCTTAATAGTTTGTGTAGAAATGAAGCCACAGGCTATGAGACCTTGCACTGACATCAGCAACAACTTGAGCAATTCGTTGTGTTGAAGTTATGGTAAAGGATTGTGTGTGTGGGGGGGGGGGGAGGTCCAGTGCTCACAAAACTAACCTATAGTGCAATGAAAATCAGAATATACAGATTAAAAGTGAGACTCTGGTGGCTCCAGGTACCGTTCATCAAATACTTTATGCTTTATTGATCATTATCTAAAGTTACATAATCAGAATACAAAATACATATCCAGCATAAGTAAGACTTGTGTGCTGGATATAGAAAATCATTTAAACATTATGTGAAATACATTTTTGGCAACTTCATTGGCAATACGATACATATCATTTCAAGATCATTGTCTAATCATGGAGTTTCTTTTTAAATGTGTGCAGGGGATGTATCCTTTTCAGTTCATAAGGAAGTTCGTTATAAAGTATTGGACCTATGTAGTTTGTTTCTTGTATAGAAATTGATTTTTTTATAGGGGATACAAATAATTTTTTTTTGCCTTCTCTTAATGGGATGTAAATTTTTTTATTGAAAATGCTTCAATATTTTTATGGATATATTCTATTATCTTGAATATGTACAGTTTCATTATAGGCAGTATTAGTAGAACATTGAGACGGGTAGTGAGCTGGATGTTCTTCAGGCATTCATTAGTATTGTTATTAAGAATTTTTGCAATACGATTAATCTATGCAGTACACTCTGGAGCTCCACCCCCTATTCTAATTGCATATATTATATGGGAATGTATATAAGAATAATAAAAATATTTCTTGCTTGGAATATATAATATTGATCTCAAAGCATATAATTTTGATACAATATTATTAATTTTGTGACATATTAGATCTGTATGGTTGTTCCAATTGAGGGTCTCCTCAATCATAACTTCTAGGTATTTTACATACACTGCTGGTCATTAAATGTGCAACACCAGGAAGAACTCATCAGATTGTCCCGAAATATGCAAGATAGGTAGCCCATGGGAGAACATCTAAATGATTCAAAGTGCAGCACATATGCACATCTTGTGTGACAGTAACGGCCCCTGGAAGTGGTATAAGATAATACAAAGGGCCGGTGTAAAACACGAATTGTGTTTGCTCACAGTTCTTGTGCAAAAGGATCTAGTATGCCCCATCGAAGAACATGTTATCCATATGACCAGGTTTCCGACTTTGATTGAGGGAGAATTGTGGGATTATAGGAAGGTGGATTATTGTACCGAGACATCGGTGCTTGTGTTGGATGGAATGCTGCCACAGTGATGAAAATATGGCATCAGTAGGTAGAAGAGGAATGAACTCACTGACATGAGGGATCTCAATGGCCCTGTCACACAAACAAATGAGAGGATAGACATCTCATGCACATGGCTATGAATGATCATACAGACACATAAGACACCTTAGCTCAACAGTTAGGGTATGTTGCACATCAACCAGTGTTCGCACTTATGGTACGACATCGAGGCAGCATCGGGGCATCTTTGCTAGGGACCGTTGCTTTGGCTACCATTGACTCTACAACACAGGCATATGCAACTGCAATGGTGCCAAGAACGTCGCACATGGATGTGTGAATGGTATCGCATCGTCTTTTCAAACGAAATCCTGCTTCAGTATGCAGCATCATGATGAACAAATCCATATTTGGCAGTACCACAGTGACAGGCTCAGTGAGATATGCATGTTGCAGTGCCAAACAGGTCTGGCCCCTGGTATTATGGTATGGGTGCCATTGGACTCCACTCACGCACACACCTTGTACACATTACCGATACTTTGAACAGCCAGTGTTACATCACTGAGATGTTGGATCCTGTGGTCATGCCTTATCTTCAAAGACGTGTCATTTACCAACAGGACAATATCCGACCACATGTGGCATGCATTGTCCAACAATTCCTGGATAGCTACCATGTGACGTGTCATTTACCAACAGGACAATATCCGACCACATGTGGCATGCATTGTCCAACAATTCCTGGATAGCTACCATGTGACACCTCTGCCTTAGCCTGTGCATTCATTGGATCTGTCCCCAAATTGAACATGTATGGTCCAGGATCTCACAACGACTAGCACACCAGACACCAGCAGCTGCTACAACAGATGAACTTTGGCTATGTATTGAAACTGCATGGACCGACATTCCCCAAACACACATCCGACGTCTCATCCTCTCAATGCCTGACCGTATAGCAACTGTGCCGCTCATGGTGACTACACAAGATACTGATTTCTTTGTATTCCACAAGTTAACCATTTGTAATCATTTGGTCCTTGTAACATAAGCTATGTATTCACTAAATATGGCTGTGATATCTCTTGCTTTTCCTTGTGTTTCACTTTTAATGGCCAATGATGTATTTTACTTTTTTTTTCACATTTGCATTCATTAATATCTGTGCAATTGATGGGGTGGTGGTGGCTCAGTCGGTAGCGTGCCAGGCTCATAATCTGTAGTTCCCAGGTTCGAGTCCCAGCTGGGTCAGCGTTGAGATATATCTCCGCAAAAAATTCCCCGCCCTGCCCATGGTCAGTAGGAGACACCGATGGGCTTGGAAAGGCCGCCGTCCGCCAGATGGGACGTTAAGCCGTGGCCCCGTGTGCGGGAGAGCCATACCCTGTGCACGTTAAAGAACATGCTGGATGGCCTTGACGGGAGGCTACCATCTGTCTCCCAACAGCTGTTCCAGTGGGTCCCCTTCCCCAACCTTCTCTGAGCCTTCGGGGTCCATGTGACCTGGCCATTTAGCCCATGGTGTGCAAAAAAGTGCTGCTCAGAGGTAAAACAACCCAACCTGTGCAATTGATGCGATGAATTATTGTTAGTTTATCATCATTTAATTTTTTTCTGGTTCACAATGAAAACTCTGTATGCTGTTTTATTTCTGTTGAGACTTATTGCTCTGTAGCCAAATTTGGAGTTTTTGCATGTCATGATTTGCCATATCATATGATGTTTCTGTGTTATCTGAAATAGGAATACTGTGTCATCTGCAAAGGATGTTATTTTTGCTTCAAAAATATCATTATCATATAATAAAAATAGTATCAGTCGCAGGACTGAAACTTAAGGAACTCCTCTCATTACATATAGCATATCACTTGTTATGTTTGATATTCTGACAACTTGTTTTCTGTTATGTAAATATGATTTTATCCAATTATAAGAGAGTTCTCTAATTCTGTAGTTGTATATTTTTTTCAATAAAACACTGGTTGACAATCTTTGATGAAATATATTTTAGAATATTTTTCTGATAATAGGCAATATTGATATGGGTCTATAATTATTGTTATCTCTTTGACTTTCTTTTTTTAAAAATTGGATGAACTATTGAACATTTCGAAACTTTAGGAAACTATCATTTTCCAAAGACAAATTAAATAAATACACCAAGACTTCTTTTATAAATGGACATATGATTCTAAAATTCTCATCTGAAAGGCCATCCCACAAAAGGCTTGTCTTTCTGATAGCAGTAACTATTTTGTCACACTCAATTATGGTTACTGGAAATAAAGCAAAAAAATTTAATATGGTATATGTATTTGATGTTGGTTGAGTAGAATTTGAAGAGTTGTTTTTGTTATTTATATGACTTTCTTGACCAGAATTCGATCCAGTGTATGTAAAGAATTTATTGAATATGTTAATATACTTCAGAGGATCATGAGAAAAAGATGTTTCCCTGATACTCTATTTTGTTAAAGATTTGTTCCTTAACTGTGTTGTCATTAGTGATTTTATTAATAACTTCCCACTTCTTTTTACTTTATTTCCTGCTAATCTTAATTTATTTCAAAAGTATTTTTTTTCATAATAATTAGAGTATTTAACATATTTCTATATCTTTTATAATAGTTAACATCCACTGTGTTGTTTTTCAATTGCTTATGCATTTTATTTCTTTTCTTTATACTATATATTAAAGACAATGTTATCCAAGGTTTCAATTTTTTCCCCTATTTTTAATAACAAAAATTTGCTTAGGGTTATTTATAATTTATTTGATAGCATTACCAATGTGTTAAATCCTTCATTTACATCAGTTGTATCCATTACTCTCCTCCAATCTGTTTTTTCAATATTTTTAAGATAAATATTTATGTTAGTTTTTGCAAATTCAGTGGGCTTTGGGATCAAATTCTCAGGCTAATGTTTTTTTGTTTGCAAACATAAGTAAGTCATTAGATGTAGTCAATTATATCAAGCTCTGTTATGTATGATTTGCACTCATAATTATTTGATTTACTCACAAACAAGTAATACAAACAAGAGTTGTTTGCACTCTTGTTCTCTCTATTCCCCGCCCTGCCCACGGTCAGTAGGGGACACCGATGGGCTTGGAAAGGCCGCCGTCCGTCGGATGGGACGTTAAGCCGTGGACCCGTGTGCGGGAGAGTCATACCCTGTGCACGTTAAAGAACACGCTGGATGGCCTTGACGGGAGGCTACCATCTGTCTCCCAACAGCTGTTCCAGTGGGTCCCCTCCCCCAACCTTCTCTGAGCCTTCGGGGTCTATGTGACCTGGCCATTTAGCCCATGGTGTGCAAAAAAGTGCCGCTCAGAGGTAAAACAACCCTACCCAACCCACTCTTGTTCTCTCAACACAGTTCTGAAAGTTTCTTAAATTCATCACATCAAGGTAGGTGTTTACATCTTGTTCTATTTATATCATCTGTTAAAATTATGTTGTTCCCTTTAACTGATCCATATCACTAAGTAAGTTATGGAAACATGACTCAATTCCCCAACTACATATCTATATATAGCTACTGGCATGAACTACAAGTTGTTAAAATCAAATTTCAGCACTACTGATTCTGCCTCTGTTAACACGAAGTCTATTTATAAAATTTGCGGGTTTTTTTTTTTGCATAAATAACTATACCTCCTGCTTTATTAAATGTTCTCTCTTTTATATAAGGCATATAGCCTTCTACGTCATATGTCCATATAGTCTATGGACGTCTCGTTTTCTTCTATACATCAGAAAATACAATTAAATCAGGGAAAATTTCTGATTCTTGAAAAAGCAAGACAAGTTCATCAAAATGTGCTCTGATACTTCTTATGTTAAGGTGTAAACATGCTAGTCCATGCGGATTGTTCTGAACAAGATTCTTAAAGTTCGTAGTGTGCATATGTGAAGTAAGGTTAGCAGCCATACAGTATAAATTACCTTTTACCAAATATTCAAAACAAACTAATCTACATATTCACAGTTCCTCAAAGGAGTGCTCATTGTCTATTCTAATTGCTCTAGAATCCTCTGCTTTCTTCATATAAATTTTCCCTTTTCTAACCCAAACAAACCTGTATAGTTTTTTTTTTTTAGTAATACCCTTCTTGTACCAACTGCTCATTTATATATATATAGGTAATTTTTCGAATTCTGGATTTAAATCATTTAGATTTTTCCCATCCAACCATTCATTGGCAGAACTCAAAGATGAAAGTCTCATCAAAATATTCCCTGATTTTTCTTTTTTTATTGTTACCCTGTCTATAAATGGAGTTAATTTCTGAGGACTCATGACTTATATTTAATTTATTTGATATTTCCTTTACTATGAGCTTCAAGTTTTCTTGAAGTTGCTCAGGTATACCTACAATTTCTATGTTTTTGCATAAATTTTCTTGTTTTAAATCAATTAATTTATCTTCAAGATTCCTAACTTTTTGCCTTAAGCCAAAATAGTATTTTTGGCTTAAACAGTAAATAAACTTCACAGAGTTACCTACTGACTTTAATGTTGATAAATCAATAAATATTTTTGTGGAAAAAAGTTTTGCCAATGGGGGTTAGGATTTGAACCCACATCTTCTCCAGAAACATGCCAGAGTATTCTTCGATCTTATTCATCGCAACATTTAAAGAAATAGTTGCCATCCCAGATCATAGATAGCACAGAGTCCAGGTGCAGAAATCCCAGGAAGACTGAACACTCATATTAAGCTGAAAAAAGACAAACTGGCATTAATTCAATAGTATACTCTGGCATGTTTCTGGAGAGATGTCGGTTCAAATCCTGCCCATCAGCAAAACCTTTTTGCACAAAAATAGTATTATTGGCTATTTCTTGCTCTTGTTTATACTCATTTACCTCAGGTCTTAGTTTCTCATGTTCAATAACAAAATCATCAATTTTTTTTTTACTACAAAATGCAATAGATGTTAAAATTGTAGCATTTTTCTTTTCTATGTTACTTTCTAATAGATTAAATTCTATTGTAATCTGAATTTTAATCATTTCCAGTAATTCCCTGTGAAAAGCCAAATCAATTTTTCTTGTCAGACCTACCTGTTAATTCCAACTTGCACAGTAGTTTGTCCCATGATCATTAGATGACTGCACCAGTACTTGTCGCCTATCCTTAATTCAGGAGATACACTCAACAAAGGCGACTATTTTTTCTTGCAGTTTAGCCATATCCACCTATTTCTTTGATCAAAAGTTGTATTCTTGAAAGTCTCTCATCTCATACCTATACAGGTGGTGTGAAAATAGCCTCTGCATTGTCCAAAACATTGTAAATTTTTATATTTCAAATCACACAGCTTACCTCACTTCAGACACGTTGAATCCATTGTTCCCTATATATATATATGTATTCCATATAAATATATTAATAAATTAATCATTGATGTTTTTTCTATATTTGTAAAGCAAAAACAGAAGTGAATGTAAATATAAAGGAAAAAACACAGTTGCTGAATTAAAGATGATTAAGTTAACTCTATAAACACTGTAGGTGCTGGATTAGTCACATGGTATCACAGCAAACAATCAGCTCATTGACACTAATGTGGTAATCTATGGTCATAAATTGGTGCAGTGAAGTTTAGATTAAATAGTCATACTTGCATTTTCTTCATTCTTCTAGAGGTAGCCTTCATCGGTTGTTCAAAGGAAGACAATTCCAGGTTGTGTTCTGTTCTTGATAGCTGATGTTTTCACAGGTCTGGTTTAAAGGACAGTCTTTGTACATTCTTTGTTTTAAAAGAATTCACAGTCTTGCTCTAGTCATCCTCAATATAGGATAATTTTATTAGTGCTACCAATGTTAAAATATGTAACTGTGTTTTTGAAATTTATTTTTTTTACATTCTTTTATAGGAAAAGCACAGATTGGAGAAAGAAAAAGAACAACTTGTTTCTAATTATAGTAAAAAAGTTCAGGAATTAGAAGAGCAGTATAGCAAAGATAAAGAGTCTGCTCTGCAAAATTTAAATAAGACACTAACCACCCAGTGGGAGAGAGAAATTACAGATTTAAAAAAATTGCACCAGTCTGAGCTACAGAACATAAAAGGAGAACTGGAGCATAAGTTGCAAGAGATTGAGAGCTATAAAAACAAAGTAAGAATAAAAAGGTTGTATTTAATGCATTTTCTGCCTTTGTTAAATGCAAAATTTACAATTATTGATTTTAGATGAAGTTCAAATTTTATACAAGATATGTTATTTTTTTTATTAACAAATTGCTAGTAAAATTACCATAGATCATAAAATAATTTCTAATATTTTATATAATGTTTAATACAATTCAGGGTTTCTCATTTAAACTGACTTACATGAAATGATAAAATGCTAACACATTAAGCAAAAACTAGCTAACTTCTGATTTATAATATCATTCTCTGAAAAAACGAACTAATATTTATGTATCAGTTATAAATAGAAAATAATGTTAAAACTAGCCAATAATGAAAAAAATATTTGAAATGACTTAACATCCTTGAGTTGTTAAGATCAAGGCTTGCATTTTGCACTCTGAAGACTGATTTTGTGTAGCCTGAATTGCTCTGATACCCAAAAAGCAAAAATAAAATATGAAAGTATTCAAAGTTGTTCAAGATATATATGTGAATTCAGAATTTCTTAATAGCATGAAATGGCCAGAAAAGTAATTTAAAAAAGCTTTATCTTAAAGAGTGATTTGAATTGTGTTCCCATAATATTGAAATATAATATGCATAGCCCATACTTGGTCTAGTGGTAATCACATCACTCCAACACATGCCCCTATGTATGTATTTGTAAGTTGTATGAGGAACCAGGACAAGGCAATGAGAGATTCTAGGTTATATCTGTCCTTTGTGTAGGGAAGTACCTTCTTCCTTTAATTAATAAATAAATAAATTTGGTATAACATGCAAGCAATAAATATGGTAGTCTTGCTTATCAAAGCTAAACAGGTACAAGCAATATCTGAATTATCAAAAAACTTAATAATGCATATTTCAACATACATAAGAATAGGCAAAATGAGCTTCATATAAATATTTATTTTTGGTGGGGCAGTGCCCCAAATGACTTAATGGATAAGCTGCCTCTGCTTACACAGCTTTTCTCACAATGCAAGTTCATCGCATTCTCTACCACTACACCATTTGAGACAATGCAGAAGAATATGCTTGTTAAAACACTCACTAGGATCTCTACCCAATATATCAGTTAACCCTTTCAGTGTCCACATCATCTGTATACGTTCGCAGAACCAAAATGAAGGGTCAAGGATGTATTTAACGTTTTTAGTACAACAAAAAAATTTGATTTTTTTTTTAAATAAAAATTGCCATTGTAATTGATATATATATATCCTATAAAAATATATAATTCAGGCTTGAAAAATAATATTTTGTTTTTTAATTTGATGCATATTTTATTAAACTACATTATAAATAATTTGATAAAGCCATCTAATTGCCATTTCTTAGAAGCACTAAATGATATTGCCGATTTGCTTGTTAACATTCCTATTTGCTGAAGCAACCTTCTGATTTAAGCTCACAACTTTGATTTGAACTATTATCAAAAAAGTCTTCCTTAAATTTTCGAAAATGTGTTTTAATATATGATACTGAAATGAATCATTAAAAGAAATAAAAATCATATTTCAAGTTGAATATTATATTTGGGAGGAAATTTCCTTTTGATTAATATATATGTAATTTAACTATTTTATTCATCAGGTTTTCCAAAATGAAGCCTTAATTGTATAGGGCAATCTTTTTTTTCACCATATCACATTGAAAAAGGCTTATTAAAATCAATATGTTTGTAAATTTGTTTATATTATTAATTTTCATAAAATTCATAATTTAATTCTGTTTAATATGGTATATAACATGATCTATTTCTATTGATTGGTTATTTTTCTTAATTTCTGAAGTTGACTTGTTTAACTGACTCAGCACAATTGGCTAAAAGCCTGGAATTTTCGTGGCTTTTAGCCAATTGGTACTGAGTATGGTACTGAGAAAAAAATTACAAAACGAGAGAAATATTTACTTGAAAACAGAAAAATATTTTTTTTCATTATTCAGAAATAAATAGCTTTTTTATTCATGTGCATTATAATCATTTCTGTATATTAGTTTTTTTTTCCCAAATAAATTTTTATTTGTGTTGCCAGATGCATTTTTTACTGCATGACTAAAAAAGTCCTATTAAAATAAAACTTGTTGTATTTTTTGTTCAATATTTTATTTGCAGAAAATCCAGAATTAAATGCTGATTAATTTAGCATAAATATGCCATAAATTTCTTTCATTAGTTATTTGGCAAAAAATTTCTAAACTTAATTTTTTTTTTTTGACTGAGCATAGGGAGAAAATAACTTGGCCTCTGGATGGAAACCAGTTTTTCAGGCTAGACACTGGAAGGGTTAAGGCTGTATGTAGATATATTAGAATTATATATATAGTGGCTTTTATCACTTGCATGTATATTTAATTAAATTAATATTCAGATATAAGTATTTCAACAATAAGTTTTAAGTTTTTTAGTAAGATGAAAGTTTCACTTTTTTAGATCATGCAGTTTATACAGACTCAGATTTCTGCATTCAATCATCTATTCTACATTAAAAATAAATTCATTTTTGTTTTAATGTAGTATACATTATATAATTTATATATTTTTTTTTTTATGTGGTAAATATGTATTCTTTCATCTTATAGCTTACATCTGATACTAATTTAGCAGTCATTGTAACAGAGAAGTTGCTGGAAGATAAAGATAGTAGCAATGACAAGGATGCATGGGAAAAAGAAAAAGAAACATTAATTAATAATGAGAGCCTACTCAAAGAAAAAATTAGCACTGCATGGAAAACTGAAGAAAGGCTTAGAGAAAGACTGAAAAAATACCAGAAATATATTAATCTAATGACTAAAAAGCATCTTGAAGAAATAAGCAAAATAAAGTCTCAAATGACTGAGCAAGTTCTTACAACAAATGCAGAGCAAGAAACTCAGTTCCAACAGTTAAAAACACAACATTCATTAGAAATTTTAAATATTGAAAAAACGTTTTCAAAAGTAAAGAATGAACTGTATAATACTGAAACAGCAGATTCTTACTGTCAGGTAGGAAATATATTTGGGATTGATATATTCTGTGTAATAGTTTTGAATGCATTTGGGAAACTCACTGAATTATTTCCACTCAGATTTCACTTATGTTTGTTTATTTATTTATTTTTTTATCTACAAGACCTGTCAGTGACAAAAGCAGACAAACTGAATTCAACTTAATTATTTTTTTGTGAACTCTCATCCACATATACACAATTCTAATCTTGAAATTCTCCATCCTGAGAGTTGTTAGAATGATCTGAAACTATCCTAAAAATAGATAATCAGAGGGACAAAAATTGTTTAAGTTGCAAAGCAAAGTAATATGTTGAAGTACAATAATCTACCCTTTATCAATAAAAGATATAGCCTCATTGGCAATGGTACAGTTATAATTGCAGCACAAACTCATAACTGTGTTGGGTGTATTAGTGGGGAACTTCCACCCTTTTAATCCCTGAAAAAAAAAAGGTTAGGTGGGTAAAGAATGTGTGCTCAGTCAGTGTCCCCTCATGTCCAGTTATGCTCTATTGGTAACAGATCAGGAGATGATGTGCCACATAGACACTCTCTGGAGATGGTAGTGTATGGCCAAGTATTGAATTGCTGAAAGGTGACACCCAATACACTTCCAAGGAATAATATAACCAGTATGAGAATATCATTGACATACTTATGACAATCAAACTACCTGTAACAAACACATACAAAAATTCTCAAGCAGCCATTGGCTACACAGGTCCAACCAGACTACAATTTAGTCCTCCATACATAATGTCTATCCTGAGCTACTGCTATTGCATTTAGCCAATGCAGACCAATTGTAAAAAGATGGTATTTGGCAATATCCACCCATTCTAGGTCTCCTTTTTTCAAGGTTTTCAGGCACACTGTTAATAACTTGATTCACTGTAGTTCTATGTCTGGGCAACATGACCTAACTATGCAGTTGCTCCCTATAAATAATGCTATTCAATGGTAGTTGATTATTCCTTTATCTAACCTCGTCATTACTTAAAAGTGAAGCCACCTAATGCTCAAAATACTGTACAAGATTGACTGGGTGTCACATAAATTCCAGCACATTTTGTTATATTTCAATAATAATCTTTGTTTTACTTATATGTGCTTTTCGTTTTCAGGTCAAGAGCGAATATGATGGATAACAGTTCATTTTCCATTGTAGAACATTTTGTTGCTGCAATGTAGTTTCCTGGAAGATATCACACTAGCAAAATAGTGATGGAGATTCAAAATCAATTTATAAAATTTTTGGTAAAGTAACACCATCAAAGTTGAAATGCGAAGTGGCAGACCGAAATGCATGTTCAACAACAGCCGTGCATTACAGATTCTGTCCTGAGGTTGTCAAAAATTCTGTATGCAAATAGTCAGGGAAATCACAAATGCTGAGCAACTTTACATCATACTTTGACAGAAGACTTGAAACTGAATTCATACGTTCCAACTGTTCTTTATGTGTTTTCAGATTTAGATCATGAAGAAAAGTTTGCTGTTGTGAAGCAATGCTGCCATACTTTACCATACTTTCAGAGAAGTCATGGGCTCTCTTTAATGATTAATGTGCTGTGTACCTGAGGTCACTTCTCAATACAGTTATTTCTGGAATGATGTGAACTCACATTATGTGGACAAAATTCAGGATCATTCTCCACATGTTGTAATGTGTACTGCACTTTCAGCTTATCACTCATTAGACCATTTCTCTGATGTATTGATGAATTAGGGGGGGGGGGGGGGGGGGGGGGGGCTCAGTTGCTAGCACACCAGGCTCATAATCTGCAGTTCCCACGTTTGAGTTCCAGCAGGGCCAGCATTGAGATTTATCTCCACAATACTCCCTGCCCTACCCACAGTCAATAGGAAAACCGATGGGCTTGAAAAGGCTGCCATTTGTCGGTTGGGACATTAAGCCATGGCCCCATGAGGGGGAGAGCCATACCCTGTGCAGATTAAAGAACATACTGGATGGTCTTGATGGGAGGTTACCTTCTCTCCCAACAGCTGTCCAGTGGGTCCCCTCCCCAAAATCTTTTTTGAGTCCTTGGGGTCCTTGTGACCTGGCCATTTAGCCCATTGTATGCAAAAAAGTTCCACTCAGAGGTAAAACAACCCAACCTAATCTGATGAATCAGCATAGTTATTTGAAATGCTGGAAAATTATTTAATGCCAAAGTTGGAAATATATAACATTGCTGATGACATTTCTTCATCAGTCACTAGCTCAGCCCGCAACTGCTCTTTGTATGATTTAAATGTGATTCTCTCAAAACTATGGATCAGATAGTCTTTACTGACACTACAGTAGTTCCATTGTATGGCATCAGTTGATGACTCAAGATTATATATCAAGAAGCATTCAGCGCAATTACCTATGCCATATTATGCTGTATGTCACACTGCACAAGGAGAAAGGTCATCATGTGCTGTGAAATCATTCTCTGCAGACAGATGATCTAAACTAATAGCGCTGTAAAATAAATGATAATACCAGTAATAATAATATGGTAAAATATATAATAGTGGAAAAACAATGTTAACTAGACACAGTTGTATTGAGTGTCCTGGGACTTATGGTATGCTCTGTAGAATCAAAGGCATCAAGTTTCTATTGTCTTGCTTACAAACAGTTTTATCACAATATAAACTTCAGAAAGAACTAAACTATTGTACAGCCTCATGGCCGAGTGGTTAGCGTGCTTGGCTACTGATCTAAGGGACCTGGGTTCAAGCCCTGGGCAAGGCATGGATGTATGTGTCGTTTTTCTGCTGAGGTCCTGCCATCCTCACAGACCTTCTACTCTGGCATATAAACTGACAGGCTCCTGTCAGATTTCTGTGGCAAGCAGCTACTTGAAGGGGTATTTTTTTTATTATTATTAATTTTGGTTTTCAGATATATACATTTATTGTTCCATAATCTCCACAGATGCTTAAAGGTCCAAGCTGCAATGCCTATTCTACAGTTTATCTCATGTTCTACATTGCCAATATCTGTTACACAACTCCAAAGATAATTGAGTTGAAAAACTTGTTCAAGAGCATAGTCATTCAAAAGAGCTAGAGCAGCACTTACCTGACCAATTTTCATCACTTTAGTTTTCTATCATGAAATCTATCCTATTACCAAACTCATCACCAAACTCATCAATAGTTTTAACGAAAGAGTTAATCTTACCAACATCAATTGCCAAAAGGTCCCAATCATCAGCATTATCTAAGTCAGATATTTTCAGATTTCTAAACCACGTAAGACCTCAAACTTTCCCTAGTTTTAAATTCCTCGTAACATAGTAACCAAACTGAAAAGGTGACAAAATGCAACCCTATTATCTCCAGTAGTAATGGTCAGCTAGTCACTGCAAACTTATCCACTATCAAACACAATTCGATTTTATTTTGATCATCTGCCTGAATCACTTTGACACAGACATATCATCAACCCTTAAGGTAGAACTTCATCTGGGGGAACAGGAAGAAGTCTCAGGGGGTGAGGTCTGGTTAGTAGGGTGTGGCAGGTGGTAACCATTGCCATATTATTTTTGGCTAAAAACTGCTGAACAGACCAGTGTGGGCTGGTTCATTATCGTGATGCATTACTTAGTTTTGTGTGCATCATTTTCCTAGACATTTCATCATCACACTCTCCCTCAAAAGCTTCAGGACCTCAATGTAGTACTGACTTGTAGGAACAAACTCTTTGTGCATGATTCCCTCCACATCAAAGAAACAAATCAGAATGTGCTTCACATTGCTCTTCACCTGCCTCTCTTTCTTTGGTTGTGATGGAGGAGGACTCTTCCACTGGAATGATTTCTATGTCATACCCATAAACCCAGCTTTTGTCACAGTGAACCATGTTGTCTTTGGTCCTGAGTTAGCAATTGAGGCACAAATTTGGCAGCAAACAGCCTCATGTTGAATTCTTCCAATAGGATCCATTGGCATGAGTTGTCCATGGCCACAGTTGTCATTAATTGTTCGTTAACAGTCTTTATGGATGGCCTGACACACTTTCTCCACATTCTCCTCTGTTTAGCTTGCTGAGGGCCAACTAGAACATTCAGAATCTTCCACTGATGTTTGCCCATGTTTAAAATGCAAGAACCACTCAAAAGTCTGAGTTTGGCTCATGGCATCATCACCAAATGCTTATTTAAGCATTTCATGAGTCTCTGAAATTGTTTTACCTAGTTTGAAACAAGATGCAATGCTTTTTTTTTTTCATGTCTTCCATTTTTCTGTTAAAAAGAATCATAAGGCAGCACATCATCCTCAAGCAGCCCTGGGCTAAGGAGGTCCAACCAGACCATGCAATTTAGTTCTCCAAGCAAGTCTGTCCTGAGCTACATCTACTGCATCTGGCCACTGCACACCAATTCTAATAAGGTCCTGTTTGACATTGTCTGCCCATCACATCCTAGGTCTCCCCCTCTTTCTGAGGCCTTTAGGCACACTGTTCATAACCCTATTCGCCAATCTATAATTATCCATACGGGCAACATGGCCAAACCAACGGAATCTCTCTCTGCACAATATGCTGCTTAAAGGAGGTTGCAAACTCCTTTGCCTAACCTCATCATTAGTTACAAAGTTGAACCACCTAATGCCCAAGATACTGCGTAAGCATCTGGAATCAAAAGCATCTAACTTCCTGTTATCTTGTTTACAAAGTGTCCAAGTTTCACTACCATAACTAACCCTAAAAAGAACCAAACTATTGTAAGTCTAATTTTAGACTGTATAATTTAAAAAAAAGGCAGCACAAATACACTAAAATGCTCATAAAGATGGCTTCATTCCAACTGTCAACATGAAACTTGCCAGAGTGCTTTACAGAGGATTAGGCTTGTGAAGCCATTATGTGAGAGAGCCATACCTTGTGCCTGTTAAAGAACATGCTGGATAGCCTTGACAGGAGGATACCATCTGTTTCCCAAAAACTGTATAGTGGGTCCCCTTCCCCCAACCTTGTCTGAGCCCTTGGGGTCTTTGTGATCTAGCAGCATAGCCCATTGTGTGCAAAAAAGTGTCGCTTATTGATAAAACAACCCAACCTTTTGAATGGCACTTTTTTTCACACACTGGACTAAATGGCCAGTTCACAAGGACCCCCAAGAGCTTAGAGAAAGTTGGAGGAACCCATGGGACAGCTGTTTGGTGACTGGTGGAAGCCTCCAGTCATGGCCATCACCCAGCATTTCTTTAACATACACAGGGTATGGCTCTCCCGAACACGGGGGCCATGGCTTTTAAGGTCCCAGATGGTAGGATTTCAAAGCCCATCCCTGTCCCCTACTGACTGAAGGCAGGGTGGAGAGTTTTCCAGAGATAAATCTCAATGCTAGCCCAGGTGGGATTCAAACCTGGGAACTGCAGATTACGACTGAGGTGCCCCTGTCAATATGGAGTATGATCCCTTCTGATGGCTAAATACCATCGATATCCATGCTCAATATAAGGTTTTTCAGAAGAGCCTAAGGCAACAAATCCCATTCTTTCACAAGAGCTCACTTTACCTTTTGGAGTGACCAAGGATGTGGCTGACTGTATGTACACTGAACATAATGAGATATCTTAGGGGGATCCATAAGGCATCCCATACATATTCAGTGGGATTTAGGTCTAGTGATCTTACTGTCCAGGTCATTCATTGGAAATCTTCCAAGAACTCTTGCATCAGGTTAGCTCTATGCAGATGGGCACTGACGTCCATAAACAGGAAATTGGCACTGACCACACTCTTAAAAAGTTGCACATAGGATTCAAGGATCTTTTCCCTGTAACTCTGAACAGTTATGGAGCCTCAATTTTGTTCAAGGTTATAGAATTTTATTGGGTACTCTATTAGATTTATAGATAAAGTTACAGGTTTAGGTTAAACACTTTTTTTTTTTTAAAGAAAACTTTATCTGATTATAATTAATGATTTATAATTAATTTTGAATTATGTCATTTGGAATCTAGAGGTCTAAATGGTAGATAGGTATTCACTGGAAGAAGAGCTATGCACCAACTGTGATGATGCACAGAACTGGCCAGGGTGATCCCCTAAAGTCCAACCCCACCTTCTCATGGTGCAGACCTCATGGTAGATCTCTTTTGAAAGGTACTAAAACCTTTCAAAAGAGGTACTCTCTTTTGGAAGGGAACAAGGAGAGGGCTGCCAGATCAGTGTGGCCTACTGATCTGGACTACTGTGGCTACTTTTTTTTTCTGCCCTTCTCAGTAGTAGTCAACCACACAAGGTCCTGGTGCTCACCACATATATCAACCTAAATGGAATAATGGCTCTGAGCTTGATTATGGATCCTGAATTTGCTGCACTTGTGGGCTTCTGTTAAAGGAAAATCTTCTGCTGTGTTTTCTGTTTGTGGTTTGACAGCCCCAAGTGAATAGATTCATAGGATATGTTTTATCAGCTGTTGGATAATCTTGATCAAAGGACATCGCAGATACCTGAACCCTTGCTTCTATGGGCATCATCAAAACTACATTAGAGGAAGTACTACCAATGTAAATAACTTCGACCTTTAATAGTGGGGGGAACAGATATTTGCCCCATGTCTGTGATTGGGGGGGGGGGGGGGACTGTTTGATATTGTCTCCATTTCCTCTCCAATAAACATGGTTTCTTTGAACATCCCACTAACCATTTTCTCTTCACAGAATCTTGGAATGTGATGACACTGCAGAGAGATTATTCTCTTTATGTCCTCACACAATAATTCCACCATTATAACCTAGATGTTCTCAGATTGCAAAAGGCCAAATGGGCAGATAAGGTCAAATACCTAAAAATAATCTTAAATTTCTCTTTTCAGGGAGGGAAGATGGAAATCATTTTCAAGGTGTAGGTCTACTTCTCAGCAGACATGTAGTTAGACAAGAGTGCATTTTGTCACCTTTTCTCTTTAATTTGGTTATTCATTACTTTATGCAAAAATCCCTGCAAAGGGAAGATTTTGGCCTGAAATGGTTTAGAGATCTGAAAATTTCTTATTTAGATTATGCTGATGATTTGGCCCTTTTGACAAATGATGTTGATGAGATGAACTCTTTCATTAGACCTGTTGATGAGACTGGTAGTAGAGTAGGTTTCATGATAAAGAGATAGAAAACTAAAATGATAAAATTTGTACTATGTACCAGCTGAAATAATATAGTATTGTACCAGCTGATAAAACATATATATACACCTAAAAACACCACAAATAAATCTAAGAATTCAGATTAACTGACTGTAGTTCAGTTAATCTGAATAGTTGCCCCTTGAGCAAGTGTCTCAGTTTAATTATCTTGCAGCTATGTAACAGATACTGGTGATGTGCAGCAAGAGATAAACAGATGAATAGGGTTTGTTATTGGGACATTTAAGAATCTATGGAGAATGTAGAGAAATTAGGCATGCACACCTGAAGACTAAAATTAGACTGTATAATAGTTTGGTTCTTTCTAGAGTTAGTTATGGTAATAAAACTTAAACCCTTTGTAAACAAGATAGCAGGAAACTTCATGCCTTTGATTCTAGATGTTACACAGTATCTTGGGCATTAGGTAGTTCAACTTTTAAGTATTGATGAAATTAGGCAAAAAAGTTGGCAACCACCTTTGATTAGCATATTGTGCAGTGAAAGACTGTTGGTTTGGACTGGTCTCCTTTGGCTTGGTCTCTGTTGGTTTGGACATCACTATAGATTAGCATATAGGGTTATAAACAGTTTACAGAATTAAAGCCCCCAGGCCCAAAGAAAAAGTCCCCGACAACTCCTTGAGCCAGTCTCGGATCCATGTCCCTCAGATGACTCCAAGGACATGGATATGGACACGGACTGTCCCCATTTTCCAAAACCATCACTGGTAATGGTGAAAATAAATTTAAAATCATCTTCTGCCAATTGTTCTGAGGTTTCTTGAGGATGATGATAGTAAACTGCTCTCAAGTAATAAAATAGTATAAAGTCAAGGTAATATATTGAAAAGTTGATCTTGAGGACAAATTGAAGTTATAGATACTCTTTGTAAATCTATTTTTATAAAATAGAGACTTCATAGTGTTGTGTCAATATCTCACAATAACTTCTTTTTTTTTTCAATTATTTTTTGTTTTACTCATTTTTCAATCATTCATACTATTTATAGACCTAAAAACACCACTGACAAATAACTAGCTGCCATAACTCATGGTACCTCATATTATTACTCCTGCTATTTGAGCAGCATACAATGTTCTTGAATTACAGAAGGATCAATACTGTGACTACATCTCCATATATGAATCTACCCATAGCACTTGAACTGAAACAGGACTTATTGATGAAGATGACACAATGGCATTCGTCACTCCAGTTAGCTATCCTGACACTTTGCAATCAATAATGACAATGGTAGTCATGAATGTTAATTGAAACAACGAATGGCATTAATGCAGTTCAGCCTCTGATTTGTCTGACACTAATCTTCCTCAATATTGGGTTCATTATTTCCAGCATTACAGCATTCCTAATCCTTATTGTAGATAAAGGAATGCTACAACTTGTCACCAGATCAGATGTTCCTCACATTATGACATACATCTGATAACTCCAGAGCATTCCCAATGAATGTGTGTTCTATCCTTCAACCAATGCTGCCAGCACTGACTGACTGTTTTAGCATCAGCAGTTGTTTTTCAAGTTTACCACTTAACCTCACTAAATTTTAATAATGCCTATACTCAAATTTTTCCAGCTGCCTATACTGTTCTTGGTTTGTGGTCTCTGCATTCCACAAAAATTAATCTAATGTGCCCTACATATTGCTGTCACCACTGTAATCCAAACACTCACAAATTATCTACATAAACAGCTGGCTTTTTGTTCCCTCCATCTCACATATTTTTGATCTGTTATTGGAAAGTTGATCCTTTGAATAAGTTATCCTGATGTGTATGTAAAAACAGTTTGAGACAATTTCAACCACTCCTTTAGAGTGAGTCAATTTCAATGTCAAGCTGTGTATGTACAATGAATAATCAACTCCATACTTCCAACTCTATATTAATAGCACATTCTTGCTCATTATTTTGATATCCAGATGGGATTGAATAACATAAAAATATTGAAGCTTGCCTCAGTGTGTATTCAAAATAGCATTTTGATCGGTGAATACAGGATTCCCGATCAAAATGCTATTGTGATTTACTGAAACAATAATAAACAGCTTGGATAGTGATTATGATTTTAATGAATCTATTATATTAAATAATTCGAGATAATTAAAATGTATAAATTTTATTTAGAGGAAAATAATGACTATGTTCTGAAATTTTAACATTGACAGTGGGTTTTTGTGTTTGTAGTTTTTGAAATGTAATTTCGTTATTCTTTATTACTCAGTATCAAACCAATTAATATGCAATTTAAAATATGTTCCATAACTTATGCTAACTCTATTGTCATTTTTTCTTTATGATTTATTTAGACTGATGAGGCTGTGATTTCTAAAATTTGTCTAAATGACATTCAAGATATGTTTTTATTTAGTTTGAAGAAGATAACAGGTAAATATTTCCCTTTTTTTACTTTAGCAATTATTATATTTATTTTTTAATTGTAACATAGTTTTGTATAAATGATGTTACCTATAATACCATTATTTACTCTTGCATTACTTCACTTTTTTTCCAAAAAAAAAAAAGTCTGCCTTCAAAAACGGCTGTGGGTGAATGTTTAGGCTAAGATGAGAAAGTTACTCAATACCTGTAGTTAATGTCATCAATCCATTCTGAAACAATATGGGAAATCTATGAAAACAAATCAATCTTGTATGATTTTGTATGTTCTCATAGGAGTAACAATTGTTTTGGTTGCTGACATAAGTGTACTGTTGGTAGAGGGAAAATGAAAAATTGAAGCAGAAACTTAGTATATGAAACATAAAAATCACACAATAATATGAACTGTGAATTCGTGGTGAATTCATGTGTGATTCATGAAAGCTGACTAATATAGTTCATAAAATAGCTTCCTCACTGAAAGTGCAGCTGGACAAAAAAAATACTGCAAGAGAATGCTGAGTATATAGTGCACAAAATAGCTTCCTTTCTTGAAGTACAGCTAGACAATAAAAATAATAAGACTTCACATTGCATGAAAGCAAATGCCCAAGAACAATTATTTGTCCATCTCGAGAGTAGCAGAACTTGGGACAACCTGATCAAGAGATTAAAATCATGAAAAAAATTAACAGGAGATATTGGTTTGACTATTGAGGCAAATAACACACACACATATATAAATGGACATCTGATACAGAGCTCTAGAGAGCTGTTTCCCAAAGCAACACAATTGAGAAAAGAATTTAGATCTGGATAAAAATGCAAAAATTTATTTTCTTAAAACTTACTATGATGATTAATGAAATGGACCTAGAGAAATTATAATACTTTGAACTATGCTTGTATCTATCTATCTGTCTCTGCCTGCCTCTCTCCCTCGTTAAATTTATGGACTGCTGTGCATCTTTTCATACAAGTTAATCCATGATATTTGAATGCAATGACTCTTCAAGGGCATGGAGCAGTGTGTGTAAGTTGAACCATGTTGTGATATGATTGCAAATAACAGCAGAACAGTACACAGTCAGTCTCTGTCATTTTCTTGCTTTAGAGAGGTGTTCATTTTTGTGTTATTTTTTTTAGACTGCGGCTGATCTGGAAACATCAGCAGTATGTGATGGATTACTGTGTTAGGTGAGTCTTAAGTGATACACAGATAGTTACATAATACTCACAGAAATGACTTGAGGAGACAGATGGTAGCTGTGGGGGGAAAGATATTCAAATATATGGAGAACAGTGCCTTGAAATATTTTTAAGTGGCACAAATGCTACACAGTCAGGCACAATTCCAAGAAAGATCTGAGATCTGGGCAAATAATCTCTTCTATCAATGTGCAACAAATCACCCAAGCCCAGGATATTCTCAATGTAAACTGCATAATAACCCTGGTACACTAGCAGCAAGGGTGGGCCTTTCTTATGACAGTGTTCATGCAATGGTGATGGAGCACTTGAAAATGCCATGAATTTGTGCTTGTCAGATCTCATACAACTTGAGTTGTGAACAAAAAACCAAAAACATGTTAATATATGTTGAAACTGGTTGGCAAAGTTTGAGGAGGAATGAGTCCACTATGATCCATAAACAAAACTCTAGTAGAGAAATGGAAGCACTCACGCTCACCATGACCTAAGAAATTTCGAGCTATGAGGTCATCTGAAAAACAAATAGCTCTGGTATTTTCTTATTGCAAAGGTATTCTTGTAACATAATTTATTTCATGATCAACAATAAATGAGGAAATATGCAGAAGTACTTCAAGCAAAACTTCATCATCATCATCATCATCATCATCATCATCATCATCATCATCATCATCATCATCATCATCATCATCATCATCATCAAGCAGCCATGGGCTACGGAGGTCCAACCAGACCACCCAGTTTAATTCTCCAAGCATATCTGTCCTGAGCTACATCTGCTGCATCCGGCCACTGCACACCAATTCTAACAAGGTCCTGTTTCACATTGTCTGCCCACCGCATCCTAAGTCTCAACCTCCTTCTGAGGCCTCTAGGCACACTGTTCATAACCCTATTCGCCAATCTATAATTATCCATACGGGCAACATGACCAAACGAGCGGAGTCTCTCTCTGCACAATATGCTGCTTAAAGGAGGTTGCAGACTCCTTTGCCTAACCTCATCATTAGTTACAAAGTTAAACCACCTAATACCCAAGATACTGCGTAAGCATCTAGAATCAAAAGCATCTAGTTTCCTGTTATCTTGTTTACACAGCGTCCAAGTTTCACTACCATAACTAACCCTAGAAAGAACCAAACTATTATACAGTCTAATTTTAGTCTTTAGGTGTATACGCCTATTTCTCCACAATCTCCATAGATTCTTAAAAGTCCCGGCAGCAATTCCTATTCGTCTGTTAATCTCATGCCGCACATCACCAGTATCAGTTACATAGCTCCCAAGATAATTAAACTGTGACACCTGCTCAAGACGGCAACCATTCAGATTAACTGAATCACAGCCTGCCTGACCAATTTTCATCACTTTAGTTTTCTCTCTGTTTATAACCAAACCTACTCTACTACCAGTCTCATCAACAGCTCGAATGAAAGAGTTCATCTCATCATCATTTGCCAAAAGGGCTAAATCATCAGCATAATCTAAATCAGAAATTTTCATATCTCCAGCCCATTTAAGGCCAAAATCTTTCCCTCGAAGTGAATTTCGCATAACATAATCAACAACCAAACTAAAGAGAAAAGGAGACAAAATGCACCCTTGTCGAACACCAGACGTAATGCTAAACCAATTGCTACAAGACTTACCAACTCTCACACATGACTCAGTGTTATTATAGAGAGCTTTCATTATGTTAACTAACTTGTCTGGTATACCATATGATCTCACAATCAACCACAAATTATGACAATCAACAGAGTCGAAAGCCTTTTTGAAATCAACAAAGCTAGCAACCAAAGGTTTCTGAAACTCTAAACATTTCTAAAGAATCTGCCTAAGTGAAAATATCTGATCCACACATCCCCTACCACTTCTGAATCCACATTGCTCATCACGCAATTGCCTGTCAACCAGATTCTTAATTCTATTAAGCACAATCATGGAAAGAACTTTACCTGGAACAGAGAGTAGGCTGATACCCCTATAGTTATCACAAGAACTGCGATCACCTTTTTTGAAAATAGGGATAATAATAGCTCTGGTAAAATCTTTAGGAACCATGCCTTTATCATAAAAGTTATTCAAAATTTCAGTCATCCAAGTGGTAACCAAAACATTCCCAGATCTGAGCATTTCTCTAGTAATTTCATCTACCCCTGGGGATTTATGAAGTTTCAGTTTAGAGATAGCCAAACTAACTTCAGATTGTGTTATAGGGCCAACATTAAAGCTGCCAATGCATCTATCATCATTACAAACAATGGGAGTAGAACTAACCACATTGTTTAGAACATCACTGAAATGCTCAGCCCACCTAGCCATGAGAGAATCCTCACCTTCTATAACCTTACCTTGTTTATCCTTCAATCCCTGTATGCCTGTCCATTTTCTACCACATAAAACATTAACTATCTGGTACAGCTCTCTGCTGTTGTGCTACCTAACTGCTACCTCAGCTTTGTCAGCCAAGCTATCAAGCCAAAGATTTTTATCAGTAGCTAACTGATCCTTTACACGTTTATTAAGCTCTCTGTAATCTTTTCTATTAGGACTAGTAGGGTACTGATTAAGGACATTCCTGCAGTTCTTTCTTTCTGAAATAAGCTTAATTGCCTTATCACTTAAATAATTCTGCCTCCTCTGCTCCTTTTTTCCTAAAAGAGTACTGTTAGTTTCCAAAAAAGCCTGTTTAAAATGGCCCCATTCTTCCTCAACTTCAGTATTAAGCAAACCATGACCGTCATAATGACTAAGTAACCTATCATGGTAAGCTTTAGCTATAACTGGGTCTTTCAGAGCTTCAGTATTAAAGGTAAATTTTTTAACCCTAGCACAACACTTTTTAAGTTTAAGTTGCAAGACACTTTTAACAAGGTAATGGTCAGATCCAATTTCAGCTCCCCTATATGCCCTGGTATTTCTAACAGAACTAGCCCATTTGCTGTTAATTAATATATAATCAATCAGATTCCTATGCAGCCCATCAGGTGAAACCATGTGTATTTATGTATGTCGCGGTGTTTGTAATATGTGTTAGTTATTCTGAAACCATTGAGTTTACTTACCTGTAGGAGACGTTGCCCATTGCCATTGCAGCTACCAATACGAAAAGGGCCTATCACCCCTCCCCAAAGATCAGAGTCAGTACCAACTTTGGCATTGAAGTCTCCAAGAACAAGGGTAATATCTCCTTTCTTGACAGAATTCAAAATATCCTGAAGTTGTCCGTAAAACCTATCCTTCTCATCCTCATCGGCATCCTCAGTGGGGGCATAACAGCAGATAACATTCAAGTCTTTAATGCTTGTCTGAAATTTTGCTGCAAGAAACCTTTCATTAATGCACTCATATGCACCCTAGAAGAGCATCACTAGCATGTCTGCTGAGCAGCAGACCCACGCCTTGGTGTTGCTTTCCATCCTCCCTCCCTGTAAAGAGAAATTTAAAGTTATTTTTAAGTATCTCACCTTTACCTGTCCATCTGGTCTCTTGCAAGCCTAGAATATCTAGGTTATAGCACTGGAATTCCTGCATGAGGACACTAGAGAATAATCTCTATGTAATGTCCTCACGTTCCACATTCCTGCAGAGAGAAAATGATTAGTAGGATTTTTAAAGAAATTAGGTGTATTGAGATTGGTAGGGCCAACAATATCAAACAGCCCCCTGATCGCAGGCATGGGGCAAAGACCCGTTCCTCCTCCGTTAAAGGCTGAAGTCACCGATGCTGGTAGGAACTTCAGGCACCACCTTTTCAAGTGGACTTTTTCAAGAGCCACATGGCCTGCCTGAGACGCATTACTCCAGTTTAGGCTTGACGATGCCCAACTAGCTAAGTAAGGTTCAGGTACCTGCGATGGCCTCTGATTAGGATTATCCACCAGCTGATATAAGGTATCCCATGCCTCTGTTCACTTAGAGCTGGCAACCCAGAAGCAAACAGAAAACACAGCGGCAGACTCTCCCTCAACAGAGGCCCACCAGTGCAGCAAGTCCAGGATCAATAATCAAGCTCAAATCCATAAACAAGTCCAGTCTAGTAGGTATAAATGGTCAGCACCAGGACCCTGTGAAGTTGACCACTCCTCAGCAGGGTTGAAAAAAAAGAAAAAAGTGGCCGTAGATGACCAGATCAGCAGGCCATACTGAACTGGCAGCCCTCCCCTTCCGTTCCCTTCCGAAAGAGAATATCTCTTTTGAAAGGTACTAATGGCCTGCACCACGAGAAGGCGGGGTCGGACATTTGGTGCTAGACCTGGCCGGTTCTGTGCATCATCACTAGGGATTGGTACACAGCTCTCCTTCCAGTTTACGCCTAGCTACCATTTACAGGCCAACTTCATCATGCAAGTTCACAAAAAATAGCCAGAATTCCAAGGAAGAAAATGGTTTCTGCACCATGACAACACAAGGCCCCATATTGCTGCTTTATATCAAGCTGTTGTCACAAACATCAGTGCTGAGATGCTAGAACATCCCCTTACTTTCCTGATCTTGCACCTTGTGAGTTTCAGCATTTTCCAAAGCTTTTCAGCTTTTTCCACAATGACAGTGCTCTGAACACTTTCATGAAATGGCTTGCAGGAAGCATTCAATGCCTGGGCATAAAGTGATGGTATAAGTACATAGCTTTCAGTGGGGAACACTTTGAGAAGGAGAAAACTCTTGCAGACTCTGGCAACAAAGATTAAAAGTAAGATATCATCAGTCCATGAATTAAATTATCCACCCTTGTGTCTATTTGTCTGTCTCAACCAACAGAAAACCCTGAAAAACCATATAGTCCCATTAAAAATAGCAGGGAGTGGAGATTTATAGGAAAGTTTTAATTTTTAAAGAGGGGGGGGGGGGGGTGAATGAAATATTTGGAGCAAAAGGTTTGTAATTTTAGGTAGAGGTCTACAATATTTGTGGAGTCTTGAGTATTTTTTATTTTCTATTGGAGGATTCAAATTTTTCTGATTTTTGATTTTTCTCCATTATCCAATAATTATGTGTCTCAATTTTAATACTGAAAGGTGGGAGTGTTGATTGCTTACGATGCTTATTTTTATTTTTGATGGGGTGTGGGTAGATTCATAGGTCTTTTGTTCCAGATTTAGTAGAGACAGGAAATTGAAAATTTGTGTTTGACATTGTGACAAGAAAAAAATTTTCAATTCAGGCTATATCTTTAGTTGGGAGATTTGTTCTTTCTGCTCAGGGGTTGTTGTGTAGGAAATGTCCTGTTCAGTCATTTTGGGATACTATTTTTATTTTTTCTACTTTTTATGAAGGGACTTCTGAAATTATTCTATTTTCCACTGGAATGTTATTATTATCTTAGCTGCAAAAGAAATTTGGTTCAGTTTCTTGGGAGTTTGTTTTTCAAAGTAATGTCTGTTTTAATATGTGGTCTCCCTGCTCTAGTTTGGCTTGGCTCATTGATAAGATCACTGGGCTCCATAGGCTCCCATGTGTGTATGACCTTACAGTTGCTAGTTAATAACTACTTTTTGTCTTATCTATGTGGGATCAAACTTTGATTTTCCACTATGATCCATAAACATGGATCATTTTAGTAATAACAGTATAAAAATCAGTATATAAAATTAGATGCTCCTACAAATTAATTTGAATTCTAGATGTTGAACAATTACACAGTCCATCTGAGTCACCTGACTATTCTACTAGTGGTCTCTTGAGGAGCTTAGAAGTGTGTTAAAGTCGTCCCAGTTTCTCTCTGAAGAGATTTTAGACTGTGTTGTCAATGACACTGAATGATATTTTCTGAGTATATTTGAAAGTTCTATCTTTATATTATTCCTGTTTATATGCATATTGGCTTTTCATATGTGATGTTTTCAATTCTTATTGTTCATATTAATATATATATACTCAAACCCATTTATAACAAATTCAGTAATAATGAAATTATGTATATAGTGATACAAAGCCCATTCCCCTTCAATATGAGTTTAAAAACTGTACTTTTTTTATTATGAATATTTTTTCATTCTTTATTGATATAACAAACCTTTTCCATTCTTCAAATATAGAAAAGGATTCACAAATATAGAAGTTTCATGGCACTAACAATATTAGTATTATACTATACAGCTGTTAAGCAAAAAGTAAGAATTTATTTTTCTTTTTTTATCCCTTGTCAAGTTTTCTAAAATTATAAATCCATGTGCCTTAACGGAATAGAGTTGTATAGTAGCTTCCAAAATTAATGGAACGAACTTACTATAGTCAGCAGCAGGTCAACCATCCGTGTTTGTTCCACATCCACCGATGTACATCTAGGTGTTATCATCGGAGTATAGCTTAATAGCCATGTAGTATATATAATACCAATATCTTAAGGGTTCTTTAAACAAAGCTTACAAATTAGTTAAAATCGAGCAAATTCTGTGTTTTTCCCCCGAAAGTCCCCTATTCTCCCAATTGTCTTCCACCCAGTTGTTGTCTATCCAATTGTTGCATCCAACCAATTGCTCCTACCCAATTGTTTTCCCCTCAGTTGTTGTCCACCTAGTTGATTTCCATGTAATTGTCATAGACCCTTCTTGGAAAAATGCTGTTAAACCCCCAAAAGGTGTACTCCATTTTGCTTTGCTCGTGTGGAAGAAGGTATACCCTTGTGTAGTAATATCTACTGCCATAATAATCTCCATCATTTTTACTCTTTTTCTTAAATATACTCTTTTTCTTAATAAACTTACAGCTTCAAATTCAGAAAGAAATCTTATACAATATTATTATTGTTGTTTCCTTGTGGCTGATGGGAATTTTTTTTTTTTTTTTTTTTTTCAGCTTACAGAGTCTAGCCCCAAATACAGGTCATACTTGTTGGTAAGGTTGAAGTCCTTTTGTCATATTCAAAATTCCTCTAGTACTACTGAGTAAATTTCAGTGTTCTTTAGTGGAGGTTGCAAAGTCTACTAATCAGTGCATATCTTTGTCACTTGTAAACTGGGATTAGGGTATATTTCCTGGTAGACAAATGTTGGAATATGATGTTTACTGAAGACATATGCTACATTTGCCCTGATGAAATACTTCACTCTCTTTTCCCAAATTACAAGTGTTTGGAAGACCTAACCCCCATTTCTGCTAGATTTTGTGATCACTGTCAATGAAAAATTGGACTCAACCAGCAATTGATAAAGGCATTTTGAGAATGGAAATTATTAAGTGTTTCTGATCAACCATGTGGTATGACCTGAATTTATTCTTGTCAGCCATATTGAAAAAGTAATGATGCATAAATAGTTTACAGAGGCTAAACCAGACTGTAATTTACTAACTACGCCAATTCTAACAAAGCCTGTTTGACACTGTCTGTCTACCACATCCTGCATCTCCTCCTTTTTCAGAGGCTTTTAGGCACACTGTTCATAACTCTATTCACAAATTTCTAGTTATGTTTACAGGTAGCATGACCAAATTGATGCAGTTTCACTCTGTCCAATATGCTGCTAAAAAGTGGTTGCTAACTTCTTAAGCCTAACCTCATCATTACTCATAAAGTTACACCACCTAATATCCAAGATATTGCTTAAGCACCTAGAATTAAATGCATTGTTTCACATTATCTTGCTGACAAAGGGTCCAAGTGTCATTAACATAACATACTTTGGAAAGGACTAAACTATTATAATGCTCTATAATTTACATCTAGCTGAGTCTAATTACTTCAATTTTTTTGGTTAGTTTAAGTAGTCTTTTAATGTTAAAATCTTTATTGTATTTTTCTGTTGGCTCATTTTCTGATAAATTCAGTTTCCTGTAAACAAATCATAATTTTTTTTTAATTCAAAAAAATGCTTATTAAGTGATTCTAAATTAACTTTGAAAACTAACTCATTTTAGGCATTAAAAATTATTTCAGAAATAAAAAATTGGTCGAAATTCAAATTAATTTGTAGGAGCGTCTAATTTTATATATTAATTTTACTGTTATTACTAAAGCGATTCATAAGTCTGTGCATTTTATTGTATATTTGAGAAGTGGTTATTGCAATATAAATCTTACACAGCAAAATATAAACGATCAGTTTCACTGGGTTTTTTTTTTTGGCCATCTGTCAGCAAGTTGTTTGATTCCTCTTTGATACCATGCTTGGTCCTTGAAGGTCAAAAGCCATAGACATCTATTTTGAACTTCCTGAAATATTTGAAACCTACCTCAAAGAAAATGAGCAATAGAGTAAAAGAGGTGGTAGTTGGAAGGAACCAGTTCAAAGTGCACTACATCCTCAGAAATCCACCCAACACCCAACATTGCCTTTGTCTCAAATCACCCCCTCTTTGGAGCATGAGCCACTGCTCTTGGATATTTGGATTGTTCAAAAAGATCCATATTTCATCACATGTGACTGTTAACTTGATGAAACAGTGGTCGCATGGATTACCAAAGAGTTTCCTCCATACTTTGATACAACAGTTTGCTTGTCCAGTAGTCAGTTCATGCAGAACATCTCTTGACTATCTTACAGATCTGTTGCAGATGCCACACTGCTATCGTCTGAACTTAGTTGCTTCTCAGCAACCAAGTTTGGACAATAGCCTGCTAGTGCTTGTCTATGGATCAGTTTCAACAGCATGTCACAGAATGTTGTGATCTACCAATATTGGCTGTCAGGGGCGTAGCGAAGGACTATTGGTTGGGGGGGAAGAAATCAAAAATTTTCCAACTCGAGATTCAAATTTTGACAACTGAGCAAACTTACTTAGAGATTTTCTGCTCTGTGGGGTGGGGGGGTTGGGGGGGGGGGGATTTGAGGCAATTTTACAACTCTCCTGCATTTTGCCATTTGACTTCCAATTTTGCCAACTGACCATAATTTGCCATTTAACTTCCAATTTCGCCAACTAGCCATAGTTTCACAGATATAATTCCAATATTTACATCTCGTCTGAATTGCAGCAAGTCACTGTGAATTTTCCCTTGATTTGGCCAACTCTCCTTAATTTCATGAAACTAATCCCAATCTTTAGATCTCTCCTAAATTTGCCAAATCACTTCAAACTTTTCGAACTCCCCAAGATTTTGCCAAGTTTTCTCGATTTTAGGCAACTTTCCCGAATTTCACAAACCCAATCCCAATTATCACAACTCACCCGTATTTTCCAAGTGGATTCGAATTTTGCCAACTGCCCTACATTTTGTTAAGTTTCCTCAATAATTTGTCCAACACTCCTTAATTTCACAAAACAAATCTCAGTTTTCACAACTCACCTATATTTTTCCAAGTGGATTCGAATTTTGCCAACTACTCTAGATTTTATCCACTCGCCGTAATTTTACAGAAAAAATCGCAATTTTTTCATCTTCCCTAAATTTGACATCACTTCGAATTTTATCAACTCTCCTTAATTGCACAAGAAAGGCACAATTTTCACAACTCCCCTGTATTTTACCAAGTGGTTTCTAGTTTTTCCAACCTCCCTAGATTTTGCCAAGTTTTCTCGATTTTGTCAACTTTCCTTAATTTTACAAAAACAATCCCAATTTTCATAAATCACCTGTATTTTACCAAGTGGATTCGAATTTTGCCAACTACTCTAGATTTTATCCACTCGCCGTAATTTTACAGAAAAAATCGCAATTTTTTCATCTTCCCTAAATTTGACATCACTTCGAATTTTATCAACTCTCCTTAATTGCACAAGAAAGGCACAATTTTCACAACTCCCCTGTATTTTACCAAGTGGTTTCTAGTTTTTCCAACCTCCCTAGATTTTGCCAAGTTTTCTCGATTTTGTCAACTTTCCTTAATTTTACAAAAACAATCCCAATTTTCATAAATCACCTGTATTTTACCAAGTGGATTCGAATTTTGCCAACTGCCCTAGTTTTGCCAAGTTTCCTCAATTTTGCCATCTCACCACAATTTTGCAAAAAAAAAATCCCAATTTTACCTCACACTTGATATTTGCAAAGCCACTCTGAATTTTGCCAACTCCCCCAAGATTTGGAAACTCTCCTAGATATTGCGAAGTAGCCTCGATTTTTGCCAACACATCATAATTTTACAGAAAAAAGACAGCAATTTTTGCATCTCACCTGAATTTTGTCAACTCTCCACGATTTTGCCAAGTCACTGAAATTTGCCAACTGCCCTAGATTTTGCCAACTCGCCATAATTTTACAGAAAAAAATCCCAAATTTTCACATCTCACCTGAATTTTGCCAAGTCACTCCAAATTTTGCCAACTTGCCATAATTTTACAGAAAAAAATCCTAATTTTTACATCTTACCTGAATTTTGCCAATTCCCCACGATTTTGCCAAGTCACTCCGAATTTTGTCAACTCCCCACAATTTTGCCAAGTCACTCCGAATTTTGTCAACTCCCCAAGATTTTGCCAAGTCACTCCGAATCTTGCCAACTACCCCTAGATTTTGCCAACTCTCTAAGTTTTGCTAACTCTCCTAGATTTTGCCAAGTTGTCCCAATTTTGCCAACTCCCCAAGATTTTACCAAGTCATTCCGAATTTTGCCAGCTCCCTAAGATTTTGCCAAGTTGTCCTGATTTTGCCAACTGACCTGTATTTTACTAAGTGGCTTCGAATTTTGCCAACTGCTCTAAATTTTGTCGTCTCTCCATTTTCCAAACTGCCTTAGATTTGCCAAGTTGCCTCGATTTTGACAACTCCCCTTAATATTCCAAAAAAAAAAAATTACAAATTTTCACAACTCACCTAGATTTCACGAAGTCGCTTCGAATTTTGCCAACTCCAAGTTACTTTGGGGAGAGCATCCCCCCCATGGCTATGCCCTGTTGGCTGTCCCAATTGAGCTTGATTACAAGACTTGTGTCACCACCTTTGAACTTCATGAACCAAACTTTTGAGTAGCATGAATGTAGACTCCCCCCTCAGCTTCCACTTTGCAAATTTCTCAGGCTGCTTTGGTGGTTTTCAACTAAAATATCTATTTTCTAGTAATGACATAAAATTGCATGAATTTCAATACTTAACTCATTCTTTGTACAACATTTCTAATGATGGAAACCAAGACTGATACTTGTAATAGTTATAGACTGATGCAGTGGACTTTATACTTTTCTTAGTATTACATTCAGAGGTAGACAAATGTAACACAGTGATGTATCACAATATATATTTTAGTTGTAAATAATGGCAAAAAACACACAGACTTGTGAATCACACTAGTAAGATAAAAATTAATAAACTTCACTGCAGTAAACTTCTTTGTTTGCATATTTTAACACTAATGATTTAAGTTTTAAACATATTCATTTCCTGTTTAAAATTATACAAATTTTACCATCTATTAAAGTATTATATATTTGGTAATTTACATATAAAATGAATTTATATTTTTATATAAAATACCACTTGTATTAAAATATGTTACTCTGTATGCTCTTAGAAAAGTAATCAATCACCTTTGTGCATGCAAATTCAAATTTTATGTGCTTATTATAAAATTACTTATCATTATTTACAGGTGAAATAAACATTTATTTGAATGAGTCAGCGAAACGAAATGCAGACAGACTCCAGAGAACCTTGTTGAGATACCATCACCAAGTTATGAAGAGTATTGTGCTGCAGAATATAACTACGGATAATCAAACTAAAATATCTAGCCCACATTTCCAAACAGGGATTACTACCATTGCAACTAACATGGTTAATGTTGAAGAAATCAATAGCAATGCAGTTCAACATAGTGCAAAACACGACTTTGATCCAATCAATGTAACTATTTGTAAAACCATACTGCCTTCTATTCACTCTTGGATGAATGGTGAAGAAATGTCTGAATATTCTGATCTATTTGATGAGAAAGTAAGAAATGAAACTCAGTTACTTCCTGTGCAAAATGCTGATGTTGGTTCCTGGGTTGGAATAGAAGACAATTCTAAAATACTGGCAGAGAGGTCAGGGATATCAGAAGACAGTACTGAATTCATGTCATTACCTCAACAGAAATCTGCAGTCAATCTTCTTACACAGGCTTTTAAACTTCCCAATAATGACATGCCACCAGGGGTTTTGTGTCATGATTGGAGGAATGCTCTGAGCAATTTTCTTCCAGAGAGATTATCTCCAGATAGACAATCTTCCAACTGTAATAATCAGCCTGCACATCATAAATGAAATATATTATTTTTATCTATTTGTGATATAAATTTTTATAGTAATTTTGAAATTTAATACAGTGTAGTGTAAAAGTAAGTAAATTATGAAAATTACTGTATATTTTTATATGTATATAAATTGTAGAAGATGTGTTAAAAGTGCTGAACTTTAGCATAAGATACTATTTTTAATAGTAAGGCTATGGTATATGATTTTAGGAAAATATAAAAAAAATTTCTCTCATAAATATTTTAAATACTGCAATTTTTTTCTTGTTTTACCATGCTTATACCTGCTATTTGTACTTTAAATGTACAATCTATCTCTGTAAATTGTGCACATTGTAATAGATGAAAAGCCTAATAAGATAGTATACAAATAAAAATAGTACTTTTTTTTACTAATAAACTATCAACAAGTAAAAACTTTTAATCCCCTTAAAAATGTAAATGAAGATTGTTAGCCGACCATTATATGTATTAGCATTTGAGTTAAAGAAGAATAAGTTTAGTTTTGTAAAAAAAAAACAAACCAATATTTGAAAATTTGAACCATTTTATAAATTGCAAAGTTTCCAACACTAAAATGGTTTTGTGGAAAAAGTTTCGCCAACCTGCGGGATTCGAACCCATATCTCTCCAGATACATGCCAGAGGTTGACCACTAAACTAACATTGACTCAATCTCTTTTTCACTAATTTATCTTGGAAGCTCGTTGATATGTATCTGGAGAGACATGGGTTCGAATCCTACACTTCAGTGAAACTTCTTTATACAGAACTATTTATTAATTTATTGACATTAAGGTCAACAGGTAACTCTTTGGATGTTAATTAATTAACACTATTATGCCATATCTCAACATGGATATAGACGAAAAATTGTCTTGAGCTGGGTGGAATCTGATATGTTAGTTTTTTGGCTACTAGCATTGCTTAAGTCATTCGTTTCTTCAGGTGGACGATGAACCTAAGTCCGAGATTCATGACACCATTTTAATCTCCTGCCCCACTTTTAACTTTGAATGTCGTTTTTATTTCTACTTCCATGATTTTACTGCAGAGTCCCTTACACTCATCCATATTTTATCTGATGACTCTTTTTTACCCTCTGTCTATGCATTTTTACACTATACAGGTTATTTTCGCAGATTGTGATTTTATGGCTTTATCTTTTATACCTTGTTCATCTTGGGTCTTTTACACTCAAGTTCATTTTACCTTTTTGTATTATATATGTGTATTGGTTTTGTCCTTTACATTTACAGTTTTTGCTTTTAACTTGGGTTTCTGTGTCTTTTACTCTTTTTTTTTATCTCATTTGGTGCATTATGGTCTCTGTTGCCCATATACCATAAAACCCCAAACAAACAACCACCTACTAGCATTTTCAAAGTAGATATAGATTAGTACTGAATAAAAGAAAAGCAGATAATGTGACACATCATTTGCCAAAAGGGCCAAATCATCAGCATAATCTAAATCAGAAATTTTCATATCTCTAGACCATTAAAGCCCAAAATCTTCCCTTTACAGTGAATTCCGCATAACATAATCAATAACCAAACTAAGAAAAAGAGACAAACTGCACCTGTGTCGAACACCAGAAACCAGTATCACGATGAAATGCCACCAGAAAAATGCCTGCTGTGCAATTCGCCCACAGCAAAAATGGGGATTGTACAATTCACTGACAGCAAAAACTCCTTTGCAACACATTGCAGTATTCATGCCAATACAAATTTGTCTTAATACAATAATTGCAGTAAACAAAGCTGCCAATGCAACAATATGCCAAGAACAAAAATGCCATTGCAACATTGCACTGAGAACAAAAATGTCATCGCAACATTATGCCAAGAACTAAAATGTCACAACATTATACCAAGAACAAAAAATGTCGTTGCAACATTATACTGAGAATAAAACTGCTGTCAAAATGAAAATGCCATATGCCTATACTGCAAAATGCACCAACAATAATATGTATTACAAGAAAAGCATCAATGAACCTACTATTATTAGAATTTACTAATATTAATTTAAATTAAAATTTTCACTTTGTTGTCTCCATTATCAGACAGACTGTCAACAGAGCCAACATTCAGCAGTTTTGTTCTTAGAGATATATGTTTAAAAACATTTTTTTGGCTTGGATATGTATTGATGAAATATTACGATTTGCACTTTCAGCATTCCCCAAAAGTTTCAATTGCACCCTCTAATGGTGGAAAAAAAATTGAAACTTGCAAAATTTCAAACGAATATTACAAAATGATGTATTTATGCTAGAATTTTTTTTATGGATAATTAAAAATTCTTTTTGTATTGGCATGAATACTAAAATATTATGATTCACATTTTTTAATTTTTCAGAAAGATTTTAGGAATATTGCAAGCGATCTGTATATCTTTGGAATTTGAAATTTTGATGGTACAATGTGATGGTCAAGAGGTTACAAACTCATTTAAAACTTCTGAATTGTGGAGCATAAGCTGGAAGTTATATTTTGGCTTTTCTTGATGTCAAATAAATCTTAACTTTCAATTAGTGGGGTTGTTCAACCTCTGAGTGGTGCTTTTTTTACCACAATGCACAATTGTCACAATAACACAATTGTGGACTAAATGGCCAGGTCACAAGGGCCTAGAGGACTCAGAAAAGTTGGAGTAAGGGGACCCACTGGACAGCTGTTAGGAAACAGATGGTAGCCTCTCTATCATTAGAATTTTCCATTTAAATTTTCAAGGCCATGTAGTATGTTCTTTAATGTGCACAGTGTATGTCTCTCCCCCACACAGGATCACAGCTTTATTTCTCACCCGACCGACATAATGCAAGAGTCCGACACCCTACTGACAGGGCAAAGTTTTTGCCGAGATAAATCTCGTCGCTTGTGCAGGTGGGACTCAAACTTGGGAACTGCAGATTATGAGGCTGGAACACTACTGACCCCCCCTCTCCCCAACAATTAACTGGAAGCTATATATCTAAGGGAAACAAAAATTGATTTTGAAATATCTGATATACTAGATTATTACTTGCAATTGGAGAAATAATATTTTACACTGAATTACATGGCACATGATGTACAACTAATAATAAAAAGAAAATAATATAGCCAAAATATTTGAAAACTAGAGTGCTAAAAAATAGCAGAGCAACTCGTTCATTGTATTAAGACAAATTGATTACACAATGGCAGAATTTTACCGTAAAATACAACAGATACCTTCCCACAAAAGAAGAGGCTCTCTTTGTTATTTCTAATCCTTCTGCATCTCTCAGCTGTTGATTGGAATGAAACTGAAATGGTGCTACACCTTTTAATGCAAGAGTCCGATGCAGGGAGTAGACCTCATTGGGCACTTCTATCTGCAAGGTGACCTACAGCTCAATAAACAGTTGTAATTCTGGACAGGGTCAGCTTTAGAGCAGAAGAAGTCAGAGGGTACTATGGTTTAAAATGGCTTAGGGATCATGCGTCTGCCATTAGACACACTCATTTATGCCACCAAGAAGGTTAATCACCAGCAGCTACCATTGATCTTGAATGGAAGAATGCAATTCAGATTTACAGAAATAGATCTCTGTATTTCAACAAGGAAAGAAGAGTATAAATGTTGAAATGATATTAAGAAACTGAAATTTGTAATAGATGAAACAAGAAAATGTTTTTTTTTTTTAAATTAATAGGACATAGTTTTCTGTATTAAAAAAATGATCCATAATGAAATATGGGATATAAATATGAAATATGAGAATCTCATTTTCAAAGAAATGAAGTTTTTCATTAACTGCTTTTGCACTTCTTAAAAGTTTTAATTCGAATTAATGGTGATGAGAGGGAAATGAAAATAGTTCTATTAGCACATATACAACATAAAAAGTATTTGCTTATTATTCTTCGAAATTAAAGCATTGCCTTTCTCACACTCCTCTGATAAAATGAGGTGGATTGTCAATATAATATCTTTTGATGTTGATATTTTAAATTTCTATCCTGAACAGATCACTTGCATTATTCATTAAAAACTTTGCTTTTACCATATTTAGTTAACTCTAATGATGTAAATTCAAACTACCAAAGGATTTGAAATAAAGACAAAACTAATATTTCATTAGTAACAATACAACTAAAAAGAATTTTCGAATTATCTCTTAAAACAAAAAATTGCATTTATCTACCTGCCTTGGGATAAAAGCCGCACTTATTGTTGCCAATGCAAACCTCATAACTTTCACATTCCATCATTAAAATTTCTAGTAAATATTACATTTGCAATATTTGTTGAAAATTTTGCAATTTCCAAATTTTTCCACTTTTAGAGGGTGCAATTTAAACTTTCAAGGAAATGGAAGGTGTAAATCATAATATTTCATAATACCCATGCAATCCAAAAAGAATATCACTTAAAATATTTTACTACATGCACAAAAGAGCAAAAAGCAATAGGAAGATTAGTAGCAAGCTAGTTGAAGCAAATTAATGAGCAGAGATTTTGCTCTTGGTGTTAAATACAGGCAGCTCTTTGCATTCAGTGTTTTGTACAGGCAGAGTTTTGGTTTACATCATTTTGTAAAGGCAGTGTTTTGATTCATAATGTTTTGTAAAGGCAGCATTTTTGTTCACAGCATTTTGTACATGCAGCATTTTCATTCACGACATTTTACATAGGCAGCATTTTGTTGTACATCATTTTTGCTAACAACACTTTTGTATATGGTGTTTTATCAGTGCCATTATGTAGAGTCAGCATTTTTCTTGATGGCTATTGTACAGGCAGAGTTCTTTCATTTACCGTTTTGTTGGCAATGTTTGTGTATTCACCATATTTCTGTCATTGAACCCTGAAGTCATGCTACGCCAATTGCTACAAGTCTTACTAAATGTCACACACAACTCAGTATTATTATGTAGAGATTTAGTTATGTTAACTAACTTGTCTGGTATGCCATATGATCTCATGATCGCCACAAGTTATGATAGTCAACAGAGTCAAAAGCCTTTCTGAAATCTGCAAAGCTAGTAACCACAGGTTTCTAAAACTAAACATTTCTGAAGCATCTGCCTAAATGAAAAAATCTGATCAATACATTCCCTGCCACTTTTGAATCTACACTGCTCATCGTGCAATTGTCCTTCAATCAGATCTTAATTCTATCAAACATAATAAGGCAAAGAACTTTACCTGGAGCAGAAAATAGCCTGGTATCCCTATAGTTATCACAAGAACTACGATCACCTCTTTTAAAAATAAGGATAATAATAGCTCTGGTAAAATCCTTAGGAACCATGCTTTTAACATAAAAGATATTCAAATTTTCAGTCATCCATGTGGTAACCAAAATATTTCCAGCTCTAAACATTTCAGTAATAATGTCCTTTACCCCTGTGGATTTACATATGTAGTTTAAGTTTAAAAGTAGCCAAAATAATCACAGCCTGTGATATAGAAACCAACATTATAGCCAGTAATGCATCTATCATCATTACAGACAATGGGAGTAGAACTAACCACATTGTTTAGAACATCACTGAAATGGATTTGTCATGAGTTGTCTGGATCTTATATAGAGTTTCCTCCAGTTCTTATCCATATTGGTCAGTTTTGGACAGCCATGATAAGTTACATGCAAACAAACAGATTTCTGGTTAAGTTATAAATTCTCTGCATCAGTTATGACACACTCCATAAGTATATAAATTGCATTTTTTTTAATTTCCCCTTTAAAAGTGTAAATAGATTTTCCAAGTACAGATAGATTTAAAAAAAAAACTGATGAAACTTGTGGATAAAATCCTTCCAATTTCCATAACTAATATATGCATTGGGAGAATTTTCTCAATACATATATTACTGTCACTCAGAGACAGGATTGCCATGTGCAAGCAACACAGAGATGCTCATTGAGCAATTGATGTCTTGGTATGGTTTCAGTACAGTTGAATAAAGTGAATATAAAAGTTGAATATGTGTACAGTTGTATATTATTACTTTGTGTATGTATAAGGACTTATGGGACACCCTGTATATGTCTAGAGGTTTTTTCACTAAAATACCAATGGTGCAAAGCCTTGGAAGGATAAAAATCTTTCACAGATGAACCATTCATTAACAAACATCAAGTGATTTAAATTGTCAATTTTCATTGATGACCTAAATTTGTTATTAATGAGGTTCATCAAGTTGAATCCCTTTTGCAGCAAATAATTGAAACAGCCAGAACTGCTATAATATGCAATGTTTACCTAAAATAGAAAACTATTCACAATTCCAGAGAACCTAATTTAAAAGCTCACTAAAACTCATTTCTTTCTCAATAACTTTGAATTTGTACCACTCACTGGACAGTTAAATAGTAATATCTTTGCTCATATTTGAAACTGACAGTTTATAAAACTGTTTAAAATACCCCCTCAAGCAGCTGCTTGCCACAGAGATCTGACAGGAGCCTGTCAGTTTATATGCCACAGTAGGAGATCTGAGAGGATGGCAGGACCTCAGCAGAAAAACGATACAGACATCCATGCCTGCCAATGTACATATTTGCTGAACAATTTGAGACCCTTTTCTGTCGGCAGAGTAAAAGTATTAAAAACTGAGTTACAGCTTTCGATTCTCTCAGTTTAAAACCTCTCCTTCAAGAGTTGTATTAAATCTTGCACCAGATTTTCTTTGTTAGCTTGAATGGACGAATATTCAATCGTATGGTACTGAATCCATGTAGTTGCACTTCTTGATAAATCGCATTTATAGATGTGTAGGTAAGAAAGTTATTTTCGTAATAACTGGTGTATCCATCTGGGATATTAGAGTGGGCACAGTATTTTGTTGGTATTGCAATGGTATTTAAGAAGATATTTTGCATTTAAAACAAGATGACAGTCTCTTACGTTGCCAAGGTAATCAACAAAAAATGTACCATGTGCACAAACTTGAAATATTTAATATTTTTTAAGTTCCTTCACAACTGCAGAAACATTATCTTTTTCTATAATAACGCTTTCAGATGTGTTATAACACATTTCCAATCCTTCACTAGAGAAGCTAGAGTGCCCACTTTGCTGAAACTCCACCTTACAGCATGGAAGTATTGAAACTTCAGTATAGCATTCTGACATTACATTTAGTTGGTGAAACCTGTTTGAAGAATTTTGGTAAAATTTGTAGAGCATTTTAATAATGGAATCAATAGCCTTCACATTCGCACTGCACTCAACACACTTAAATTTAATCAGTGTGCAATGTGGGTGGACACTAATAAAATGAAACAATATTTTGTACCAATCCATTTTCAACACTCATGCTGACTGCTCCATCAGCCCCAATATCAGTCAGTTAACTACAATAAAGCCGATGACCGGTTAAGTTTTTCCGTTTCACTTTTGATTGCCAGTAAATATCTGTCTGCAGATTGCACATAAACTGGTGATTTTATGCCCTAAATAAACTGGAAGGAGAGCTGTGTACCAATCCCCAGTGATGATGCATAAAACAGGCCAGGTTTAGCACCTAATGTCCGACCCCACCTTCTTGTGGTGCAGGCCATTAGTACCTTTCAAAAGAGATATTCTCTTTTGGAAGGGAACAGAAGGTGAGGGAGCCAGTTCAGTGTGGCCTACTGATCTGATCATCTATGGCCACCTTTCCTTTTTTCAACCCTACTGAGGAGTGGTCAACTTCACAGGATCCTGGTGCTGACCAGTTGTGCTAGAGTTAAAAGATTTACCTTTAATACTGAAGCTCTGAAAGATCCAGTTATAGCTAAAGCTTACCATGATAGGTTACTTAGCCATTATGACAGTCGTGGTTTGCTTACTACTGAAGTTGAGGAAGAATGGGATCATTTTAAACAGGCTTTTTTGGACACTAACAGTACTCTTTTAGGAAAAAAGGAGCAGAAGAGACAGAATTATCTGAGTGATAAGGCACTTGAGCTTATTTCGGAAAGAATGAACTGCAGGAATGTCCTTAATCAATACCCTACTAGTCCTAATAGAAAGCATTACAGAGAACTTAATAAACGTGTAAAAGATCAGTTAGCTGCTGATAAGAATCTTTGGATTGATGGTTTGGCTGACAAAGCCGAGGAAGCAGTTAGACAGCACAACAGCAGAGAGCTGTACCAGATAATTAATGTTTTGTGTGGTAGAAAACGGACAGGTATACAAGGATTGAGGATAAACAAGGTAAGGTTATAGAAGATGAGGATTCTGTCGTGGCTAGTTGGGCTGAGCATTTCAGTGATGTTCTAAACAATGTGATTGGTTCTCCCATTGTAATGATGATAGATGTATTACAGGCTTTAACGTTGTCCCTATAACACAGTCTGAAGTTATTTTGGCTAATTCTAAACTTAAACTTCATTAATCCCCAGGGGTAGATGAAATTACTATGGAAATGCTTAGAGCTGGGAATGTTTCGGTTGCCACATGGATTGACTAAAATTTTGAATATCTTGTATGATAAAGGCGTGGTTCCTAAGGATTTTACCATAGCTGTTATTATCCCCATTTTTAAAAAAGATCGCAGTTCTTGTGATAATTGTAGGGGTATCGGCCAACTCTGTTCGAGGTCAGATTCTTTGCATGATTGTGCTTAACAGAACTAAGAATCTGGTTGATGGACAATTTTCGTGATGAGCAATGTGGATTCAGAAGTGGTAGGGGATGTGTAGATCAGATATTTTCACTTAGGTAGATTCTTTAGAAATGTTTCGAGTTCCAGAAATCTTTGGTTGCTAGCTTTGTTGATTTCAAAAAGGCTTTCGACTCTATTGATCGTCATAATTTGTGATTGATGGTGAGATCATATGGTATACCAGACAAGTTCGTTAACATAATGAAAGCTCTGTATAATAACACTGAATCATGTATGAGAGTTGGTAAGGCTTGAAGCAATTGGTTTAGCATTACGTCTGGTGTTCGACAAGGGTGCATTTTGTCTCCTTTTCTCTTTAGTTTGGTTATTGATTATGTTATTTGAAATTCACTTAAAGGGAGAGAATTTAGCCTTAAATGGACTGGAGATACGAAAATTTCTGACTTAGATTATGCTGATGATTTAGCCCTTTTGGCAAATGATGTTAATGAGATGAACTCTTTCATTAGGGCTGTTGATGAAACTGGTTGTAGAGTAGGTTGGTTATAAACAGAGAAAAAACTAGTGAAGAAAATTGGTCAGGCAGGCTGTGATTCAGTTAATCTGAAGGGTTGCAGGTGTCAGTTTAATTACCTTGGGAGCTATGTAACAGATACTGGTGATGTGCGGCATGAGATTAACAGACGAATAGGGATTGCTGCCAGGACTTTTAAGAATCTATGGAGGGTGAGGAAATAGGCATACACACCTAAAGACTATAATTAGACTGTATAATAGTTTGGTTCTTTATAGAGTTAGTTGTGGTAGTGAAACTTGGCCTTTTTGTAAACAAGAAACTAGATGTTTACGCAGTATCTTGGGCATTAGGTGGTTCATCTTTTTAACTAATGATGAGGTTAGGCAAAGGAGTCTGTGACCTCCTTTGAGCCGTGTGTTGTGCAGAGAGACTTGGTTAGTTTGGCCATGTTACCCATATGGATAATTATAGATTAGTGAATAGGGTTATGAACAGTGTGCCTAAAGGCCTCAGAAAGAGGGGAAGACCTAGGATGCGGTGGGCAATGTCAAACAGGACCTTGTTAAAATTGGTATGCAGTGGCCAGATGTAGCTCAGGACAAATATGCTTGGAGAACTGAATTGCACATTCTGATTGAACCTCTGTAGCCCATGGCTGCTAGAGGATGACAATGATGAAAAATAGTGGTTTTGGTTCACATCATTTTGTAAAGGCAGTGTTTTGATGCATGCCGTTTTGTAAAGGCAGCATTTTTAAGAGATTATTTAAGAGCATATTTTGTAGCCATATGTCAATTTCCAAAATGTAGATTTGCAATTTTAAAGCCAAATATTCAGTATTTGTTCTGTTGACCCATCAATTTAAATGGTAATAAGATTTATTTATTTCCTAACACTAATGCATAATAGAGAGCCAGTAGACTTAAAGCAATATTTTTTAACAGCAGTATGAACACTTATTGACTTTAAGCACATTCACTTTCATATTTTTTTTTTATTGGTATGCTTTCATTCTGATCACCGAAGTTAAGCAGCTTTGGGCACGGTTGGTACCTGGGAGGGTGAACACCATGGGCAGTCGGCAAAAAATCTGCTGAGGACCCGCCATCCTCATAGATCCCTCTACTGTGGCATATTAAACTGAGAGACTCCTGTCAAACCTCTGTGGCAAGTAGCTGCTTGAGGATGTTTTTTTTTTTCATTTAAATGGCCAATGTTTAATGACTTTAAAATAAGCATATCAAAATATAAAGCAAATCCTCAATCCTTTCATTTTTACATGCCCAGAAATTTTGGCAAGTTGGATTTATGCAACCAATAAGAGAATTGGCAGCCCACTAGCTTCAGTCAGTTGTGTAAGCTGATTTCACAAACATCAAGAACATATGAACACTTATTGACTTTAAGCACATCAATGTACGAGGGGTGATCATTTAATTCGCGCACTGACGCCATAAGTACTATGTAGCGCTTTTCCAAAGTAACACTAGATGGAGCTGTGTATGACCGCTGCGAAGGAGCCCCATGTGCCAAGGCCATTTGGTGTCGACTGCTGTTAAGACTGCGATTCGAGTTGCGTGTCATAGACGTTTGTTCCCTGGCCACACATTCATTCAGAATGTCAGAAATTCAGACAGAACAGTGATATATCATTCATTATTGTGTTAGGCAAGGCCTAAGTGCTGTTGCAACTGTTGAAGAGATCAGTGAAGCCTATGGTAATGGCTGTCTTTGTAGGTCTGCCATTTTTAAGTGGCATAAGTGATTCAAAGTATTACGCGAATCAGTTGCCGATGACCCAACACTTGGCCAGCCTTCTTCCTCAGTAACTCCTGAGCAAATCGAAAGAGGCCTGGCAATCCTGAATGAAGACAGACGAATAACACTTCATGAAGTGGCTGTGAAAATGTCAGTTCCATACGGAAGCGCTCATGCGATTGTGAAAACCCATCTGAAAATGTGAATCTGTGCTCAATGGATTCCACACAGTTTGTCAAAAAAAAAAAGGGTACAGCTGTGCAAGGAGATGCTTAATCATTTTGAAAGCCAGGGTCCAACCTTCATGAGTCGAATTGTGATTTGCGATGAAACTTGGATATTTCACTACGATCCCGAAACAACAGTCGAGAAGCATCCCAAATTCGTGTTTCTCGTTCAGCTGGGAAACAAATGACTCTTGTGGTTTTTGACATCAAAGGTGTTCTCGTTACTCACTTTGTGCCTCGTGGAACAACCATGAATAAGGAAGCCTACTCGAAGGTTCTCAGAACCAAACTTCGGCGTGCCATTCGTGAAAAACGTCCAGAACTTTCTGGTGTGACTTGGTTTTTCCATCACGACAACGCCAGGCCCCATACGGCTAATATTGTGCAGCGAGAGATCACTGCCATAGGTGTTAAGATTCTGCCACATCCTCCATATTCCCCGGACTTAGCACCCTGCGATTCTTTCCTCTTTCCACGACTGAAGAAAGCTTTGAAAGGGAAACATTTCACATCCAACGACGAAGCTTGCAGAGCCACAACGACAACACTTCGCACGCTGTCGAAAAATGGCTTCAAATCATTTTAATGCCTGGGTACAACGATGGCAAAAATGTGTGAAATTCAAGGGAGAGTATTTTGAGAAAGACAAATGCCAGGAAGATTCAGAGGATGATATTTAATGTAACTTTTTGCTTCTGTCCACCTATTAAATGATCACGCTATGTATAAAATAAGAATCCTCATTAACTTTCTTTTTCATTTTTATTTGCTTTTATTTAAATATCCAGTTTTGGCAAGTTGGATTCATGCAATAGATGAAAAAATTGGTTGCGCACTAGTTTCAGTCAGTTATTTAGCCGCTTGTTGGCCGAGTGGTTAGCGCGCTTGGCTACTGATCAACGGGACCTGGGTTCGAGCCCCGGGTAAGGCATGGATGTTCGTGTTGTTTTCTGCTGAGGTCCTGCCATCCTCTCAGATCTTCTACTGTGGCATATAAACTGACAGGCTCCTGTCAGACCTCTGTGGCAAGCAGCTGCTTGAGGGGGTATTTATTTATTTTTTATTTCACCTACTGCCGAGATGTTTTGGCGCCTGAGCCAAGTAAACAATGACACCCTTTTCATAGGTTTCCACACCCATAAACCAAAGTACTTCGGTTAGAGTAACATATATATAATTAAGAGGTTTTTAAAACACGTAATTGTAATACATCACAAATCATCAAGTACGTACACTCTCAATGAGGAATAGAAAAATATAAAAAAAAAGTTTTGCTTCATCTATCATATTTAAAAATAAATCGCATACAAAAGGTTAGGTACAAAAAAGAATAAAAATATATGTATATTAAGGCATATAATAATCCATCTTTTTTAAAAATATTCGGCGGGCTTCTGTGTGAATGTAGTGATAACATCAGAATAAGCTACGGAATTTCCTATATCACCTTAATTGTCAACATTGCTAAGTCTGTCTTGACTCGTGGTAATTCTTAATGTTTTATAAGTTTCAGTTTGAAAAACTTCTTTCATCACTCGTGACAGTTATTGGTAGTGTTCACACAATTGCAGTGTACGGTACTACTAAATATAGATATCTACTAAATCACGAACATAAATATAGTTAAAAGATATCTACTAAATCACGAACATAAATATAGTTTTGAAGGTCGGTTGGAGACTTTTTGGGGACAAAAATAATGCTAAGTTTGTAAGTTCAGTTTTTAACTCGTTTCCATCTGCATTATCCCTCGTATAATGCAATATGAATCTGCAGTGATTTAGAACTATTTCTTTTTTTTAGAACTTAGCTGTCCATTTCAGTGCAATCTGATGTTTCCAAGTTCGAGTCCCAACTACGCATGAATTGCGATCAAGTTTTGCATTATATTGTGGCTTATGCTGTAGGAGTTTCCCTGTAAATATTTCTTAATGTTCAGAAGCATAAGAGACATTTTTCATTTACCATATATATAATGTATTAATTTGCAATATTAATTTTATAATTTCTGATACATATTATATCCAAATTTTCCATTAGGTGAAATTATCAAAATATTTTATTGCACCCAAATATTTCAGTTTTCTAATGTATATTAAGTGTTGGCTTAAAAATTCAAATCTCTACCTGTAACAAAATTGGTTCAAATTCGAAACCATTTTTATTTTTACAGTTGTTTAAGGTGGAAAAATGTTATTCACGGGAATATTGAATTTCAACAGGAACTTTCTGATTTATTCTAGACTGAGCTTCTTCACAAGGGGTAGCCAACAGTGCCAAATCATCCTCATAGCCTGTATCAAAAATTCTGAAATCTCTAGACCCAGTAATGGTAAAATCTTCCCCTTGCAGCGAATTCCTCAACACAATCAATAATCAGACAAAACGCACCATCCTCTAACTCCACTTGCAATGCTAAACCAATTGCTACAAGCTTTACCAACTCTCACACAAATCAGTGTTATTATAGAGAGCTTTCATAATGTTAACTAACTTGTCTGGTATACCATATGATCGCACAATCAACCACAAATTATGATGATCAACAGAGTCGAAAGCCTTTTTGAAATCAACAAAGCTGGCAACCAAAGGTTTCTGAAACTAAACATTTCTCAAGAATCTGTGTAAGTGAAAATATCTGATCCACACATCCCCTACCACTTCTGAATCCACATTGCTCATCACGCAATTGACTGTCAACCAGATTCTTAATTCTATTAAGTACAATCATGCAAAGAACTTCACCTGGAATCACGGAGGTAGAGGAGACGACTAAGCACTTAAAGTTGATGCTAGGGCTACTGCGCGGCAGTCATGCTTTATTCCAGTGTTTCTCAACCTTTTATGCTTCACGTTCCCTCTGGAAATGTGTATGTAACTGGCGTACCCCTTATATAGATAGATAAAACTAGAGTTATAGTATAATAATGCCAACTTAGCGACTTTGTTACTAGTTCTAGCAACTTTTGAGCTCTCACGGCGTACCCCAAAAAATTTTACCGCGTACCCCAGTTGAGAACCCCTGCTCTATTCGAAACGGCTGTAACTCCTCTAACTGTAGTCATTCAACGGTTTCTGCTCTATAAAAAGTTAACGATTTGCGATTTTTATATAATGGCTGCCTGTTATTATTATGATGTATGCACCGCCCTTCGAAGCAGACACCGGAAATTACATTTCAATAGTAAGTTTATCAAATTAATCAAAATAAAATATGTAGCGTGCAAGCATCTTTCTGTTGTAGCTATGTCGTTATGCAATCTGAATTTTATTTCTGTTTACAAACCTTCCTGAATTTAAGTAGATTTCCTCATTTCTTTAGGTTTAATGCACCAATGAATGATTTCCATTCAATTTTTTTTAATATGAACATAATGCTATGATATTAATATTATTTCTGATTTTCAATTGAAGGTGACGTTGACCTAGAGAATGGAGATTGCTCTTTCTCCTTGATTGACATTTATGTCTAAAAAATCATCATCATCATCATCCTCAAGCAGCCATGGGCTACGGAGGTCCAACCAGACTGTGCAATTTAGTTTTCCAAGCAAGTCTATCCTGAGCTACATCTACTGCATCTGGCCACTGCACACCAATTCTAACAAGGTCCTGTTTGACATTGTCTGCCCACCGCATCCTAGATCTCCCCTTCTTTCTGAGGCCTTTAGCCACACTGTTCATAACCCTATTCGCCAATCTATAATTATTCATACGGGCAACATGGCCAAACCAACGGAGTCTCTCTCTGCACAATATGCTGCTTAAAGGAGGTTGCAAACTCCTTTGCCTAATCTCATCATTAGTTACAGAGTTGAACCACCTAATGCCCAAGATACTGCGTAAGCATCTGGAATCAAAAGCATCTAGTTTCCTGTTATCTTGTTTACAAAGTGTCCAAGTTTCACTACCATAACTAACCCTAGAAAGAACCAAACTATTATACAGTCTGATTTTAGTCTTTAGGTGTATACGCCTATTTCTCCACACTCTCCATAGGTTCTTAAAAGTCCCGGCAGCAATCCCTATTCGTCTGTTAATCTCATGGCGCACATCACCATTATCTGTTACATAGCTCCCAAGATAATTAAACTGTGACACCTGCTCAAGACTGCAACCATTCAGATTAACTGAATCACAGCCTGCCTGACCAATTTTCATCACTTTAGTTTTCTCTCTGTTTATAACCAAACCTACTCTACTACCAGTCTCATCAACAGCTCGAATGAAAGAGTTCATCTCATCAACATCATTTGCCAAAAGGGCTAAATCATCAGCATAATCTAAATCAGAAATTTTCGTATCTCCAGCCCATTTAAGGCCAAAATCTTTCCCTTGAAGTGAATTTCGCATAACATAATCAATAACCAAGCTAAAGAGAAAAGGAGACAAAATGAACCCTTGTCGAACACCAGAAGTAATGCTAAACCAATTGCTACAAGCCTTACCAACTCTCACACACGACTCAGTGTTATTATAGAGAGCTTTCATTATGTTAACTAACTTGTCTGGTATACCATATGATCTCACAATCAACCACAAATTATGACGATCAACAGAGTCGAAAGCCTTTTTGAAATCAACAAAGCTAGCAACCAAAGGTTTTTGAAATTCTAAACATTTCTCAAGAATCTGCCTAAGTGAAAATATCTGATCCACACATCCCCTACCACTTCTGAATCCACATTGCTCATCACGCAATTGCCTGTCAACCAGATTCTTAATTCTATTAAGCACAATCATGGAAAGAACTTTACCTGGAACAGAGAGTAGGCTGATACCCCTATAGTTATCACAAGAACTGCGATCACCTTTTTTGAAAATAGGATAACAATAGCTCTGGTAAAATCCTTAGGAACCATGCCTTTATCATAAAAGATATTCAGAATTTCAGTCATCCAAGTGGTAACCGAAACATTCCCAGCTCTAAGCATTTCCGTAGTAATTTCATCTACCCCTGGGGATTAATGAAGTTTAAGTTTAGAATTAGCCAAAATAACTTCAGACTGTGTTATAGGGACAACGTTAAAGCCTGTAATACATCTATCATCATTACAATGGGAGAACCAACCACATTGTTTAGAACATCACTGAAATGCTCAGCCCAACTAGCCACGACAGAATCCTCATCTTCTATAACCTTACCTTGTTTATCCTTCAATTCTTGTATGCCTGTCCGTTTTCTACCACACAAAACATTAACTATCTGGTACAGCTCTCTGCTGTTGTGCTGTCTAACTGCTTCCTCGGCTTTGTCAGCCAAACCATCAAACCAAATATTCCTATCAGCAGCTAACTGATCCTTTACAAGTTTATTAAGGTCTCTGTAATGCTTTCTATTAGGACTAGTAGGGTATTGATTAAGGGCATTCCTGCAGTTCTTTCTTTCCGAAATAAGCTCAAGTGCCTTATCACTCAGATAATTTTGCCTCTTCTGCTCCTTTTTTCTTAAAAGAGTACTGTTAGTGTCCAAAAAAGCCTGTTTAAAATGATCCCATTCTTCCTCAACTTCAGTAGTACGCAAACCATGACTGTCATAATGACTAAGTAACCTATCATAGTAAGCTTTGGCTATAACTGGATCTTTCAGAGCTTCAGTATTAAAAGTAAATTTTTTAACCCTAGCACAACACTTTTTAAATTTAAGTTGCAAGACACTGTTAACAAGGTAATGGTCAGATCCAATTTCAGCTCCCCTATATGCCCTGGTATTCCTAACAGAACTAGCCCATTTGCTGTTAATTAATATGTAATCAATCATATTCTTATGCAGCCCATCAGGTGAAACCCATGTATACTCCCAAAAGGTCAGAGTCAGTACCAACTTTGGCATTGAAGTCATCAAGAACAAGGGTAATATCTCCTTTCTTGACAGAATTCAAAATATCCTGAAGTTGTTCATAAAACCTATCCTTCTCATCCTCATCGGCATCCTCAGTGGGGGCATAACAGCAGATAACATTCAAGTCTTTAACGCTTGTCTGAAATTTTGCTGTAAGAAACCTTTCATTAATGCACTCATATCCTAGAAGAGCATCGCCAGCGTGTCTGCTGAGAAGCAGACCCACGCCTTGGTGATGCTTATTGTCGTCCCTCCCTGAAAAGAGAAATTTAAGATTATTTTTAAGAATCTGACCTTTATCTGTCCATCTGGTCTCTTGCAAGCCGAGAATATCTAAATTATAACGGTGGAATTCTTGTGTGAGGACATCAAGAGAAAAAGCTCTGTGCAGAGTCCTCACATTCCAACTACCTATGGAGAGAAAATGGTTAGTGAGATGTTTAAAGAAACTATGTTTATTGAGAGAGGGAATGCCGACAATATCAAACAGCCCCCTAATCGCAGACATGGGGCAAAGATCCGTTCCCCCACTACTAAAGGCTGAAGCCATCTACACTGGAAGACTTCCTCCAATGTAGAATTTGACGATGCCAATAGAAGCAAAGAGTTCAGGTGCCTGCGATGACTTCTGCTCAGGATTATCCACCAGCTGATAAACATATCCTGTGAATCTATTCACTTGGGGCTGTCAACCCACAAACAAACAGAAAACACAGCAGAAGATTTTCCCTCCACAGAAGCCCACCAGTGCAGCAAAATCAGGATCCATAATCAAGCTCAGAGCCATATATCTGTCCAGTCCAGTAGGTTTATATGGTCAGCACCAGGACCCTGTGTGGTTGACCACTCCTCAGCAGGATAGAAAAAAAAGAAAAGTAGCCATAGTTGCCCAGATCAGTAGGCCACACTAATCTGGCAGCCCTCCCCTTCCGTTCACTTCCACAAGAGAGTATCTCTTTTGAAAGTTACTAACGGTCCGCACCACGAGAAGGTGGGGTCGGACATTAGGTGCTAGGCCTGGCCGGTTCTATGCATCATCACAGGGGCTCTCCTTACAGTGACTACCTAGCTACCATTTAAATTTTTTTGTCCTGGTTCTTGATTAAAACAGATATATTTGCTTTAAGCAAGGAATTATAATATTGCATTAAAGATATACAAATTAACAGAGGATTTTGCATCCTTTTATTTTAGCACTGAGAGCCACTTTTTTTCTGCCCACAATGGGGTAAGTGACTAAATCCGAAGGGCACCTAAGGCTCGGAGAAGAATGCCGAAGGGCACCTACTGAATGGCTGTTAGGACACAGAACATCGAAGCTTCCCGTCAAGGTAGTCCACTCTTAACGTACACAGGGTGTGGGCCCTTTTCCACATAGGGCCATGGTGTAACGCTCCATCTGATGGATGGCAGCACTTTGAGGAAATCTACTGATGAAACAGACTCGCATTTCCTATAAAAAATATTCTTTCAGTTTTTTAGTTATTATTAATAAAAAACTAATGGTAGCTTAATTTAAAAAATGCATTAATTAGTTTCATTCCACAAGTAATTATTATAACGGTTTCCATTCAATTCATTTTCACAACAAAATTAGCAATGTTTCTTTTGTCTTATGATAACGAAGATATGTTAAAAACATTATGTTAATATCCGTTGCAAATTTTATTAAAATCGGGAAAAAAAATAAATAGAAATTTGCTTTTCATCTTTATATTAGAGAATTATCCATATATGCCTTATCTGGTCTGCCTTCTCAGGTAAATATAAAATAAAAAGAAAAGATCTTCCATCTTAAAAAAAAATAGTTCTCTAATTCGAGTCCGAAATTATCCAGCGTTGAGACTTTATATCTGCTTAACCCCCAACCTGCCCTGGTTGAGAAAGAGGGCACACCAATGGGCTTGGAAAGGCTGCCGGCCTTCAGCTATGGTTCAGGAACAGGAGCACCAATGGGTGAGAAAGAGGACACACCAATGGGCTTGGAAAGGCTGCCGGCCTTCAGCTATGGTTCATGAACAGGAGCACCAATGGGTGAGAAAGAGGACACACCAATGGGCTTGGAAAGGCTGCCGGCCTTCAGCTATGGTTCATGAACAGGAGCACCAATGGGTGAGAAAGAGGACACACCAATGGGCTTGGAAAGGCTGCCGGCCTTCAGCTATGGTTCATGAACAGGAGCACCAATGGGTGAGAAAGAGGACACACCAATGGGCTTGGAAAGGCTGCCGGCCTTCAGCTATGGTTCAGGAACAGGAGCACCAATGGGTGAGAAAGAGGACACACCAATGGGCTTGGAAAGGCTGCCGGCCTTCAGCTATGGTTCAGGAACAGGAGCACCAATGGGTGAGAAAGAGGACACACCAATGGGCTTGGAAAGGCTGCCGGCCTTCAGCTATGGTTCAGGAACAGGAGCACCAATGGGTGAGAAAGAGGACACACCAATGGGCTTGGAAAGGCTGCCGGCCTTCAGCTATGGTTCAGGAACAGGAGCACCAATGGGTGAGAAAGAGGACACACCAATGGGCTTGGAAAGGCTGCCGGCCTTCAGCTATGGTTCAGGAACAGGAGCACCAATGGGTGAGAAAGAGGACACACCAATGGGCTTGGAAAGGCTGCCGGCCTTCAGCTATGGTTCAGGAACAGGAGCACCAATGGGTGAGAAAGAGGACACACCAATGGGCTTGGAAAGGCTGCCGGCCTTCAGCTATGGTTCAGGAACAGGAGCACCAATGGGTGAGAAAGAGGACACACCAATGGGCTTGGAAAGGCTGCCGGCCTTCAGCTATGGTTCAGGAACAGGAGCACCAATGGGTGAGAAAGAGGACACACCAATGGGCTTGGAAAGGCTGCCGGCCTTCAGCTATGGTTCAGGAACAGGAGCACCAATGGGTGAGAAAGAGGACACACCAATGGGCTTGGAAAGGCTGCCGGCCTTCAGCTATGGTTCAGGAACAGGAGCACCAATGGGTGAGAAAGAGGACACACCAATGGGCTTGGAAAGGCTGCCGGCCTTCAGCTATGGTTCAGGAACAGGAGCACCAATGGGTGAGAAAGAGGACACACCAATGGGCTTGGAAAGGCTGCCGGCCTTCAGCTATGGTTCAGGAACAGGAGCACCAATGGGTGAGAAAGAGGACACACCAATGGGCTTGGAAAGGCTGCCGGCCTTCAGCTATGGTTCAGGAACAGGAGCACCAATGGGTGAGAAAGAGGACACACCAATGGGCTTGGAAAGGCTGCCGGCCTTCAGCTATGGTTCAGGAACAGGAGCACCAATGGGTGAGAAAGAGGACACACCAATGGGCTTGGAAAGGCTGCCGGCCTTCAGCTATGGTTCAGGAACAGGAGCACCAATGGGTGAGAAAGAGGACACACCAATGGGCTTGGAAAGGCTGCCGGCCTTCAGCTATGGTTCAGGAACAGGAGCACCAATGGGTGAGAAAGAGGACACACCAATGGGCTTGGAAAGGCTGCCGGCCTTCAGCTATGGTTCAGGAACAGGAGCACCAATGGGTGAGAAAGAGGACACACCAATGGGCTTGGAAAGGCTGCCGGCCTTCAGCTATGGTTCAGGAACAGGAGCACCAATGGGTGAGAAAGAGGACACACCAATGGGCTTGGAAAGGCTGCCGGCCTTCAGCTATGGTTCAGGAACAGGAGCACCAATGGGTGAGAAAGAGGACACACCAATGGGCTTGGAAAGGCTGCCGGCCTTCAGCTATGGTTCAGGAACAGGAGCACCAATGGGTGAGAAAGAGGACACACCAATGGGCTTGGAAAGGCTGCCGGCCTTCAGCTATGGTTCAGGAACAGGAGCACCAATGGGTGAGAAAGAGGACACACCAATGGGCTTGGAAAGGCTGCCGGCCTTCAGCTATGGTTCAGGAACAGGAGCACCAATGGGTGAGAAAGAGGACACACCAATGGGCTTGGAAAGGCTGCCGGCCTTCAGCTATGGTTCAGGAACAGGAGCACCAATGGGTGAGAAAGAGGACACACCAATGGGCTTGGAAAGGCTGCCGGCCTTCAGCTATGGTTCAGGAACAGGAGCACCAATGGGTGAGAAAGAGGACACACCAATGGGCTTGGAAAGGCTGCCGGCCTTCAGCTATGGTTCAGGAACAGGAGCACCAATGGGTGAGAAAGAGGACACACCAATGGGCTTGGAAAGGCTGCCGGCCTTCAGCTATGGTTCAGGAACAGGAGCACCAATGGGTGAGAAAGAGGACACACCAATGGGCTTGGAAAGGCTGCCGGCCTTCAGCTATGGTTCAGGAACAGGAGCACCAATGGGTGAGAAAGAGGACACACCAATGGGCTTGGAAAGGCTGCCGGCCTTCAGCTATGGTTCAGGAACAGGAGCACCAATGGGTGAGAAAGAGGACACACCAATGGGCTTGGAAAGGCTGCCGGCCTTCAGCTATGGTTCAGGAACAGGAGCACCAATGGGTGAGAAAGAGGACACACCAATGGGCTTGGAAAGGCTGCCGGCCTTCAGCTATGGTTCAGGAACAGGAGCACCAATGGGTGAGAAAGAGGACACACCAATGGGCTTGGAAAGGCTGCCGGCCTTCAGCTATGGTTCAGGAACAGGAGCACCAATGGGTGAGAAAGAGGACACACCAATGGGCTTGGAAAGGCTGCCGGCCTTCAGCTATGGTTCAGGAACAGGAGCACCAATGGGTGAGAAAGAGGACACACCAATGGGCTTGGAAAGGCTGCCGGCCTTCAGCTATGGTTCAGGAACAGGAGCACCAATGGGTGAGAAAGAGGACACACCAATGGGCTTGGAAAGGCTGCCGGCCTTCAGCTATGGTTCAGGAACAGGAGCACCAATGGGTGAGAAAGAGGACACACCAATGGGCTTGGAAAGGCTGCCGGCCTTCAGCTATGGTTCAGGAACAGGAGCACCAATGGGTGAGAAAGAGGACATACCAATGGGCTTGGAAAGGCTGCCGGCCTTCAGCTATGGTTCAGGAACAGGAGCACCAATGGGTGAGAAAGAGGACACACCAATGGGCTTGGAAAGGCTGCCGGCCTTCAGCTATGGTTCAGGAACAGGAGCACCAATGGGTGAGAAAGAGGACACACCAATGGGCTTGGAAAGGCTGCCGGCCTTCAGCTATGGTTCAGGAACAGGAGCACCAATGGGTGAGAAAGAGGACACACCAATGGGCTTGGAAAGGCTGCCGGCCTTCAGCTATGGTTCAGGAACAGGAGCACCAATGGGTGAGAAAGAGGACACACCAATGGGCTTGGAAAGGCTGCCGGCCTTCAGCTATGGTTCATGAACAGGAGCACTGCAACATCAAAGACACTCTGAACGGCCTTGACGGGTTGGGTTGTTTTACCTCTGAGCGGCACTTTTTTGCACACCATGGGCTAAATGGACAGATCACAAGGACCCCGAAGGCTCAGAGAAGGTTGGGGGAGGGGACCCACTGGAACAGCTGTTAGGAGACGGTAGCCTCCCGTCAAGGTCATTCAACGTGTTCCTTAACCTGCACAGGGCCACGGTTTAACGTCCTATCCGACACACAGTGGCCTTTCCAAGCCCATCGGGCCTTGACGGGAGGCTGTCATCTGTCTCCTAATAGCTGTTCAGTGGGTATCTTTCAGCCACTGGGATCCTTTAGCCCATTGTATAACTAGTGGTCCAAAACGGTTAGCAGAAAGAACATTGTCACAGATGATGAGACGTGGTTTTATTATTGTACAACTCCCAGAAAGATCGACAACTGTAATAAATATTATTTTCTACGGTTATTTATTGTAAACATCAAAAAACAACTCTGTGTGTATAAAAATTTACCCCTCAAGAAGCAGAGGTCCATGGTGCTTGTTAGTGTAATACGACATAGTGAACGGAAGGCGAGACCTCAGCAGAAAGACAACACCAGAAGAAAAGGCAACATGGATCCTTATCCGAGGCTCGCCAATTGAAAACTATATCTTTTATTACACACTTTCGCTCATATATGATACGGGGGGGGGGGGGGGGGGCTCAGTCGGGGAACGCGCCGGTCTCCTCTTCTACAGTTCACACGGCTATGTATAGGAGAGTCTATGCACGTTCAAGAACACGCTGGATGGCCTTGACGGGAGGCTGTCATCTGTCTCCTAACAACTGCCCAGTGGATCCCCTCCCCCACCCTCTGAGACCTGGTCATTTAGCCCATTGTGAAGGAAAAGGTGCCGTTCAAACAAAATCACTCCACCTAACTCTAATATAAAAAAGTGTCCAAATTTAAGACTTCCTTTTGGGTCTGAGGATTTACTCTCAGGCGTGCCCAGAGTGTTAGTGGGGGGGGGGGGAATAGTTCTCCCCCTTTTTCTTATGTTTCTGGCGAGACCTCCATAGCATTAATCAACTTCAACCGTATGTCGGATTCTTGAGTACTACCGACACAAAATGGGTTGATTTTGAACTGATTTAATCGGAAGACAATTGAAATTACGTTCTGATTTAGAATCTCAACTGGTCTTTAGTTGTCAGCTAGTTTAGGCACCTCACTTTATTTTCCTTTGCTGCAAAAACTGCACAAAACGCCCCTAAAATAAATGTCGCCTTAAATTCCATCAGGGTGAACAAACCCTGATTAATGGGTAAAACCGCTACCCTGACAACACTTTTGTAAGAAGTCCTGTTACTCTTCTGTTGATATTTCGAGTTACATTTCCGTTTATTATGCATTTGCACTTATCTGCATAAAAGAGTTTTATGTGTTTGCACTAAAGTGTTGTGGAGGAAACCTGGCCAGATGGATTTCTATTTGGATACACTCCTGCTGCTTTGCATAAACATCGAAATCAAGTTTTTAAGACCTATAAGCAAAAATAACTAAAGACATCTGCTAAAATTTTAATACAATACTTATTTTGTTGACAGATCTTAGTTCCAACCTAAGCCTGCGACATTTAGTGCTCAGCACGCTACAACGCTCATCGGCTGCCTCCTCTATTACATGCACCAAATCCTCGTGCAGCCATGGGCTACAGAGGTCCAACCAGACTGTAATTTTCCTCTTCAGTCGTATCGCTTTTGAGCTACAGCTGCTGCATTTGGCCAATTCTAGCAAGGTTCTGTTTGACATCGTCTGCCCATCGCATTCTAGGTCTCCCGCTTTTTTTGATACTCTTAGGTACACCAATCATATCCTCTTTGCATGTTCATAATCCTCTTTGCCAATCTGCAGCTATGCATACGGGCAACATGGCCAAACCAACGCAGTCTCTCTCTGCACAATATGCTGCTCAAAGGAGGTTGATGACTCCTTCTAGCCTCATCATTATTTACAAAGTCAAACCACCTAATGCCCAAGATATTGCGTAAGCTTCTAGAATCAAAGGCATCGAGTTTCTTCTTATCCTGCTTACAAAGGGTCCATGTTTTCTACCATAACTAACCCTAGAAAGAACCAAACTATTTTACAGCCTAATTTTAGTCTTCAGGTGTATATCCCTATTTCTCCACACTGTCCATAGATTCTTAAAAGTCCCAGCAGCAATCCCTATTCTTCTATTTATCTCGTGCCGCACATCACCAGTATCTGTTACATAGCTTCCAAGATAATTAAACTGAGACACTTGCTCAATAGTACAGCCATTCAAAGCAACTGAAGCATCATCTGCCTAGACGATTTCCGTCACTTTAGTTTTTTCTCTGTTTATCACCAAACCTACTCTATTACCAGTCTCATCAACATCAGTAGCCAACAGGGACAAATCATCTGCATAATCTAAATCAGAAATTTTGAAATCTCCAGACCATTTAAGGCCAAAATCTTTCCCTTGCAGTGAATTTCGCATAACATAATAACTAAAGAGAAAAGGAGACAAAATGCACCCTTGTCGAACACCAGAAGTAATGCTAATCAATAAAGCTAGTAATTGCAGGTTTCTGAAACTCTAAATATTTCTCAAGAATCTGCCTAAGTGAAAATATTTGATTACTACATCCCCTACCACTTCTGAATTCACACTGTTCATCACCCAGTTGTCCATCAACCAAATTCTTAATTCTATTAAGTATAATCATGCAAAGAACTTTACCTGGAACAGAAAGTAACTAATTCCCCTATAATTATCACGAGAACGGCGATCACCTTTTCTAAAAATTGGGACAATAATAGCTCTAGTGAAATCATTAGGAACAACACTTTTATCATAGAAAATATTAAAAATTTCAGTCAGCCATGTGGCAACACAAATGTTCCCAGCTCTAAGCATTTCAGTGGTGATTTCATTCACCCCTGGGGATTTATGCAGTTTTAATATAGAGATAGCCAATGCGACTTCGGAATGGCCATCATTAAAGCCAGTAATACATCTATCCTCATTTCAAACAATGGGAGTAGAAATAATCACTCTTAGCTTCATCATCATTGAAAGAGGGCAAACAACAACTCGAGCTATAGTAAATACACAGATATAAAATTCCAGAGATAATGTAGAATACTACAGATATAGTATTCAATGAATACTTAGGTGAAAAAAATTATTGCCGACGATGCATAGTTATTAGTATCTATGAAAATTATAACCATTCAGTATGTTTACTTTTGTTACCTGAAACCTTTTTATGCAATCTGCAATTATCCCTCATTTATGCTATAAATAGTCTCACTAATGAAAAGCAGTTCTCTATTATCGTAAGGCAATTTAATTCGCATTATGCAACGAAAATAGGCTTCAGTTGTTCGAAGGACGTGGGGGGGGGGGAAGGAGCTGGTACCCCTTGCCTCGATGTGTCTCACAGATATTTCAAAGAGGAAACGGAAGTCCGATGGCAGATTCATTTGTTGCGCGCGCGAAGTGTCTGACACCTTAATCGGCATTAATCGCAGGCAGCCGACGACTGTTGTGATTTGAAGTCTCCTTTCGTTAACCTTTGCTTCGGTGAGTGTTGCCCGCACGTGGCGTGTCTCGTGTCTCCCTCCGTGTGGCGAAATGTGCGCAAATATTTGCTTTCGCCTGCCGGCGACTCGGTGATCTTGCAACGCGATTGGCTGAGCTCGTAAACCACGTGATTTCAAGCGCCGGATGAACTCGAGCACAAAAGCAGACGTTAAGGTGGCTGAAGTGTTCGTTGCGGAGAAGTTGTCCGAGTCATTGGCGCAGTCAGCTGAAACATGGGTAAGTGTTTCAATGTGTCGGGCTGCCGAGAGTCGCTCTTAATATTTATCTATTGCTCCTTGGGCAGAGGAACGTGAAGTGGCGTCACGAGATCCAAATCCCGCAGAGAATGAACCAACTTCTCTGTAGATATTTACGATTAATTTGATTCGTTAATTTCCTTCCGGGATTTGCTCGCGGCAGTAGTTTCCGCGCACGGCGCTATCGCATCGTACTTTAATTCTGGGGGTCGTCTATAGATGTGAGAAAAATGTTTAAAAAAAAAGGACTACTGAAGTGCATTGTTTTGATTGCCCTTCAGTTTTCAAAGTCAATTGTAAAAACCTTTTTTAGTGCTTAGAGCTCGTTTAAATGCGATATTTCCTCTCTAGACTTTTAATTCTAACAGTTGTCACGAACACTGCGAGTGCCACTCGAATCAATAACGGAGGGGGGGGGGATGAAACAGAAGATTGAAATGGACTCAATTCACGGAATCCGTCTCCTTATTAGACAGTGGGAGGAGTGATAGAGAATTCGGGGGCAGTGACGCAAATAGGATCTAAATTTGAGAAACGTCCGTCCCCCTTCGTTCTGGCTCCCGAGGATTATACCTCCTTATTGGGGGGAAAAAATATCGTAGGGAATTTTCTGTTTTCATAATTTCTTTGTAAGCAATATATTAATTTCTGCGCCATTTTTCGGCGTTTCTCATCACAATTATTATGCTGATCTCCGGCTTGATTGGGGCGGGGGTGGCTCAGTCGGTAGCGCGCCAGACTCGTAGTCTGCAGTTCCCAGGTTCGAGTCCCAGCTGGATCATCGTTGAGACTTATCTGCGCAAAACTCCCCGCCCTGCCCACGGTCAGTAGGGAACACCGATGGGCTTGGAAAGGTCGCCGTCCGTCGGATGGGACGTTAAGTCGTGGCCCCATGTGTGGGAGAGTCATACCCTGTGCACGTTAAAGAACACGCTGGATGACCTTGACGGGAGGCTACCATCTGTCTCCCAACAGCTGTTCCAGTGCCCCCCCCCCCCCTCTCCCAACCTTCTCTGAGCCTTCGGGGTCCTTGTGACCTGGCCATTTAGTCCATGGTGTGCAAAAAAGTGCCGCTCAGAGGTAAAACACCCCAACCCAACAACCTTGACGGGAGGCTACCATCTGTCTCCCAACAGCTGTTCCAGTAGGTCCCCTCCCCTAACCTTCTCTGAGCCTTCGGGGTCCTTGTGACCTGGCCATTTAGTCCATGGTGTGCAAAAAAGTGCCGCTCAGAAGTAAAATAACTCAATCCGACTTGATTTCCATAAATTCAGTGCGTGAAGTCTGTTTCCTTCCTCCCCCCAGAATTCCTCGAGGAAGAACGCCATCTTCTGAAACTCCCGAGGGCAACGGATTTTCACGAGATTCAAGGAGGAATGACAACTAATCTTATAACCCTATTGCCACTCGGGGTGGGGGGAGAGGAAACGAATTCTAGTTGGGGGGGAATTTTTACTTTGTCGTTAAAAAATACATATTGATTTAAAAAGCTGTTTTTCAAAAGAAGTAGCGTGACTTATACTAAGTTTTCGATCATATCATAAATGAGATTTTTTTTTTTAATTCTTTTTAAACCAATCCTGCAGGAGAGGAGCGATGGAAGCAGAATGGCAAACGCAGGAATTGCGGAAGAACGGTAATGAGAATTCATTTTGTAGGAAAGCGGTTCAAGTTTCGTGTCATAATTAATTCTTTCGGTTTCCCTCAATTTGGGAGAAAATATTTTGTAGGGAGTGAGAGCATTTGTTAAACCTTCTGCTTTGCATAGCTGTTCTCCGCTCCAAGTGCCCCCAGGGATTTTAACTAAACTTTTTTTTCATGAGGTATAGCAGCGAGGCAAAACCTTTCGCGGCATTTCGGTTTTAAGAAATGCTGAGAGGAAAAAAAGTTTTAATTTGGAGAGAAACTAGTGTGTGTGTGTGGGGGGGGGGGAGCAGCAAGCAACTGGATTGAATATGAACTGTCTGGAATGATATTTTCCATGTGTCCTCTTCAAATAGTGCCACTTCGTCAGTCTCTGGGGAGGGGGGTTTTGGCCACTTGCTTCCCCTCCCCCACCCCACCAACCCTTAGATTTGGCCTCGATAATATAATGAGTAAAAATGAATATCCCCTTAAGACTCTGCCTGCCACGGAGGTTGCAAATCGTAGTTTAAGATCCGATGTAGATTTAACTGATATTCAAGATTTACTTTATGCAATTTGTATTGTCGCATATTTTAATTAAAGGTTTTTTTTATTTGAATCTAAAAGAAATGTTAACTGATAGCAGTAAATTGCATATTATTGTAAAAAATTTTTTTATAAATGCATTTGATTTAAAAACTAAGTTGTATGTTTCGTTCGCGATGTTTGTCGCAACATCGGAATAATCTGTTTCTTCTGCCCTTTCGTTTCCATGGAAATGGCCTTCAATCTTCGCTTCTTCCAAACCATTCTGTTGGCCGGTTTCTCCTCCCCCCCCCCCAATGATTAGAATTTATATCTTTTATGAAGCAATCATTTTAATTACTTGGGAAAGATTCTTAAACAATGAGACTATTCAAGTTTCAGTAACCACCCTTGTAAATTCTGTGGCATGTCTCTCTCTGAAGTTCGTTACCAGACTTGTCGTCATTTAAGTCCGAAATGAAATCGACATTCTCTCTGCTAAATCAACAGACTTCTGGCCGATGGTGACGTCAAAACTTCCTTTTTTTAATTTTCATTGTCGAAAGAACAGACGACAGGAGGGGAAATCTTTTGGAGCGAACAATTCACGAGTGATAATTCTGGCAAAGCCTTTGTCACAATGACTCGAACTAATCGACTCCAGTTGTCGAGTATCTCTTGATAAAGAGCTTCATCATCTCGCTTTTATCTCGTTGATAATGAAGTTGTCGTCTGACGAGGACTGCAGCTTTTTAGCTGCGCGTTGCTCGCGAATGGAATCATTTCAACAGAACTGGTTCCTTTTAAAACTTGCGGGAGGAATTCCTATTAATTCGTGCGTGTGACAGCAGCGCTTTTCGTAATTAGCACAAGGTTCCTGAAAGTGTAGGAGCTGACCTGTGGGGAGGAGAGATACGAAACCAACTTCAGCTGATTTCTGGAGGTTTAGGTTAACATTTCTTTTTTTTGTGTCTGGGCTAACAGCTTTCACAATCAAGAGATGTGAGAGCAAGATTTCTTTGCCCTTGGCGATACGGTTAGCAAGGCTCCCAAATTGGATTATCATGCAGAAAAATATTACTAAATCGAAGGTCATGGCGAACATTAACGTCTGCTTGTTGCAAAATAGTCTGCCATCCTCTCCCTGGGAACTGACAAATGGCGTAACTCGAAGCGCGAAGGCCCATGCCGACGCCTCGGGCATTTCAACTTCTACTGCTTATCTGATTTATAGATGACCAAAACATTTTATGTAATTAGTTAATTTTATCAATTTGAACCACCTAATGCCCAAGATACTGCGTAAGCATCTAGAATCGAAAGCATCTAGTTTCCTGTTATCTTCTTTACAAAGCGTCCAAGTTTCACTACGATAACTAACCCTAGAAAGAACCAAACTATTATACAGTCTAATTTTACTCTTTAGGTGTATACGCCTATTTCTCCACAATCTCCATAGATTCTTAAAAGACCCAGGGGTATTCCCTATTCGTCTGTTAATCTCATGCCGCACATCACCATTATCTGTTATATAGCTCCCAAGATAATTAAACTGTGACACTTGCTCAAGACTGCAACCATTCAGATTAACTGAATCACAGTCTGCCTGACCAATTTTCATCACTTTAGTTTTCTCTCTGTTTATAACCAAACCTACTCTACTACCAGTTTCATCAACAGCTCGAATGAAAGAGTTCATCTCATCAACATCATTTGCCAAAAGGGCTAAATCATCAGCATAATCTAAATCAGAAATTTTTGTATCTCCAGACCATTTAAGGCCAAAATCTTTCCCTTGACGTGAATTTCGCATAACATAATTAATAACCAAGCTAAAGAGAAAAGGAGACAAAATGCACCCTTGTCAAACACCAGAAGTAATGCTAAACCAATTGCTACAAGCCTTACCAACTCTCACACGCGACTCAATGTTATTATAGAGAGCTTTCATTATGTTAACTAACTTGTCAGGTATACCATATGATCTCACAATCAACCACAAATTATGACGATCAACAGAGTCGAAAGCCTTTTTGAAATCAACAAAGCTAGCAACCAAAGGTTTCTGAAACTCTAAACATTTCTCAAGAATCTGCCTAAGTGAAAATATCTGATCCACACATCCCCTACCACTTCTGAATCCACATTGCTCATCACGCAATTGCCTGTCAACCAGATTCTTAATTCTATTAAGCACAATCATGGAAAGAACTTTACCTGGAACAGAGAGTAGGCTGATACCCCTATAGTTATCACAAGAACTGCGATCCCTTTTTTGAAAATAGGGATAATAATAGCTCTGGTAAAATCTTTAGGAATCATGCCTTTATCATGAAAGTTATTCAAAATTTCAGTCATCCAAGTGGTAACCACAGTATTCTCAGCTCTAAGCATTTTTGTAGTAATTTCATCTACCCCTGGGGATTTATGAAGTTTAAGTTTAGAAAGAGCCAAGTAACTTCAGATTGTGTTATAGGGCAAACATTAAAGCCACCAATGCATCTATCATCATTGCAAAAAATGGGAATAGAACTAACCGCATTGTTTAGAACATCACTGAAAGCTCAGCCCACCTAGCCACGACAGAATCCTGATCTTTTATAACCTTACCTTGTTTATCCTTCAATCCCTGTATACCTGTCCGTTTTCTACCACACAAAACATTAACTATCTGGTATGGCTACTGATCTAAGGGACCTGGGTTCGAGCCCCGGATTAGACATGGATGTGTGTCGTTTTTCTGCTGAGGTCCTGCCATCCTCTCAGATCTCCTGCTGTGGCATATAAACTGACAGGCTCCTGTCAGACCTCTGTGGCAAGCAGCTGCTTGAGGGGGTATTTATTTTTTTTTTATTACAGCTGTTATGCTGCCTAACTGCTTCCTCAGCTTTGTCAGCCAAGCCATCAAGCCAAAGATTCTTATCAGTAGCTAACTGATCCTTTACGCATTTATTAAGGTCTCTGTAATGCTTTCTATTAGGACTAGTAGGGTATTGATTAAGGACATTCCTGCAGTTCCTTCTTTCTGAAATAAGCTCAAGTGCCTTATCACTCAAATAATTCTGCCTCCTCTGCTCCTTTTTTCCTAAAAGAGTACTGTTAGTGTCCAAAAGAGCCTGCTTAAAATGATCCCCCTCTTCCTCAACTTCAGTAGTAAGCAAACCATGACTGTCATAATGACTAAGTAACTTATCATGGTAAGCTTTAGCTGTAACTGGGTCTTTCAGAGCTTCAGAATTAAAGGTAAAATTATTAACCCTAGCACAACACTTTTTAAGTTGCAAGACACTTTTAACAAGGTAATGATCAGATCCAATTTCAGCTCCCCTATATGACCTGGTATTCCTAACAGAACTAGCCCATTTGCTGTTAATTAATACATAATCAATCATATTCTTATGCAGCCCATCGGGTGAAACCCATGTGTACTTATGTGTGTCGCGGTGTTTGTAATAAGTGTTAGTTATTCTGAAACCATTGAGTTTACTTACTTGTAGGAGACGTTGCCCATTGCCGTTGCATCTACCAATACCAAAAGGGCCTATCACTCTTCCCCAAAGATCAGAGTCAAATTTGGCATTGACCATAAAACCTATCCTTCTCATCCTCAACGGCATTCTCAGTGGGGGTATAACAACAGAAAACATTCGTCTTTAACGCTTGTCTGAAATTTTGCTGCAAGAAACCTTTCATTAATGCACTCATATCCTAGAAAAGCATCACTAGCGTATCTGCTGAGAAGCAGACCCACGCCTTGGTAATATTTATTATCGTCCCTCCCTGAAAAGAGAAATGTAAGATTATTTTTAAGAATCTGACCTTTATCTGTCCATCTGGTGTTTTTCAAGCCCAGAATATCTAAATTATAACGGTGGAATTCTTGTGCGAGGACATCAAGCGAAAAGCTGTGTGCAGAGTCCTCACATTCCAACTATCTATGGAGAGAAAATGGTGAGTGGGATGTTTAAAGAAACTATGTTTATTGAGAGAGAGAGAATGCGGACAATATCAAACAGCCCCCTAATCGCAGACATTGGCTCTCCGCTTACGTTCACTTCCATAAGAGAGTATCTCTTTTGAAAGGTACTAACAGTCTGCACCACGAGAAGGCGGGGTTGGACATTAGGTTCTAGGCCTGGCTGGTGCGCAAAGGTTAAAAAAAAAACTTTTTCAGCTAATATTCCCATATATTCATGATTGTTAGCATTATCGTTTAGTAAATTAATATCGCCTACGTATTGTTGCGGATCACAAAAATGGATAGCCACTGAGCGTGAGTATTAAAAGCTATATTTCAAAACCAAATTCAATACAAGGTAAATTGTTACAAAGGAAATATGGATGAAGTATCTTATTAACAAATCAACTATTAACATGCACAAGTCATCAATCTTCCTGCGTAAAGCACACAATATCAGCTCTGTGTATTTTACTAAATACTACCTTTTACTTGATTTACCAGGTCACCCGAAGATCTTCACTCGTAAACCAATTCTCGTCCTGTGCTAATAACTTTTCGCACACTAGCCGAACAAAAAGACAGTCCGTGTAGACATTCGAAGTTAGCCATAAAAGTTCCCACTTTTATACTTCCGCGTATACACAACACATCAAGTTACTTCTTGATACTTAACGATAAAAGATCCCACTTTTATCCTTCCGCGTATACACAACACATCGAGTTACTTCTTGATACTTACGCGCACTGTCTCAGAACAGCTCACCGTCCATTTTCGAACTCTTCGACCGTTACAATACAAAAATGACCGTTAACGCTCCACTCTTCTTCTCCAAATTCTCCCAACGTTCTTATTCGTTGGCTGAAACTTTTTGCTTTCGGTTGCCAGATTCCTTCTGTCATAACACTGCCCCCTCCTTAGGTCTTGTTCGTCCCGAACAATTCTGGATTCCAAAGTTTCTTCAGTTCTTCGATGAAACGGGGCCAAACGATCCACGTGAACCACCTTGCACTTTGTAGCTGGACGTCGACGAATGCGAGATACCACGTCTGTGTCAAAATGAAAGCGAATCTCATTATGACGTAGATTTCTTTTCTGACTGAAGCCTCGTCCACAAACATAATACGTGTAAGGCCTATAGCCCTTGTGAACACGTTTATGTCTCTGCAGGGAGAAGAATCGACTAAGAGTTTTCGTGCAAAACCTGTAAAAAGTTTTCTTCTTTGTCGAAAGTTTTCTTCTTTGGATTTTTACTTCTATCAACAGTAACAAGGAATGAAAGTCATTAGTGACATAAAATCTAGGGAGAATTTTCATCCTGCAATCTGACCCTTTTGTCAGTTGACTTTCACTTAATTCAGAACTGTCGTGATGAACCTTCAGCCATATTTCACCTGATTCAATTTGATCCCCAAGGTGCTTCACAAATATAATATCAGCTCCATAATTCTTTTTAGCGCTTCGGTCCATCTCCTCCTTCCATATTCTTGCTAGAACTGCAGCTTCTAATCCGACAACCTTACCTGTTTCTCCTGTATAAGTGAAATCAGTGATGTGTCGGGCTGCTAGCAATATTTTTTCTGTTTTACCTTCACATAGCCAGCTTGCAACATCTTCAGATACTCCTTGTTCTATTAACATGTTACGAAACTTGTTCAAAGCATTGCCGTTATGCAGAACCTTGCAGACACGTGATGCTTCATCTACCCTATTATCCACAATGTTCACCAAACGCAGAAGTTCTCCTCCTAACTCTTCGACGAGCTCTTGCAGTTCCAAGGATCCGTTACCAAGGAAACACTGAACAGCTTCCATCACTTCCAGAGAGTTGTCAACCGAGTTTTCAAGAGGTGAATCCATGTTGCTGATAACAGCTGAACAACTCAAACTCTTCATTCCACGAGCTTGTGATGCTGCAACCATTTTCTTAACTAAATCAACAGCGTCTTCTGTACTGAGATCAATAGCTCCTTTTCCGAATTCAACATCATAAACCAAAGCGCACACTCCTTCAGCCAGCTCCACTGTCTGTCCTACGATGCAGCATCCGACGTCTTCCATCATCTGCTCGATTTTATCTTTAGTGCAGTCGACTGTGAAGCTAGGGATGGATTCCAATTTGTCCAGAGTATCTCCCGTCAATTGGAGAGCACGACCGGAGATCATAGGGACCTGGAGACCTAAAGCAGCAAGTGCAGGAGCCAAGACAAGACTCACTTTGTTGCCGACACCTCCTGTGCTGTTTTTATCTACCATCCGATGGCGCCACTCGGGTCTCCAGCAAAACACATGACCCGAGGAGGTCATAGTTGCTGTTTCTTCGGAATTCACTTTCTTGGAGCTCTCATTGTAATTAGCCAGGGAAATATCAGTCATGATTGCCAAATTGTTCATTCTGGAGATCAGCGACGAGTTCTGTAACATGATATTGTCCACTTTAGAGCTCTTGTAGTCGTGATAAAACTTTTCTATATCCTTATAATCTAAATGGTTATAATGTCCAAATCTGCACATTGACTGTTCAGAAAAGAAATTCAGCATGGTTTCGTTGAGATTGTCTGAGGGCTTTACTTCTCTCTGATCGTAACTCTGAGGCTTAGTTTCATCCAGAAAGTTAGTCTTTGAAGTACTGTCTCTGCCTGAAGCTCTTTTACTAGCATCACCTGTTATGCTTCTAAGCCATCCTTCAGAATTCCTCTTCCTTAAATCCCCACTTTCTATAAACGATTCGAGTGTGGCTATATGCTTCGGTAAAATCTCTCCGACTTCCCCGGTAACGTCGAATGGCACTTTGTATCTATGATGAATGGACGCCTCTTCTTTACTCGGACCACTCTGCGAAACGTAAACTCTGTTTCGTTCCCCCTCATTACCACTCGTTACTCTGCCTTTGCGATAATTGTCCATGACGCATTTTGCTGACTGCGAGGAATAGAATACCTTTCGTGTGGATCTCTCTTCAAATCGTGCCAGACTTGTATACCTAGGTATTTTGAAGTGCAAAGCGTACTGTATAATCTCACAGCTCTCTGATCTGCGTGATTGTTCTTCACAGTTCCTAGATATGTCACCAGCGACATAGACACTCTGCCATGCATCACCAGTAGTTGCGTGGTCAAAGGCATTATCTGCGCTATCTCTACAATTCTTGATTTCCAGTAGCAGATCCACATTTTTATATGCGTTGCCTTTCTCTTTTCCATGTTTACAATCTAACTTAACACTATCAAGATCATCTTTTTCACTGACAAATTCAACATTTAAACTATTGCATTGTCTATTGAGTTCGGTTTTATGATCCTTGAAGTGATCAATAAACTTACCAACTTGAGAAGCCACTTCAGCTCTCATCTCAGTATTTTGTGCGGCCAGGTCACCTCTTTTATTTCTCAACTCATTATTTTGTGCGGCCATTTGGGCTTTCAAATCATTATTTTGACTTTTAATGTCATTCAACAACTTTACCAATTCATCCATACTTCTAGTTAACGGCATTCAATAAATTATCCCACTTCTGACACCAAATGTTGCGGATCACAAAAATGGATAGCCACTGAGCGTGAGTATTAAAAGCTATATTTCAAAACCAAATTCAATACAAGGTAAATTGTTACAAAGGAAATATGGATGAAGTATCTTATTAACAAATCAACTATTAACATGCACAAGTCATCAATCTTCCTGCGTAGAGCACACAATATCAGCTCTGTGTATTTCACTAAATACTACCTTTTACTTGATTTACCAGGTCACCCGAAGATCTTCACTCGTAAACCAATTCTCGTCCTGTGCTAATAACTTTTCGCACACTAGCCGAACAAAAAGACAGTCCGTGTAGACATTCGAAGTTAGCCATAAAAGTTCCCACTTTTATACTTCCGCGTATACACAACACATCAAGTTACTTCTTGATACTTAACGATAAAAGATCCCACTTTTATCCTTCCGCGTATACACAACACATCAAGTTACTTCTTGATACTTACGCGCACTGTCTCAGAACAGCTCACCGTCCATTTTCGAACTCTTCGACCGTTACAACACAACGACCGTTACAATACAAAAATGACCGTTAACGCTCCACTCTTCTTCTCCAAATTCTCCCAACGTTCTTATTCGTTGGCTGAAACTTTTTGCTTTCGGTTGCCAGATTCCTTCTGTCATAACAGTATAATACATTTATTAGTTAAATATAAAAATGGTATTATAACTTTGTATATTTACCCAATGGTGATCTATATGTAGCTATTAAAAATACAAAATGCCATATAACAGTATCTGTACTATTCGTTTGAAGGTTCTGTGGTATAACAGTTAATTTGTATTAAATATATTTTAATTGTAGCAATGAATTGAAGGTTTTGTAAATAGCTCTATTGGTTTCAACTTTTTTGTATTATACTCATTTTACAAGAAAAAAAGCAATCTCTTAAGCACTGATCGTCGACCAGAATTGCGTTGCGATCTACCATTGGACCGCGATTGATGTCCTGGTCTACATTAACAATGATTATTTTTCATGAGCAAAAAGTACAAATTAATATTTATTACCGATCAATTTTAAGATAGATGTGTATAAATAAAACTTCAATCTACATTTTATTAATAACAAGGTTTTTAACCTATCCCCCACCTCATAAGTTGGTTTCTATTTTTACACAGTGGGTTTTCCTCCAGAACAGTGTAAATCGAGGGATGGATGTATATAGGTTGTTGCCCCTCCCTCTTAACAAAATGTTGAATTGAACTAGGAAGAACCAAAAAGCCTTTAGAGTTTTATACCCGAGAATTTTTTCTGATTACAGGTTTTAGAATAGCTGAAAAATAAAAGAAAATGAACTTCTTTTCAGTCCGATTCAGTTTATTATTAAGCATCTCCTCCCACAATTTTTTTCTTTGATCAGAGACCTCCCTATGCTAGTCAAAGTATGCCCTATGTCAATCAAAAATTTAATTGAAGCAGGCACTGCCATTGAGAATTTAAATGTAGTAAATTATTCTAAATTAAATGGTAGTGTAGGAATCCTTAAAGTGGTAAGATAACATTGAAATGTATTGTTTATGGGTATAAAATGTATAAAATATATATATGTATAAAATGTAGAAAATGTTAAATATTTTGTCTTTGCCAAAAACCTGTCCATTCCCCACCTCAATTTCTACACCATTTCTTTGCAGCTTCTGAGAAACCCTGCCTAGATAAAAGTGGTGGCCCAGGATATCCTTCACCTTTGGATGCAATGAAGGGCAAGAGAGAATCTCTCATTTATGTTACTTGTATTTCTGCTGACTGGAAGCTTACTAACAAGCCAGACTATTTAGCTACAGTGGATGTAGATTCTAAATCTTGCACTTATTCAAAGGTATCTCTTGGAAAATAATTTAGATGAAGAAATTTTTAAATAATTTAATAATTTTAATTTGCAAATTAAGATATTTACGCATTGCCTAGTTCCAGCACTGGAATATTGTACTCTTATTATGTCCAGAGCAAAAATTCTGAATTTGCCCTTGGCCTATTCATAATGAAGTGATGGAATAATATAATTGTGGATTGATATGATATGTGTATTGACTATAATGTACAAGAAGTACAGTGTCAATATAAAGGAATACCAATATTTTAAAGTATTAAAATTTATGAAATAAATAACAAAAGTAACTGTATACAAAATGTCAAACCCAGAATTTTCATTTTGTGTTAAACTGACTTCATTGTGGGTGTCACTGGTCCTCCTAGTAATACGCTAGTCTTCTGATCTCGGTATGCCCGCACGGGAAGCGGAGGGTTACGGCCGTCACGATCGAAGTTTGCCGCATGCATATTTTATATTAACAAAACTAAACTTAATCGTAAACGATGAATGACTACTAACTTAAATGTAGTCAGTATTCATCTACATATTACTAATGTATATATGACATACATTAACATAAAAATACCGAAGCAACAGTCAGAAGTATATATTATAGAACGCTGAATACTTTTTTTTCCATTTAATTGTATCAGCCTGGAATTTAAACACTATGCAATTTGTTCCTATAGTTGTTTAGACAATTCGCAGCTAATTAATAATTGTTTTTTATGTACTAATGATTCGAAAAACTGCAGCTCACACGGCGGCTGCATTGACTATAAGTCACGTGACTAGTTGGCATAAAAAAATGGCGATAGGTCAGCGGTTGCACAGATTCTTTTCTTGAAATGCCATCAATCGATTTTTTATTTTGCAATGAATGCATTTTTCTTTATATTTTATAGACCGACCAGATTAAACATATATGAATTATTTAGTAGTATATAAAGCAAAATTTTTAACATGATCATTTTTTTTAAAGGAATTACGTATAAATTTTCTTAACTTATGTTCGTTATCATAAGATAAAAGAAAACTCAAATTTTGTGGTAAAAATGAAACAAAAATATATCAAAATTACTTATGTAATGAAACTAAAGTAAACGATTTTTTTTAAATTAATCTACAATTAGGTTCCTATTAATAATAGCTTGTTTTTTTGCTTAATTTTTTTTCTTTTCAAAATTTTTTATATTTTTTTTGGTAGGAAACGATTCAGTTTTATCAGTACATTTCCTCTGTGTACTGGGAGGGCTGCCATCTGTCAGATGGGACTTGAAACCATGGTCCTGTGTATAAAAGAGCCACATTCTGTGAAAGTTGAATGAAATGCTGGATGAGCATGATGGGAGGAGTCTTGTCTCCTAACAGATATCCAGTGGGTATCTTATATAATGGTACCAATTATACCTTAACCAATCCTGTTTGAGCTGTTGTGACTTTGCCACTTACCCCACTGTTTGCAAAAAAACTAAATACTATGTGAATCTGTATAAAAAAAAATGCACTCTTAAAATGCAGAATCAAATTAAAATATCTTTTAATGCAGTATTATAATTGCTTAAAGCAAATATAAGCTCACTGGACAAAAAATTAGTCGCCCCTGGCTGAATGTTACCTAATAGCGCGTAACACCTGTGTGACCGAAGAACAGCAGAAATCCTGTCTGGCATGGATGCCACTAGTGTGCAGATGTAGTGCACATTAATATTCATCCACTCTTCCAGCAGCAAATGCTGCAGTTCGATAAGATTGGTTGGATGGCTGGGACAGTGCTTCACTCGTTGCCCCAAATAGTCCCACAAGTTTTCTATGGGATTCAAATCCAGGGATTTGATGGGTCAGTTGAGATGTTCGAAGGCTTCAGAATACTTGTCGTGCCAATCTGACACACTTCAAACCCTGTGCATATGACAATTATCATCTTGGAAGACTGGGGTATCCTTCTGGTGTTCACTGTGGAAATGCTGCACAAAAAGCAACGTGGTCGTCAAGTAACTCCATATAGCCCTTCTGGTTCAAGTATGATGCTACCGCAACCAAAGGACCCATTTCCTCGTATGTGAAACTACCAGAACATCGGAGCTTCCTCCAACTTGAACAGAACCTTGCATACAGTCTGCATGGAAGGCTTCATGCGGCTTACAATGTACCCATTGGTTTGCATCATTCGAGTACAAGCAAAAAATGTGACTCATTCGACCAGATCACACACTTCCAAGAGTCGACAGTCTAGTCTTTGTGGTGCTGTGCCCACTGTAGTCGTGCAGCCTTGTGCAGAGCTGTTAACATGGGTCTCTTCTGTGTACTCTGCTCCAGATATCATGGCATATAGTTCCCTTCGGAGTGTTCGTTCAGAAACAGCTTGTTGTAGGCCTGCATTGACTTACTGGAGCAATTCCTGTCTCATTGCAAAGCAGTTTGCCCTGGCAGTGCATGACACATTATCTCCCCATTGGTGAGCACAATGTTTCTGCCACAGTTCTGGCGACAATTAGTGGTGGACTGTGATGTACGCCACTGCTAGAAGACCCTTTGGACAGTACTTTTCGACACACCTGCAAAGGCAGCAACTTCTTGTACACTAAGCCCTTTGGCTTGGTGAAATGCAATAACACCTTTTTGCCACTCATTCACATCTTTGGCACAACCCATATTTCATGGAGTGATTAACACACATGTGGCACACAACCACTTCTTGTCACTGTATGAACCCTGTAGTGCACGGCACAGCTATTTGTAGGACACATTTTTTACTGGTGCACTGTCTGTTGCTGTCGAACAGACGTTACCCTCTTATGGTGGGAGATGACCAATTTTTTGTCCAGTGAGCTTATCTGCTTTAATTAAGAACCTTAACAAAAATATTTAGTGAGATTTTTAGACATACTTGTCAATCAAGGAGAAAGAACAATCTCCATTCTCATCAGAAGTCTCCTTAAATTAAAAATCAAAAAGAATATGGATATAATGTTAAAAAATTGTATCAATGGATTCATTAGTGCATTAAACTTAAAGAAATCTCTTTAAATTCGAGAAAATTTGTAAACCAAATTAAACCTCAGAATTTGTAATGGTATAAATGCAACAGAATGATCTTTGCATGTTATATAATTTAAATAAATTTGCTAGGGAAATGTAACTTGTGGTGGTATCTGCTTTGAAGTACTATTCATATGGCATAATGCTGAACAGGCAGCCATAATATAAATATCTTGTCAATTCTTTATAGAGCAGAAAATGTTCTATTACCACAGTTAGAGCTGATGTTTTGAATAGGGCAATATGGCTGCCACGCAGTCTCTCCAGCATCAACTTAGTACTTAGGGAGTCTCCTCATCCTACCTCCATGTCTTGTACAGATTCTGCTCATGGTGTCAAGCTGACACTCTCGTACTGTGCATCTTTCTCTCCTCCCATAAAAACATGAGATTCAGATATCATAGTTGATTCTACTGGTACTCTACTAGAGTCAACTAATCTCTCTTAACCTGTTTTAATGTTTTAATTAAATTTTGGAAGTTAGTTTTTTTTCTGTAGCCAGTTAAATATTCCAGCTTTCATAACTCTTTAAATACTGAGCAAATATTGTTTAAAAGCGAAATTTAGATAGATTTGATTGAGATCTTTAATTTATCTTTAGACATATTTTTCATTAAAAATCATATTGAAGTTTTTCAGCTCTGAATATGTTTTTGTTTTGTATTGAAAAAACATGGAACTGTTTTACTGTCCAGTACCTGTATGTGTTCTATGTGTAAGATAAATGCTCTTTTTATGTTAAATACAAAATGCAACTATTCCTCCTATAACCATGGTTTAATTAAGACATTCTAGGGCCTGGGCATTAGTCTTTAGTTTCAAAAGTTTTATTCCTGAATTAAAAAAATACAATTTGTAAATTTCAGATCATTCACAGACTAAGTGTCCCAAATGTTGGTGATGAACTTCACCACACAGGATGGAATGTGTGTAGTAGCTGTAAAGACTGCAATAAGAAAAGAGATCGATTTATCATGCCTTGTGTCAATAGTGACAGAATCTACATTGTGGATACCGGCACTAACCCATGTGCACCTAAGCTTTTCAAAGTAAGTATATTAAGTTGTTAAACAAATTATTAATATACTTTATTAGTAATAAAATTAATTAAGAAATTAATTCTTGTGTAAGTGTTTGTATGTCATATGAGAAACCAGGACAAGCCTATTATATCATCTAGGTTATCTCCATTCTTTGTGTAGGGCAACATGTTTTTTCCTGCCACTCTTTTGACGCCATAGTCCATTTTCTATGGTTATAAATTATTAGTGATTTTAAGTTTTAAGTCCCTTATTTAGATATAGATAAATCTAAATATCTTTAAAGAATACTATCAAAATGTTGTAGCATGCAGGTTCTTTGCTTAGTTTTCCATCCATGTGTGGGAGAGTTTGTGTTCATAACTGCTTTCATTATATATGTCAGGATCTATTAAAGTGGTCGATAACTCAATGATCTACATATGTACTATATACATATATACACTTCATTCACTAGAAACTGCCACCCAGCCAGTTGCAAAACGTGGAGTTTCCACTCTACTGAAACTAGGCTGCACCAAGCCATCAGGTTCACAAAGGAACTACCTTTAGAAGCCAGATGAACTGCAATTACCTGTACACTCCGTCCTGAGCTCTCGTAACTCTTTCTGCATTGAAAACCTCCTGCCATGCGCAGCCACTTGATGTCCACTGGACATGCAAGGGTCCATTGACCAATGGGGAATGTCTATATCTTCTGCCTACAGCTGAAACTTCCCGAACGTAGCAGTCCTTAAGGCACATTTCTCACTCCCTGCCCCAGATGAACTCTCTCCGATGTTCTTGATAGACAAGTTCTGCCACAGTAGTACTTATAGCTCCCCCCTTCACCCAAGCTTGGTTGAGCCCTTACATTTTTTTGGTTGCAATCTTGTTTGCACAATTTTTTTGCATGTACTCTAAAATACTTTTTTTTTTCTTACAGTACCCCCAAAATTCCTATCATTAAAAATTTCATTTTTGTTGTGGTAAATGAATGAAATACTCTTTTGATGCCATAGTCTATTCCCTATGGTTATAAATTATTAATGATTTGCAAGACATTTGATTGTAGAAACACTTGTTCAGGATTTGAAGTTAGACCTGGCCAGATTTTATGAAGTATATTACCAGCTATATATTTCAGCAGTGAACCCAACCTTGTCTTATTGGATTATTAAAGAAAATATTTGGTTTCAGTGTTATTAAAATTAATTTTGGCAGATAGTACTAATGGATGACCAGAATTTTTTAAATTGGAAAACTCTATTACACCTACTGCAGATAACAAAATATTAAAATTAGCTGTGTATATAACATTTTTTGCTAAAATTAATAGACACATTTTTAAATAATGTTAAAGTATTCTTTTTAAGTTCAATTATAGTTTAAAATTTATATTAAAATTTAAGTCAAGTTGGTATAATTTAAAGAATTATCAATTCAGCTACTTACTGAAGCATCCCATGATTTGTAATAATATAAATAATATATATATTCACTTAGTATTCATTAAATAAATTATAAGTCCCTGCTGTTAAAATGGAAAATTAACTCCCATGCCACAGAGAACACAGTTTAATTGTTGTATACTTGTTTTCTTTTATTTGTAACAATTTGGAAGCTTTCTAGGAGTTGCAGATATCAGACAGATACCCTCCCTACCATATATAGTACCTCAGTAGCATACCCTCCCTACCATATGAAACACAGAAATATATGGTTAAAAATATAGTTCAGTATGGAAGCAGAAGTTATCCATATTTGAAAGTTGCTGTGCTTGTATTGATTTTTCTAAAACCCCTCTGCTTCCAATGATAAACATACAACCCATGGCTTGAAAAAGACAAGGTAAGGTATTCCATAGACTGCAGTCACTCTGTTTACAGGGGAGCCATATATTGTGTACCTTAAAGCACCATTTCTAAACTTTTTTCGAAGTACCTCTTTTTAACCCAGCTCCATTATACAAGTTGGCAGAATCCAAAATGAGAGACCGATGCCCATATCAGTTTTTGATACAACACGTGAAACTTACATTTAAAAAAAATTCAAATGGCAATTTTCTTTAAAAAATATCTTATAAAGAAATACATTCATTATTCATGCTTGAAAAATAAGTTTTTTTCATTTAGTGAATATTAAGCTGTCATATAAATAATTTGTTAAAGCCATCTGATCACCATTCTTTATACCTGATATACGGTAAAGCCAATTCGCTTGTTTCTGTTTTCCTACATTGAAGCGACCTTCTGATTTAAGATCAAGAGTTTGATTTGAACTATTGCAAACCTGCTTTTCTTAAAGTTTTGAAATTCTCCTGAAAATTAATCAAAAATTTGTTATTGTTGCTACTGATAAAAGGCACCTGGGTTCAAGCCCTGGATAAGGAATGGATTTCATTTTTTCTGCTGAAGCTTCCACCTTCCTCAGACTTACCATGGCATATAAACCAACAAGCTTCTGTCAAACCTCTGTGGCCAGAAACTGCCTGAGGGGTATTGTAATGCTCACAATTATTAATATCTTGACTACCAGACACTCAGTATTTTGGATGTCGGACAATAATTCACTTGCCAAAAAATTAGGGTTGCTTTTTGATTCTGGAACATAAAGGGAAATTTCACCTAAACTTGTGAACTGTCCAATATAAATTTAAGTGCAACTAACTTTAAATCTAAACTCTGTTCAAGAGAAAAGCTTCAAGTCAAAAGCAATGTCAATAAAATATTTATTGAATTTAACTCTCCACCTATACAGGTCCAATTACATGAACATCTCACAACAACTAAAGCTCTAAATTATCTCAACACTCCAACTAATTTGGCCTCACATTGACTTGACAAATGCTGGCATGTGTTCACAAACATGTCAATGAGCCACATTTTCAAAGTAATCGAGGCAATAATGCAAGTGATTATGACCTTGATACTCACTGTGGCCATCAATTCAAATGAGTTGTTTGGTGGCCATCAATTCAAATGAGTTGTTTGGTGGCAATGAGGTGTTTGGTGGCCATCAATTCAAATGAGTTGCTGATTGGCAACTCGAGCTAATGGATAGGAGACTCGCTGATGGTTCAAAGCAAAGATAAGGACCCCAAGTAATAAATTAACTGTTTAAGGAATATAAGAGCCAGTAGTGAACTATCACAATGTTACATTATTTTATTTAAAGTAACACTACAGAGGGAATAGCAATAAGTAATGACTGATGTCATCAACTGTGATTTAGAACATTTGAAAATGTTTAATATTTTTACCACATTAATGGAAGGGTGGAAAGCATTTGAAATTTTGCATTAAATTTCAGGTTGTGGAGACAAATGATCTTCATGTTAAAGGAAAGGCAGGAGCTCCTCATACAGTCCATTGCATCCCAAGTGGTGAAGTTATGATTAGTTGTATGGGGGATCCAGAAGGAAAAGGAAAAGGTTAGTGCATATATATTAAATATCCTTATGTCTGTAAAGGGTTAAAATTAATATTTGACAGTGCCCTTGAGTTTTTGATACTTAATTGAAATTTTTATTCCCTCTCTTAAAATGTCAAGATATTTATCCTTATGATTTAGTTATCTCGGTTTTTAATATCAAAAATATATACTTTTTTCACTTAAGTGCAGAAGTTGTTTCAATTGCTTAACAATGTCTTCAAGATAAACACATCAGGAAAAATCTTAACATCTGTGTTCCAAAGGACATGATAAATTCATTTCACAATGCCATAAAGTGTACTGATTATAGCATGTTTAAATTAATTACAACTTACTATATTTTCAAAAGACTCGATCATTGCAATTCTGGATATATTTATATCCATTAGATTGAAGGTGATATTAAGGTTGTAAAAGAACAATATATAGATTATTATTGTATAACTTAAATTAAAATATTTAAATGAATGAAATATGAAAAATTTAATTTTCCTGATTTTTTTCCCCCTTTTATACTAGAAAATAAAAAGGGGGGGGCTCAAATGGGGCAGATGATTAAAAAAATTTGGAATAGTTTAATAAAACGTGTAACATATAAGCATTCCTGCATCTTGCTGATTCACATCTGGCACCATCTTTGTCAAGGAATAGGGCAGCCAAGCTGCCACATAAAATGGCAGTAATATTTGTCAATCATACCTTATATAAATAATTCAGTGGTAAAATATCGTAGGAAAATGTCCTGCAGACAAGAAATATGTGAAATAATTAGTTAAAAATTAGTTTCCCTGAGTGGGATATAGTCTCCCGGAAGCATGCCAAGGCATGCTTTTTCTTTATAGCTAAAGCATATCATTTATTTTTTAACAAGATGCATGTAATTTTTTTCATTTTTGATTGTTTAATTTTTTTGTGTGTGACCTTAGGTTGTGCTATGATATGCATGGCTGTTATATTTGCAACCGTTCCCCTTAATGAGTGGTTCAAAATAAATATTTCTGAAATGATTTGGTTTTCCCCCTTCCCATGAAAATTTTTCCGCCAATGCCCATTCTGTTGGCTTTAAATGCCATTTAAAAAGCTTTTTGATTGGATGGAAAAAGTTATTGGTAAAATACAGGAAAGCTGTGAAATATGGATTGATTTTGTGAAATTAAAGAGAGTTGGCAAAAATCAAGATAAACTGGCAAAATCCTCTATTTGACAGAGGCACAGAATATTAAAATATTCTGTGCCTCTGTCAAATTCACTCTTTGAATGCCATATAGGCTTAAAATGAGATAACATTTGATAACTCATGATTAAACATTTTCGAAATTTCTCTCTGCATGCTTAAAGTATTTAGTTCATCAGGTCAATAGTATCTTATTTGGGGGTTCTGAAACAATATTAAAGTATAAAGAAATCAGTGTTAATCTATGGGAGAATTTGCGTAAGATGAGGGATAAATTTGTATCTTATGCAGCAAAAATTCATAAAAAGGGGAAGAACTAGCAGTTTTTTCAGTGCTTTCAGCATGGCCTACTGATCTGGTCATCTATGGCCACTTTTTTTTTTTCAAACCTGCTGAGGAGTAGTCAACTTCACAGGGTCCTCTAGTTGGTGACCATTTATACCTACTAGATTGGACTTGTTTATGGATTTGAGCTTGATTTTGGATCTTTGACTTGCTGCACTGGTGGGCCTCTGTTGAGGGAGAATCTGCCGCTGTGTTTTCAGTTTGCTTCTGGGTTGCCAGTCCTAAGTGAACAGAGGCATGGGATACCTTATATCACCTGGTGCATAATCCTAATCAGAGGCCATCGCAGGTACCTGAACCTTACTTAGCTAGTTGGGCATCGTCAAGCCTAAACTGGAGTAATGTGTCTCAGGCAGGCCATATTCCTCTTGAAAAAGTCCACTTGAAAAGGTGGTGTCTGAAGTTCCTACCAGCATCGGCGACTTCAGCCTTTAGCAGAGTAGAAACAGGTCTTTGCCCCATGTCTGCGATCATGGGGCTGTTTGATATTGTTGGCCCTACCTATCACAATAAACCTAGTTTCTTTAAAAATTCTACTAATCATTTTCTCTCTGCAGGAACGTGGAACTTGAGGACATTATATAGAGATTATTCTCTTGATGTCCTCACACAGGAATTCCAGCTCTATAACCTATATGTTCTAGGCTTGCAAGAGACCAGATGGACAGGTAAAGGTGAGATACTTAAAAATAACTTTAAATTTCTCTTTACAGGGAGGGAGGATGGAAAGCATCACCAAGGCATGGGTCTGCTGCTCAGCAGACATTGCTAGTGATGCTCTTCTAGGATATGAGTACATTAATAAAAGATTTCTTGCAGCAAAATTTCAGACAAGCATTAAAGACATGAATTTTATATGCTGTTATGCCCCCACTGAGGATGCCGATGAGGATGAGAAGGTTAGGTTTTATGGACAACTTCAGATATCTTGAATTTGGGCAAGAAAGGAGATATTACCCTTGTTCTAGGTGACTTCAATGCCAAAGTTGGTACTAAATCTGACCTTTGGGGAGGGGTGATAGGCCCTTTTGGTATTGGTAACTGCAATGGCAATGGGCAACATCTCCTACAGGTAAGTAAACTCAATGGTTTCAGAATAACTAACACTTATTACAAACACTGTGACATACATAAATACACATGGGTTTCACCTGATGGGCTGCATAAGAATATGACTGATTATATTGTTGCGGATCACAAAAATGGATAGCCACTGAGCGTGAGTATTAAAAGCTATATTTCAAAACCAAATTCAATACAAGGTAAATTGTTACAAAGGAAATATGGATGAAGTATCTTATTAACAAATTAACTATTAACATGCACAAGTCATCAATCTTCCTGCGTGAGCACACAACATCAGCTCTGTGTATTTTACTAAATACTACCTTTTACTTGATTTACCAGGTCACCCGAAGATCTTCACTCGTAAGCCAATTCGCGTCCTGTGCTAATAACTTTTCACACACTAGCCGAACAAAAAGACAGTCCGTGTAGACATTCGAAGTTAGCCATAAAAGTTCCCACTTTTATACTTCCGCGTATACACAACACATCAAGTTACTTCTTGATACTTAACGATAAAAGATCCCACTTTTATCCTTCCGCGTATACACAACACATCAAGTTACTTCTTGATACTTACGCGCACTGTCTCAGAACAGCTCACCGTCCATTTTCGAACTCCTGGACCGTTACAATACAACGACCGTTACAACACAACGACCGTTAATGCTCCACTCTTCTTCTCCAAATTCTCCCAAAGTTCTTATTCGTTCGCTGAAACTTTGCTTTCGGTTGCCAGATTCTTCTGTCGTAACAATATATTAACAGCAAATGGGCTAGTTCTGTTAGGAATACCAGGGCATATAGGGGAGCTGAAATTGGATCTGATCATTACCTTGTTAAAAGTGTCTTGCAACTTAAACTTAAAAAGTGTTGTGCTAGAGTTAATAATTTTACCTTTAATTCTGAAGCTCTGAAAGACCCAGTTACAGCTAAAGCTTACCATGATAGGTGACTTAGTCATTATGACAGTCATGGTTTGCTTTTTTGAAAACTAACAGTACTCTTTTAGGAAAAAAGGAGCAGAGGAGGCAGAATTATTTGAGTGATAAGGCACTTGAGCTTATTTCAGAAAGAAGGAACTGCAGGAATGTCCTTAATCAATACCCTACTAGTCCTAATAGAAAGGATTACAGAGAGCTTAATAAATGCGTAAAGGATCAGTTAGCTACTGATAAGAATCTTTGGCTTGATGGCTTGGCTGACAAAGCTGAGGAAGCAGTTAGGCAGCACAACAGCAGAGAGCTGTACCAGATAGTTAATGTTTTGTGTGGTAGAAAACGGACAGGCATACAGGGATTGAAGGATAAACAAGGTAAGGTTATAGAAGGTGAGGATTCTGTCATGGCTAGGTGGGCTGAGCATTTCAGCAATATTCTAAACAATGCGGTTAGTTCTACTCCCATTGTTTGCAATGATGATAGATGCATTGGTGACTTTAATGTTGGCCCTATAACACAATCTGAAGTTATTTTGGCTATTTCTAAACTTGAACTTCATAAATCCCCAGGGGTAGATGAAATTACTATGGAAATGCTTAGAGCTGGGAATGTTTCGGTTACCACTTGGATGACTGAAATTTTGAATATCTTTTATGATAAAGGCATGGTTCCTAAAGGTTTTACCAGAGCTATTATTATCCCTATTTTTTAAAAAAAAGGTGATTGCAGTTCTTATGATAACTATAGGGGTATCAGCCTACTCTCTGTTCCAGGGAAAGTTCTTTCCATGATTGTGCTTAATAGAATTAAGAATCTGGTTGACAGTCAATTGCATGATGAGCAATGTGGATTCAGAAGTGGTAGGGGATGTGTGGATCAGATATTTTGACTTAGGCAGATTCTTGAGAAATGTTTAGAGTTTCAGAAACCTTTGGTTGCTAGCTTTGTTGATTTCAAAAAAGCTTTTGACTCTGTTGATCCACATAATTTATGGTTGATTGTGAGATCATGTGGTATACCAGACAAGTTCGTTAACATAATGAAAGCTCTCTATAATAACACTGAGTCATGTGTGAGAGTTGGTAAGCTTTGTTACAATTAGTTTAGCATTATTTCTGGTGTTGGACAAGGGTGCATTTTTTGTCTCCTTTTCTCTTTAGTTTGGTTATTGATTAAGTTATGCGAAATTCATTGCAAGGGAAAGATTTTGGCTTTAAATGGACTGGAGATATGAAAATTTCTGATTTAGATAATGCTGATGATTTAGCCCTTTTGGCAAATGATGTTGATGAGATGAACTCTTTCATTCGAGCTGTTGATGAGAGATATGCAGCCCATGCAGCCATCAAGCAAAACCCATGTGTACTTATGTATGTCGCGGTGTTTGTAATAAGTGTAAGTTTTGATGGTAGTAGAGTAGATTTGGTTAAAAACAGAGAGAAAACTAAAGTGATGAAAATTGGTCAAGAAGGTTGTGATTCAGTTAATCTGAATAGTTGCAGTCTTGAGCAGGTGTCACAGTTTAATTACCTTGGGAGCTATATAACAGATACTGGTGATATGCGGCATGAGATTAACAGACGAATAGGGATTGGTGCCGGGACTTTTAAGAATCTATGGATATTGTGGAGAAAAATACACCTAAAGACTAAAATTAGACTGTATAATAGTGTGGTTCTTTCTAGGGTTAGTTATGGTAGTGAAACTTGGACACTCTGTAAACAAGATAATAGGAAACTAGATGCTTTTGATTCCAGATGCTTACGTAGTATCTTGGGTATTAGGTGGTTTAACTTTCTAACTAATGATGAGGTTAGGCAAAGGAGTCTGCAACCTCCTTTAAGCAGCATATTGTGCAGAGAGAGACTCCGCTGGTTTGGCCATGTTGCCCGTATGGATAATTATAGATTGGCGAATAGGGTTATGAACAGTGTGCCTAGAAGTCTCAGAAGGAGGTTGAGACCTAGGATGCGGTGGGCAGACAATGTCAAACAGGACCTTGTTAGAATTGGTGTGCTGTGGCCGGATGCAGCAGATGTAGCTCAGGACAGATATGCTTGGAGAATTAAACTGCACAGTCTGGTTGGACCTCTGTAGCCCATGGCTGCTTGAGGATGATAATGATGATGGAAAACTAATTTAACTTCTTTTTTTTTGATGAGTTTTAAACTACACAATTAAAAGGACCTTCTTGCTCAGAAATTAAAAATAACAAAAATTCTCTTTCATTGAGCAATAAAATTTTAAAGTTTATCCTTCAAACTATTTGCATGTTAAAAGTTTTTAGGAAAAAACTCAGTTTTTCAGAGCAAGGACAGTGCTCATTTTTCAGTGAAGTGATACCACATGATGACACTACATTCTGTTTAGAGCTTATTTCCACATGTTGTGAAGGGCAATTCATGTCTCTGTTGCAGGTGTGGACAGACGAGGTCATTATTTCAATAGCCTTGCAAACTATGGTTTCATAGAAAGTGGATGCATGTGCAAGCAGTGTGGTATGTTCAGAGTCTATTGTTGCCTCGTGTTGTGCTGCTAGCTCAGTAGCAGCCATTGTTGGCTTGTTTTGGCTGACATCTGTTTGATGCTCTGTGAACCTCTCTTATAACGAATGTATGGGTTTTCCAATGTAGTAAAAAACGGAATTATCCATCAAATGTAGGAGAAATCAGTATACGCCCGATTTTTGACGTAGGCTAAATTTGTCTGTCTTTGAGTTCAATTGAGCGAAATGGTTTTGAATTTGGGTATGAATGTGTGTTATTAAAATTGTTGGTTTCCCATTGGAAAAATTAGTCTCCAACCACAAACTGATATTTCATAAGGGCACCAGGCAGTATTCCCCCTTGTGTGGGGAACCAACCCCCAAATAAGATATTACTCAAGGCCAAGTTTGACATGCTTGGTTAAAAATGTACAGGAGCTGGTCAGAAAACGGACTTGGTATTTAATCCTATTAACTCTTCCTACAGGTACTTTTGTGCTGTTAGAACCAGACACTTTCAATTTGAAAGGCACTTGGCAGGAGGATTCTTTGAGTACTAAGTATGGTTATGACTTCTGGTATCAACCTAGGCACAATGTTATGGTGAGCTCAGAATGGGGATGGCCTAAAGCCTTCAGAGGTGGATTCTCTGTGCAAGACTTTGCAAAAGGTAAGCTCTGTAGATTTTGCTTTAAACTTTTCTGTAAAAGCTTATGCTATGACTGAAGAATATACAAACATTTTATATAATCGTTACAATTGGGAAGTTTGAGTTGATGTAAATTTGGTTTCCAAAGTGGTATTGGAATTAGTCTTAAGCTTTGAAATTCTGCATTCTAAATGACAAAGTACAGGTAAAATATAAAGGTTCTATAACGAATAATTTAAAGTTTTGGACTGGTGAGATTTGTTTTGATAAAAATTTTGTAAAACATTGCTAGACTACTACAAATAATAACTGATATAGACACTGATAGCTCTTTATATAAGTCTACTAGGTTGAGAGCAATGTTTCCCTTAATATTGTTAAGATTAAAAAGGAATCCACATGGATAGGGGATCCAGACCTCCCTCCCCTCCAACTCTCACTACATACTTGACACAGTGTATAACTGGTAATGAAGTAATGGAATCTCTGATATTTTAGCTTTATATTGACCCTCTAGCCATATATATCGATCAAAGAGGTAGTTTCGAAAAACCAAAATGTGGATTAAAGATAACTAAATTAATGACCTTCATAGAATATTATTTATGTTTAATAAGATTCATGTTGGTATTTGAAGACGCCTTTACGATGTATTACATGCTATAAATGACATATGTAAGAATCCTGATTTTTGTGCACACTCACAGAAAGAACTCTGTCCTATATCCAGCTTTCACATTCTACCAGCGAAGGTAAATGTGCCCCTTTCTTATTCCCATATCTGTAATCCAAATTGCTCCAATGCACATTTACTGAAGTGATTCACACTGAAGTGCCATTGAATTAGGGATAGGAGACATTATCCAAATTCAGTACTGCATACCCCACATTTGCGTGCATGCATGGCTGAAACTGGTCATATATAGCTGTCAGCTTTGGCTTCCCCAAGCATTTGTCACGAGAAGCATAATGGGAAAGGTGCAGGATTTAGATGCATTTGACAGAGGGCAGATCGTATAATGCCCAATGGATGGGACACTTGATCTCCGAAATTGTCAACAAACTTGGATTTTCTTGTGCAACAGTTTCAAGAGTGTTCCAGGAATGTGAAAATTCCGGCAAAAAAAAGCACCCAGGCAAACTGCAAAGGACAACCAGCCTTGAATGATCCCACATTATATGGACTGATAGGGGCCAGACATTATCTGAAATCACTTCCCATCTGAATGCAGGTTCCAGCTGGGAAGTCAGTGCACGGACCATGCAATGCTCACTTCATCATCTCAGCTTCAGGATCTGCCGACCTACAAGAGTCGCACTTCTAATGGCATGACACTGGACTCAACACCTTGTCTGGGCTAAAGAATATTGAAAATTGGCAATGGATAGCCTGGAGTGATGAATCCCGATTTAAACTTCATCACACCGATGGGAGACTGAGGGTATGGGGCCAACCCATGAAGCCTTGGTTCCTGCATGTCAGATCGGAACAGTACAAGCTGGTGATGGCTCAGTGACGGCCTGGGGGTCTTCAGTTGGACGTATGTGGGACCTTTGATACGTGTGCTGACAACTCTCAATGCATCCCAATATGTAGAACTCGTGGCTGACCATTTACACCCACTTATGGCCATCATACATTCCAATGGAGATGGAGTCTACCAGTAAGCCAACTGTTCATCTCACAGGTCCAGGTTGGCTACTGCATGGTTGCAGGAGCATTCTGTTGACTTTGAAATAATTAATTGGTCACCTAGAAGCCCAGATTTAAATCTCGTGGAAAATCTTTGGAATACCATTGAGCAGAGTGTGCGGGCCCATATCCCATCATTGATGACCTAGAGAGAATTGTGGACAGCTCTCGAGGAAGCATGGGCTGCCATACCTGTGGAACATTTACACAAGTTTGTGGAGTCCTTGCCTCGTCGAGTGGCGGCCATTATCAGGGCCAGAGGGAGTCCAACATGTTACTAGGTTGCTACCCCTAATTCAATGACACTTCAGTGTAAGTTGAATTGTACTTCTTACCTAAGTTTTACTGTTCTCATGATCACCATAACAAGTAGATAATTAATTCCCAGTCACATAAGAAACAGTAGTACTTCATATATCCCAACTACTAACCCATCAACAAAGCCACTACCCTCAAGTCACAACAGAGATGCCAGCCATACTTGCTATATTGAAGACAGTTCAGCAGTTGTTTTAGGTTGCCATAGGTTTCTTTCAGGTAGACAGTGTGTCCGACCACAATGGATGGAAGTTGATTTACATTATGCAGCAAACCACCTTGAGATTCAATTTTGAGGAGTTATGAATAATCGCCATTCTTGAGGGTCATGTTTGATTCCAAGAGCATTCATCAGGTCATCTAATTGGAGCAGAACACAAGGCCATCTTCCTTTCTGAAGTAAGGCACAAACTGCTCATGACGAGTTTGAAACGAAGTCACTCGGACATTTTTCTTGAGAAAATTCCATTGTTTAAGTCTTGATCCTAAGTAACTCTGCTTTGGCCTTGGATAGTTCCAGATCGCAAACAAGAGCGTTCATTTCTTATTCACTGAGAATGTGTGGTGCAGATGATGCACCATGGCAGACGTATGGATCATTATTAGACACTGAAGGCTGTGGAGAACCCAACGTTGTGTTTATCTCCCTCCTCATTGTCTGAATCGATGGAAAATTCTTTTGGAGGTTCAGGAACGGGAAGGCCTTTGCCGTGCAGAACTGGTCGGAGAGCAGATTGTATATTTGGGTACACTATTGTCCACTTCTTTTTCTTTTGTGATGCCTCCAGAAACAGGTGGAACCATGCAGAAGTAGCAGTCATTTGCATAATTGCTTGGCTCTCTCCAAACCATAGGAACAGTAAACAGCATCGCCACTTTTTCGCCCTTCAGCCACTTCGGAAGATTTCTTGCACATGTACTGCAGCATATGTGTGGGGCCCAGGCCTTGTCCTGGTCCCCGATCTTGCATCCAAAATAAAACTTGCACGCCGCTTTCACTATTGGAGTGATAGCCCTTTTCTGGCTTGCGAACATCACTTCCCGGAAAATGTAACAAAATGTATCTGCACTATTAACACAGTTACAAGGCATCACTACTGCTGGATTAAAACTGCAAGGATCATGTGTTGTACTTATGACTCAGGGGTAAATGGGAGTCGCTCAAAAGACTTGCTCACCCTACGAGACTTCGCTTACAACTAATGATTGCATCATCTTTTGTGCGCGATCGTAAAGCCGCGATGTCATGATTCAACTATATTGCATCAGACAATGATGCAATACCTCCAGGGGTTGTGTGTATGGTGGGATGATGTAATATAACGCAATATGTTGCAATCTGGAGTTTAAAATACAGCATTGCAAAATGGTTACCTATGTACTCAATGTGGACTGAATCATTTATACATGACCATCTGTCTCTCCTGAAGAAGAGCCAATCGACAAATTTTATTGTTATTTTCGTATTTAGCACCTCAAAATTAGTAAAGATTGGCTATTTTCATTTCAAAGCCTTTTTGTGTGTTGCCCAGTGTATTTTGTTAAAATGTAATTGAAAGTATCTAAGTCTTTTTAAAAAATCACAGGATTAAGCAATTAGGCTAAAAGTATAATTTTTTCCAATATTTACCATTATAGATCACTAGCGGTTTAATTTTCGTTAGTTTAAAGTTAATTACTTTATAATTTCAGCATATACTTGAGAGCAATAAAAATTTTTAAATCAAAAGTCTGCTAAAATATTGACCAAAATTGATGTGCATAATTCACAGATGACTCGGCTTCAAGTAGCAATAAAATCAATGTCTTGCATTAAAACTTTTGACAGCATTACAATTCTGCTAGAGCAATAAGTACTTCAGAATACTGAAAACTGAAACTGATTGATAATCTACATAAGGTACAGCAGAATAAAATCTTAAACTAAAGCATTTCTACTTGATGCTATTTATGGTGACTAAATATATGCATACAAAAACTGCAGACTGAAATATATTTATTTTTGAATGTCATCATTTTTCTAGCAGGATAAACAAGTAACATTTAAATTCACGATATATATATATATTTATTCAGTAGTAAAGAATTGCAGGATGTGTCCTGTAGACATGGAACTTGTGATATAATAAGTTGAAAAAAATGGTGTGGATTCGAATCCCACTCTCAACAACATCTCCTGGAAACATGCCAGTTATGCAAATCACTACACCATCATCAGATAATGTTTTTTCTTCAGCTGATGTGACATAAACTTTCGAATTTTTTATTTGATTTGCACAGTGGTGCCATCTGTCTGGGAAGTGGACAACTGTGTTGCTTCATAGAGATGGAATTTAATATTTGTCACTCATGTTCATGGCATTAAATCAATAACTCAGTAGTAAAGAATCGCAGGATGTGTCCTGTAGACATGGAACTCATGATGTAATAAGCTGAAAAAAATTGGTTTTTCCATGAGTGGAATTCAAACCCACATCTCCTGGAGAGATGGGTTCGAATCCTACTCATGGCAAAACCAAATTTTTTCAGCTCATTATATATTTTAATTTTGTTACTTGAATAGAAACAGAAAAACTGCAGATTCTAATTGGGGGAAATTTTTTTACAACCTTGTACTATGAGAATGATGATTACTTCCCAGGTCATGAGAATTTAAAAGATGAAAAAGAATCATTCTCTGACACAAAGGGTTAAAAGCTGCTACTAGCAGCATTACTGTGAAATGGAATAACCAAATAGTGTGCCTAGTTTTAAATTGGAATCCAATTGCTAAAGAGAAGCATCAGAATAAGAGTGAAAGGAAAATGATTGTCCTCAACATATGGCATGATTTATCTTGCAATAAACATTGTGGAATGGACTTTTTTGGTATCAACTGCATGTTAAAAATGAAAAGTGGCCTTTTTTTTACCAAAATGTTAAATATAGCTGTTTGATTATTTTAGCTTCTTGGTGGTTACATAGTGTTGTTTTCTTCCAAGAGTCTAAATATACTAATCTTCTTTCCCATTGTTCCATATAGGGGAGGGGGCTGCTTCAGTGGGCATTATTTTGTTACACATCACACTTCAACAGATACACTTATGATGTAGAATAAGACTGTATATCCACTTCCAAATTTAGATTAGTTTCATTAAAACTTGAATACAAAATTTTCAGGCTATTATGGTCACAGTATTACAGTCTGGGATTGGACAAAAAGGAAGCCTTTGCAGACCCTAGACCTAGGATCAGAGGGACAGCTTCCTTTGGAAGTAAGATTCCTGCATAATCCTGATGCTTCAGAAGGATACGTTGGATGTGCCCTCTCATCAACTGTATTTCGATTTTTCAAGAATAAGGTTTGTTTATATTGTAAAGTGCTATAGTATTAAACATATGAACAATTGGAAATTTTGGATAATGATATTTGTACATTTTTGCTCTGTAATCAGTAGTGCTAAATGAAATGGTGAACACTTGAAATTATTTCCCTGGTGTTTTGTAATAGTAAAAATAATAAATGTAAATACTGCTTCTAATAATTTGTATTAGAAAACAGTTAGCTTTAGTTTTATCAAGTTATAAAGGTGTATGTAAAAAAAGTATGTGCATTGTTTGCCCACAAAAACCACTTTGAGAAACTCTCTCTGAAAAATGGTGAGAGATATTACTTGCATAACTATGAAAAAAGATCTTGGAAAGCCCTGAGAAACCTCAGGCATCCAAATTGCTACTAAGTCTAGCAAGAACAATTTAGTACAGTTCATTGTAGATATGTCAGATCTCTCCAAGTCAACCACTTGGTCAGCAGAACGTCTTTTATTCTCTTCCAGGGTTAACTGTTAATCATATTTGTTCAAAGTCTGGCTTTGTTTGGGTCTTGAGCTAATCTTTCTAATGCTGTTTTTTTTTATTTTGCATGATCATTTTTTTTTTTTCTATAACAGAGTTGTTTTACTTCATTTATTAACCATGGATATTTATTTGTTATTCTTTTCTATTAACACTACTGCTATGTGTAGTATATGGTTGTAAGGCTTAAAGATTCTGTTGCATGATCTTTTGAGTTGTGGTCTGGATAGTTTACTTTGTAATGCTGGAAGAAATGCCACCTACAAAAGACTGCATTATGACTTTATCAAGAGCAACAGAAACCTGAATGAACTGTACAGTGGAATTTAGTTGCATGCAGAGAACTTGAAAAATCAACAAATGCACAGATAACAACCATGGGAGGGACAATGGCCAAGTAAGTGACCAAAAGTCTGCGTTATAATGCATTTAAAATGCGAAGTTTGTCTTATGAACTTTAAGGTGTTACTTTGATTTTATACAGGATAAGAGGGGCACTACATTGGTAGTTTCAAATGTTTTGAACAGAAATGTCAAAAATTCTAATTATGTTATTTTTCATTTAGAACAATGTTTTTTTAAAAATTATATTCCTGTTTGGGGGGGGGGGGGCTAAACCTAAAAATTAATCCCTTTTTGCATTTATATCTGCCATCCCATGGCTGAATGGTTAGCACGCTTGGCTACTGATCTAAGGGACCTGGGTTCGAGCCCCGGATAAGGCATGGACGTTTGTGTTGTTTTTCTGCTGAGGTCCTGCCATCCACTCAGACCTTCTATGGCATATAAACTGACAGGCTCCTGTCAGACCTCTGTGGCAAGCAGCTGCTTGAGGAGGTATTTATTTTTTTATTTGCATTTATTGTATTTGTGTGCTTGCATCACCACAAGTAGCATTAGTTACTGATGTTTAATTCTATAAAGATTGGTTTTACCCTGGGTAAGTCATGGATGTTTTTTTTTTATTTTTCTGCTGAAGTTCTGCCATCCTCACAGATCTTCAATTGTTCCATAGTAGAAGATCTACTATTCCATAGTAGAAGATTTGCAAACATAAACTGACAGGCTTCTGTAAGACCTCTGTGGCAAGCAGCTGCTTGAAGGGAGTATTTTTATTTATAAAATTTTATTCATAGGAGAAGTTGTATTATCCAGCAACTACATACATTAAAAAATTAGTCTGCTAAAATATTGACAAGGTGGATAATATTTAGTAGACTATATTGTAAAAAATTGGTTTCTTTCTTTGTTCCTTAAAGGATTCCAAAAGTAACAATAATATATACTAAGAATACAATGATAAAATTTCTGCTATTGTTTTGAAATTAAGCTTTTCTGTAGTAGAAATGTAACTTTATCTGGGGATAATTAAATTTCATTTTTAAGTTAAGGATATTTCAAAGCTTATAAGTTTTAATTTTTCAGTTTTGTAGAAATTCTCTTCACAGTTCATAAATATAATTTTAAAATCTCTATTGGCATTTGTGGTTGAGGATGTGGAGAGTCATATTGGAAAATTTTCTCTAGATGAATGCCCCTGCCTTGGAGTAATGACAAAAAATTCTCAAGTACAGAAAGAGATAAATCTGCATTCACAGCATCCTTCAGAAAAATGCTGACAACAATACCACATTACATTTGTGGGGGAATAAGTACTGTCAGATGTGGGGTTTTCCACACATTCTTGTTCTTTAACACAGCCATTTAAATGGAAATGGACTAAATCAGTAAACCACATATGCCCCCTGCAGGTTTTTCCTCTTCAGAAAGACATGACAGAGGTAAACTCTTTATCTGTTCATAATGTAATTACTACATTTGCAGAATTTTTTATATAAATTGTTCTGCATATTCTCAATGTTTTCCCTCACACAGAATTAAATCCAATTGT